>CM071627.1:23260842-25660842 GCA_036419045.1 Scirpophaga incertulas | reverse complement strand
AGCATAAAATTGTTTATTCTCTTCATAATATGGTTATTACATTTTATGTCTTATTGTTTGTTTAATTAATAGGGGAGTTATAATATTAAAATAATATTTCAATGCTCATATTGATTTTTACTATCATGGTCCCATCCAACTCGCAGGACCCTTATGACCAAAGCTCGGGCTGAATTTAGTTGGTACGTCAGTCAGTCGGTTATGAGGGTCAAATCTTATTACGACAAGTTAAATGTATTTTGGATCCTTATAGTGAATTCTATGCTTTGTAATAAATTTAGATAGCAAAGTAACATTTTTTTTTTCTTAATTTGTCAGGCGCACTGTTTCTGCACCTTAATTTCCTTAAAGTGATAGAGTGATTATAATGGAATATTGCAAGGCCAGGTCAGAAGTACCCGCAATCGTCGAGCATGTATGAGGAATATTATGAAAGTAGATGAAGCGAAAGAGATATGTAAAGACCGTAGCAAGTGGAAAGACGTAATCTCTGCCTACCCCCGTGGGAAAAAGGCGTGAGTGTATGTATGTATGTATGTAATAGGCATAGTTTACGACTGCTGTGGAAACAAAATTATCTTATCACATTATCTACACAGGTTGGTAAGAACGCATGTGAAAATACTGGGAACTAGCTAGTATTAAATATATGGTGTTTTAATCATAATAGTTTTTTAATAAAATAAATCAAAAGTTTTTGTTGTGGTACAAAATAACTAAAATCAATGTAATATTTATAATATTATTTTACTCGTACATACAAGAATATTATGAGTTTTTACGGCTTGATAAATACTAAATATTATAACACTTGTATCTTCGTGTCCTTCGTGTTCGAGTCCTTCGTGTAAAAATCTTAGAAAGTCCTGATCCACAGACAAAATCTTAAAAAACGTACAAAATTAATGTCGTAAAAAAGTAGTGATTTTTGTAGTTAAAGTAAAAATAAATATAGATATAGATTTTTATAGCAATTTTTTTCAATAAACTTATAAACATAAAACTTATAAAACTTCAACTTGAGTAATCAAATTTCAGGTTTATAATTATTAAAGATAAATATTACATTTTAATATAATAATAAATACAATTTTTAGTTTAAATAAAACATATAAAATCGAAGTAGATGAGCATTCTTTCAACTTAATAAATTTCAACAAAACTATTATTATGTGTTGCAATTAAAAATTCTCGTCGATAACTATTATTTGATTGATAAAAGTCACATTAAAATTGATAACGTACCTTAAAAGCAAATTTATATGTAAATAAAATAGCATTTCTGATGTTATGGCATAGGGCATAAATAGATTTTAAACTTATGATATTAATTATTATAAAAACAACTGCAAAAAGAAACCACACATTAAATAATTTATTATACTGAAAATTATAATCAAATAAATAGGACTCACTATTTCTCCGATATCATAATAAATTTTTAACCGATTACGCGTTACATTATTTTTTGTGTTACAAGTGGTAAATCAGTAACAAAGAAGATTTTACCTTAATATATAGATAGACAAAAGCTTGCCGCATTACCACATTACCACTCATAGACAATATATGAATATATTCAAATTTAATAGTTTGGCAACTATATCAAGAGAATAATAGGAGTTTATTTTGATTAGGGCCGCAATAGAAGCACACCTTAGTATCGAGCTTCAGCTTCATAAAATCTATATAGGAACTGTCGCTCGTTTGTAATCAAACTGCCAAATTGAATTTTTAATCTGATAGACGACACATTCCTACAATGAAACTGTATAGTGATGCGCGATCAGTTTGACTTTAGATGGATTTGGTGAGATTTAAAAAATGTTTATTTTTATATTTAAATTAAGGCAAGAATGAATAAATTAAGGCTGAGTGAATTAAGGCTCTAGTCCTCTATCTCATATGATAATAAAGTAAGAAATAGTTTGAAAGAGTGAGCTTCTTTAAATTTCATGAAATACTAACCGGTGCTTATAATAAAGAATAATAAAGAAGTGCCATGTTATCGATATCATCGAGGTCTTCTTTCATATACAAATCTAAATCTATCTTTCCAATACTGATAGGTAGTAAACCTATATTTTCTGTACGCAATTTGCTCGGCGTTGTTTTGATTTCGTAATGGGAATTTTATATTTTTATATGAACATATTTTATATATATAAACGTGTCGTGATAAGTAATAGTAGATAAAAACGCAACATTAACTCGATGATATTTATCACTTCCGCTAATACCGCCACTGCCAACCGTTTTACCAGCCTATACTTAATGCTAAAATATCACTATCCATTATGCAATACAGGCACGCATTTAAATTTAAATGATTACATGTAAGAATCATAAAATAGATATTTATATTCCTCTATAATTAAATTCAAAATTTATCTTATTCAATACAATGAGAGGAAATTCTTCGTCATATTGCTTTGGGTACCTGGTGGGTAGTCGTGGTAGCTGACGGTAGTGTAAAGGGCGAAGGGTGCAGCTGCGAGCAGGGACAGCATCCAGAGTGCGGCCACAATTCTAAGTGCGCGGCGCAGGCCTGCCATAGCGTACAAATGCAGCGGGTGGCAGATCGCCAAATAACGCTCCAACGAGAACGCCACGATGGTCAGCACCGATACATATGAAGCCCTGCAACAGAACGAATGAAGTCAGTTCCATAGTAATATTTACCTCCATTAAAAAGCAGCTTAGAGCTTAGGACTACACAAGTGTCTTAGTAAAATTCTATTAAATAATACAGTAGGATACTATAAAATAAAATATATTCTATAAAAATTTGAACACCTATAATTACATTTTAAGGGAATTTTTTATCTATTTAATTAAAGTATCAAATTTATAAAATTTGATTTTATGCAAAGAAGTGGCAATAGCTTTTAAAGAGAAAAATATGCGCTGAGAATAAAAAAATCATCTGATTTGTTTTTTAGATATATCTGATTTGTTATTAGGTCGTATATGTACAGCACTGCCTTGTATGTCAGCCAAACTTGGTCTTTTGACTTATCGTACAGCTTTGTATTCATAGAAAGAATTAATTGGAGTCAAAGGGTAATTAATGAGAAAATACCAGAATAGGTTTTAGCGTGGAGGACATTGCTGAAGATAATATAGAATAGACGAAGCAAGATTGATCTCACACGACATTTCTATGTTTGAGGAACATCGTCGAAAAAAAATAGAAAAAAAAAATAGGGGCAGAGGTAGACAAAATAAGCTGGTGAAGAGTGGTGATAAGTGAAGAGAACTACAAGGAATCGTGATACGTGGAGGCTACAAAAACAAGAGCCCAGACCTCTTAAATTTTAACAGTTGAAACGTCATTTTCATTGCTTCTTCTATTGTGTTTGAGGCAATTTAGAATTTTAGAGTCAATCGTCTA
Source organism: Scirpophaga incertulas (assembly GCA_036419045.1). Classification (NCBI taxonomy): domain Eukaryota; kingdom Metazoa; phylum Arthropoda; class Insecta; order Lepidoptera; family Crambidae; genus Scirpophaga; species Scirpophaga incertulas. The sequence goes on along the minus strand of CM071627.1, from coordinate 25,657,448 downwards.
AAATATTAGAGCTGGAATCTCAATCATCTGATTGAATGAAATACCAAGTTTTCATATATTATCGAAACCATCTTTAGATATCAAAACATTACCGATTTAAATAATTCCTTCTTTTAAGTTTATTATACCTCCTTCCTTTCTTTCTTCAAAAATGCAAAAATGTTGCCAGAGAACTGAAACAACATTTTTGCTGAACAATATCTGTTTATAAGTAAACTTCGAAGATTGCGGCATTTCAAATTTTGTCTTTTCATCGTGAGCCATTTGGCAACTTCGATTTTAACCATATCTTCATTCAAATTTAACACATGAATCTGCTTTACTACAAGCGCAGTAAATAAAAGACAGTCATTTTATAGTTAAAATATTATATAATTTTTAGGCAACCGGAACTGAAATGTTACTCTTTTACTTTACATAAAAAAACTTTAATTGCCAAAATTTCCTTGAAAGCGTATTTTTTATATTCTGATTGATATGGATGTACTGTAATTAAGTTAAGATGTATACAAACATCACACCTCAGAAAGTTTTTATATTTTTCAAAACACTCTGAATAGACAAAAATCTACTATTTGTTTGTGTTTTTGAAGGGTTTTATTTATATTACCCTTAACATAAATCGAGTTCACTTAGAATTTGTAGTTTTGGGCCGTTAGTAGCTAGTATTGAAATTAAACTGAATATAACTAGTCTAAACATAAATACTATTATATAAAATTTTTCTCTTTGTTTATTTTGAATTAGGAACAAGTTTATTTTGTTAACAATTAACTTTTAATTAACTATTAAATTAATATATTAAGTAGTATGTTAAAAACAAATATAAGATTACAATGATTACCTAACACAAACATGTGTGTGGAGACGTATCTGTAATATTAAAGAGACTTCAAAAGCTTGGAATCAGCCGTATTTTCGCAAAAAGTACTATCGATAGATATATGCTAATACTCCTCTATCGATGACGAAAACAGATCGATGTGTTATAAGAACGACCATATATATATATATATTATATATATATATATATATATATATATATATTATATATATATATATATATATATATATATATATATATATATATCTGTAAGCGATAACCGTTGCCCATGGACACCCGCAACACTAGAGGAGTCACAGATGCGTTGCCGGCCTTTTAAAAGGGAATAAGGGGGGAAGGGTGGGGTTGGGCCTCCGGTTCCCTCACTCACTCGGCGAAACACAGCGCAAGCGCTATTTTACGCTGGTTTTCTGTGAGGCCGTGGTATCACTCGGTCGAGCCGGCCCAATTCGTGCCGAAGCATGGCTCTCCCACGGTAAATATATATATATAAGCGTATAACATAACAAGACCTGAGGCTCGGTACTTATCTTACTGTCTTTAATATACAGTACATACTCTACCTACGCTATCGCTTGTGGTGACGCACTCTTTCTGTGTACATGCGAATCTCGAATCTCCATACGCACTGTTGATTACGTTTATTTATGAAGCGACTTGTCTGCCTTTTGTGCCTGTGCATTGATTTTATTAGCGTAGCGACTCCATTTTTTCTATTGCAGCTAATTCTAAGTGAACAACTTTATTTAGATGTAGTCAGTAGCAGAAAATTGTTAGAAAAAAAAATACAAGATTTTACGCAGTAACATGAATCATTGTAACACTTCAAACCACACACTGAAATATTACGAATAACTTAAGATAGTTCCATCCCTACTAAAGTTGGGGAATATTTTATAACTTGGCGATTTGTGATCTTCAACAAAATGTTGCTTTGAGTGTTGGCTAATGTAATTTGCTACTTTCGTTTCCCATAGTTACTACATATAACACATAAAATTTATAAACCTCAGCAAAACCTGTGTAAAGTTTCGTATACGTACTTTCATTCGCCTTTTGAATTTTATAATATAGTTTTTATTTTTTGCGTTTTCAGTAGTGTATATAAATATAACACTAACTAAACAAGACAATTAACTATTGCAGTAGGAGTGCGAGGATCACCGTAGGGCCGACCTAAGTTTAAGGTGGGCAAAGTGTACACCGGGGAATTGAAGCAGCATTCACCACGGTCCCGGTGGAGGTGGACGCGTACAGGTTGGATGGAGTTCCGTCTCTATCCGCTCCGCCCAAGGGCCATCCCACCCAGAGATGCCCCTCCGCGAAAGACCGCAGGGGCACATGGCATAAGGCGGTCGCATGCGAGGCGGCACATAAATGTGCCGTCTGTGCCGTAAATGGGGGAGCTAACTGCAACCCCCCTCCGGTTCGGGGACGCTAGATCCCGATCAAGACGGCACAACCTAGTACCGCCGCAATGAAGGTGAGACCGCCGACCCCAGTGCTGCTATCGTCGTCGTTGTCGTAGTAGCTAATGTTTCCATAAGCTCCTGGGTTCGTAGATAGTTGGCAGGTGAAGGCGGACAAGCGACCCGGCTTGACCGCCTAGTGACCCTTTTTGTTTTTTTTTTTTTTGCCGTGAAAGCAGCGTGCGCGGCCGTCTACCTGCACGCCAATCAGTGCCTCGCTACCTGAGGGATTGTCCAAGTGGTCTCGGACAATCTGGTATGACCACCACCTATAAGTTGAGCCGGCTGTGGGCGCTGTGGCGATAGAATCGCGAAAGCGCACCCCGCCACATGCGCCCCGATATGGGCCCAGAGAACACCGGGGGGTTTTAGTGGGTAGGCCGGTCGTCGGCAGACCGGGGAGCCCCACACACGGCAGCGTGTTGTCACGGTGCATTAGGAGCATTTCTCCTCGATAAAAAAGGGCCGGCCTTAGTTGAGCTGACGCCAACAACGCCATAGATGTGTTTTTGTGAAACCCCATAACATTTTCCAGCAATGCGCCTCTTGCCAATGCACCTTGCTAAGAAGAGGGCGTAGTTCTGATGGATGTGCTCGCGTATGAGAGAGTTGGGTTTTAGTCAGTATGCCGCGGCCCATGGCTGGCGGTCAACCTTCCAAGGACCACGCAGAATCCGACTAAACGTTAAACTTTAACCCTAAGCTCGAGATGTGCGAAACATTTCTCAACATTAAAAATAAAAGGGGCGCTTAAATCGTAAAGTTATTTAGTGTCTTTCCGTTCATATACAAGCGACATACCGTCTTCAAGCTGTTTTGTGTTACTAATTTATGTAGTGATGAACTTAGATCACGCCTGTTGCTATTCCTTATCTCCTTATGTCTACTCCCAGATCTCGGAAAAGTCAAATCTATACTAATATTATAAAGAAGTAAAGTTTGTGTGTTTGTATATTTGTTAAATTGTAAAGGGTAATCTCGGGGTCTACTGAACCGATGTTAAAAATTCTTTCACCAATAGAAAGCCACATTATTGCCGAGTGTCATAGGTTATATAAAAAACCGAAAAATACAAAGGCTTTTACGTGGTAGCCCGTTTTGCAAAGTGAATCGGAGAAAAAACGGTCGAATGAAAGCGTTTCTTACGAACGCTGCTTTAACTATGAAAGATATATTTTTGAGTTCTAGAGAAAAGATGTGGAGCTTGAAAATGCCTACAAAAAAGTCAACGACAGCATATGTCTAACTTTCATATTTAAGTTACAAAAAGTAGTTTTTTTTTTTAATATTACAGTCAGAAATTAAAACATAACACTGTACTAAAAAAGGATTATTAATACTATGTCCAACGAAGTGGGCACGGGTCAGCTAGTAATTAATATTTGTAGATACAAATATACAAACTGTGTCAGACCCGAAAGAATAAGAGGCATATCACTTAGATATTTGATACTCCATAAGTGCTTTTCTAAAACCAGAAAACCGAGTTAACTGACTTCGAAATGACAGCCCAGTTAGCTGTTAATATAAAAGAATTGCCAATTAACAAATTCCAATCGAGAGCCTTTTCTGTTATAATATTTTACCTCGAACCCTTATTTGTTGAACATGACATATAGAAGATTTTCATCTTGCTGGACTAGCGTTCGAAATAATAATAATAAGCCGACACGATATCGATACGTGCGACACCGATACAGACACGTAGAGTTACGTTAATCAGGCAGATATAACGTTAGAACCGTTAGGTAGCCTCTTGAAAGCCGTCCTTATAAGGCTAAGGCTTTTACAGGCTGTGTCCTGACAACTAAATGTTGGAATACGATACCTCCGCCATTGAGAATATTAAGATTTAATGTACTTATATTTCTAAATTGTTTATAAATATTTCAAATGATGTATGTTTAAGTGTACTTCATGAGAGTAAATGTTTATATGTTGATTGCACTGCAAATGTATACTTATATACATTTGTAGTCCTAAGGCATTTGTCAAGCTAACGCATTTCTATAGCTGTAATATCTGCATAAATTCGTTCCTTTGCAGATTTTCAGATTATTTCAAAGTTTTCAAAACAAACGACATTTAAAATTAGGTTTCCTATTCGTACTTCTAGTGTTTATTTAACCTAAAAACTGGTTTACGTTTCGCGCAAACGCAAGCCAGTTTAAACTTCCTAATTGATCCGTTAACTATAGAATGAAATTTTAGACAGTTAAATTAATTTCGGGATATAGTTCTAGTTTCGAATAAATCCCGACTGTTTTGAACTTAAATCTGTAACTCAGTGTAGTAGCAATTATTTTGTTTGCTTTAAAGCCTCTGACAAAATTAAGGTACAAGAGAAATGCAGATTGTTTTATATGAAACGAATGAACTGTGGCTGAAATAGATATAAGATTTGCTACTGATGCCATCTGAGTGATGTTCTTTTGAATCTTTTTATCAAATTTTTCAGGAAGACTTGATATATGTACGGTAAGACATTATTCAAATTTTTTGTATTCCTAAAAATTATGAAAGTGATTCAAAAAGATTCGAATGTGCAATCTTGCGGCACTAATACCTTCCAGAGAATATTATATACTTTAGGCCACGAACTATGTACAACAATCTATGATCGCAATTAATTATTGCTTTCCTTGAAAAACAGGTAATGGGCCAATTACACTCGCGAGTAACCAAATCGACTCAACCTTTCACAGCGCACACGCACCAATTTTACAAAAACTACTTGCATTTCATGACATTAATGTGTCATTTAAAAGTTTTATATGTTATTTATAATATGGTGTCATTATTATTGATATCTAAGGTACTGGGTGTTATATATTAGGTTGCGGTCGGAGGTTTTAAAAATTAAACAAAAATAACCGAAAAATTTCAAGATATTTCCCCTTTTGACATTGTTATAGACCTGGCCTCTCTTGTCACTCCTATGTAGATACATTCAGTACTTGTCAGAGAACAAGACCAACTGAAATCGCACAATGTCCCAATTGAGACACTCTAAAGCAAACTGGAGGCACGCTTGTCAGTGATCTGCAATCAATTTACGACCAGTCGCAGGTCACAGAGCCTTTTGGCTAGCTTCCTTCAAGCATCTTCTTACTGCTCACTAGCTGACATCCACCTGACGTATACGTCTCAGTTCTTGCTGCATATCAACACCCGTTATATGACGAATGCACAACGAGTTTGAGATTTTGAAACGGTAGCATCTTTTGGAAGTGGCTTGGCTACTTGAATGTTGAATGAGTAATATTGTCAAATAAAATCCCCTTGATTTGTCGTCCCGTATGGTCTGTTGATGGTTTTTGGGAAAATGTAAGTGAATTCTTTTCCTTCAATAAATCATTGAAAATGCTTGTCTGTCATATATACATCAAAGCAATTCTCTATATAATAAGGAGAATTTTTCTTAAGGTTCACTTATTTTTTTTAAATTAAACCATGCCTAACCTTACTTCTTTAATTGTCTTGGTTTCAGTAAATTTTGTAATTTCTCTGTAATTTCGTCCTCAGTCGGGCATATTCCTTAGCTCGTTAATTAATTAATAATTTGATAACCAGTTATGGTTAAATTTCGCTTTGGGAATGTCGTATTTTTCGAAGTAAATAATTCTTCTATTCTCTTGTAAGCGTTTGAAAAATGTCCAAGTGCTGATATGTAAATATGATATGTATGTAAAATCTCGTTTTCGGAAGCAATCAAACAAACGTGAACAAACACGAATACGCAGTCTAATATTCTGAATAGAGTCCATGAATCGTTAAAACGTTTGCGCTTCATTGCGTAGACTAAAAAAGTCGGTTTTACGGGCGAAGATTTTACGTGACAACGTCTTTTTCTCGGTAGAATATTTATTGATATGAATATAATTAAATTGCACAATAGGAACAAGGAATTGGATGAATTTTTAATTTTAAAGAATCAATTTGAAAATCAAAAACACTTATTCAGATCGAAGGTTCAAATTTTTGCTAAATAAATTGAAATTAATTAAAATTTGTAATTGTAAATGATGAAGTTGAAAATTAAAACATTTACTTAAATTAGATGTTAAAATTCTTGCTCAACACAGTTTAAATCAAGTTTTCTTATATCTGCCACTTTTTCTTAATATTTGTAATTTTAAAGAATCAATTCGAAAATCAAAACATTTATTCAGATTGAAGGTTCAAATTTTTGCTAAATAAATTTGAAATTAATGAAAATTTGTAAAATAATAATTAATTAATTTTAAACTAATAATTTACTTAACACTATCAACATTTATCAATAGTATGACATAACCTATAAACTCAGTTTCTCAACATCATAGTTGAGTGGGAGAGAGACGCAAGGCATTCGGCGGGCCTCTCTCTCGTTCGGTGACTCATCGTAACGTTACCGAGCGTTACACTTTTTCATAAGTGACTCCCAGCCGCAACCTAATTTAAGACGTTGTCACGTCAAAAAAATATTAAATATTTAAAAAGTCCAAAATGAGTTTTTGGTATTGATGCTGTTTTGATTCTTCATACCAAGATATTAAGCTTTTCTTGATAACTTTATACTGTTCTATGGATGGTGAGTAACTAACCTGTAGTATTTTTTCCTTGATAGCTTCACTATAATCATAAAATACTTATAAGTTTACCTTGTTACCTTGTTTTCATAATATTATTATGGTCTTTAGTTTTAATCTAGGTATTAAATCTAGGTAGATCTCTCTGAAATTCCGGATTGTGGAATCCAGTAGCTACTTTCACCGTTTGTCACAACCTGATTTGCAAGATTGGGTGTTGCGAACTTTCTTGTTGCGAAGTCAACTGTAGAGCGCGATTCGTAGCATAGTCGAGAATCACCACTTTGTCAGTAACTCGGTAACGCTTAAAATGAGAACATTTTCCGCTTAGTCTGTTTCATCGACTAAATTTCAATAAGTAAATATGGCACCGTGTGTGAACGTAAATTTGTCGATAATTTCCTCCTTAATATGGTAAACTTTAATAACTTTTTGTTACATATATCTTTGCATATTATATTTCTTTTTTTTTTGCATCTTCATATAACAACAGACCTTTTCCTAAATCTACTTTTCCTATATTTTTATGGTAATCATTTTTTTTGTTATGTTGACTAATAATCGAATTATCAAAACTAATAAAAGTTTTTCATAACTACGGTAAGTGCCTTTATAAGCTTTATGTTTGTATAACGAAATCAACGTTATTATGATTTGCATAACAGAGATGTTATGTTTGCCAATTACTTGGTAACAGACATTACGAGACTCAGGTATATTGAGGTAAATTAGATTTGTAGATTTATTGAGGTAAAACAAGTGCTAATATAACAATACGACACGTGCGTATTGCTGCTTTAATTTATTATCCTAATGCGTGTAGTTATGTAGTTGCTACATTATCCAACGCACAATAATGAACAGCATAATAGTAGTATGCGGCGCTTACTTTACGTCGAAATATAGATAGCTGTATATGAAGATTTAAAACGCGTCATAAGAGCTGTCTTAATGCAAACATGTATGCCTGACGTGTAACTATGCATACTATGTTGTGAACTCAAATACACACTATCAACGACGCCCGTACAGATAAAGGAGTATGCCCATTCGTAGTATCACCTTTACTCGTCCTTGTGCCTTAACCAAACTAATACCAAAAAATAAGTAACAATTTTTAACAAAACTCTGCAATATACCAAGCCGAAACTTCGCCGGAGATAAATCCACATAATAATTAGTAATTATTTCACTTCCGTTTCATTCGCCGTGTATTTTTATTGATGATATTCTAATTTCATTGATAAATAGTCTCTTCGGTATTGCCATATATTAACGATCGGATCGATTGGTCAAAAATATATTCGATACATTCCACTGTCCTCTCGTGAAAGGGTAAAAGGAATACCAAAACAATTAATTTTCTTTAGTCTTTTTTCTGCTTTCTCTAATATTTTAGTAATTATTCTGCTTTAAGAGTTTCTTTATACAGATAGCTAATATCAATGTTGCTAAAACAATTATTTTTAAATTAATAAATTATTTTATATGAATTATTGGATAGTTGTAATATTTATTGGATAGTTGTAATATTTATTGGATAAGATAGACTTAATCATTTTATAGTTTTAATCTTCTACAATTAAATAGGTATTATCAAAAATGATGATAGGAGAAATTCGTAACTTGAAAGTCTTTGGTGTTTAATTTCTATTTTACCCATCGAAATAGAGTCAAATAGTTTTTAATAATTGAATATATACTTAAAAATCTACAATATATCATAAAAATCATTATGGTACAAAATCATTTTTGGCGATACTAAAGTCCATACTACAATGGGCATTCTCCTTTGAACCGGAACCTAAGTACCGGAACAACTACCGATGGGGATATATAAAAAATATGCTTAATCATGTTAACAAGTATGTTAAAATCAACATTATTTGAAACTTCTAAAGTTTAGAAGGGATTTAAAGATTATTATTATGTATAAAATTTACTCATTATACGCTTGCCGTCGTGAAAATGAATATTTAGTAAAGGTATTTTTTGAGGCTTTCCAATTTGAAGGAAATATGTTGGAAATACTGGAATTTTGTTGCGATATCAATCAATATCAATTAAGAAAATGATCATGTTAAGGTCAATACAAGCACTGCCAGAAGCAAGAGCGTGCAAGTATTTATTAACACTGTCAATACACACTTATCTCACACAGTAAATTGAATAAAAGAAAAAGGATGAAAAAAGTTTATGTAAGATATATCTACCCAGTTACATCATTCGTTCTAAGTATACTCTCCAATAACTCTAGGAGTTCAAAGGAGTGGGTACAATTCGACATAATTTTCCTTTTAGCCATATTATCGTTTTAGCCATATTCATTCTAAGACCCACATGTTGGAAAACAACTGAGACTTCTGATAATTGTGCCCAAGACATCAATAATCTCAACCATAACTACGATATCACTAGCAAAGCAATGTGTCAAGGCGACAGCCTTTAATGTTGGATACCCAGTCCTCTCCAGTCCAAAAGCTGAAACACAACCTCCAGTACAACTGTGAACAAATTTGACGATGCACATCGCCCTGACCACACCCCGCTAGAACCGTCTCGGACTCGAGTTTTGGAACTAAACACGGACTGACATTAAAGCTTTTTCATATAATGACTACAAGTCTTTCATATCGTTTTTCGTATCATGTCGTTTTTTTCATGTGATGTTGTTAAGCCAGCAGGTTACCCACCCGATGGTAAGTTGATACAGTCGCCTATAGTATATGTGGTTCCTGTGAAATTCTCAGCATCTCTCTAATCTCAATCTCAATCTCAATCTGAAACCTCCATAAAAGTCACAGTATACGTTGCCACCATGATATAAGATGTAAAGTCGCAGTACCTAGTAGTATTACTGCTTTTTTTCTTGGAACATGAGGGGCTGAAAATCCATCACAAAGAGCACGAAACGTGCCCAGGATACCCAAGTAAGAGAGGGTTAGAGAGGAAGAAAAACTTACTTATTAAATATCATAGTACTTTACTCAAGTAGCGTTAGTTGCGATTAAGTATAGTATTTCAAAATCCATCTCAAACCTCTGTTTGAATAAGATTAATTTCAAAATACGAGCCAGAGAGTCACATTTTACATATTATGTGCACTGCACAATCGTAAACGCAACGGTGATATATGTTTCGAAATGTTGTAAATACATCAAAAACTTTAACCTCAGAAAAGTATTGATAAGTAAATATAATAACAATTAATAAAGCTACAAAACCCAGCATTAACCACTTAAATGAAAACAAAATTACTATCTATGCTATTGGTACCAATAAAGCGGAAGAAGTTATTGCAAATTGCGATCCCTAGGGAAGTTACATTTACATTTTGTATTTATGCTGGGAATTGATTATTTCAATTTGCATTTTATTTCAATGGCGAGTGTTGCTTAGATATCGGCTGTTGCAATGTTTTTACAAACTCCTTAAACGATGTATTCAAAAGTTTTAGTTAGACATTTAGAAAAATCAGCGCAGCATTAAATGTCGAATACATATATACAACAAGCGCCTATGAAATTGTGGTTCAAAGTGCAACAAGGTATATTTAAACTCTTAAAGTATAGTCAATACATATAAGAAAAATCAGCCTTAATTGCTAATCAAAAAGAAAATATCTTCATATTAATGTTAAAGAATGCGTCGCATAATATGCTATAATCAATTACATTGCTTAATAAATTAAAGTACAATTAGAGCTTTGCTACAGGTTAACTAAGAACAATATTTTTCGTTAAGGTGATTTTCTACTTCTTGTGCGACTATACAACTATATAAAGTAAATATTATTATATCTTGGAAATAGAGTATTTTGTTGCTAAAATGAATTATATTTCAAATAAACTTATTAGCAATAAAAAATATTTTTTCACTTTCTTACTGTAAAAGGTAATATGTGGAACAGTTTTCTATTATACTCGTACGTAATTTGGTAAACCAGGCCTAGTAACCTCGAGAGTAAAACATAAAAACTTCTACCTAACTACCTAACATAAAAAAATTATATGTTAAAAATACATGGCTGTACGAGTATAAGCTTCCTTTTTACAATGTTCTATTTCACAAATCTCAGTTAGAGAATTTTTGCCAAATTTTCGGAAACCGAATACTTTTATTTATAATGGCTTTAAAATAACACTACATCTGACGTGTTATTTAGTCTCAGGGTTCAAGATAACCGACGTTTTTATGTTATTAGTTAGTATAATATCATTATCAATCTCTATATAAAACTATATTCTTAGGTAAAGATCGAATATCACTGCTCGCTTTCTTTACATTTATATCAGAAGATACGACTATGAGAATATTATGACGGACGGCATATTGAAGACGCAGATTCGGGTCGCACTCCAATAAAATGATAAGTCCCAAACAAAATATTAAGTTAGTAATATTAAATCCAACACCATGACTAAACATTTAATAAAGAAAAAGGAAAGTTGAATTCGTCGTACGTATACGACGATAAATATAAATAATAATTTAATCTTCAAATCCTTAAAGCGATTTGTTTGATTTAGATCCTTTGACAAATTTTCAATTTCCTTCAATTACCTTGGGTTATAATACCAAAACCCACGTATTGGCTGAGGAATTAATTTTCTTTTTATTTTATGTGCAAATACAAATCATTTTTCTATTAAAAGTTTATTGACACTGTGATAAGTGTATGTATATGTATATTTAAGTATCATATTGCTAATAACTTATTCCCATCTTGTAGACAGTAACATATTCCCGTTATTGTAAAATTGTTGTGTCTCCTGATCAAAAGACAACGAGTGGTACTGTCTTGACGCTAACATGACCACTGCCTTAATTGTCCTGAAGGAAACGAAGTTAATGGAAATTTTAAGGTGCAAGGTTCTGGCCACAGTGTACTTAATCACTACGTTATAAGAGTCGGGATTTTAATAAAGTGTTAATTTTGTTACGAATTATGAAAGTGCCTACTCACTACAATGTTAATAAGGCAACGCCGTTAATAAGTGCACAAAATTAGAATCTAATGCTTTACACTTTCAGTACCGAATGCCTATCGATATCGATAAATATGCAAAACGCTTTTTTTTCTATATCACGTATAGTAATTAAACCAAAATTCGTCCCCAAAATACATTTAATAATAATTTTCACTAGATAAACTCATCAACATCAACACAACATTAGAAACATTAGCAGTACATTCATGTTTTAATAATGTCAGCATTCATTAATTGGCATTTTTTTTAAATAAATGTTAATGCCATGTTTACCTCAATATCTTTATTGTTCTTGTGTGTCATTTATGATAAGTTTTGCCACCAACTTTTTTCTGATATAATTTCCTGTTTTTCAGCTGTTTCGTAACTACTGATATGCTGATCTTGGTACGCATTTTAACAATGCCGTCCGCTTAATCCTTAATGTCTGGGTCCTGGTACTGGTCCTGGGTGTCTTTGACATCTAAATTCTTAGTTTACCTTAGAAAATACTTAGGCCAAATATGCTACTCTTACTGACATACATTAGCTATAAACTGCAATAACTATAAGATCTGTTGTATTGGTGGTGCGTCTTTATATTGGAATAAAATTATAGCTCCGATCGTAGTATCTACCAAGCCTTTCTTTCTAGGCCTTACGCTGTTAGATACAAATATTTTATCTGCGAATAAAGAGTTCAATCTTTTTTTCTGTAGATCAAAAGACACGAACTTAACCGAACTTCCCAATATTAATCTTGATTTCTTTGAAAGCTGACAAAGACATATGTTTTAGTCGGCAGGAAAATTGACAAAACAAATCAACTAGAAACAGCAAAGAAATCGGAAGTATATTGGACGTCTAAACGTACTACAACTTTAAATTGACTCTAAACTGACACAGCATGAGTAAGTATTGATCTTGTTTTGACAATACTTATTATCCATTGAAATATACGTCAAAATACATATCTACTATATATAAATAAGTCGGGTTTTCCTTCCTGACGCTATAACTCCAGAACGCGCGAACCGATTTCCACGGTTTTGCATTCGTTGGAAAGGTCTCGGGCTCCGTGAGGTTTATAGAAAATTCAGGAAATTTTCCTTATCTATAAAATAAGTAGGAACAAAATACTGCCACTTTACAAATCTTTTTGACAGGACGGTTCGTCCGCTCTGTCGGGTCCGCTAGTATTTTTGAAATTTGAATAATTTTTTTCGAAAATGTCTCATTATAAGATACAAATAGTTTTTAAAATAATATTTGATATATTTTTATTATATCAATTCAACAACAGTACGGGTGACTGGTTAAGAGGATAGCAATTATGAGTCAAACATTAAATAACAAATTATAATATTATATTCAATAGATAGAAACTTATGTATGTGTTGTACCAATGAATATCAGTGAATATCAGGATATTTAGAATTTCAGGTAATATAGAGTAGAGCCACAGGTGTAATAGAAAAATTCTACGTTCGAATTTCACCTACGACTCCGACAAAACTAAGACAAGTCATTCGTCTTGAACTGTCACCTCCATCCAATTGTTTGATGTGCATGTATCTCCCAGATAATCCAAAACAGATGGCTTGAATTTACACGGACTTGTTATTATTACGAATAATAATAACGGACTTGTTATTATTATATACGAATTATGGTATAACCGTGTTATATATACCATAATTCGTTTTTTTATTGATTATATTATCAAATTTGCGAAAAGTAATACTATACGACGTTTATTTTGCGAATGTTCGTCTGTCAAATTCAATTCATCGTTGTCATTTGAGGCTTCCTTATGTCAAAATTAATATTGTTCGTTCGATCGTCCATTGAAATGTTTCAAACGATAGTAACTAAGAGTAGGATACGACACGACGAAGTCCACGATATATCGAATATCGTTTTTAAGAGTACGCCCACTGCCTTGTGTTGCGACAAACTTATTTTCGATTGAATTATCCTCATTACGTTATCATTTACATCAAAATTCTTGCTGTCTCAACTATTAAACAATAAGCAATCTGCTTCGGATTTGTCCTAGTGAACTACTTGATTTTGCCTATTTTGTTATTTAGCTTTCGTGCCAATGGGTTTTCTGACCAACCAAATCCTGAGTTAGGTAAATTTAAACTAAAAGAAATCTTAATAAGTTTCTGATGTTTACTGATCTTTACTCAAAACACCAAAATACAATTATGGGTTCATAATTGGCTGGGACCAAAGTCATTCAATTGTTGGTGTTCGTTCTCCGGGGATTGTTCTGCCAACATTCTTCCCCGTCGGCACGAATTCCGGAACCACTGGGCACTTAGGTGAAGGTGAGTGGTCATAGATTTTACACAACAGTAAAAACACGCTGGTTATATAATTGTGGATTGTATACATAGAAATATTTTTGAGAAATATATTCAATCTCTACAGCACAATCAGAAACCAATGAGAATAAATATATTCGTGCCTATTCCACTAACCTTAACCGCTCGCCTACTCAGGAAAAATGATCACCGATGCTCTGGTGGTCTTATGGTGGTGTGCACGAACAGTTTCAAGATACTGGATTACACAGTTGATGGTTGAACAATAATAAACTTTAATATAACATGGAATGTCCATATAAGTTGCACACGAAACGGCAGAACATACCTCACGCGATGGGCAGGTTGTGACGACAGATCCCAAAATGATCGAGAGCCACAGTCAGTAGGAGTACATTTGTTTGAATACCCACCAATAAATTACATCTACCATAAATATAGAACATAGCCCCCACCAAAATCATTAGTATGATTTCCAGAAATAAAGTAATAAATAATAATATATAAGTAGAAGTAAACTATAGGTGAGTATTATTCTAAAGTATATATATTATTCTAAAGTAATATATAAAGTATATATACCTACTGTAAGTTGATATGATATATAATATAAATTATAATATATAATTTAATAAATGTCAATGGATATTCATTATGGCGTATTTAATTTAGTTAACATACGGCAATGGACAAATCTTATTAACGGGCTTTAAAACAGCCTTCGACCACATTCCGTTATTTGTACGTACTGTGACAACGCGTATAATATTACCAGCACCAAAGTGAAGTTTTTCTACTCTTTCCAAGGGCCACTGCAAGAGACGGTTCAGATTACATTTAAGTAACACTAGATGTTCTATCTTATTGTTAGGCGGAGAAGAGACTTGGCTCTCTGTTGGACAGTATATATATAATCGTCTGACCACCGCTTCCAAAATTATTGAGATAGTTTCTGAAAGAATTGCCAAAGAGACAATCTATTCAGAGGAATATCTTCATAATTGAGTTCCGGTACTGCTGTCAAACTTGAAAGGACTTGGCTCCCTTGGCATTTGAGCCTAGTCAACAGCTAGCTCGTCTCCGGTGCAATTTTAAGCAATAAAATTACAAAACGAGTGTTTCGAAAGAGCTCTAATCATTGCTGAACACGCTGACCTATGACAAACTGACGCTGACAAACTCCTCCAGTAAATCACTTAAAAAACAACTAAAGAAAAATACACTTAACCTAAGAATGACTCTCAACCTACCACAATCCCACGGACGTATTAAACCGAACGGAATCGCATTAAAAACCTTTAACCCGCGCTCTCTTCGCTCCAATCTTCCTGAACTCCGCGAATTTTTTTTTTAAGGATAACCCCACAGATCTCCTGTTAATACAGGAAAGTTGGCTTAATCCAAGCGACCGCAAAGGCTGCTCAATTCCCGGTTACTCTGTCACGCGTAACGATGGGATAGGCCACCGCGGTGGCGATTGACTCAGATACTCACCGGGCACGGCTGCTTCGGTGAGTATCTGTGTCGAATAGGACGGGAGGGATCGACACATTGTCACCACTGCGCATCCGACCTCGACTCGGCCAGCATACGCTGCGGAGTGCCCGCGTGGGCCTCCGAACGCCGAGTCTTGGTCGCAGAGATCGGGCGAGATCTGTCTCCGCCAGCATTGATTGCGGCAATGCTGGCGGACGAGGGAGGTTGGAAGGCTGTGGCCTCCTTCTGTGAGACAGTGATGCTCCAGAAGGAGGCCGCGAGCGGGGTCGGGAGATGGCCGATCCCGCTCGAAGAAGGCGGCGCCGGGTCGGTAGCACAGCTGCGGCGCCGCCGGGTCGCCGGCGGGCGCGAGTAAGTCGCGACTGCTACGGCGACCCGGGATGGACCACGCCCCTTCCGTGGCCGGGGGGCGTCGTCGGTGGAGGAGACCGGGGAGGTAGTAAGCCTCCCCGAGGAGGGCTCCCCTGTGTCGACGGGGGAGCGGAGGCTGGGGGTTCCCGGAAGAAGCTTTCTGTTCCCGGGGGCTCCCTACAAGCCTGAGGAAGGCCATCCCTGAGGTTTTAGTGGGTAGGCCTCCCCCTTCTGGGGAGGAGAGCCCCACATAACCCCGGCTCGCCACAGCCGGGGTATGCAATGTAATGCATTCCTCAGGGAAACAAAAAAAAAAAAAAAAAAAAAAAAAAAAAAAAAAAAAAAAAGGCCACCGCGGTGGCAGCACTGCGATCTATTACATGAAACAGCTTCACTGTTCTCCTATTTCCACGCCTCTCTTAATTAACATGGAAGCCACGATATGCAGACTGGCCATGACTGGGTACCAGCCCATAATCATTCTTCAGTATACATACCGTGCGGCAAAGTAGCCCTTAAAAGCGACTTTGAGTCCATACTCGTACTAGGTAACTCAGTCATTATGTTTGGAGCGCTCTGTTAAATACCTAGGCGTTATGCTTGAGAAAAGACTCACTTTTCGCCCACACATAGCTATGGTCACCAAAAACGCCTAATATTACATGTACCGGTTAGGGAACATTATGGGCAAATACTCCAAAATGTCACTTCGCAACAAAACCCTGTTTAAAGTATGCATCTGTCCGGTCCTTACGTACGCGTCACCTATCTTTGCCCACGCAAAACCAACAATCCTCCACAAACTCCAAATAGTCCCAATTATTATTTATATTAATATTATAAATGCGAAAGTAACTCTGTCTGTCTGTCTGTCTATTACGCTTTCCCGCTTAAACCTCGCAACTGATTTTGATGAAATTTGGTACAGCAATCTTTAGACCCTGAGACAGAACATAGGCTACTTTTTATTTCGAAAAAATTGATGAAGGGGTTGAAATAGAGGTTGAAAGTTTGTATGGGATTTCTTTATTTTAAAAGATAAAACCATGAATAATAGATAAAAATATTTAAGCACTTGTTAAGAAATCATTACACATTTGTTCTAGCATTTTTGAAATTTCGACCTGATACGGGGTGAAATAGGGGTTGAATTGAAGATAAGACCATGGATCTTGGTACCTTAGACATAAGGGACCAAGATTGACAAAAACTAATTTCACGCGGGCGAAGCCGCGGGCTGAAGCTAGTACAAAATAAATTCTGGCTCAAAGCCACCGGCTTTCATAGAAACGTGGACCCTACCATCCAACAACACCTCAAATCATTCTCAGAGCTCTTCTTCAAAGCTACTTCTGAGCACCTCAACCCGCTAATCCGAGAGCAAATTATTTGCCCTCTGGATGAGGGTCCCTTCGTACCACCGCCCTAAAAACGCGCTCATCTGTGTATTCTTTACACCTACCATGTTTTGTTTCACCCGCCGTGGACTGGACGTGGGTGGTATCCGGTGTAAGGCTATTAGACCAAAACCGGATGGTATTGAATTTTGAACGATTTTTTGCTCAAAAGATTTCCTATTAATAGGGAATCTAATGGTCCAGGCGCAATATGACAAAACATATAGCTACATAAATTTTTAACATTTAAAGCTTCAATAGTCAAAATTTTCTATAAACGTAAAGTTAAAGTTTAATATTTTATCTAAATATTTAAATAAATAAAATTCGACTATCGTGATATTAATCGAGCAAACTCTGCCATACGTCGTAATTATTAGCAGATATCGGAACACTTTTAACTATATTCAAGGTGGAGCCCCGTACACGACAACAAATAATGCAATTTATCTGGTTTAGGAATATTTTTTTAATTGTGCACCAATGAACATAATCTTCAAAGTTTTGAAGTTCATTATTTGATATTTTACCTGTAGTTCTTAATGAACGCTAATATTCATAAATTTCATAAATTATATTAAAAATAATTCGATCGATTGAGAATCAATAAGATTTTTATATCTAGAAATGTTGCCTTTTTTCTAAAAAGTTTTATTAATTAATATTGTTAATTTAATAGAAGTAACACTCTCAACGGAATCTTCAAAGCCTACGCCAGCTCGAACTTTTTAGGGGTAAGTATTACATAAACTTTACTTCTATGAAATACAATATACTTTTATGTGAAATTAAAATACACTGTCAATCTGGTAGCAAATTACACTCTTCTACTCGTAAATTCATCGGTTCGCAGAACTGCTTATGTGGAATATATACATATGTATATAATAAATGCTCTAAATTTCCATAACATCAATTTTGATATTTAATTTGATTTAACCTGTTTTACGTGTCACTGGCGTGAAGCTATTTTATAGATATTCAAACGTAGTTTTAAAGTATACATTTGTAATGTGACATTGTGAGTTTGTGATTTCAATTCGCACGTTATTCTCTTGCTTTTTGACCCGAACATGGTTAAATATCTTTATAGGAATTTTATTTTAAGGACTACTTCAAATCAAAATTACTATAATAGCATAGCACAGTTATTATTCCTATAAAAATAGAATAGAAAGGCGATATTATAACTAAAACTACAACTGCTTTTATATCAATAATGTGAGTGGGGATTATTAAATGCGGCGATTAAGTAACAATCGTAGGTAATGGAAGTTGAAAGTAGATGATTGATCAAGAAAAACAACCATTTTCCTCGCTCGTAATTCTTGATCAATCCAACTACGAAATATGACAAAAACACTAAGTGATGAGGTTCTAAAATGCTAAATTTTATAACAAATGAGAAGAACGATGATTAAATAATTACAACGATCATCGAATTCAAAGCGATTTGATATTTCTGTTAAAACCAATTTAATATAATACTTTTTTTGTTTCAATTTCCGGAATAAAGTAGGTATAAGGTATAATAATAACTCTTTGTATTCTCTCAATATACAAAATTTCTAATGTTACCTAACGTCATATAATTGAATATGTTATTAAACATTTTATAATTAGAGTTTTCTTTTACTTTTCAATTTGAATTTTAATTAGACATACCTTAGTTATTCAATCTTATAATTCATTAACTTTGAGTTTCTTTGGATGAAAGTGGGAGAATCAATCTTAAAATTAGGAGTTCTGTTTTCAAGTTTCTAATTAAATTTATTTCTTTTAGTGTCGGGGAATTTTTTTTGCGGACCTAAAGTAAAACGACGAAGGTTTTACACAACTTTTTCTTTTTCGTATAAAGAATCAGATACTGGCATCTATTCAAAAATAGTAACGTTCGACATTTGATAAGATATATATAACTGTCAAGTAACTTTATATAATAGTACACTTTGCGTGGTGAACTTTTATCACAACTGTTACTCTTCAAAACCCCACAATAGTTTCAATAGCTGTAATAATAGTACGAGCTGTTTAGTTATTCGTATATCTTTAAATAACTTAGCCGGATGCAACTTTTGCTTTATTCTAGAAATATAAGTGAAACATAACAAGGAAAGGGGCCTACATTTAAACAGAATTAGGTGGTTTATAATATGACCGACCGGTCGTAGTAAAACGATACCAAACCAATTTCACGGGCTAATCTAAGTATGACCAGAGGGCCAATTTCTGTAGAACAATGAATTTCGGCAAACGCTCCATGTAACTGGTCTACTTTGGTAAAGTACTTACTTATTTCCTCATTATTCATGAATAAAATTTTATGAATATTGCTGTGGTTTTAGAGATATACTCTTGGCTTTATCCTGTTTCGGTCGTATGGTAAAATGCGAATCAAAACTTCTACAGAAATAAACAACCTTTTTTAGCTGGTGAATTGCAAAAACCTTTTTGGGAGATCCCGCCGGACTCTTGGAACATTTGATCACTTTTCGGTTAACATGCAAATTAATTCTATCAAGTGGAGTAAACACTGGACATTATTCTTTCGCGTCCCATTGTTTACCGACACCGAATGGCACTGTTTTTCAAATGGCTCCACTCATTATTTTAGAGGCACGCTTGTCGGTGAATCCAAATGTATTTTAAGCATTTGTTATGTTAATTTTGATGAAGCTAAGAGTCCACCCACATAACAAACTTCCTGTTACCCAACGTCTAAAATCACCTATGAAAATATAAATTGTAAAGGCTATACAAAGAAATGTATACATTTACACATTTGTATGTATATACATTTTTCTGTATAGCTAGTGTGAATACTTAAGACAAACTCTTAAGAGAATAGGAGCTCATAACTCTTTTTTAAGGAAAACCTTATTAAAGGATTCGGGGTTCTTGGATGTAAGGAACAGTATACAGACAATAAGACGAAGTTTGATGAGCACAAGTGATCTTAAGAAAAAATGTTGCATTAGGAAAAGACTACATCTTCAATGACATTTATTTTATATACTACGTAGAATTTTATACAATAGAATACGTACCGAATTGTATTGTATATATAACATAATGTAAGAGATTAGTAATAAAAAGGAAATACATTTTTACTACACTGAAATTAACGTTTGTTATTTTATGTGTGAATTTCGTTTCACATTGTTTCTTCCAATCGTTGTCAGATATTGTACGTTTCAGTCAGATTTCGCCGTGAAAGATCTTAAACCATGCCTTACGACTTATATCAGTTGATGTTCGAATTTCAGTAACCTCTAGGGTTCTGATTCGATGACTAGACTGCTTCGCAGAAATTATATCGAGAGAATTCTGCTTATATTCCATCTAATCGGTGGCAGATTATCGTATTTGATTAATAACAAGCTGTTGTGGTTGTTAAATGAATAATTTATTTTTTCTGTACCATACATAATAATACATGTAATTGTTATTATATTTTTAGGAATCAGAAGAGAAATTCCTTAAAAAAATAAACAATTTAACAAATCACTTATAAACACAATAATTTGCAACAAAATAATTTTACAGAGGAACAAAATCAGCCAAACGCCTACTTTACGAATTACGCAACGTTACGCAACGCACACAGTCGAATAACGTTACGACCGGTCTACCCGCTCCGAATGCCCGATGATAAGTAAGTCGCTAGCCACCCGCAGCGGCTTTATAGGCAACGGTCGGCAACCTTACGCAACGTGTGGGGGTATCCGCTTATACGGTCTCTCCTGACATAGTGTCGTCCTCGACACGAGCCTCGGGGTTGTCACCCACTTCAGTCATCCACATTCGAGCGTCCCCCTTTAGACAGTTGCCTATTCTGGAAAGACATTCGTAACCGTTCCAGTTATTCATCGACTTGGCACGATCGACTTCTTCACACCAATCTTCAGTTATGCAAATTAGGATCGAAACTAGAAATATAAAATATTTGGTTGGATCTCACTGTGCTGTTGATGGAGCGTATCGCGTCTACTATACGCTCGGTTACCGTGGCTGTGACGCTAACGTCACTGTTGGCGACCTCCGGCGCAGTCTCGGGCGGCCCTCTTGACGCACGACCGCGTCACACGAACGTGCGGCGGCGTGTGCGACGGTCCCTGGCTCTGCGCAGGCGTCGTAACCGCACAGCGAGCCTCCAGCGGCCTCGCAGTCGTCGCGCACCCAGACGGCGCCGATGAAGCGGGTGCGCAGACGGAGCGCCGCGTAGTCGGGCGCCGCATAGTCGGCGGCGTGTGCGCGCGGTCCGATCGCCTTGACAGCGACGCGGCGCTGCGGCGAGATGATGGCGGCATGTGCCCGCGGCTCGGGCACCGAGGTGATGTTGACGACTGGTCCCTCACGACCGGTGGGCGTCCATGGCGAGCGTCCGCCTCTCCAAGGCATGGAGTCGGGATCGCATCGCCTCCATCTCTCGTCGTCGTTATCTAGCGCTACGGGCGGAAGACACACTTAACAACGCCCATGGACGGAAACACACTTAACAACGTCCAAAGTTATTTAGCGCTACGGGCGGAAGACACACTTAACAACGCCCATGGACGGAAGACACACTTAACAACGTCCAAAGTTATTTAGCGCTACGGGCGGAAGACACACTTAACAACGCCCATGTGCAGTCATATTTACCCTCGAAGAACGCTGCACAAGTCTCTGGGCACCACTCTCCTCGCCACGGCACCATATGCTGTGCTGCAGCTTGCGTAGTCTTTCCGTAGGCTCCGCTCAGCAAGCGTAGCTCGTAGCGACCATTCGGCAGGATCCTGACTACTTTGTACGGGCCACGCATGCCAGGATCAAGTTTTCCTGTGCTCTGCGAAAACTTATATAACAAAAACGCAGTCATTTATATTAAATTTCCGTGGAGGGTGTCGTTGCCGGTTCACGCGTTCATCCTATGAACGTCGTATGTACCCCCGAAAATAACTGGCTAAGCCCATAAACTGACTTACCTGCTTAACATTTTGAGGTTCAGCTGAGTCGATCAAAGCTCTAACCTTCTCCTGACTCGGCCTAACCTGACCTTCACTTATATTGCTAAGATCGACGCAAGACGGTCCATGATCGAATTCAATGTGGAATGAATAGCCAAATCCGGGGTATGTGACCTGCTTGAAGACCGCGATCTGTTCAAGCGACGATGATGGCGATCACGATTAGGCGTTTTTTCTGACGGTGTGAAATTTTCATTACGCGTCCTACTATATGACTGACGTCGCGATCGGCGGTTCCTAGTGGACACTTCGTGACGGCTACGTGAACGGTGCCGCGACTTATCACGCGGAACGACTTCGCGACCTACGGTCACTCCGACTGGATCCGCCAGCCATTATTACAAACATGAACACTAAAGTACGCAGAAGACTTTGTTCCTCGTAATTGTGGGCTAAGAGTTGCTTATCCCACTTCTGATTTTAGGAATCAGAAGAGAAATTCCTTAAAAAAAATAAACAATTTAACAAATCACTTATAAACACAATAATTTGGCAACAAAATAATTTTACAGAGGAACAAAATCAGCCTAACGCCTACTTTACGAATTACGCAACGTTACGCAACGCAACACGTAATAACGGTACGACCGGTCTACCCGCTCCGAATGCCCGATGATAAGTAAGTCGCTCCTCACGACTATCTTCTCAACCCCTGTTTGGGGGGTCGGGGTGACCGATCAGGACTGAGTCCTCTGCGGTGGCAGCATACGCCACCCGTTTCAACGGGTGGGTCATTGGGGTCGGCACGTTATGTGCCTGTTGGCTTCAAGTGTTTCCTGGTTTGCTTTTCTATTTTAATTAATAAGGTCTCGAGGTAGGCCCCTTCTTCTACCCTCAGGTGGTCGCGCGTGGTGCGGGGCTATGTCCTTGATATGAGGATGATCCGATCTATCTGTCCTGTCGAACATTCTCTTTGCCAGGCAGCGTATGTGGTCTTCCATGGTGGGGCACTCGAGGTCACGAAGCAGAACGGAATTTCGGACGTATCGCGGGGCCTTCGCGATCGTCCTCAGCGTCATCGTTTGCTGTGCCTCGAGCTTCCGCTTATGTTTCTTGGACTTCAAGAGTGCGAACCAGGCTGGTGCAGCGTAGGTGATCTGGCTGCGCACGAACATCTTGTGAAGATGCAGCTTGGTTCGGAGCGGCAGGTGCGACTCAAATAGAGGTCTCAGGGCTGATCTGGCTGCTCTTGCCTTATTGACTGCTACGTCCGCGTGGCGTCCCATGGTCATCTGTTTGTCGATGGTCACCCCCAGGTAGGTGACCGTGCGCGACCAGGGGATGTTGTTTCCCCTGAATGTTAAGGAAAGCGGTATGTTCCTCGCTTTGCTTAGCACGATGGCCTGGGTCTTCGCCACGTTTACAGTCAACCGCCATTTATCCAGCCATTCTGGCAGTACGTCCAGCTGTCTTTGCATCCTCTCTATCGCTATTTTTGGCCGTATTGAGGATGTTAAATAGGCAGCATCGTCCGCGTATAACGCCAGCAATGAACCTTGGTTCATCGGGATGTCGTTGGTGAAAAGCGAATAGAGGATGGGTGCAAGACAGCTGCCCTGTGGGACCCCAGCTCGGATCGGACGGGCGGTTGACACCTTATCTTCTATAGCCACATGGAATTTCCGGTTTAGCAGGTAAGATGCCACGATTCGTACTACTCTCTTAGGAGTAGTAGTCGTGGACATCTTGTATAGGAGGCCCTCATGCCATACCTTGTCGAACGCCTTCTCTATGTCGAGCATCACGGCGATCGGGTGTTCCTTCTTATTTATTGAAGTAGCTGCATAGTGAAGCACTCTGGCGAGCTGGTGGGTGGTAGAGTGCTCTGCACGAAACCCAAACTGCTCTGGTCTAAGGTTTAGGTGCGGCAGCATCTTCGTAAGTAGCAGCTTTTCGAAGACTTTCGACATCGTGTTGAGCAAGGTAATCGGGCGGTAGCTGGCGGCAGATGTTGGACTCTTCCCCTGCTTGAGGAGAGTTATGACCCGCCCTTCCTTCCAGATGGTAGGGAAGTGACAGGTGCGGGCCACGCCGTTGAACAGTCTAGTGACTGATGCTACCGCACGAGGAGGCAGATGTTTGAGGGCCTCATTGGGGATGCCATCAGGCCCTGGGGCCTTCCTTGGTGGACACCTTCTCAGCATCATCGCTACTTGCCCGGGAGAGAAGACAATAGCTTCCTCCGGGTTTTCGCCGGCTGGATTCTTTAGGTAATCCTGTAGGTGTGTAAGTACATCGCGAGTGTGGCTAACATTGGCATCCTCATTGGGGCAGAAGACTCCTTCCAGGTGGTCGGCAAGGATCTTTGCCCGGTCTTCCGGTCTGTAGTTTGGAATGCCGTTAGGGTCTCTCAATGGTCTTACGGGCGCAGCTTTCCGTGTGAGCGCGCGGCAGAGACGGAAGAGGTTGTTATGGTCGTCCGCCGCCTGGTTGATCGTGTTCAACCATGCGTCACTACGGAAGTTCTGGATCTCCGTTTTTATTTTGGATACCAGAGTATTCATATGATGTAATAGTACAGGGCATCGAGAGATTTGCCATCTTCGGCGTATTCTCCGTTTCTCTTCGATGAGCCGCTGTACTCTAATGGGCAGATTTCTGGGCAGTCGTTGGGTGGTGGGCAGCTGCGATTTCTGTAGGGCATCAGCGATTTGGCCTTGTAGCCTTGTCGCGAGCTCATCTACTTGGTCGCTGCTGTTTACCGGCATCGTGCTGCATTCCCTTGATAGGATGCTATGGTACTTCTCCCAGTCAATGCGGCGCTTCCTAGTTGGCACTACAACTCTTAGCGGCGGATGATATTTGACCACTATGGGCTGGTGGTCCGAGATCATGTGGTCGTCCAATACCTGCTGGGTAATCATACTGGCATCCACATTGGCGGCGACTACCAGGTCGATTATGTCTGGCATGTGCGCGGCGTTGTGCGGGTAGTGCGTGGGGACTTCCGGGGCCAGCACCGCGTAGCCCTGGGCTTCGGCGTCGGCCATCAGTAGTCTCCCACTCGCACAGGTGGTGGATGAGTGCCAAGCGGTGTTCTTTGTATTGAAGTCGCCGGCGATGATGGTGGTTGCCGGCGAATCAATCATCTTGTGGATATCTTCGACGTCTAGTAGTATGCTTGGTGGTTTGTAGTACGCGAAGATCCGCGTTCTACCCATAGTGGTGGTAATTTCCACACCCAGGCCGTAGGATGTGGAGAGCTGTAGTGCTGGAAGCGGTTGATGAACAATCCGATTCTTGACGAGTATAGCCAGACCTCTATAGGCTACTCCTCGTGGGGATTGTTCATCCTGCCTGTACATCTGGTATCCTGCGAATTTCATCACCGTCTGTGGTTTAAGATGAGTTTCGCTTATCAGGGCTATATCAGCCCTGTGCTCTGCGATTATCTGTTTTAAGAGTACCTTCTTGGTGTCATTGAGGCCCTCGGCATTCCAATGTATGATTGTTAGAGATCTTCTATCCATAGTGTTGGATGATCTCACTGAGTCCTGAGACTATAGCAGGGACTGGATTCTGTCCCGCTGCGACGGCCGCCAGCACGTTTCCGAACACCTGCAGTAATATCTGCAGGCATTGCGCTATACTGTGCTGGTCGATTCTAGCCTCTGCCGACGCGCGCGGCTTCGCCTTCGTCCCCCCAGGGGGGGCGGCGACCACCTGCGGTGCGGCCAGAGCAGTAGTGGCTTCGAGTTCCCTCGGTGCGGCATCACGTTTTGTTCTCCTTGTTCTTCTAGTAGTGGTGGTGGGGGCAGCCTCTATCGGCTGCGTTTCCGGGCGAGTAGTCACAGCGGCCGGTGGTGCCGGTTGCGCTAGCTCGACAGTAGTTGTTGGCATCGTCGCGGGGGCAGCGGGTTGTCTTCGCTTCCTGCTGCTACGCCGCCGTTTGGTAGCTCTTCTCTGACCGTCATTCGCTGCGGCCATCAGCGAAGCAGGTGCGGTCGGTTCTTCCTCCCCTACGGTGTTTATTGTGGGGGGGGCTGCTGGTGCTGAGGTTGAGGCAACAGCTGCTGTTCTTGCTACTGTGCCTGCCCTCCTGTGTCGCGCCTCCTTCTTATATACCGGGCAGCAACACTATTAGCGGTGTGCTCGCCCAGGCAGTTTGCGCAAGTCGGCGGGTCTTCAATGGGGCGTGGGCAGTCGCGAGCTGCGTGCGGTCCCCCGCAGCGCACGCATGCCTGCGTCCGGTGGCAGTTTTTCGACGAGTGCCTAAAAGATTGGCATCTATGGCACTGCGCCGGCCCCTTCTTGCCTCTCCAGGCCTCGATCCTCACTGTATTCAGGCCCCACAGCGAGGTGATGTCATAAATCTTGGGGATGGTGTCAGCTTCTCTTTTGATCTGCGCGAAGAACACGCAGCCTGGACGTCCTTGTCGAGCATTTATTTGCTTGACGTGCTCCGCTGTGATATTATATTCAGCGAGCAGGCTTTCTGCAATAACTTCCGGTTTGGTATTCGGAATCATCCCTCTGATTGCGACTTTCAGTGTTCTCTCGGCCGGCAGGGAGTAACAGAACCAAGATATTGGTTGCACTTTCTCCAGGTCCGAGAGGTACCTCTGTATCGCCCTGTACTCATCCTCCGTGCGCGGCAGGAAGCGGACTCCTTGGCCGTAGGCGCGAGCGTTGGGCGGTTGTCCAATCTTGTTACGGATGGCACGAAAGTGTATGTGCCAGTCCGGTAACGATTCCACTATCAGTGGAGGGTAGCTGCATTTTTCTTTTTGTTTTTGGGCATCGCGCTGGGGGGTCGGAGTTGGCGAGCCTCTGGGCGTTCCTCTAGGCGGCGACATGCTTGTTGTCAGCCGCTGCTTGGTGGTCGGGTTCATTGCTTCTGCATCCTCGTCCCCATCGCTGTCGCGCTGGGTACGCTTTTGCGGCTTCATCTGCTGTTGAAAGGGCGGCGTCGCCTGACGCAGCCCTTTGGGCGAGTAAGTGCGCGTCGTCCCAGGCGATTCTGGCATCGGCGCGGTGGGCTGCACTTTTGTAATCTTCCTGCGTGGATCACGGGAAGCGAGCTCCGCAGGCTTGCTAACCGAACCGGCGTAGGAAGTGGGTAGCGGTGAAAAAACTTGTTTTTCTTCGATGTGGGTAGATCTCGAAGATTCCGCAATTTGCTGTTGCGGGACCATCACGGCTCTTCTGAGATCCGGCGATTGCTCTCTTGAAGAGGCTGGTGACTGCACTGGTGTTCCGGTGCGTGACTGTCCTGTAGGTGTTGGCGTCAGGAACAGTTTCGCCTGGGATCCGGTCCTCCGGTATTCCAGGGAAGCGGGCGGTGTGAATCGCCCTTCTTCACCGCCTTCCTGCGTGGGGGTGTACGGCATCGGGGAGCCCTGCATGAGCTCGCGGCTGCGGCTACGCGGGGGCTTCGGTGGCTCCGACATTTTCCGTAGAAAACTCGAAGAGGGTAGCTCGAGAAAACTTGGTTGGGTGACCGATCCTCAACGTCACAGGTCTCCCGACCGGCCTTCGCCGCCCGGGAGGGTCCCACTAACGGAAGATCGGCCAAAGCGGATGCTGTGCGCGTAGTTAAACGATGGTAGCAGAGATAACTCGGACGCATATGCACAGCAAACAATCCAAGTAGTCGCTAGCCAACCGCAGCGGCTTTTATAGGCAACGGCGGCAACCTACGCAACGTGTGGGGGTATCCGCTTATAATATTGTTACGAGCTGGGGTCAGTAAATCAAACTGCGGTCTACCAAAATACTGAACTTTTATTAATTACCACACTAACAGTCACTAATCACTTCAATGAAAGCACTGAAAGTCGCTTCTTAGTTCTCCAATATCACTTAGATGTTTTCGCACTGTATCGCAAAACAATACTCTTCCCGGCGGCCGGACAGAGCCTTATATAGTCCCCTAAGATACTTGCCACTCTTGCCAGAACATTTGCGGACACACTCGAATGTGTAGTCCAATACGTCGCGCATTCGAGACGTTTCGAGTATAACTGTCTCGATACTCGAATATTCTCGATACACAATACTCGAATATTCCCGTACTATCTTTCTCGAATATTCTGTGTTTGTCTATCTCTTTCACTCCTATTGAAATTTATGTCCTTTTACTGAAGTAGGCTTAATGGCTCATAAGGGGTCCTGAAAACGCCTGAAAACGGGTTTTCAGGTTATTGCGGCATTGGATAGAGGGTAGCCTGAAACGTACTGAAAACATGTTTCAGGCGCCTGAAAACTACTGTAACTTGGGTGTAATTTAGATTTTTTAGTATGTGAAAGAGCTACTTCTGAAACGGCCTGAAACGACGTTTCAGCCTGCTGAAAACGTTTCTAAGTCACAGAAAATCACTTTTGTAGTTTTACTAAGCCACCGGCGGCGTAACAATATTATGATATTAAAAAGAGGAAATGAAAATAGACTATCAAGATTTCCTGGATATTCATCTCGGGAAGACCCTCGCTATTTCTTAAATTAACGTTAATACAAAAGGTATTAACGTTAATACAGAAGGTATTAACGTTAATTGAAACAAAAAACAAATACCCCGAACTTTAGCCTAACAGTTCCTACAATGCAGCGTACTTACAAAATTTCTCCTCTGATTCTCACAAAATATGAGGAACTTATGGGGGATTGAAGATAACTTAAATTTTAAATCTAAAATAATATGCAAAATACCTTGTAAGTTTTTCATAATCAACGATAGATCTTTAAATGCACCGCAAACTGTATAAAGCTTTTACCGTTGTCTGAATATATTTAACAAGGTTTGTCGCGGCGCGATATGAAATTACTGACTGATAAAATAATTACTTAATATTTGATAAATTTTACAATTCTGCTTTTCAAATTTTATATAAACACTCGTCCAGCCTAATCCACTGTACGATGCAAGAACAATAAACCAGAGGGGCGATCGCACTAATAAATCGCAAGCGAAACGCAACCAATCCGAACGCCACAAGCTAGAAAACGAGAGCTAGAATATCGGCTAAAAGCTCGAATTGGTTGAGTGGAACGATTTGGTTTCATTTCAGCTGCGATTTGTTAGTGCGATTGCCCCCCCCCCCCCCCAGGTTCTATATTAAATTTTATATTAAAAGATTTTACAAGTGACGCATTTTCGAACAACTTACCTAGGTAAGACGCGTATGACCACTTCTCGATCACTGTACGCATTAGAATTAGAAATACCGCTTATTTATACTCGTAATAGTCGTTATGCTCTCTCACATACTTAAGCCATGCCAAACGATGCCAAGATAGATATTATCACCGGGTGCTTTTTATCGTAACTCTACTCATTTTCTTTGCAGAATTCCTAATGTTATTTTGGTTAATAAAAATATTTAATTCTGGTATTTTATAAATAAATGTATTGTTCTTTGTTGGTGTAGTTTAATTATTAAATTACAACATTCATTCAGAAAATAGTTATGTTGTGTTTTGCGTATTATTTTCGTAAATGACGAACTCATTCTCAGAATAATTTTTCAACCCCGATATTTGAGCGAATTTAACAGATCTTGAAATTGATTTTTTGAAAGCAATTGAATGGTGTATAATTTCCAAGTTATTTTTGTTGATATAAATGGAATTGGAAATTGAAAATTGTAATTGTAATTAAAACTCGTTCCTTCGTCGTGCCTACGTCTTATCTTAAAAACATTTGATATTAAATGTTCGCAATACAGATTATAATTTATTATAATCTGAAAATTTGTAGCATTTGAAGACCTATCAACACTGCGTTCCTCGACATATGCTTACAACTCGAGAATCTATCCGCCATAACGACAGTTAGTCAAACTAGCAATATATCCTGCCCACTGTCACGTAAGGACGTAATTCTTCTTAATAATTAGGATTTTCATGAATTTTAATTTCGAAATGTTAGTTTATAGATAACACTTCTTTGAAAATTTGAAACATCAACAAATTATCGACTTTTTATTGTTGAAGAAATATGTCATTCTTAACAACATCCTAAATATTAATGTTATTCATTATTCTGAGTAACAACGAGGAAACTCTATTTTTTTTATTTCTATAGTAGATCGACATACATATATTCTGAAAAATTTAAGAAAAAACGGTCTTGTTTTTGGATACGAAACTAAAAATAAAGTAAACAAATTTTGCTATATTTATAATAGTGTTTCTAATTACGTCGTTGTTCCACAAATATATCATTAATTGCAATTTTTATTCTCATATATGTATATATTTTGACATTATCGAAATATTTATTCTTTTTGCTTACATCATAATGTATTTATTTTCTTTTAATGGAGTTGTTACGAAATAACTGAGGTTAGTTTCTACGGATGAACGAATTGTATTTTACTTACGCCTCTGAGATGAGTGCGCGGAGCTTGCAGAAGACGACCCCAAGACTATAAGGGTACTGATGCCAGTACACTGACAAATCATTCGGCAAACCTGCAGACAATACAAATGTTTTGGTTATACTCTTTAGTTTGTACAAAGTAGCTTTTGGTGAATTCGTTCTTTGATCATTCCTATGAGGCCGCAAATAAAAGTATTCTTCATATAACTTTCCCAGAATCCAGGTGAAGCCTGTAAAATTATTGTACTTACATTAAAATTTTTAAATTAGAAACAATATATACAAACAGAAGAAAAATATTGAGTGGCAATGTGGGTGTTCAGATCCAAACAATTTTTTTATGATAAAATTGAATATGCTATGTTAAACCATGTTTCATAAGGTTGCAGCAAAATTGACTATTCAACAAATAAACTTAAAAAAAATATTCAAAAAATAAATAAGACAGAGATATTTTGTAAAGAAAATTGTCTGAACTACTACTTAAATTTCATACTTTATAAACTAATGTACTTAACATTAGTTTACTAATTTTCATTTTCATTTTCATTATATTAGCTATACTGTCGACAGTAAACTAATCTACTCGAGTGTGCGGCACCTGTGTCAGTTAATTAGACCACAGCGGCTCGTGTCATCCGCAAATATTTTTCATTGGCCTAACTCTGAACAACCCTTCGATGGCCTCAAGTGCAAAGTGCAGTGGAAATGTGAATTTGTATAATGCATTAATATTTAGTATTAGCTTGATATTTTATTACTACATCATCTAATATTTGAAATATAAATAATTATTTTCTCTAGATTGAACAAAATATTTCAACTACTTTCGGTTTAAGTTGTGTTTTGAGTTGTTACTTGAATTAGTCTCCAATTTTTTTAAGCTCGATATTATACATGACATTATTTTAGTTTCATCTATTGAAAATTGTTTGTACCGAATGGTAAAAAATATACGGCATCTGTAGTAGTTATATGATAAAAGCGTTTAAAATTATCAAATGCTATCGGTGAACTTAGCTAAGCAGCATTATTATCAACTAAATAATTAACTTTTTTTTCTTAAAAAACCGAGCAGATATGTTAGAAATGATCAATCACAATAAAAATAATCCTTTATTGAAGTCAATTCACAACATGAAAGCTAATCATTCAATTACCAGCCTCTTTTTTTTATTAAAATTCATTTATTTCAGGATGTTATAATAACCCATATTAGCACATGGAACAATTTATTTACATACGAGGGGCGGTCAAAAAGTTCGCGGAATGGCGGGGTTGGCGGGGGTGAGGTCGCTCCTCCAGGTAGCCGCTACTTGAGTAACTCATAATTACTATATATGCCAATTTCTAGCCTAATTGGGTCATTAGCTTTCGAGTTACAAACGAGTAAACAAGTAAATCGGGAACAAACTAGCCACTATGGAGAAAATTGAACATCGCGCCGTCGTAAAGTTCCTCACCAAACAAGGAAAAACGCCTCAAACTATTTTGCAAGAGATGTTAGCTGTTTACGGAGACTCTGCTCCTGGTAAAACCATGATTTACAAATGGCACGGCCTTTTCAAGCAAGGAAGGGAGTCAATTGAAGATGATCCTCGACCTGGACGGCCCATTGAGGCCACTACGCCGGAAATCATTGAAAAACTTGAAAAACTTGTATTGGAAGACGGAAGGTTGAAGAAGAAACAACTTGCAGCATCAGTTGGAGTATCAGAAACCACAATTTTAAATATTCTTCATCAACATCTTGGCATGAGTAAAGTGTGTTCAAGGTGGGTCCCGAAATGCTCACGCCGCTGCAAAAACGTGAGCGCGTCAACTGTTCCCGCGAGTTTTTGGACCGCTGTGGAGAAGATAGGGAAGAAATTATGGCCCGAATTGTAACCGGTGATGAAACTTGGGTTCACCACTATGAGCCTGAGTCAAAGCAGGAGTCGATGCAGTGGCACAAAAAAGGCACACCACCCCCTAAAAAATTTAAAGTGTCGCAATCGGCCGGAAAGATCATGGCGACTATTTTTGGGATACTGAAGGTATTCTTTTGATCGATTATAAAGAACGTGGTGTTTCTATAACGGGAGAGTACTACGCTTCCCTATTGGACCGATTAAAAGAAGCTATTAAAGAAAAAAGAAGAGGAAAACTGACAAAAGGTGTACTCCTTTTGCACGACAACGCGCCCGTTCACACGAGTCATGTTGCGACGGCTGCCATTCATCGATGCGGTTTTGAACAACTACGCCATCCACCCTACAGTCCAGACCTGGCCCCTAGCGATTTTTATTTATTCCCAAAGATGAAGAAAAAGCTGCGTGGAAAAAAATTTAGAGACGATGATGAAGTCAAGTCGGCGATTTCGGCGTATTTTGACGCCCAAGACAAAACCTATTTTTTAAACGGTTTTATTTAGCTCAGCCCGGTTCATTCTGGGTCAAATTTTAGTAAATCAAATTTCACCCTCTTCCTGTCAACCGATTAATCTGAAATTTTGTATACACTGATTTTGGTGACAATACAATTATATTTATTCATTATCATTATAAATTCAACATGGCCGCCGCTACAAAATGGCGGACAATTTAGGTATTAATCCCATCAATATGGTATCAAATGAAAGGGCTCAACAAGCAGAATACAATATACTATAAAAAAATTTAAATCCAAGATGGCGGCCGCTACAAAATGGCGGATAACGTAGGTTTTATCAATCCCATCAATATGGGTATCAAATGAAAGTGCTCAACCAGTAGAATACAATGTACTATATAAAATTAAAATCCAAGATGGCGGCCTCTACAAAATGGCGGATAACTTAGGTTTTAAAAGAGAATAATGCGAAATAAAAACTAAAAACTAGAAAATAAAAATAGGTAAAAACTTTTTAATTTAAACGGTTTTATGTTAAACATACATTGCAATGTTTAAGATAAATGTACTAAAAATGTACTAAAAACCAAAAAATAATAAAATAGATACAGTCGTGGGAATTATAAACATATGCATAGACTAGACTAAAATAAAAACGTGGGGCACATCAATTGTCTACAATCGTTGTGTTGTTTCAATGTGCCCCACGGTTTTATTTTAGTCTAGTCTATGCATATGTTTATAATTCCCACGACTGTATCTATTTTATTATTTTTTGGTTTTTAGTACATTTTTAGTACATTTATCTTAAACATTGCAATGTATGTTTAACATAAAACCGTTTAAATTAAAAAGTTTTTTACCTATTTTTTTCGACGGTATTAATAAGTTATATGCCAGATCCGAAAAATGTATTCGTGTTAAGGGGGAATATATTGAAAAGGAAAAATAACATAATGTATCATTTCATCTTTTTTCCCAGTCATTCCGCGAACTTTTTGACCTCCCCTCGTATCTATAGATCATCTAAAATAAATTTAATCAATAATAAAGTGATACAATGTGAATTGTAATATTATATAAATATTTATAATAATAATAAGAAAAATCAAATCAAATCAAAATTAACTTTATTTAAATATAACTTTATAGAAAACTCTTTTGAATCGTCCAAGCTAATCAAAACGTAAATACATTTTATCACTATTGTTGTCTCACTATTATTATTGATTGATATTATTTTGTATGATCTATAAATTTGTTAATTAATCGTTACTTGCGTTAATGTTTTTTTTTTTAAAGGGTGGGAAATGCGACCTTGTGCACCATGACACCGCGCTGGCAAGACGCGGCCGTGTGTGGGGCTCTCCGGTCAAGAGGATCGGCCTACCCACTAAAACCCCCCCGAGTTCTCTGGGCCCATACGGGGCACATGGCGGGGTGCGCTCTCGCGATTCGACCGCCATGTGTCCCGGGGCCGGCTCGACCAAGAGTTGGTCAAGCCACCGCCAAAGGAGGGACTGTCCGAGAACCCCTGGACAGTCCCCCAGACAGAGAGACTTCACCACGGCGTGCGCGCTTAGCCGGACGCGCACGCAGCCTCACGGTAGGGTCACTAGACAGGCAACACCGCGCTTGCGTGTGCCCGCCTTCGCCTACCAATCCGTCTGCGGCGGAGGGGAGCGGCCTCGACGTCCTCCTCCCGCACCGTGGCCTTCTTCTGCGAGATCACGCTCTCGCAGAAGGAGGCGATAGCTTCCCTACTTGTGTTAATGTGGGTTATAACTGCCTGAAATAATAATTACAACAATCAAGCTAATCTAACCTAAACAGATTGTTACAACACGTTGATTGTAGTATTTAGTACTTTCTCTTGGGTACTGGTAAAGAAATATGAGAAACCAAACTTACTTTTTTTTTTTTTTTTTTTTTTTTTTTT
The DNA here is from genome assembly GCA_036419045.1 of Scirpophaga incertulas. Taxonomy (NCBI): domain Eukaryota; kingdom Metazoa; phylum Arthropoda; class Insecta; order Lepidoptera; family Crambidae; genus Scirpophaga; species Scirpophaga incertulas. The sequence goes on along the minus strand of CM071627.1, from coordinate 25,622,377 downwards.
CCTTGAAACCACATGTTTATTGTGTGTTGCTTATGTGATGGATCAAATTCTATGGGGGTCGATTTCGACTTCCGTGGGGATGACAATGGCTGCTTCTCCGAGGACTGTGGTTTCTGCTGCGCGAGCTGCGACTTACTCGGTTCCTGTCACAGCGACGGCGGTAATCCTCACTCGATATACTGCATGTCCTGTAGTAGTGGCGTGACCGCGAGCACAGACTACGATGCTTACGACTTGTTGATTCTTGCTCCCTTCTATCTGGATTGCGATGCTGCTCCATTTCACCCCGATGGCGTGCACGACTATCTTTCCGCTCCGTGACTGCGATGTGTGGTACGACACGGTCTATCGATGCTTTTTCCATGACACACACCGAAATCACGAACGTTATTTACTTATACAATTAAACAGTAATAAGACGTTTATATACACAATATCTGTTAGCTTCAGAGCGAGAGAAAAAAAAGTCACAATTGTTATAAAATACAGTCACTTTTAGTTGCTTGATCAGAATAAGTTAACACGTAAGTTGTCAAGTAGAAATCGATCAACTTGAGTATCTCATTTCTGATTTTGTTGTCAACAATATCAGCACCTTCTAGAAATAACGGTTTATTTATTTAAAGCAATGGAACACTAGCATGACTGTTATGACTTGCACTCTTTCCGACTGACTGAATACTGTCGCTAAGTCACATCTAATTATTACATTTTAAAATCAAACGTGTAACACAGTTCCGGCACTTGGCTCACGGTGCTGTCATCTATTAGATACCGTCACAAACAGAAAAGAGACAGTAGTCAAGTCCACAATCTATCATCATGGTATAACCTCAAGTATGAGAAGTAGAATTGCATGTGTATTATGTCAATATTGTCTAACACGCGTATAAATGTAAACTCTTTAGATATTCCTAAAAATATAATTTTAGGAGATTCCACGTTTTATATACCGTTATATATTGACATTTTGATTGGGGTTGATAGATTATCAAACGAAAAGAAACACAATTATCACAAAGGCCTAAATTAAGCCGAAATTAATTATAATTAAGCCGAATTTAATTTATAATTACTGTCTGATAATTTTCATGGAGCACCAGTATATCATGAAGTACAAAGTTACGTTAGAAATAGATTTACATTCGATAGATAAGCGATTAAAACTATTTTGGACAATCGCAGAGATACTCAAGTTGACTAAAACACTCACCGCTACCTGATGAGCGTAAGTGTGAAGAGATTTTTTGTAACACGTCATTTCGTAACGAATACGGTAGGTTCTGTGTGCGACTCGATTCACCCGATGAATAAGCCGATGGTTGCGAAGTTTCTTTTTATACGGCTTGTTATCGATTTAAACGTTTAGACCGGAGATTACAATGTTTTCAAGAATGTAAAAAAAATTATTGCTAATTTATACGAGAATAAAAAGAATTAGGTCACATGACTCGAATTGATTCGCCTAAAGTCGGGTCAATTTAATAGGCCACATTTGACATTTGTTCATAGTGAGGTGACCTGCTTAAACACTCCGATTATGGTGAAATCGATATTTACTTCAAACATATGTGAATCGAATACAGTTATTATGGAAAAGTACTTTTTTATAAGATCCCTATCTTATAAAAAAAGTACTTTTCCACAATAACTGTAATAGGCAAACGAGCAAATGGATTACTTGATGGTAAGTGATTATCGCTGCCCGCAACAACAGATGTGTTGCCGGCCTTTTAAATGGGAATACGCTCTTTTTTATAGGTACAGTATTAATATATTTTACGAGTTTAATTGCCTTAAAATTTTTAATATCAATTATTTCTCTGTTTATTAAGTTATTATTGTTTTTTATTATGAAACAAAAGAATAACATGTTTTATTTTAATAAAAATTTGTCTATTAATTCATGGTGAATAATCCCTTCACAAATAATCATTGCATTCATTCGATTTTTTGAGGGACATCACTTACGTATAGACTTCACTAAACGCAACATTGTAACAACGGCCATTTGTGCATTTCCAAACTAAAAAAATATTGAATATTTTATGTCCGCCATTACAAGGTTAGTTGAGGAATTTTAATGAAATGTCAAATGTGGCCTATTAAATTGACCCGACTTTAGTTTCGTCTAATTTTGTGTTTTGAAAGATATATAGGACTGGACCTATCCCACAGTGTTCATTGCGATGGATTGGGTTTAACGCGTTCCAGAATGGTAGGTACTTTGAAAGTTTGAAATTGTTGAAAGGTTCCTGTAATGTATGAGAGTATATTGCAGGGTAGATTAAATAATATTATGTATGTCGGTAGTTTGTATTATTGTGTATTACGGTAGTTGAAAATTATTATGTATGTCGGTAGGTTTAAGTTAATATTAATATAAATACGAGCATATCTGTAGCGTTTGTTAGAAAAACAAAAAAACATCATTCCACTCCCGACTCGCAGCGTGTGCGGACGTCCCCGTACGCTCCGCCCACCTGCACAGTACCCCCCACTACGCACGTCGCCGCTACGCGCCAGTCGCTCCGAGCTCCCGCTCCGCGCCGCACGCGCCCCGCTCCGTGCCTTCGGGTTATCCTAGCTCCCTTGGGCTAGGTTGACCATCACGCCTGCAATTTTCATTGCGGACGTGTAAATATACAAATCGACAAAAGTCTTTTGCAAGTCCGATTACTGTTCGGCCCTTGGTGGATACCTAACGGTGTAAACGAAGCCAAGTGAGGCATCGACCCGACTGCCTGTCTGCCCCCTTCTGGGGTGGGCGCAAACTCGGAAGGACCTGGTTCCCTTGGCCTTGGCATTTGAGCCTAGTCAACAGCCAGCTCGTCCCCGGTGCGATTTCAAGCATCTCTTCGTGCGCTATTCCTCCGGCCACACGTTGGCCGCATAGGTACACACCCTACACTGAATTAAGTTTCAGTGGAGGACTACGTCCGTGAAAACACGCACTCTTTAGGCCAACTCACCACACGTAGGAGCTTACGCCTCCCTGTCCCGCGTGACAGGGAGGGCGAGCTAGGTCGCCCTTCTCTAATTAGGCTCCCCTTTTAACCGCGATCCGCCTTAAGCACTGCCTTAAGCACACCCGCCACTTCGGCGCTCTGACGTCATCGCAACTTGTGCGACTGACGTCACACCCCCTCCCCTCTCCACAACAACCCAATACCCCTATCACCATGGACTTGATCAACAAGATGTCGAAAGACCTTGCTGAACAATTACATAATAACAACTTTTCCCTCGAATCAGCCGAGGAACAAAAAGAAATGCTCAAAAGGGCAACAGCTATCTTCATGGAAACGTTCCTTAAGCAACTAGGCCAAATGAAGAAAGCCCAAAAACAATCTACGGTTATCCCTCAGATAACCGTAACCACTCCCTCCGCGGCCCCGTCTGCACCCACCTCGCGAGCACCCTCGCCAACCCGTACTCCTTCGGCAACCCGAACACCCTCGGCTACCCGAGCACCCTCCGCGGCCCCGTCCGCACCCTCCTCGCGAGCTTCCTCGCAAACCCGCGCACCCTCCGCAACCCGAGAACCCACCGCGGCCCCGCCCGCACCCAGCACTCCCTCGATGACCCGCGTGTCATCACCCACACCCTCTAACCGATCGCGTTCGCGATCCAATAACAAACGGGCTGCTAGCCCCACCCCTCCCTCTACCGGCAACGACACTACTGTCAATCTCTCCGACGCCTCGGACTCCGGCTTCACGCTTGCGTTGAGCCGGAAGAAGAAGCGTCTAGTTAAACGCGTCGCGAAATCGCCCACCCCGTCCCCTATGGACACCACACCCGCACCCGCGCCGGCCCCGATGGCCGAGAAAACAACTAAAACTTCCGCTAGGAAACCCCTCATGGCCCCGCCCGCACCACCAAAACCTCTCCCGGCAAAGCACGCAACCGGCGCTGCTGAAACCGGGAAGGCTAAACCCCCTCCACCCGTATTCCTACGTGACACGGACGCCTGGTTCCGTCTCTCCCAAATCCTCAAGGATCACTCGATCCCTTACAGCAAAGCCACACGGCTTACCGACATGGTCCGCATTCAAACGGACACCATCCCGGCCTTCCGCGCCCTCACCAAACTCCTATCCGACCGTGGTTACCCATACCACACTTACGCGCTCCCCGAGGAGCGCAAAATCAAAGCCGTCCTCCGGGGCATCATTCCCACCCTGCTCCCTGAGCAGATCAAAGAATCCCTTCTTAAACAGGACTACCCCGTCGAAGCTGTGCACGTAATGCACAACAACGACGGCAAACCCTACCCTCTGGCATACGTCATTTTGTCAAATAATGACAGAGCCCGCGAACTCTACCGCGACAGGAACGTAACTGTCTGCGGCCTCACCGACATCCGTGTCGAAGCCCCTCACGCCAAAGGCCCCGGCCAATGCCACCGGTGCCAATTATACGGCCACGCCCAGGCAAACTGTACAGCACCCGCTAGATGTGTGAAGTGTCTACTTCCACATCACACTAAGGACTGTCCGCGTACCCCGGACGACCCAACCCCACCCGCCTGCTCTCTCTGCGGCGAAATAGGTCACACGGCCAATTGGAAGGGCTGCCCTAAGGCACCCAAATTCAAGCGGCCAACGCGACCTTCCCACCCACCTCCACCACCACCAAACAACACCACCAACTTCCCGCTGCTTCCCAAGCAGCGCACCAAACCCTCGGTTCCCACCGAACCCCTATCGTGGCGCCAGCGCCCCACCCAACCCGACCCACAACTACCCCAATCCGGCTACACAGCAGCCGACGACTTACGCCTACTTCGTGAGGCCGCACGGGCCATAAACATGAAGGAGGTTCGCCTCGTGGCAATCAAGCTCAGGAACTGTACAGATTGCTTTGAACGGGCACTCATCATGGCCGACCATGGCGATCTATTTGAACTCCTCCAATAGACCGTCCCTCCACTCTAAACTCTAAACAGTAACCTCCCCTCAATCCAACAAACCCAAAACAATTCTCGGCATCCGCACACCCCAACCCTTTAATCCGAGAGGTTGCTAACTATGCACCCTCCCCCCCCCCACACCGTCGCCCTAAGCACGCGCCCACTGACCCTCCCAATCGCATCACGCGCAATTTGCAAACCCTGCTGGACGCGGCATCTGCGCCGCCGAACAGCACGGGTCACTAAGTACCTTCTGTACACAATTAAGTTTTGACCGACCCACTCTGGGAACCGGCCTATCCCCTAAAGCGTATGCACCATTAAGGGCTGCGCTACCTCGCCCCCTCCCCTGAGAGGGCGAGCGTTCCGATGAAGCCGATAGGGCCCCAGGCTTTCTGCCCGGCCAAAGGCATTAGGCAGTGTTTAGTTGGTAGGCTGACCTTCTGTCAGAGTCCAACATAACCACCCGCCGTAGACCGGGCGCGGGTGGTATCCGGTGCAAGGTCGTCCAAGCACCAGGGGGTTGTCATAGCGACCACTGTGGTGGCGCGCCCCCTATGAGGATTCACTGCCTCCTCCCGCGAGGAAAAAAAAAAAAAAATAGCGTTTGTTAATCCTACAATAGACGTCGCAAGGTCAACAGTGTTTCATTATTACTGCGCCGCTCCAGATTCTTCAGTTCCAGGGAAGTTTAGTTGGGTAGTCAACACACCAAGTACCGTAAACATACCCGGGGAGGTCAGCTTAGTCCACATACCCAAGATACAGGATAAAAATCCTAGAAGGGTATTCTTGATATCAACATAAACAATAAGGTTGAAGATTTGCAAGGTACAATGTCTACATTATGACGTTGCTATGACAGTAGATTATTCACGAATGTACCGAGATCATGTAATCAGAGACTTTATATAGTGTTAGTTCTTACGTGTGTATATTTTTCCGTTTGACAACTTATGAAAACAATGAAAAGAAATGTAAAATGATCAAATTTAAAAAATATATATATCTTTTATACTTTTTGTGTCATATTTAAAATTGTTGTATCTAGATCGACGTATTTCTATTGTCTGCAGCCAATACTAAGACATACCGAGATTGAGGGGAGACATTATTCTACTAAAACAAAAGACAAGAAAAGCAGGCTGAAGCTATTTATCTCTTTGGGAGTCGCCTTTTAGGATTCTGCACCTACCCTGCATACCTAGTAAAAAAGAAAATTTTGCAGTGGGGCCTCTGTCTAGCCAGCGTACAGCGCTCCCAGCGTACGGTGTGCTGCTGTTACCTGCCTGCTGCCTGTCGGCCAGGCTTCGATTGCGGTCTTCTGTCAGCTAACCTGGTCTCTACCTTTACAGCTAGTTGGAATTCTCATTACATTACATCTAAGTTTAAGTAAAAATAAACTCCGCCCATGCCCTCCAATTTTGTTATTACTGTATTACTAATGTACATTTTTACAGTTTCTATTTTTATTTTAGTTGCCTTTTTGATCCGGTATCTTCGCACAACATAAGCAATGAAAGCACGTTAAATGATATTGTCATCGAAATAAATATATTATCCTAATTCTCATAAGCTTCTTTGAATAGCAAAATAAAGGACTGAGAATTTTAGGAATTTGCAAATTAGCATAAGCCTCGTATTTAATGTCGCCGAAGCGCGAATAAGTAATAAATTCGAAATGAACGCAGGCCATCTATCGGATAGAACTAAATATAACAAAGTATATTTCACTCTTTTTGAGGAGTTATGTCTTGATAACAACAAACTTAAGTTAAAGTGAAATTATTTCCAACAAATATTAAGGTAGATTAAGCTCCAATGTGATCGAAACAATTTTTCCATATCAAACGACCCGATAAATAAATGTACCACATAAAATTTTATTTTTTCACTACTGCAAGGAGTTCTAGACCTAGAAGGTTTAACGGGTCGGCAACGTGTTTGATATGCGAATGCTGTTGCAGGTGTCCATAAAATTGGTCCCAGAGATCGCGCGAGATCTGTCTCCGCCGGCATTGATTGCGGCAATGCTGGCGGACGAGGGAGGTTGGAGGTGTTAGCGACTGATCTGGCAGGCAACCCCGTTGCGAGGCATTAGTCTTTGGGTGGTTTGGTTACTGTCATGGCTTAGCAACGGGGTTTTACTAATTCAATTTAGCTTCATTTTTAATTTATATTTTTATATTACCTGAGTTTGTGATTGTAATAAATAGAATTTAAACTAGAAAAAACCTACGTTTGATTCGGTACTTAACAGGAGGGCTGTGGCATCCTTCTGTGAAGCAGTTGTGCTCCAGAAGGAGGCCGCCGAGCGGAGTCGGGAGATGGCCGACCCCGCTGGAAGGAGGCGGCCTCGGGCCAGATAGCCTGGCCTGAGGCGCCGCCGTGGCTTGCACCCGTGGGGGGCGACCCGGGAAGGACCTCACCTCCGGATGGCCGGGGGGTGACGTCGGAGGAGGTAGGAGGGGGGGAGGCGGCAAGAGCACTTCTTCCCGAGAAGGGCTCCCCTAGCGCATCCAGGGTAGCAAAGGGTAGCTCAGATGTGACACTCGATCCTGAGGGCCCCCAACAACGCCCGAGGACGGCCATCGTTAAAAAAAAAGGTATCTATAAACAATGGTGACTGCTTACCATCAGGCAGGCCCTAAGTCTTTTTGCTTGATGCAGAGGCGTAGAGACGCGTTCTAGAGAAAAAGAGAGATAGACAGACAACCAAGTAATCCAATAAGAAGTCCGTATTTTTGATACAGATTAAGAAATCCTCGAAAAAGAATCCTCCTCCTCCTTCTGTGTTAGTCAAAGTTTTGACCTCAAACCAACACTATTTGTCAGCAGCACATGGCACAGATTCAGTGACTTTGATTCATTGAAAGTTTAGGGAGAGGATGAGTAAGAACATTCTAAATCTTTACAGAGTAAAACATATATAAAATATCAGCTTTACGTGCGAATTTGTTATTTACCGTGCGTATATTTTGAGATCCATTCTGTATATCGGTTCAAGGTATTTTCCGCTGATATTAGACAGAAATAATAATTTTCGAAAAAGAATTCGGGTACTTTTTCGTGATCCTTTCCGCGGTCCCTTCCGCATAGTTTACATAGTGAATCCGTAAGGATTCACTATGTAAAAGCTCTTTTCTTAAACTCTAAAAACAAAAACATACACAGGCATTCTGAATAGTTTGTATAACTCTATTATATTAGCATATAACCTCAACTCATATACAGTGCTAGAATAATTTTTTTCTGTCTTCTCGTTACTTAAGATATACATATTTTTATTTCCAAAAAATGCTACGTAAATGGGGGATTTTTATTGTGATATATTTGACATTCTTGCTTCAAAACTATAAAATAAAACACTGTATTTGGCATATTTTGTTTTATAAAAACAAATTTGATATTCCAGGACTGATGATTTCTTGATGATGATTATATACTAAAGCAGACTTAATGTATACAATATGATATATAGTAATAAAATACTATAAAACGTCTACAAATATAAATAAAATTGATCCTATTTCGCATTATAAATGCCGCTATCGTCGCGTCGTCAGGTAACCCACACTAAATTAAAGACACAAACGATTATCTTAATTGAAAGTTTTGCTACCTCGAGCCTTGATGTAATCCTACATGGGATCAAAATCTCTCACGTTCACTTTTGTCTTGACTATTGTAATACCATAAGAATAACTCATTTATGTCGGTTCATAAATGATTTTGCTGAATAGGGATGGGGTATTTCATGTGGGTCTATCATCTATAATTACTCCAAATTCAATCAATTTACCACTCAAACATCAATGCACAGATTAAAAGAAACGTTTATTAATTTATATTGAATCAGTCAAATGTAACATTTTATTGCGTCATCGAATGAATCTGAGTGAATGTTCGGAGGAAATGTTTGAGCTTACCTGAGTTAATATTTAACAACGCGCGTTTCACTCGTCCAAATTTTCCCTCACCCCATTGCGCAATGCACTTCAGTAAGTCCCTCCTAAATAAACTGTAATATTTACACATCCTAATCAAATAATATATGTAAGTGTCGAGTTTCGAGTATTAAAGGTATGTTAATGTTATGCTTTGAACAATATATATGTATAAGTCTAGTTGTGGGCGGTTTTTGACTATACCTACATACAAAAGAGGCGTGAGTATGTATCACACCTCTTTAGACTATCATTCTTAAATTAAGTAAACATCTATTGAATTTTTCTTTTTGAGCAATTTGTAAAGTTTTTTGTCAAGTCTCTTTAAAAATGTAACTTCTCTTTAACTTTTTTAACCGTGTTTTCATCAACATCCTTTTCCAGTAAACACAAGATTTGCAGATAAATCTTTAAACATTCCATAGATTCATCGTGCGGGTGCAGGTGTTATATAAAGGGGAGCTAAAAGCAGAGTTTGGGTCGTGCGATATAGGAATGGGGTTCAGTAAAATTTTTTGCAAGCGATCAGTCATGTAATAATGAGAGCTATTTTAAAGCAATGGGTTACAGAATTCCCACAAATAAGCCCATTTATTTTTCATTTCCAGCTTCGCGTGTATTCCATATTTATCGGCATGATCGTGTTGAATAAGTCATTTCATTTTCTATCTTGCAAATTCCTTCCCAACTCTAACCCTACTCTGCTCGATTGCATGCCTATTATATTTTGTTTATGAAATTGGAACTGTGGCTCATGTATGTCTTTTCCTTTTGGGAGAGATCTGATAATATTGCCACGTAACTTTTCCAAAAATACGATCTGAGTACTCCTAAAAACTTTCTCATAATGGTGAATTTTAAAATTTTTATAGCATATGCTAAGACAATACTGTTTCATTGTACGAAATTAAATGTAGAATGCTACTCGTCATCCTTTTATCTTCGCGTATTTTATGTATTGTTTTAATAAAGAAACTTCATGATATGAAAATAAAATATTAATGTACTTTTGTATTTTGCTAACAAAATAAAGGTTATAATTAAGTAAAATATCCCACAAAAGAATGAAAAGAATTGAAAGATTTAACATTCTTCCATTTCTTTTCATCTTAGAATTCATCCCGCTAATGAAATCTTATAATAGTGCGCTCCACTGTCAAAGCTTATGATCAGAAAGTCTAGGTATGTATTTCAAAATATCTAGTGTGACGTATATTTTATTAGTATCTAAAATTTTGTTACTTTATAGGTACAATCTGCAAGCTACTAAAACTCTACTCTTTAAATAATGGTATATTAGATATTTCGCTTCCTCTAATCGGCCACAAAGTAATGCAAGGCGGGGCTAATAAATTCATGATTTGCGGGCCAGTACAAGGAGTGAGATAAGCCAAACATGGTAGATGGAGAACACGCGTCTTGAGGGCTACCCTTCGAAGCGATACGGATTCCAACACCTTAGGTTTCTTTCCCACCAACCATATAAGCTTACCTCGACTAGCAAAATAGTGGCAATAAAATATAAGTAAAAATATTTTTTATAGCTCCGTCACGTATCGTCATCGTACAGTTAGTTATGGCTGATGGTTTTGATTAAGATACAGTCTTTTTCATGTTGAAAATGTGTTATGGGTTTGACAATTTTTTTATTTTCTTAAATTATTATACTATATTAATAATAGTTCCCTTTTGCCCTTTTTACTAAATCTGGTGTTTTCTGTAGTGACTTGCGCTTAATAAATATGAACACAGTATATTCAACGTACAGTCGGATTCTCTAATATGTATCCATTTACTGCTATAAAATAATGTAGCAACACTAAACTATAGTGCCAACTTTGAAATGCATTCATTAATTTATAAGTCGATATGGATACATATAAAAGAACTAGACGGGCTGACTATTAAATAAATTAATGACAGAAAAAAATAGACACAAACTAAATTAAATTTGCTAAAATTGTAGGAAATCACCATGGAACTCACCATTCAATAACTGAGGTGGCAAAAAGTAACATTATTAGCAGAAAATTGTAATGTTAACTAGGTAACATTACAATTTCCTCTCAATTATGCTCTAATGTTCTCTCACGAGTTCGAGATGAAGCGTGTTTTCCATGTATAATTTGAATTATTCTTATATGCCCTTCTTATTTTATATGATTTCTATTTTTTCCATTTGCTTTTAATTTACATATTCCAATAGAGAACACAGCTAAATATAGTTATTAGATATAAAATTGTAAATTTACATCTGTATATTTATATCTATATTTATTAGATATAAATTGCTATAACACTAGGTTTAACTAAAACATAATTGTTTGATTTAATCTAAGACACTACCCTGGAGTCTTTTTCGTTTACTGCTATATATCTCGTATATAACTGATGGAAAAGCAGCTTTAACCGGTATATTGGTTCTGACAAACACAAGAAATTTGGTATTCAGATGTGGCCGCCTAACGGGCAAGCATGTATATTCATATTGCGTTAAGAACGAATGTTTAGGAAAACAGAGTCAAAACAAAGCAATATGCGCTCATATTTAATCAAGCGTTTGATGTGACATAATGAACAGAATTCTGGCAAACCTTATGTAAATGAGGTAGCACCGTCATTTACAAAAAAAATGACCTGATGTTAATTTGAAACAAGCATCATACCTTGTCAATATCATAATTTCTAAATGTATAATCGCGGTGACCAGCTTTTTCATTTTTAAAACATAATTATATTCAACTAATCCAACATATTACTCTTGCGCAGGTTTATGGATAACACGTTTTGGGATTTTTAATTAGATTCGATTATTTTAATAGTTAAGGACTTTCATCGCCATCGCCATCAATTAATAAGTCAATAAATATCCAATTATACTCGTATTAGCAGTTTGATGTGTTAATTGCTTACTGAGTTGAATTAACAGAGAAATAATGAAGTTATTAATGTACCAACATTAATTTATTCTCAATGTACACGCAACAATATAATATGAGGCTTTACATATTGACCTTGAGATCTCCACTAAAATTTGATCATCTCATGTCATGTACTACAACAATTTTTAAAAAATTACATAAATGTTAACTAGCTAGAGCTAACGTAATGCTTTTATGCAATCTATCAGCAATCGTCACCACCACAGCTCTTTCTCCATTCCTCGAAAAAAATATTGAGTAATTTGTTTTTAAAGCTAAGCTTTCAGATGAAGAGATGTGTGGCACAAGTTTTACCGTAGTAAAACTTGTGCCACACATCACCATAGTGGAGGATTGATAACATTAAAGTCTAAGTCATATTTAACGGTAAGAAGATCTCTTACCGTTAAACATGTAAGTAAACATTTTAAGTATTCTAACAGAAAAATTATTAATTTTAAAATGGTGTACTTCCTTAGTCATCAATTAGTCACTTCACTCCTCGTGCTCTTGAAAGTTCTATGCAGCGTGTAGGCAGTAATTATGTTCTAGACGATCATATCATATACAAACATGGGGTAGATATCACGTTAACGCAATGAAACTTGTGCCGTTTGAATTCGGGTAATTTAGTTTAAGGTAATTTAGTGTACACAACACTATTCCATTCTGTACTTTTGAGTCATTCACTAATAGGCACCTCGCCGTTCTCAACCTTAGCCGTCCGTTTAAGCAACGGTGAGACTGCGATCATATATGCGACTTGCGACCACCACTACAACTGTTCTTAAAGAAAGCATACTAGGGTATAGTAAATTTAGTATCCATGATTAAGAGTTCGAATTAATATAAAAAATTTTGTCGCTAGAGCTCCTGATTACATGTTTTCTGATTCAGAGTTGTGAACAAGTTGTTATGAAGAATGAGCGATAAGAGACGGACTTATGGATATGTGGACGTACGTAAGCTGGTCCTTGTAATAATTTTAACGTTGTGGTTTGATAAGTAGCATAATTTAAAACTATCAAAGAAACTCATAAATAAACTCCTTTTTATATTATCTCACTTAAAACTTAAGTTTAGAATGGCTGACCAATTTAAATGATCATAACGGTTTATCTTCGTCAAGAATAGAAGAATTTTTTTTTGTAAATTATTCCTTAAGTTAATCTTTTTTTTTTTCAAGTTTTAATTGTAGCAATATTATCAAAATATTGTAATACCTTTTTTTAGAATGTATTCTACGTACGTACGTACCCTTCGTACAACGTATTAAAAAGTATTACTTCGTTGCTCGCAGGACTAACCGCCGTTTCTGTAGAAAGATTCTTCGAGTGGTCTATTATGTGGCAAAACTCAACGCAAATAAATTTTTCGTCGTATTGAGTTACGGAACGATGTGAAGAGTATTCAATCAAAACTTTCCATACGACAGTAGGAATGGCTGACCGCGACCACGCCATGTAGTCGCAGTCGCACTTCTCTCCTTAGGGAAAAATCTATCTACCGTGCCGACCCGGTGTACGTCAAGTTGGCCGTTGCGGCCAAATGCACAACATTCATACGGTTTCTTTAGTTAGTGGTATCGTTACGTCTAAAACGTGGTATTTACATACTCTTTGGTTACAGTTACGATTACAGCCACTAGTCCTTGTCGTGGCCGTCTAGTGCGCGGGCTGCCATAAACTTGTGACACATATTTATGTATATGATACAAAAAAGTATGTATGTGATGTCCATGCAAATGATTTCAAAGGTTGTATTATATGAATATGTGTCACAGTTGTACAGTAAAACATCATTGCTTTTGACCATAAATATATCTAATCATTAAATGTATCTATTCTAAAGCTACCTTAGATTTAAATTGCATTCAGACTACGTCATTTAAAAAATAAATTAAATTGAAGTAAAATGTTGAAATAACGTACCTATTTACTACTACGATACGGCAAAACAACTTAAGGATGAGCCTATAAATCATTAACAGTAAAGGATAGAAAATTAAGTGTACGTATTTAATGCTTTTATTTGGTTTATTTGATTTCCATGCAATAAAATCACAGTTTTTATCTAATTCATAATATTTCACACTACTTATATAATGTAGCATTATACGATAATTGTATACTATCACGGCAATCCCCTGCAAATACTTTACTTATAAATTAAATATTCAAAAAAGAAGCTACTTGTATATCAGATATTGTTTCATTTTAATATATTTTACTTCATTCCACATTACACAAAGTTTTTAAAAGATACTATCAAATTGTTTAAGTTAGCTGAAAGCAAATGTACTTCTGTGACACCTTTTTTGGATCAGAGGGAGACACTGTACTGGAGACTTGGGTTCGTTCATCTTATTAACTTCCTGTACATTTCTGTTTCAAAGGACAACTGCTTGCAGCACTGTTTCAATTCGATAAATAAAGGAGTAGCAATGATATTAATGGATAATGATACATCTTTTTTCAAGCCACAGACGTCCATTTCGAGTCCTTTGGCGTGTTGAATCTTATAAGAGCCACATATAGATGAGCCACTTAATATTAACTAATAATAAATGATATTACAGATTAGTAAAATTTTAGTTTATATCAAGAGCAAGGTACTGTCGGTACCCAGCAAAGGCATAACGACTAAAAAAAACAAACTTTCCAAAATTACCAAAACATTGTAAATTGTACAATACTGGTTATATTTAATATATTTAATTGGTTAGTTTTGCTTGTATAAGTCGTGTTAGAAATAATATATTTTCATGTCCACTAATACGTCCTAATAAAAAAAGGGGTGGAAAGTTCACTATTGTAGTCTCCGTCTAACAGTCATTCAGAATCAGTTTATCTATTGAACAGGATAAACGAAAAAAAAATCACAGAAGTCTAATTTTATTTTACCTTCTATTGAATAAGCACGCTTCACCTTATGGCTTCAGCTTCGTTTAACCACAGGCGAGATATGATCGAGTGCCTACTGAAACGTATAAAAAAAATAAGGAATGCAATTGAAATATTCGAATGAAACAAGTCCCGGGGCCCCAGAAAATATTTCAATGATTTGTTTTTCTCATCTTATTTAGACCCAATCATATATATCATCATCGTACAAATGGAAACAAGTTACTACAGTTTTTACAAGTATTGTATGTATTCTAAGTGCAAACGTATATCTATCTGCCTGATGTTACGTTATTCCGACTATAAATTAGTACTTTCGATAAAAGTTGGTACGAACATACTTTGAGACCCGAGAAAAACCTTGTCTTGTCCATACTTAAACTATTATTATTAAAATTTTTATGTTGAATAACATGAACAGCAAATCTACTTACAGAAAAAATAGTTACTACTAAAATTTTAAATAGTTTGTAGTAGTAGTAGACAATTCCTCTGAAAGTTGTGCGTGCATCACGGCTTTTAGGATTATGAGCAAAATTTTCTAAATCTCTATTAGTAGTTTCTTACTTTGTGATCTCAATACATTATTGCTGTGCATTTGATTACGTTCATAAGGTTTAGATTCGTGGATTCGCAGTTTTTATGTTGAAATGTTTATTGGACAACAAATATTAACGTAGGATTACGTGCCGCGCGAGCGGACCTTAGTTGTCACTTGTCAATCGCTATTATTGTGTCTAACATACCTATAATAAATCGTAATATCTAACTAATAATCAAACAGTTAATAAGCAGGTATTGTGATTAAGTGAATGAACACAGTTGCGTTTTTAAGCTAAAATAAATTATTTATTATAAATAGTTATTTAGAACTTTATTTTTGTATTATGGCGCCAGAGAAGAAAAGTGAAATATGGCGATATTTCACACCTATTGATCGAGATCTTGCAAAATGTAATATGTGTGAAAAAGTACTTCGGGGCTAAGAACTCATTTAAAAGCCGTTAATTCCGAGCAGTTCGAATTGTTAAAACGTGCGGAGACAGAGGTCCAGGAGACCTATTTTTGAATTACGAATGCGACTTCGAAATCACCGCTGACTAAATAGTCAGCGGTGACTTTGAGGTCACGGAATTCCTAAATATCCAATTTTTGAAAGTCGATCGCAGAGCTGCCACATAGATAAAGTACAACACATAATATAAGAGTTCGGTTCCACGCAGAATGTAGCCGCTGCCGATTATTGTCGCTACCATTATGGTTATTATATTTTTAGGAATCAGAAGAGAAATTCTTAAAAAATAAACAATTTAACAAATCACTTATAAACACAAAAATTTGGCAACAAAATAATTTTACAGAGGACAAAATCAGCCTAACGCCTACTTTACGAATTACGCAACGTTACGCAACGCAACACGTAATAACGGTACGACCGGTCTACCCGCTCCGAATGCCCGATGATAAGTAAGTCGCTAGCCAACCGCAGCGGCTTTTATAGGCAACGGTCGGCAACCTTACGCAACGTGTGGGGGTATCCGCTTATACGGCCTCTCCTGACATAGTGTCGTCCTCGACACGAGCCTCGGGGTTGTCACCCACTCAGTCATCCACATTCGAGCGTCCCCCTTTAGACAGTTGCCTATTCTGGAAAGACATTCGTAACCGTTCCAGTTATTCATCGACTTGGCACGATCGACTTCTTCACACCAATCTTCGAAGTTATGCAAATTAGGATCGAAACTAGAAATATAAAATATTTGGTTGGATCTCACCGTGCTGTTGATGGAGCGTATCGCGTCTACTATACGCTCGGTTACCGTGGCTGTGACGCTAACGTCACTGTTGGCGACCTCCGGCGCAGTCTCGGGCGGGC
The DNA here is from genome assembly GCA_036419045.1 of Scirpophaga incertulas. NCBI lineage: Eukaryota > Metazoa > Arthropoda > Insecta > Lepidoptera > Crambidae > Scirpophaga > Scirpophaga incertulas. The sequence goes on along the minus strand of CM071627.1, from coordinate 25,605,815 downwards.
CCTCTGACGGCACGACCGGCGTCACAGGAACGTGCGGCGGCGTGTGCGACGGTCCCTGGCTCTGCGCAGGCGTCGTAACCGCACAGCGAGCCTCCAGCGGCCTCGCAGTCGTCGCGCGCCCAGACGGCGCCGATGAAGCGGGTGCGCAGACGGAGCGCCGCGTAGTCGGGCGCCGCATAGTCGGCGGCGTGTGCGCGCGGTCCGATCGCCTTGACAGCGACGCGGCGCTGCGGCGAGATGATGGCGGCATGTGCCCGCGGCTCGGGCACCGAGGTGATGTTGACGACTGGTCCCTCACGGACCGGTGGGCGTCCATGGCGAGCGTCCGCCTCTCCAAGGCATGGAGTCGGGATCGCATCGCCTCCATCTCTCGTCGTCGTTATCTAGCGCTACGGGCGGAAGACACACTTAACAACGCCCATGGACGGAAGACACACTTAACAACTCCAGAGTTATTTAGCGCTACGGGCGGAAGACACACTTAACAACGCCCATGGACGGAAGACACACTTAACAACGTCCAAATTTATTTAGCGCTACGGGCGGAAGACACACTTAACAACGCCCATGGACGGAAGACACACTTAACAACGTCCAAAGTTATTTAGCGCTACGGGCGGAAGACACACTTAACAACGCCCATGGACGGAAGACACACTTAACAACGTCCAAAGTTATTTAGCGCTACGGGCGGAAGACACACTTAACAACGCCCATGGACGGAAGACACACTTAACAACGTCCAAAGTTATTTAGCGCTACGGGCGGAAGACACACTTAACAACGCCCATGGACGGAAGACACACTTAACAACGTCCAAAGTTATTTAGCGCTACGGGCGGAAGACACACTTAACAACGCCCATGGACGGAAGACACACTTAACAACGTCCAAAGTTATTTAGCGCTACGGGCGGAAGACACACTTAACAACGCCCATGTGCAGTCATATTTACCTTCGAAGAACGCTGCACAAGTCTCTGGGCACCACTCTCCTCGCCACGGCACCATATGCTGTGCTGCAGCTTGCGTAGTCTTTCCGTAGGCTCCGCTCAGCAAGCGTAGCTCGTAGCGACCATTCGGCAGGATCCTGACTACTTTGTACGGGCCACGCATGCCAGGATCAAGTTTTCCTGTGCTCTGCGAAAACTTTATAACAAAAACGCAGTCATTTATATTAAATTTCCGTGGAGGGTGTCGTTGCCGGTTCACGCGTTCATCCTATGAACGTCGTATGTACCCCCGAAAATAACTGGCTAAGCCCATAAACTGACTTACCTGCTTAACATTTTGAGGTTCAGCTGAGTCAATTGTAATCAAATCAAAGCTCTAACCTTCTCCTGACTCGGCCTAACCTGACCTTCACTTATATTGCTAAGATCGACGCAAGACGGTCCACGATCGAATTCAATGTGGAATGAATAGCCAAATCCGGGGTATGTGACCTGCTTGAAGACCGCGATCTGTTCAAGCGACGATGATGGCGATCACGATTAGGCGTTTTTTCTGACGGTGTGAAATTTTCATTACGCGTCCTACTATATGACCGACGTCGCGATCGGCGGTTCCTAGTGGACACTTCGTGACGGCTACGTGAACGGTGCCGCGACTTATCACGGGAACGACTTCGCGACCTACGGTCACTCCGACTGGATCCGCCAGCCATTATTACAAACATGAACACTAAAGTACGCAGAAGACTTTGTTCCTCGTAATTGTGGGCTAAGAGTTGCTTATCCCAGTTCTGATTTTAGGAATCAGAAGAGAAATTCCTTAAAAAAATAAACAATTTAACAAATCACTTATAAACACAAAAATTTGGCAACAAAATAATTTTACAGAGGAACAAAATCAGCCTAACGCCTACTTTACGAATTACGCAACGTTACGCAACGCAACACGTAATAACGGTACGACCGGTCTACCCGCTCCGAATGCCCGATGATAAGTAAGTCGCTAGCCAACCGCAGCGGCTTTTATAGGCAACGGTCGGCAACCTTACGCAACGTGTGGGGGTATCCGCTTATATTATAATATAAAATGCTACATTCATATATATCTATGTATATATTATAGGTATATAAAGGTTATATATACATGTAAATAAACCTTTATATACTTATAATATATACATACATGTATATATGAATGTAGCTTATATATATATAATACATATTCTACATTCATATATTCATATATATATATATAGACTGAAAAATCAAACAAAACACAGATAACATTTCCACAAGTATGACTTGATTACAAGTGGGTGAGGGCACTCGTAATGAAATCACACCTGTGACTAAGGTAGTCACATCAGTGATATTCAAAAATAAGAATTATTGAAAATCGGTGATTATTAGTCACATCGGTGATTTCAAAGTCGCATTCGTAATTCAAAAATAGGTCTCCAGGAGACGTATTTTTGAATCATTAGACGTGAATATGGAATTCGAATACGAATGCAAATCGTGCGCGAAATTATTTTCTACTGCTTACCAGAGATGTGAATTATTTGAAATACATATATTTCAAATGCAAATACAAAATGCAAAATACCCATTTTTATTTTATATTTGAAATACTTTTTTCTAAATGTATTTTGTATTTTATTTGAAATACTCTATATAAATATTTGGTATTTATAAAATACAAAATAGTTTCGTTGCATTTTTAATTAATTTTTACAATTTTTCATTCTTAAATCCATGATTTCCTTATTTATGAACGCACTGATCGTGATCGTAGTGTTGTCATTGTCATTTGTCAACTAGAACAATAATGCCAACATTTAGGCCCCATAGGCGGAACATGAAAGATGAACTCTTTGAACAAATACTAGTTTTAAAATCAGTTCAATAAATAAAAGTGGTTATGCTTAACAATGTATTTTATTTTCAAAACCTATTTTAAAAATACGTATTTTGCATTTTGTATTTAAATACTTTTATTCAAAACTATTTTTTATTTCTAATTGAAATAGTGCTAGCAACTATGCATTTGCATTTTGTATTCAAATACTTTTACTAAACTATTTTTCACATCTCTGCTGCTTACAATTTTATAGATTTTTGATTCAATTGAATTCAGTGTTGTCATTAAAAACAAAATCTTAAATAAATTCCGTTTCACGCAGAAAAATTCAAAATCACAACAACAAAAACAAAATACCGGCGATGACAATCTCTCAATTTCAGAGATGTGAAAAATAGTTTAGTAAAAGTATTTAAATACAAAATGCAAATACATAGTTGCTAGCACTATTTCAAATAGAAATACAAAATAGTTTTGAATAAAAGTATTTAAATACAAAATGCAAAATACGTATTTTTAAAATAGGTTTTGAAAATAAAATACATTGTTAAGCATAACCACTTTTATTTATTGAACTGAAAACTAGTATTTGTTCAAAGAGTTCATCTTTCATGTTCCGCCTATGGGGCCTAAATGTTGGCATTATTGTTCTAGTTGACAAATGACAATGACAACACTACGATCACGATCAGTGCATTCATAAATAAGGAAATCATGGATTTAAGAATGAAAAATTGTAAAAATTAATTAAAAATGCAACGAAACTATTTTGTATTTTATAAATACTAAATATTTATATAGAGTATTTCAAATAAAATACAAAATACATTTAGAAAAAAGTATTTCAAATATAAAATAAAAATGGGTATTTTGCATTTTGTATTTGCATTTGAAATATATGTATTTCAAATAATTCACATCTCTGCTCGATTTCGAATGCGAATTGGTTTTCTATTGTTTCAAAAATTCGTGTCCAACGGGCTTCTAAAATGATCATTCCTCCCTTAACGCCACTAAAAGAGGTAAAAAAGCAACTATCGATTGAAGAATCTGTAGTAAAAAAGAAGCAGTGGGATGCTCAACATCCATTGTCGCCAAAAATTGATTGCCGTATCAGTGAAATGATAGCTTTAGACAATTTGCCCTTTAACTTCGTTGAGAACGTGGTTTTCCGCAGATTAATGCAGTTGGTGGCGCCACAGTATACATTAAAAGGACAATTTTTTTTTTACTGAGCATAGCCAAGAATTATATGTAAAAGTGGCAAACAAAGTTAAATTACTCTTGGATGATTTGAAATTCATGTCACTTACTACCGACATTTGGACCGAGCCAACCGCCAATGTTTCACTCCTCAGTTTTACTTGCCACGGCATAACAGTCAACTGTGATCGGTTGAGCATCGTTTTAAAGTGTGAGGAATTCAATGAATGACACACGGGACACGTAATCGCAACTAAATTTGAATTGATGCTAATTGAATGGAACATCTCTAAGGATCAAGTACATCGCATGGTAAGAGATGGAGGCTCAAATATGAAGCGTGCTATGTCTTTGGCCGGTTTCAAAGATATTGACTGCACTGTTCATAAATTACAGACGAATATAAAAAATGCAATAAATTCACAAGATTTTTTGGTAACCCTTATTCAAAAATGCAATAAGATTGCCAGCAATTTTAATCATTCGACTATTGGTCAAAATGAATTATCTAAAGTCCAGTTGCAGCTGAACCCAGATCAAGTACCACTAACTATTATGAGAGATAGTTCGACAAGATGGAACAGCACCTTCTATATGTTTGAAATGTAAAGGATTCTTTAGCTGTTTATGGTATTAGCAATAAGATTCCCAACTTATCCTCCGACGAATATAAAGCTATACAATATTGTGTATCAAAACTTAAGCCATTTAAAGAAGCTACCCGTAACTTAAACAGTACGCATTCGTTGATTTAATCTGTTATTCCGATCATTTACATGTTAAAAAACTAACACTGTTGATGATATTATGAAAAATTTTATTCAAGTGATAAAAACTGAAATAAACAAAAAGTTCTGCTTTCTGGAAAATGACCCTTTGTTTACAGTTGCTAAATTTTTGGACCCGCGTTACAAGAACAAATTCTTTTCTGATATTGTGAAGGATAATGTTAATACAGAGAGATCATCCAACTTGCGCTTGATTTATTAAATCACGATCGTATAACTTCAACTTCAAGTTGTATAAAAGGCCGAAAAATACTACATCCATTGATGAAAATGAGCCTTCTACAAGTGCTGTATACCCTACTAAAAGTCTCATACCAAGCCTGGCGAGAATTCTCGATTCCTCGAGTGATGGCGTAGGTTCCGATGTATAATGTGAAACAGAAGACACGATGCTGTGTGAAATAAAATCATAATTAAAAGCATATTTAAAAAAAAAACAAATCTCAATTGAGGAAAATCCATTGGACTGGTGGAAATCCAAATCTAAATTTGACAAATTGACAGAACTTGCTCGTAAGTACCTCAGCGATCCTCCTGCCAGTGTACCAAGTGAGGAATTATTTAGTTCAGCTGGCCTGATATATGAGTCTTTACGAAATCGTCTCATGGCTGATAAAGCTGCCAAATTATTGTTTTTAAAATATAATCTGCCCCTATTGAAATTTGATTATTAAATTTATTTGTTGTTAATTTGATTGAATAAATAAAAAATGATGATAAACATTGTACCTTGATATTTGTATTTTTGCCCCTTTCTCAACATTCGTATTCGCGAATGTCTAAAATATGACATTCGTAACATCCCTGCTATATATGTAAACCAAATAAATACATTATGCGTTATAATAATTAGATTTTGTTATTTTTTTCATAGCCTAGTTACTAGTTACCATATAGTACTCGGCAAACTTTCTGCGCGCGATGGTGTAAACATTACTTACTTTCTAGTAGGTGAAAATTTTAAATTGATTTTGTATTAGACATTTACAAAGTTGTTGCTTTTTCATCACCATGACTGTCGGTCCAATCCCAACTAATATTATAAATGCGAAAGTGTGTTTGTTTGTTTGTTTGTTTGTTTGTTACCTCTTCACGCTTAAACTACTGGACCGATTTCAAAAATTCTTTCACCTTTGGAAAGCTACATTCTCCCCGAGTAACATAGGCTACTTTTTATCCCGGAAAAATCGACAGATTCCACGGGATGCGCAATAAAGGCTTCGCTCAAAAACTACTGCACAGATTTTTATGCGGTTTTCATCAATAGATAGAGTGATTCTTGAGGAGTTTTGCGGCATTTTTTATCTCGGAAAAACGGATAGTCCCACGGGAAGCGCGATAAAATCTTCGCACCATAAACCGACTTCCGCGTATATGTAGCCGTGGGCAAAAGCTATGACCCTTAACCCTCTATACACCCAATCCCGAAATCCACGCGGGCGAAGCCGCGGGCAGAAAGCTAGTAAATTATAATTATAAATCTAGCAACAAAATAAACATATTTTCTGGGTTTAATGTTCGTTTTTAGATTGTTGTCAGTGTCACAGTTGTCCAATCACGCATGTACGATACTCGTATATGTTTACGTCTTGGACAACGGTTTTTAGTTGCATTATTATTAATGTAAAGATCATATTATTCATATAAAGATACAATAAATTCAATATAATGTTTAGACGTTTATATGCTTACTGCTATCGCATTAACTTAAGTTTGAATTTTGTTTAATTTATCTGTGCCGGCATCATATTAACAAAATTGCCGCGATAGCAAATCACAGTAAGTAAATACGAAAATAAATAAAGTTGATACTATGTTATTACTGTACGAGTAACATACGGTACGGTTACTTTGCAACGTAGTTGTTGTCAAATCATAATGAAACGCTGGTAACGTCGACAGTGTCCCGGTACCCGTCATTGCATAAAAATTAATTAAATTCTTGCACCTAATATCAAACATACAACTTATTGCGGCAACATGTTCTTCGTATTATACTGCACAATTAAAATGGCAATAGTAAATTATTATAGTAATGGTGACAGCAGCAATACAAACCATAGTTTTGCACCCGCAGATGTCCACATCACACCACGTTGTAAAGGACTAAGGACACGTAGCTTTTGTTAATGTGCTTATCTCTCTTAAGAATTGTTTTATTTTAATCCTTTGATTGTATATATTTTACAATTATGTACTAATGATATCTGTCTATCTAATGAGCTTACGTGTTGTCCATTATTAATTAATAAGTTACTAAGAATCTTTGTATTAGCTAATATGTAATATAATATAGAATGTAAATAAAAAGGGTCGTGGAATTATCATCCCTAATGAACTAAAGGGACTATATATAATCACCACTTCTCTTGTATCGTCAGTAAATCAGTAGATTAGCTGCTCAAGCTACTTAGTAATCGATCGGTCTAAGGACGGTCTAACAGTATCAACTCTATATATTATATATAGGTATAGTCCATAAGTTAACAAATAAATTCAGTTCGTGTTCGCATGTCTCGTTCATAAATGAAATCCCTACTCACCAACCACAACGCCACCGCTCGGGCCATCACAACTTTACGATATATTTTTTGCATATCTGTCTGTAGTTCGATAAGTAAAATTATTATCTCAAGTAATATGGTGTTAAATGAAAGAGTTTACCACCTAAAAATTAGTGTTTTCTTTGTACATTACTGCAGCGGCCAACAAAAGAGGCATTGAACGGCGAACGACTACTAGTTTAGTAGCCTAACATGTAAAGTACTTTTCAGAATTAATGTACGGAATTCAATGACCGGATGATTGAGGAGTAAAAAATTCTTCCATTTTTAAAATACACCATAGATAGGCACATAGCTTTTATAATTATTCATTTGGTTGCTAAAACACAACAGATATGGATTTTCATATAAGGTATATGATCGCTGCTCGCATGTATTTGGGTAATACAGCAATTTCAATTTATATTGAATAAGGCTATCAAAATAACGCTTGAATCTCCCAGGTATGTTTGAGTAAAATATATTTTGGTGCATGACAGTAATAGGTTCTTAGAAGTCCCTCCGTGTACCAATAATTGTACTCTTTTGACGATAATTGGGACTAGAATGTTACGTTACACCAATTAACGTTACCATTGCTTCTTAAACAGAACATTTAGTATTTGCTTTAAATTATTTTTATTGTTTTAAATAAACACTTATTTTTAATTACTTGCAATCTTGGAAAAGTGTTTTGAATATTATGTTTCTTTTTTTAACGCCGTCTTTTATGTGGCGAGTACTGAGTATAGGTATTTGAATATGAGATTATCATAGAATTAATGGAATAATAGTCATCAGTAAACATATTTACGGGTTGGTCTTGGCATGAACTTGGATAAAACCAAGATTATGTTCAATGGACATGTCATGCCGAGACCGATATATGTCGAAGGATCGATGCTCGAAGTTGTTCAAGAATATATCTACCTAGGGCAGGCAATTAAGCTTGGTAGAAACAACTTCGAGCGAGAAGTCGATCGAAGGATCCAGCTGGGCTGGGCAGCGTTTAGCAAGCTTCGTCGGGTCTTCTCTTCGCCTATACCGCAATGCCTAAAGACGAAAGTCTTCAACCAGTGCGTCCTACCGGTTATGACTTACGGCGCCGAAACGTGGACATTAACGGTCGGGCTAGTCCATAAATTTAAAGTCGCGCAGCGGGCTATGGAGCGAGCTATGCTCGGAGTTTCTTTGAAGAATTGAATCCGTAATGAGGTCATTCGACAAAGAACCAGAGTAACCGACATAGCTCGCAAAATAAGCTCGCTGAAGTGGCAATGGGCTGGCCACGTTTGCCGAAGGACTGATAGCCGATGGAGCAGACGAGTCCTTGAATGGAGACCGCGACTCGGCAGCCGTAAAGTAGGACGCCCCCCGCCAGGTGGACTGACGACCTGAAGAAGGTCGCTGGAGGGGACTGGATGCGGAAGGCGGAGGACCGGGTGTTGTGGCGCAAATTGGGAGAGGCCTATGTCCAGCAGTGGACTATGATTGGCTAAGTGATGATGATGAAACATATTATCTGTGAATAGTACATTATGGTACAAGTGTGTAATGTTAGTGATTACCGCTGAGGCGCATTGAGGACGGTAATCATCAATACACACGTGTATCATACAACGTTTTTCAATACACTTCTGAATAAAATAATACTTAAATAAAAAACCATTTTCATAATCAGTTTTCCTATGCGCGCGCATCGGCCATAGACTAAAAAATTAGGTTTCTTCTTTTTGGGTTTTTCGCGGATAGCTTTTTAGCGCAAATGTAAGCGTAACTCAAACAATAATATTAAAAAAATAATACTATTACTCACTCGTGAATAATAGTAATGAAAAAGTCACAGTTTGATTATAGGTGTCATTATGTGCCTAATTGCCATGGGATTAGAGCCACTTTATGAGGAAGTGTGTTGAAAAAATAGTTATTAACATTTCGTTGACGATTTGTTATAATTATTCGTAATTATGATATAATTTGATAGCAAACATTACAATAGATAACATTACAACGATATCAAAATATTCGGCAGAAAAAATTTGGTATTGCCTTGATTATTTATTTGTTTTGTAGTGTTTCTTTTATTTCGAAATAATTATCTTTTTGATTTTTTACTTTGTTATCATACATTTATTTTATCATGCTCGTTATTCCGGGATTGAGGGGAACTTAAAATACAATATAAAACACATAAAGCTACTTTTGGCATATGAACAATGCCGTGTCAACACAATTACACATGCTTTACAATAATACTAACAAAATGTTAGCCACTGTTCGATGGAAAAATCCAAGAAACACCAATTAAGACTCTAAAATTAGAGATCCTAGAAGTAGATAAGTAGGATACGAAACAATAAAGGTCTCATTAATTCCTGGGCACGCAACTGCCTAGAGTTGAATAAACTCAGACTAGACTACACAGTCAGTATTCCGAGTAGACTACTCGGAATACACGAGTTAGCTTAATAAGTACTATACTGAGGTGCAATAGAAAAAGACGATAATGAATCCATAAAGAGCAGGGAAAGATTTGAATAGAAAACTCACAGGTTCCGTATACGAAACTAGTTATAGTATTTAATGACCATTTCCTGGGATTTACCACTGTTGGATCCGTACCGATCGTACTCGTACCCCCATAGGTAGACGAGAAACCCGGACAAAGAGACTGAATGATAAGGAGGTTCCAACCTTAAAAATTATCTGAACCTGACGTGTATTACTTCAACAAGGAGAAATAGTTCTGGACTTAATTCTATATAGTCTTTTCGAGGCATACAATTTTTGTTCATATATCAGAAGTATCGACGCATATTATGACCTTAATTCTAAAACCGAAAAAAGCTATTTATGAATAAGTCGAATTCCTTAAGGTCGATAAATCTCTCATCCTTCTTCTTGAGTCGGCAATATTTATGGGGCGGACTACTTAAGAAACAACTTCTATTCACGATTCAGTGTAATTCAGTGACTGAAAAATGGGATATACCTTTCAGTCAGTTCAGTGTTAAGTTTAAAATGTCAAAAATCTTTTATTTTACGGCATATAGTTTATTATATCTCACGGTGAATCATCCTTTTCCTGGCTAAGCGTTGGAATTCGTGTTAAATTATAGTAAATAATTAAAAGATGAAATTTCTTAGCATTCCAATGGTACCGGATTATCGGATCACCGGGTATCGGATTTATAGCTACGATATATAGTTACGATGAGGGGAGTCAGAAACTGCTCCTGGGATTTGTGACCCACCATGTGTAGATTCCGGGGATACATCTTAAAATATAGCGGTACTTATTATTACCACGTAATCGTACATGATGCCTCCATAGCTGCCTTTATTATGCGTTCCTATACGGAATTTATGGAAGCTCTTGGCAATCCGAAATCTTTTACAACAAAGTGTAAACCAATTTAACTGGTATACCCCTCGTCTTACTCAACCACGTGTGAAGCAACAATGTTATTCATTGTTTGGTAATTATTTGTTAAAAAAAAGGTATATTATTATACAAAACCATATATTATACCTTTACATACAAAACAGAGATTAGAAACAGTAAATATTGTTTTCGTAACCAAACCTTGCTTGGAAAACATCATCGTGTCCAAACTCGGTTTTAGGTCAAACTATTTCAATCTGTGTCAAATTACTGTAGCTTGACTATTCTAGTTTTATTATTATAGTATTATTTTGACTGAACTGATATGAAATAATTTGTTGTAAGAATGCAATTGGACTATATATATATATATTCATTCAAATAATAAATATATTATAAGTCTCCAAAAACAGTTACACAATTTATATTTATGATAGTATTTTGGCCGCTGAGTTCTGTTGGTGGAATGGACTGCAAACTGTAGTTTCGCCAGACGGTAGAATATATACTATTTGTTACATATTAAACTGAATGTACATTTAGTCATTAAGAGTATATAACATTAGGTAGCTAATAAAAATCTCATATTAATGGAAGTGTGCATACTATATGGGAGTAACTACTGACATGATTTTTATTTTTTAAAATATTCATTTCAAAATAGTTCATTCAAAATAACTTATTACAGTTACTTAAGTATATACGAGTATAATGTAACCGTGATTGTCTCACTGGCCTATCTATCAACATACAGATTGAGCTGTAATCGGGTATACTAATAATTATTATGACATAAACATACACCAAAAATGGATTATCGAATATTCAGATCCTAAATGGGAAAAATGGAAATTAAAACTTCTAAAATCGGGTCTCATTTTTTAAAACAGAAACAAAACTACATTTTTTTAGAGGTGAAATTAAAATATTCACAGTTAATGTAAGTTTGTAATGGCAGCAAAGCTACTTATAATACAAATGGAATGGACACATCTACGAGTATAAGTAAAAAAGGAAATTTGTCCGTTTTCACAGTTTTGACGTTTAACTTTTAGGAATTATACGAATTAGGCTTGGTTAAAACGGTTGAAGTACCAGCACAAATTTAAACAGTACTTTTAGTTTAATTTTTGTGTATAAAACTAGTGTGAGCTTTTGTTGAAAATTTCACGTGTTACAAACCCAAACCCCAAGAGTAGATAGTTTTTGTCAGTAAGTATACAAAGCCTCATTAAAATAAAATATATTTCGCGGTACCGACTAGTGGAATATATACAGGTATATTACGTCATTGGTTTCTACAGATTACAGTCAAACTCGGTTTTGCTTAAAATATTTTACCGAGGGTTTGCTTCGGGAGGGTCGGCTCGTCTTTGGGTTGGAATGTAGAACCCCGACCACAAATGTGGGAACAATATATTAGATGAGTCGCAGTTTCCTTACTTAAGTAATAAAGCTTTTTAACAAAGCTATATAGATACAAATAAAACTTATCACAATTTGAGCGTTATTTAGGTAAAATAAGCTTACATGTTTATCTGACTCTGATTTTATAACATAGGACTTTATTGTAATTTTTAAAAATAAATAGGGCAATTTGTAGTATTGTTATAATATTAAATACCTATTATTGACTAGAATTGAGCTCTTTGCGCCGGTAATACGTATATGATATGCATCACATAATAATATATGAGGAGGTAAGACCTGCTCACTTTTTATCAGCGCCTAACAAAGCTTCGCGACACACGAAAAAGCCAAAAGCATTTTGCAATAACAATTTACCAATTTCGCCCTCTTTTCATGATCAAAGTATTCTTTTTCCTTCAAATATCTTAATGAAACTCCGTGAATTTTTGGGGCAAATGAAAATACTTCTCAAGGTTAGGCGGTTAGATTATAAAAGTTGTCATCCAGAGCAATGCTTAATATTCCGTTAATAAAAGCACCTAGACATTTTTTCAGTTATCAAAGGTTGTATTTTGCGCCCGTGCAATCAAATACGTCTATTTATTACATCTTTGTAGCATTTTCATATGTTATCCGTATTACATCAAGTAAAATGGTAAGCTTCTAGTGTCGATTCTAGTGCTGCTGATGCAACTATTTGACTTGACAAGCAGATATCTTTATTTTGCTCGCTTAGAGGGGTGAAAAGTAATTTCTGTATTCAAGACGAAACTTTCATCAGTTCGTTCAGTGAATATCTCGATACGAAATCGAAGATACTGTTTTGCTTCTTGCTGCATAAATATCTGAATTAACGAACACGGAAAATCATCATCATACAAGGGTGACACCACCTCCCAGTATCCCTCATCAACGACAATCGCTTATATGATATGTAACGAATACAGATCCGACCCAATTGTAGCAATGAGATTCCGGCGCTGCTCGACCCATGCCGAGCAATAGCCCAGCGTAAACAATAGGCAGCTTATAATAATTATTATTTTATTTTTAAATCAATATATTAATGAAATGTTGGACATTTCATTGATATATTGCCAATACTTGACTTTTCTTGGTTCAAACAATATTTATTCTAACACCATTGTCCACATAAAATTCCTTACCTATACGAAGTTGTAACTCGTTAAATCTGGGTTAATAACCATTTATTAATTACCCTTAAGCTTAACAAATCGTTTGTTTGGTTATTCACTCTGTCTTATTAATTATTGCTATTAAATAACGCACGCAAATCCATCATTAACGTTTAAATTTATGTATAGACTCAGTTATGACAACACTTTGTTGATTTGTTTTAAGGTGCTATAATTTAAATATTATTGGTATTAGCTCAAATTTAACCCACATCTTAATATCACAATAATAAACAATTTTCTTTACAATTGTTTCCTCTGTATTTTCTTGTACTTATTTGAATATTTTCATAACTGAAATTAATCCAAGAAATAGGTTATCGGTTCAGCCGTTTTTGTATTTATTAGTGATGTACCTAACACAACTTTATACATTTACACTTTCTAATACGTAGATTAGAATTACGTTAGTTATGGATATTTTAGAAACTATCGCATATCATATGATTTTTGACACAACATATTTCTCAACAACAACGATTATATCGTTACGAAGGATACAATTTAAGGAGGAAGCAAATTTAAAATAGAACGTCAATATGATAAAACAATGAAAAGATTTATTCCGAATCGTGCGGAACCGTTGTCTTCACCATCGTGTGTTTTTCCTACTTTTTACCTGTGTAATGCTAATGTAGAGTGAAAAAATGGCATATGAATGCCTTAAACTATTCCGCCGCCAAGAACTTATCCGACCGGATATACTAAATTCTTCATTATTTTTATTTCAAGCCAAAGTATTTCATCCAGCCACATTATTGACTTTTAATAACTACGTATCAACATCCAGCTATGAAATCTTTTCAAAACTTTTTTAAATAGTTAAATATTAAGTAAGTTATATATATTAGAGTCAATGAATTTTATTTAAAAAAGTCAGACCCCTTTTTGAGCGTATATATATATGTATATACATCAAACATTTGCTCTTTAAATTATAAAAGTTTTAAAGTTTAAGTATAATCTTATTTTTCTATTGAGATTATAACTAGAAAGGCGGACCTCTATAAGACGACCTTTTTCTATGATCTTAGAAAAAGGTCGTCTTATAGATATATAGGTACTCTTCGCCCTCTATCTCAAAAAGGGTTAAGCGTATTGAAAAAAAGTTAAGAGAAAAGTTGTAGCAAATTTTTATATCTTCAATTTTTATAATAGGTGTTGAAATGATTAGAACCATAGAAACGGATATAATTGCAAAAAACCAATTTTCGTGACCTTTGACCTCGAATAACTTACGACGCAGACACGAGATAATATGAGACTTTTGAGACAACTTTTAGAATGCCAAAATAAAGCTGTATACGAGTTTCCAGTTTATTATTTCAAATTCCGAGGTTGACATCTCTTTTTTTTTCTAAGGTGACTGGACTAAAACGGCCATATCTATTTATTGCGTCGATTTAGAAATTTGTTTTTTTCACTGCTTTGAGAGATAGGATACCCGAGTATGTGATATTCAGCTTGATATCTCGACGCGTTACTGAGAAAAAGTGTTTTGACAGACGGATGGACGGACGGACGGACGGACGGACGGACGGACAACAAAGTGATCCTATAAGGTTCCGTTTTTACCTTGGGAGGTACGGAACCCTATAAGCAACATAAATATAAATAAAATGAAAAAATTGAATAAAAATATATAGTAGTTAAGAGAGCAAATAGATTTGATTTTGCATTTTCTGCTTAGTCACAAATATAAAGAATTTACCTGTATTATAATTTATCCTTTAATTTGCAATTTTTACTAACAAGTGTTGCGCAACTGTTGTAAACACCAATTCCTGCCAAATAGAATGTATTCATATAAAATATTGGGTTACGTAATCCACGAAAAATTTAATTAAATTGGTTACCTACCTACAATAAATCGTTCCTTTTAAAATATTGACATTTGTATACAGTAAACAGACGATATTTTAATTGACGTACCCAAAAAAGCTAGGAGCTTACGTCGCAGGATATTTTGTCTCCGGAAATTGTCTTTTTGGATACTCCACAAGCTCTCCATTTATCAGACGAGCTTTAGTAATACGGCTGAAAATAAATAATATTGGAAAAACAAGATCTGCAGTAATACATTCTTACCCAGATAAAAATATTTGAATAGGTAAGTAACATTACAATTTATATCGGCCTGTGTCACTTGCACTCTGTCAAAATAGGATTACTTAGATGAAGAGTTTGTGAGCCATTTTATTCGTAATAAACACAGCCCCCCAACTAATTCTACAAGTTTTTTTTGTCACAACGGTGACTTTTAAAAGAAAGTATGTTTTCGCGAGCAACCTCAAATTCATATTTAATTCTTGGACCTTCCGTAGCATAGCACGGTGTGGCGATTTTGAAATGTATTGAATCACTCCTATTGTAATTGTATTGAAAGATTTGATTAACAAAAAAAAACAATAAAGCCGCTCAAACGCGAAGTGAAGAAAATGCTTAATGAATCAAAAGAGCCAATCAAGTGTGAGACACGCATACGAACTTCATGATTGGAAAATGTTTGAAAAATAAGTCTCTATTCTCTTCTACTTCTTCGTTCTCTTTAGCAATTTTCAAATAATTTTCAGTTGCTTATATATTTTTATGATGGTGTCTTCTGTATTTATAAACGTTAGTAGTAGTAGTAGTATACATTCCTGGAGTATAGCTATAAAATTGCTTTTTTGTATTGAGATTATTAAAAATCGGTTTCCCTTAAAAATGTTTTATTATATTTATTTCATAACGTAAAAACACCTTATAAATCTTTAATAAATATTATACTAGGTACATATACATTATACATATTATAATAAATATTGCAAATAGGGCAAAATTGTAACATCTATATAAATAAAAATGAATTGTTGTTCGTTAGTCTGCTTAAAACTCGAGAACGGCTGGACCGATCTGATTTTGGTTTTAAAATGTTTGTCGTAGTCCAGGGTAGGTCTAAACGGTGAGCAAATAAGGAAAAATTGCGAGTAAGATAGAGTAAGACGACAATTTCATTTTCCCATATAAAAGTTGATCACTTACTTTCTGTCAAACATTTGACGGTATTTGTACTCTCAGTCCCACTCGAATTGAAGAACGCATTAAAAGAAGACTTTTGAATCGACAACATAATATCAACTTTGCTTATAACATCGTGTATTTAAATTTCAAAATATATAAATAATTAATGTGTTGACATATTTGATGGGTGCCAACCTTACAGTGTTACTAACTCTCAAAAATATTTTTATTATATTGTTTTGTCATCTCATGTAAAAAGAACCCGTGTATCCGAACGTTCCATTGTTTTGTCCATATAGACCAGGTCCATATAAGCCTTTAAAAATAATAAAAAGCGAAATGTATTAGTAACTCTTTATTTCCATCAACTTGGCTCCATCTACTTGGGAACCACTTGGCTCGCCAGGACATGATGATATGGTGGAAGTACTAGGCGACTCGGACAAATCTGATTGGATCAGACAGAACATTATCAATGTTGAGCTGCTGGCTGTCTTCAATAACATCAATATCTACCAGAACATTCTTGATGTTGGGCTTTTGGCTGTCTTCAATAACTTGAATGTCCTGTATGTCTTCGGCCGATAAATTTAATTCACAGAATGTCTCCTCAGATGATGAAGATGGCATTGTAGAAACGTGTTTTGGTTTAGATAGCAGCTTTAATATATTTTTTTGTACTTTTGCCCTATTCACGCGTATTATTCGTTCTACATTCTTACCACACTTGGTACAAAATCTGAAGGTGTCAGCGATTATGTTGTAGCATTCGTCGCATCTTAATAATAATTTAATACAACCTGAACAGTTATTGTTTTTGTTCTGCCGTTCCATCCACTTTTTACAAAAGGGACAATGCATTTTAAGGAGTTGAGGGATATATTTCAATAAAATTAAAAAAGTATTGTGTCGTGTGTTTGTGACTTACTAAATATGCCTCCAATAATTAGGCGGTACGAAGTTCACCGGGTCAGCTAGTAGAAAAATAAAAATGGAAACTGATTTCTTGAAATAAATAAATTATTAGATTCTGAGTAATCATGACATGCACTAAGATCAATATATATTGAAAAATAAGTCATCTATACATTTAAAATTAATGTTAGTTACTAAATTTATTTTTGTTACTCTTAAATTAAATAAGTTCAAATTCAAATTCAAATTCAAATTCAAATTCAAATTCAAAATCATTTATTCAGTCTGGGCTGTTACAAGCACTTGTGAATGTCGAAAAGCTACGCCATCGGTTCGCAAATCTACGGCGGGAGACCTTGTACTGAGAAGAACCGGCAAGAAACTCAGCAAGGGCTGTTTTTTTTCCCTGTATTAAATAGATACAGAGTCGTCAATTTGGAAAATGACTTCAATATTGATAATTCATGAAGTCACTTTCCATTACATAGTATAATTAATAAAAAAATATTTAGAAAACATGCCTATATTAGGAATGCCGTGTCATACAGTTTTAAAAGAATATATTAAAGTTAAATTAAAATTATAATAAATACGAGTAGTACCCAGTATAGCAAAGAGCAGACTCATCTCCGCTGGCAGCACCCGTTCACGAGCATGACGCATGAACCAGCCATCGCTTCGCTCAACCATGTTTTAGGGAACGTAACGACCCGCCTCACACGACACTGCCGAAGAGATTTTAATGAGAGTATGACTACCCTTAAGTTTTTGCCAAGACCACTTATTTGTCATTCAACAGTGGTTTTTGTAGTACAACTGTTAATACTATTTCTGACACCCGGTGTACGAACGTACATTTATGAAACATTTTATATTATTTAATACCAAGAAATATATTTATATTTCATTTTTGACTAGGCTTTAATTTTTAGCCACTAAACAATCTCAACGTTCATCCAAAATAGTTCCTCGTACTCTTACTAGGAGTGCCCCAAACACGCACGCCGCGGTGCCAACGGATAGGTACAATGCAATTTCATTTATTTTCCCTCGGAAAAAAAGATACTAATAGAGTCATCTCGGATTTTAATCGTAAAGGATCAATTCACAGCCGTTAAGTAGCTTTGCACTAGTGGCATCCAACCGCATTACAATGAACAAACTTACATTTAAATATTTGAAGAACTATTAATTACTTAGAAATATTTAAGGTTATACCCAAGCTATTTGATATATGTATATGTTAGAATACCAGAAATAATGTTGGCACTTATTTTCTTTTCTGTAGATATCTGGTGTTACAGAAAGTAGTAATAATATTTAATGTTGTATATCCATCTCATCAACCTTAATTTTTTTTTTTTTTATTGCTTAAGTTGACAAACAAGCAGGCTGACCACCTGATGGTAAGTGGTAACAGTCGCCTATAGTACATGTGGTTCCCACGAGATTCGCAGCAAATCTGCAACCTCATAAGAACCACAGTGTACGTTGCCAACTTGTGACATAAGATGTAAAGTCACAGTACCCAGTAATTTCACTGCCTATCTTACCCTTCACGCCGGAACACAACAAAGCGAACCCTGCTGTTTGGCGGCGAAATAGGTAAGACGGAGGTACCCATGCAGACGACCCTGGTACAGAGTCTACCTCCTAGAAATGTTTGCTAGACATACTATTAAATATATTATTTTAAGTTTGCTATATATATTACTAAAATTATATTATTAAAATGTGTTGTTTGAATGTTAATAAAAAAAATAAAGTCCACATTTCTCTTTAACTTCTGGACTACTGACAAATTGTTTATCATATACCTAATTGCTATATAAGGTATTTTTCTGTATAATTAAAGACCTTACTTTAATGTTAATGATATCCTTAAATCAAACAATAGTTATTCAGTGACTAATCGCCAATGTTATCTTCATATAAGGAGAAGGAAAAATAATCATAGTCGTTAATAATTTTATTTAATACTATTCTCTAAATACTTTTTACTGAGTACTCTTAAATTTATTGTTAATATGAAGCGCCAAATAAATAATTCTTCATTCTTTCACTTCGTATTATATTTCCAAGTAAAAAAAAAAAGAGTTATTAACCCTTTTAAATCAACTCTGTAGTGGAGGCACTTAAATCACTCAATTTATCCGTAGTTACGCAATATCCCTAATGTGGGCAATATATTTCAACTTTGAACAACTATTCCCGAGGTTCTTTCGAGATCTGTTTCAGTGGATATACACACGATAGCTCGGTGAAGAAATTAGGATTAAGTTATGTCCACCTTGTTTATGCTACACTCATGCTACATGCATAAATTTTGTGCATGTTTTTACATCGACGTTTCTCCACGCCGTGTGCAACCAATACCTTGCTGCCCTTTAAGAGGGGGGTCTATTGAGAATGAAGACTTCATAAACGGTAATTGCATCCGAATTTGATGCGCGTCTGTAATCACAGAATACTCTGAACTATAAATAAAACCACTAAATAGTCGACACGATTTGTTCTAGATTCGTCACACTGAACATGTGTATGAGATACAATGGGAGTTTGATCTTTACGATAATCCCTTAGAGCCGACCCGTAGCTAGCCAGTGTTCAAGGTTGAGCTTAGAAATGGACATGTTGTAATCAAGATGATTTAGTGGATTTGGTCTGCATAACACTACCTGATAGACACCTAATGTCAACCATCGACAGGTATAATTAAAATAGATTTTTGAAGTCTTTCGTCACAGCTCTGTGTACTAGATTTACGTGATCTATGAAAACCCAAGCTCAGTGTGAATCCAAACACTCCAATGAAAATCAGGTAGTGTTATTATATTTGTAAATGACGTAAATGATGTTAGCCCACGTTATATTAAAGAACGTTTTAACATAATGGAATCGCTCTAGTTATATATAATTAACTAATGTGTAAGGGCACCGACTATAAATAGGCATCACATTAAAAGAACAGACGTTTACATTATCTGAAAAGTATGCTTACGAAGCGAAAAATAAGCTTATTTTTATTATAATAATGTACATGGTATGGTAGGTACTTAACTACTATTTTTAACGAGTTTTGTTAATATTTTGTTTTGAGAATATGTTGCTTTGCATCCTAATCGTAAATATAATTAACCTTTTATTACTAATCATTTTGAAATACGACACCTCCTAACTTCTTATCCAACTAGATTTAAATATTTCAAATTTATATAACTTATTCGGCGTCATCGTTAGGAACTTGATCGTCGTCGGATTGTCGATCAGATGTTGTTTGTTATACAAAGACTTAAGCGGTCAATTAATCAATCCTAACTTCTTGAGTGATTACGTTACCTATTACCTCTAATGATGGAAAAAACGTATCTTTGTTAAGATTGAATCATTTGTATCCGGATCAGTACAAAGATTCGAATCAGTAAAGTGCTTCATTTGTCTTCAATATTCAATATTCTTATATCTGATATATGATACAAATACACTGATATAAATATTGATATTAATCATTTGTATCAGTGACTCTGAGTCAATGGTGTAAGCGTCGCGTATCGAATGAAACCGAGATGCAATTGAGCAATGTGATCCTAAGTGCTCAGACTCTGAACTATTTACTTATCTCAATCGTGCAAGCGCCGCGTGCCGATTGAAACCGAGATACAATTGACGAATGGTTCATTTAAAGCGCTGTTACAGATTTGAATCTGTGAATCACTTGGAAGAAACGTCTCACTGAGTCGTTTCTATAAAGATTGACACATCTCTAATTACGTCCTTCAAAGCATGGCAATGTTAGACCTTTATAGTTAATGTATTCAACATCAATGTATGTCATCACAACAATGCATCAATCAAAAAATGAAATATGTGATTCCAAGATTATATAAGGAATAGAAAATTTCTTTATAATGTTAAAAGGGTGTACTTAATGCATCCGTCCTTGCGATTATTTAAAAAAGAACATCACATTTTTATTTGTGACTTTACATAAAACAAAATGTAAAATAAAACACAAATTTAAAGTTCGACTCAATGGGGACTGGACCCAACGATCTTAACAAACCATGTAAACATCTTTAACATTTTGGCCAACGAGCACTTTGGTCTCAATCAATTATTTCTTCACTTTGTTAAACCAAAGTAGTCTTTATTTACTGTTAAATAGTGCTCGGTGTTCGAATGGTTAAAGCGTCAACATAGTTTGTTAAAGAAGGTTAGAGTCCCATCCGAATAGAATATAATGTTTGAGTTTTTCCTGTCTATACAAGGAACATTATTTTAATAATATCCAGAAATACACAATTGTTTAGTTTTGTTATCTTACATTGATAACCATAGTTTTATATTGGTTTTATTATAATAATATACTCGCATATGATTAAAAAAATAAGTAATATAATTTGGTATTTTTGCGTCTTCTTAGCACGCAAATGTAGATACGAAGAATTTTGTGTTAATTGTTTATAGGATTTTACATATTTGTTTCATGTTAATATTGTAAAATCCAATAGTAAACATTGGATTAAAAATAAATTATGAAAAGGAAACTTTCAGAAATTGTTCATGCAACAAGTTTATTATAACAAAGCTAATTGGAATAAACTCTCACATTCCTCTTTCCACACGTGTAAATACAGGTACCGTCTAATGTCCTGCATAGTTTCAAAACATGTAAAGTATGTATACTCTCGTGAGTATTACGGTACTCGTGCTAATGGTCCGAGAATGTTGACCAATGAATTAAAGTGTGTATTTCTCTATATGTATTGTGTGTGAGGAAAATAACGCACAACTTAAATCTGTTTTAATGTTAAATATGGTTTAAGGTTTTGTGGGAAATACATTTGTGATACTTTTTTGGTAGGATTGCTAACCGAACCAGCCAGTAGTACAACCAACAATAACTTTAAAAAACGTCCGCTTCATAATGGCTCAATATTATCGTATAGAAAAGACTCGTTACTCGTATTATCAATTCTTAATATAAAAATGTGTGATTGAAATGTGGTGAACATTTTATATAACAAGTTTTTTATTATTTTGCATTGATAAAAATCTTAGTTCTACTAATTTCAATGCAGTATGATAGCATTTCTTTCAATTGATACTACTTCAGTAAGACAGATTTTTCAAAGGCTAATCATTTTATAATCGTGAGTAATCACTTCTATGTATTAATATTATGTACAGGTAAATTTTATGAGTTGGACGTAATCTCTGGTTACTTACTACGGAACGTCTCTATAAGGTTAGAATGTTCACGAATGTTCCTAGCTCTTGCAACTGACTAATTCAGACTATTTTAAATACAATCTACCAATCT
Organism: Scirpophaga incertulas; assembly: GCA_036419045.1. Lineage (NCBI taxonomy): Eukaryota > Metazoa > Arthropoda > Insecta > Lepidoptera > Crambidae > Scirpophaga > Scirpophaga incertulas. The sequence goes on along the minus strand of CM071627.1, from coordinate 25,583,236 downwards.
TCCAGTATTTAATCTTACGCTCATGGAGTATCCACGCTTTTGCAGTCTTAAATAAATGTTATGCATGTTTATGGGAATAATGAACACATCTAGATGGTTGGCATGGATTGTCCTAGGAAAGTGCTTGCTAAACTCAACTTGTATGTAGGATACAATAGGGGTACTCCCCCATAGCACTGCCGTTAGTGTTAAGTGTGCTATACAGAGGGGATTTATTGACACCAAAGCCCAACACAACTTTATGTTGATTCCATTGGGAATCGCGCATGATATTATTGTGTCTTTCCCATAGTCGAAGAAGCGAAGCCGCGGATATAATAATACATATATGCAAATTCTCGCGCTTTTTTCCCATGAGGGTAGACTGATCACAGTTAGCGACCGGTTTTTTTTTTCAGTCGTCTTTCACAAACAAACAAGTGTGTGACTTATCATGAGATACGGACATGGGCATGACAACATTTAGACATGGGCATGAATGAGTTAAATACAGTAAATTCTAAATAATTTAACTGCTACTCAAAAAATGGACCGTATCACTGGTGGCATGCTATGCTTGCTAGATACAACGAAGATTCATATTCATATTTGGCGTCGGGGGACATAGTAACAGTTGATAAAACATGGATTTATAATTACGATTCCTGCATATGAGTCATCCCGCATACAGTCCTGGCTTGACACATTGTGACTTTTTTCTGTTTAGAAAAAGCAAAAATTAATTACACCATAAACAATATTCATCACCAAAAGACATTGTTGTCGAGTAAAAAAACGTATCTGACGTCACCGCAGATGAATTCAGAATGAGGTCAAAAATCTTATGAAAAAATGCGTTGAGGACGCACAATATTATATAAAAACAATATTAATAAGAAACAATAAATTCCTTTTTGACCATTAATAGTATTTTTTTAGTACCTACTGGTCCTCGAAACGTATTCTGTGCGCCCCAAGTACCTCTTTACTTGGGGGCACAATAAACTCTACAATTTCTAAGACACATGTTTTATATAATATTCTGTCGGGAATCACGCACTTCTTGATATATTACGAAGATTAATAATATGCGCAACGGTTACAAAATCCCCAAGCAATTTCTTAAAAAAATGTGCAGTTTATTTTGATATTACTAGCGCTTCGTATCCTCCGGGAACTGCTATGAAATATTTGAAACTAATGTGACATGAATCTAATATTTATGACATTTAATATTTTTTAAGAATGAAATAACAAGTTGTGGTTTTTACATATTCAATAAAAATTTTAGTTACTTTCCCATCAAAATCAAAATATTTTTTATTAAACATAAGCCTTTACAAGCACCTATAGATGACAAACAAATATAAAAAAAAGATACAAAAAGTTTAAGAGTTACATAGCCTTGTACATCGATCTAACTTGGAAATTAGGAGAGGTTTACGGAGAACAGGCAAGAAACTCTGCAGGTTAATTTTTAATCTCCTCTTTTCAAAATTATAATATAACACAATTACATCTATTTATATATCAACGTAATAAACATATCAGATATACAAACGAAGTTTTTTAAACAAGTGTTTTAAATTTATTATAAGGCAAAGTAATACTTTCTGAAAATTCCCCATGAATGAACCTAACCGAACGTTGGAACGGCAAGTTTTTTTATTTCTCGTGTCTAAATGATGAATTCGAAAATTTGTATAAAATATATTATAAATGTATATAAATTGAATTTTCATAAATCGACCTGATAATGTCAATATATTTATTTCCTTAAATAAATCTCTGAGGGATTCTTTTAAATTATAAATAACGAAAATTTCTTTTTTTAGTATAACAATACTGTCAATATTCGCAGCCAATCTCCATAATAGTAGTCCATACATGACATGACATTTTTTATTTTTCCGCTGAGGAAAATGCATTGAAATACATACCCCGGCTGCGGAGAGCCGGCGGTTATGTGGGGCTCCCCATAAGGGGGAGACCTACACACTAAAAACCTCAGCGATGGCCTTCCTCAGGCAAGTAGCAAGCCCCCGGGAACGCTAAGCGACTTCTGGGAACAAAATACATATACGACATGACACTAATGAAAATAACTAGATAGACCAATCTTACCATTTCAACATCAGTCAGTTGTCTTATTTTGTGTGATATGCAACAGAGCTAAGTCTGTTTGCCAAAGATTCAATATAGAGATCCTATCGTAATCGAGGGTCAAGTGTAATAATTTTGTACTATCACTAAATTCTACAATTTACTCGTTCACATTTACAATATTGTTCACTTTTCTCACATTTAGCCAACAGCAACATCAGCAACATTTTTAACATTCAATTTCATTTGTGTTAAGTGATAAATTATTTATTTTGAACTAGTGTAATACTTTATATAGATAGTGTATTCACTACATCAAAATCTGAATTCGCTCTGCCTACATTAAAGAGTACTGTACTCTAGCTATTTGTGAAGTATAGAAGATCAGTAAAATAAATTAAGAAAAGCGATGGTGCCAGTATCGATACCTAAGGCACGCCCATAATTATGTGTGGCCCAACAGAGTGACTTCAATCAATTACAATTTTTAAAATTCTGTTAGATAGATAAGACTCAATAACATAAATCGTTTTCACAACGATGCAATAATGCCCGAGTTTATGTACAAATGTCTGGTGACTAACGCATTTAAAAGCTTTAGAGAGATCACAGAATATAACTTAAATAACGCTTATCACTTCGTATGGGAACTGAGCAAATATTGCAAAAATATAAAAACACTCTTGCTGTAATACAAATATTTCTCTGAACAATCAAATAACATGCGAAAAGAATATAGAGCTTCAACAAATTCGAACTTTTTTATCTCATACGATGTTTATTTAACCATTCCTATATTAAGTAGGCAAGTTTTTTAAGTAATAGACTTCCCAAATTTCACTATTACGCATAATTAGTAACCAAGTGTAAAATAAATGAAAAACATAAGTTAGAAATATAATATTTGTAATTTGTAATCATTTGTAGTTTGATTTACTTTTCTACACAGTATTCCAGTAAGTAATCCAGGACTGAGAGAGCCGATTCTACCTTAATATTTTTTTATCTCGACACATACTATAATACCATAATAATTTCACAGGTTGATAATCCCAAATTACACAAAGCGCAACTCAAATTACGCAAATACGTACAAAATAGTATACGCAATCAAAATGTGAAATTAATTAAGTGCTCCTGTGCAATTGCGATAGAGCTATACATTTTAATTTTCAACTGTAACAAACATGACTAATTTTGTGCCTCGTAAAAAAGAAAAGCGATAAACCTCAGTAAAAGATGGAAATTAATCGTAAACGTATTATCAATCATTCATCATTCCATATTAAGATTTTCCATATTAAAAAAACACTAAAAGTCTGGAGTTAACGGCCCTGTTAACAAAATTTCGGATCACGAATTACAGCCTTTTAGAAATTAAAGTAATTTTTACAAGTGATACTGGGGTGTCCCAGAAGTAAAGAGACAAAATGATCTTAAAAATATTTAATAATTATTAATACTATATCATATAATTTTGGTATGCAAATGATAGTAAAACAAATTTATTTTTTATATCTATATCAAATTTGCTCCAGCGATACCTTTGTATCCTATTTTTCTCATATTAATAGCAGCACGCCTCATGACTACTTTTCCAGATGTAGCAGCTACTTTTTTAGCCAGTCTAGTCCATCGGTGTTTGAAAGATGTTAACGTTTGTGGTATATCTGTATACTTTTTATACTCTTTTTTACACAGAGCCCAAAACATTTCAATACCTCGAGCTTGAGGAACATTCGGGGCGTTGTTTTGTTTGGTTATGAATTCAACACCTGAAGTCTGTAAATACTGAATAACTTTAGACTCATAATGGCATGAAGCTAAATCCGGCCAAAACAAAACATCTCTCTGATAATACTTGTCTATGAAAGGTACTAGACGTGATAATGCACTCTCTAAGGTAAATCTAGGAGTTCATAGAACCTGTGCGATAATAGGGTTCGGAAACATTACCATTTTCATCTATAGCTTGCCAAACAAGGTATTTTTTAAAAAACTTGGCCTTTGGTACAATTTTTTCACTATAATTAACAACGTCACAACTGGTAGCGTGGAAATATTGTTTCCCAGGAACATTGCTTGGGTCAACCGGTACGTAGGTCTCATCATCAATAATCAGAATCTTTTTCAAAGTTTTTTCATAAATTTTACGGCACCCTCGCTTGGCACGCGCCTCCTGGTCTTTAACATATTTGCGGCGGCTACTTTTACAAAAGCTTTCAAGCCTATATCTTTACATTTTATTCTAGATACACTGGACTTAGAAATTTTTAATTTATTCGCCGCAACTCTCAGCGATGTTGAACATGCCTGTTCAAAAAGCTTTTTCACTTTGCTTATATTTGTAAAGGTAGATACTGTACGTGGTCTTCCCGGAATCTTTTTGAAACTAGTCTCTCCCGTTTCTTCGTAACGTTTTATTATTCTGTAAATACTACTTCTTCTAGCTCCCTCTTGAACAAAATGACGTACTGCCTCAAATTTGCCATGACACAAATAGTATTGAATAACTCTCATTGAAAACAACTCTTGTTCCGCTCGATTCATTTTCAAAACAATGCAAAGATTATTTAAATCCCGCCTATTTTGACAGGTAAGTTATCTGTGGTTACCATGACAACCATTAATTTTTTTCGAAAGCTTTTTAGTGGCCATTTCGATTTTGAGAAAAGTCTCTTTACTTCTGGGATACCCTTTATTGCCTAATTTTCACATATTTCATGATTGTATACATATATGTCATATTTTCTTATCCTTATATATGCGTCATTTCCATAAAAAACTAAGTTTGTCTTTATGGTGCGAAGCTGTCGGGGATAGTATCTTTAAGACTATTGGGGCCAACTAAAGAGCTCTAATGTCATGTCCACATAGTAAAAATGTCGTGTCTCTGTTTCTTCTGCAACGCTGTTTAATTTTATGTGCCTAAATTTATTTTTTTGTAATTTTATGTTTAAAAAAAGTTAAGGGGTTTCAGGAAAATAAACAGGGATAGGCTCGCAACCAAATGATGACTTAATCAATCAATAATGTGTATTTAATACGTGGAATATCCACATTAGTGTTAATTTATAATATACTAGCTTTCTGCCCGCGGCTTTGCCCGCGTGGATTTCGGAATGGGGTCTATAGAGGGTTTAAAGGTCATAGATTTTGCCCACAACTTCCCCGCATATGTATGCGGGGAAGTTTTATCGTGCTTCCCGTGGGACTATCCGTTTTTCCGAGATAAAAAATAGCGCAAAACCTTGCTCAAGAATCACTTTATCTATTGATGAAAACCGCATGAAAATCTGTGCAGTAGTTTTTGAGCGAAGCCTTTATTGCGCATCCCGTAGGATCTGTCGATTTTTCCGGGATAAAAAGTACAAGCAAACAAACTCACTTTCCGATTTATAATATTATTATATAGTAAGGACTAGTAAGGATTAATTCCGCTCATGTAGGTAATACAGTACAGTGGGCACGCTGGTTTTTAATATCGATTTATTAATACCAATTATAATTCAAAATTGATTTAATAAGACACAAATAATAAATAATATTTCACCGAATAATTCCCGGGATAATTTGTAAAATCCTCTGCTTTTATTCTTACTTATTTCTTAATCACATAATTATTATAACTAGGTCATGATTTTAAAATGTATAATTTTTTAGAATTACTATTTCGAATTACCACTTTGTTTTCTTGTCGTTTAAAACTTTATATCTAAGCTCGGCAATACTTTTTGTTTGTGCTAAACCACTTTGAGCTTCATATTAGTTATGTTAGAAATAGCTACATAGTTTAAAGAAAAAGCAACGCAAAAAAATAGCTTCACGTACTGTAAATGAATTAAGATACTTAAGACGTTGAAATGAAAAAGAAGAATTGTTTAAATTACAAATAATTAAGAAATTAAAATTTGCTTCTCCATTAACACAATATCCGAACAAAACTATTTCATAAAAAATTATTCAAATTCAATCCTTTTGGTTATGCCAGTGGTAGCGAAATATATAGAGTTCTTCGAAGTAAAACTCGACTTCCAGTTTGCCGAGAATGTTTCGCTCAAACTAAAAGCATTTGATAAGAACTGTAACACATATTGTTTGCAGAACAATTTTCACAAGTCCTGTGATGCAGTGTAAAAACTCTGTTTATAACATAAATAAATAATAAAATTTACGTAGACAAGCTTCAAAATCCTTTTGTTTTATGGTTATAGTAATTGTGGTCAAATACTGTAACTAGCTCACTATACAGTTTGATTGAGGTCTGTGGTTTCTATTGGACTTGTGACTGATGATACCTTTGCAATAATTTAGTAACATTTTGAGGTTCCGATATGAAAAAGAAGTTTTGATATGAAGATAATTTATCGGGATATAAAGATATTGCTATTGCATTACCATGAACTCACAATATCTGATCATAGTGTAGTTGAAGAAGGTTAGTGAGTCTCGAAATAACGAGTGATGGAGAAGAGTGGAACAGGAAGATATATTGCGTCGACATCAAATAAAATTGTGAACAGGTGAAGAGAGAAATCCTGGTATAGTAAAACTAATAAAATTTAGAATGCAATATAATTCAATCATAATTCATTTTACCATAGCAATACCCCTCATCAAGCTTTGATAATTGCTTACTATATCAAACATTATTGCGTGTGCTTACAATTGTAAATTAATTATTGTCGAACACGAAGCAATAATTTCAGGTGTTAATTAACAGCACGACTTTGATGTAGTAGCATTCATATTCGTCAAACACCCACTCTAATGAAAATTTAACGATTGTAAGAATTTTGTAACATTGATTACATGCCCCAAATAAATTGTGCGGTATTTTGACATAGGTTTTTAAAATATTTGGATCTAACTACCAAAATCATGCTTTAACTTTCTTAACAATTATTGATATTTTGTTCTTAATTTTTTTGGATATTCACAGTATTTGTACTACAAAAGTTTAAAACTTGTGACGGTGACCCGAGAGATAATTCATTACTATATTTAATATTAATATTTTTTCTTCTTAGTTCCTCAAAAATCGAGGGAGAGAAGACCACCCCACGGCAGAGGAGGCTGAGAGTCAGGATGGCAGTGAAAGGAATTGGCAGACAATACTAGTATTATCGAGTAATACTACAAGCTGAAGCATTGCAATCAATGGTCCGCCATGTAATCTCAACCTGTTCAGGTATAATAATAAAAAATATTTAATTGCATATAATTTAGTTACATAAGGTGGTAAATTACAAGTGATGGTTCCAAGTGCTAAACATTTTATCACACAGCGATATACAGATATTATTTAAATTTTTTAGTCACTTAATTAAAACATTATTCTATGTAATTCTTCTAATTCAATTCCACAAATGGTTGAGAAGACACGATGGTTGAGAAGAAAAGTAGGACGAGGTCGTTGGTAGAGTGAGACTACAATTTGATCTCAGTGGACGTCACCCACAATATATCGCTTGAACATATCAAAATAAAAAATAAAATATTTTTAGTAATTTTTATCATAATAATATATATTAAATATTATAAATTATTAATTATTATAAATAGTTAATCAAATTAATACCTAATTATTCATATATTTATAATAATTAGGTATGAATTTGAAAAAACACTAAACATTAATATACATAATTTGATTTGATTGAAGAATTATAAGAATTGAAGGAAGTTATCCCATTGTCTATGCATCCGGATATTACAGTTTTGTGCTGTAGTAGCATTGCTGTCCTCATTTTTATTTATGTTCACCGCTGGCATGTTTGTTTAATCAAAAATGAGTTTTTAAAGTTTGATATTGACATAGATGGTCTGGTCTCCGACAAAACAAGGGACAATTTAATATTCGTTCGGGACGCAATAGCAATTATAACTTTAGCTGATGAAGAATATATGAGAACGTTATAAAATTTTGGCGTTTTACTGAAGATCCCCATGTATAATGTATAATATTCCAATACATGGTAGTGCCGCCAACTCCCAGACCAGAGCAGATATACCGGTAAAGCCCGCCAGTGTTGAGAGTCATCTCTCGTACGCCAACCAGAGAAGACAGAGAAATCAAGCAGACCAAGGAGGTCGAAAAAAATATTAGAAATTGAAGTCACTCAAATCACAAATCACAAATCTAAAATGGAACTGCACTAAAGGTGACGTGACAGATTTCATATTTCAATATAATATTATTTCAGCTATATATGTATGTATATAACGATGTACCAAAAAATGTGTAATAGCGACATATTTAAACGTCCAGCACTATTATTTTGTAAGATTATAAGCTTATTGTGAAAATTTTCAGGTCCTCCAGGACAAGATTAGAGAAAAATTCTCATCCACATAAAATCCCACAGTGAATTTTTTTGCGGGGTTTGAGTCCCGCGTGAGTCGAATGCTTTGTATGCGTTTTTTCTTGTTTATACATTTATTTTAACAAAATGTAAAATCTCCCACTCAAATCAAGTTAAACTGAAAAACACTCTTATTTTTGTGTCAGTTTGAACATGCTTGTTTTAATTCATTCTTTCATTGTTAACTTGAAGATAGAGAAGCGACTTCAAGTTGCCAAAGCTGGTTCGTAGAAAACAATTTTACTTTGAACACACTCACATACTTTTATGAGAAAGCTTCCGCGAATGTTTTGTAATTCACTCAGTAATTAAACGGTGCTTTGCGTTGAAATACAAGCTAAACAGTAAATACAAGTCAAACATGCCATGCGATTGTGATGTGTGATACAAAGCTCAAAATTTTAACTTTGATACATAGCTACATTTTACCTATTGAGAAAATTACTCATTCAGAAATATTGATGTGATAAAGAATAGTAATACTGTGATATTCTTTCAAACTGTGTGACACTTATTTTGTAGATAATATTTGTTGAGTAATTATTACATTTGAATAGAAAATGTAATAAGTACTCAACAAATATTATCACTAACGATCACTGGAAATCTTTTTGTTACACTAGTCACATTATTTTCAATGGCATTCCGATAGTCTTTATATATATGTATATACATGTAACCGCCTATGGCCCCTCAACTCTTATCCATATGTTGCACTGTATTTTTACCACAATTTTCTATACTAAACATACCTATTCTGTTTTTCTTTAATAAATTCATACAAATAAGTATTACAATGATCACACGTGCTAGAAGAAAATTTTATTGTTTACGTAAATTCGTCCACATCTCTAAATCTCGTTTAATGTGGCTTATATAGATGTATATCCTATATACAGATAGGATCTCTCAATACTTACCTTGTAAATTTGACCTACTACCTCCTACTCGGCCTCAGCATACCTGTAAGTCATACCCTATTTTTAAATGTTTTTCGAACCTACCTCTTTCGATCTCTAAATTCTACTTCCGTTCCTTTACCGTTCGTGCCACTAGACTGTAGAATGAGCTGTCAGCCAATATTTGAGATTGTCAATCCATTGCTTCTTTAAAACACAATATAAAAGTATCAATCTATTTTGTCTTAGTAGTAGTTGTGTATAATACTCACTGTGGGTGGTCTATGCGGTTCAGAAGGAACCCATATACATTATTGTTCTTCATACAATTAAATCTGACAACTAGGTTACAAAGAAAAATATCAAACATGATCTATTGAACATTCATCAAATTATGGTACATTTACATTTTAAAAGAACAAGAATTTACATTTATGATTAAATACAAACACCAATTACCTCAAATACATGAGATTAGCAACTGAGCAACTAATTTCAGCATGATTTGTGGTATGGGTGGTTAAGCCTACCCGCTCAAAACAAATATCAATAATTATTTGTGAAAATCATTACTATTGGGAACAAATTGAAATTAAAGAGATTAAAGAATTAAAGAGATAAATGCAACTATTACTGACCTTTTTATCGGGCTTTCAATATGTAAATATTTTAGTTTATTATTTTTCTAAGTGCCGGTGGCAACTAGGTTAAATTATGTTCCAAAAGATATGGATAATTTTATGGGAAATAAAATACTCCTGATTTTTATTTGTGATCCTGACACCACTTTCCGTAACTTTTATACGTCTTTATATCCCGAAATATGCGTGAGATTTTTTACAATAGATCGATTCCCAATTCCCAGATTTTTTTTTTTCCTGTATTCTGGCCTGGTTGCAATGACCTTTGAGCCATATCTTATTTATTATTCTTGGTAATTCCCAGATTTCAGATCTCCAAGTCACAGATTAGTATCCCATTACAGATTGCTTACCACCGATGAGGCAAAGACATTCACCCACGTGCATCCCACACTAGAATGTGTAGTATGTGATGTTTGTTATTAAATGGAACTAGGATGGTGTGGGAAACTATGTCGATCCGCCACAAATAAAGGAAAGGAAGAATTGATCTTCCTAAATTTAAGTTTAATCCTAAACGATATTTTTGTAATCGGCAGTGCAAATAATTTGTTGTTAATTAGTATCCGGTATATAATCTGTGGGCAGTTATTAATCTACGACACTGTTTTTAATCTATGAATTCCGGAGTGATGTTTCAGTATTATTGATAAAGAACCTATCTTTGTAGACGACGCTTGGCTAGATTTGATTGCCTAATTTGCCCATAGATAATGGTGTTAGGATCATGATAAGCGGCCCACACTATAGAACTGTCAATGTCAAAGTAACAATTCGACGAAAACATAACCAATGCAAGATACAATTGTAAAAGTGAATTTAATCAATATGAATAAAAAAAAGTGTCTTTAATAGTACTTAAAATCAGTGAAAAAAAAGTGTTACAACTTGCTATTTGATGTCAGAAGAATTAAATTCGCTAAAACGGTAATGCAAACTACGAGTGAAATAAATGACGTACATTGCAAAAGCACTCCCGCTCTTGCTATTGTATTTTAAGTTTCGAGCTAAAAACTTTGTTAATGAAATTGAGTCAATAAGCTGAATACGCCGTTCTTGCTTTCAGCTCTGCACTCTGACAGTCTGAGCACGCTTCTTAATTTACGATATTGATGAACATTATTTTGAATTTATATTCTGTGATTAAAATACTTCGGTAATTTATGTGAAAGCTGACTAACCGTGAACATAAATGCATACTCGTAAACTGTCTCGTATATAACCTCGCACACGAATTGAGAGGCAATCAATCAACCTACATTTCTAAGTCACAATAAACTGTCAACTGATACTGTAACAAAGTATATTAGATATATTAGCTGAACGTAAGTTTACACGATTGTAAAGAAACGACAATTTATGAGGAAAACATATACATTTACAGAAAAATTGAATGTTTGATAAAACATTTGATATCATTCAATTCTATTTACATAACTTAGCTACTAATGCTACACTAATCTTTTATATTCTAATTTTTACTTGTAAGAACTTTTGTAAAGCCTTGTCCAATGTTTTTAAAATAACTTACTTTATTATTTAATATTACTCTTATTTTATATAAATATTTGTTATTAATCAAAATTTTATATAGAGAGTTCAGAAAAACGAAAAAATTACAATAGCTTGGGATGTGTAAGCATTTCAATTTAAAAGTAAAGATTCTATGGATATCAACTTACAAACATGTTCACACGACGGGAGGTGAATTGATACAGTGATGCCCCGCTACGTTCAATTAGTTGTTAGAAAATGTATAACATAAACAACAAATTTTCAAAGTAATAATAGCATCACAATAAAAAATGAAGTATCCTTCTCATTCCGCCCGTTCACCACATCGGACACAATGACAATGCTAAGTTTCATGCCAACAGGAAGAAACCTGGTCGTTCGGCCATTGTTAACCATTCTTAAGTTACAAGAATCACACTTACCTCATTTAAAAGTCGATTGAGAGTAGCGTGCGTGAGATAACGTGTCAAGGCGAAAGCCCCACCAGGCCATTCACAGTCTCCTTAAAACAATTAATGTGAACCTTCGACAAAACGCTATTTATGCCCCAATAATAGATCTGTATCAAGAATTTCAGCAAGTAACACAAACTTGTATAATCTGCACCTCACACTAGTGACCACCTCACACCACACAGTATACTATTAAGTCGAAAGATCGTCTCGTATAAACGCTATCACACTTCCCGTTTAAATAATCCCAATGAGTCTATACCAATGAAGTCGATGAATAAGCGGAATACTTCGTTGTTAGTATTGAACCCGACATCCAACCCACAGTATTACTGATTCCGCTCACATCAAACAAGTAGAGGTAATTGCTTTTTTTATTTCAGTATAGATAACAATATCAGGTAATAAATGTAAAACTAGTAGGTTATATATTACTTTGAACTTTGATCCATCTTGAAATAACAGCTATGGTAAGCAATTCATTTGTCATAAAAGAAATTGAGACCATTGTCCAGTATCTTTTTTTCTGAAAATTTAAATAGAGTACGACAAGAAAGAAATATAATAGTATACAGTGTGTTAGGGATCGGACTTCCGATACTTTACCAACGTGTTGTATGTTAAGTTTTATCGACAAAAACATATACAAATGGGGGTCGCATCCCTCACCCCTATGAATGAGAGCTATTTTAAAATTTTATTTCTCGTATTTTAAGGAGTTTATTAAATCTTGCTGTTTTACGATTTTATTTGGTCTACATACACAAAAGTGGCCTTATTTCAAAGTTAATGAGCTGTGCTAGCATTTAACAATAAATTTGTTAAAAAATTCTTTACAATAATAAACAAAATCCTTTGATTTAGACGGAAAACTGGGTAAAATTATCTATTTTTTTTTTAGTTATTGAGCTCTACCTAAAATTCCGGGCCCTTGACATATCATTTTTTTTTCTTTTAATTTATTGGCAATGAGTTGAGTTGGCAATGAGTTGAGAGAGTTGAATATAAGTACCGCTAAACAGGCAAATAGTTAAGAAACCGGTCTAACAAAACAAGTCAAAATTGACAATTTATGGATGACTGAAAACCCACACGCTGTTAGACATTCCAACATGAATTTTCATTTTCATGAGCGGGCAACATATCCTGAAGATGTCTCGCTGAGAGACGAAACACGTGTCGACCTTGTCTGCTTGTTGGACAAGTCATCATCAACTGCGCGGAATCAGCAAACGTAATCAATATCCTTTGTAATACAATAAAAATATTTTTGTTGTCTTATAATGTTAAATAAAAAACACAATTTAGCACTTGAAATGGCGTCATACAATTGAAAGTGCCAAAAAAAATGATAGGTTCGTTACCCAACTTCACGAAGGGAAGAGTGGTAATGTATGTATCAGCCGGTGTATGATTGTATATGGCACATTGGCATCATTGGTAAAGCATCAAATAAAATATTTTAATTAAAAACAAGAGAAGCCCTAAATTTTGTTTCCGAATAAATAAAAAACCCAGGGTTATATTTAGTATATTTTTAAATTAAAGACACAAAAAACGAACAGTGTACATAGCGAACAAACAGTAAAAAAAAACGCGTGCATAGTCAATATCAGAAGTGTAATCATAAGTATTAGATGAACCGACATATAAGTAACATTTTAATGGAAGTAGGTTCAAACTTTTGTTCTGGAAACATATACCGACTGTACATGTAACTGTACATTGATTATATAATCAATAGTTTTTCAATATTTATCTTTTTATTTGAATTCATATTACGTGTACATATCAGTAGATAGCAAAAATATCCATAAAATTTGTGTGAAAAATGAGTGTTACAATTGTAACTTACAATAAGAAAACTATTAATATAAGAATTACTTGTTTATGAGATTACTGTGACTCAAGGCTTAACTTTTTTAAAGTATCCCTTTTCTCTTTGCTAAAGATGAAGAACTCTTCACAGGATAGCTGTAGATTACATTGAATGAGTAATTCTAATTTCATTAAATTAACAGACAATTCATTTCCAGCATCCGACCATTTTAAAGTCATCTGGAAAAAAGCCCGTTCAAGAAAACCGTTTGGTGTTGGAATACTTAATATGAAAGATGTTAATTTGAACATAATCTTGGTATCTTTCTTTACAAACTATTGAAATAGCTGGTGTCATTTCTGTGAGGTGGTGACAGTGGTTATTCACGAGTCATTCCCGAAAAGCGGAACTTAGAAAGTCGCGCGCGGGATATTTAATTTAGATTTAAAATTTTGGACGTCGAATGCTGATTACACAGTACAATTTAACTGATATTAAAGTTATATTATGCGATTTTAAAACTTCTTAGTTTATTAGGAAGCAGATAAATGAAAGCGGATTTCATATTTTTCAAAAACGTACATAGTCGAAAATATGTTAAGTAAATAAAGTATTAATTGTGCAATTTAATTCGATAAACTTCTGATTTTAAAACGGTGGATAAAAAGATGTAAACATTTTCCATCTGGAACAAAAAACCTTTTTATATAAAAAAATAATTAGGTACCATGGTACCAGGTATACGTTCAAAATACACAAAGATATCAAAATAAAGTATTATACATTTTTATATCCTTGTCAATTATATAGTCACTTAACAAACACGAGTATATTTATTCTTTAGTTGTCGATCCTTTAGTTATAGACATATTATTCATTAAAGTGTAAGATATTATAAGACATATATCTATAAATCGACATCCCTATCACTTCATGACGGGAACCTCGTGAAAACTGTGAAGGACAAAGCCAATAAGTACCTTAACTTGGCACACGAGTTAACCGCCATGTGAGATGTTGATTCGACGACGATCATTGTTCCGATAGTTGTGTTCCGAATGGCTTGATATCGAAGAGTCTCAATCAACATCTTAAGAGGCTCTCGGTTGTCAGATAGATCCAGGGCCTGACTCAGAAATCGGTGATTCCCAATACGGCACGTACGTACTGTTCGATATCTCTCTGCCGCCCTAACCACCGACAGCTTATGTTCTGTTGCCGCTGGCACTCTAGGTTCATTGAATTTTATTCAATTTAGACTAACTTACTCTATTCAAATTTCTGGGTCTATATGTCGATTGCAATATGAATTGGAAATCACATATTGAGTCTGTCTGTTTAAAACTTAGTAAATGCTCCTATATGCTATATATGCTGACTAAGGTTGTTGATATATCTACAGTACTTACTGCTTACCATGCATATGTTGCATCCACTCTGAGATACGGATTGATATTTTGGGGTAATTCAACACACTGGGAATTTGCATTTAAGTCGCAGAAAAAATGTATTCGAGCAATTTGTAAATTAAAACAAAAAGAAAGTTGTAGACCGTGTTTTAAGGATTTAAGTCTTAACTTTACCTTGTATGTACATATACGAAATTGCTTGTTTCATAAAAAGTAATATAGGTTTATATAAAAATCTTGGTAGTATTCGGCACCGCCATAAATTATGCGTACCACCACATAATACATCGCTTTATTCTAATAGTGTGTTTTGCAAAGGTCCTCAAATTTACAATAAATTACCTAGTGACTTAATACAACCAACGAGTCTACATCTGTTTAAGAGGAGGTTGTTAATGCTGTTGCTAGAAAAGATCTATTACAGTATTGCTGAATATTTAATGGATGAATCATTATAAGATCCCAATAAAATTGTTATTTGTTCATATAATTGACAATAATTTTAAATAAGTATAATCTATTGATTGGGATATTAAAAATTAACCTTTTGACATTGAGAATGTATTAATGAATTAAAATTTTGACATAATTTTTGTAATGCATGGTGATAATAATTAACATGATTTTAAAAACATTTGATATACTTGTAATAAAAATTTGTATACCCAATGGGTCGGATATAGCGGTCACCAAATCTTTATAACATTATTGTAATACCTATATTCACAAATAAATATTCATTTCATTTCATTTCAAGTTTTTTTATAATATTATGTTTAATGTTGTTTATGTACAACATTTTAGTTAAATTTTAGTAAGTAAAATTTAATAAAAATCTAATAAATTAAAAGTAATATTTTATTTGTATTCAACAGTTTCAATTGTTTATACGTTATGATGTTCATGTCTTCTATTAAGTATCAAAATGCCTGTGTCAGTAGACATAGTTCTTTATTAGTGTTGGTGTTGGTTACAATGACAAAAGACAAATGCTCGAAGGGTGGAAGTGTAATAATTTCATAACGTCGACGGCGTCTCGATCGCTGTCGATAGACACCTCTCTAAACCCTTAGCCGTTCACACCAATGTTGCTCTCTTCGCACCAATATTGGTCTGCTTTTTTGGAGGGCCCATTTAGTGAGCGGCGAATCCTCACCTGCCATATTTAAATCAATTAGGAGGCTTTGAGAAGGCAGGTGACCGGAGTCTCTTCCATGGCCCGATTTTTTTCATTACTACCTAAATAGAAATGCAATACGGCCCAAACGTTTTGACCACTAATGATAATATTTCTGTGCATCTACCTGGGTATAGTCTTTAGACGTATTATTCATGGTGCAGATAGAGATTAGACCCAGTTGGTACACTTTATGCACGCTTTCATTAAATTTCGCTTAAATGGCCTCTACGCGTTGGATCTGTACGTATCACGTGCGCCAATAAAGGACCGTTTTTATAAAGACGCGTGATTTAAGCTACAATAATAATAATAGTAGGGAAGTATAAAGGACCGTGTTTTATAAAACCACGTGACATAAGCGATAATAATAAAATTTCTTTATGCGGCCCAGACACAATGTACACAATTAATATAAGGTTACATGTTAATATAAATCAATTGCGTTACGCGTGCCCGAGCCGAAATGGTCGCCATCTCAGCATGTGCAGGATGTCAGACACTCAGCGCTGGTTTTCAGCTGGCACCCATAGTGGCTCACAGACGTGGGTAAGGAAGAAAATATTATGTTATATATATATATACATATATAAATTGTGTAGGCATACGTAGTCTGCGATAAGGCATAATTATATTATATAAAAATTAATTTCTAATGAATAAATAAATTTTATATACAATATATATATAGAATTAAATAATAGAATTGTCGAGATTTATATTATTAAGCTCGATTTGTGAATCCAAAATAAATCTCTCAAGTCTAATCCTAACAATAATTATATTTTGTAGATCTCTAATAGGTTAATCATTATTCCAACATTTGACAAGTATACCATATATCTATATTATCAATTACTCTGAAAATTCGTTATATAATCGCAAATATACTTTGTTATACAAATATATATTTTAATAATAAAAATTATATCATTAGGCTCACATTTTGCAACACTTAAATTTTAACTAAGATAATTATCATATAACAAAAAATTGTAGAAGACAGTAAGTAGTCGTGGTCCTTCAGAAAATGGTAAATGGTTACTGTCGCCTATATAGTACATGTAGTTCCTATGAGATTTGTAGCAAACTGCAGCTTCTACAAAACCACAATGTATGCAGCAAGTAACATTATGTAAAGTCACAGTTCCCAATAATTTCCCTACATATATCCCATAATAATGTAGACGTAATATATGTTTATAATTTCAGACAAATTTTACCAGTAATACCTTGGGGAACAAGAGCTAAAGTTTACCTAAAATGCTGTGATTTATGGCGTAATGTACAGTCTGTGCATTAAACAATAAACTAAAATATGCGGATGAGAACTGGCGATAGTTCGAATTATTACGATTTTTCCGATAAATTAAGTAAAGTTTAACAACCTTACAACACGAAAGGAAAGTTATTTTGTCATCTGCCTTCTGTTACATATGCTGCAATCACGACAAGGTTGTCAGTTCACGGTGACCTAATAGATATAATTAATAAATGCAACTCTAGGTTATGCAAAAGATCTATTTTATACTACATGAAATTAAAAATAAATAATATATTGTAGAATATTATATTTATTATGTAAACATACTGGTCGATCAATAAGATCAATTTTCGAAATTCGAAATGTAAGACTATCATTACAATGCAATGGACCGCACTAAAACGTTTGCAACAAAATATTTTTAAAGCTCAAATTTAAACATATTACGGTGCAAACGATTTTGTTTTCATTTTCAATCACATATATATATATATATATATATATATATATATATATATATATATATATATATATATATATATATATATATATTATATATATATATATATATATATATAATATATATATATATTATATATATATATATATATATATATATATGTGTGATTGATATAAGACGCGAAGAAACTTCTGCACTGCCCTAATATATTCATTTTTAATAAGTACCCGCAAAATATAATTGCATTATTTTTACATAAATTTAAATACAAATAAATAAGACAAACTATATTAAACCGAATTATATAAAGTTATAAAGTTAAATATTGTTTTGACACTAATAAATATTCAGTATTAATTTGCATTAGATACTTAGTTCTGAATTTATTCATGTCTCCTTTGATTTTACTATCGTGGCAAAAGAAACAGCTATTTAATTGTCCTTTTAGCATCTCGTTAAATGGTTACAAGAAAAAAATCGAGTGAAGATGGATTGGTAAATTTCCTTTGTGCAACAAAGACGTTTTATATTTGGTTCACTAAACTTCGCGCTTGATTCACGTAAGTTTTAACAAGTTTTTGCTTTGAGTTCAGAGAGTTTATTACTGCACTTTTGCTCTTAATTTTTTTTATAATTATTTCAAGATTTTCTTAGTTTTAACTACTTTTTCCGAAATATTATGAGTAATTTAAGGAGGGAAATAAAAGTAGACATTAGCTAAAGAGAATAGATTTGTTACAGATAATTATATAAAACATGAAGATATTATGACGTACAGAGCATTACACAATAACAGCATTATAAATAAACTTAGAAGACAGCTAGAGATATAAAAGAAACATAAAATGAGTCTAAAAAAAAAAGACAATTAATTGATATTTTTTTAACTAATAAAAACCTTCTTAAAAAGATACAAATATCAAATAACTCTCTTATAAACATAATATCACAAGATTGTATTGATTGATATAGCATTGTTCCTCAACGATCAAATAGGTTGTGCCAAAATTCCTATAATAAATGTGTTGAAAACATTACAATTTAGATTATTTAAGTGCACACAGCAATGCGTCATTTTGACCTCAACCGCTGTCATGTTACTCGTAATGTGCGTCTTTCGTAGTGCAAATATACCATTGCCGTGTTTTTGTATGTTATACCTACTCGTTATATCTAATTGTAATTCAAAAGATAAATTGATTTCTGTATCGAGATTGAACTTATTTCTACGATTATTTTACTAATAAAAGATAGAGAATAGAAATAGAATAGAATAGACAGCTTTTAATTTTTTCTTTCATTATTTTTCATCAATTCAACGTATTATTTCGACACGTATTTAAATATAAAACGTAATTAAATACTTTTACATAAATTTACGGCTTATTGAAACCAATCGTTTGTCCTATAAGTAATTTTGCTATTTTCAGTATATAAAACAGGTGGTGTTGAAAATCAACATGTTTATTATACAGATTATTATAGTTAGGTTATTACTTTACTTCTTCATGTGGATATTATTCCTTCTAACTACATATATTCTCACTTTTATCATTTTTTTAATTCTTTAATGCCTTTTTAGGAAGTATGGAAAAAACATCACTATTATGCTCTAGAAATTTCCAATAAAAATATATTATACACCACCTGCACAAAGCACGTATTATATGTTACCTCTGTATAAACCAACACTTTAAGTCTTTTTTACGAGGTGGTATCTATTATGTAATACCACCTAACCTTAAAACCTAACCAAAATCTTATTTGTTGATTGATTGAGCTAACAAGCATGTGTGGAACTCTCCCAGCGGATGGCGGGTCATACTCACTAAGCAACCTCGATGTCCTGTTTGTCCATTGGTGGGGTCATTCAGGGATTAGGGAACCCGATTTCCCTAAAACTGCAGGCCGCCCCGTAGATGTCTGTACGGTATACTCGCATGTCCCGGATTGCAATGATCCTCTGTGGTATCTACAAAAGGACAGCGGTACGGGGGAGAGGCACTATGCCCATTGTACCCCATAATATTGATTTTGTAACTATGTTGCTATTAAATTTTGATTGTAACAAACAAATAGTTACATTGCTGCTTTTTGAAGATGATTGTTACACAGCTTATAAAATTTAATGTAGGTACGCTTAAATTAGTGCTAGTTTTAGTCAAAATTTGATAGCAAGAGAGTTATTTACCTCATCAGCTTACTGAATGCCTATTGATTCAAAAATTATCACATGAAACACATTTACGTGGATTATAATATAAATAACATAAAATTCACAAAACGAACTACTCAGTTTACGATTTTTTTCCAGGACTTGGATGACGCAGCAAACGTTGTCTTGCGTATTTTTTTTGGATAGCATCATCCTAATTACCCAGCAATATAAAAATATGCTTACGTCTATTATCATATTTACCAGATCATAAGCGCTGTAACACGGAATATAGGGATATTAAAAAATATTCGATTTTTCTTTCAATCGATTATTACTTTCAAAGTTAAATTGATCGATTTTTAATAAATCGATTATATCAATCTCGCGTTTAAATCGATTTTCATAAATGGCACCATCTATGCGCCGAATTCAAAAACTCAGAGTAAGTTCTATATAACTTGTTGCTTATTATAAACGGCGCCATCTGGCGTTATATATATATTAACCTTATATTTTTTGTTCCTCTGAGGAAAATTCATTAAATTGCATACCCCGGCTGTGGCGAGCCGGTGGTTATGTGGAGCTCTCCTCCCCAGAAGGAGGAGGCCTACCCACTAAAACCTCTGGGATGGCCGTCCTCAGGCGTTGTAGGGGGCGTTCTAATACTAGTCAATGTTAAATAGGACAACATTTGTGACAGTAACTATTTTTAATTTTGTTATAGTTTAAACTTAAAGATTAACAAAAGAACTGTTTTATATATTTTTTTGAGATCATAACGTCGTCGTTTAATTTTTTGTCATTTCAAGTATTTTATTTTAATACTAGTCAAATGTAATAAAACGTTAACGTAACGTAAATAATAAGAAAACGTTTAATGATACTAAGAATTGGTATCAATAATAATATTTGGTTTCATTATTATTTACCTTGAAAGTATAAAAGAACATTTGCTTTGATTTTTAGTTTTAAATTTGTTATTTGATAATCCATATTATTTTACTTGGTTTTTAATCTGAATAATTTATCAATAGAATATGTTTATTATTGGAATATAAAAAGCATGCAGGATTTTAAATAACAGAAAAAAACGATTTTTTCGTAAAAAATCGTTGCATATTTTTGAATTATAATCGATTATTGATCATTCGATTAAAATCGATTTTTATTAAATCGATTCCTTTCCATTAATCTCACATCTTTAACGGAATATTGTAAAAATACTTTCCAAATCCAATTGAAAATTTTCGATATATTTTATTATAATTATTCCAGTCTAAAGATGTCCAGTGTGTGTTAGTTCTCAACAGATATATTTTTCCGTTTTATTTTGCGAAATAAAACGGAAAATATATTGCGATAGAGTTCTATACTAATCTACAATCTAATCAACAAATTCCATGACTCACTAATTAAGAAGAAATGACTACTGAAATATTTAAAGCAATTTCTTCATTAATCTCTTGCTTTCGTTAGCTACAAGTTTCAAGAATCAAATCCATTTTCCTTTATTCAAAAGGAATTTAGTTGTAGTCGTCGTTCGGCTGGAACCAATTGTACTCAAATACGTGGGAAGTTAGACTATGGTAGACTTTTGCGCAATACGTGAGACGCAAATTTTAACAATTTTGCAATGATTGTTCAATTCGACGGATACGGTTGTAGTGCTAAATGCTACTTTCGTTATTTGTTATATGTAATGTGGGTGTAACTGTGGGTAGAATAGTAACACTATTTTAGCGTAATATCCATTACAGGCATACTAATAACAAAAACGAGTTTGGTTGTTTATGACAACGAAGAAATTAGGCGCGTGTACCTCAATTACATAATTAAATATGTGTCAAAATGCAATCGAAGAAGATGATAATCAAATGAAGATGACAATACTTTGATATAATATCTTAATATTTTCTATTTAATAAGCAATAATTTTCAAACAATTTTGTATGCAAAATATTATCTTTTTTTCAGTAAACACACATTATATCAAACTTTTCAAATTAAAAGCCTGACTAAACCGTTCTGAGCTTATCTCAAAGCGACAGGGTCCAAAGGGGTAGTGAAAGTCAGAGTAAATCGCACAAATTACTCGTCCACAAACGTCCAAGATTTGTTTGTGGAATTGTGTTTTAACATCCATATAACTATATTCTAAAATGTATTTTTTTCTATATTAGTGATTATAAATTGAATCTGTGGGCCAGTATCATTTTTAATTTTGTTTAATTTCGTGCTCATTAAATATTCAAGCAACAGCGACCCGAAACTGCGTTAAGGCTCACTGACATGATTTATGGACCTACTGACAAGCGGTGATAGCTATTGTTAACACAACATTAAACAACATAAATTTGGATTCAATCAGCGTTCACATTCATCTTGCTAACACATTGTCGCATCAAAAAAATAGTATTTGCTAAAAGTGATCTTACCTTAACTTTCACTTCAAATACTTATCTATATTCTTTTTTGATATTGTATTCAACATGTGATTAGTTATAAATTAGATAGAATAGCCAATCACAGTAAAATGGTATAACTGCAGATACAGTATTGATAATGCAAAAAAAAATAATAATTTAGAACAACAATGTCTTCTATTCGCTACAACAGACTAAACTAAACTTACAAACCAATTTCTTGGCCAACCATTGCCACTAAAGATCATCTGCTAGCATACTTACAGACTATCTTAATCGAGTAACGTAATAAAAGCTATTATTGAACTTGCACACATTAGTAAAAACACAAAAGGAATTTGCCAGTTGTCGATGCCAACGATGTGATATTAATTGGTTTTACAATAAATAAACTATTCCGTCCATATTACTCCAAGGCTAGCCATTACACGTGGCGCATTTATCAATAGGTATCTGTCCAATCTTCGGGGGTAACGCTTATTTTGTCATCTCAAGGTCTCTTTGGACCTCTGCGATCAATAAAAAAGACTACCGAGTTTCTGAAAGAAATGCCGCATCTCATGTTAAAAGTATATTACGAATGTAACCTATTAATTCAATGAACAATATTAAACATACATACTAATTTTGTTGACAAACTTTTAATGCGTTTAATATTATAGTATATGCAAACCTTGAATGTCTCAATAATAATAATGTTTACGATTGTGCTTAACTAAGAAATACAGATATTACCTACTTTGACGTTTTTGGTAAAATCTAAGCAAATATTACATTCATCCATCAAATCAATATATGTAGATCTAAATGTAATATATAATCTATAGATACACATATTTTTTTTCTTATTTCTACTTGCGCCGGATTGATATCGTGCACGACAGTAGCGCCATCTCGCAATCACAGCTTTAGCGGACCCGACAGACTTCGTCCTGTCAAAAAGATTTGTAAAGTGGCAGTTTTTTGTTCCAACTTTTTTTATAGATAAGGAAATTTTTCCCGTGCCCGAGATCTTTCCAACGAATGCAAAACCGTGGAAATCGGTTCGTGCGTTCTGGAGTTATAGCGTCAGGAAGGAAAACCCGACTTATTTTTATATAGTAGATAATTTTCTATAAAATAAAGTAAATAAATAATATATAGAAAGAAAATAAATACAATTTATGGGGTATTTATTAAATGAAAACTTGTTTCAAAAGTTTAAAACACTACAAGATTCCAGTTCCAAAATGTGCTGAAAAAGAATATCGTGAGTCAAAATCACTCATCAAACATCGAAGACTTTAACACGCTATAAAAAATGTTTAAACGTAAGTATAATTAAAAACTATCTCTAATATAACTTACTTTTCCTTTTTACACCAGATATACATATATCAAATTTCTAATAATCTGTTGATATTGTTGCAGTTTCTAATACAACAGCATACAACAGCAATAATGAACCGTTTTCATAGAAACTTTGACAAGTTCCAATAAGCCTTTTTGTCGCCCAGCGTGCGACATTGATAATTTTCTATCGTAACTTTATATGCAAGCCAGACACTTATAGTCAACTCATATAAACAAAGTCGTAGTCGTCCACAGCAAAATTTATTATATGCAGAATATTAGAATCCTTTTACAAGCACGACTACAATGAAAGGTGGTAGTAAAAATACTCGCGTTATATTACCAGAGGAATTATAATTATTTTAATTATTAATAAGATACACAGTACAGTAATTTACATTACATTTAAACAACAAAGACTAACAGATAATTCTACATTTTTTTAATAAATTTAATTATCCATTAAAGGTTATATTGTCACTTTCTATTACTTAATGACAAAGCTTAAAGGACGCTAAGCCAAAAACAATGTTCTAGAGAAAACGGTAAAAACGCGGGGAATGTCATTACTTAAAAGGTATGATGGTTACAGCCGTGGTTCAAGAATATTCATAAAATGAACTTTTAGTGATGAAGAAATCTATAATATAATTAATACATCAAGCAGTTAAGGTAGTTTAACGTATTTTTAGCGTAGAAGTGTGGTTTACTCGTGGTTGCTTTTAAGGTAGAGAATCATTGAAATTTTAAAAACATAACGGTTAATAAAGATCCAATAACTCACGAATTATTTAATATTATAAAATGATTCTTAGACGAATTGAAAGAAAATCTTCTGCTCATTCAAGTTCAATAAAAAAATCAAATTTGACCACTTGAGGGTTAACGTCCTTTTAGTTAAAGGACGGCAGATTAGACATGCACCTTGCAATAAGACTAATGACAAACTGCAATAGGTAGTTATAGAGATTATTTAAATTTGAAAAGTAAGTGATAATTTTTTCACTTTCATATCTCATTAATATTGACCTATCTTAATGTCGATTCGTTGTAAACGCAAGCAGGCAGCTCTTACGGTTCGCTACCTACGGCGTATTATCGCTTAACATCAGTCATATATGACAACCAAGCGTATTCTATTGTACTTTAAGAAAATAGGAATTATATAATCGATAATAAAATAAATATTTTTTGCACTTACACCCAGCCTAAAGTAAGCTCTATAAGGCTTGTGTTACGGAATCTAGGGTAACGGATAGACTTTCGTTGATTATACATATATAAATATGGTAAATAGAAATATATATTAACAACCGTGATTAAGGTACAAATGCTCATATTCATCACGCCCACCGGAACTCAAACCGGTGTAATACTAATCAGTCGACTAAAGAAGTCGTCATAAATTTGTTGTCAAAAAAGTCGGTTTTACGGGCGAAGATTTTACGTGACAACGTCTTTTTCTCGGTAGAATATTTATTGATATGAATATAATTAAATTGCACAATAGGAACAAGGAATTGACATTTGAAATTGAATGGATGAATTTTTAATTTTAAAGAATCAATTTGAAAATCAAAACACTTATTCAGATCGAAGGTTCAAATTTTTGCTAAATAAATTTGAAATTAATTAAAATTTGTAATTGTAAATGATGAAGTTGAAAATTAAAACATTTACTTAAATTAGATGTTAAAATTCTTGCTCAACACAGTTTAAATCAAGTTTTCTTATATCTGCCACTTTTTCTTAATATTTGTAATTTTAAAGAATCAATTCGAAAATCAAAACATTTATTCAGATTGAAGGTTCAAATTTTTGCTAAATAAATTTGAAATTAATGAAAATTTGTAAAATAATAATTAATTAATTAATTAATTTTAAACTAATAATTTACTTAACACTATCAACATTTATCAATAGTATGACATAACCTATAAACTCAGTTTCTCAACTTTTGTGTCAATCTAACAATTAATCAATCAATCATAGTTTACGATAATGAAATACAATTATTTACCTTTATTGTTGTAGTTGTTGTAAATGACGAATCTAAGCACTCCACATTTTCACTACAGACACAGCTGACGATACTTTAACCACACGTGTGAACTTGTATTATGACGCTTTCTTGTTTTTCCAACGCCAAGAACGTTCGAGAAAGACAAAGACAGAGACACAAGCATGCGCCGATTCAATGCGCCTAATTCTCTAGTGCTGCGCGCGCGGCAGACCGATCATAGTTGAGTGGGAGAGAGACGCAAGGCATTCGGCGGGCCTCTCTCTCGTTCGGTGACTCATCGTAACGTTACCGAGCGTTACACTTTTTCATAAGTGACTCCCAGTCGCAACCTAATTTAAGACGTTGTCACGTCAAAAAATTTACAAATCTATTCAAGCTATTCACTTACTGAGATATCATCGAAATAATCAGTAATTTTGGTGAATACAAGTCAGTTATTCAATTTTATCAGAATATTTAGTTGTCGGAACCTAGCGAATTTCCTAGACGTCCGTCTCTATGTTCTCTGTGTCGACTCGTTCGAAGTAGTTGTTTATTCAGCATACAATAAAAAGTATTATATCATATTTTTCATCAGAATGACTATAATTATACATACACATTCCCTAATGCGATATTGAATCCAGGGTATTTTTAGTATGTCTGTGTCTTATGGTGGCTTACTAACGCTTTTTTTAAAGCTGGAGAAGCAAAGAATCTGCTGTAAAAAGAAAGAAGGATATAGTTACAAACATACAAATCTCTAATGCACATATACCCAAACCGAAAAAAACTGCAGATCATACAAAATACAAGACATATGCGGCAATAGAACCCGTGACCTTATTATTATTTTATTAACACAGTACTTCGATCACCAAACATGTCATCGTTAGTTATATCGAAAAATATATAAACATATTTCATATCTTTTTTGTTTACGATTACCGGTCAATTATCCGTTAAAAAATTACAACTCTATTATATAGATTATCAATTATTATTGTCAATTTTATCAAATACCGATTCCATAAAATGTTATAATACAAATAGTTTATTGTATTTATAAATATGTATACATGTTCTGTATTCAAACAAAATTAACTTTATGAGACCAACAATCACTATTTGGAACAAGCCTTCGCTGATTTTATCTCATAAATCCTTTGCGTAAGCCTTTATGGTATAAAAGGAGGCCTTTGTGTGGATACAGATTATAATCTATGTATGTAACCCCATCTGTATCCATTATTAGATTTTGCGTTATTGAGTAGAAACATTTCCATATGGATTAGTTCTATATATAAGTCACTACTACAATTATATTTGTGATGACCTTAATATATAAGTATACACTAGTTAAAGGACTTTGATCTACTGTAACTACAAAATTACAATTGTATTTGTATTATAGTTCGTTTAAAACATCAGTTTAGCCAGCAAGTTACAATTATTTTGTAATAATAATATTCCTATACGTTGGAAAATATTCCATTAACGAGATGAAAATAAGATATTTAACATAAAAATATTGAGAAATTAAGTACAAATGATAACAATTACTTTAGTTATAATATGATTGAAATTTCAAAGTCAAAAGAGTTGTTATATTAATCGTGATATGTGTGATGGGTTGCTACCAGTTTTGTTTTTGTGCCTCAGAATCGAGATCAGTAATTGCTAACGTCATACAACTTGCCGTACTAATTTAGGTCTCTGCGTTTTTGCGAGGAGCGCTGAGTAAGATTTTCTTGAAATACGATATCCGACATCGGCTGCAAATAAATGCAGTCATAGTAGCCGTAAATAAGCGATGGAAACGTTTACGCTTTGTTATGACAAGTACGCTTCAATTACATGTACAGACAACCAATAGACGCCATTTCAAGAATAAAATAGATAGAAAGACCAAAGTTGAAAGATAATAATGGAAACCTAGGTATTATTTTATTTGCCACTTACGCTGGTAAATAAATATGTCAATCATCCAATTTTAACGCGTTGTTGATATGGTACAAAAAATATGCATATGACTAGAATACAAAAAATATGCTACAAACTAACAATTTATAATATCAAATAAATATTGAATACTCATTTATTATAACCTCTTAATTAAATAGTATTCCACGTCTTAAATTACATTTGACAAGGTTATAAAAAAGAACCTAAATAAAACATAGGCCGTGTTATTTTCTAAAGATAATTTCGGGACCTTATCTGCTGTCCGTCATTGCCGACAGAGGAGGTTTTACGACGCCCATTACTTCTTTCCATGGACTTTGAATGAATATTAAATTCCATCAGAATTCAGATTGCAGCCACGATTAATTAACGAGGCTATATTTATTAATGACTTCCACAGATTAAATTTGAGCAAACCCTACTGAATGCTGGAAGAAATTCTGCAGAAAAATCTACTTATCAAATTAATTGAAATACATAATAGGAAATAAAATAATGCGAAATAAATTCTATTTACATTATGAGCTAGTTGTGAATAAAAAAAAATAATTAAAGATCAGTTTTTAAGAACAATTGGAAACTGCCACAATGAGGTGAGCCAGAATGAGATCTACCAAATTGAAAGCTCGTGAACGAGGTAAAATAATAAATTTATTTTAAATTAATTATCAATTTGATAAAGAGGACTTATGTACTTTATCACTGAAGACGGTGTTGTATAATAGTCTCTTTCTGATAAGAGTATATAATAAACACAACGGAGTAGCATTATTACTTCTATTATTGTACTATATCCTACAACTTGCGGGCTTCAATATTTCAAGAACAATCATTCAGGCATTTTGTGTCATAGACGCTGTTAATCACTCCAGACAGTCGTCATCGTTTACGCAATAACTTGTTATACAACGATTGCGTACTTTTTTCGTTCGGGCTTATAAACACAAAAATGCATATTAGCTACCCAAGCCCTAAGCTGCCTACACAACAATGTTTAGGAAAATAATTTGAAAATATAACAAACCTTGATAGCTTCATTAAACGGTGGAGCTATAAAAAAATAAACAAATAATCGTAAAAATTCGCGCCCGTTTATTTGGCTTTTGACATTATTGCTTGGGCTGACCGGCGAATCTGTTGTCAATTATTAATCAAAATATTATAAATTACTTCAGTATACAAATCCGTTTTCGTTACAATTTACGGCCTACTATAAATGTTTTAGTCAAATTGATAAAATGTCCAACGTTTAAATAACCACGAGCATCACCAGATGGGTGATTTTATATCTACCTATAACGGAAATCTGTAAATCCTTTTTTTATATATTGTTATTTCAATTAAGAGTGCATTATTAAAATTTTGTTAATCTAGTCATTAACTAATCGAGGTTACCATTATAACCTAGGGCGCAAATAAGTCACTTATGAATTGCATTATCTGCAATTTATGCAATTTTTGTTTCTTCATGCGTATAAGTTAATTCATCATCGCTAGAAAAATCATTAAATAAACTTCAAAAAATTCCGATGCACGTGCTTATGTAGTATTAAATAAGTAATATTATATAAGTAATACTAATATAGGCATGTTTTCAAAATAAATTTTTACTAATTATATTATGTAATGGAAAGTGACTTCATGAATTATCAATATTGAAGTCATTTTCCAAATTGACGACTCTGTATCTATTTAATACAGGGAAAAAAACAGCCCTTGCTGAGTTTCTCGCCGGTTCTTCTCAGTACAAGGTCCCGCCGTAAGTCTCCCGCCGTAGATTTGCGAACCGATGGCGTAGCTTTTCGACATTCACAAGTGCTTGTAACAGCCCAGACTGAATAAATGATTTTGAATTTGAATTTGAATTTGAATAAAAACTACTTCATCTTATACAAACCTATTGGATTAATGCCTATGTAGTATATTATTTTTACAATGTTGTATATTATTTTTACAATGTTGTATATTATTTTTATTATAACTTCTTGAATATTTAGACAAAATATCCCATTAGCATTTTATCTTGTATAAGTCATTAATGACATTTCTTACAGCATTTGCCTTGAGTTATTTGTAACAATTTACTAGTGTTGTACTAGAATTCTCGTTTGACCTACTGGTCCACAGAGAAACAGAAAATTCACTATTAAGTATTTTAAAACGTCTGAACACTTTGTGATGTACGGTAAATTTAAGGATTAAGGGTAAAATTAATGATTAGTTGGAAGAAAAATAAATTTAAAGTTATAAAGTGGTTAATATCAGAATTCGTAAATTATACAGGATCCAAATAAAACTTGCGAACGAACGAAGTTCGCTTGGATAAAGTAATCCATCTTTTATTTTTTTACTGTTGGCGCCAGATAATACTGAAAGAATATATGCTAGATTTTTAATCTATGTTTTTCATTTTCAATCCTCACTGAAGAATAAAAGTGGTGACTCTCACACCACCCTTCTTAGTCACCCAATATCCTCTCCAGAGACCTTTTTATACATAATAATTGATTGTGCCGTGACGTAATACCCACTAAATCTTGGTGATGGCTACAAGCGGTTCTGTGAACCCTTTTATTTTTTATCTTTCATAGTTTTAAGATTTTGGTGTGTTGTCAACAATACCAACACCTTCTAGAATAACGGTTTATAAATTTAAAGCAATGGAATTCTAGCGTGACTTTTATAACTTGCACTCTTCCTGACTGACTAAATACTGATCCCAACCAAGTCATATCTAATCATCATACCTTATAAAATCAAATGTGCGACTGTGTTCCGCCACGTGGCTCACTTTGCTGCCTCTATGTATCTATTGGATAATGTCACAAACAAAAAAGAGACAGTAGTCAAATCCGCAATCTATCATCATGGTATAACCTCAAGCATGAGAAGTAGAATTGCATATTTACATTACAATGACTGCGTATATATTATACGCAGTATGTTAAAACCTTAAATATTTATAAATAATTAAGGTTTTAACAGGTGTGATTCATTTAACTTACCGGCCCACTATTTTTATTTCAAAAGTGAACATTATTTTAATAGTTTACTTCTCATATTATTCAATTATATAAGTGAAATTATGTTAAATAAACTTTAGGCGATATACCATGGATTTCATAAATGTATAGACAGTGCTTCACAGCAATTTTTTACAACTTACTTTGACTGGAGTCGTTTAAGTGGTATGATGGAAAATCATCTGATATTCAAAATCAAAAATTTATTCGTCAAATAGGATTTATACAATCACTTTTGCACGTTAAAGATGCTACGCCATTGATACACCAGTCTACGGCGAGAGACCTTATACTGAAAAGAACTAGCACGAGCATTTTTATGTCCTTATATTTTTAAAGAGTCATCAATTACCTTATATTAAATTTAATGAATGTAATAGCAATTAGATAATATTAAATTTAATTTTATATACATAAATTAAATTGATATATTAAACATAAATTAATTACTTTAAATAATATTTTCAAATATTCCCTTGATTTTAACCGTTAGAGTGCAAACCAATTTTTGTAAAAAATTATTGGGAAATGCTATGCATATTTTGATTACTCTAAAGGAAAAAATGATGGTGTCAAATAAAACACCCTCACTTAGACCAATATTAATAAATCTTTTGGGTCATACAGAAAGAAGTGCGTCGCACTTTTCGATACAAATCGCCGCAGCGCAAAATCGCTGCTTAGCACTCGGTTCTATACGGTTAATGTATAAATAACACAATTGCTCTTTTTATAAAAATAGTTTCCATATTCATAGCAGATGCCCACAATAATAGCCCATATAACATGACATTATGAAAAAAAAAATAAACCTATCTTGCCGTTTCAACATCAGTAAGTTGTTTAACATTTTTTACTGCATATGCTACAGAAGTAACAGCTAAGGTATCAATATACGGATTCCACTGCAATCCTGAATCCAGTGTTATGTCCAAGATCTTACGCAATTTTTGGACTCATACACAATTTCACCACAACACAATTTCACAATTTCATTATTTAGTTTCACAGCTGTATCTACAGTGCTGACATTCGGTAACAAAGATTTTACATACCTTAATTTTTTTAAATTAAGAAGACAAATTATTCATGGTGAACCAATGTGAAACCTTGGAAAGAGTAGATACTATTCACAACGTCAATGTCTACTTCCTCTCTGAACCTTAATGAAGTATCATCTGCAAATAGCATTGTATCACACAAGTCGTTAGCGAAGTATAGAAAGCTATTTATATAAATCAGGAAAAGAAATGGTTCAAAATATTGATTACAGGTGCAACAGCAGACTCAGTGTTATCAATGATAAATTTCTGAACACTATTGGATAAGATGAATAAATACAAAGAGAATCCCTGATGATATCATAAAAAATACATCACTCATTAATATAAATATTAGAGGATCTCTAAAATAACATAGGGTAGACATCAAACATCTGATGAAGACCGGGGATGCGTGAAATATGGGAAATAGATACGATGCGAATTACTTTGTAGAACATATTTTACAAAATAGAACGATATTTATATATTCAGATGAAAAGCTTTCATTTAAAAATAGTTTTGAATGCCTTGTTAGTTAAGATAGTCGGAGGAGCTGTAGTCTCAGCACTAGCTTTCTCATAGATAGATTTGGGTTTTGGGTGTAATCTTTATCTATGTATATTCAAAATTTACGAGTACATTGACATTTATCTGACGCTGCTACAGAGCGTTATTAAATTCGGCCGCCAGTCCTGTCGACTGACTAAAGGTTTGCAATTCTTCGGGTTCTGTCAGTAAACCTAGTTCTACAGATTTATTTCTGCAGATTTCATAATTTTTCATTTGATCATGCAAAAAATCTCCGAATATTGCTAATTGATTTTCGACCTGTCAGAAATAGAATAGGTTACCGAATTTAATGAGTGTCGCGTACTCACCCTCTCTTCGAATTTTGGATATTTGCATCATACTCCAGCGAATCCTGCTTAAATCTATCTCAAGTTCCAGTAGCTTCTACATGCAGTATTTGTACGTTGTAAGTAGTAATATTAAGAATGCTCAAACTGTGTCAACAGTAAAACTTGTCTCCCAAGATACTGAGATATAAAATACGAGTATGGTGTGAAGTGTAGAACACAAGTGTCATTAAAGTATATGTGTATTTATGTAAAAATGGACTACCATTGAAAGAGTGAAATGTTCATTAAAAATATATATGTGTATCTTTACAAAAATATTATGAATATATAATAATAATAATAGTATGAATGAAAATAATAGGACACTCACAGTAATACAATATTTCAATATTATTTCTTAGAACTACATTTTAGGAATATCAACTAAACAATCCATATTAACAGCATGAGCATTTCTGTTGCTTCTGCAAAAGAGAGTATTTGCTGTTTTTGTAAGAGATACCAATTTCGATAACAACCTTTAGTACGAACAACCTTAACGCTGAAATTCCTTTATCTATTTCTGTTTTCGTTAAGTAAGAAAGAAAACAATAGAAAGGCTAGTTTTTCTCACTAATCAAAATAAGTTCTCCCTAATCAAATTGTATCATAAAGTTTTACGCAAGCGCAATCTTTTTTCAGATACAAAACCCTGATTTTTTTATTATTTTTATATTACTTATAAAAAAAAAGAAATTATAAAATCAGATTAAAACTATTGCTGTGAAGAAGTTACTGTTTCACAGTGCTAATCTAGCTGATTGTTGTATGAAAAATATGACTAACTGCAACCGTAGTTGAGTTAGTAAGAGCAACTAGAGTCACACACTACAATACACCACGCATCCGGTACAAAAAAATATTGCATAGCAAAAGTTCATTTTATAATTACATAATGTATGATTATACTGTATCACTTTTAAGTTTTTGTTTTGATCATACTCATAAATTATTATTGTAAGCAATGATACAGTCTGCTTTTTTGTCAACATTCTTATATTATACTAGCTTTCCGCCCGCGGCTTCGCCCGCGTTATATTCGAATTTCCCACAGGAAGGATATGTTTTAACAATACTGCCATACAACCTTTCACCCCCTCCTTTCAACCTTTTACAACCCTTTTCTGCTTTAAAAGGTAGCCTCTGTCCTTTCTCAGCCTCTAGACTATCTGTGTACCAAATTTCATTTAAATCGGTTCAGTAGTTTTAACAATATTTCCATACAACAATAATCCCTCCTTTCAACCTTTTACAACCCTTTACAACCTTTTTTGCATGAAAAAGTAGCCTATGTCCTTTCTCAGGCTCCAGACTATCTGTGTACCAAATTTCATTTAAATCGGTTCAGTAGTTTTGGTGTGAACGCGGAACAGACAGACAGACAGACAGAGTTACTTTCGCATTTATAATATTAGTATGTATGTATGTATAGTATGGCACAAAACAATGAGCTTTTCCACAAATACTATTTTCACAGTACTTTTGATTAAAATTTCACCGTCTTCAATTTTCACAGATGACACTCCAGTTTTATTTATTTGAGTTCATTAAAATGACGATAACTTTTTTTTTTAATGAACCGATTTTGATGAAACAAAGTTTAGATATTATTCTGAGTTAAAACAAAGCAAATAGTGAAAGTTTCAAGCAAATCGGTTCAGTACTTTCGGAGATAAACGTGAACATACATACAGACAGACAGACAAAAAATTCCAAAAAATTTTTTTTGCTTTCTAATAATCTATTTAAGTGCCCCTCTATCCATTTCAGTCAAAAATACTAAATGTACAGACAAAATATTTTTACTGTCTTATTATATGTATAGATAGATAATTGAATATAAACGGAACTGTATTACGTTCACTATCTCCTGTCTTTTTGTCAAAAACTCAGAGCATGTTCCAAATATATCAAAATAAGACTTCACTTCACTTCATATAAACGCATATGCAAAATTACCCGGATTAGAATCTTGAATCTTTAAAGCGTCAATCCAACCAATACTACTAACATTGATGTTGTAGATATTGAAGTTAGCTCAGAGATGCGTAAAGGATTGTGGAAAATATTACTCAACGAGATTCTGTAATATTTTCAATGTCTGCCTTGTGAGGAAAGAAATTTCGAAAACATCCGAAATTCAAGTTTTAGTTAAAACGTAATATTACTAGACGTCCTACTTTTAATATTCATATTTGTTACATATATACTTTAATATAGGCTATCATGAATCAGTTGTTTTAGTAATTTTTAATAGAAATAATCGATGATGATTCTGTGACTCTATAACACCCGTGGCCATGTGAACCTGTAGTACGTGTGATCTATCTCGATGAGATAAAACCAAAATAATAAAAAAATCCAAACTTACGTCACTTCTTAATCATAAAAACAAAAGATTTGACCGTAAATAGTAAGTTGGCAAGTAGAGCTAACACTTTCTTCCCGTAAAATTCTTTAATATTTTTACCTATTTCGTATGCTCAATTTGGAAGCTACAAATTTCATTGTTTAGTATTATCTTTGTCAAACGTCAAAAGCTTGAACAATGGAGAATTCGCTTGAATGTTTATAAACATTTGCCCTATTGTTTATGCTGACGAAGGGCTTGTCATAAATAGGTCGTATTTTTTTCTGTCAGTATACAGAATAGACGTTTTATATTAACTTTCATGAACTCTTTCAATCGGTTGTAAAGGTTTAGAGCAATAAAAAACAGGAAAGAATACAAGTTTTACTTTGTCAGCAATAGTTCAATTGCAAAATCTTTTATATCTATGTGGAAATTAAATTTTGAATTTAATTTATTTCTGCTACTTGAGAGTTTTTTATATTAATTATGTTGTATTTTTTTAACTAATTATAAAGTATTAATATAAAATATGATATCGTGTTGTATTATTAGTATAATTTGTTGATGTGTATTTATTTTAATTGAAAAAAAACTAATATTTTAACGTTTTTTTGACATTGTGATATATCATTAGATATATATTAGATATTAGACTGATATATATTAGAGAGTCATATATTAAGTTTACTTTATAATATTCATTAATACTCACCAAACAACAAAAGTAGTAGGTCGCTTAATGCCAAACTGAACAAGTAATAATTCGTAGCTGTATGCATAGCGGGGTGTTTTACGATTACCACGCACACGGCCACATTTCCGGCCACTCCTGTTAAAAATATCACTAGGAGTACGATAGATATAGGCACTATCTCCTGCAATGGCAACCTCCTAGGTCCCATCATCCACCACAGCATTTCCTCTTCGCTGCAATCGAAAGAGCTTAGATTCGTGCATCGCTTGTAAAAAAGCTCTTCTGTTTCGTTTGGGCGTAAAAATGTTTCCATTTTTAACAGCTTGTTAATTTTTTTACTGATATAGAAATCCTTAGTAGAACACACTTGATTTAATCGTAATAAATCTACACAGTCACTTGTGCATTGAACAAATTAGTTATGCTTAATACAATATTTTCGTTGTAATAACATATAGGATTTTTATAAATACTTATATATATTTAAATTGATTTAATCAAGTAACACTTAGGTATTCATTTAACTAACACACAACACTCAATAGAATTATTTTATTGTGCTCATAAATGTATAGCTTTATGAGCATAATTATTTCGTAATATATTTAAAATATTTATAACTTCAAAGTTTAACACAATAATAGATCACTTAATAACTAACACTAATTTATGTATTATTAATCGAATCAGAGTCAAAACAATATTTAAAAGTTCGTGTCAAGTTCGTAGCTGTTACGATGACTACGTGTGACAGGCTAATGCTACGACCGCCAGCCTCCGTAGTCAGAGGCGGACTGACTATCACACAGAGTCAATTCGGGACTTTAGTAAATTCCCGTCGTTAAAAGCTATTTCATAAAATATTATAATAAAATTTGGAAAAGTGGAACTTGTAGTTACATACCTTGATGAGTATTAGTAAATATACTGCCAGTAAAGTAAGCACATTAAGAAATTGCTAGTGATGATATACCTTGAAAATTATTGTTACGTTAGTTTATACACAAATATTCACTTTAACTTTAACGATAGCTTTATGTATATTTAATAAACTCATGTAATTAACAACATAAAAATAATATCGAAATGGATATAAGGATAATCACACACTATCCCTGACTTCTGTAAAGCCGTTGAGTTTTTCCACACAACTTTATCGATCTGTTTTTTCTTATAAATGTAATTATGCATTTATCTGTCAAAATTATCCAAGTAGCTCTGGAATAAGCTAGTGTCTTTAACTTTTGCCTTATTGATATTATCGGGTACGGCACTAAGAAGAGTATTCTAGTTTCCTTTACGAATAATTAACTAAATAATTGACTTGTTTGTTTTCAAAATTTAACAAATAATTAAAATAATATAATAATTGTCACGTATTATAAAACGACACCTCGCCGCGTATCGTCGAAGTAGATATATCCCTAGTTATATAAATTTCTACAAACATCCCTATAATTATAAAGCGATCTGTTCTATACATTATATATAGAGAGCATCGGAGAGGGATGATGCATGATTTTTAGTGATATTTTTTCTTCATAAAAAGGAGTAGTAATATAAACTTCTAGATGTTCCAACTCACCGTTGATAACACGTATGCCGCTTTTCTTGTGTGAGGAAACATTAGTTTCTAATTAATAGAAAACGAATACAAAATCTGACGTTAGTGTAAAGCCACCATAAACAGAACGACTCGAGTAAGTAAGCCTACATAACTAAACAGAAAATCCACCTCAAGTTTCGTCTTGTTAAAAATATTAGCTTCGCGATCCTCCACACCGATGTCAATTTAATACAATGGGTATCTCACTGTCATTCAACATCACATACGCGTTTTCTATAGCACATGAAAACAAAATTGCTATATAAAAGCATCTAATTATTTTACTGTACAAGGCATAATCAAAAAGTAATGAGAATGATTATTAAACAACATATTTATAGTTAACTTTTTATATTATTTTTCAACATAGCTTCCTAACAAGTTAATTAAATTAAATAAATACATTTTGTCCATCTTTTTTCTAAACCTAAAAGTCCCTCTGAAAAAATATAGGTGTTCTTTGAGTCGATGAAAGAGATAGAAATCGCACGATGTAGATGGGCGTCTTACGCGAAGTTCGTCTTCTGTGGATGTTCTGCCCGATTTAAAAACAAACATATCCTCTTTTTCTAAGATTTGTTTTATTTTCTACCTGGTTGTTGAACACTTAAGCATGACAAAGAACCGATGGAGATTAATCAAGAAGAGCATTCTGTGTTTCTGTTGCTTGCTGAATACGGAACAGAAACGAATGTCCAGCGTCAATCTGTAATATTGATAACTGTAAACCCTTACAACATCACTTGTTGCACTACAAAAAAAGCAGCACCGGATGGACCGGAGGAACCAGGCGTGGAACTACGCGTCATCGCACACGTCACTCACCGCTGATGGCGTATAGAAATTGAATGTACTATATTGATAGCTAGTTGAGATTGATAGAAGTTGAGATAGAAATCGTTGCGTCCCTTACTGCACTTTATTACTTTTGATAATACAATAATGATATCTAACTCTTAGCCCAATAGACGATTTTATGTTAGTACAAAACAGCCAGGAAAAATATTATTTCTATACTTCTTAAGGCTAATTGTACCTTAATACTGTTAGTAACAGAGCTTTGTATTTGCACAATATACTACCCAACGTCTGTGCTGCGACGATAAGAGTCCAATGTTTATTCAATGTAAGGAAATATACTTATTCAAACAGCTGTCTCTATTAAACCATAAAGTGGTTTCAAATAGATCCGAAAACGTCGGAAAATACTATAAATAAATAATTATATATATATATATAGATTATTATATTCAAACAGCTGTCTCTATTAAACCATAAATGTTGCAACACAGAACGCATAAATAATAAAAAATTATTAAAAAGAACCAGAAGCTTCGTTAGCCTAATTTGCACATTCATTTCAATAGATTTCAGCCAAGTCCAAATATCTCAACAGTGATAAGTCCGGTCTGCGCTGCTAACGTCCAGCGCCTTCCTTCGATCTTCACCAAATCCTCGATTCACCTTGTGAGCCTACATATAACTTAATGAAAAATTCGTAGTGACAAAAAAATGCGCAAATCACATTTGAGTAATAGTTACGGTGAGCACAGAATTCACAAGTAACTTATTCTGTAAGTCCTTTGGATTGAAGAACTTTTATGGATGTAATAGTAAGTGCCATTGTAAAATGTCATTTCATCCATCCTGTCCAACATAGAACAGAAACAACTAGTTGATTGACTTTATAAAAATTGAAGAGAAGTCATTGCCGCAAATCTGTGAGCCAATAAGGATTTATGACTTGTCATTCATTGAAGATATCAGAAAATAATTAAACGACTTATACTTGAAGTTTCGACAACAAGGGCAATTCATCAATCATACAGTTATCCTAAAACTTTTCGAAACAAAATTTGCTTGTGAGAAATACAAACGTGAAATAAAATTTGTTTTGATTTTTTAACATTATCCAGTCACAAAAAGAAACTACTATCAGAGCAATTTAATGATCGGTTTCTTTTTTTAGTATATGGATATACCTTATAGTATTTTTGAAAATTCTTGTAACTGTAATGTTGAACATTATCCTTTTCATCTATAAATAAAGTTAATTCGTATTTTAAATCTAATTTTGTATAGTTAGATATTGTTGAAATTCGTATAAATGCGAGCAGCTTTGTTCAATCATGAAAATTATTCAC
This sequence comes from Scirpophaga incertulas, assembly GCA_036419045.1. NCBI lineage: Eukaryota > Metazoa > Arthropoda > Insecta > Lepidoptera > Crambidae > Scirpophaga > Scirpophaga incertulas. The sequence continues at coordinate 25,543,511 of CM071627.1, read as the reverse complement.
TTACCAGTCGTACTCGAGGATCTCCACCTAATCCAGCAGACTATTGTCGAATTTGGATGTGCGGAAGATATATCCGTAATCTCTCCGATAACACAAAATCTAATACCCACAAATACACACAACCTCGAACGGGCCACGGCCAAAGTTGGTCTAAAAAGAGAGTCGACACAGATTTAGTGCGTGTCTACTGGTTCAGCCGCTCAAGATCGTCCTCTCGTGGGGGGAGAACCCGGTACATGACGGTATGCCCGCGTGTATGATTGATGGGGTTGATGTAGCCCGAGTTTTTGTACTAGCCGACGAATGCGGGATGAGATTGAGATACACGGGTGTATGGTGTATGGGGCGACGCGGTTGTTAACCGGCAGGAGCGATTGGTTTGCGTGGATGATGGTATCACGCGGATCAGTTAAAACTTTCCTTGGACGGTGATATTTGACCAAGACGCTATCTCTAGGATCCCCGCGTGGGCCTCCGAGCGCCGAGTCTAGGTCGCAGAGATTGGGCGAAATCTGTCTCCGCCGGTATTGATTGCAGCAATGCTGGCGGACGAGGAGGTTGGAGGGCTGTGGCCTCCTTCTGTGAAGCAGTGATGCTCCAGAAGGAGGCCGCCGAGCGGGGTCGGGAGATGGCCGATCCCGCTCGAAGAAGGCGGCGCCGGGCTCGGTAGCACAGCTGCGGCGCCGCCGCGGGTCGCCGGCGGGCGCGAGGAAATCGCGACTGCTACGGCGACCGGGATGGACCACGCCCCTACATGCCTGAGGAAGGCCATCCCTGAGGTTTTTAGTGGGTAGGCCTCCCCCTTCTGGGGAGGAGAGCCCCACATAACCGCCGGCTCGCCACAGCCGGGGTATGCAATTTAATGCATTTTCCTCAGGGAAAAAAAAAAAAGCTATCTCTAGGATAATAGTCAAACGCTTGTTGAATAAGCAATTTTGTGTGAACGGAGGCGCTAGCAAAATAACAAGTTGCTAGATCTGTTTAGGAACAGAATTGAAATGTTATTAGACAGAAGGTGTATGTCGTAATGCATGTTTTCAAAACTATGATATTTTGACATATAAACTATTATGGTGATACCTGAAAAACAAACTTTTTAGATTGTGAAGACTTTACGATCTATGCTTACTTTAGGATAAGCTAATTGGTGTAAGTGTAAGAATATTTATTCATTTATGTACTCCATTTTTATTTGCCCAAAGAAGAAAACTAGCTTACAAATTGAGTTTAAAACAACCTTCAGGTTGCCGATGCTTAAAAACATTCAATCACAAATTTAATTATAAAGAAAATTATACCGTTTGAAATATTTTTTATTCTACTAATAACAGTGACGCAGTGTTACATTATATCAAATAATGACTCATGGATACCACCGCAATCAAGTGCTACGGTGATTTTTATTATAGGATTTATTTACTATTTATATGACAATAGAGGTAGCCTCTTGCCAGGTTTCGACCAAAGGCAAGCCAAAACTTTTTCGACTGGTCCACCAAAATATTCAAGGCTTTTCTGGTAGACCTAGAAATAAACTAATTTTTAAACTCTGAATGTATAGATGCACTTTGTATCGCTGAGCATTGGCTAAAAAAGGATAAATTGTTGATAAGCTTAGATAGTTACACTATAGTGAGTTCGTTCACTAGAAAATCAGCTATCAGAGGTGGATCTATGATAATTTTACATAAAAATTTGCAATGTAAGGATAGGAAAGACATAGTTTCACTCTCAATCGAACGAACCATTGAAATATCTTATGTGGAACTTGATAGTTTATTTATTATGTGTATATAGACCTCCTTGTGGAAATTATTCAGAATTTGAGTCTGCTTTGGAAAATGCCCTTAGAATAGTATGCTGGAAAAATAAAAAATGGCCCATAGTCCATAGAAATCCAAGTACAGGAACTTGCTGCGCAACTCGCGTTCATATTCAATTTATGTGTTAATGAAGGTGTTTTTCCTGACCTTATGAAAAATAGTAAGTTAATTTCATTATTTAAATCAGGAAATAAAAATGATCCTGCAAATAATCGACCGATTTCTATTCTACCAGCACTAAGCAAAATATTCGAAAAAATATATGTAATCAGCTAACCGATCATATAACAGGAAATAACATTATACATATAAACCAGTTTAGCTTCACCAAAGGACGTTGCACTATAAATGCTGGAGTTGCACTTCGCAAACACATTTTTAGCACATGGGAATGTAAACAGGATGCGATTGGTATTTTTTGTGACCTGCCGAAAGCTTTTGACTGCGTAGATCATCAGACCTTATTAAATAAGCTGAAGCATTATGGTGTCTCTGATACCGCGTCTAGAGTGTAGACGCTGTCTACGCACAGTCTAGACTCTAGATTAATCAAATCTTATTTATTGTCCAGCAGTGTCCAGAAAGTTGTTGTTAGTGGGACTGAGTCTGCAGGTACTCCTAATGGGCGTGCCCCAGGATCGATAATGATCTCCCACACTTTACTGATACTTTCTGCAATACTGTACTATTTGCAGATGATACTTCCTTAGTATTTAAGGTTGACAGAGGAAACGGCAATATTGACGTTGTAAATAGTACTCTTTCTATCTATAGTATTGCACTGATTCATTAATAATTTATCTTTTAAACCCCAATAAAACTAAATGTATCAAATTTTCATTACCAAATGTAAGAAAAGTAGATACTATTGTTAAAATGAATAAAGAAGAGGTAGAATTTGTGGACTTCACTAAATTCTTGGGTATTACTTTGGATCCGACTTTGCAATGGGATCCACATATCAAAAAGAGCAGTCCGCGCCATTTATAATTTACGAGCAAGGGATTCTCTTAGCAATTTATTTAAAGAGACTAATATAATGACTATGGTTTTATATTTATGAAAATTTGATATATGTGTATCAAAATTGTAACACATTTCATATTAACTTTCAAATGCATAATTCAAACACAAGAAATAAAAATAAACTTACCGTTCCAACATACAGGCTACAAAAAACTACAGATTCGTTTATGGGCAAATGTATAAATTTTTATAACAAGATTCCACTTAGTGTAGCTGTGAATTGCTTTTCATAAGTTTAACGTAGGTACATGTTAAAAAGACGCTATTACAAAGTCAATTATTATTTAAATGATGCCAATGCTTGGTGTTAATTTGAAGATATTAAAGAGAAAGAAGACATTCTAAAGTGTAAATATTTGTTTCCCGTATAAATTGTAAACACATATGTACATTGTATGATAACAACATAATTTATTCTAACTTTTGATAGATCAGATAAGTTTCTTACACCCATTTTTCTTATCAGTTAAAAAATACATCCTGAATACGCATTCAGGATGTATTCAGGTAGGGAAAAAAATTGGACGATTCAACAGAGCTTTCTATAAAGTCATATTTGAATAGTTTATTTTGATATTGAGAATTCATTTTGACTATTAAATTTTTATTATCCACATATTTTCAAAAGGTAGACGAATATGTATGTGATAAATTCATAACACATTCTAGATTGAGCAGAAATTGAAGTGCCTCATAAGATGAGCAACTACCTGAGTCTTCGTCATTGAAAAGCTCAGTGGAGCTACTTGTGTGCAGTAGTGAAAGATAAGGTTCAGTAGTCCCCTTTTATTAGTACAATGTGATACCACCTAAAGAAAGATATTTAACATATTTATTTTTTAGCAATACGCACAATATTTATACTTTACTTTTTTTAGAGTATAACATTATTGGGAATTTGACCAGACCCAGCTGGGTTGCCACTCATCGCAGATGCATTGCCATCTGCTCCAGATGGATAGCTGTCCACCACGCACTAATTGTTTGATTTTACATACAAGTCTGATTAGGGTTTAATAAAAAAATATTGTAGGATTAGGTAAATGTTGTTGTATAATGACCAAATCATTGAGTCTGATATTCAATATCTCTTAAAAAAATTGACCTGTAAAGTTTCACATGCTAACTAGGTAATAGAAAGTTTTTAACAGCAATTATCGGTTTACATAAAACTCTTTTTGGCGATTTTGACTTATTTCAGTATCTTTTTTTTTTATTTTTATCACATTTGAATTACTTAAACTGATGTAAACTTATCATAATTTTTATTTTAAAGTGAATTGTGAATAGATTTCAGTCAATTTTTATAATCTTATGTATGTATGTGCTGGAATCTTGTAATCAATATTTCACCCACCTCCACTAAAGCTACTGAGCTGAAATTTTCCATATGCATTTATGTAGTTTTGATGATAAAAATACCGCCATTTTGAATCCAATGTGGCGGACGGAACAAAATGTCAACTTATCGTTTTCATAACAACCCCTACAATACGAGTATCATATGAAAGAGCACGAAAAGAGGAATATAATTAAGACAAAATTGTATAAATGCAGCGATTGTGAATCTAATATGACGGCCGGTAAAAAATGCGATGTCCCGTTTTCACTGGCACCCCTACAATATGGGTATTTTTAAGGGTTTGAAAAGAAAAAATATAGACAGAATAAAAGTAAAAAAAATAAGAAAATTTCAAAAATAAAATTAATTAGAAGAAAAAATTGTATTTAACAATCATATTTAGAAAGGGCAAAATATTTTTTATTGAAATTACAATATTACACAAATATACGTTTGCCATATTTATTCACGGAATTTGTTTAATTATGACCATACATAAAAGCTTAAGCACTCTCCATCTTGTTCTGTAAGGAGCGCCCAAGCTTTTATTTATTATTACATTTACTTTGAAGTATTCTCTTTTTACTTCTAGAGTCCTACAAAAAAGTGTGAAAAGCATTTATTACCGATCTCATAGTTCTCAAATGATATCATGATAATATCATGGCCTAAAACATGTCATGCGATTAAATTGTGACTGACCGACGCGACGTTTCATGGTAGGTATGTTTCTCAGTGGTTTTCAATTGAGTGGAATGATTAGAGATGTTCCCGTTAATTTTTGAGCTAAATGAAGTGGTAGAAGTTTGATAAAACTGAAAATAGCTTGAAATGGTTTTTACCATTATTTTCGGATACGAAAAATATATGGTAAACTTCTTACTCTTTTTTGAAGCTATTTAGGCTACGAGAAAGTAAAAAAATTATTGAACCTAAATTAATTGTGGATTTATGGGTAGGTTAGGTAATAAAACATATCTTAATTGTCATAGAATAAAATGAATTTTGATTGTCATTGACAGATGAAAATAAAACATATTATATCATAATATATAGAATATATTACCAAGAATATATTATTATAGTGGAGGAAGCAAAAGAAGTGTGCCAGGATTGTAGCAAGTGGAGAGAGGTGGTCTCTGCCTACCCCATTGGGAACAAGGCGTGACATATATGTATGTATGTATATTACCAAGATGGCTATTAATATTTCTAAGACCTATCTCCTGAATATTATATTAACCACCAAAAGCTGAAGAGCCCAGTATGGTCAAAACATTTCATTCACATCCTTATCTAGAAATAATAATTAATAACAATCACATTAAAGGTTAAAAATGTAATGTCATATCATAACCTTGACAGTCTTGCTCTCTGCATACTACACCCTTAGGTGTTCACATTATTACTCCGTCTTTGGATCAATATTGGTCTCCTTTTTGTGAGACATAGTGAGCAGGGCGACACAACCTGCCAAATGAATAATAATTAAGCAGCATTGAAATGGCAGGTGACCAGTCTGTTGTAAACCAGTTCTCAATCCATCAAAATTAAAATCCAATAGCCTATAAACAATTGGACCTCTAATAATCACAATAGTTAATGTGTATCTACCTCCATATGCAGATAGAGGTTACTCACGCATCACGCAGAGGAACTCCATGATAATTAGACATTCATAATAATAACTATAACAAACATTACAGAATTATCATTATATTAACCATTCTGTATTAAATGGGATTGAATTTTATTAATTGGTTTGGTTTAGTAGTTGGTAACCAACTCTCGCTTTTTTTATTGAGTCTCCTCTGGTCGCCACTACTAATAAAAATTAAAATATGTCAGTTCTCCCAATAACTGATCGGCCCTTATTTGACTTTGTACACTGGCTGAGATTTTGAAATATGTCCTAAATAATTCATTACCTTATATATAAATATACATACAGAACTAATAATTCGTATGTAATATTTTATATTCTTATACTTCTATAAATTTAACTATTATTGAATATTGTTCAATACTCTGAATGCAATCGGGTTAGTGAAAAACATAATAACACAGAAATGTATATGAAATAAAAATAATAACAAAAGAAAACTATAAAACTAAGTTTGAGACAATAGGTACCTATCACAGATCAGTATACTATTGTACACAGATCAGTATACTATTACTGATAGGAAGCAGCCCTTAATACAGTTGTTTCGTAGTGAAAATAAAAATAAAAAATCCACAAGTCTAGGCTAGGATTAACTGTCGATATCATGTAAAATCGATAAAAACATAGCACAGCTCTACTCATATTTGATTATAATATTTTTATGAATTAATGTATTTTTATGAATCAAACAAAAAATGTGATTATTTGCATTTAATAAACTAAAAATTTTACTCTACTACCTGTAAATATTTTGAATTTCGAATTTTTGTCTCCTCTTTTAAATTCAGAATTACACAAGTTAAGAGTATACAAAACAAGTTAAATAATACTATAAAACAATGTGACAAAAATGGAATGTAGTCTCCATCCATTAGCATGTCCCATGCTCCACTGCTGATCTGGTCTGTGATTCTGCAAACAAATATTATAGATGGATAGAAGAAATAGAAGATATTTTAAATGACAATCGAATTAGACCAGTAAATAAGAGCATTTAACAGTTTTATATTAATGATGATACAACCCAAATATAACAGGAATCAACTATTCGTATAATAAACTTAATTAACCTTTTATGCATTTAAAAAAGTGGTCAATATATTTTATGTCATTGTTTATGTCAATAAACCTCATATTAATGAAGCTTTTTGGGGTTATTGGAATAGGTTTATAATATAACCGCTAGGTACTTGCTTACTTGTGAACCTCAAAAACTATGTCTTTTGTTTATGACATAAAATTATTAAGGATGACGGTATGTATAACTATTTTGGAAGTTATATTTGGAAAGAAATCTAAGTTATAATATTCTATCTTAATTACAAAAATAGCATAAATTGTGGAACAAATTGAATATTGGCCATTTATTTTATCTGATGACCTCACCCCACCTGTAGTCTAACCTGATAATTTAAACAAACAGTTGATTATTTTAAAATGTCAATCAGTGCATAGTTAATTTAGTATTAATATGGGATTCTAAAAATGATCTATTTAAAATTTTATCTATTATTGTAAAAAAATAAGAATTTGAATTATAAACAATAGCAATGAACTATTTTAAAACATCAGAATGATGTTGAAGACATCCAAATCAATTAATCAGAACCATCTTTAAAAGCTTGATTTTAATATTGGTCATTATGACTTTGGGGAAGTTTTGCATGGATGTACTTAGTAATTATATCTAATAGAGTTCTTAAAAGTATTATAAACAATAATTAGGGTATTAGAGAGTACATCTCATTAATCTATTGCACTGTCTAAGACTAATCTATGTATACAAATCAGAAATTTAGTCTGTTAAAAATTTCTCCTTGTATTTGAATTTTGCAAGATGTATCCTTTATATATTCAATGATTTGATTACATGTTCACAATCACATTTCAGATTACATCAAAGAAATTAGTTTGTTATCATGTATTACCCCATGTTTTGTTTAGTGCATTTATAGTATAAACAAGTTTTTTTTTATATAGAAATAATACACAACTTTACCTTTATTCTATGATATAGTTGGTTAATGTGGTAAAATCCACACAGCCTGCTCTTCTACAAATATAAGTCAAGGTGACAGGACCATTTCATGAAAAACAAGCCTAACATTTTGTCATATACAGCTCCAGTTTTTCAACTTACGATATTACTATTTAAGCATTTGAGAAGGTAAAGTTTGTTAGCTTGTAACATATTGGACTCAGTTTTAATAGTTGTAATGCTAATGCAACACCATCTCTTAACATGCTTGTTGATTGCATTGTTAAAAACTTAATTGACATGTTCGACTTTTTATAGTCTTTCCCCAAACATGCAATACAACCTTCAACACTAAGATGTTAATTTCATGACAAATTCCCAATTCTATTTTTTCATGGAGTGGAACTGGATTCTGTAATCAAAAATCACAATGGTCAAGATTAAACATTACACATAACATACATACATTTCACAAATTGTTTAAAATTACATAAAATCAGAGTCCATAGTCATATTAGCAAATGCTTGAGTAGTGACACCACTATTTATAAAATGTAAATTCAATCAATACAATTGCAATCCAGTAATATCATTAGATAATTTTTTATTAAGCTGATATTACAATAATTATTGTTGAATACTATAGATTTAATAAAACACAAATTCTAATAATAACATCTAAATTATAAACATAATGAAAGCTTTGTCATTAATTTTGTTAACATCTAAGTAATATTTTTTTTCTAGTCTATAAAGCAATTTACATTTTTATACACATAACATAAAAATACTATTTCAATGTTCTGACTTCTCACTGCCAAACTATATACTATATATAGTTTGGCATATATGATAAAATATTAGCTACCATTGTGTTAACCTTTAACTAATGAAACTTTTTATTTTGTCTGTCGTAAGTAAATCTTTGGGAAATTATAAAGTGTAATAGATTGATAGGAACATCACACTAGAGTACACGCTCGAAGATTTGTAGTAAATTTGATTTCTGAATCACGAAAATTATTGTTTTGCATTTGATCAATCAATACTTTTTTTTTTTAAACTTCGCTCCACAGACCAATTAGAGAACAAGTTCTTCGCTCGTATCGAGCAGGCAAAGAGCAGAGCCCATACAGCCTAGATCAATCAATACGCTGAAAGCCGTTAATTCTTCTTCTTTTGGGTTTGATGCGATAGGATTTCGCCAACCTCGAGTTTTTTGCTTAGAATACTTTTTTTAATTAAAGTATGCGCGACTCATTATCAAATAACAGCATCAAACCACAGACTACGTATATCAAATACATTTTTTGTTTTTTTTTAATATCTTCTTCCCTTTTATGGGAAAGGCAAAGGTGTTAACCAAACAGCCTAGTCTGTAATATCTTATACTTTAACTTCATAAACATTTACAATTCACCAAATGTGGAGATAATGTATTTAAAGATGGCTTCGAAACATTCTTCATTAGATAAAACTTGCTGTAAGGGGCGCGGTAAATCTTGAGGGGTTTTATTCAATATGCAGAATAGATCTTCCAACAAAATGTGACGTTGAAGAGCGTTTAGGCATTCATAAAAGAGGTGATGCAAAGATTGAGGTAAAGTAGTATTGCACCAGTTGCATGATGGGCAAGCGATCATGACAAGCCAATACAAATGCTCATTAAATCGACCATGACCATTTCTTAGACAAATAATTGTATAGAATTTTCTATTCATATATTTATACCTATTGAACCAAGGTGTTTTAATTTTATTATTTATTCTATGATACCACTTCCCTTTGATGTTCAAAGTATTACTCCAGTTATCTTCCCATAATTTTGCTGTTTAATTTTTTTTTTTTTTTTTTTAAGGCTAAGGATACTTCTTTTTATTTAGGTTTCATGAATTCTCCCATTCCAAGAAGGCAAAGGCTACCAAGTTCATACAGCCATTTCTTTAGTTTTACATCTTCTTTGTCAAATTTTTGTTTGTTTCCTACACTGTTTTAAATATATTTCAATCTTATCTCTGTCATCAATAAACTTTACATCTCTCGAATAATTAATCTTGTAACTAACCGGATCCCATATTTTATAACCATTATTTGTGTATCCAACCAAGAGTCCTTTATTACATCTAGAGTCTAATTTTCCAATATTATAGTTCCTTTTAAAGTAAGCCAAAGATCCGAATATATTCAAATGTTTTAAATTTGGAACCCTACGGTACCATAATTCTGCTGGAGTTTTATCATTTCTTGTATTAAAAGACCTATTTAATAAGTATGCTGATACCACCACAGCTTCACCCCATAATTCTTTTGGCAAAACATTGTCAAATAAAAGTGCTCTAGTTCGTTCCATAATAGAACGATTCAAACGCTCCGCTTTGCCATTTTGTTGTGGGCTGTATGGTATGGAGTAATCGATAATGATTCCTTTATCCAAACAATAATTTTTAAAATTTTGACTAGTATATTCACCTCCGTTATCGCATCTGAATGTTTTAATTTTCCTACCAAAATGATTTTCTGCTAGATTTAAATAAAGAAGATTGGCAAGCCTGGTACCCATTACATTGCTAAATGTACGATTCTGATTTTTTAATATTTTGTAAACGGTAACTGGTTACCTATTTTTCTTTAACTGAGAAAAATCTATAATTGAAGTTACAATTTCAGGGAATATTGATAACAAAACGTATTTATGTGCCAAGCAATATTAAAACGCAATATGCATAAGAAAAATAACTATTTCATTCGTTACAGATATATCGATTATAGATTAATACATATTCTGATAATTGATTAATGACAGTTAGAATACCGATAATATCACTAGAATGTATGAATGTCAAATCAAATCAATTTTTTGATTTCAGTAAATAAATTCTAGTGAAATGTGTATAATCGTCTAAAAATGTAATGAAATATTTGTATCCATCCCATGTTTTAATATCATATATAATGGTCCACAAATAGCACTATGTATAATTTCAAGTGGTGTTTTGGCTCTATACCTAATTGTATTAAACGGTTTCCTACATAATTTTCATTGAATGCAGACTTCGCAGCTTTCAATTTCTTTTCTAATGTTTTTATCAATTCCAAAGACTATATTTTTTGTTTTAAGAATTGAATTGTGACCAAGAGCTCTGTGCCAAAATTTTTGGCAATCTTCGAAATAAACATTTTTTAGTGTAATATTTTCGGATTTGCAATAAATATATCCAATTGTGTCAATGACATGCACATTACCATCAGCTGTCATAATTTTATAATTACATTTTTCAAAATTCTTAAATAAATGTGAATAATTTACAGTATGGCACATAGTTCCAGAATCCAAAATAAATTCAATTCGTTCTTCATTTTCAAAATGTTTAAAATTTCTTCCCCAATTATTTCCTCTGACCAAACACAATTTACTATATTGAGTGTTACTATTGCAAAATTTGCAGTTAAATTTTTCTTTACAGTCCGTATGTTTATGTCCAAAGTGAACTTGAACTGACACTGACACTTGAAGCATTGCATATTTCTTCCAAAATGATATTTGCTGTTACGACAAAATTTTGCGATGTGACCACTTTTCCCAGAGCATTTCTTTACAGATATGAATGTATGTTCATTACTCATCAGCGTCACTGCATCAGTCACTTTGTCCATTTCTTTTGTTTTATCTTCCGAAATTTTTGATTTTATTTTCTAACAAAATTTTATTTATTAAATTTGAGACTGTCTTTTCCTCTTTACTCGTTGATTCCCATGCAGTTCTTAAATTTTAATAATTTTCTGGTAAACTACATAGAATTTTAGATAAAAACTGATTGTCTTTAATTTCATATCCAAGAGAATTCTTGTCGCTATGCTTTCTAATTTGCTGACATCTTGTATAATATCCGAATTAAAAATTTGTAATTGTAAAAGCTTGTTTGTGTGTCTTCATTGCCCAAAAAAATTTTGTCAAATTTGTCTTTTGCCGTAATACAATATAATATGGTTTACATATTTATCTCCGACAGAGCCCGAATTATATACTTCGCCTTCACATCTTTTTGTTCAAGATCCTTACCTTTTTCGTCTGTTGCCAAAACTGAATTTAGATTTTTAGCCGATAATAGTAGTTTGATTTTCTTTTTCCACATGTTATAGTCTTCCTCATTATTTAATTTTAATGTGCTCATATAGTTATTTGAAAATTCGTCAGACATTTTGAGACTATATTGAAAACTGAACTCTGTACTTTACAAAATCATTATCACCCTCGGAAACTCATATTAAATATATTTAAAAGCAAAATCTCTCATCATAATTCTGTGATAGGCCCATAACCTTTTATAGGAAATTTAGACATGGGATCCAATAATTAAATAGCTTGTTACTTAAGTAACACATCAACATGGTATATTTCTTTTAATGATAAATCATCTGCACCGTCAATTCCTTAATAAAATTAAATATCTACACAAATGAGCACATTATAAAATAATTACATAAGCCCCAAGAAAAACGGGGGATTTAAAAAAAATATATTTTTAAATCCCCCTTCTATAAATGATGTTTGAAAGTACCTAGATATTCATGTAAACACATCCCAAAACGTGGTTAAAATGTTTTAATTAAGTATATAAAATGATAATTTATTTAAATCTTATTGAAAAATGGTTATATAGTTAACAAAAGAAATGTAATTTGGTAATTATAAATTCATGAAGTTCTATGTTGTGTTACTGACCACCCTGTACTGTACATAGTCTGTGACCAATGATGGCACTCGTCCGCTGTCAATGCGACTTTGACAGCATGTCCTGCGCAAATTAATAAAAAGAAAAAGAAACTTAAATAAAAAAGATTCCATCCACTTGCTAGTATTGAATAATTCAAATTATTAATTACAAAAAAACGGAGATATTTAATATCTAATCTTTATCCAGATCATCTTCAATAATTTATACTTTTCTCTGGTAAAGTTTCGTCGCTATACATTACTCAGGCCAAACTCAGGCCCACCTTCCATACACATTTTGACCATCACCTTTAAAATATTATTGTATTTGTTATTGTCTATGGTTTTTCTTTTTATATTGCCGCGCTATTTCTCCAATTTAACCAACATCTAAAAGATTTGTCTTAAAACTGCGTTCCAATATATAAGTAATCCGAAACGTCAAGGAGTGAAATTGAAGTCTGTTTCACGATAGAACGGCATTATTGATACGGCACTTGGGAGCAACAAATATGTAAATATCATATACTACGCCTATATACCTAAACTATCACATCGTAACATTGCGGACTTAGGATGTTATTAGATCGATCATTTTTAACGATATTATCTTTATCTAGTTTTTAATGATTGACATCATAAAACATTGAAAAATATACAGAAATGGTGTTAAATTCTATAAAATACTTAAAACATGAAGAGTATTACTTAATTAATTTTTTGATACCTAATAATATTTGGCCAAAATAAATTTGTTCAAAATGGCTTTATTTAACAAAACTTATTAATTTTCATTTGAAAGACAATAGGAGAGCAATATTTTCATTTTAAGTCATTAATATATGCTGAAATTTAAATGTATCTAGAGAGGATATACCGATGCACCTATAACAAAACGATAAACAATTACAAAAATCTTTGCTTCAATGATTTTGTGATATTGCATGTTAAAGCATTTAGCTCTTAATTTAGGTTTTGAAATATTCCGATGCATATATGAAAAAGTAAAAATAAATGTATATAACTTAACCGCAAAATTGCAGTAAAATATTATTATTTGTTAAGTTTTAATTATTTTAAGCACGAAGTCTAAAAACATGTTGATTGAGTGTATGAGTTAATTGTTTGATGATTTATATTGATTGTGTAAAAGATTATTTATGAGCATAAACAAAAAAATATTATTATTTAAAATTATGCAAAACATGTAGAGTTACGTTCTAACAAGAGTCAAGACAGACTTTGTAATGAAATATATAAACACTCCTTTGATTTTAATATTAATTCTTTTGATATGAAAATTGATAATCGATATTTAGTAACGCGGATATACGTTGTTAAATTCCGAGTTTTATAAAACTATCACCTGTCACACCTGTCAACCAAACCAACTTAATCTCGTTATGGCGATGATTCCTAATCATTTCAATCTCGTTACTCCAATTACTCAACTAGGGAAAGTAATTTTACGCTCTAAATAATGCATCCTAGAATACAGTACACAGGTACAAATTAACTTTTATAAATATAAAAAATGTACAAAAATATTTCTTTATAAAAAATATTATAAAGAAATATGCTTTTTCAATCTCATACCTAATTTTATAATTAGACTTAACTAACTTCACATTAAAACAGTTGTATAACATTCGATTATTACTGCCAGCAGAATATTAGTTCTGCCCTGCGAAAATATTTTCCCTTAATTTGCATGTATAGTGTGTTTTTACTGCACGTCATTTATTAAATTGAATATAATTTGCCATGCACGTTGGCTTTAACGTTGTATAATTAATAAAGTTTAATATACCCATTTTAAAGGCTGGTGACGCATCTGTAGCTCCTCTGGTGCAGCGGGTGTTCTTGCGAGGCCGTAATTGCTTACTATCAGGTGATTCTTTGGTTATTTGTTCCCCATGATATTTTAAAAAAAGTAAAATCGAAATAAACTGAAAATACTTAATGACACTTATATTAGGATATTTCCTAACATTATAAAAATATATTGATAAAATTATGGAAATTATTATGTACTTTTATGATTGCAAATGTAAATACTACTAGAAAAAAAATATTCTCGTTGTTTTTTTCCAGGTAGGAGAGAGAAGTATATGCCTGTAAAAGTCAAATTCAACATGAGCTTAGTGATACACAAACTGAGTATCTAACCCAATCCGTACCCGATATCAGCAGATCCGCGTTTGAGGCCACGCTAGGCATAAATACGAAGATACATCAAATCTAATGACACTCCCCGATCTTGCCGTATTGTATGAAATATTTTTATTCACAGTTGAATACAAAGGTTCTTAAGACCACCAATTGTTCATGTTAGTTAGAGTTGACCTAATGAACAGGTTAAGATATCCTAAAAGAACTCCTAAAAGCCAACCCTGGTAATAAAACCTATTATGTATTTTCATACTCGGTTTTTGTATTAGATAAATATATATGTAAATAGATACGGGATCTGGGAGGCTGGGTATTTGACGATGCAGGTATATCCATGCATATTTTCAGATATCATATTTCTATTTTTTATTGTTTGAGCATATATATTCTAGATCAGGTTTCCAAACTTTTTTTTATCTCGTAGACCCTTTGCCATGTTTTTGGTTTTGATAGATCCCCTACTTATCTGATATTGAATGAAATTTTTTATTTTATAGGTACTTTTATAAATAACTTTATGTCTTTATATTAGAAGATAATATAATATAAGTAAATAGGTACTATCAGTGTATGTTGAGATCCATTATCGTGGATCACCGTTTTGATTTCAAGGACCCCCAAATTTTTGTTTCGCTGTCGTAGATCCCTTGCAGGGAGTTGTAGCCATAAACCCCTAGAGGATCGATATAGACCACTTTGGGAATCACTGTTCTAGATTCTAAATGTGGAATATAGTTGAATGAATTCTTATTTTAAAAAGTTAAATACACCATAGACAGTACATTGACGTCCGACGCCGCTCTTATTGAAAATGCCATGTTGGTAGCACTGTTGCTAACGCCATTTTTGTTGTACACTATAAGCTGCGTAAGGTGATTTTCTATTACATATGGGCGAACGCTTTGAGTGTAAAAGAGATAGCTGAATATATTTGCCTTATGAAGCTTGACATTACTTAAATATTTTCTTCAAAGCTTATATTTACGACGTTTTTGATTGTCTATGCAAGATACGCATCCTGAGCGATACATACGGTGTTAAAGCTTTTGATGACAAATGTTTAGTAAAAATGAAGGAAAACGCGGTACTTAAGTGGCAAAAAGTATACAATCCCACCGGTCCACAACCACGACCTCGCCATGGTCATCGAGCCGTCGCCATCAAAGATTTGATGATAGTTTTCGGTGGCGGAAACGAAGGAATAGTTCATGAGCTTCACGTATTCAATACTACTACAAATCAATGGTTTGTTCCTGTTACAAAAGGAGAAGTGCCGCCAGGATGTGCCGCCTACGGATTTGTAGTGGATGGTACCAGACTACTTGTGTTCGGCGGCATGGTAGAATATGGCAAGTATTCCAACGATTTGTATGAGCTCCAAGCCTCTAGGTGGG
Source organism: Scirpophaga incertulas (assembly GCA_036419045.1). Classification (NCBI taxonomy): domain Eukaryota; kingdom Metazoa; phylum Arthropoda; class Insecta; order Lepidoptera; family Crambidae; genus Scirpophaga; species Scirpophaga incertulas. The sequence continues at coordinate 25,527,396 of CM071627.1, read as the reverse complement.
AATGGAAACGTCTGAAGCCATTGCCTCCAAAGCAAGGTCTACCGCCTTGTCCTAGACTAGGTCATAGTTTCACTCTACTTAATGGCAAAGTGTATTTATTTGGCGGCCTCGCAAATGAAAGTGATGACCCAAAGAACAATATCCCACGATATCTTAATGACTTGTATACTCTTGAATTATATCCTAATTCTTCTATGACAGTTTGGGATATACCTTTGACATACGGCCAGTCTCCACCACCACGGGAGTCACACAGTGGTGTAGCATACACTGATAAAAGTACAGGCAAGTCTTCTTTAATCATATATGGAGGGATGAGCGGGTCGCGTCTTGGTGATCTCTGGGTGTTGGACGTTGATAGCATGTCGTGGTCTCGTCCTGAGGTAGGTGGGCCAGCTCCTTTACCACGTTCATTGCACACTGCAACTGTCATTGGGCACCATATGTATGTTTATGGAGGCTGGGTGCCTCTGGTCCCAGATGAATCGAAGCTTGCAACACATGAAAAGGAATGGAAATGCACCAACACTCTTGCATCTCTTAATCTTGAGTCAATGACCTGGGATAATATTGCATTAGATAATTTTGATGAGAGTGTACCTAGAGCAAGAGCAGGACACAGTGCTGTCGCTATTCAGACTAGACTATACATTTGGTCAGGACGAGATGGCTATAGAAAAACATGGAATAATCAGATTTGTTGCAAAGACTTATGGTATCTAGAGGTTGGAGTACCACCACAAGCTGGGCGGGTGGCACTTGTCCGTGCTGGTACTACGTCATTAGAACTGTGTTGGCCAGCCATGAATACTATAACTACTTATGTTTTGCAAGTACAGAAATGTGGAAAAGTGACTCCTGCTCGCTTTCCATCTGCTGCTGAGCCTGTCTCAGCTCCACCTCCATCATCACCTGTTGCTGTACCACCAGATGCTGCTGCCAAAGCATTTGGGTTAGCTTCACCAATCTCAGCTGGCTTGCCACCTTCATCTACAGACATACCAATCAGGCCGATAGCTGCAGCTTCTGCTGCTGCTTCACCTATTGCATCACCTGTTGTAACCACTCCACAAAAAATTGTTCCAACATCTATTAAAGTGGCTGCTCAAGCTGCTGCAACAGTAAAGATATCTCCTAGTACACCAACTTTGAAGCCTACTACATACCAAGGGAAGACTGTTGTTAAATCTCCTGCTGCAGGTTCATCACAACAGATCAAGGTCGCTGCAGTCACACCCCAGGGTGTGACTAGGATAGTCAGTGGAGTGTCAACCCCCACTACAGTACGTGTTTCTACAGCACAATCAAATGCACAGATTGTTTTGGGGTCAGGTACTGCTGGAGGCGGAACTCCAAGGTTTGTTCAAGTTAAAACAGGAACTGGTGCTGGTGTCCCAGTGAAATTGGGGGCAGGCAATATGCCTGTGAAGTTAGCTGGTAGCCCTGTGCCTCTGAAAATTGGAACAGCCAATATCCAAGGCAAGATAACAGCTAATAGTGTTCAAAAAGTAGGTCAAGTATCTACTACAAATGTCCCACTGAAACTAAGCGCAGGCAATGTAAAGATTGGTACGAGTAATGTCCTTGTTAAAACAGCAAGTGGAATGCCAATTCAAGCTAGTGTTGCGAATTTGCAAACAAAAATGGCAGCTGGTGTGCCAGTTAAGTTAGGTACCGGCAATTTGCCTGTAATTGCAAATAGTGGTGGTGCAATCCAAATTGCTGGCAGTGCCCTGGGAGGGCAGCAAATGAAGGCACCTGTGTATAAGATTGTAACAGCAAAGTCTGCAGAGCAAACTGCTTCAGTGGCAACTTCAACTGGTGTAGCCACAAGTGCAACTGTGTTACGACAAGCTGGAAGCAATGCGGGCATACCAGTAATCATTAAAAAGAGTCCAGGGGCTAATGCGCAGGCCAGTAATGCTCCACAATATGTGACCTTAGTAAAAACATCAACAGGTATGACAGTAGCGACAGTTCCAAAAATGGCAATGGTACAAAACAGACCAGTAGCTCCAGTGAGCGGTGGTCAGACACAGAATATAGCACCTGGAGCCACAATTGTAAAACTGGTGTCAGCTAATACTGTAGGAGGAAATAAGATTATTACATTACCATCGAATGTACTGCAACTGGGTAAGACTGGAGTGGGTGGCAAACAGACGATTGTGATCACCAAATCAGCCAACCAGACTGCCCCATCAAATCAGCCTCAATGAGCTGCATGAAGTGTTTTTGGTTTCTTGTGTCTTGAGACTGGAATGTGCCGAATTGAGAGCTTACCATTGCGAGTGTCTCTTGTCAATAGATGCAGGCGCAGTGGTACACTAGAATGTATAAATTTTTATGTGAAGCACTATTAATAAGTCGGTTGAGCTATAGAATATTTTAATGATAATATAGAATATCAGTTTTGTATGTTACTTTGGTCTGTAGAAAGTGTCCTCATATTATTTTCTTCAATATTTTATTTACGCGTAATATAATGTCTAATGATAGAATAAATATTATTATCTAATGTTATACACTGAATTAAAGCCATTTCATGATCTGTCATACTCTATTATTATAGCACTTATTTCCTTTTGCACTTCTATTGCTAACAATGTTTAATGTTCTATGTTAATAAATAAAATAGAATTATGGGAAGTGCCTGTTGTGTGAAGTCTATATAGTTTTAAGATGTTGAAACTGAACATGGCATCTGAAATTTTATTAGATAGTAAATTTGAGTAAATTATATTATTTTATACAGATGGATTGTTTTTATAAATTTACATATATTATTTGCTCCGATATCTATTTAATTGAATACATACAAAGTAATAACAATGTTATACAACATACATATCATGATTGCAAATCTTATTGGATTTATTTTCATTGTATGCATTAGTCATCCAAAGATGTCACTGTTCCAAGCATACTTATGTTTACACCCTAAGGTACTGTGTATTACATTTACATGCACTATCCATTAGATAGTAATATTCTTAATACCACAAGTTTTACTGACATTGTATGCATTTATTCATAGGGATATTCCACAAAGTGTATTATCCTGCATATGTATAGAAAAGTGAAATGGCATACATACAATCTTGTTTGATAATTGTAGTTATAGGCCCTATTTAAGTTTTATATTATTGTGACATTATTACATTGTTGATATTCCAGTGTGCAACAACATTTGTGCACTTATTTAATGTTAGATATATCCCATTAGGAATTTTAATCAGTGCTCAATGCAGTGAATAGCTAGTGACATATTTTGTTATGCCTGTATATGTAATTTGTTCACTGTACTAAAAACATTGCAATCAAAAACTTACTCAAATAATTTCATTGATAACTTTTTTTTATCAACTATTGTAAGTAATAAGGTAGATGACTCAGAATATGGGAGTAATTTATATGTCATCATAGTATATCAATATTGAAATTTCTTTATTATTTTTGATAAATATTGTTTTTATATTTAAAAAAATATTCAATTACATTTTACATAATTCTAATGAAACAAATACATCTAGCTTTCTCATATTATATATATTATTTAATATAGAAAGTATCACTATAAACGAAACATTGTTTAGACACTCATCAAAATTAGATGAGTTTACTAAATTATGACGTCATCATTGCATTGTTTTTAGTATGGAGCATTTTTAAGCAATCCTCAACAGAGCCACAAACATCTTGATGTATTTTTAAAAGTAATAACCGCAGGTATACTGTTGGTTCTACAATATTTCTCAGTTGAAAGACTAATATTATTATTTATAGAATTATAAAAAATGTCATTTACCTAAGTGGTAATATAAATGCAGAATACAAATCTGGAGTGCAACTTATATGAAGGACCTGTAGCTTATCAGGGGGCGATATTTATGAACTAAACAATTTTTTATTCCATTGTAGTAAATATAGAAAAGTTCTTCTGAATTATGTCCATTTTCTATTCCATACTGTGGAAAAAAATGGGATTAAACTGTATCAAAATTCATGTCTAGGTTAATAATTTTGCTTATGTTTTTGTCACTGACATGTATATCACTGGTTATAAGGAGATGGTATATAATTTATTATCATAGCTTGTAATATTATAACATAAAATTTAGAAGAGAACTTATGTTTTAAACTGAGAGAACTGTATGTATATTGAATAACAAATTGTTAGAATCTGTATGTTTGTAGCCTATGTTAGCCTTTATAACACCATTCAATATTACTATTAGCCTAACTGCTCCTTGGTTTTGTTTACTTTCTGTTATTTAGAAATTTTTGCTTCTAAATGGTAATGCATACATTATTGTTTAATGTGATGTTGATTAAATATTGCATTATGAACACAAACAAATATAAGCAGTTCTGACTTGGTTGTAAGTAATAGTTGTAACAGCAATTACCCCTAAAATCTATTGTGCAAGTTTTACAATTTTATCAGAATACCATTACAGATATGTGCGGCATAAGAGCTGGCTTATGGTGATCATGTAAAGTATGATGTGTTGCTGTGTGTACATTGAATTTAACACTCCTACAAAAAAGACAAACTTTGTTTGCAGTGAACGTTATAGATTACAATCGTGATAATCCCTTTCAAAGAAATAAAATTTTTGCGAATAAGATTGACACTAAAATCGTTTGACTTAATATATTGTTACTGTTTAAGTTATTAATAAATTCGATAGTGCAATCTGTAGTGTTGTGTTCTGCATTGGGGTTTACAAATAACTGTAAGCATCCTAAGTGTATTTAGGGTAATCATTACTGCGGTAAGCGAGGTATGTAATGTAAATATCAAGTAAGTAGAGAAATTAAATGTTATAGTTTGTTCATATTATGTTAATTTGCTTGAATAAACGATTTGGATAAGTGTGACTTTTATTTCCCTTATAGTTACGAAAATTCTTGTCTTCAAAGATCTTACATACATTCCTGAGAAGAATTAAATAACTTTATAAAATTAAATATGGTATATGAGATGTTTATGCTTATAAAATCTGTATTGTGATTAGAATTGCTAGTAATTAAAATGTATAGTTACTCAAATTACAAAATAAGGTGTAATAATTATTATTTTGTTGAGAAATGTGCTAATTTGCCAGAGGAATAATAAAATACCTATTTTTACATCAAAACTGATAATTTTAATTCAATCTAAACTGCCTTACGCTCTGGGCCTGACTTCATGGCTTGTACTCAGGGCGATCGCTTTTCAGGAGAGGATACACATGGCGGCGTCAAGAGCCGTTGCTTCTATTGACCCTATGGCTATAATTGTTCGAAAGATTTTATTTTTTGTCCATCTTCGTTTTAAGACCCACTTGACTATTGAAGTCTTCGAATATCGTGTCAAGTTCCATGGTTTCAGTCATGACCAGCGTCGGACTGGCCATACAGTCGAGGTGGTATTTGCCAGCCGGGCCCAGCCTGCGCGGGCCCCCCACGGGCATGGGTTGCGGGGCATGCGGCAGGGCACGTAACACAGGGGCAACGCTGCGTGGGCCCCCTGTGCTACGGTTGCCCGCGTGCATGTCTCGGAAACTATGCGTCGTACAAAAAAGGTGTCTCGGGCCTCGGGATTGCGATCAGCCACCCGGGCTCTTCCGGCCCAGTCCGACCCTGGTCATGACTATCGTATTAATTCGTGCGTTATTCTATCACCGTTGATGTAAATGCCAAGTCCCTTCCAAATGAAAAGCTCAACCATGCTCTGCGCAGCTGTGAATAGTTTCGGCAGTAGAACATCACCCTATCTCACACCTTTCCGGAGCGGTATCAGTCTCTGGTTCTAGTCCTAAACGCGGACTGACATTGTGGCATTTTTCTAGTGACTGCATCATTGATGTATCGACAATCTATGTGGCACATCTGGAGAAACAAGCATGGGACAAAGAAAAAAGGGTCGAGTCTCCCGTGTCTTCGACTCATTTAAGGCTAGAGCTTCAGGTCTCCCGCCCATTCGACATCCTGGCCGACATGTACGCGGCGACGTATGCGTCGCGGCGTGTCGACCGGGGGGAGCGCCCTGGAACCCGCGCACGAAGTGCCTAAGCGAGAGTGGCACCGACGGATTGTGGCGGCCCTGGCGTGCGCAGCTCGAATTACGGATCTGCGCGCACCAGCGGGCCGTCGATGCCGTACTCCCGCACCTCGAAGCTTGGCTCCACGGGAAGGAGGAGGTCACCTACCGATTGACTCAGATACTCACCGATATTACGTAAGAAGCATAAATTAAAAAAATAAGAAGACACTTTATACTTATTCTGAATCACTTTCAATTATATTTCTTTCAATTTTAATTAACTTTGTAAAAAATAAGTGATATTCCTTAGGTATCACCAGTTTGTGACACATATCCATTAAATCATTGTGTTTATTTTTATCTATTGGGATTGGCTTATTGTAAGCTGGACGAAGTTCACTAAAATCTATATTAGGGACATTTTTGTTACGTGTTGCTTTCGGTTTATTGGCACAATCAATACACTTTTAGGATCAAAATCTTTTATTTCGGTGACTTTATTCCATTGCATCTTAGACCCATCACAGGCAAAAGCCCAGTTTTTTACCCATTCAAGCATTGTGTTAAATGTCCATTACAATATCTTGAGACACTTCTATAACCTTATAAGGCTTTTCATCAGTTTTTTGCAAATTGAAACGCTGTATACCATTTTATCTTTTGTTTGTCTTGCTATTACTGCATGCATGCTGTCCCCTTCGTTTTGTGTATGACCAACAATCAGGAAACAATTACTAATTTGTATTCTATACTTATAACTTGCCATCATATATACTTTACCGTGGGAGAGCCATGCTTCGGCACGAATTGGGCCGGCTCGACCGGAGTGATACCACGGCCTCACAGAAAACCGGCGTGAAATAGCGCTTGCGCTGTGTTTCGCCGAGTGAGTGAGGGTACCGGAGGCCCAACCCCCCTTATTCCCCTCTATTCCCCTTATTCCCCCTATTCCCTTTTAAAAGGCCGGCAACGCATCTGTGACTCCTCTGGTGTTGCGGGTGTCCATGGGCAACGGTTATCGCTTACCATCAGGTGATCCGTTGCTCGTTTGCTGCCCTATGCTATAAAAAAAAAAAAAAAAAAAAACGGTCCTGTTTCGATTCTGACCTCCGCAGTTGTCAGAGCAAAATCGGTAGTCTTTTATCCCTGTTGTAACTGTTTGTTCAATAAATCTATAAACACAGCTAGCAATTTTTGCTCCTCTTTTAGCGGTCTGTTCGTGCCAGGTAAAGCAATAATCCTGACGACATCTTATCAAAAATTGTGAAATTATAAATGGTAAGTTTGCGTTTATAATAAAATGTGTTAACGTTCCCACGCGGGACATTTAAACACTTCTGAAGATCGTAAGCTGCTGTTAATATTTCAGGATTCTGTTGTGCTGATTTATCTTCTGCTTTTGATTTCCTTGCTAATTCTTTTTAAGTGGTCTAATTGTTTTGATTTATCCTGTTCTGTATGTTGTTTATTGTTTCCAAATATATGACATTCTTCGCACACATCTTTTTTGGGTTTGTGAAAAGCAATATTTAAGTTTTTATTGATAATGTCACGATATTGCCGCACACTTTTTCATTGAATCTTTACGAGGGTAATGTGATTCCACTGCCGAAAAAACATGCCACATGATCAATTACACTATATTTCATATCGTCATTTATTTTTACAGACGGTGAACATCCCCTTTGATTAGACTGTACCACTCCCTGTCCTTTTTCTATCTTTTCTAAAGCTGTATGTAGGAAATTAATACTTATCGATAGCGTATTTAAAAAAAATCATAGGTACGAAACCGTTATATGAAGAATGTTGTACATCCTTAAGCATTTCTCATCTGAACTTTTAAATTTATAGCAAAGAACAACACCAAACCATTATTCAACTTAAAAACCCTTTATGACAAGTTCAAAGATCAAAATATACAATCCTTGACAAGAATTGAGAACAGACAATTTGTGTACAGATAATTATAAATACAGTAGCTGTAATGAAGTTAATCCAGTTAAAAAAGCTTATTTGCATTCGTATACATGTACAAGCAACCGGAGCATTTAAATATACCTCATGAAGTAGATAGATACATAAATATGCCTATTGAGCCTGAAAACACAAATATATTATGTGATAGAAAAAATTGTTCACCTTTGGCTCAAATAGCATTTGAAGTTTTGTCTACGAATATACCAGCGACGAGCGTTCCTAGTGGATAAGTCTTCGAAATCTGGTAATATGATAACAAAAAAAAGAAAGAAGGTGAGCAACAGAAATATCCATGCATCAATGTGTTTATCGTCATGGTTAAAAATCGAATAATTATTCATTATATAATAAAGTTTACTTATTTTCTATCTTGTTTTTTTCCATTTTATACCTATGTACTTACCAACATTAAATAAAAATATTTCATTTTAATATTATAAGGTACTATATAAATAGAGCTCGAGCTTCGACTCAAATCCTTTATTTAAGACTTGAGCCTTCAAGGGTCGAGCCTTTAAGACTTGCGAGCCCTCAGAGCTTGAGCTTTGAAGACTTGCAGGTTCGACTCGGAGCTCGAGTTTCCGCCTCGGAGCTCTTTTCTCACAACACTAACAGGAATCGAAGATATTATTAGTCAACAAATGCCAAAGATAGTGCCACATTATACTTTTCGGTCCACTGTATAATCTGCCGCAATGTATCTCTATGTGGTCTACTGTACTTACTGTAGCCTTTCAGGAATCGATTTGTGTCAACATACATTACAGTACATTGTTACAATGTATACGGGAAAACAAATATTTACATTTAAGAATGTAATAAAAGATGTCTTCAAATCAACACCCAGCATTAGCCATTATTTAAATAATCATTGACTTTGTAATATATTTTTACATTTACCCATAAACGAACCTGTAGTTTTTGTAGCCTGTACATTGGAACGGCAAGTTTATTTTTATTTCTTGTTTAAGTTATGCATCTGCAAATTAGTATAAAATGTGTTACAATTTTTATACACATAAATCAAATTTTCATAAATATAAAACTAAAGTCATTATATTAGTCTCTTTAAATAAATTTGAAGAATCCCTTGCTCGTAAATAATAAATAGCGCGGACTGCTTTTCTTTTGAAGAACAAAAATATTTTCTATGCTAGCAGCCGACCCCCATAGTAGTAAGCCATAGGACATAACACTGTGAAAATAACTAAAGTAAATATATCTTGCCGTTTCAACATCTCTAAGTTGTCTTATTTTTATTTACAGAAGATGCTGCAGAACTTCGTTTCTAAACTAATACCCAAGAATTTGGCAAATTCAACAAATTTTACCATTTCATTATTCATTTTAACAATATTATCTACTTTTCTTATATTTGGTAATGAAAATTTGATATATTTAGTTTTATTGGGGTTTCAAGATAAATTATTAATCGTGAACCAGTGCAATACTTTAGAAAAAGTACTATTTACAACATCAATATTGCCGTTTCCTCTGTCAACCTTAAATATTAAAGAAGTATCATCTGCAAATAGTACAGTATTGCACAAAGAATCAGTGAAGTGTGGGAAATCAGTAATATATATCAAGAAAAACAAGGGTTCACAATAGGAGTACCTGCAAAGTCAGTCCCATTAAGAACAACTTTCTAGACTCTGCTAGACAAATAAGATTCGATTAGTGTAGACGCTGCATAAGAGACACCATAAAGCTTCAGCTTATTTAATAAGATCTGGTGATCTACGCAGTCAAAACTTTTCGTCAGGTTACAAAAAATACCAATCGCATCCTGTTTTCATTCTCAAGCGCTAAAAATGTGTTTGAGAACGTTGTAGGGGGCCTTCAGGATCAAGTGTAGCATTTGAGGACCCCCGGCCTTCGTTCCCCTGGGTGGGCTAGGGGAGCTCTTCTCGTGGAGGAGCGATCTTGCAGCCTCCCCCCCAACCTGTCTAGTTACCTACCTATACATATTGTGCAATTGCGTTAATCTATGTTTGTGTGTAGTTCGTTTTTTTTCCTCCCATGTAATAATCTATCTAGGCAACACACTGATTTAATAGATCAAAATCAGTTGACCTCAAGTTTTTCGTTACGTTTAGCTAAAATGACAATTCAAAGCTTTTGAATTTACTGTCACTTAAGTTTTACAGTTTCATTGCAGTTAATATTTTTATTCATGTTGCATAACAATATTTACTGCGTTTGAGCTAATTTGGGTTTGATATCGAATTTATCGTTCACTTAGATAATTATAATAAATATATTCACTTAGACTTACAGTTAAAGTGCTTATGAAAAGTAATGATGTATTTTGTGTAGTTAGTGACATCTATTGCTTAATAGTATCACTAAATATTACGGATATGGCAGTTGCTCACAGTTTTCTTCTAATAAAACTAAGTACAGTGTCACTAGATGTCGCTGTTATGATTAGTAAAAAATTAGTTCAAATTGCTTATGCGAGAGATAGGTAGCGAATTTTTTCGACCTTCGAGGCCGAGTGATTCGTACGCTGGATTTATGGTGTAGCTTGCTATGTGTATGTATATATGAGTAACTATCTCTGAAGTCTCGGTTCGATTCCTGGTGGAGGCAGTTGTTTGTGTGATAAATACGAGCATAATGTATCTTAGTCATGACGGTTAATTATATTGTTATAAAAATATCTATCCGTATGTCTAACCGTTATCCCTAACCCATAACACAAACACTTACTTAGTGCTTACTTTGGACTACGTTGGTTGGTGTGAGTGTAAGAAATATTTTTGTTGATTTATTTAAATCTTCTTAAGGAGATTCATTATATATACTTACTTTGTATACAAGTCATAAATATGCAGTACATGTTTTTCTGTCTCTGTTTTTCGGCTTCCAGCTTTATTATCACTGAATTGATAAATCACTTTATTAAACTAAGATTGAAGAAGAAGATTTATATGTATATTAACATGTATTAAATAGTGGAGTTATTTTTGATGTAGTTTGTAATGTGATGTCGTAAACAATTACATTTCTTTCCGCTTACATTGCAAACACAGGCAGAACCCTAGGGCCGACTTATGCATGTCGCGGCAATGCTCGTCTCGCCGAAAATCCAGTTTGAAAGTGTGAACGGTTTTGATGTAGCACGGTTTTGGTGTAGCACCAAAAAGGATACATGGAAAACAGTATACTTTTCCAGTAGACGGAGAATACATGAACCACTCCCGTTTGATTTTACCACCACTTATGTGTTTCCAAAATGATACTAAAATGTACAGAGCAAGACAATCGTCATAGAAATTACGAATTAAATTACTGTTTAAGAAACATTGTCAATTTTTTTTTTCTGTATCACGCCCTGAACGTGGCGGGGCCCCTAGGCAGTAGCCTACAGTGCCTAATGGATAAAACGGCCCTGCGGAACCCTACGAGGTTTATCAACAAGATATACTAAGAATGGTACACATTGAAAAGGTCTACAGAAAACTCCACGATGGTATAAGTCTATCTCTTATCCCACAATAAAATTTGTCATTTTTATTATATACAACGTTCACAGTTTTGTGTGTGTGTGTGTGTGTGTCTGTAATGTATTTAGTATCATTGCATTGCATTGCACCTGTGCGAAGCCGGGGCGAGTCGCTAGTTAAAAATATTACAGATCAACAACAGGAGATCAACTTTCTTACGCCAAGTTCTTCGTATAGGATTTTTTGGACACTGGTCCCCGAAATGTCACTATTATATTATTAAGAATAACAAATTCTCTATTTGTAGGACTTAATTAGTCCATAGCCGAGATGAACCAAAACTCTACAGGATTCACAACATAAAAAACTATGAATAAAATATGAAGAAATTTCTAGGGTTCTTCGGGATTGTAATTGTGACTTCTTTGATGAATTAGATTAAGATATTTTAACTTGGGAGCATTCATGAATCTTGAGTGCTACAATATATACCTACCCTTCAAGCGATTCTTTAAATTGCATTTCTCAGTAGACATTGACTGAGCTGTGCCCCTGGGATTGTAGATGTCCATGAGCGATGCTTATCACTTCTAGCAGGTGTGGCATTTACTTGTCTGCCATCAATAATAAAAGAACGTGTACCCCGGTATTAGTTACTCTTTAGTAATAGTAGAAACGGAAGAAAAGCAAAAAAATATATAAAGAGAATGTAAATAGAGTTTGTTCATTGTAATTTATTCCATATTCTCCTACATTCTGCTACACAGCATAGAAGCTCACTGGCTGGTGACTTTCTTTGTAAGGTTAATATTAAGGAAATTCTTTGTAATATTAAGGAAAAGTGGTTCTAGTTAGTAAAAATGTTGTATGCCATAGTATATATAGAAACCATTTAAATATATTTTTATTAAAATGTGATATCCTCTTGCTTCAAAGTCTTTTAATAACAAATAATTACAAATAAAAAAGAAATAATTTCTGGTAATGGTAGGTACAATATGTAAAAGTGATTCTATATTTAACTTTCTTATTTATGAAATAAATTTTATTTTAGATTTAAGCATACATGTTTGAGGAACTTGAGTCTAAAGTAAAGTAATATCTGTTTTCAAGTACAAAAACTACAAATATGAGTTTAAACTTATGTGTAAAATATATGGCATAAACTATAATTATGCTGTTAAATATTATATATTTTTAATATCTATACATATTTTGATGTTGAAGAACAATTCGAGACTCATACTTGATCAACAAAATACGGTTTCACTCGACACTTAATTAACCGCACCGGGTCTAGACCGTTACATCTGCCCTCTTATTTTTCTTTTAATCAATTATGTGCTCTATTAATATATATTCTATATCACTGCCGTTAAAAAGCCTGAACTATTGGGCCTGGTTTCTTCTACATTAATTCGTAATAGTACCGATAAGTTATATTCAAAAATATCCATATATTTATACAATTGTCTAATTAATTAGTAAACAAATAGTCTAATGTTTCGAGTGGAAAGCAGGCGTAGAAGACATGTTTAAAGATTTTTACAACAGTTTTGTATTGGCGCTTTGAATACTGTCAAAAAGACACCGATTATTTACCGATATTAAGTTACACAAAGGAGGGCCCATTAACGATATCTTCATCCAAGCAAGCCACAGGTTATTACGTTTATACAGCTGCGGTTGTACTTCTCCGGCGGCACCGTAACTACTTTCTTCTTCTTCTTACCATTCTCATCATATTTTTTCTCATGCTAAAAAGTACGAAAAGAATTCAATTAATTTTATTTTTGATTGCACTGGATTTCTTTGGAAAAGTTTTACTGGCAATTAAACATATAAATATACTGGGTTTTTCTTCCCATGTTTGGGTCAGCGGTAGTTTGGTTGCATCACTCGCTGGAGCTACTAAACAGAGTAGAGTATGCTAACAGTCAAGGCGTCTTTAACTCTATAATTTTGAGCGGCACGGTTGTCGGTGTTCACTCAAGTACAAGTTTAGAACACACCTCAGATCGTCAGCCTAACAGAAATCGTTGAAGATTGGGAAAAATGCCCCGGTACATATCTACATTAGTAATAAGACATTTACCTGTTGTAAATGTGTTATTATGTGATGATCCACTAATATGATTACAAATCGATAAGCTGAAACAACAATACGTAATCTTGAAGTATTATATAATATAAATATTTGATTAGCTTTTTACTAGATAGATATCTATTGAAATGTGCTTTGGAAATTAAATTTCACTGATACCCTTTAATCGTCAATTATGAACCCAATTTACAATGTTGTTTTCTTTACCTTATTGGGAGGTAAGTATGTTTAAAATGATGATCTCTGATAATCTATAATGACTTTAAACAAATCATATTAGTATACTAGATGTGTCCACGAACTTCGTTCATGTAAGATTTTACGCGATTATTCTGAGTGTAGGGTGTACTAAATTTATTGTTTCTTCTTCTAGTTTTTATATCTCAGTTCAACGTACCTTTACTCACTTATTAGTCACCAAAGTCATTATGTAAATACAAAAGATTAAAACAATTGTTTAAAATAATACTTTGAATAAGTAGACAAATCGAATTTATTAAGTATCTGAAAGCTTAAATATGATACATGTATTGGTTTTAGTGTATTTTTTTTAAATAAACATCTCTAAAGAATAAGCTTTGTAGAAACTCAGAAACAAATACACAAAGCATTTAAAATTATCAAGCTACAGATTGTTCTCCGACGCACGAAGAATTCGGCGTACATAAGTCACATCGGTCTTAAGCTTTGCTCATGAGTTACTAAACACGCAGTTCTTATTTTATGTATTCTGGACATAGACAAATTCAGTGTCTGAAACGTGTAAGTGAATTGGGTGACACAGGCGTACATAACCACTTTTATTATAACGGTGATAAAATTAGGTTCAGTCAATCTAAATAAAGTTATAAAAAATCCTGAGAGCGAGAAAAATCATCAAAAATATGGAATGAAAAATACTCGTTACAATGTCTTACCTCCACCAGCTCTCCAATTTTAAGCTTTTCCATAATGGTCTTGGCGTCAGCCGTGTGTCCCACGCTATCAAAAACCTTTGTGGCGTCCAAGCCTGCCTCCTCTATGATTGTGTCCTCACCGCCAGGATGCTGATGAGATTGAATGAGAATTGAGAATGAGATTTCAGCTTTAGTTGAGATATTTTAATTAGTGCAGTAGTTGCTAACGTACCAATTAAGGCTCTAGCACGGTATAAACATACAGTAGGTCGATGCTTATGAGTGTAAGACAATATAAATAATTTCGTGCTTCTCCCTGAAAATTTTGGTGAATCATAATATCTATTTGTCATCCCCATAATTTAGTACATAAAGAGTTTTAAGTAATACAAAAATTAAGTGTATTAAAATTGTTCGTTTAGGTTGCTACAACTAACTAGCTTGGTAAACAAACATACAAATATGTTTTATTTATTTTACTCACAAATTCAACACCCACCTAAGATTGTGTGATGTATTAAACATACGCAAATATAAATGTCTATTGATTTTTTTTCTCAAATAAAGCAAATTAGAAAAAAAATCATCTATACTAATATAATAAAGCTGAAGAGTTTGTTTGTTTGTTTGTTTGAACGCGCTAATCTCCGAAACTACTGGTGGCGATTTTGAATAATTCTTTTTTTGTTGGATAGTCCATTTATCGAGGAAGGCTATAGGCTAAAATAACATTACGCTATGACCAATAGGAGCAAAGACAGAGCGGTAAATGTGTAAAAAACGGGGAAAATTATTCATTTTTGAAGGCTTTCTTTGCGTGCGCTGCGAAAAACGGTTCAAGATACACAAAAATATGTATGATAAGAATTATTCCTCTATACATGATCTAAAAAAAAGTCCGCGACGGTATAATGTCTATCTTTTAAGGTTTAGTCACAATGACCGTTTATTGGTAATCAAATTTGGATATGTGCGGTTGTCAAGATCGGGTAACAGCTGAGGTGGTTGTTTGCAAAATAAATATGATGCTCAAAATACTATTCCACGCGGACGAAGTCGCGGGCACAGCTAGTATTGAATATTTGTATTACAATGTAAGGTTTTTATTTCTCTAAAATGAAGTTTACTAACCGTTTCTGTTTTATTTATTACTAGCTGTTGCCCGCGACTTCGTCCGCGTGTATTTGATTGCATTCTCTAGTTAACTGTCATACAGAAAAAATAAAACGAAAATAAAAAGTTTGAATTTCTACGTAAATATTTCCTAAACGAATATATAAAAGAGTTTGTTTGAACGGCCTTCCAGTGTAGGATATTCCATTTATGAAGGAAGGCGTTTTCACTCGCATGGTAAGCGCGGGCGAAGCCACACTCGACCGCTGCGCTGCTACTCGTAGATAAAAGAAAATGTGAAGAATTGGACACAGATCCTTGCGGCCAAAGGCATTTGCGTTACCATAAATGACCACTGTGCCACGAAGATGGTTTGATCAACACGATCAGCAAAACCGAGTCGGAATCTCGCACTTAGTGTTCCGTACACAGGCAGATACCTAGCTGGTATCTGCCTTTTAATAGTTATAATGCCTCTTAATAAACAACGTTCGATGTGGTTTTGTCTGCCTTTTAATAGTTATAGCTTTTGCCCGCGACTTCGTCTGCGTTTTCGTCTTATCTCGTAAAAAAATAGCACATATCCTTTTAGGGTTCAGTTTTAGGAGGGAAATATACTATGTCAATCCAAAATCGAAAAACGCAGAATATTATTGTTAATAGGCGTGCCTCGAGACCATCAGCGTGTAACTCCTTGTACTCGTATGTTATTATGTTAATGTATTGATAATATTATTTAGATTACTTTCACAAGAGGCTTAAGTACATATAGAATGAAAATAATTCAGCGCAAAGCTTCCGGGTAAACTACGTTGAAAGTTGACCCGTCCGGCAGATGAACATAAAGATTTCTAGAACTGCTAACCCGGGAAAGAACGACATATTACTGACCATGTGAAAAACAACAGACACTGAGAGATCTACTCCAGTAACACGAAAAGTCTGCCCTTGAGCTCTATTTATTGTCATTGCATAACACACTGATACTGGGAATTGCGTTCTTTTAAAAAATTATTTGGTATTATGGGAATTTTGGGAATAAAGACGGTTTCTCCTGCACCGCTACCTGTTAAAATTTGAGCCTCTATTATATTTTGTTGCAGCTGGGTTACTTTAAGCCGAGTTCCGAGTTTGCCGAGTTTAAGGGGGAGGCCTACCCACTAAAAACCTCAGGGATGGCCTTCCTCAGGCATGAAGGGAGCCCCCGGGAACTTACCAAGCTACTTCCGGGAACCCCCAGCCTTCGCTCCCCCGTCGATACAGGGGAGCCCTCCTCGGGGGTGGCTACACTATCTCCCCCGGTCTCCTCCACCGACGACGCCCCCGGCCACGAAAGGGGCGTGGTCCATCCCGGGTCGCCGTAGCGGTCGCGACTTCCTCGCGCCCGCCGGCGACCCGCGGCGGCGCCGCAGCTGTGCTACCGAGCCCGGCGCCGCCTCCTTCGAGCGGGATCGGCCATCTCCCGACCCCGCTCGGCGGCCTCCTTCTGGAGCATTACTGCTTCACAGAAGGAGGCCACAGCCCTCCAACCTCCCTCGTCCGCCAGCATTGCCGCAATCAATGCCGGCGGAGACAGATCTCGCCCGATCTCTGCGACCAAGACTCGGCGCTCGGAGGCCCACGCGGGGCACTCCGCCAGCGTGTGCTGGGCCGAGTCGAGGTCGGATGCACAGTGGTGGCAATGTGTCGATCTCTCCCGTCATTGTGTTGCACCCTATCATTTGTCAAACGGTCTTCATATTGAGTAAAGTTTCAGATTGTCGAGATAAAATATGACGTTCACGATCAGCTGTGAGACGTAATTCCCTCTCAGTGAAGGTTTCGGACTCGCGAGATTATGTATGCCGTTCTCGGTCAGCTGTGAGACGTAATTCACTCTCAGTGTAAGTTTCGGACTCGCGAGATAATGTATGCTGTTCGCGGTCAGCTGTGAGACGTAATTCCTTCTCAGTGTAGGTTTCGGACTCGCGAGATAATGTATGCCATTCGCGATCAGCAGTGAGACGTAATTCTCTCTCAGTGTAGGTTTCAGAGACGCGAGATAATGTATGCCATTCGCGGTCAGCTGTGAGACGTAATTCTCGCTGCGCAGCAGTTTCAGCTTCTCGGGATAACGCATGTTGTTCTCGATCAATGGTATGCCTTATCTCTCGCTGAGAAGAGCTGTGAGACGTCCGTGATGTAGCTCGTCTTCTTCAGTCAGCTGCTAATCGCATCTCTTTCTCTGGAGAGTTTCCAGTGGCTCGAGAAGTTGATGCTCTAGCTGTCATAGAGTTTAACCGATTTGCTCTTTCCTCTGCCAATTCTTGAGATCGCGTAATTCTCATTCTCTTAACTTTACTCGAAGTTCGAGATAAAGATAATGGTTTTTAGGTGGCATTATGTAATAATTTACAGTAACGAAAAGGCTGTCAGATACCTAGCAAAATAACCTACGTTAGAGGTTCTAACTTTAACTACCTTATACTTAAAATCTTAATGACTATTTACACTAAAATATTCTAATAGAATTATACCAAATACAACTAATACAAATAATATATACTATAATAACTAATAATATATACTAATACAAATATATACAACTCACAACAAAAAAGAAATTAAAATAAAGCTGAAACGCCTGTAAAATACTATCTAATGAAAGCTAAACGCTTATTAATTTGTAATTTGAATCAATATTTAAACACTATCAAAACAACTAATAAGTGGTCCTAATTTTAGCAACCTTTCATTTTCTTATAGAATTATAACCTAAATACATATATATATATATATATAATATATATATATATATATATAGGTATACGACTCACAACATAAAACAGAAAAGCAATACTATCTACCTTTTTTTTATTCCTACTATACTTAAAAATAAATACATATAAATGACTAATACCTAATACCTATAACTAATACCTATTTAACAAAATAACAATGAAATAAATTCAAATAAACTATTTAAAGACTTACATTCGCGCTGATAAGCACGGTTTTTTAATATGAATAATTAATTGTCTGTCAATAAGGTCGAACGCATCAACAGCTAAAGATGAATGAAGCTCGCTCGCTTTTTTTTTCCTCCTCCTCCTCGAGAATCCTCACAAGGAGTACTAAACGTACCCAGGATACCCCCGCAACGGCAAGTGTGACGGAGGTTATGTCGGACTCCACGCGACCAGAACGGTCCAGCCACGTGACCTACCGACTAAACTTAGCCTGGCCCAGGTTCTAAAACCATATAGGCAAATCGTTAGGGCGACCGCCCCTCAGGAGAGGGACTATGCAGCGCCATTTATGAGCCATAAAGGGGGCCCGAAAGCGCTAGAAGAGGCGCGGGAAGCCGGCCGGCGCCGGCCTTGTCATGAGGGAACCTAGTCATGGCGATGCTGAAGGCTGCCGAACTAAGGCATCATGGAGGGTTTGACGGCGCAGATGCCGCCGGAAGGTCGGTCGCGAACCTCCCGCCTTTTTATACCCTACCCGCCGCGAGTGCCGCGGCCCGTGTCGAGCGCGGCAACCGTTACACAAATATAATCCTTATAGCATGATTCAGTATTCACCTGCGATGGCGCCGTGGCTTATTTCATGTATAAGTTTCGTGTTTCTATACCGATTTCTATGATTCTTTTTTTATTGAATAGGTAATAATGTTAACTTTTTCAAATTAGAGATGAGTCAGAGTATTATAAATGTACAAGTAAACAAATATAATCAGAATGCTCCGACTCCGACTGCTAAGCTATCAGGAGTTACACGTGTTATTGTGAGTCAACCATAAAAGATAGACATAATATGCTGTTGCGAGATGCTTTTTAGACAATTTTATGTAGAATATTTCCGTCATACATGATTTTTATGTGACTTTAACCATTAAGGCTACACACGCGACGGAAGCTAAGAAAATGGAGTTACTTCTCCCGTTTTCCCAAAATTTCCCTTCACTACTCTGCTCCTATTGATTGTAGCGTAATGGAAAGTATTCTATAACCTGCCCAGGAGTATGAAGAATAATTATAGCAAGTTTCGTTAAAATCCGTCCAGTAGTTTTTGTTTCTATAAGGAACTGTATGTTCCTTATAGAAACAAAAACTAGACAGACAGACACAAAAATTTTACTGATTGCATTTTTGGCATTTTTTTAGCTTACATATTCTATCTGTATGGGTATTTATGTTTATACCTAGAATAGTTAATATAATATTTACTGTTGTAATCTACACTATAATATATATGTCGGTGTTCCTCAAGGCGGCGTTCTATCACCTCTTCTCTTTGCCATCTTCATCAACTCAGTCTCTCTTAAACTTTCTATGTCATACCACCTTTATGCTGACGATCTGCAAATTTATTGCCAATCCCCATTCCCGAATCTGAACAGTGCTGTGCATCTCACTAACACCAACCTCCAATGTATTGCGGAATGGAGTTCTTCGTTCGGGCTCCATATTAATCCGGTGAAGTCACAAGCAATAATAATAGGCAGCTCCAGACTAGTCTCTAGAGTGGATTTGTCTTCCCTTCCAAATGTTGTTTTCGGTGGTGTCGACATTCCTTTTAGCAAGACAGTAAAAAATCTTACTTCTTTACAATATACTATTCTCTCCCTCTTATCCACTAATCCTCCAATACTTAAAAGAACGTTTTAATTTTCTAAGCAGATTCAATTACTCGTTAAGGTCATCAGAGAATTTAACTCTTGAATTTCCCCAACATAGCACCAGTTTCTACAGTTCCTCTTTTACTGTGCAGGCCATTCGGCTGTGGAACTCTCTCCCAGTTTGTATTAGGCGTGCACAAACGGTACATTCTTTTAAAAACCAAGTCAAGGAATACTATTTATCTCTTTAGCTTATACAATCGTTGCGCTACTTATTATCAGCTTGTATTACGTATTATATTTATCAATTTTAGATTTCATAGCGCGTTTCATCTTCATACATACATTTATTTATAAATAAAAATTATATCATTAACATAAAGTAATTCTGTATGATAATGCTTATTGGCTGTTCGATAATATTCTGTATAATAATATTTTACTTTAGGTTAGGTAAGTCAGTTAGCTCATTATTATTTGATTTTAAGTATAATGTTTTGTCAGTATATTTTTAAAAAATTATTTGTTAATATGTAAGTATCTTACACCCCCGTCTTTCCAGTTCTTTATATCTCTCCGTCCGTAGGTTGTCTGGAAGAGATCGCTGTTTGAGCGATAAGACCGCCAATTGTACAAGTAATTTTAAGTGTATTTTGTTATTTTCTTCTCTCTGTTTTGTGGTGTATGTACAATAAAGTGTTATCTATCTATCTATCTATATACTGAGTAGTAATTTTTAACGGGGATGGGATCTTATTACTTTTCTTTTATTGAAAATATACCAATAGGCATCAAGTTAGTTAGGTGGTAAGAAAAAGAAGTATATAGTAGAAAACTATATATTATTTTTTCTTACCACCATTTTAGTTATTTTCTATTAATTTGTTTTGCCTAGTTCACATATTAATTTTTATATCGAGTCTTTCTTTACATTTTTAACAACTCTGAACTTTCCTTGATTCGTAGATAATGAGATTTTGAACAATGTTTTGTCAACATTCTCTGTGTATATTATTTACTTACATATAAACATATGAGAGGATACTATTATTATCGTATCTCACAATGTATACCTATCGCTCTATTGTATTCACATACACATACTTTGACTAGCCTCAGTAAGTTTATGTTATTCGCATTCTTTCGGGTTCTTTTCTAGCTCTATCTGCTTTTGCAGAGTCTGGATTTCAGAATTATTTTTATCTACGTATTATTGAAATATAAGAAAACTATATAAGAAGATAAGAGAAATCATGATTTCTCATGATATTGGCCCTTTCCCACTGCCAATTTTCCCCGCAATATTATTATTTTTTTATATTCATTTCCGTCATACGTCATCTTAGCACTGAGATAGTTCGCTTTGGGTGGGTGTAGTCTCACTATTCGGAATTTTGATGTAATTAAAGTTTTTCTGCTGAGTAACAACTTCTTACACAGATCGGGGGCAGATCAATTTGTAATATACTGCAACCTATACTTAAACGAGTCGTTGTGTTTAATCAATCATAATTCCAAATTATCACGCCATCTACCCAACAGCGCGTTTTGAGAGTTTTAATGAAATCAACATACCTTCTTTTATCATAATTGCTCTGTCTCTCTATTCTATTATAATTTATAGATTGTCTTCTATTTAAATAGTACGATAGAATGATCTGTGCTATCACCTCTCTGATGTAGTTAGTGACATCGTACACGGAGTCCTTGTACACAACCCAAATAGCCTGTCCTTCGCGCCCTTTGTTCTGCGCCACCTCTGAGAGTGTGTACCTTTTTACGTCGACCATCTTACCTGAAACAATCATAATCTTTCATATTCTATTCATCGCAAATGAGTAAGGGTGGAGACTTAGATTAGACTTGTATTTTATTTATTACTATGTTTCCGCTTGCAGCTTATTTATTATTGAAATAAGGGTAATATAATTACGTGTATTTTGTTGACTAATTTCGATCTAAAATATCATCTATACTAATATTATAAAGAGGAAAGATTTGTTTGTTTGTTTGTTTGTAATGAATAGGCTCCGAAACTACTGGACCGATTTCAAAAATTCTTTCACCTTTTGAAAGCTACATTAACCCCGAGTAACATAGGCTACTTTTTATCCGGAAAAATCGACAGATCCACGGGATGCGCAATAAAGGCTTCGTCCAAAAACTACTGCACAGATTTTCATACGGTTTTCATCAATAGATGGAGTGATTCTTGAGCAAGGCTTTGCGGTATTTTTTATCGCAGAAAAACATATAGTCCCACGGGAAACGCGATAAAACCTTCGCGCCATATACCGACTTCCACGCATATGTAGCCGTGGGCAAAAGCTATGACCCTTAACCCTCTATAGACCCAATCCCGAAACCCACGCAGGCGAAGCCGCGGGCAGAAAGCTAGTAATCAATATATCTTTCAGATTTTTGTTGTTTCTGTACAACAGGCTTTCAAGCTACTAAAATGATTTTGATGAAAGTTGATATACAGATATTTTGAAAGCCGGGGTAGGACATAGACAATATTTCTTACACTGACACCAATTAGCCTTGCCTTTTTTTTTGTTCCCCCTGAGGAAAATGCATTAAGTTGCATACCCCGGCTGTGGCGATCCGGCGGTTATGTGGGGCTCTCCTCCCCAGAAGGGGGAGGCCTACCCACCAAAAACCTCAGGGATGGCCTTCCTCAGGCATGTAGGGAGCCCCCGGGAACGCCAAGCTACTTCCGGGAACCCCCAGCCTCCGCTCCCCCGCCGATACAGGGGAGCCCTCCTCGAGAGAGGCTACAATACCTCCCCCGATCTCCACCACCGACGACGCCCCTCGGCCACGGAACTTAACTCCAAACTTTAATAACAACTATATTAATACTTATAATTTTACGTTAATGTTTCAAGTTGTTAAACTATTTACTGAAATGCGGAGTTAACTGTTAAAGTGACCTGAGTTAGTGTAAGATATATTTTCTGAAGTTATAGCAAGTTTAAGTTAGTTAGTTAGTTTATATTAAGATTAGCTAGTGTAGATCTTTGAGTGAAGAAAATATAATCTACAAGTTCCAAGTACAGCGACAGTTATTGATAAACTATCATGAGATAATCTTAAAATATACATCAGAGTTTAAGTTCTTGAGTACTTTCTTTCTGATTGTTGATTTTACATTTAGTAATTTAATTCAGAAATATTACTACTATCCAATTTTTGAACAATGTTTCTCTTAACTGCCTGGTTGAAAAAATAAGTGACTTAACATCTACACCTTGGTGAACGAGTTTACCATTCAATATCCTCTGAGAAACTGACTGATAACAGTGTAAACATAAAAAGATAATAATCAAACATGTAGATATTTGATTGTTATCATATATGGTTTTAGTTGTATGACATTTATGGTTTATAATGAATATTTTGGTAATAATGATTTAATAGAACTGCTATTGTATTAAGTTAGTTTTAAGTGAGTACCTATGTGTTTCAAATTTTCCTGTTATTTTATATAATTATTAATTATATGTTATAAATGTCCTTTACTTAATTTTTGGAAGTCTGAACGTTGGAGCGGCTAGTTTCTTTGTATTTCTCTTGTTTAACTGGTCTGGCTTGTGTAATCTGCTAACGTTAGTATATTTATTTCCTTAAAAAAATATTAAGGGACTCTTATCTGTCCTAAATAATAGATAGAGCGAAAGACTCCTTTTTAGAATACAAAAATTATTTCAACATTCGCATCAGTACCCCACAATAGGATCCCATAATACATACTATGCTACTATGAAAATAAACAAAATCTTGCCATTTTAACATTAGTCTGTTGTCTTAAATTATATATCTCAATATGGCTATTTTATTGTAATAGAGAATCGAGTGTAATGCCAAAAAATATTGTACTAACACAAACTAATAATAATCTACAATTACATGATTAATACATATACATGATAATAAAAAATTTTAGAATTTAGTTAAATTTTTGACAATTTCAATTTGTTATGTTTAGTTTTATTTGAAATATGTGATAAGTTGTCCATTGTGAACCGATATGTATGGGTTAGTTTGTGTAAAATAACGAATGAATTAAAATAGTCTCAACAATTCTGTCAACATTAAATGTGTTATTGTTTCATGTTAATTATCAGTAGGACAGTTAATTTAATCAAAATTTGTAAAACCACCAACGATCCTTGCCGTAATATCTATTGTAGATCAATATAGGTTTGACCTATATTGATAAAAAGAGTAATAGAAATCAACAAAAGGAATAAAATACAACTAATCACAAATAAGTAATTTTCTAGTTCCCACCTTCACAAGGTGGTTTCGTTAGATCTCCCTGTCTCAATAATAAAAATTAATTTTAATGCAGGATGTCGGGAGACTTGTCAACCCCAGAAATACTCGCATTTTAGTGAAACAATCTAAGTTAAAAGATATGACATTTATATCGATGATATCTTTCTATATTCCTTTATTGCACTCAGAAAGATTGACGCAAAAGTCAACGAAGAAATTCGCACGTTATGTTATCAAACACCGGAAAAAATCAAATTTGGCTAGCCTATGATTTACTATAGTTCAAATCGATTGATGAATGTTTTTTAATCTCAAAGCCATGTAATAAACCAGATATGTATTATAATGTATATATAATCGTGGATAACAAAGTTGTTGTTATAATAGGCGATGAGATAAAGATAATGTATTATAAGCAAATAAGTTAGCGATGTATTTACATGTGGATTATTTAATACTTATCGATAACATGAGAGATGCTAAGAAATCAACGATTTTCTTTAAAATTTTGTGGAGCGTCACATTGTAAAGAAAGTTTCACGACAATTTTTTTTCTTCTACCTTTAGTTATATGCAATGCAAAGGTAGAAGAAAAAAATGCATAATGTTCGTTGTAACTTATGAATAAAAAAAAAACTATATAAAATATGCATCTTCCTCACGTGTTAACAATTAACGTTAATTAATCGAAATCTAATATTTCACATTTTTTTAATGATTAGCACTTTACGATATAGCATTATTCTATTTGTTAAATGTAATAAAACTGCGGGCCTAATCACGATTTAAGCATGATTATTTTCCTAGACGTTTCGACAGTGTCACTATGGTCACGAGAAGTTTGGAGGATGTGAGTATCTGCTTGCAAAAGAAGAGAGCTGACAATAATTGTCTGTTTGGTAGTTGTCAGCTCTCCTATATATCTAATTATTCTTTATTTGATACGTTAGTAATAAGTATCACTTCAATTATTGACAATATTTATTTTTCCAAAATCGTACACTGTATGCAATTACTTTGACATTTTATGGGTTGACTATGCGTATTTATTGGGTAAATAATGCGTCAGGTATTAAGCTCGCTTTTGTGGATTTGATTACTCGCTGTACCAAAATAATACCTACATAAAAATAATTAATAAAAAATAAGTATTAAAAATAAATTTCATTACAAAGTTTTTTTTAGAAATAACTAGAGATGGGCCGAATATTCGATAAATATTCGGTATTCGGCATATTCGGCAACTTTTTCGGTGTTCGTATTCGGCCGGATAGTTCGGTTACATTGCCGAATAATTACCGAATAAACAAAGTAAAAAACGAGTGTAGATTATTTCGTAATTTGTCGGATTGACATCCTATACCAACATTCTCAGTAAGCAACTAACAAAAAGAGATAAATATGCGTCAAAATGTAAATATAATACATATTATATATAATAAATATTTTGCAATAAACCGTAGCTTAAGTAAGAAAAACAAAAATTGTTTTATTTAAGTAAGTTATATTAATCGTTAATCAGCTTTAGCATTTGCATGCTCTAAATGATAAGAACATTGGGATTAGGAACGATAGGTAACGTAAGTAACTATTAAATTAATAATCATTAATAAAATTTAAACATATAATATAAATTACGAGTAACAGTCTTCTTGCAATAAAGAAATAAATTAAATAAAAAGTGGTGTTTCTTATTACACTAAAATAAAACAAAATCTCTTTTTAATCGATCGAAAAGAATTTAAAATAATTAAATTGAAAAAGCTAACAAAAATTTAGTCCTATTTATTTATAATTATAATTCATAAGATTATGGTGGAGAAAAACCTAACTTTCGGCGCGATCAGGCATGAGACGGTTGCGTTTTTTTTCATAAACATTCCCAGCTTCCGAGAAAAGTCGTTCACTATAAACTGAAGACCCAGGCTGCCAAGTATATTTTAGCTGTGTTTGATATTAAGGGATATTTTATTTTATTTGTTGTCCACCATTCAAAAGGACTTTTATCTCGCTGTAGAAGGTTCTCCTGTAAATATTTGTCCAGTTCAGTTGCAACAGGACTTTTTAAATTATCGGTCGGTACCGCTGGTAGCTTTGTTGAGGCAACTTCTTCAAAACAGCTCCAAAATCTGCATGAGTAGATTTGAAACAGTCTGAGCCATCCGATTATTGTCATCGTCTTCGTCAGTACTCTCATCATCACCGTATATAAATGCCTCGGCTAAAAATGGCTACACCTGCATAAAACAGGTTCGCGCGAACCGAATATTCGGTTCGGTAAGAGCTGAACTGAGTGCTTAGTGCGAGTTTTACTCGGTCACACGGATCGAACGCGTAAACGTTATATGTATGAAATTGAAGCAGCGCCATCTAGCTGTTCAGGTGTACACTGCTTCAATTTCATACATATTAACGTTTACGCGTTCGATCCGTGTGACCGAGTAAAACTCGCACTAAGCACTCTGAATGTTCGGCCGAATATTCGCATTCGGCAAAGTCCGTATTCGGCCCATCTCTAGAAATAACCTTATACCTAATTAGAATACTACTTCTCCGTTTCACCTGAAAGTTGACCGGTCATAATACTCTAGGCACCAAAGCCGCGTTTGTGCATATAATTGTAAATCAAGTGTTTTAATAAATAAAACAATTCTGTAAACGATTATTGCAAAAAAAGCGTCACACTGACTAAAACAAATATAATTAATAAATACTATACTACTTTATTATTAAAGCATGACTATAATATAAGTATACGAATACTTTAATTTTCATGAAAGTACTTACTAGATTGCTTGCGATGTAGTCGGCGTACAACGCGTCACTGCATGACTCGTTCACCAGTCGTGACTGCTGATAGTACTATCACATCGGGCTATCGACTCACGTAGACGATTCCGAATCTGCGATTAAGGACCTCACTCTCACGGTTGATTGGCAGGTAAGCATATTAATTTATATTAGTAGAAAAACTAAAAGTTCAAACTATGGCACGATTTTCAAATTACAAACCTACTAAATTCAAACTCCTTTATATATTTACGTCTATACCAAGCAACGTAAGTATGTAAATGCTGGGAAAAACAGTCTTGTATGAAAAACAATAACTTAATAATAAGTAAAATTCAATTTTACAACATATTAAAAAATGACAATAATTAGTAGGGTTCGATCTATATATGGATGTCGTTTTTATATAATTTAAGTAATTTTAATATCATAACTATGTTAAAAACACAACATTTTTACTTCTAGAAAATTCATCAGCTAATAATCTACTTCTAATATTTCAAGAATAAAATAATAGACAAATATTTCATTACATAAACTTTTTCTACTTTACTTTAATTAAGAAAAAATATCAGTATCATGTGTTTGATATTTCCTAATCGTAGGTAAGTAACTCGTAGGTAGTGTTGGATTAGTGAGCAAAATAAATAAATCATATCTATATGATTGTGTAAGACTAATTTATTATATAAAGCTTTCTAGCAATTTAAGCAACTGAAGCATTTTAAGCAACCTTGAACAAGAATTTTCATTTACTTATTGTACGAGTATTGTTTAAAACCCTATATGCATTTTACTATTTAGTCGCTAAATTACAGAGATCACAATCAAATAGATGAAAATAAGAATATTGAATATAAATTAAAATAAAAAAAATGCGAAATACTTTACTAACGCTTTCTTGCACTATTTTTATTTATATTATATATTATCATAACACTGTCAGTCACCTTATCAGCATTTACAAGAAAATCATACCTGCCAGAAACTTCATAGGCAAATTAGTATTTTGAGTATATTAGTGTCGTATGTATGCACCCCCAATTTTAGTTGCAATTGTATAAATTGAAATATCTCAACTAAAGTTCAACTCTCAGAATATTTCATATCATCTAGTTGAGCTACTCACTTTCATGTTTCATTATCCTAGTGGTGAGGACACAATTATAGAGGAGGCAGACTGGGACTTCAGGTAGGTTATTGATAGTGTGGAATACATGCAATACATGCCAATGTTATCATGAAATATTTTGCATTGGAGAACTGGTGGATGTAATATATAGAAACAAGTATTTATCAAGTTTCAGGGTTTTTATACCTATATATATCTTGATTGGCTGAAACTATCTTTATCACTGTTATTATATATTAGTGACTAAAAGAGGTTATGTATGCACGTGACCCAATTAAGTTACATGTTTCAGATACAATCACTATGTCCAGAATGCGTAAAGTAAGAACTGGAAACTGCTGCGATTCATGTGCATGTCAGTCATACCTTCGAATCAACGAAAATCGATCGAAACGTGACAATGTAACCACGTCGAGTTCTTCGTGCGTCGGAGAACAGACAGTAGCTTGATAATGTGTGAAATACTTTAATACCTTATGTATTAGAGCTGAATTTTCATTAAAGTTTACCCTTTATATATATTTATATAATTAAACTAAAACCAATGCATGTGTCACATCCAAAACTTAAAATACTTAAAATATTTAATGGATCTATTTATTCATTGCATTGTCTTAAGCAATTGTTGCAAATGCTATGAGTAACTAATGAGTGATTGAATGATAGACTGGATTGACTGATCATTCTGAAAATATTTCCCAATGAATTACAGAAAATAATATTAAAAATTTTGTTAATAATTGCCGATTGAACGAGTATCATTCTGAAATCTATTTTTCAAAAGAAATATTTAATATTTCAGGATTACGTGTAATTGATTCAGCTTATCGGCGTTGTTATCATATTAATTGAGATACAACCGGAAAGTTTGTAATTACTAATGTAGATATGTACCGGTGCGGTTTATTCCAACCAATATTTGAACAGTCTGAAGTGCGTTAAAAACTTGTATTTCAGTGAGCACCGACAGTAAATGTGTAGTTCAGAATATCCTAATAAAATCACCCCAAACATATAGTTAGCACGCTCTAAGCTGTTCAGGAGCTCCGAGTAATACAAGAATATATTATATAGAAAAACGCCCTATGTTAATGACATATTTATGTCATTATTAAAAATACTCAAAATTTTTATTATTTTATTAACGGATGGACATTAGACTTCATTAGACTTAGTAAAAGAAAAATATAACCATTTTGTATGTTGTTAATCTGTAGTTTATAATTAACAACATTTATAATTAAAAAGAAAATCTTATGTAAATAACCAAACTAAATAAATTGATAATCAATCCGATCTGAATTAATTTAATGTTACTCGAGATAAAAGTCAAATGTATTATTGTAATCAATAAAAAATAATATTCTGATATTATTAATGTATCAAATGAAATAATCTATTAAACCGTTGGCAACCGCAGTTACGTAATCAGAGAAGGGCGAAAGATCACAAATACAACTGATTTGATTATTTTGTAGTAGCATGTTGGCGGATTGAAATCCTTTAGCTGTGTTCGCCAACAAAGCTTTAGAAATCCCCCCATCAAACATGTAGCCTTTTCTAAATAAATCAGGGGCAAGTGTAAATGTTATTTGTGCCTAACAACAATAGGCCATTAAAATAATTAACTGATTTCTTTTTATATTAATTATCACAAGAAAAAATACGACGAGAAAGGTAAGAAGAAGAAAATAGTTGGGGCGTCACTGGAGAAGCAAAACTGCAGCTGTATAAACATGATATACCTATGGTTTGCTTGGGTGAAGCTGTCATTACTAGGCCCTCTTGTGTAATAAATTACAATTACATAATTGTATGGGTATTTTGGAATATAACTTAACTGTAGTAGTATTGTGTAATGAATTAATGAAGAATATACCAGGAGCAATATAACACAGTTATCATTAAGTGTGAGTTTGCAATAAGACAGAATTTTCTTATATATATAGTGCTTACCAGCTAAACATCAGGAGCATTTGCCAAATGTTTTAAGAATTGATCTATAACATGGTTAAAGTCAAGATAATGGTGGCGAAACACAGACTTTCTATATTGAGCAAACAGAATTGTTTTGTTTTAAATATATTTTATAACGTTTGTACTTTAGAATACAAACTTTTGACGTGACAACGTCTTAAATTAGGTTGCGGCTGGGAGTCACTTATGAAAAAGTGTAACGCTCGGTAACGTTACGATGAGTCACCGAACGAGAGAGAGGCCCGCCGAATGCCTTGCGTCTCTCTCCCACTCAACTATGATCGGTCTGCCGCGCGCGCAGCACTAGAGAATTAGGCGCATTGAATCGGCGCATGCTTGTGTCTCTGTCTTTGTCTTTCTCGAACTTAGTAAACAAAATATATTTCTATAGTTAAAATTTGTGCAATTCTTATTTTCATTCAATTCCTTGTTCCTATTGTGCAATTTAATTATATTCATATCAATAAATATTCTACCGAGAAAAAGACGTTGTCACGTAAAATCTTCGCCCGTAAAACCGACTTTACAGGCAACCATTTTTTTTTTTTGGTACCTATGCTGAAGCCTCCGGCGACCGTTCCGGGGTCGTAAGCGCTCGCGCTCGCCGACGAGCGTGGTGAGTGAGCGAGAGACGTGGGTTATGTGGCGTGAGGGACGACGCGGTTGGTGGCCGGCGGGAGGGATTGGTTTGCGCGTGTCATGGGGTCGGGCGGGTCGGATAAGATGTTTCTGGGGCGGCGGGCTTTAGCCGAGACGCTAAAGCCCGCCGCCCCAGGGTCTATCTATCGTATCTTTCGGGGTGTAGTCTACCATTTTTTGTATGAGAGTATTGGGGTGGGTCAGTGCGTTCAAGAAGTAGTGGGAGGCTAAATCTTTAATATGGGATTCGACGGAAGGTCTAGATCGTAATGTAAGTCTGTGCTGCGTGTGTACCACGGGGCACCCAGGGCATGACGTATGAACTTAATGTTAAATTCGTTAAGAATGAATATTACTAGTACTAAATCTGCTTAAACCATATCATTGAAAAATAAAAAATATATATATATTACAAATTTCCTAATAAACATACAAATAAACTGCTGACTAGGTGTAAGTGCCTACAGCATATTTGAAATAAATGGATTTTCTATGATGCGTAATAAAACTACAAGGTTTACAAAGACATACAATGTACGTTACCAAGCTGTGCCATAAAATGTGATTTCATAATACACAGTAAAATTTATTTTTTATGACCTTTAAACTTGTAACGTTTTTTAATTTTTGCTTTTAAAGCATGTAATGTATTTTTATTTGTTTAATGAAATAATTGGATTTTTACAAATAAATCACTAAAAGGTTGAGTACAAGATCTTTATTCCACAGGGAATTCAAACAGAATTCAATTCACTAATGTTTACTTTGCAACAATACTTTATACAAATAAATCACTAGAAATAGAAGTACAAAATCTTCATTTCACATGGAATTTAAACAAAATTCAATTCACTAATGTTTATTATGCAACAATATTTTATACAAATAAATCACTAGAAATATAAGTACAAAATCTTCATTTCACATGGAGTTTAAACAAAATTCAATTCACTAAGGTTTACTATGCAACAATATTTTATACAAATAAATCACTAGAAATATAAGTACAAAATCTTCATTTCACATGGAATTTAAACAAAATTCAATTCACAAATGTTTACTATGCAACAATATTTTATACCAATAAATCACTAGAAGTATGAGTACAAAATCTTTATTTCAAATGGAGTTTAAACAAAATTCAATTCACTAATGTTTACTGGGCAACAATATTACTGTCAATTCTATCAATTCATATACATAGAATGACTTAAAAATATAAAAGAACTTAAATTAATATAGGTACAGGCAGGGTTTATAGGTCCGTTTGATCGATATTGGTTTTAAGTTGAAATTTATAATGTAAAAGATTAAAAGACGGTATTCCGAGGATAAAAAGAAATCAGTATTCCGGTAGTCCTTCAGGAGTCCTTCAGGAACTGGTCCAGGCAACTGGTAACCGTGGTGGTTAGATGGCCGTGTTTGGGTTAGTTTACTCTCTGTCCTTGGCTTACCAAGTCGCCGTCTTCAATTTGAATTTAAGGTAGATCAGCGGTCTATTTAATGCAGCTGGGTCACTTGGAAGTCCCTGGGTGACGAGGGTTAATGTTCAGCCCAAATATAGTTCCCTTTCTTTCGGGATGATTGTCTTTTTTTTCTCTAATTTATATTCGGTGAAAGCAGATCTATTTCGTCAGTCTATATATAGACTCCTTCTCTTTTGTAGCAGAGCTCGGCCTCAACAGCCGAATAAAGTATTTTCAATAATTTAAATTAGAACAGTGAATAGTTATTGATCACAGCTATTGATCCAAAACCAAATAATATCCGCTAATCACTGCCACAGACTAGTGTGTATCTTTTTTTTATTAAGTTTTTTTTTTTTTTTTTAGTTAGGCAAAGGACACAATCTATGCTAGCCCGAGCAATCTAGCCTGACTATGTTAATCTGTAGAAGGATTAATATTTCTTTATTAGTCCTCACAGCTAGGTCTAGTCTACAGACTCAATTGCCACAGACAAACATTTGCCTGAGGAATAATAAAAATAAGGTTAAACGACTACACTTATGATGATCAATTGCGATTTAACTTTTCATTGACATAAGGCCATTCTTTTAAACTACTAATTGTGACATTATAATATTTTAATATTTTTTTAGGGGGAGTGTGTGGGATTACTGATTAAAATACTATCTTTGTAGACGACGCTTGGCTAGACTTGGTTGCTTAATTTGCGCCATAGATAATGGTGTTAGGATCATGATTAGCGGTCCACTCTATGGAACTGTCCATGTCATCTATTAAAATTGTCAATGTCAAAGTAACAATTCGACGTAAACATAACCAATGCGAGATACAATTGTAAAAGTGATTTTAATCAATATGAATAAAAAAATGTCTTTAATGGTACTTAAAATCAGTGAGAAAAACAGTGTTACAAGCAACCTTAAAAATATAGTATATACGTATCAATAACGTCGCGATCACTTGTTATACAGATCTCAGATCCTAGAGCTAAATTCACTCGAAACTTTACTGTAGACAGTTCAAGAATAACAAGGCCCTGGGTCAACACAGAGTTACAGTCTAGATTCATTCTAACTGCCGGCCTGGTGGCCGGACGACACTTCAAGACGTTTTCTTTCGAGTGTATATAGTAGACTTGAAGAGTCCACCCTATTATACTGGAAAGAAAACGCTTAATGTATAATACTGGATATCAATGGTTCTGGTCTCCAGAAAGTTGAACAGAACGCAGCTAAAGAAGTACAGGCCCATAACGCGAGTTTAATGGGTCTATCTATAGTTACGTACTGTGCACATTAAAATTCTGTTGCTTTGTGGCGGAAATTTTATATTGATTAAGTTTACTTGTAATATCTTCCAACTAATAAAACAATGTTAGTTGGACGGTAGTCACCATCACGTCAGTTACTATCCTGCTTAAAAATTAATGTAATTACAAAATATTCGTACTTTTATAGTTTAAAGTAAAAATGGCTAATTCTTAACCACCTTTCAATTTCCGTGAAAAAGACTTTTTGAAACTTCCTATTATTCTATATAATTTGTATTCTAATCACCAATACCTTGTATCAATTAAAATATACTTAAAACTTAAATAAAAAAATTGTCCGTTCATGTTTCTGGCTATTTGGTTTTCCGAAAAGGGATATTAAATAAAAAATAAACTTGTTTAATCTTTTTAATATTTTTCATTTTCTTTCGTGGTTGTTTTATGGCGACTGTGGAACCGGTGGAAACATTATTGCTGTAAGAAAAATATAATTGTTATGGTATTAAAATATCTTAAAACAATAATATTACAACTTATAAAAATATATATTGTCGCGATATTTGTTTGTTTTTAGTACATTTACCACATACACAGAAAGGGCTTCAAGAATTAAGGCCGCCTTTGTACACTAATGTTTTTACATAAAATATTAATAAAATAAATAGTGAGTACTCACAATCCACCCAACGAGGAACCTCTTGAGCAGTACGTCAAAGACCATCTTCGGCATACCGGATACCCGCATAGCAAGCGTAGCGTCCTGGCCCGCGTGTAGCTTTAGAGGTTTGGGACCGACGGGGTGCTGAAACAGGAGAAATATATTTCGGAAATAATATAACTGGAATGCTGCGACTACGCGTTCGAGCTCGATTATTGAACATTTGTACCAAACAGGTAGAAATGAGGACGGCGTGCTACCCTAATTTGTGTAAAAGAAATTGCATTGATAATTGATATACAATGTATATATATATATGTGTGTATATGCTAATTTGATTCGGTTACGAGTAATAAGTGTATCACGTTATACAGCTTAAATGGCACAATCGAATCATCGAATCGAAAGTCACAAGAATATAAACTCTCACGATAAACTTTGTCAACAAACAAAAATACACAAGATTTTTTCCGCTTGATTAATGATTTTAGATATCTTTAATGTATTAACTTCAAACATTCTGAAGACCAGGTGTTTTACTGGCCGAATAACGTACACAACTTTGAAATGTTCATTTATAACAAAATTAATTTCAAGTTACAGCTTAAATGGAATACAGGGACTCCATTCCGGGCAGATTGATCTAAGTTGTCAGAATGGGCGGGTATAATCCTCGCGTAAAGTAATCGATGATGTTAATAAAACCATAGTCTTGCCATTCTAAATAGTTTTAATGGGCTTTCGATTTTACATATGAAATTGATTATGAAAACAATAAACGTTTCCTCTATGGGAAATTTTTGTAGGTATTTATAAATAACATTTTGAAATTAAGTCGATGTCAAATCAAGTTAGTTTCATCTGAATCCGAAAAAATACTTAATATAAATACAGAATATAAATATTCTAGTAGAAGCGGAATATGGTAGGATTTTAGACAGACATGTATATCAGTTAAAAAAGCAACAACTCAATTTCTCATAACTCTGATCACCATAATAATATTATTGTATCACATTACTGATATTATGTCGTAATAATATTATTATTACGACATAACATACCGACATATTAATTACATAAGTAAACATAGGATGCAAGTGGTTTAACACAACTTTTGCCGTACGGCTACTAATGCTCAACAACAAAACCTGAACCAAACCTGTTCTGAATGGCGCTTTAAGTTGTCTGAAGAGCATTCCAACCCCTTATTCATCAGGCGGTGTTATTTACCTAATCACTCCCTACCAAAGATGAATCGATGTTTCCGATAAAGTTATGCAGAAATTTTTCGATGTTTTGACGGAATTGCATTGCATTCCCTAAGATCTAGGGTATCTTAAGCATCACCTAATCATGATAAGGCCAGCGCCACTTTGACTTCTACTGTTTTTAAGACAAGCGCTACACACGCGCTCTCCGGTCATTCTCATTCCCAAACGTAAGGGCAAGAGGGCCATAGCTTAATAAGACAGTTTAGTTGATAGGTTGTTTAGTTTGATAGGATGTTTCGTGCTCTCGTGTTCGCTCTGAGAGAAGTAAAAAAAATCCTTGAATCCTGACAACATAACGTTACAAGTTCAGAAAATCTTCTAGTTCCAAAAAGATATAAGACTTACGGATAAATAATCAACGATCATTTGTTCGTACAAACATCCAACAATCATTCAGGTCAGACTTCTATTTAGATCGCATTGGGAAAGGCTATTATAGCTATTGTAGATATGACTTCTTGTAGCAGATAAATTTGCAAATTTCAAATCGATTTTGATTATTATTTCATTGTTAGAGTACAAGAGAATATTATTAAAATTATTCCTTTAATGCGCGTACGCCCACTTAGTATATATTAAAATAGAATGGTTAAAAGTCTTATGTCACATTATCTAGTTTTTATCGAGTTATGGATATGAAATAAATAAGAGCTTTGCTTAGTTTCTAAGCTAAGCAGCTACTCGCGTTAGGTACATGAGTACCGAAATATTTTTAAAGTGTATTATTAGAATCATATGTAACATACGAAATCCGCAAATTCAGTAATGTCGTAGACACTTCCCTCGAACACGATAAAGAGAGCGTGCCCGTCCTCGCCATCACACTTAGCTACCTCCTCCCAGGAGTATTCTCGTTGGGGCTGCAAAACGGGAAAAATTCACACAGTAATTATAAGTGTTGGGCTACATATGGATATAAAATAATAGGTTAATATCGGTTAATTACATACATTTTATTCTACTAAAATAATTTCAAATATATGTGTATAATATATATGTCTAATATCAAACAATATTAACATTCGTATATGAATAAATAAGATTTATAATTCATATTTCAAATTACACACCAATAACTCAATTCAACACAATCTAAGAAGATTCTTCATATTTTTGTGGACACTACCACTACCAGACAGACAATTCGAATTAGATGGTAATTATTAAATATTATCTTTAACTACTTATTTATTTTATTGCGATGTTAAGATTTCAACAGGTGAAATATTTTTCAACTTTACGTTATTATTTTGGCGTTGAATGTTGATAAGCGTTTAAACATTTTATACACATTTTATTTATTTATTTAAACTTAATGTACAATGGCGGACTTAATTAGTAAAAACCTTAGGTATTTTCTACCATTAAAATGTTATTTACTTCAACAAAACCTTTCATTTGATACTCGTATCTGGAAGGACTGTCCACTATTTTGGGTTTAAAATACGAATATAATATATTTCATTATGATTCATTTTTGATCATTGTTATAAAAATCGGTTACAAGTTTTCATACCTACTTATATAGAAGCACATATATACATTGCTACTTAAATTATAAAAGGTAGTAGAAAGCTTTTTCCATGCTTCTTTCATGTCTAACACTATAATCAAAAACTATTTTAGCTGTAATATTGTTATTGACAGATCACTATTCTAACTTAGTCACTAGTCTACCTTACATAATTACACACAAAAGTCTCTCACCCTTACCAGGTAGTTTTTCAAGCAAGAAAAGCAAAAATTTCAAGTACATATAGGCATTCGAAAATTCGAAAATCCATGACATAAAAAACTGCTTTATTCCCTTATTTCACAATCAAGTATTCTAACTTACGCCTTGAGATTTATCCGGGAATCTGGCGAAGTTCTCCACATCCCTGGCCAGCTTGTGTACTACCTCTGCAGGATGCATCATGCTCTTAGCTGTGTACTTGAGTGACGACGTTAACTCGCCGAAAGACAGAGCATTTGCTGAAAAGTTTGGCAAAAATGTTTCTTGAATTTCAGTCATTACTCAATAGTAATTGTTTGATCTGATTATTAAAATGAACTAAATTTGACAGCTAAGATCAAGATAAGATACTCGAGAAAAGCATCCGTAATAGTATCGGTCAAATTTATCGATTTATTGTTGAAATATCTTAGCTGTCAGATTTATAGCTTATGTTTATCGAAAGTTTTATTTTCTACACCTTATACACAAATCGAGGCTCATTTGCATTTCATAACGATCCTTCACTAAATTCATATGTAATTTAGGTAATATATGAATTTCAAAGATGTAATGTATCACACGTTCTTTAATAATATAGATATATTATTTAATGACATAAAAAGATGTGATATAGAAATAATAAATTATTACTCGTACATATCTATTATGAATTGATAGAAAAGTAAAACGTACGTACGGTGGGACGTAAGGTAAGGTACGGAACGTAAGGTGAAGTCAATAAAAAACTGGAAAATAGTTTTATATAATTAGAAGTGAAATTTGGAACGAATGAAAACATATGTATGAAATGAGTTAAAAATATAAAATCTAAGTCTAAATTCTTGATGGTTTGAAATATCTTTTAACTCCCGACGTAAAAAGAGGGGTGATGGTAGACGTTTCACGTGTCTATCTGCCTTTCTGTCTGTGGCATGATAGCTCCTGAACGGATGAAGCGATTTCAATTTAGTTTTCTTTTTGTATTAAAGGTCACTTGTATGATTGTGTTCTTAGCCATGTTTTATGAATATCAGTTTAACTATTTAAAAGTTGTGAGGGGTGAAAGTGGAGAAGAGTAACCCAATGTCTGCAAAATATACTCGAGTGAGGTCTCACATGAGAGCGCATAACATTAAAATTACAAAATCTATATGATAACAAGTATCTACCTAGAAAAATTACCATAATAAAAGAAACTCAATGTTATAGTACCTAAGTATATATTAATAACTAGTGGACCCGACAAACTTCGTCCTGTCAAAAAGATTTGTACAGTGGCAGTTTTTTGTTCCTAATTATTTTATAGATAATGTCGCATAGCCAACCAAATCGCAAAAAAAGTCTAAATGACCTATTACATTTTGTGGCTATTCAATTTTGGAACGTGACATTAAATCCTCCAACGATGTATTCTGTGCTCCAACGCACGCACGCACTCTGTTTTGATAGATA
This sequence comes from Scirpophaga incertulas, assembly GCA_036419045.1. NCBI lineage: Eukaryota > Metazoa > Arthropoda > Insecta > Lepidoptera > Crambidae > Scirpophaga > Scirpophaga incertulas. The sequence goes on along the minus strand of CM071627.1, from coordinate 25,488,558 downwards.
TGATTGAATTTCAACTATATGTAGCGTTAATAAAGCGCAAATTGACTCTTTGATGTTAGGAAGACACCTTCATTGCTTAGACAACAGTGAGTGCTTGCAATATGAACTTTATACAATAACAATAAAGCTCAATTCAACTGTACGTTTTAGTTAGAAAACGTTTGCATGGGAAAATAAAAGGGCTGTGTTTAGTGTATTTCCGATAATTATTCGAATTTTCCTCATTTTAAAAACCCTTCTTGAACTTCAACGAACATTAACAAAAAAGAATTGGCCAAATTGGTCCAGGCGTTGTTGCGTTATAAGCTTACCAACACATTTTGCGGTTCATTTTTATATATAAGAAGATTATAAAAAAATACGATGCGTTGGGGAACTGCTTTTAATGAAATTCATATATGTTGTTAGGTTACACTATTTCTAACTATATTGTTAAGCTTGAACTTTTTATGGGAACTTGGGATTTTGTATCGGGATTTATTTAATATTTTAATAATTATTTTCAACATGATTACAATTAGTTACCGTCCTCTCATTACCTGAGAAATGGTAAATGATTCGTGTTTATTTTGGATAAAACTTAATAGTATTAATATTTTAAAATTAAAGCTTATGAATAATTTTGCTATTACGATATTGATCACCCAAGACTCGGTTATAATATTACACTTATTATATTATATAAGCCGAATTGGTTTAGTAATGAAAATTTAATTGCTGTGGTAATATAATATAAGTCATACTATGGGCATCGGATCTTTCAGATTTAACGCAATAAGAAACGATAAACGTAAACATACATTTTTAAATGCTGTTAGATACTATCAAAGTTTTAATTCGTGACCTTTTTAATAAGAAATAGTGCCAATTATGGTATTTAGAGGGTTAGATTCTTCCATATGACCATAGTACAAAAGGAAATTTCCTCTGTGATTTGTTAGATTCCAAAAGAGAATTAAAGTATAACCTCACACATTGCCAAGAGCGTGCCCACGACCCAGTGAAAGGCATTGGTATGCTATTATGATAAAAGTATATTAAAATAATAATCTCTATAAAAATTATAGAAGTTGCATACAAAATAGTGTGAATACCGAATCGTATCATAAAAATGATAAATGTACTTAAAGAGAGAAAAAGTAACCTTTTGAGAAGATAAATTCCATATTTTAATTAAGGTTGAACGATATATTATGCATGTACTCTTTAGATAGGGTAGTAATTACTAATTAGCATGTATATTTATATAAATTATACATACACTCATATAAACTCGCATTATCTCCATGATAGGAGACGTAACAAATACGTAAACTCGTTAATTTGTTTTGAATCCTAGTAATATTCCGGGCACTTCGAAGAGATATTTATGCGTTTAACCCTTTTTTTTTTTTGTTCCCCTGAGGAAAATGCATTAAATTGCATACCCCGGCTGTGGCGAGCCGGGGTTATGTGGGGCTCTCCTCCCCAGAAGGGGGAGGCCTACCCACTAAAAACCTCAGGGATGGCCTTCCTCAGGCATGTAGGGAGCCCCGGGAACACCAAGCCACCTCCGGGAACCCCCAGCCTCCGCTCCCCCGCCTAGAGGGGAGCCCTCCTCGGGGGAGGCTACTACCTCCCCCGGTCTCCTCCACCGACGACGCCCCCGGCCACGGAAGGGGTGTGGTCCATCCCGGGTCGCCGTAGCAGTCGCGACTTCCTCGCGCCCGCCGGCGACCCGCGGCGGCGCCGCAGCTGTGCTACCAAGCCCGGCGCCGCCTTCTTCGAGCGGGATCGGCCATCTCCCGACCCCGCTCGGCGGCCTCCTTCTGGAGCATCACTGCTTCACAGAAGGAGGCCACAGCCCTCCAACCTCCCTCGTCCGCCAGCATTGCCGCAATCAATGCCGGCGGAGACAGATCTCGCCCGATCTCTGCGACCAAGACTCGGCGCTCGGAGGCCCACGCGGGGCACTCCGCCAGCGTGTGCTGGGCCGAGTCGAGGTCGGATGCGCAGTAGTGACAATGTGTCGATCCCTCCCGTCCTATTCGACACAGATACTCACCGAAGCAGCCGTGCCCGGTGAGTATCTGAGTCAATCGGTAGGTGACCTCCTCCTTCCCGTGGAGCCAAGCTTCGAGGTGCGGGAGTACGGCACCGACGACCCGCTGGCGCGCGCAGATCTGTAATTCGAGCTGCGCACGCCAGGCCGCCACAATCCGTCGGTGCCACTCCCGCTTAGGCACTTCGCGCGCGGGTTCCACCAGGGCGCTCCCCCCATCGCCCCCCCGGTCGACACGCCGCGACGCATACGTCGCCGCGTACATGTCGGTCAGGATGTCGAATGGGGGGAGCGTCCCAGAACCGTCGCCGCCTCGTACGAGATTGTACGGTAGCCTCGTACGATCCGTATGGCCATTATCCGCTGCAGGCTCCGTAGCAGAGCTCTGCAGCGGGGGGACCTCGCGCAGTCTTGCGACCACACGGGAGCCCCATACATGGCCACGGATCGCACGACGCCCTCGTACAGGCGGCGGACTCCATCCCTCGGTCCCCCGAGATTGGGCAGCAGGCGATGCAATGCGCCCGCCACCCTTTTGGTTCGGGGGACCAACCGCACGAAATGCTCCTCGAAGCTCCAGCGGCGGTTCAGGGTGAGGCCCAGGTACTTTATGTACGGCCCCACCGGGACCACCGCGTCACCCACCCGGATCCGGCAACTGGGTGGTTCCCCGCGCCTCGGAAGGCCGTGGAACCATAGCGCCTCGGTTTTGTGAGGCGCTATTTGTAAACCCAGCTGGCGGATCGCCCGCACGACACATGCCACCCCAAGCTCGGCAAGCCTGAGCACCGGCTCGAAGTCGGCCCCAGTCGTCACGACGAGAATGTCGAGGAAGGCTGGTGCGAAGGACCGCGTCGTATGCGAGGTTTCATAGCAGGGGTCCCAACACCGACCCCTGCGGAACGCCGCATTCGACCCTCCTCGACGTTTCCATCCCGTCCCGTCCCATCACGCCGATCGTCCTGTCGCGCAGATAGTCCCCGACCACGGCCCGCAGGTAGGGAGGCAGCTCGTGGTATACGAGCGCCTCCCTAATGGCCGGCCAGGGGAGGGTACCGAAGGCGTTGACGATGTCTAACGACACCGCCAATGCCACCCCCCCCGATCGGACTGCGGACTCCGACAGGGAACGAACACGCTGGACAGCGTCCAGCGTTGATCGTCCCCGCCGGAATCCAAATTGGCAGTCCGATAGGTCGGGACCCGCGCGCGACAGGTGCTGGCTGATACGAATGCGTTTAACCCTAACCTCAATTAGACTTTTAATCTTAGTATTCTAATCTATATTATATCTCTTAGTATTTTGTGATCAAACCAACTAACTGATGTTAGTTACAAGTACAAAAAAAATATCACAAAGCTTGCATAATAACTTTTTTACTAGACTTTTATATTATTAATATAGATTTTAATACGCAAAAAAGGTCAGTAGATATTTTACCTTATCCTTTAATTTCTATTATATGGGATAGTATTTACTATCTGTGGATAAGTACACAAATTTGGATTGAAATCGCGATCTTGGACAGTAAAAATGGATTAGGATTGAATAGTAATTTCAGCCGTTAATCGAGTTAAAATAAGGTTAAGAAAATGACTGAGCGAACAATGTTTTATTTACTCTATTAAAGAATTTATGAATTTTAGTGTTAAATAGTGTTAAATTATTATTAATTAATTAAGAATATTATGGTAAAATAAATGATTTAAGATAGTTGTTCTACAAGTTATAAATAATATACATTTTTGTTACTTTCAAATTTCAATTATAATGTATATTTGTATGCTGTACCAAAATGTGCTGAACTGTAAATTTAATAATCTTGTAACAACCAAATAAATTTTACATAAAAGATATGATATGAAAAAATATTTTTAAGAGTTTAATAATAGCGATGAGTCGCAAACTTATCTAAATGTTATAAGATGAATATAAACAACCGCCCATCGCGCGTTTGCGTGCCCGTAGTCCGTTGCGAACTGCTATAGAAGAAAAAAAAAACATTGCAAACGAGCGACAAAGACTCGTTGCTGTATAGCAGCCTACAGAGCCTACATTCCTTTCGTAAATCGCAGTGTCGACCATGGCTCTTACATGTACTTGTCTAGTCTGCATTATACCACCGCTAAACAGGACTCATTAAATATATTTTGATAAAAACTACCTTTAATCTGAGGGTGCAGCCACAGATATCGTGTAATAACGCTTGTTTTAAAGCAGTTATGGTGTTCCAAAGCAACACTGCGCATAGCACCTACATAAAGAAGGACCGGAGAGAATCACAGGACAGGACCATTTGTATGACTATAATCACTTGCTATCTGGCAAGCATGCTATCTTGCTAATATATTGCGAAACAATTTACGACAATTATTAATTAAGTCAATGTATTAGGTACAAATATAAAAAAAGTTACAGTTCATTCACGGAAGAAATTGTGAGTTGGTAAAGAGTAAGGGGTCCCGTAGACTATTTATATACTGCATTTGGGACAGTATGATAACCTATACTTAATCCTAGGTCTGGGTCTAATTATATAGATTTCTTAGTATGTTACGGAAATAGCAGCGAAGAAGCAAACCACAAATTTTTGTGCCTGTTATTGGTTGTCATCTCTTAGTTTACTACAAAATAAACTGATGATCATCAAAAATCTGCAAAATCTTCATAAATTAAAATGAAGATTGTTTTCAATTATTGACAGACTAATGAACTTATTAGTCGATTAAGTAAATGAAGTCTTTCTATTTATTTAATCGTGCCATTATAACAAAGCGTAAAAACCACCATTAATTCCTTCCACATTTCCCAAATAAATTATACGTTCTGTAAAATACATGTAGGAAAAAATGTTTTATATAGTGTAGTATAATTTGAAATCAACAGGCATAAAATTATATAGATGCTGACGTCAGACTCTAACGAAAAGTGTTCCATGCGATAGTTGCTTTATTTGTATGAGTAAACACAAACCGCCAGAAATATTACTTGAGACTGCTTTACACTGGAATCAAATATAACTAACTATACTCGTACTAAGGTAAATGAAATTACATTTCGCTGGTGAAAACCATGAAAAAAAGTAAATTGTTCAAAAAGTCAATCTGATTAATAATCAATTTTTCATATCGACAGTGCACCAAAAATGTATTATTAATAATACATAATTTCAGTATGTAATCCTCATTTTTATAATAATCTTAGTGGTCAGCACTAATTATTCATTATATTCGAATTGATTTAGATGTTCTTCGGTGTAGTGAAATAAAGAGTAGTCGGTTTCACTTAGTAGCAAAAATCTTCTGCGTGTCATGCTTTTGTACATGCGTATTTCAGAACGAATTCAATATTATGAATCAAATTCTGCGTTTTCTCAAGTTTCAATAACTCAATAATTTTTCATGTGATGTGATCTAGCGATCAAATTCAAGCCTTGGTTATATATATATATATATATATATATAACCAATTATATTGATAGGTATTTTTTAATTAGTCATTATTTACACAAAAAAATAATAAATAAAAAGTTAAAAATAAAGGAAGGAAATTAAAACTCTCAAAACGCGTCACCATTGGTCGAAACAAAATGAGACGTCAATCACCGCAATATTGAGCTATTTGGCAACCGAAGTTGGCAGATAGCTCAATATTGCGGTGCTTCCTGAGCACTACGGTATGTCAGATGTCAAACAAGGGTAGAACAGAAGAACATTTTCAAGTAGCACTGAGTTGTTCCCCTGGCATTACCCACCATATAACCAAGTGAACCATTTACTCGTCACCCAAAAAAACAAAGGGCAAAATATACAGATATAGAAGTAATAATATTTTTTGATTTAATAATTTAAATAAACATAATAAATTATCTTACGTGTAGTATTCTATTGTGATCACTGCATAACCGCTAAGCACAGAGGCTCAATCTTCATTCAATCTGGCCTGTCAACAAGTTTGTTTGCTGCCTCCTCTGCCAATATTGTGTCTGTGTTGGTGTTGGCATACAATCCTACCGCCAACTTGTAGGAATAACTAATTAAACTGAACGGCTCGGTCTGTAAAACAGGCTGATTGATGCTTTATCTCTAATACTAGTGCCCTTACTTATACATATCAACAAAATTATTATTGGTGCCATATCATGTAATAAAACGGATTGGTAAAACCAACCATTTCACCATTTCCCCGTGAGAACTCTTTATTTTCTATAAAAGTATTAAGCAATTATTTAATCGATTAAATTTATTTGTATAAATACAAATCACTGGGTACAAAATATAAGAATTCTGGAACTGCTAAAACATTTTTAAAAACAAATATATATTGTTATTACAGATTATTTATATAACTTCTTGATAATAAGGCTAAGTGACTTTCTCTATAAATCCTAGATTAGAGCTTAACTTGCTATTTCCTCACATTTAAAAAAACCCGGTCAAGTTTGTTGAAAAGTCGTAATGTGAGATTAACTTAAAATTTAACCCCTCAATGAAGCTTTACGTTTTACTGCAAATGCGAAAACTTCCGAAATAATTTGCATACTCATGAGATTTTCACTTTAACTAAGTTTTATTTCATTTTAATTAAGTATTTTAGATCAATATATATACATAATTTCATTCATTCATTGTAAATCGATAGGACGTCATTGAAATTTAGAAAAATACATAACTATAATTGATAACATTCTTCGATTTCATGGTTTACGCCAAATATTTTTAGAGTTAAATTTTCAAATTTCGACTACGAGTATATTCCCCACACACATTTCCTAGTTGTTTGGGCTTATGGATACAGGTTTTGTCTTAATTAAAATTAGGATGTATAGGAAGACTACACTGTTGTGCAATTTATGTTTTGTTTTCTTTTTTTGTTCCCTCTGTCTCAAAGATGCCTGCCTTCCTCTTTATTGTTATCGATGCGGGCTAATGGTCGATCGCTTTGGACAACATAGTGTTCTTGCATCAGAAGCGCAAATCACTACTCCAGAACTCTTGAACCAACCAACCTGAACAATTGCTTCACTTAAAGATTCAATCTCGCCATACAACGAGGCAGCACATAGTTTTGTTATAGTTTATGTCAATTTAATATGTATAATTCTTGTTTTTATTTAATTACCATACTTATGTGTACCTCAGTTTACTTAATTAACATAAAAACTAAATCCACATTATACAATCTAGTTTGCATACACAATGATACCCAATCATGAGGCTAAGTGCAGAAAAAAGCTAAACTAACAATCTAGTTTACCTAAGTTATCATTCACCAGTAGGTATATTATAATCACTAGACTAGAAAATTAGGAATATTTTCCTAATTACCGAATCACTAGATTCATATTTACAAAAACATCATTTTTGATTTTTATTATTATTTTATGCACGTGCTTGGACTTTAATAGCCATTTTTCACTCCTACCCAAAATAAATCTACTGTGATTTTAGCTTCATTTTTTATTCCTCCATAAGTCCTAAATCCTTCATAAGTTGTAGGATTTTCGGATTTACAAATTTATCAATTATTATCATGAAATGGCTGATAGGTAACAATTCATATAAGAGTGAAAGTATTAAAAATCGAAATATAAAGTCGACAGAAATAGCATCGAGGCTAAAATAATTATAATTTGAATACTTAGATAACACAAATTATTAATTGATATCATTCCTAGTTCAAAACTTGCAACAAATTCACATACTGAATTCATCCGTACCCTAATAATTTACTATGGACAATTTAGACGCACAATTTTATTATGAGTTTTAGCAGAAATGTTATTCATAACCATATAAATGGGAATAACATCAATTAGCAGAGCAATAAATATGATGCTGTTATGATCCGTTTATGCAGAAGCTGTGGCCATATAGAGCAATTTATATTATTGGAATTTTATTGCGGGTTAGTTCTAGAGGAATAAGAACGTACAAAAAACAATTTCTGTCCGCGAATTTCATGTAGAATATTTGTTCAAATATTCTCAATTCTACATGAATAGATCCATAAATAAATGAAAATGAGCTGTAACTTATATATTACTATTGCCTTTTAAAATAATATTGCTCACTCAAATATAAAAACTAATAGCTAGTTAGAAAGTTATGTGGGGTTTTATGACGATGCAGTTTTTGAATTTAAATCAATCTTAGATCTACTGGTATATTGAAACCACTTTTGAGAACGGCTGTACTGTTGGCTCTACTAGTTGACTCAATCTCTAAGCTTTTGACCCGGTACAACGTAAGGCTAAATGTATGATATTTTTTATTTTAATTTATTTAATACTAACAAAATACTGAAATTTATATAAATGACATCGTTTGCTAGTATGTATGTATGTAGTATTCACAACATTACCTATATGTTATTTTTACTTATAATACCAAACTATAAATATGTAAAAAATAATAACTACGGTATTGAAATGGTAATTAAAGTACGTAAAGATCCGCAAAACCTTAACTGCATTAAATCAGTATGGAACGTATTTTTGTATTTGAGACAACTTAATTTGGAACTATTTCTTCAGTTTTAAGTTCCTAGAATTGTAACTACTATTCTGCCTGGTCTTCAACTGTTCAATTTTAACAAGGTGGCACTCAGAAGAGTTGTAAATTTCAGTCTTGGGTATCATCTAGCGTAGCCTGCTTATCGAAACGTCAGATAAGTTGATAAATTTCAGTTTTTAGGGCTACATACACACACTTATCAAATATAAATAACAAGCTTACATAGTAGAAAAAACTAAGAAGATATTACAACAATAAATAAACTACACAAATATATACTTTTGCTTTCTTCATATCAAGTTGATGACGTCTCCACATTATAAGTACCTCGGTCATAACGGCGTGTAAGAGCCAACACTAACTACTAACAATTGATGTTTACGACTAGATCCTTTATTTAATTAGTGCTGTCGTACAAGTGGAAAATATCGCAATTTTCATTTATTAAAAAATTGAATACTTTTCGTTGCACCATTTTTGAACAAGCTTTTTAGGAAATAAACAGATCGCCTACAAGTGCGAGTTCTTGCGAGATTCACATCAATTTTGCAACTCTTACGAAGACCAGTATACATTACCAACATGTAAAATAAGATTTTAAGTTACGCTACCTAGCAATTTAACAGCCATATTAATTATAACTATAACTACTACTAAAACTATTATTATAACATTCGGCCAGTTCACTAACAGCAATGCACGCGCGGATGCTGCATGAATATATTGAAAAGATCTACCTAATCAAACGAACATGGTGTTGACTTTCCATCTGGAATTTTTTCAGAACACATTTTCTCGTCTCCTCTTATGTAACAATGTTTCATATCTGATACGGGTAATGTAAAATAGACACAAATGGACTCAGAAGCACTGTTAACCATCTACTTACAGAAATACAGCAGTGAATTGGAATTGGTTGATAGGGCCACCAAGTAGTTTGCTTAGAGAATATTTTAGTTTCTTTTAAAATTCATATCTATTTTTAAATAGTGTTTGTGTTTAAAATTTGTATTTTTATCCATAAACACGTCACATACTATCTAATATTTACAAACTATAAAAAAAAACAAACTGTATTATTTATGATTCAAGATAATAAACATATAAAAAGTACTACACTTACTGTAAAAATCTTATGTAAAATAGCAGTATTAAACTTAATTTAGAATCTCTTCAACATAAAAATAATCAATACCAGTCACAAAGATGGCATTTCATGCGACTCTGTGACCTTTTAGCCTGCATATCATGGGCCCATTTCAGTGACGTTATGAGTGACGTCAGGCTAGTTCTGTCAAAAGTAGGAGGAGCTTCAACAGTCTTGCGCGACGAGACTCCACCCCTGAACTGAGAGGCTGCCATCTGGTATATAAGGCTGTACCGGAAAGGCAATCACCAGTGCTAGATCGGACACGACGCAGGACTGCTGTCGCTAGGGTCTCCAAACTTTAAGTCGAACAACATCACGGTAAGTTAATTTTTTGCTGAAATATGCATGATGTTATCTTTTACATGAGAACATTTATGTAAAGGATAATTTATCTTATGCAATATGTATTATATAAAATATACAATTTGTAAATAAAAGATTCGTTTGATCAATGCGTAGGTATACATAATAAAAGCGGTGATAATATCCTCGAATTTTCATATGTACAATCAATTATAAGACTTTTTTTATTATTGCCACGAATAACAAACAAGTTCAATAGACAGGTTAAGTGTCGTGAATAACTAACAAAGATAATGATGCTGTCAGAAGTAATGAAAGCAATATAAAAAGCAATAACAGTCGGTAGCAATATAAGATAAAAAAAAATAAAGAGTCATGTTTTATGTGCTTATTTTTATTTTAAAATTTACCAAACACTTAATAGAAATAATATCCATAGCGGAGATTTGAAACATTTAGTTATATAAAATTGGCAATCCTGTATTTTTAAGACGACACTAAAGTTTATTTAAGCACTTTGCAAATATGTCGTTAATAGCCTATGGTCTAGTCTACCAACTGTCCATATATCTCTCATCACGGTAAGCAGCGTCTATAAAATAGCTACATGCGAAAATTCTTACGCGGCACAGTATTAACTTAAATCATTGTTAACTTTTCAACTTACTAGAGCTCAAACTGACTGATGTTCTACTCTATACATACGAGTATACTAAATAAATGAACTGCTTGGTACATCAAAGCACCTATCCTTAATATCAAAACTTCCTTCACGATTAGTAATACTTAAACAAAAATAAATTTAAACAGTAAATTGATATGTAATTAAATTTTCATAAAGAATCTGCGTTATAATCAATTGTAATCCGATTTCCGATCATGAAAAATGAATTTTAACTCAAATTTCTACTATGTCATTTGGGTATTCTTATACGGGTGTAGAAAAAATTTGAGACTACAGATCTTTCTAGAATATACACTTGATATTTTAATTCACAACTACCCTAAATAAAGCTCAATGTTCCTGTTGTTCCGTTTTCCAAAACATTAGTTTAGAAATCTGTGAAGTTAACTTGCGTTTTCCTGATATGTAGGTAGTCTAATAACGCGACTACATCGTATTCTATAACGGAAGCTCATAGTCCGGAAGAACGGCGTTTTTCACGCCTAGTCAACTGTAACGGAACGCGCATTCGGTTTTGCGTGAAATATTATTTATAACATAATATCCAATCATCGAACTTGTAAACCTATCCTTTTGAATTGGTTATTTTTTTCGGACTGATTTTCCGTTTCTTTCAATAGAAAACAAATATTAGTTTTATTTATGTTCATGTGTTGATTTTTAATTATTTATGAGTAGAAATTCTGGTCTATGAAGTAATTATCAATTGTGTCTGGTATCTGTGTTCACTGTAAATGTCCTGTCCGTCGCCTCGACTATTCTCTAACGATTTTCATGTTTCTTTACCAACCATTTTTAATAATTTATCTTTTGTTTCCTTATCTGTTAAATCAATCCACCTTCAAATGCTTTCAATGCAACACATTTCAAATGCTTTTTCAACCGTCTCTTCGTGGCGGGGTCTACATCTCATAGCTATACTCGTACAAGGCTGTAAAACTGTAATTTTAAATTATCCGTCTAAAAAGCTTCCGGTTACATTCTAGTACAATTTACAAGCTGACAAAACATTATGTTATTATAAGAAAGCAGAATAAAATTAAATATAATCAGCGAGGACCAACGAAATGAGATATTCGAGTATTAAGTAGTCCTATAAATTATATATTAGTAAAATATAATAATATTGCTATCGTTTTTCTCTATCTATTTATAAAACACACATTCATTAAAGTATATAAGCATTTCAGGCATGTATGTGGCTACAGTAATTTATTTTTATCGCACAACTGATCAATGCTTTTTGGATAAATAGATAAGATGAAAAGTAGCATAAAGCACGAGATATTCTATTAAAAAGAAGTTTAGCGTCAAAACTAGCATCTAGACTAGCGGCAGAAACAACTTGTATTGCTCTCTGTCTCTATACTAAAAGTACAACATCTTCATTCTGATTTTTACAAAAGCTCCTTTAGTTTTATTTTCAAGGATCTGGTTCTTGACATTTTTCTTGATATTGTATTCGTATTGATTTACATTTACATATTTTTTTTAGAGTGATTCAATAGAATAGTTTATAGAGTAACTAAAATTAACCAAAAAGAAATAATAATACTTTACGTCGGCTTAAAAGACATTTAAAAGAATGTTAAAAATTGTGGTTTGATAATTAAAGGGAATAAAGGTAAAAGTCATTACAGCATAATATACAAATATAATGTTTTGATATTGTATAAGCTTTGTTGATTACGAGTTGACTACAAAATAATCATTATCAGTTTTTTATTATATAGATGAAGATTAGTAGGAAATAGTCGACATTCAGTAGTAGATTCAGATTTGGTATCAATACCAAGATAGCCAAATCTAATGATATGATATATTTATATTCGAAAGCTTAGACTGCACTGTTTTCTCGATGTTTACACATGCTACGATACCACATATTTTACCACCATATGTAAACTTAGAGAATACAAAACTATTTTAAATCTGCTTTGTAAAATAGATGGAAAACATACATTACAATATCTCTAACTGGCTTACATGTAATGAGTTTAAGGGAAAATAATACACAATTGATACATCCAGATTATATTGCCTAAATACATAGGACTTTATTAAAGTAAAAGTGATTGTACTGAAATACTATTAAATTACAATAATGACGATAATGTTAGCCAATTAGAGGCTCATAAAAACCAATCACGCAGCACACGCTTTACGATTTATCGCATCATATTAATAATAATTCTAAGCAATCTGATAATTCACATCTACTTATTAATCTGTATATTTAAAACTGTACAATCTGTAACGATATAATGTAGCGTGTCTAGCAGGAGGACTCCGTATTTCGCCATTCCCCATAGATATCTAACTCCATTATATTCTTTAAATCCGTATATTATACTAAAGTTAAACTTACAATTGGTTATAATTTGCAATATTTTATTTTTAACGGCATATATTAACTTTTACTGCAAATGAAAACCTATCACATGGAGGTAATGAACCTTCTCAAGCGTTTATATAAAACTAGTTAATGCCCGCGACTTCGTCTACGCCGAATTAGCATTTCAAATAGCGTATTAATTTTATCGTGGCGTATATCTTTATAAACTGTCGCCTACTTGTTATTGTGATGTATAAGCTTATTGTAAAGTTTCGTCAAAATCCATTGAGTAGTTTTTACGTGAAAGAGTAACAAACGTTTGTTACTCTTAAGTATGGACTTACAAACTTTCACGCTTATAATAGTACGATCTGTCAACACATTGAAACACAAGGACAAGAAAAGGGCGTTTACGACATGTGATAAATATTCAAAGAAATTTAAACTTTAACACATAAAGTTCTTATAATTATTAGTCCGACATGTATGTAAATTATTTTGATATTACGTAGGTTTATCTTAGAAAATGTTAGTGTCAGTGGATTGGCATAGAATATTTCCCTATGATAAATAGCTGCTACATTAAAATTACTGATAAACGTTTGAAACTTACAGACTAAGTGATCTCAAAGCCATCAGTTTTTTCCAATACCCGCCGTGACCGCACCGCGTTTAAAATTTAATTAATTTCTATTACAAGCAAGAAAGTGTGCAAAAAGTTTCTGTTCGGAGATTACTTGTCGATGTTAAAGATGCGCGCGATGAAACGGAATACTGTATCAAGATCAATATAGTGGAAGAACCACAGGATAGGCTGTTTAAGTCAAAGTTACTAGTCATACATTGATAAGCACTCCAAAAAAAATAATACATTTTTACATTAATTGTTTTTAAAAAGTGAGAAGACAAAAGGGCTTTTCTTTGTAGTGTGAAATTAAACAAAAGGTTTAATTTTACACTATATATATATAATTCATCTTTAGCTGTTGATGCGTTCAGAGCGTTCGACCTTATTGACAGACAATTATTCAAATTAAAAAACCGTGCTTAGCAGCGCGAATGTAAGTCTTTAAATAGTTTATTTGAATTTATTTCATTGTTATTTTGTTAAATAGGTATTAGTTATAGGTATTAGGTATTAGTCATTTATATGTATTTATTTTTAAGTATAGTAGGAATAATAAAAAAAAGTAGATAGTATTGCTTTTCTGTTTTATATAGTGAGTCGTATACCTATATATATATATTTCACTTTGATATAATTACAATGTTCAGGAATCGCAACCACTTGTTAATTGTCGTACAAGGCAAGCTTTATTTATTACAAAAAAAAAATAGATTTTAATGAAATTAACAATGATAGCAATTTCCCATGAAACGAATTATACTAATCCTATACAATGATTTATCATATTGGAAGTTTTTATATGGCCGCAAATTATTTTTTTCTTATTTTTCATTTTAGTTATGGAAGTAATAAAATAAACACCAAAGATATTTCTGCGATATTTGAATTGTTGCGTGTTAAAGTCATGAACGCTGTTAATAGTTTCTGTCAATAAAATATTATATAAGTGTAGTTTATTTTAATGTACTCTATATATAATAAAAAAATTGATAATAATTACTTTTTTTTATGCCTTAGCTCAGTAGGGTTAGCGGTTTCCTTTCTTCAGTTTCGACTGCTTATATATCACATTCACCAAATAAGGTTAACACCTAAATTTATTTATGACATCAAAAGCGACATAAAAAATTAAAAAAAAAATCCTAAAAAGGTCAAACTTTAGCATACAAAAAAAAAAGATTAAATTATATAGGTAAATTGATTTATTTTTGTATAACACGAAACATGCCTAAACAAATATGCAAATGAATGCTTTCTAAACTATATAGTTTATGATATACAACTTTCATCCATACTTTTTCTGTTTTTGTATAGAATTTTAAACTTAATAAACATTCAACTTCAAATCTTCGAAGCTACAATTAGCAGCAACTGGACTCTTGATTCATAGCGCCGTCGCTCGCTAATTTATGAATTCCCTGCGCTCTATAAAACCGGATGATGGATGACATATTTTGATGGCGTTATCGTCTCAGTTTTAACATTATGTTGTTTTTAATTTGGTAATTAAATTAAGGCGACTAATTTGGCATAAATCAGCGTGCACATAAAATTAGTCGTTTCTGAAATATAAATATTAAAGTTAATTTCTATTCATGTAAAGAATATAAATGAATGAAGCTACATAGTTATAAATTATGTCGTAGGATATACAAACTATTGTATATATTAGTTCAAAATGTTATATTTTATGCGAGTCAGAAGTAAACAGTCATATAATATCTTCCTATCTCCTGTTTCGATGTAGTGTTACGTATATAATATAATAACTTTAGTAATAACACATCAATTATTCTACATTGATGTGGTATTTTTGATAATGAGGTTTCACTGTAACCCAACAATATTATAGTAATTGTATGTTATGCATCATGAATATAATGATGATATCCATCACGATTTCTTTAAAAGGAGTAATGTAATAGAAAGTCAATAATATTTATTATACGAACTTATCGAAAAATATAAAATAATTTAAAAAATATTCACATAAAATAGTTCACTATCTATATAAATATAAATGATAAGATTAGAATATTATCTTTAGCGTATTCATTTTGTTACAAAATATTTTCAATACAGCAAAAGTTTCTATATGTAAGTAAATTGTTCATGTTTTCATCCCGGAGCTGGCGCAGTAAGAGCTCCGTAGTCTATGATTATTTTGAGGACTTTCAATTCAGTTTACGTCAGAGCAAATTCGCGGGTCCCGCGAAAGCTATTTTCGCCACATTTTTCCATCGAATTTCGTGTAAATTGTAATAATTTGTGTTGGAAATTGTTTCATGCAAAAGTTCTTATTTTTATCAGTCCTTATGTAGGAAATACTTTAGCATATTTTACACGGGTAACATGTTGACAACTATATATGTAGAATTAAAACGTTATAGCACACAACGTTTTCCTTCCTTCAAATTATCCTAAACTACACAAGATATCGATCGTACGGTGCTCTACAACGCGCTACTTGGCTACATATGCTACAGTCAAGGATTCGTAGTCCCTCGTAGTTGGAATGCTTTCATTTGGATTGAAATTATACTTACAATAGTAGAAATGTTAACTAACTAAACTTTTATGATATTTTTAAATGAGTTTTTTAACTTGATTATATTTTTTTATATTTATGATTTTATCAAGATTTTTACTTTTTTGAACGATACTTTTTAAAAGAACATCCTTTGCATTCTTTGATATAATATTGTACTTTCATGTAAATATGAAGCTGAAGGAAGTAATTTTGTTAGGGGTTCATTTTCTTTATATTAATATATTGAATAGTGTGTAATATACATATTTTAAAAACAGTTTTATTAAAAATAGACATTCTATTATTTTATTTTGGTTGACCTTAATGTTACGAAAATAACTACTATAAACCTAGAATCAATATCAACGTGATCAAATAGCAGGTGATGATAATTTTTATTCTTTCGAAGATCTCCCACAATTTTGCGGCACCATTTAGAAGTCCTTTGGGACGCGGCCGGGAGACGTGTAATTTTTTTCAGTAATCGCGTTACACCGGCTGAAATAAATTGTGACAAGACTCCTGAATCAGATTAGCCGAGGTTCTATAAAACGAAAACGGATTTTGTAAATATTTGCGGAAGATATTCAGCTCATCCAATTCGACTTTTTTATACTTTAATCGAATAGAACAGGATATTTAATCGAATTGATCGTCATCAGGCGGTTGTGGTTTGTATTGGGTCTCCTATTTTTTGCACCATGTTTTATTTTATTCTTAAAATTTCTTCGTTTATGTTGAGCAATAAATTATACTTATAACATATATTTTCACGTAATGATAGTCATTAAATTGTTACCAAAATGTTGAAAGTATTTTGAAAACTTTTAACTTCAAAAAATTATTGCTGAACACAATTCCACAACTCGTGACCTGCATACGTCATCTATACCAGCTGAATAAGTGATGGGTCGATCCGAATCAAATCTTCGCAAACTTGGTCGCTTTGCAATGCTTACAAATAAGCTTACTCAGCACCTGTTACTATGTAGCATTGTCCGTCCCGGGCTGTACTCGTATATATTTTTATTTAGTCATGTTACAGTGCAAGTCATCTGAACTGCAAGCAAGGGTGAAATCAATTATATATTAAAGCAAATTACAATCACTGAATACGTGCAGTGACATATAACACTTTTTCTATGACCATAGAATAAATAAAAGAAAGTTGTTATGACTTTATTACTAAAGCATTAATATTAAAATTTAAAAACAAAGCAGAGATCTATTCATTCCTCTAAGTCGTTTCACATTTATTATTTGGTAATGATTTATGGTTGTAGGAGAAAAAAAAATATTTCATTGTAACTTGACACTAATCGAACATTTTTTTAAAATGATTTTTTGCGGTATTATAATATTTGAATAGTTGATGATGCTTACATAAAATTGTGTTTCTAATTGATTAGTTGTGTTTCTTTAATGGTGTATATTTTGATTTAAAACAATTTCTTTTGAAGCTAATAATCAGATATGTGAACTATAAAGAAACTATATAATCCAATTCAAACTAATATTATAAAGCGGTAATTCATTTTGCAGAGCTATACGGATTTACAATAAGTTATCAAAATTTCTTCAACATTTGTATGATAATTTTAATAGAAAAATTATGCATTCCGTCATTGAATTGACAAATGATAAATTAGTGTGACCTTGTATTTGATTTAAAAAATAACAATTTGTCTAACTTATAATTTATTTGTTGTATCGTCCTTTATATATTTTTGAACCTTTTACATATTCGTAAATCTAACTCCGTATAATTTTAATGCGTCATTTTTGTTCTATTCATAGTAAAATCACCTTCTTTGAAATAACCCAAAAAAGGTCGCACAATCCTCACAGATTACAAGCCAGATCTCAGAAAGCAATTAAAGAGATAACAATAACTCTTTTTAAAACGTTTATCTAATTCCGAACGAGTTTCGTTAATTAATCGCAAACACTTATTTGAATAGTAGATCGCTTTGATAATTTCTCTAATTGGGAACCTACTTTACTCTTTCTCGAGGCTCCCATTGAAAAGGACGCATTAATTGACTACATTTTGTTAGACGTTATCCGGTTGATTATTATAGTGATTTGGTTACAATTTGCTGTAGTATAATTTAAGTATGTTTGTGTAAATTCTGATATATATATATATATATATATATATATAGATATATATATATATATATATTAAAATAGTATTTTAATAAGATAGCTCATATCCCACGAAGCTCAAAATACAGTCTCAAACTACCCTTAACATGCTTCGTTTCATATTTTGGTTTCAACTTGAAAGAAAGAATTTTAGTTTGTAGTATTTATTTTTGCTTAGAATGTTCTTAAGTGGTTTTTAAAAATAATGTCTAATTGTACATTAAAATCTTATCAAATGAACCAATTACAAATGTAATTTGCGCGGCAAATGAACGTTCAGCGTATAATATTCGTTAATTTCTGTGCTCATTGAATTCGTTGAGAAAGCGATTTCTTCATCATTATCTTAATTGATTTTCTCCTATAGTAAGCGATTGGGTGAGATATTGTTTCTAATAATTAAGCGCAATGAATAAAACTATTGTTTGAGCACAACCAAGGATTTCAAATACCCGAAATATTTAAGGATTGTTGGGTATTGTAATTAAAAACATTTCTGAACCTCGCTTTGGCATTTAACGAATTAAGCGGTTTCATAGCAATTTACCATTTATTTATTATATTAGAAGTTTTATTTCTAAACTAGTTTATCAATAGAATTATTTACACTTAGTCTGTGAAACTAGATGTTTCGTAGAATCTTTAATGCGACATTTTCATGTCAATTCATGAAATATTTCATTTCATTTTCATGAATAGAGTATACTTTGGCTTAACAAAGTAAAAGGTGAAGAATGCAATTGAAATATTCCATTGTATCGGATAGTGCTCGGTGACCGAATGATTAAGGTATTAATTACCTCAGTATTTTGTATACTACGCTTCAGATATTTTATTTATTTTTCTTATACATATTTATATTTTTTTGCATTTTTAAATAAATTTTAAAACCACAAACACAAAATTAGAACTACATGCATAATTTGCTATGTAAATTGAAATGTAAAACATATGAATAATCCATATAGTTTATATAATATTTCTATGGAATGGAATAATAATTAATTGGAATAATTAGTATTAAAGGTGTGTTTTTCATAATTTTTTATACAAGCTCACTAAATAGGCTTTTATTTTATTTATTTCTATTGGTTTTTTTCAAATAACCTAATTCTAAAAGTAAATAAATTCAAATATTTTTAAAAGAATCCTAGATAAATAGATTTATTTACCTGAGATTATAATATAATACTTAGAAAGCAGAATTTGCTTCAGATCTATTCCCTATTTTATGGAATTGTTTAGCTAATCGGCCTCTTAAACAATAACAAATGGAAACAATGAGACAGGAAGATTTGTGGACGTTTAAGCCGTTCGAATACGGTGGATTTGCATTATCGCCCGCTAGGAGCCACCAAACAAATTGAATATTAATTAAGGAGGGCACAATTGATTCGAACAATGTGTCGCTTGGTTGTGCCGGCGACAGCTCACTGACATTTAAATAAACTTAAGTAATCGCGTCACTCAAAACTTTTCAACTAGCCCGCAAGTAAAGTTGATGATTAAATCACAGCGTTAGGTATTAAAAATCTGGCAATGTGTAAGTCGACAACGCATATTAGTTTTGTAACCGTAATTTTTAAAAAAAATCTCTTTTTAAAAAAAAAAAACATTGCAACCAAGCGTACTGCGCACGTCATGTTAAGCGGTTAAAGCTATGTAGCGTATTTAAACTCTTACATTTATTCATTTGTTTATGTCATACGTAAGACAACTACAAATACCCAAGTTATAGTTACCAATAATTTACTATAACTTAGGTATTTGTGGCTCTAATTTGTCTATTGTATCGAATTAATATGAATTTAATACGGTCATGCTCTTTAGTGACATGAATATAATAAGTTGCCTCAGACATTAAATCTTTACCATAGCATAGGACTACCATCAGTGATTTGATACGTTGACACAGTACGGTGTAATATTACAAAATTCAACAAATATTTGTTCAACAAGTAAGGGCTAACTTTGCAACAGTTATCGTAACAAAGCTTCAGTCTTAAGTCTTTATCTTGTTGCAAGATAAGGATGAGAACATTATTGATTAAGATCTCCAATAAATCAGGCTGCTGACCGTATCTGGGAGCGGTGGAATGATCCATGGAAATAGCCAAGGGCTGACCATTTGTTCTCGACGGGCTCACCATTCGTCTCCTCTGTGAAATGATAATGAGTGCGAATTAACCGAATGTTAGCATTTGCGTTTAAACGTTGCAATATCAAAATTATTTATTGTTACAATATTGTGTTTGCTTTGAACTATTCTAGGCTATTTCGCTTTGGAGAAACCCACAATAAATAATCTTAATTATTATGGCTGCCGCGTTGATTTAATTTGTTACAAACATGATTGCTTGTGCCAGGTTCCGGGCTTATCGTCGCATCGAATGTAAGCTTATTGATTTTTTCTTTAAATTTATAAATTGAACATTAGCGGTTGCTTGAAAGTCTGGAGATGTTCGGGTTATGATAAGAAATAAAACCTTTTTCTTTTCATTACTGCACTGTCTATTGAGCATAAGTGTGCATGATAGCACACCTTTTTATACGATATTAATGTTTTGATACTCTTTTTTACGACTTTGCTACTTTATGGTTGGATTGGAAGAATAAATTTTGACAATGTTGTCAATTCACCACCAAACGACCTATTATTTATACAGTATTCGTTATAGCATCGCCTATATTGTGGTCCTTCTACCATAAAATTGGAATTAATGGTGGTGGAAACAAGATCAAAAAGTAAAAATAAAATTCGTGAGATGGAGGATCAAAATGTCACATCGGCCGTACATGGGTCCCCGCACGCCTCACGCAGCGGAGTGGATAGTGTCGTGTCTTCTAGTTCTGTTTCAGGGTCCACCAACATTTCGGTCAATAACGCGATTTTGAGCATTCGGTCTGAATATGCAAAGAAAGTCGTGGAGATGGAACGGTTGGCCTTAGAACGTGAACGTAAATTTATGGAGCATGAGCGCGCTGTTTTAGAACTTCAAATGCAGGAACAAATCTCCGCACTCGAAGATCGTCAAAGCGTGCGTTCTAGACGGTAAGACGGCAAGTAAATTGTCTAGTAAATTCGTACACAAATGGTTAGACGAGTGCTTTGACTCTGCTATACCACCCATTTTAGCTTCGGATAATAATGAATTTAGTAGAAACCAGGTTGTACAGGGACCTAGTCAACATAACCGTGTTCCTGCTCACGACCCTATTAAGTCCATTTTGTTGGAAAACGCGAGGCCTTCGCAGCCTAATAATAATAATCGTGTGTCCACTAATATGCAACCGAAGGCTATAGGGGAATATGCTAATATAGTAAGCACTGAGCCAAATATGTGTCACGAACCTTCTTCTCCTAATCATAATATAAACACAATTCAGTATATGCATCGATCGGGCTCTAATCCACCCACAAAAATAATTAGTAAAGTAAGTAATAATAATAATATGTCTGATATTCAGTTACTCGCACAAGCCATCAATTCTCTTTCTACAAATAGTGTGCATAAAACAAAGATCGGCGACGGCCGTCTACCAATATTTGATGGTCGGCCATTAGATTGGCCTGTTTTTAAGCGTATTTTTCAGGATACTAAGAATTTATTTTCACCGAGTGACAATTTAGCTCGACTTGGCATGTCGCTACGGGGAGCAGCACATGAGGCAGTAGCAGTGCTTCTAGTTTCTGCACGGGACCCAGACGAGGTTATTCGTACACTGGAGCGCAGGTTTGGCAGACCCGAGATTATTGTTATTCAGGAAACTGCAACTGTACGTTCATTACCACGTATTAATAATGATTACAGTGACCTCAACAAGTTTGCATGTCGGATTCGTAACTGCGTTGAGATAATTAAGTTGCTTGATCAAAAATCATACTTAGAATCACCTGAACTGTATCATTGCATATTAAGTAAATTAACACCCTTATTACGGTCACGTTGGACAGATTATGCAGCGGTTAACATTTCTACGGAAGCCGGTTTCACCAAACTCGAGCTTTTAACTGATTTTCTCAACCGTGAGGTAGACTTACAGCTCCAGTTTGGAATGATAGCGGTTACCGAGTCATTAGCCTCCGTCAAAAAGTTTGACAAAGTACATATTATAAATTCAAGTAACGACACACAAGTAGTTTCACTTCAGTCTCAAAATCCTAACATTTCGTTGCATACAAATAACATTTTGTGCCCATTTTGTGATAACAAACATTCATTGAATAACTGTGATAATTTCAAGACATTGTCAGTTACTGACAGGTGGCTTTTCGTTAAAGAGAAAAAGCTTTGTCATAAATGTCTGAAAAAAGGTTCACATATATATAAAAAATGTAAGTCCAAAGAAGCGTGTAATGCAAATTGTTTTAAAAAACATCATTTTCTATTACATGATCCTACTTTATCCGTAAATCAGATTAGTGAAATTTCGGGAATCGCACCTGGGACTTCATGTGATAGTACAATTCAACCTCGAAATTCTATAAGCGAGATGTCTACGCAGCCGAAAGACATCGTAGCACATACTTCCAATTTTTCTAACTCTCGTCCTTTATTAAAAATTATTCCCGTCACAGTAATAGGTAAGTTAGGCAGCGTTCACACCTACGCATTGCTTGATGACGGGTCAACAGCTACGTTTATTGACGCGGAATTAGCTGCCGCCATAGGATGTAAAGGTCACCAATCTGATATTATTTTACAATGTATTGGTGGGCTTTCTAAAAATGCTGAAATCGAGTACGTTGCTTTTGAGATAAAAGGCAAGCATAGCAACCGTATATACTCGATTAAGAAGGCACGTTCAATTAAACCTTTGGACTTAGGACGTCAGACAGTTTCGTCTGACATAGTTTTCAAATATCCGCACTTAATTGATCTGTCTTCTGTGCTATGCTATGACGATGTGCAGCCTAAAATAATATTAGGTATTGATAACTGGGACCTAGCGTTCCCGCTATCAATACGAAGAGGCACCAAACAAGAGCCAGTTGCGATTGAAACTGCACTTGGCTGGGTTTTGTTTGGTAGCGTCAGCAGTCGAATGAACAAAGTAGATTTAGTCAATTATGCATATAATACAGGTGATATGGATTTTCATGATAATGACATAGAAAAATTAATTAAAAACCAATATAGGTTAGACTCCGTAGGCATAACGTCACGCGAATTACGTAGCTCAGAAGACGAACGGGCAATAGCAATTTTAGAGCGTACAGCTCATCGTCTTCAAGGAAGACAGGCCTGTTGTGCCAAACAGTTACGGACAAGCCCTTTCGCGATTTTTAAGCTTAGAAAAGAAAATGCTTAAAGACCCGGTTTATGCTGAACGTTATAGACAAAACATTAAGGATTTGCTTGCCAAGGGATACGCAGAAAAGTGTGATAGTGAACCACTTGCTGGTTCGGTTTGTTGGTATTTGCCGCACTTTGGGGTTACAAATCCCAACAAAACGAATAAGTTACGTGTTGTGCACGATGCTGCGGCAAAATCAAATGGTGTTAGCCTAAATAGCTTACTCTTGACCGGTCTTGATTTACTGGAATCTTTGTTTGGTATCTTGCTGCGATTCCGAGAAGGCAAAGTAGCTATGACAGCAGATATCAAGGAAATGTTCCCCAGAATGAAAATCATTGAACGCGATAGAGACGCTCGACGTTTTTTGTGGCGAGACAGCCCTAGTGAGCAAATAGGCACATACAGGATGTCCTCAATGATCTTTGGAGCTGTGTCGAGTCCATTCACAGCCATTTACATGAAAAATAAAAACGCCTTGGAGGTTAAAGATAAGTATCTTATAGCAACAAATGCCTGTGTAGAAGACGTATATATGGATGACTACATCGGCTCCACAGATTCAGTTGAGGACGCTGCAAAATTAGCATGTGATATTGTTGCTATTCATGCTAGGGCTGGTTTCGAAATGAGAGGCTGGATCTCCAATAACACAGCTGCTTTAAAACTCCTACCAGTTGAGCTTATAGCTGAACAATTAAAAAATATTTCTGTAGATTTGGGTAAAACGTGTTATGATTCTCCTTTAGTTCGAGCCTTAGGTTTAATTTGGCATCCGTTATCAGACACGATTGGTTTTAATACTCCTGTAAAAAATAATAAGGATTCTTTACCTGACCGCTTAACAAAACGTGACGTTTTGTCGTTGTTGATGCGCGTTTTCGATCCGCTAGGCATTCTGGCTCCAGTAGTCACAAGTGGTAAAATTATGTTCCAAAATGTCTGGCGGACGAATATTAGTTGGGACACCGAATTATCTTATGCAGATGTAGCAGCATGGAAAAATTGGTTTGCCGATTTAAAAACTACTTCCGAACTAAAAATTCCACGTTGCTACAACTTACATGAGCAACAACCTGTAGCGATCGAGCTGCATGTGTTCTCAGACGCCAGCGAACAGGCATATTCTGCTGTAGTATATTTTCGTTTTAGATTTTCTGATGAGCTCGTGCAACTCGCTCTAATATCAAGCAAATATCGTGTAGCTCCCCTAAAACCATCTAGTATACCTAGACTAGAACTTCAAGCAGCCTTAATAGCTAGTCGTCTAGCAACATCTATTGTAGAAACTACTAGGTATAAAATCAATAGACGTTACTTTTGGACAGATTCCATGAATGTCTTGGGGTGGATTCGCAACGATGCGCGGTGTTTCAAGCCTTTTGTGGCCCATAGGATCGGTGAGATCATAGAACTGACAAATATCAATGAGTGGCAATGGGTGCCGACTAATCTGAACGTTGCGGATGATGCGACCCGCCTCAAGCATGGAGCTCTTAGTTATAACTCTAGATGGCTTAGAGGTCCACAGTTTCTCATGGGTAATAAGTGGCCCACAGAACCAGTAGCTTTGTCTCCCACATTAGAGCTTAAGCCAGTAACTAAAATTAGTACCCATTACATTTCAGACGCCACAAGTTTCATTCCACTTTGCGCTGATTCATCCCGTTTTAGTTCATGGTCCCGCCTACTTCGTTCCACAGCTCATGCTCATAGGTATCTTTCATTACTTCGCATTAGAGCTTTGCATAGGAAAGGTATTTTAGTTGATTTCTCCTCGAGACTACCTAATAAAATTGTCACATTTACTCCGCGAGCTTCTATTGCTTCTCAAGCCCAAAGTCTTTGTAGCACATTAACGGCAGATGATATTAAGCTGGCAGAAATCCATATTCTTCGCAAAAGCCAATTAGACTCATTTTCTGAAGAATTACAATCAATGAGGAATAACCAGCCCATATCAGCCCATAGTCGCCTTAAGCATTTGCCTGGATTTATTGACAACGACAACTTGCTAAGATTGTCATCGCGAATTGCTGTGGTAAGAGACGTAGAGGACGGGGCAAAATTCCCTATTTTACTGGATGGGAAATATCACGCCGTTCAGCTCCTTGTCCGGCGTTTTCAAAACAACCCATGCTAACAACGAGACAGTTGTCAACGAGATTCGACAGATATATTGGATCTTGAGCCTGAGAAACACCGTCCGTTCTGTAGCCCACAACTGCCAACAATGTAAGATTCGCCGTGCTGTACCTGTTCAACCTATTATATTAAAATATTATCTTAAAAAATATTAAAACTATCTATTAAAAAATATTAAAATATTATCTTATAAGAAAAATCTGGCCCAGTTTAAAATTAATTCATTAGAGGATCGGAGAATTATTATGGACCTGCTATTCGTATCCAAAATCTTAAACAACTCAATTGACTGCCCTCCTTTATTGCGCAGGTTCAATTTACGTGTACCTTACCGATATCCTCGCAGCAAAATGACCCCACTTGTAAGTCCACTACGCAGAACGATTTTTGGTTCTAACTCCCCAATAGCCAGAATGTGCAAACTGGTGAATGAGTTTAGTGATGTGATCGATATCTTTGCCGACTCACCCAACAGGCTCCGTAGCACGGTCTTTGCACTGTTGCTAGAATAAGTTGTTTTTGGTTTTTAGATTAGGATCTTTAGATTATTAGTTTATTAGTATTGTTTATTCACAATATGTAGTTGATATGCTTAGTATTCTGTAGTTTGTGCATGCTGATTTACCTGTAAGTGTTTGTTACATTTTTTTTTTTTCAATTGGCATAGTTTAAATTTATACAATTAACAATGTAAACAAACGTTGGTGAATCTCTATAAATAAATAAATAAATATTATGGGAAGCCTGCCAGAGGCGAGAGTTGCGCACCATTACCGGCCATTCTCCTTTGTAGGCTTAGACTATTTCGGCCCTATAACAGTGGCAGTTGGTCGAAGAAGGAAGAAGAGATTCGTGGCGCTATTTACATGCCTGACCATCCGCGCAAGAACCTTGAAGTGGTATTTTCTCTCTCTACAGACGCAGCAATAATGGCCTTAAGAAGGTTCATCGCTCGACGTGGAACACCTTCGGAAATCTACTCCGATAATGGGACAGCGTTTGTTGGTGCCAATCGACAGCTTAAAATATTGTACGACAACGCGATTGTAGATTTCACAGCAACAGAGAGAATACGCTGGCGGTTTATCCCTCCATCGGCACCGTTTATAGGAGGAGCCTGGGAGAGGCTCGTTAAATCTGTGAAAACTGGTCTCAAAATCTCATTAAAGACAAACAGCCCGACGGACGAGGTACTCTTCACCCTTTTAAGTGAAGTAGAAGCAATAGTTAATTCTCGCCCTTTGATGCACGTCTCAGTAACCCAGAGGACCAAGAAGCCCTAACACCGTCCCATTTTTTACTCGGCTCTTCATCTGGTCAGCCAATCCCCGCAACTCTAGATCGTGCGGCTTTGTGTAGCAGAGATGTTTGGCGCCGAGCACTATATATGGCAGACGTATTTTGGCAACGTTGGCTCAAAGAATATTTGCCAAATCTCAGCCCACGGAGATTAAGAGGCGACTCTCCGAA
The DNA here is from genome assembly GCA_036419045.1 of Scirpophaga incertulas. NCBI lineage: Eukaryota > Metazoa > Arthropoda > Insecta > Lepidoptera > Crambidae > Scirpophaga > Scirpophaga incertulas. The sequence continues at coordinate 25,461,309 of CM071627.1, read as the reverse complement.
CATCAATGTTGGTGACTTGGTTTTTATAGCTGATGGGACTTTACCAAGAGCATCGTGGCCTAGAGGAAGAGTCTCGGCAGTATACCCTGGAAAAGATGGCGTGATACGGGTGGCTAATGTTACTTGCCGCGCTGGTGTAAAAACTGGTACCTCTTCCTATTTGAAAAAGGGGACCATGTGCATGATATCACACCTTTTTATACGATATTAATGTTTTGATACTCTTTTTTACGACTTTGCTACTTTATGGTTGGATTGGAAGAATAAATTTTGACAATGTTGTCAATTCACCACCAAACGACATATTATTTATACAGTCCTAAAACCTTAAAATAAAATAGTATTCGTTATAGCATCGCCTATAGTCTATTGAGCATAAGCGTAATAAAATATTTTCGTCAAATCGACATGGTTTAGTAATCTCTACACACAAAAGTAATAGCAAAATAACGATATTTTGTCAGAAAATAAAATGGGATCGCTTTAATTTCATCCCTTTGTTTGAGGACACCAAAATACTTATAATGTGATGAGATTTAATATGTTATATGCGCGTCGACGGACGGTGTGTCAACATGTCCGCACCCCGCTGTGTTTACACTGCTCATGTCATAGGCGGTGTGACCATTTATTTTTATATTGCAGGGATTTCCTAATTTTTATATCCGCCTTTTTCAACTAAGTGACATTTTCTGTGAAGTGTAAAAACAAACATAATATTTCATATATCAGATTATAACTCCAGCTTTTACTTGACGTTCATCCTTAATTAATATCAGTGACTAGTATGCAATAGTTACCCAGATATACAATTTTCTCTCTACATAACTCATGGAAAAATATATATTACCTTCTACAAAGTTATAAAAGGTATCTTTGTATGTTACTAAGTTTATTGTACATCCTTTTTGTATAAACAACAAGTATAATCATATCTAGAACATTTATGGACTAATCAAGATCACAGAGCCACCGATGCAATGGTCCGACAGTCTTGAGTTCGCTATTTTATAGTAGTCTCCATTTTTATAACAATATATTCCAAAAAAAAAGATACTCACATTTAAAATTATAATTAGATAATTAGTTTTAACAATAAATTTCCCGTATTAAATATTTCTATATGCTATCCCAGGTCCTAAACTATCATACTTCATTACAACCTAATTACTATTTGAGCCCCATTCGTAAGTAAGTCATTCGATAGTCACCAAGTAAATCTTATCATCGCAGCTCATATTGTACCCAACAATGGGGCTCTTGCCTACTCTAACTATGTTAGGGCGATTAGACCTTAGTCAACTATTCAATTTTTTCATAGTACAAGTAGGTTGTTTCACGATATTTTTATTTACCGTAGGAGTGTCAAATATATTCCAGGAAATATTCCGATTCGAAATCCAGTTTCGAGATCACAGAGCCACCGGTCCGACAGTCTTGAGTTCGCTATTTTATAGTAGTCTCCATTTTATTATCAAAATGACAGTCATGGTATTAAGCAATATTGAACGGATTTAAGTCTTCGGTACTACTAATATATTTAACCAGATCAACATTTTACTGAATTGGAGTCATAAAAACAAGCCTTTTAGCCCAAGTTTTAAAGGGATTGTATGTATAGTTTTAATGAGTAGGTAATTAGGTTTAGGTAGGGAAGTAGTAGATTGTTTACTAAGGGAGTAAACAACAATTCAAGGCTATAGTGTTATTTTTAATCTATACCAAAATAAAGGATTGTAGAGTAGAATCCCGATTATAACGACGGATTCTAAACGTACTAAAATTGCATTTTGCGCGTTTTTTACTTCTCACTTTTTTTGCGCACGGTTTTGATAATACAGCCAGTTGCTTGGTCATAAAATGAAGTCCTTGGTTATGAAGATTTAACCATATTCCGAATAAAAATCACCTTTAGACCCTAGAGATAGAACAGTTACTCTAGTCCCTGTTTATGGGAATTAAACTAGTTCTTTTTGAATAGATGGTAAAATACTTTTGTACTGCAGAAGACCGCACCTAAATATTATCATGTATGTACTCTTAATACAAAAATTGTAACACTTTTTTTTTTCTCACTGATTTTAAGTACTATTAAAGACACTTTTTTTTTTTTTATTCATATTGATTAAAATCACTTTTACAATTGTATCTTGCATTGGTTATGTTTACGTCGAATTGTTACTTTGACATTGACAGTTCTATAGTGTGGGCCGCTTATCATGATCCTAACACCATTATCTATGGGCAAATTAGGCAACCAAATCTAGCCAAGCGTCGTCTACAAAGATAGGTTCTTTATTAATAATACTGAAACATCACTCCGGAATTCATAGATTAAAAACAGTGTCTTAGATTAATAACTGCCCACAGATTATATACCGGATACTAATTAACAACAAATTATTTGCACTGCCGATTACAAAAATATCGTTTAGGATTAAACTTAAATTTAGGAAGATCAATTCTTCCTTTCCTTTATTTGTGGCGGATCGACATAGTTTCCACACCATCCTAGTCCCGTTTAATAACAAACATCACATACTATACATCGTCTATATAATCTGTGCCTCATCGGTGGTAAGCAATCTGTAATGGTATACTAATCTGTGACTTGGAGATCTGAAATCTGGGAATTGGGAATCGATCTATTGTAAAAATCTCACGCATATTTCGTGATCTAAAAATCGTATAAAAGTTACTGAAAGTGGTGTCAGGATCACAAATTTCAGGAGTATTTTACTTCCCATAAAATTATCCATATCTGTTGGAACACATAATTTAACCTAGTTGCCACCGGCACTTAGGAAAAAAATAATAAACTAAAATATTTACATATTGAAAGCCCGATAAAAAGGTCAGTAATTGTTGCATTTATCTCTTTAATTCTTTAATCTCTTTAATTTCAATTTGTTCCCAATAGTAATGATTTTCACAAATAATTATTGATATTTGTTTTGAGCGGGTAGGCTTAACCACCCATACAAAATCATGCTGAAATTAGTTGCTCAGCTGCTAATCTCATGTATTTGAGGTAATTGGTGTTTGTATTTAATCATAATAATATAAATAATGTAAATTCTTGTTCTTTTAAAATGTAAATGTACCATAATTTGATGAATGTTCAATAGATCATGTTTGATATTTTTCTTTGTAACCTAGTTGTCAGATTTAATTGTATGAAGAACAATAATGTATATGGGTTCCTTCTGAACCGCATAGACCACCCACAGTGAGTCCATGACTATGATAATGTAGCATTTTATGATATGTAACAGGGCAAAAAGGTACCGGGAGGTTGTTATACCCGGCCCTACAAATTTATGTAAGGAAAATATATAAAATAAAATATCCTTGAAGAATATCATATAAAAGTTAAGAAGAATAACTGCCATATATTAAAAGAAGAGTGTCTGGACCCAGTCTCAAGGAAAGTATTCAGTACTAACCACCGGGGGATGGGAATCTAGCTTAAGAATTCATGTTTTAGATTTTAGAATTACCATTTAATTAAATAGTTTATTTCAATACCCTGATCAACCATTGTTGCTAAATATCCTTGCCGAGATTGGTCAAACAGCACCAGAACCAACCTGCCCTTGTGTCTCTCATCTCATCAAAATTTGTTATTTTAATTATATAATAAAGTTATTTATTTTAATTGGTTATTTTAATTTTTTTTAATTTAGTTGTTATAAAAAAAAATATATATATATATTTCAAATTTTTAAGGTTGATAAATAAATCAGTAACTTTGTTATTTTGTATTATTTGTGTTTTCTTTATAAATCTAGTTGGTGAGTAAGAGAATTATTACATTACAAAATATAAATATTTTAATACAATTTTTAAGTCGACAACAATTTACAACGCTTCGTTAGAACCGTGTAAACATTACGCCATCAAAATTAAAATTGAATCCGGGTATCAACATTTGCTAGTGCAAAACTCGGGATACCGGCCTTAATGAGAAAATATCATCCTCTTACCACGTTATCATACCGTTACAACGACAGAAACACCACTTCCATAAGTGCGCGATACATTGCGCGGTTATTTAGTATCGTGTTGTTCCTGTTGCATAAAAAGTTGCGCTGCACTGGGAAACTGGGTGGTATAGAGCATCGTTACGCTGGAGAATCATTAGCGGTATTTTTAACAGCTTGAAGAGGGTCCTCGTAAGAATCATTAACGGTAGACGGGTCAACTGCATCATCTTGAGAGATTTAATTTATTTCATGTGCAAAAATGTTTACTGAACTATTGACACACAAAATGAAGGGTTGCTTTTTTTCGATAGACTTTTTTCTTTCTATGATACTACAGATAAGAGCAAACATAAATTGAACTATATATTTTTTGTAAATAGTAAGAAATATAACATGTCGTGTACAAATGTCAGTGATATTTTGGAACTATGATTCCCTAAATATACTAAATTAATACTATATATAATCTGTGAAAGATATAATTTTACTAACAACCCGCTGACCAGACGGCGGAGCCAGGTTTTGTTACCTTATTAACATCTATTTTCTGAGGTGTGATTAGGATAGGTTTGATATATATAGTTATAGGTTTATATTCGATTTGATTCTGATGACATCCATTAGAAGAAAAAGAAATAATACTAGAAAATCATACTGACGCAAATTAACTTATTCTCCACAATTCCGTAGAGAATTACAACATTGAGGCTACAAATTCAGTTGTTCGTTTCTCAAAGTTCAGGCCGCAGCCGGGCTCAACGGGTAAGTGCTAGTTCTAGATTGTGTGGGGATGTGGTTTCTCAGTGCAACGTTGATTTTAATTACAGGCCTCCAAGTCGTCCTACTTTTCCTACTTTTCCTACTTTTTAGTAGGAAAGTAGGAAAAGTCCTACTTTTTACACATTTGTCCTACTTTCCTACTTTTCTCTAAAAATTGAGTTGAATTTGCGATAATTTATTACACTTATTATTGATTTTTACATAATTATGTCAATATTTCCCAATGAGAAGTTGTTTTTTTCCTAAAAATTGACTGACTAATTTGATTAAATGTATTAATATAACCTTCTGTATGCAATAAAGTATTATAATAAAATAATAATAATGGGCTCTGCCCCGCTGCCGGCGGCACACAGGTTTAAGTTTTTTATAATATTTATGTTTTATATCTATCTCGTATATGTATTATAAAAAAATTAAATTTAATATTGTACTTTAAATAAATGAATAATAATAAATGATTTTTATCAATTTATAAGTTCCAATAGTATTATATCTAATCAACCGTGAAAACAATTTTTTTCAAAGACATGGCTATACATTGTGATACAAAATAAAAATAGTGATTATTATCAGTGCTTACTATTTTGACATGTCTCTTAGATTTCCCAATGAAGTAAACTGAGGGGAAATCCATGCTCCTGCTGCTTTAACCCGGTTGTGGCAGCATTTTCTTTCCAGGTTCAGGATATATTAATAGTTTACCCAAAATTTATATTAGACCTACTAATTCATGCGTTTTTTGAGATCTTCAATTGATGTTCACATTGTTAGGAAATAGTTGCAGACATGTTCTATAATTTAGATAATTATTAGTCTTAAGTGATAGAAAATGTCTACAATAATTTCCTAATCAATTCATGTTTTTCAGATTTCTTTTCTGTACTTAGGTAATTGGTGATAGTTGAATGTTTTTGAAGAAACGTAATTTTTTATGTAGAGTGTAGTGCAGTGAACATGCCTAACAAAACATCATTTAAAGATGAATGGTTAAAGAAGAAGGACTCAAACGGCCAAATTATTGAACAGTGGTGTGTAAAACGATCAAGATATGAAGTATTTTGTCGTTTATGTAAGAAGGTTGTGAGATGTGATATCCGTGGGCTGAGTCAGTTGCTAACTCACTCAAAAACTAAAGTCCACTCTTCATTTGTTAAAGACGTGTTAGCTGGAACACAAATGATTTTAGTAAGTCAAACTAAAACCTTAAATGAAGCAGATAATACCGTAGCTACTATTTCCTGTTGGACAGCAAAAGAAGAAGTCATAAAGGCAGAGCTCTTGTGGAGCCTCAAGTCAGTTAGTAATGATTATTCATATAACTCAGCAGATGATACTCCAAAGTTGTTTAAAGAAATGTTCCCTGACAGCACTATAGCTTCCAGGTTTTCTATGTCCCACTCAAAATTATCTTACATGATAACAGAAGCATCTGGACCGTATTTTCATGAGGTCTTATTGTCTAAATATATAAAGTCCTCATCTCCATATTCCATTTCTTTTGATGAGTTGACCAATAGAGAAGTAAAAAACAGCTCGATCTGAAAATTAGATACTGGTCCAGCATTAAAAAAGAAGTTGTCGTCCATCATCTTGACACACATCTAATGGGACAGGCAAAAGCCAACACTATCTCGGAAAAAATTATTCCAACAATTAATGATGCTCAAATCCCACTAGCAGACTTTATTGCATTAGGCAGTGATGGGCTCAATGTAAACAAAGCAGTTTTCCAAATGGTGACTGAAGTGAAGGAATCTCAGGACCTACCTCCTCTTCTCAATATCGGGTTTTGTAAACTACATTCCGTCCACAATGCTATTTCCAAAGCTCTACATGAATTTGGAGACGATATAGTAGACTTAATAGTTTACTTACACTATTTTTTCAAACTTTCCCCTGTCAGGGTCGAAGAACTAAAAGAACTACAAGATGAACTTGGTTTCAAAAATCAAAAGTTTCTAAAATGTGCCAAGCAGATGGCTTACTTTAGGACCTGCTTTGGAAAGATTGCTGAGCCCAGTGGTCAGTGGCTGAAAAATATTTTATGAAAACTCTTCCTGTAAGAGATAAGAAAATAACTGAAAATGGACGTTACAACCGAATAATAAAATTCTTTAAAATCCCCCACACAACTCTGTCCAAGATCCATTTTCTGATTACTGTATCGAATCTATTGCAACCATTTCTAAAACTTTTCCAAAAGGAAGAACCTCTTATCCACCTACTGTTTGATCAAATGGTCAGTGTTATTAAGAACTTGCTTGGACGTTTTATCAAAATAAAAAAATTACAGAAATGAGCATTGAAGATTTGAAGAGCCTGAAATTCCCAAATTTTGAAATTGAGCTCTCTGACAAAAATATACATATTGGAGAAAACACTAGGAAATTAGTTGGTAAACTGAAGGCAGAACAACAGTCAAGTTTGATTGTGGGTATGCGTAAATTTTTGAGGTGTGTAACTTTGAAGTTACACACCTCACCTACAACTTTGAAGTACCAACCAATGGTATAATCCGAGAAGCACGATGTCTGAAGGCCCAAAATAGGTGTGAATCTTGGACTCTTGCATCTGTGAAGAACCTTACAGCCAGTGTCGAATTAAAAGAATCCCTAAATGTAGATATAGTAAGTGATGAATGGAAAGTTCTTCAGTGTGAAAATATTCCACAAGACTGGTATAGTTATGAAATTGATGGAAATATAATGCATTGATCAATACTATAGTGAAATCTTTGCTTTAAACAATGATCTTGGCCAAGAAAAGTATCCTGAACTAAATAAATTAGTAAAAGCAGTTTTGGTTATTCCGCACGGTAATGCTGATGTAGAACGAGGATTTTCTCTAACTTCAAACTTTTTAACTAGTACAAGTACTTCTCTTTAGCAGCCTCGACCAGTGCTTTGCAAACTACAAAGGATGGCTTAAAAAAGTTTGACAATAAATGTCACTTAGTCCCTATCACAAAAAATTTCATTGATAAAGGTGCTAGAGCCTACAGATCTTACGTAGAGAGAATAGAAGAAACAAAAGAGAGTGGAAGCAGAAATAAAAAAACAAAAGGAAGAAGAAAAACAGAATAAATTGAAAGAAAAAGATTTGAAAGAATTTGAAAAGAAAAGTAGAAAAACTAAAGAATTGATATTGAAAGAAAAAATTCTAGGAAAGAAAGAGGATGAAGCTGCGACAGAGATGGATACTTACAAGACACTAGTAGACAAAGCAAATGAAAGAATTAAAAATGCATTAAAGAACCAGGATTTAAAAGGCGTTAAAATAGGACAAAGGCCTTAAAATATCCCCATACCAAATTACATTGAAAATGGTTTGGCTGTTGCCGTCGCAGTTTCCCGCGGGAAAGAGATGTTTTATCGCGGTAAAAAGTATCCTATGTCCATTTCCGGGGTTCAAACTATATTCGTGCCAAATTTCATCAAAATCGGTTCAGTAGTTTCGGCGTGAAAGCCGGATAGACAGACAGAGTTACTTTCGCATTTATAATATTAGTAATGGCTAAACTCTATTTAACATTTTTTAAATCCTTCATTAACGTTTTACGGTATTTCCTTATTCCTATACCTACTATTTGATAGACTATTGAGTATTTATTATTTAGTTTTTAGGGTTCCGTACGTCCGAATACAAAAAACGGAACCCTTATAATATCACTTGTGTGTCCGTCTAGCGTCTGTCCGTCGCTTCCAGTCCATTATCTCCGAATCTACAAAACCGATTAAGATGAAATTTGGTACACATATAATAATTTTTTTGATAATATTTTTTTACTTATAGATAATACGAAAAATAATAAGAAGTCCATGATATTAAAATAACATTGTAAATAACTCAATTTTGTTTAATATGTTGTATAGATAATGGTACGAAACCCTCCGTGCGCGAATCTGACTTGCACTTGGTCGGTTTTTAATGTCATTTCATTGTTTCAGCACAAAAAGATTGATTTTATGTCAAATTAGGTCCTACTTTTCAGTAAAAAAGTCCTACTTTTTGCTAAAAAAAATCCTACTTTTCCTACTTTTTTGGGGTCAAAAACCACTTGGTGGCCTGTAATTACTATATATTCATTTCTACACTTGTATAGCCATACATATTTCCATTTCCATACATATATTCATATGCCTCATTGCTTCAATTTCCGGGCAAGAAAAAGTTTAATGATTCCGTTTTAATGATTATTATTGATTGAGGCCTAAAATTTTTATTACGCTGAAGTTTAATAACCTCCATTTGATGTATACTTAGTCTGGCCATAAATACTGTTACACTTAAAAATAAAAAAATATTACATTTGAATTTCGAATCTGTCATTTGTATACGGTTGTTCATTGTGTTTTCTCATTTTGGCGCCAATACATTTTATAATATTTTGCGATATTAAAATGGAGTGGGGTGATAAAGAGAACCGAATCGCTGTGATTGCATTACACAAAGTAGGTATGGAGCCAAATGCAATTTTTAAAACTCTCCATACCCTTGGTATTAGTAAAATGTTTGTGTACCGGGCTATTAATAGGTACAATGAGACTTCCTCTGTTTGTGATAGAAAAAGATCTGGCCGTCCACGTAGTATTCGTACGAAAAAGGTGGTCAAAGCAGTAAGGGAAAGAATTCGAAGAAATTCTGTCCGAAAGCAAAAGATTTTATCTCGGGAAATGAAGATAGCACCTAGAACCATGTCACGTATTTTAAAAAATGACTTAGGACTTGCAGCCTATAAGAGACGCACTGGTGACTTCTTAACTGATAATTTAAAGAAGAATAGGGTGGTAAAATCGAAACAACTACTGAAACGGTACGCAAAGGAAGGTCACAGAAAAATTTTGTTTACGGATGAGAAAATTTTTATAATAGAGCAACATTTTAACAAACAAAATGACCGTATTTATGCTCAAAGCTCTAAGGAAGCTTCCCAATTAGTCGACAGAGTGCAAAGTGGACATTATCCGACTTCAGTGATGGTTTGGTGGGTTGTTAGCTATGAAGGAGTGACTGAGCCATATTTTTGTGAAAAAGGTATCAAAACATCGGCACAAGTATATCAAGATACCATTCTTGAGAAGGTAGTTAAGCCCCTTAACATCACCATGTTCAATAACCAAGTATGGTCCTTCCAGCAAGACTCGGCGCCGGGTCATAAAGCTCGTTCCACGCAGTCTTGGTTAGAAGCGAACGTTTCGGACTTCATCAGAGCTGAAGACTGGCCGTCGTCTAGTCCCGATCTTAATCCACTAGATTATGATTTATGGACAATTTTAGAGAGCTTGCTCTAAACGCCATGATAATTTGGAGTCCCTAAAACAGTCTATACGATTGGCAGTGAAGAATTTTCCCATGGAAAGAGTGCGTGCTTCTATTGATAACTGGCCTCAACGTTTAAAGGACTGTATTGCAGCCAATGGAGACCACTTCGAATAAGCTTTATATACTTTTAATTGATTTATATTTATGTACTAAACTAACATAGTGTAAAAGTAATAAATGTTTTAAGCAGATAAAAAAAATGTTTTTTCTATATTTCAATATTTATGGCAAGACTAGGTATATGCATATTTTAATAATTAAGCTTTGTAGTTCATTCATTGAATTAAAATATAAAATCTAATAAACAGATACAAAATTCATTACTGTCATTATAATCGATCATAACTAACATTCTGTAGGTACTTTGTTTAATCAAAGGCAAGTTATCGAGACTGAGTATAGCGAAAAAATATTATACCGTATTCTGAGGGTGTATTTTTGGACCATAAGTATATTATTAGAAATGATCTTTATTCAGGATGTTCGAGGGTCTATCTCGATAAATGTTTGCGATATTTCACCGTCTTATTGGTTCATAAACAAAAACTCACAAGCGATAAATTTGAAGGGGCTGTTTATAAACGTCTGATAATAAAGATCAAGAGTTACTTATGACAGTTAAAACCGTTTTTATAAAAAAAAATTAATCAATAGAAATCTAAGCCCAAGTTCTATAAACATTTCTGAACATTATTTAAGAAAGAGAAGTGATAATACTGTAAATATACAGTAAATTATTTATACATTTATATATATCGTATGGTATAATGTTAACGTAACTAAAGATTTAAATCCAGAATAGTCCCCTCATGATTTTGATTTCATTCTCCAATGCTATATTATGTGAGTATAATTTTCTCTTCATTAAGGTCTCATTGAGTCAGGTAATTAATCATCAACATTGTATTGTGTGTATAATCCTAATACTCCTAATAATAATTCTCGGGAATCAAATATTTTAGTTATCCAAAATAAGCTTAATTGTTTTCATTGTCAAATAAGGCCATGATGTATAAAATATGTAGAGATTGGATATGTACTTGCATGAGTAGGCCCAACATTTTCAAAGTATAATTCTGTAATACAAGTACATTTAATCATGTCAACAAACTTATTTATATATTTTTTCAAATAGCGGACTACTAACAGGACACTAATCACGAGGAACATTTCTATGCTGTATATTAATTAGCATTATGTAGTTTCTAAAAAATCTAATGAATTATTCATTAGATTTTTTATTAATTTATTGTATAATTTTATTTTGTGAATTAAATTTTGTTGTTTTAAATCTCCATTCATCAGTCACTTATGAACGTAATCTAAACTTATTCTAAGAAGAACATAATGAAAAGGAATTTAAAGGAATTGAATGCAACGAGTAAAATCATTTTCGTTACACGTTAATGAATTTTTTTTTTCCTTGTATTAGTGTGATTGAATATGTCAACAAAAAAAAAATAAATTGTTTAATGAAAATATATACGTAAAAAATATGACAACAATTTTAAAACAAATTTCCACAGTCTGGCAGCTGCCTCACAAATGTGAAGATTAATGATTTCGGATTAGAATTTCACTACTAATATTAACAAGAGTAAATTCACGCTATATATGGATCGAACTGTATAAAACATTTTTTACGGATCTGTTGTTGTAAAAGTATAATCATGTGTTAATTAATTTTGATTATTTATGTAATAGTTAAATAATATCCTATCGATAGAGTCAAAATACTTTATTTGTTGTTACTGCCCTTAAACATACTTATATCTTGACTTTTAATAAAATATTCGATTATTCGAATAACTGAAATGCAGTATATTCAACTTAAGGTTTATATTGCGGGAAATTTAATCACTTCCGATAGATTTATTTAAAATTCCATCTAGTAATGTACTTTATTATTTGTATTACAAGTAAGTTAGATAGATGCCATTTTACTTATTTTAGAGTAAGTAATGTCTCTTATTTAAAAAAAATGCCGCCTCCTCCTACGATTTTATCCTTTGTCGTGGGTGCAGTCACAAATATAGAATCTAACACGTACGTACACCCAGACTGGAACAGATTTTTGTAGGTACTACAAAATTTGAAAAAAACATGTGAGCAAAATAAAATTTTATTTTTAAAAAATTGCTAGTATTAACCTTTAAGTGAATTAACCTGGCAAAACGAAAAAGGGTTGGCTTTAGAAACATAAACAGAAATCGACAATTTAATTTGTTCGAATTGTAATACGACATTACATGTTAAACGACCAAAAGAAGTTAGACGCATTTCAGTATACGGAGAGTGACGAACGGTGGCACTTTAATTTGGTTGTGTTATAAATTGAGTGAACATTGCGGAACTCATTCAGTTAACAGTCGATCTTGTAATGGCTTGTTAATTTTTCAGTGTAGGACTTAAAATAATAAAATAACATCTTCTTTAACTTTAAACAGTCATTACTTAAGTGAAATCAGGTCTAAGTATTGCAAATGTAACAATTAGCGTTAGTTCCAAATCTCACATGGCATCTAATGTGTTTAAAAATAAAGCTTTATTTTTCCGTAGTAAAATATTTCCTTCTTCATACCAGCTCAAGATATCGACACATCAAGCGTATTCAATACATACCTACAAACATTCATATCTTTCCTCCTTATAATATTAGTCCAGATATAGTAAGATTCTAGTCTCATATATTTAGAGAGATATTATTTTTTTGATAATCTAACCTGCTTACAATAAAATATGAATAATCCACACAAACAAGAAAAAATATAATTTTTTGGCATATATAGAAAATAAAAGTTGTTCTTTAATTTTATGTTATTTTCTGTTACATCTTAAATGTGAAGTTTATTTCACTTCCATAGTAATATAATATTATTAGTAGTATCATTGGTAAAAGGTACCATGGTAATAAATTTATTACTCTCTAAATGTACCATGGTAACTAAACACACCCGCGGTTCTCTTACGTATTTTTTTGTTCACTATTTTAAATTGTACATTTTCCATTTATCTTTTATAAAATACGATTATTGTTTGAAATACAACGCAACTTTATATCGTTATGTACATGAATTTTGTTTAAAGAACAAATCTTTAATTTTATTGTCAATGAAAAATAATATTGAAAGCTCTATATATGTACTTCATGTTATGTCGCTAAATCTCAAGTGAAAGCCGCCCGGCCGGCAGCACGCGCCCGGCGTCAGTAATTAAGTGTATTTGCTGAACTAAATTACGGCGAGATTACACGCACCCAGATCCACCCCCATTTACATACATTGGTTAATAACGCCGTGAATGTAGGCTACTTAAAGAGAACATAATGTATAACTTACGATAACATTTTGATCTCGATCTTTTCATGCGTTACAATTTAATTTCACCGAGTTTTATAGTGATACACAATATAAAACCTTAATCACGCATTATTAAATAATACATAGACATTTTAAAATTACCTTTATTTTCAATTGTGTTGTTTCTTACAACACACATGTATAAAAAATAAAACTTGCACATGAGACTGCCAAATGGACAGCAAAAACGATAAGGTGTACGATTTCTAGATATTAAACGTAAAGGCTTCCAACACGGATTTCGACTGTAACCTATCTGAAACCAGCTTTTATGAATCGGAGTTATGGCAGGCTTTAAGGCAGGTGCACAATACGCGTTTACGATCGCGCTCACAGGGTTGGCATATCCTCAAAGAAGATCACAGGGTTGCCGCCTTTTGATATTTTAAAGTAAAACATAGGTCACACTTAAACTTTCTGAAATATGCAACTTACATTAACAGCATATAAATTTATTAATACATTTAAAAATTGAGCTTCAGCCTTGAAATAAAATTTGACTGTCATTTCTTTCACATTATGGTGTCACTTTAGAAAATGCGTGCTTACAATAAAATTAATTAAACTCCGGAAGATTTTTTAACGATTTAAGTGTAATTTGATAGTTCTGCAGAGCTGCGTTCGGCTTCAATCTGCAGGGGATACCTCCGCCGATACAGGGGAGCCCTCCTCGGCAGAGGCTACAATACCTCCCCCGATCTCCACCACCGATGACGCCCCCCGGCCAAGGGGCGTGGTCCCTCCCGGGTCCCCGTATCCGCGGGCGCGATTTCCTCGCGCCCACCGGCGACCCGCGGCAGCGCCGCAGCTGTGCTACCGAGCCCGGCGCCGCCTCCTTCGAGCGGGATCGGCCATCTCCCGACCCCGCTCGGCGGCCTACTTCTGGAGTATCACTGCTTCACAGATGGAGGCTACAGCCCTCCAACCTCCCTCGTTCGTCAGCATTGCCGCAATCAATGCCGGCGGAGACATATCTCGCCCGATCTCTGCGACCAAGACTCGGCGCTTGGAGGCCCACGCGGAGCACTCCACCAGCGTGTACTGGGCCGAGTCGAGGTCGGATGCGCAGTGGTGGCAATGTGTCGATCTCTCCCGTCCTATTCGACACAGATACTCACCGAAGCAGCCATGCCCGGCGAGTATCTGAGTCAATCGGTAGGTGACATCCTCCTTCCCGTGGAGCCAAGCTTCGAGGTGCAGGGGTACGGCACCGACGGCCCGCTGACGCACGCAGATCCGTAATTCGAGCTGCGCACGCCAGGCCGCCACAATCCGTCGGTGCCACTCCCGCTTAGGCACTTCGTGCGCGGGTTCCAGGGCGCCCCCCCATCGCTCCCCCGGTCGACACGCCGCGACGCATACATCGCCGCGTACATGTCGGCCAGGATGTCGAATGGGGGGGAGCGTCCCAGAACGAGATTGTACGGTAGCCTCGTACGATCCGTATGGCCATTATCCGCTACAGGCTCCGTAGCAGAGCTCTGCAGCGGGGGGACCTCGCGCAGTCCGCGCGCGACCACACGGGAGCCCCATACATGGCCACGGATCGCACGCCACGCCCTCGTACAGGCGGCGAACTCCATCCCTTGGTCCCCCGAGATAGGGCAGCAGGCGATGCAATGCGCCCGCCACCCTTTTGGCTCGGGGGACCAACCGCACGAAATGCTCCTCGAAGCTCCAGCGGTGGTCCAGGGTGAGGCCCAGGAACTTGATGTACGGCCCCACCGGAACCACCGCGTCACCCACCCGGATCCGGCAGCTGCCTAAGATCGAAACAGACAGAACTTAATTTATTTAAATTATAAAATACAGAGACGTAAGTTATGTAAGATTACCAGCTAAGTGGGTAAATGGCAGCCCTGCGTTGACACAGTTTTATTGCTTGGCTATCTGTGTGCCACGTTATTTATCCCGATCGGGTGTTTACAGCCCGTTAGCGAACTATCACGAGCGTTTTATTATTGACCTTGCGTCAGAGACCGTGCCGTGACATTTTTTGGCACATCAAACTTTTAATGTAGCGTAAGTGAAGTCGTAAGGTGGTTATAACTGTTGGGTATTCTTTCAGTTTTTACAGACAGATATTGTCCTTTTAAGCGACCAGATTCAAGAGACCAGAGAATTCAGAGTTCTAATTTATTCAGAGCTATAATACGCGGGCGGCTCACAGGTTTCGATTCTATATGTCATCACTGTTAACACACTATTATAAGTGGCGAGCACTAAAAAATTATATGAAAAAAGAGCTATTAATAGTCAAAATGAATTTATTGTTTCTCCAACAACGTAGGTATAGTCCAATCTGACTATGACTCTCTGACTCTGACTAATACGTCCACTATAGTACAAAAGTAATTAGAGGCGGATTTCCAATCTTAGCTCCCCTAGCCTCTAGGTCATGTAGTAAGTACCAGCCACCCCTTCTCAGCACCCACACGCGATTAGCCACCCCTAATATCTGGCCGGTCTAGGCCCTGGTTACCCCCTGGTCTAAGCCCTCGTCTAAGCCTAGGGTCTCCTGAGCCTTAGTCCAAATCCGCCACTGAAATTAATAATACATGAATAAGTTTGAATTTTTATAAACAAGTCACACAATTCGATTACGATTGCAGATCAATCCAAATATTACAAAATCATCCCGTGGTGACATTGTCTCTATAGGTATTGACCGCCGTGAGTGAAAATCAAATAAAAGGACTACTTTTATTACTACTAGGTATAATAACAAGTCCCGGAAGTCGCTTGGTGTTCACGGGGGCTCCCTACATGCCTGAGGAAGGCCATCTCTGAGGTTTTTAGTGATTAGGCCTCCCTCTTCTGGGGAGGAGAGCTCCACCTAACCGCCGGCTCGCCACAGCCGGGGTATGCAATTTAATGCTTTTTCCTCAGGGGAACAAAAAAAAAACAGGTATAATAACAAATTTGGAGGATGTCGCCGCTTTCTCCGAGAATGTAATATCGCAAGTGGCAGCGGAGAGGGAGCGCGAAAATGATCATTACGCCGCTCCTCTCCGGCGCAGACGGTTGGGCGGTAGAAGGTAGGTCAATGACACCCGTCCTCCTTGACCGATATAGATGAGGCCTGCGTGCTATGCTAAGGTGGTTCCTGAAGCATGTTATTACAGGCTCCTCTGTGGATTACGCTTATGTCCAGGGTAATCTTCCAAAGGCGCTAAAACCCGCCTCAAAACCTGGTCGGACAGTCCTGGGATCGTCCTAAGTAATTCGGTTTCCCAGTTCCTAAATGACCCCAACTATGGGCAAACAGGACATCGAAGTGGTTTAATGGGTATGCTCGGCCACCCACCGGGAGAATCCCACACACGTCTGTTGATTTGCCAAATCAACAGGTAAGGTGCGTAACTGCATTCCACCTCGTAAAAAAAGGTACAATAACAAATATCAGCACTGCCGTATTATAAATGTAATGATTACAATTATTTATTATTGTCAGTTTCTTGAACCTATATGAACTCTGCTTAGAAACTTGTTTTATTTTTTACTTGTTTATGCTATAAAATAATGTATAATAATTTATAATGTATAATAACTACATTATCTTTTTTTCAATCAACATTTATGTATCTAAATATGCAGGGCAATATTCATTCAAGTTTCCTAGCGAGAGTTTCACAGCTGTGCAGCTGTTTAACAAAAAAATTAAGAGTTGAAAACTGAAAGAATCGTTTAAATCCTTTAAGTGGTCCTGGATTTATGAGTACTCTTAGGGGCTGCAACTCGCTTTGCATTTTATAAAGAGAAAAAGCAAATGATTTTAGTTCCAATGTATATTTGATTGTAAATTTATGTTTTCACGTATGTATATCTAAGAGCTTATCATATAGATTGTATTAGTGTTTCTAGACTGCTATTCTTTTAGACCAGTCCACCGAGAATATGCTCAAAACATAAATCACTCAGGAAGAAAAAAAAGATTTATTTTAAGAGTTTTGATCCACACAACGTTGAGCTTTTATGTTTACCAATCCCTAGATCACCTCGACTAGTTTTAGGTGATCTAAGAAGTGGGACATTATGGACATCAAAATCGTTTAGGATATCACTGCTTCTATGCACTATTCACCGAAAGATCCACATATGTGTACCGAATAGATATTGACAGATAATGATACAGTATTCTTTCTTTAAAGGATACAAATGGATACCTATTACTATATTTATACAAAAAAATCTAGCAGTGATTTGAACCATAGATAAAAGAGTGTTTTAATTTGATCCGAATATTCAATAATATTTGGACAATACTTAAAAATGGAGAGCAATCAATCTGCCGTTAATGTGTATCCCAATGGAACCCTTTGTAGTTAATCCTGTGGCTCTAAATTCCTGTAACGGTAGTACCAATACTAATATTGCTCGATTCATTCTGTGTATAATACACGATTCACAACATTAGCTGAGCTACAGTAACAAGTCACTTTATGGTTTCAGGGCTCTCGGTAGCCTAGAGAGAATACTATCGAAGGCTTAATTTATATAATTCAGAACCTAATGCTTAGTCAATTATGTAATATAAAGGAAGAGACAGTATTAATATAATAATTTAAGTGCAGAACACATCTGTTTTATAGTAATAATTCTACGAGAATTTCTTCTACAACAATTCTACAATTTATCCACATTATAATTGTAGCTATAATTATAATGTAGATAAATTGTTACTAATAAACATTCTGTATTTATGTCTTAGAATATGCGTTGATGTGTTAGTCCGATGTTTATTTTTCTGACTGTTACTTCATGACATGATTTTGCATACAGTATACAACAGCATGAGGTTACACTTGAAGAAATGTTATAAGTGGCATTTATAAATTATATTTCTAAGGCTACCTATATAATAACTTGTATTAGCTAGATGACTACAATTAAATATAAATGTTTTCAGGCACTTGTTGATGTTCAACAAATTATGACATCATGGTGGAAGTGTATTTAGTATGGTGCGTTTTTTAACGCTTCGTGACAATACCCTGTTCATTTTGCAATATTTCTAAGTTATTAGAGTATTAATAATTTACATAGAATAAAAACATCATGTACTCTACCCTATTATGATATATTTACATAATACGGTAGTTAATGCATTATTATCAATATTATAGTACATGGTTGTGTGAACATAGTGCGCGCTTTGTGCGATCATTTCAATACATACCGTGAATGTGACAATCCTCCGGCAGGCACGGCCGACACGTTTGTTGATGTGGGCCGCTTGCGGTTTGTGATCTAACGCTCTCGCTACTCATTTTAACAATATTAGCACTGGCTGTTGTAGTTCAATAGTCCATCTATTTAAGGTGGAAATACAACTTCCCAGTTTGTGTATAAATAAATGCATCGCTAACAAAAATGAAATAAGTTTTGCTCTTAACCGCCTTTTGTTTATTATTTAAGTTTTGTGTGCATAGATGAACTTAACGCCGAGTCATAATCTGCCAATCTGCCACCTTGGATGGCCCGAATTTTGAAAAAAATATTATTTTCTTCTGACAAGGTACTGATTTTGTAACACTATACAAAATTGTAGCGACTGCATATCAAATAAGTTTATTTCAAAGTATGATTAAGCTTAAGCCACGACGGTGATATATGTATAGAACGATTCTGTCAATACTTGACAGAAGTCTCTTTTTTCGCAGTCTGCACATTTATTCCATTCAATAATCACTGTGATAAATTTTTTTGCTCTATTAATTTATATATTTAAACAAAAATAATCATATTTTCAAGAAATTATTATATTACAAAATATTGCAATTATTTCGAATACATCACATTTCTACGTTATATAACATACAAATATAATATAAACAGCATAATAAATTCTCAAAACATTTATGCAATAGTATATTGATAAAATTTATTCTAATTCGCCTATGTTGAAATGATTAGTAGAGTAGCCGCCGCGTTGTGGACGATTGGAACTGGTGCGTGAGAGCATTGCTTAGGCTTCACGCGAGGATGAGGATAATCCACTGGCCATAAAACGCAGGCGCAATTAATTATATAAATACCTTTTTAGATTAACAATAGAACTAATTTATGGTAACCTTTAGTCCCCTATTTTTATCGTTTCTTTCACTTTCGCAAAAAACGTGATCGATTTTATATTATTTTCATATCTTATTATCTGAGGGCTTAATTACTTTAATGTCATTATATCGTTATAAATATACTTACATCATCAGCTTATTACCTTTAAAAGGGATGTAAACTGAATCGAATCAAGACAGATTAAAAAATTACAAAACCAAAAGAAGTATCCTACAAATATTCTTCGAGTCCGGGAAAATGTTTGGCACTTTAACTTACTTCGCTCCACAAATGTACCGATCTGACAGTGTTTAGGGGAAATATTGACATATTTGTAACACATTTCCATACGTCGGTTTTCCATTACTCCGCCTGTCAGATTCCGCTGATCAAATTGTTACTATTTCATCGTGCCAGTTATTTGTGGTTTGTAGTGTTTCTGTCAGTTGAATTATACATATGAAATATACATAATTATACGTAGAATTTACTCCGAATATTATTTTGAATTATGTTGCTTTTATATGTCATAAGTAACAACAATACTTTAGATAATAATGTTTTAGTAATTTTATTTAGAATAGTGTGCGTGTCAAATGTGAATTAAAATTTAAATAATTCTCTCTCAAAAAATATTAAGATGAAAGTTAAACTCAAAACTAAGTTTAATAACTTTTGTCAATATTTCATATTCTTAACTTGAGAGTTTTGTGGGTAATTAATATGTATATGTGTTATATGTCTATGTACTGTATAATACTTTTAAGATCTTAATCGAATATTTAAAAATAAACACAATTTAATGCATGGACCTTTTATATTCGTCAACTAATACATACAATTTATATTTTGTGTATTTCATTTACAAACAGGCCAGTGAAAGCTTAACTCGACGGCCGGCCATTATTCATGAGTAATCTTTAACAACCCAATGCCCAGATACTGCTTGCCAGTCAAATAACGAGCAAATATTTCACAGTGAAAACAAACTCAATTTAAATAAAAAGGCAAGCAGTATCATAATTAGGCATCTATTTTGCCTGTTATTTATTGTCGAAACTCATAAAAGGATTTAAACACAAAAAATAAAAATAACACTTTAACAAAACCTTTCCAAATACTAAATTATGATGACAATAATATAAATTTCAAAACATAAAACATGGCAATTTTATTTTAAGACATGGTCTATGATTATAGGTATACTAGGGTCCGTTTTACAAAACTCGACTTCAGCAGAGATTTTAATTTGAGTCTCATTCTATAATAGGGACATAACGGGACAGTTTGGCAAATTCCTACATAACTTTGTTTCTATTACACGATCCTTTCTATGTTTGTCACAGGAAAATATACATAACGTGTAAAAGTCGTAAGGGAGTGAATTCGAATGATGATAACACCTTTCAAAGATGTCACAAGCACCACCGTCACCTATCAAAGATGACTTAGGACTTGCAGCCTGTAAGAGACACACTGGTTACTGGGTACTTAACTAATAATGAAAGAGCATAGTGTGATAAAATCATAACTGTTTATGCGGTATGCAAAGGGAAGACAGAAATATTTTAATTACGGATAAAAAATATATGACGGTGGCGGTAATAAGTTAGTGTTTTCATCTCTTGACACACAGGATTCATGGCGTCGATCTCAGTCGTCTCAAATCAATTACAATCAAATTTAATCCTATTAATTATTACTAAAAGAAACGTCCACAGATATTTACAGTCGAGTACTATTTTAACAAATCTGATTATTAAATGACGCGACGAAGTTTCCTAATTAGTCAATAAAGTACAAAGTGAACATTAATACGCATTATCAGTTATGGTTTGATGCAGTGTTAGCTATAATAAAGGAGTTACTGAGGCTTGTTTGTGTAAAAAAGGTATCAAAATATTAGCACAAGTGTATCAAGATCTTGAGAAGATGTTAAGCCCCATAATAACACAATTTTCCATAACTACAAATGGTTCTTTCATCAAGTCACAAAGATCGATTCACCTAGGTAAGAAAAGAAGGAATGGAAACTTCATTAGAGGTGTAGACTGGGTGTCATATAGTTCTGATCTTAATCCACTGGATGATTATGATTTCTGGACTATTTTGGAGAATATGACTTACTTTAAGCTACTTGATAATTTTGACTCCTGTAAGAAATTCATAAGATTGATAGTGAAGAATTTTCTCATGCAAAGAGGGCGCGCTTCTGTTGTTTAAAAGAGTATATTGCAGAAATGGATTGCAATTCGAATAAGCTTCATATATTTTTATTTTATTATTTTATTAATTGATGTATAACTGATGTAAAAGCGTAGTATATTTTGAAAATAGTTTTGACGATATTATTACTAAAACAGTATACTCATTAATATCATAACTATCATGACAAACATTAAACAACGGTGAAGTGATGGTAAAATTAACTGTTTACTATAAAACGTGACCCGTTCGATAATAATCACCTAACACATACAACTTGTTAAAAATATTTAAACATATCAAATATTATCTGACAGTTGGTATGTACGAGCAATCAAGGCCGCTCTTAAGAAAGCTTAAGCTTTAGACTATGGGACTAGACCTGGACTCTGGCGCAGAATGTTCAGCATGAAAGATTACTCTGCTACCAATAATTTTTGGGAAAGTAAATGTACAATATACCGGTTATATTATGACTCTATTCCTCACCACAACTTCATGTAAATAAGCTGTAATCTTATTTCTAACTTGTTTACTTTTAATTACAAGAAATAACTAAAGTTATCGCATGCTATTCAGCCTGTATGTAAACTGGAATGTGACCTGAAGAAGAGCTGAACTCATTAGCAGCTCGTTAAATAGAGCACAAGGGGTGCGACCGCCTGGAAATATTTTAATAATACTTAACGCTTATTTTACAGTGATCAATCCATCAAATATTATCCATTTATGAATCTGACGTAATTTGAATCTGTGTAAAGCTACCCTCTTTTTAGTATCAAATTTATTACTTTAATTTCGTTTTTCTGTTTTTCGTTTTTCACCTGTACTGAGGATCAAAAGTCAAGATCGACACGACTCCAATGTGGTGTGTGAGAAGGCGATATTATATGGCCAGAACTGTTCACTACTAATGGAGGGTTTTTTTAGCTTTCGGACTGAAAATAATAGGCTATTAACATCAACGGCGTCAAGATGATATTGTAGTCACGTTTGAGATCATGAAAAAGATTAAAGATCATGAAAAATTTAATACAATGATTAAAGACATCGGTAGAATTTCCCAACAAAGAGTCATAAAATGAACATGGACAGGATGAAAATCATGACAAATTGCCATGTAGCACCAACTCTTGTGAAGGTAGTTGTCCAACTAGGTAGATCTAACGTCTGTGTGTCTCAACACCAACATTCTTGATTCATGTGTGTTACCAGTAATGACGTATGGAAACGAACTATGACCAACCACAATGAGTCTTATAAGAAAACTCTCAAAAAGAAAGTCACTCAAAGAGCAATTGCCTTTTGGATGATTTTTTGCGTGATAGTATGAGGAATAATGAAATCCGCAGAAGAACTAGGATCACCAACATAGACCGAAGAACTGCAAAACTTTGGTAAGAGAAAGGGCACATTAATCGTAGAAAGGCGCGACCCAAGACCTACCGGTGTGAAGATCCTTGGGGGAGGCCTATGTCCAGTAGTGGGCATCTATTAGCAGAAATGATGATGATTTTTCATATAATTTTTATTTGATTAATTATTAATAGATTATAATGCTCGAGGTATAGACGAATGGTAAACAATAAATGCTAAAGAGGTGGACGCCATCTAATAAACCGTGGGGGGTCAGTAGAGCAAAACACAAATATTTGTCGGTAAAATTATGACATTGCTAGCTACGAACTTATGAGAAATCCCTGCCACTCACTCACGCATGGGAGAAGTAAAATACAGCAATTCTAGATATAATAATAACTTTATTTCCAGAAAAGAACATATAACTATAACATATAGATACAGTGCAAGCTGGTCACGTAATGTTAAACGAGTTTATAATTTCTGATTGTGTACCTTTTATCAAATTGCAAAGAATGTATTACCTCCAGATATTATCGCAGTAAGTGTTATCAACTCGGAGCATAAAATGTATAGTCACTGTATCAAGTTACTGCAATATCACTATTATTTTTCAAACCGTGTTACAAGAATACAGTCTCCTGTTGCTGCAAATGATACAGTTGTGGTAAAATTTAAAGGATTGTGATCATTATTGAGATTTGAGACGTACAATAAAGGAGCTTATACAATAGGAGCCTGTTCACAAATCAACTGTGACTAACTGATGAACCTCACTCTTAATGTAAAAGTAACGATGTATTCAGCAAGGCTGCAAAGGTATTGGAGTAATAATGAAGCCGGAGTCTTTTATACTGAGTTTAAATGACCCGGTGCCATTTTTATTTGATTTGACAATAAGTTGACATGTTAAAATATCGTAATGAGCTGTTACCTCTCTGAAATGTATGTTACAATAAGTTCTACAATTGTTTTGGAATATTTATTATAAATTTTATAATGATAATCAAATTTTATCAAAAATAATACTTTGACTTAAAACTAGATTTTACTTGATTCTTTTGTCAAAACTTTAATAAAACTTTCATTGTCTATTCTACGGTGTTAATAAAACTTCTACGAGACTTATGGCCGTTTTCACCAACCCTGTCTTAGCTTAGGTGACTCCTAAGAGACATGCTGTCTCACTCTTTTCAGTTAATATAAAAAGTGACAGCATGTCACTTAGGAGTCACCTAAGCTAAGACAAGGTTGGTGAAAACGGCCATTATACTCTTATAATTTGTGCTTAAATTATAAGGGATTATCTCCCTCTTTTTCTTTATAAGTATAAACATTATGTAATATTTATTGCTACTTGGGTACATTTCGTTGGCAAGTTATATAATTTAATGATATAAAATCTTAAACTAACGCTTAATAATATATTCTAAAAGCATTTAGTATTGAACAATAACAAGAAATACAGATAAACACACTTATCATACTGGAACAAAATATTATTAATAGTGTTTGTTTTTAATGATAATATGCAACAACATAACTGTTTGATAAATTTAATCACTTTCTAAGTGAGGCGAATTTTGTTTTCACTCTGGAAGCAGTAATTGTCTTTGGGTGATGGTACGGTTGAGATACTGACGCCATTTGCTTGATGGCAGGCATAATAAGTCTGTTCGAACACGACAACCGTTATGAGTGTATACGAAACTCGACATTTATTAAAACTATCAATAGTGACATCTCTCTTGATACAATTTGTTAGTAACCTGTGGACCCCATAGTTGTGATATGTTTGCTGACAAAGGATTACAGTGCGTTGACGTACCTATAAGATGTCTCCAACCGAATCTATCGACTTGCTAAATGGTAAAACGGTAAATCACATTTTGGTGTCAAATTGTACAATTCATGCTAGTTTCATAGATTTTTATCACAATTCAAGTGATTAAGTAATGTTGATGTTTCGATCAAAATATTAATAATTTCTGGTCTCAAAATCGTATAAATTATAAGCCTTTTTTTTAAATAGACATGGAACTTTAAATCATTAGCTATCCAATGATTCGTGTTATATATTTCGTGAGCGTAAATGTCACTTCTTCAATTTATGTACATTATCTATTAGATGAATAGTTTATTCATGAAATTTGGTTGGACAATTCATATATCTATTGGTTACATTGCCATTACGAAATAGACTTTAAATATAATGAAATGTTGTCATGCTATAATACGTTTATCCAATCAATAATAGTAACTCGATTAAATTTTAGTAGACAAAAAGTTTCTACTATTAAAATATTAACGTTAAAATCTTCACAAATAGAAATATGTATACCTGGAACTATAAATTCTTAATAATATGTATATCTTAATAGTATATATATATGTATCGACGATGATAGAGTGTAGTGGTGGTAGACGAGCCGCTTATCACGGTATTGATTTATGGCCTGACATAATTAGGCTTAAAATTAACTAGTGACTAAAATTTGAAAATTTGACGGCTTCAGAAATCACATTAAATAGTGATACAGAATTCTATAGAATAACTCGCTAAAAACTCACAAAGTATCATTAAAATATCGAAAATGCATTTTACTAGCTATTTGAAGTGTATGCCTTGAAAACAAATTTTGTTAATCTTGTCTTTTGTCGGAAAAACTTGGGAAATAAAACTATTAAGTCAGAGCAGCATTTGTGAATTACTTTTCTCAAATTCTTGTTACCATTTTTTAAATTAGCTGTCGAGTGTTATGTCGAGTGCAGATAGATGCAATGAATCGTTCAAATTTAGCTATGTTCATCCTATTACATTTATGAAAACATTAACTATTTACAAACGTATTTTTTATTGTAATTGTGTTCAATAAAGAGTTTACATATAACTTTACTTAACATGGAGAAAATGGTATTTAGTGTATTTCACAATTCACATAATTAATTGATGAATAAGCCCCGTTGTTAGCTCAAATTTTTTATTCTTGTGTTAATGAGGGCCAATCGAA
The DNA here is from genome assembly GCA_036419045.1 of Scirpophaga incertulas. Taxonomy (NCBI): domain Eukaryota; kingdom Metazoa; phylum Arthropoda; class Insecta; order Lepidoptera; family Crambidae; genus Scirpophaga; species Scirpophaga incertulas. Next base: position 25,435,227 of record CM071627.1, on the reverse strand, counting down.
TAATATTTTTTAATAATGGCTAATCGAATGAAAATTTGTAAATAAATACCACTTTTAATTCGTGTGACAAGAAAGATTCCTCAATTTTTCACGAATTTTAAAATTTTATTCTTCAAATAGGAATTTTACAATCGCTTTAGCATGTTATAGTTGTTAGTAATCTAGAATTTTCTTCAATACCTTTCAAGAGGCCACCTCTTTTGTCTTACTATTTAAGTAACTTAGAACTTGTTCCAATATATTAAAATGAATATAGTAGCACAATAAAAGAAGCATTATCAAATAGATAACTAGCTTAGCGATTTTTAAGAAATATTGATTTGTAAGTATAACATACATGTATGTATAATAAAAAACTATATACTTATTTAGTAAGTTAATAACTATTATTTAAACACTTTTGAATTTTATTAAGAAGTTTACATCTTCGTACAAAATTTGTGTTGGTAAATTTGCATTTTATTTAAAAATACTAAAATCGTGAATATATAATAAATGACGCGGGTTCGAGTCCCGTCTGAACGAACATTTTGTTTATATTTTTTCGTATAGATTCTTACCAGTAAACATTTTAAATATCCCAAACAACGTATCTTTTTATCTATCGATAAACCTTGACTACAAATCATGACTACGAATCCATCTTACGTGAATAAACTGTCTCGTCCTAAAGTTGAAAAATGACGTCGAGATGCTCGTCAATCATGCCGCGCTGATTGCTCAAAGCCGCCGTGGCCGTCGGCGATTGTCTGCTTCTTGAATCTTTGATCGATTGTTAAATATTTCCGAAATCGGTCGCATTGTATTTCTATTTTACTCTTTTTACACCAACTACAGAGACTTACATATCATACGGGCAGTATTTGAAGTAAAAAGACTTTCATATAGGTAGGACGTGTGAATGTTTTCTCATCATTGTCGGCACTAGATTAATCGAAATACAATAAAATAGCGTTAAGCAATATGCTTACTACCTTATGTTTAAACCACTATAAAAATACAATATATTGGCATACAGAAAACATTAGATAGCAACTATTATTCTACTTCTGGGCAATTCGAATAGTATATAGAGTAAAAGTATTGAGTGTATGTCAAATTTCTTAAAAAGTTATGTATAAATAAATTACATTAAGTCCTTAGTCTTAAAAGAAGTAGAAACAATTATTAGCATACAAGTTTCTTGAAAAAATATTGACGCTTAACGAGAAGGTAAGACCAACCTCGGTTCACCGACCAAAGCCTGATCACTTCACGTGCCAACAAATATGGGTAGACATCAAATAAATAACTGGACATATTTTTTACTGAATAAATATATTTATTAAAACACCCACTCGAGCGGGAATTGGACATATTTTAGGGCGAGCTTATAAAATTGAAAGATGTTATTCATATTATTCCAGGCGTGACTAATTCCCACAGGTTGAAATATTTTTTCCCCCATAAATTTGAAGTCTGTATCTCTGTTTAGATTAAAATATTTACATATTTAAACGTACATTACTTGTGTAAACCAGAAGGAGACTATACCATGGTCGTTTACTTGGGTACTTTCTCCGCCATATTTCCGGCGCAAAAAAAAATCCATTTTCGCATGGCTGTATTTAGTTTATCCAAATTTCAGCCGTCCCATATTCCAAATCGCCAAGTTTATTGTATGTTGTATTTGTTATTTATTACGCTTAACTAGTAATCACAATATATTTATTTGAAAATTAGGATTAAAGTAAAGTTTTGTTGATTTTAAAAAAGTATTTAAATGCAATTCAGATAAAAGAGGATAGTAGTATGAAATAATACGACTGGTCAGAAACATTTAATGAATTGAATGAAATTGAATCACTTGTTTATAGTTGATGGTAGGCCCTCAGGGCGTTATTACCCTTTTTTTCATACATATAATATTGATGACGAAAGATTTACTTTGTATTATTGAATAAAACAAACGTTTAAGGGTTACCATTTTACCATATAAGTTTGTGGTTTATGACCAAGAAAACAAAAGTTTACACATTCGACTAAAATTCAGTAATCATAAGGAACGTGCTTACCGTGCAAGAATTTCATCCATAAATTATTCAAGTAATTTATTTTATTACTGTTCCGTTTCTTTCGCTATAATAATTAAAGGACTAGAGCTTGTGGCTGAGTAATTCTCCGTTGCGAAGTCGTTGCTAAAATCCATCTCTGAATAAATGTTTAAATTACACTAATAAAATAAACTTACGATTCGCAAAATAACATTAAATTTGCACGTGAAATTTTACAGACATTGGGTACTTGGGGCAAATGACATACCTACTTTGTTTTTCATATCCCTTTAAAAACATAAAATAGTCCTAAAATCACATATTTATTAGTAAACTTATATATTATTGCAATGAAATGACTATTTATTTACCACAACTTTATTTAAGTGTTTCACATATAAATAAAACATTTGAAATATTTTCGTAATTCTACATAAGTTATTAGACATCTTATAGCTGGATGAAGCTGTCTCGAAAATACTATATCTAACATTATTATACAAATGCGTGTCAACGAATAAAATCAGTTCAGAACCTGACTTTATGATGAAAGAAAGAAAAATATCCAAGGAATCACAGAATGGATACAACTAGCGTGTTTAATCTTTTCTTCCATTCCTTTATAACTCTTCAATCAAAGAAACCATATAAATAAAAAAGTAAATATAAATTTATATTTATATATAAGCGGTCATTAAATCCAAAAGACTCGATCAACGTTATATTAAATAATTTATTCAAAATATATAAGAAGTGTATCACAAAAACGAATCCGTCAAAATCTTTCATCTATATTTGAGCCATCTCCTTTACTGACTAAATTAAATAAATGACACCAGGCAACCACGGAGATAAAATATTTTCATCTATAAATCTATGGATATTTGGTTTCAATGTCCAAAGTAATGAAAGTCCAAAATACTGTAAAAACTTTAAGACCCCTGTCAATTGACAAGACATTTGAAATAGTATAACCCTAAATCCCAGTAGAATTAATAAAGTAGTTTCTTTTCCAATTTTACTTTTAACCAGAACCCCAAAATGGTTATAATAAAATCAAATTCTCTTAATAATAAACTTTAAATGCCTCATCTGCAAGCTTGGAAAATATTGCGAAGAAACTTTGTTGAGTCGGAATCCCGTCCTACCTTCTGAATCTGGTGTCAATATTTCGGAATCGCTTGAACTCATTTTTAAAATTAAAATCTTAACTAGTATAAGAGATTATTTGAATTTTTTCAAATTCCGTCACAGATATGTATAATAAATTCACATCCCGCCAATTTATGTCGACTCTTTAAATTTTAAATATGGAACTCACCGCGTGTTTGTTGCGGCTTATTCCGCTGGAAGTAGTTTGCGCTAAGTTCACACTGGCTGTTTAGAAACTCACATGGCCGCAGCATTTTTTTTTATAGTTCACAGCTGACAGTTCGTAGCTGACATTCGTAGTTCTATTTTTAAAGTTCATTCCGGCCCTTGGGTGGGAAGTAAATTGTATGAGTTTTTCCCTCCCTATGTCGGGAAGCAGCATTTTCCACCCAATAATCAGATCAAAACAACATAACTTTCCGAGTATGAGAATTGAAAAAATAGTTCCATTAGCCGCACATTGAACATTTCAATAATCTTTACTTTTTCATATTCCTTTTACTCTACAAATTTTATGAGTCAGGAAAATGGTTAGTGATAAATCAGATTTTTATAACACGAAATAATAACAGTTACAAAATGACTTAAGGTCTGACTAAATATGTATTTTGTTTAATTGTCCAAACTGTTCAGTCTAACAAAGTTTTCCATTTTACGAACAGGATATTCTGAATATAAATTCAAGATTAAAAAACATCTCATGATTTAATAACATAGTAACGTTCATGATAAAGATATTTTACTCAAATTATTTATCATACCGGCCAGTTCTGTTCCATGTTAGTGACACAGCCATATAGTCACGAAACAGGGTTTTGTTAGATAAGTTTGGAGGAGCAAAAAATCCAAATCTTTGTTGCTGTTTTATTTACATATTAATACTATCTTACATAACACATATTAACTTTCTAAGATTTCAGGAAGTATCCTAAGGATTTTTATGGATCATCGATGACATCGAAGATTTTAAAAATCTATAAAAGCTAAAGTATACAAACATATATGTGTATAAGAGGATATTAACTCTTCATATTTTAAATAAGTGTACTATTTATGTTATATCCTGGAAATATTATTTAACTGGTATAATAGAAAACAAGAGTTTAGAGAAAAGGTAACTTCCGGCTAAAGTGCTATCGATCAGCGACTAACAGCATAAATCCTTAATAGTAAATGAAAAAAATTAATTCTATTGTTGCGTTAATATCATGACAAATTTAGTATTAAGAAAAATAGAAATTTAATCATACCGAGAAAAATTTGCGCTGGTCCGTACCAGGACAGACCACAAATTTTTATCTAAGCTCGCGATGCGTTTCAGCAAATATTAGCAAGCTTCTATTGACTTAATGTACCAGTAATCCTTTAACACAATATTCCTACTCTCCTAATCTCCACTTCGCATGGATTGTCCACAACACCAGATTACGCAAACTATTTGGTGCGGCACGTTGCCCGCACCGCAGACAATTCAATTAGGTGTTTATATCCAATCTCTAATTGAATAATGAAATCTACGATGCTGTGTGTAACAGGAATGGCATTTGCCTAACAGAAAATGTACCTCTTGCCATGGTTAATTACTACAAAAAATTATCAATTATGCTTAAAAATATTTTACTCTGTGAAAAGTATTGCAAAAAGATTAAATATTTGTAAAAAACTTACTTAATATGTTAAAGGCAACGAGATACACTTTATTAAACTTGTTTTCACTGTACATGTTGGTAACGACTCATCTATACATACATACATACACTCACGCCTTTTTCCCACGGGGGTAGGCAGAGATTACGTCCTTCCACTTGCTACGGTCCTTACATATCTCTTTCGCTTCATCTACTTTCATAACATTCCTCATACATGCTCGACGATTGCGGGTACTTCTGACCTGGCCTTTTTTGAGGACACTTTCGATTTGTTCGAAATATGTTCGCCTAGGTCTTCCTCGTCCCGTGTCTCCACTCACTCTAGCTTCATAAATCATTTTGGTCAGTCTATGGCTTCAAAAATCTTATATTTTATAACGAGTCCCTCATAACCAGATCCAATAGAGTTCCAAGATGGTTAATGAACTTTAATATATGTAAGTGAGTATGTTTGACTTGTAGTCTCGAGAGTGACAACTAAGATGAACTGTGTTAAAGTCTGGCTAAAAGCATGCACTCTTTCTAGGGGAAAATTTCACTTTGTCAATCTTACAGATTGCTTTAGGCACTATAAATTATCCCTTTAGCAACACGATGTTCCATAATCAAGAAAAGTCTTTTCTGTATGACTCAGCACCGGATTATAAAGCTCGATTTATACAAACTTCGTTGGAAACAAACGTTCCGGACATTTTCAGAATTGATGATTGACCATCATCTAGTCCCGATCTTAATCCATATGATTATAATTTATCAACAGTTTTGGAGGGTATCAATTTACTCTAAACTCATTGAAAATCCGTATCAAAGCAATACATAAAATTGGCAGTGAAAAATTTTGCAATGAAAAGAGTGCGCGGTTTTATTGATAACTAAGCTCAATGTTTAAAGGACTGTATTGCAGCCAATGGAGATCAATTTTAATAAGCTTCAAATATTTTATAATGTTTTTGTATGAATATGTTATGGTTAATAATGTGTTAAGGTAATAAATGTTATATGCAATAGATACAATATTAGTGTCGTACTGTTATCATACGATCAAGTATTGTTAGATATATTTTATATATACAGACAACAACATAACCAAATCTATCAACTCTTTTTAATCGTTTTTAAACTTAATTCCAAACTCATAAAATTTAATAACAAATAGATATAAAAGACATGCTGGCATCTGTACATTTTTAATTTATAATGAGGAAGAATAAAATGATTCTATACTAACCAGTCGTGTAGATCAACATTAATGCTGTTATCCTCTTCATCATGTACTTTACCAACTTTACACTTTCTTCACAGATTTGATCTTCTATATTCTTTCTTATTAATGCTCACTTTAATTTCTTGACATATTTTTCTATCGTTAGACAGTTTATCAGACACATAAATATGGTAAGTATGATGGCATTTTTATCATAAACTAGGTATACAAATATATCATATATCTATATATTATAGAAAATTGACTTTAGTCCTAATTTAATTATCACACACTCATGCCACAAAAAATATTTAACAACAAACAAATTTTATTTAACAAACTTTAACGAACATCAAATAAGATATGGACGAAATTCTGTATGAATCATATATATTCGTATTTTGTACGAAACTTTGGATTTGAATTTCACATTAAATTCTCCTTTAATTACACACAATATGAAACTGAAATTTTGTGCGCAGCATTTTAGTTAAGATATTGTAGCACAAAATAAACAAGATTCAAAGCAACGTTCAGGCCTTCACTTTTTCTAGTGAAAGTTCATGAATCGAGTAGAGCTGACTGGGGGCTTATGGTAGTTGATAACTTTCAGCTTAATGGCTACAACTCATACTAGGGTGAATATCTTTACATATGTTTCGAGACAATAATTTTTATTCTAGTCAAGTAAGAAATTAAGGCGTACCTGCAAATGATCTATTGCTCTACTGTATTCTCAACTTCTGAGAAGTAATCAAACTGTGATTGAAGAATGTTAGTATCTTTGTAGTTAGATTTCAATAAGAAGCACATGTAACATTGTTTCTTAAAATGTTTGATTAATTAATTGCCATTCATTAACTATAATTTATCGTTCCAGGAGAGATGCAAATGGTAGAAATATATATTTTAAGTTAAACTTATATTAAGGTTGGAAGTTTCCATCTTACGATATTAAACATACTACATATTTAGTGTAACTCGTCGTGTTAAGGAAGCATCAATTGCAAGTCGACCTAGTGCGGATGCTTTCTTCATTAGTCTGAACGACTCTAATATAAATAGCAATCCATTGTGGTTAATGATCTGGAAATCACAAAGTGTCTGTTCTGAGTGTTAAAAAACCCTAGTTCAGGAGTCTGAAAGACTCACATATAAATAACAACTTATTATGATAAATGAACAGCAAATGACGAACGGAACGACATTATGAGTACTAGGTAACATGAAACACAGTTCATAATAACTAAAGAATCTAAATGATCTAATAATAATCTAATTAATCATAGCGAAAGTGACTCGAAGTCAGACATCAAAATCGCTTGATAATTCAGTTTATTTTATTTCTTGCAAACAATCATTTTATTTTGCAGTAATAACAAGACATGTTACTAATCAAGAAGCTAATTATAATAAAAAATTAAGTTATTTATAAAAATCCAATTAGTAAATTAATTAGCGTTTTCTTTAAAAAATTAACATAAGTATACTTCAAAAATAATGGTTAATATTACGTACCACCACGTTTACGTTTAAACTTAACAAACTCAATTGAGTTGGTTGCGATTGTTACGTTATAGATTTACGTTATAGAATATAGAGAGATTCGTATGATATTAATCAGATTATTGTCATTATTGTTGTAATGTCCCAGTCTTTGCCTTACGCTTACTTAGCTTACTTTATATACAGCCCAGTGCTAGAAAACGTATGTCTCCTGGTCACCCTGTCACCGGGCAGTGTAATTCACAGGAGAAAGTCAAACAGCTAGTAGAATTGCAGTCCGCAGCATAATTACGTTAGTTTTGACTCATCGTACCTTTAAAGCTACCCATGATTCACATTCAACAAGACAAGCAAATCAGAGACAAGTAAACCCAGGAAGCAAGTTTCGTACGGACTTGTTAATACGTTAGAACCGTGGCTAATTAATCAATTATGTATAGGTAAAATACTCGTTACTAATAAAATAAAGTTATATCTTCTTAGACAAAAATAATTGACCATTATACTGTTAATATGAGTTGGAAGAGAGTACGGCTTTCCAACAGAAGTAAAAATAAATTAAAGGCTCCTTTAGTTAAAAGAATATAGCGACAAATAAGGGATTCAGAGAAAGAATGTGATTTGTTGGATGTCAATTTGCTAAAAAGATATCTTTCTGCTATTTGTTATATTTCTCATATCATTTTTTTGTTTTAAATTAATACTATATCACAAATCAGATGCAGAAATTAATGTGTGCTTAGAACATGCAATAACAATGTAGAGTTCTACTAAACAAAAAGATAGTAGACCGTAAAAAAAGAAATACAAGGACCTAATAAATAAAAAATGGCTTAGTAGTTTTCATGAAATGATTCTTTGTAGCATCATAAATCTAATATCCATGTTGAAAACAATTATGATATTGTTTTTAGAAAAAGGATAGGATCATTGTGTGAGCGATCTACTGATTTTAGGAGATATATTAACAATATAAAAAGAAGCCTCCTTGATGAGTAATTTTTTGGCAACTATCTCAACATCATAATTTTTTCCTAGTTTAGTTTTTTCAATTGTATAATGTTATAAATTCTAGTACAAGGAATAACCATTTTACATTGGTAAATACCAATTATTATAAAAAATGAGGATATAATTCAACTCTTCCAACTAAAACATTTATGCATGGCAAATAATATAACAGGATCAATAATTTCTGACACGATGCTTTAACCAAAAAAGAGGGAGGATCTTGACTTAATAACATTGATGAAGTGATGATGAAGAAGAAACGGACCATGCCAACTAGCAACAAGGTAAGGATAGCCTCACTATGATGTCTCTGATGCTGGAGCTTTTACTGACAGGTAGAACCATCTACTCGGATCACTACTGCCAAGAACTGTTGCGATTAGAACAAAAAGTTGAGTAAAGGCATCCAGAATTGTTCCATAAAAGGGATATGGATTTTTATCGTAATATCTCTACAGTTTGGCTAAGGAGTGTTAATGCATCCACCAGGGTAACACCTGATCTTGCCTATCAATTTTACACCTATTGCGCTCTTTTCAGAATTCTTTGGCAGTGTCAGGCTAATGTTCAAAGAGAACTGCCAAAACCATTTGTCACTTTTTTTATTAATATCCTGAAATATTCTATAGCGAAATCGTAGCAAAAAGATATCAAACAGAATGGCATGTTACAGTTTTAGTTAAATGTGTTAACGTATAGGTAATTTATTATATGCGAGTATATATATATATATATTATATATATATATATATCTTTATTATATATATATATTATAATTATATATATACATATATATAAGAAGATTTATTATATTTTCTTTAAAAAAATGTAACCTAATACAAATCGGGTACCTATTTAATGCGTATTATTAGTTATTACAGATTATTCACCAGAACAAAAATTTATAATACACAACACAACACACGCGCATTGAATAACGTATGTATGGAATAACTAAATGTAAAGTTATTTCAAGGTTTGTAAAATATTCTTTGCGTCAACACTTATTTATTCAACTGGATCTTTATTTTAATGTAAAACATTTCTTGAAATTAATGATTTTAAAATCGTCTTCACCTTTACACATCTTTTTGTCAAATTAATTAAATATTAAACTAATTTTGATATCAATTTATTTTAATACCATTATTTTGATTTAATTTGACTGTGCACTAAAAATCATTTTACTACATTAACCAACCAAACTGAGATTCTATTGTCTTGCACAGAATAACTAGACATAACATAATTTTTCTGTTCCCATGAAACTAGGTCACAGCTGAACAAGCTAAAAGCAGGGACTTAGATCATTTACCATCAATAGACCGATCCTGATCGGCCCACCACTTGCAATTTTGCAAGGCGTAGGTTCGACCGTATATGGAATACTGTTCTCATCTTTGGGTGGGACTCTTCACCACTCATGCAGTAGAGTAGAGCGACTGGAATCGTTAACTACTAGGATATTTCAAGCTGGCTTGACCCCTCAGTGTTGCGTAGAGATGTTACCTTGTTATGTATGCTCGATAGCTTATATTTCGGGGATTGAAGTGAGAATAGTTCCACGCGAAAAAACTTACATTTTAACCGCCTGCCAGGAATATTCCACCTCGCACTACCAAAGTATGGAATGAATAGTAACTTACGATATTTCCGAACCGATTAGACTTTCTTTGGCGACTAAAAAAAACTAAGAGAATGTGCACACGAATGTAAAAATCGTTTCAATGAAATTTGTATTTTCTCTTATTAATATATTGCATTGTATGCGTATATACTTCAGTGCGTATGTAAATGGTGGCATTACTCGAAAAGGGCGAATTTTATAAAATTTTATGTGTTCATGTGGATTCACGAATGGTTAAGATTCACAATACGATCCACTACATAATGATATTTTTTACTTTAGAATTTTTCGGCTTTTATATATTTTTACAGTACCACGTCACCTAGGCCTACCTACCTACGCTGCTAGCATCCATTGCCTTCCTACGATCTTTACCAAATCCTCAGTCTACTTAGTGGGAGGTCTACCAACGCTGATATTTCTGGAATAAGGCTGAAACTCGAGGAACATTCCGCCACAACAGCCGTCAGCTCTATGAGTATGAGTAATTTCTCTGCTCTCTGCTTATGGTTCTCAATAGTTTGGGTTATGTCAGTGACCTTAGTTCTTTTCCGTATTTAATTTAATTTAATCACACAGAAAAACACCCACGATAACCCTATTCAATGCCCGTTTGCGTGATTTTGTGCCTTATAAGATCAATTATAAGTGGCCAGAGTTCAGTTATATATGCCAGTGGTTAAATATACAATAAATATGTAAAATATATAAAGTTTTGAAAGGATCGGCGACAAGTTTGTCATGCCCTAGTTTTGCAGGCTTCCATAGGCTACAATTAGTGCTTAAGTCTTTTTGTCACTATTGTGGTATAAAAATAACTAATATCGACAGGACTGGTAGTACTTACCGTGTAGAAGAAGCCCGGACACTAAGTAGAGTACGGATCCAACCCAACGAAGAGTCTAACAGTTTTGATCACTATAAGTACTGTATTATATTGTGTATTTTTAATGACAACAAATCAATGTTTATTAAAAACTATTTAAAAAAAATATTAAGTCACTAATAATAATAGGGATTAAAGTATGAATGATATAGTACGGTCAAAATCAAATGCAAGAATCACAGTCCATACGTCATCGATAAAATATTGTGAAGAGATGTAGTTAAATATGTCATTATAAATCCGTTTAATTTTACATTTCAGTTACGAGTTGCTGCTAAGGATATTTCAATATTAATCCACAACACTTTACTCAACTGAAGTTGAAGAAGGCTACGGAGATTAGGGACAGAATCAACTTCTTAGCTTTCACTGAAAAGATAATGTGAGCTACAGAACCGAGAGGCTGAAGAATATCATTTAAACTCTTTACTTGGATAGACTTTATCTTCACAATCTTATAAGAGGAAGCTTTTAAAAGGGTATAAAAATTTAATTGAAAGTATATAAAAGAGATGCCTTAAGAAAATAACATAAGGAGCACATTCAAAAAATTTATGAAAGTGTATATTTAAAATTATTATTTGCTATTTTAAAACTATATTCTCGTAAATTGAACTGCAATTATTATATTTATTCAAAATCTTTTAAATCAGACATATTTCTTTGGAAACTGTATTTCAGCAACTCCGTTTTTAACGCATTTAATAAAATATAAAATAAAATAACAGATAATTAACTAGATTGTTCAAAATGAATTTTATTATATTTTTTGAATTTGCTTACACGAAATTTTTCAGTGTTCGAAATTTCTGTCCTGATTCGATCAAGAAAAAGGGTATTTACACCACATAAAAACACATGTATACATTGTTGATTGTATATGTATATACTTACATTTGGAAGACGACTTAGCCTTAGCCTTTCGAGAATAAGTGTATTTTCAAAAATAACTATAAACTAAAAAACCATTTATAATCAAAGATTGTATGATTTATAGCTAACTCCACTAACTTACTAAGAAGTCACAGCATATTGTTTATGATCGTCCTAAACTAAACAATGTTTTGCTATTTATTTAATAAACAAAAAACTATTTGAAACTTCTCAGTATTAGTTAATAAACATTAAACTAATATTAAACTATTAAATTTGATATATTACAAAATTCTGATAAAGTGGAAGATATTTTAGAAATTGTTTTTCAAGGTACACTGTAAAGATAAAATGAAATGCAAAAAAATTGTTTAAAACAATATTTATGAAATAAACACTTATAAAATTTGATGTATAAACGAAAACAAACGGAAATTATATAAATAAAGAAGATCAATTATTAAAACAAAGCATCGCGTTATATTTAAAGTAAATATTTACTAAGTTAATCTCTCATTGCATTTTGTTATAAGTTATATTTTTTTTTTATTGTCGAGTCTTAAATCACAACAACTATTGTATATGAATAAATAAATATTTTCGTTTTTGTAAACACGTTGGTAGAGACACAAATAAAAGTAACTTTTCCCCTAATGCTTTTATCATTACATTTCTCATCTCATCACGGCATTTATCAGCACACAATTTGATCAAATTTTATGACAAAAATAAACTATTTGTTCTAATGGTGTCTCGCTAAATAAATTTCTCACTATTCAGACCATTTTTAACAACTTAGACTAAGTGCGTATTTCGTATCTGTTTCGCAAAGCATTGAACATGCAAAATATGTATACACTAGAGTTGGATAAAGAATTAAAAATCGTTTTGTAAATCAATATTTCCGGAATCAAGTTTAGAAAATGTCAGAACTGACATAGTATAGTAGTTAATAAATTATTATCATTGTCAAGATGGACTAGGGAGCGTATAATACTATACTAAAGAAGTTAGATAAGTATGTTTAGATCGTAGCAAGTGGAAAACTATGATCTCTGGCTACTCTCATAGGAAAATATAAACTAACAAATATACCTAAAAGGTTTCGTATCAGAAATGATACCTCATACTTTAAGTCTAATCAAATTACACACAAACTAACCGCTCTATTTAATTCTAAGCTTCAGTTTATGCCGTACCGCGCGATTTATCTCTAAGCCAGATTACGTCCCTATCGAAGCTACGACAATCGATTTAATTAATTCCTCAGACAAATCCGAAATCGATTACTAATCGGCGATAATCGACTGACTCGATTACAGCAATTAAAGCGGCATTGGCGCGAGTTCTTAAGGCAGCTGGTGCGTACGACGCGCACAGTGTCGCTACGGGATGTAAACTTGAACACGTCACTAGATTGAGGTTCAGTTTACTAATTAGTAATTCATTTGATTCAAACGGAAATGAAATAAATTCAATAAGTGACTTCTAAGTGGAGACTTTTAAATTTACATTTCAATATAAGTCATGAGATTCATAGATACATAGAGTCCTGACTTAAAGGTGAAGTAACCGTGCGACAAAAGATCTAGTTATAAGCTGACTGCGGATCATTTATAGTCTAGTACTGGCTACCAGCGCAAAATTTACAATGACTCATATACCTTAATTGCGAACAATAAGAACTAGCTAAGAAATAATCATCATTGTACATGCTTAAACTTTCTTGCAAGACTCGAAAATTTTGTCATGTAATCAGCCCATTAATGTGCAGTATTTGCTTAATAAAGTTTAATGTGCTTGAATAGAATAATAATACGAATGCTTGACTAACATGCTTGAATATAAGAAAAACCAAAAGTCTAAAGCATGAAACATTTCAAAATTTTGTAATTTTGTGAGTGTGTTGTAAGCTACATGTATTTCTATAAGTCGTATGAAAGCAACTTTTATACAGTCTCAAAGAATTTTATATTTTGATGTTAGATGTTTTGTTACATTATTAAATAAATCATTAAATATCCTCTCTGTTCCAGATATAATCAATTAACTCTAAACTACCCGTCTTAATTTTAACAAATCTCTAATCAATCCCATCTCAGAAAGGTGAACTTAATTGCACCGTGAATTAATAACGAGTCGGGACCTTGCATTTCCATAATCCAGGGCAGATTATGCTAAACTGGCCTCAATTATTCCCGGACATTTTTAGGTCTGCGAAGGGTTAGTCGGGAACATATTAAGTAAACCAAATCTCATTGAGGAATCAATTGTTATAAATACGTGAGTCTGCTAGGGGCCAATGGTTCTAAGCCGAGGGTGTCTTTATATGAAAACATTAAAAATACATAATAAAGTAATCTGTAATGTAAAGAAATAGACCACTACAGGTTATGAAACGATTATATTTTAATGTACACAAATCTATGTAAAATATTGTCGACTACAAAACTCATTGAAATCGAAATTTAATGATCACAAAAAAGCTATAAATAAGTTTATAGGGCCAAGTATATTTATAAAGGAGTATAAAAATACGTCAATATCCTACAGAGTTCCATATATAGAACATATGCTCTGTGATCCGTGAGTGTGGCCGGCGGGCGGCGCATTTTATCGCGACTTCGCTCGCGTTTAATTTTAAGATAAACTCTAGGACTGCATTTCAAATAAAAGTGTCAAAAATTTTGAATATTCAAGAATATTGCACAATTTTCACATAAATATAGTTATGTTCTAATACCTACAACAATATTTATGACATGAAACTTGCATAGTGGGTACAGTATGCTTTGACAGTCTGAACATTACCGTCTGCCTTATACTGGGTTCCACGGCATCTCATATATCCTCATCCAAGGCCATGTGCCTACGCCAATTAAATAAATTAGCATGTACAGCCATAAATCAACCAAATATATCCAATGTGAGCTAGTCAACTTCTTCTATAATTTTGAGTTTCTACGTAAATATATATATATATATATATATATATATATATATATATATATATATATATTATATATATATATATATAATATATATATATATATATATATATATAATCTATGGATATAGAACTATATCTATAAAGTATACGAATAAAATAATCAAAAACGGAATTAATAAGAAACCGGAATCAAACCTCGGACTAGAAAAGTCCGTTAAACGGCGTAAATCAGCGTCGATAACAAAATTATAAAAATACTACTTCACTTCCCTTTCATCTCTTTAGCGTAGTATAAACACTAATGGAAAAATCATTGAGTCCAAGTCGAACCATAACAAGTAGTTATTTCTTGAAGATAAAGAGTGATGTCATCGCGTGCCCTGAGAACCACCGCGTGTAGGTCGGAGCATGCACCTGCAATATTTATAACCACTATCGATTTACGACCGACTACGTCATCACTAATTGGATCACCACAGATCTAAGCATGACATGTGACTCATTTAGATTGGAATACGACTGCTCTCTATTAATATTGATTATAATTTATTTTTGTATTTTCAATCAAATCAAATCAAAATAATATTTATTCAACATAGACCTTTACAGGCACTTATTGACGTCAACAGACAAAACAAAAAAAACAAAGCTTAAAAAAAAAACAAAAACCTTGTCCGTACGTACGAATAAGGAAAAAGAATAAAAAAATAAAAAAATTGACTCGACACCTGTTCGGAAATTGGGAGAGCCTTCTCGAGAAGAACAGGCAAGAAACTCTGAAGGTCTATTTTTTATCTCCTCTTTACAATGTTAATAATTATAATAATATAATATAAAAATACAATATAGTATAAGATCACCAAGGCAAAAAAAAAAAAGAAGATATCAAAGTCTCTGGCATCATAGTTCTCAAATTATGTTTTTTTGCGATTGCCTTTTTTTAAGACTAACGACTAACGAAAAAAATATCAGCCATATTTTATGAAATTAATCAGGTTTTGAATGTCAAGTGTGTAGATCATATTTTTATTTAGTTGACAAAGGTATCTCGCCATCTTTCATTGCTCTCATTGAATTGATATTTGATGTACTATTTCTTCCATGACATGGTAACCTTGGTTTAGTGTTTCAGCACGAAGAAAAGTTCAGCTCTTCAGCAACCTGTTGAATAAAACACTTGTACTGTTCCACTAATTTTTAAAATTAGTGGAACAGTACAAGTGTTTTATTCAACATGTATAATAAGTTCCACCAAGAGCCAACAATCAACTCAATACAGAATATCTTCAGCAACCTGCTTACAGTTTCAGTGATGATACTTGTATTGTATATGTTAGCTGTGAATATATATCTAGCTTAAGGTAGATGGAGTTCATGGAGTATGAAAGTGGTTTAGTAACATGATCAACCTACTTTCTCTCTATCAATGAATATAGATTTATAATTTGGACAAAACAAAATTAAAAACTACGAAATATAAATAAAAATTGTACGATCACCGAAATATAATTTATCATCTTTTGTTTTTTTTTCTATTAATATATCAAATTTAATTTAATATTATAATTATAGTTCTATATGTATAAATTTATATATATTTTGTCGCGATATAAATTCTTAAAAAATTCAAATTAACAGGCACAATATTGCTTCAAAAGTATTTGTTTTTTACTTTGGTAAAAACAACAAGAAAAGATCTACGCAGGTACGTGAAATCTTTCAGTACTCAAATCTATTATTCACTGATTCTGAGGATAGCACACAACAAAATTCTCATGCAAAATACATTGAAGCGCCGCGGACAAAATCCGGTGAAATCAGAGCAAAAAAAAGCCTGTAAGCGCTATTGTACACGTGACAAAACAACGATATTAATTAATGACTTCTTACTGAGGAATTCCTGGAAAGTAAAATGTACCAGAGCAATCCTAATTAGAATGTATTAATTGAAATAGTTCCGAAAATAATTTTTATATGCAGGAGTCGAAAATAAAGAAAGTTCACAAGATGACAACCCAACATAATATGTTGATTTTTTTGTAGACAATAATGTCAAAGTATCTTGATATACTACTATTTTTATGTACCCCTTTAAGCGATACATAATCTCCTAAGGCGATATCTTTGTAATGAAATATATATATACATATATATATATACATATATATATATATATTATATATATATATATATAATATATATATATATATTATATATATATATATACATACATACATATATGTCACGCCTTGTTCCCAATGGGGTAGACAGAGACCACCTCTCTCCACTTGCTACGATCCTGGCACACTTCTCTTGCTTCCTCCAATTTCATGAGCGTCTTCATGCATGCTCGTCGGTTGCGAGTACTCTTGACCCGGCCTTTCTTTAGGACATCTTCGATTTGATCTGCTCCGATTCGTCCTATCATTCTTACTTTGTGTATCTCTTTCGTTAATCTTCCTGCATTCATTCTTTCAACATGGCCGAACCATCTAAGCATCCCTTTTTCTATCTTTGTCAATTCATCTTCAACTACGCCGCATCCCTCCCTTATCACACTGTTCCTAACTTTGTCCTTCAGATTCACTCCAATTACATTTGTCAAGCTTCTCATCTCCACAGCATTAATCCTACTTTCATGTTTCTTCTGCCACACCCAACATTCACTAGCATACATCAATGTGGGGATCAACACGCCCCCATGCACAGCCAGTCGTGCTCTTTGTGATACGTTCTGGCTATTCATGAAGTTATGAAGTGCCCCATTTACTTGATTCCCTTTCAAAACTCTTCTTTCAATATCACCATCACACTTGCCATCTCTCGTGAACTGTGAACCCAAATATACTAATTCTTTCACTTGTTCTACTTTTTGTCCTTCAATCATAATATCACAGTTTGTCATACATTCTTCTCTTTCAAAAACCATTACTTTCGTCTTGCTTACATTCACTTTCATTCCTTTGCTTGTTTGCACCATGCATTATGACTACCATCGTTTGTAACTCCTTCTCCGACGATATTATAATATATTTATCTACCCCTATTTAGACTTTGATATTATATGTATTGCATCGTAATCGCTCACAATCGACGACTATCAATCCAGCCATCCGTTTAGTTCGGGGTCGATTGATTGAAAACTCGTGATCGCGACAGCCTGGAGCGCACCTTCAGGGCTGCTGAAATCACAAAGAATTCCAATTATTAATTCGTTACCGAGTTTGCAAAGAAAATTAGTGCGGTTTATAAATACAAAGAACACAATATTAATGATTGTCAAGATTTTGTTTTAAGAGAAAGCTATTTCATACTGTATTGGTGAATGTATATTCACCAATCAATCAATTTAAAAATAAATATCTTTCTATGTAAATGTATGTAAATACCCTAAATATAATGTCAAAATATATTTATGTAAAATTTTAAGTTAACATATATTTCTACCTGAGGAATATTTCCGATTACTAAGGTTCCTATAATTATCGGATTATGTCAGATATTATTTCGATGTAACCCAAATTTTGCTGTCTTCGAATATTTACATACAGAAAATAACAAGACGATCCGCTTTTTAACAATCAAACAACGTCAATTTTGATTGATTTCCTCGATTTAGCCAGGTTCCCACCATCAGATATACAAACAGATTCACCGCAGGATACCATAAGACATGGTTATGTATAAAAAAGAAGTTTATAAAATAGGTTTAAATTTGTCAGAAATATCTGTGAATAATATTAAAAACTATAAGTATTAATTAGTAATAATAGGAAAAAGCTGATCGTCGATAATAATTTTGGACTGTCAACACTGACTCATCCTGCAGAATTATTAGATTTAATGTACTTAGAACTTAGAACAGAGATTAAATTTATCATTAATAAGGTTATCCCATCATCACACATATAAAGCTCGTAAAAATAATAAATAGGATTTGTATATACAGAGAAAATTGTGTTTACAACTAAGATTTTCCTCAAAAGAGAAAACAAAGTTTAACGCCTCTTAGTACCACTTAGTGTTTGTAGATAAAATTAGCGTGTTAGCAAATAGGTTGGATACTATCTACTACTAAGCTGTACTGCGGCTATTTTTCCTTGTACAATGCTTTCGTAGCACAGTCGAAGAGAATAAATGCGGCAATGTACTTAAAGACAGAAACTGAACTTTGGCAATAAACATAGAGAGTAGTCCAGAGGGTCTTTTAAGTTGCGACGCTGCGGTCACTTTAAGAGCCTAATGAATCTCGGCGCTCGACCACATTTAAATCCCTCCTAACAAGATGCGAACGGACAAAGATTTACTTAAACTCTTTCTCCTCCCGTACTTATTACTTTAACTGGCTTATTTACTTTAACCAAAAAAAAAATAAGACTAAAAAGAAAAAAGTTCAGTTTCCCCTGGAATCCACAGTCACAGAAACAATGGGAATAAGAATATTTTAGCATCGCTGATTTCAACCTCAATCGTCTGCCGGTTTCGTCTCATTGCTGTTTCTGGAAAAGAATTAGGACAATGGCCCTAAGTCATATCATCAACCAATGGCGATATTTTGCTAGACAGGTTATTTTACAGTCTAGCAATCTGCGTACGTTTAGGCATCAGGATCGTCAATCCACACCAGAGACCGCACCATGACTGCTTAGAGTAAGAGTAAAACAATATTGAAACAGAGGCTTGCGCTGCTTGTTACACTTGCTATTGCGCCATCTCACTTACACTGCGGTTTTATTCCTGTTTTAAGGGATCAAAGTAAGCTCATAGTACTTGTGTGGCGGTACTGTTGACGAGCGTGGCACTGCACGGTCTATCTTCTCGTCTCGTCTCCTCGTACAACATCATAAATAGGTATTTTGCCACTGCTGATATCTCATCTATATTAGAAACTTGTTGTCATATATGGTAA
Organism: Scirpophaga incertulas; assembly: GCA_036419045.1. Taxonomy (NCBI): domain Eukaryota; kingdom Metazoa; phylum Arthropoda; class Insecta; order Lepidoptera; family Crambidae; genus Scirpophaga; species Scirpophaga incertulas. The sequence continues at coordinate 25,415,427 of CM071627.1, read as the reverse complement.
ATATACAAAAGACCCGATGGTTTAAATGTCAGTCCTTGGAAGTTAGTGCCTCATCCTCACATGGTTGCAGTACATCTCTAGTGCTAACGCTGATACGATCCTTGTAAAAGATTATAAGTGGCACAAATATTGTAACATCGATTCAAATAACAAAATTGTGCCGTTCGTGGTAGAAACTAGGCACTCGGGAGATCAGAACCAAAAAAAGTTACAAAAAGTTGCAAGCGTTCTAGACACTGTTCCCATAGGTCTCTTGTTGCAGAACATTTTTCATTTATAGTTTCTAGTTAAAATAAATACGTTAAAAAATACCATATCTATTACTAAACTTAAGGTCAAAGAAAAATAGTAGCAGTATTTAACTAAAAGTGAATATAATAATTTAAATACTAATTTCTTATTAATTTTCATAATTAAGAAATTTACGTATTATATATCGCAGCATAATAATAAATAGTAAAAGTATTAACCTACATCTTGCTTATAAAGTGTGTCCATGGTAGTATAAAAGTTTAGGAACCTGCCGGTAATGTAACCCATTAATCATAATTATAAAAAGAAAATAATTTTAATACGCAAGTCGATAACCACACGCGACATGAATGATTATTATGTTTTTAACAACGGATTTGAACCTTTTTAATATTTTGTGACATTGAACAACTATTTTCTCCTGACAAAAAAAAATACTAGATACAATTTACTGCATGATGTACTAATAAAAAATAATATTTCATACAATTTATGTGAAAAGAAAAAACATATAACTTATCACACAGGCTATTATGTTATTATTGATAGTTAATAATAAATTTTGAGGTCTAATTATGGAATGAGGAACGAGAAATAATTAGGTTCCTCAGCAAACAGGGCAAAGCCTACTACGATATACTACGGCGTAGTGCGTGTCGTAGTCACTTCACTACGGAGGCTGCGTAGTCTTAAGCTATCAATTATATTTTGAAATTCTAAAAACACATAATAATCATATTCAATTTGCACATTTGTAAGCTGATAATCATTTAAGTATTTAGGCATTACGTTGGATTAACCGCTAGAATGGGCCCACATATTGAAACCTCGGCATACAAACTTAGTTGGCGGCATATACAGTTAAAAAAATAACTTTTTTAAGTAATATGTAAAAACGGCAAATGATTTCAACTAGTGTAACCATAGTGTAATCTACATAAGATTGCTGTTATGAGGATCAACATCACTTACAGTTCACAAGCTAGATACTCGCTAAAAGAATTATTTAAAGAAATCAATATATTAACTTCAACTGGTTAATGTATTTATGACAATTTATAATCATATAATCTGAATACATGAAATAAAATTAAACTTGCTGTACCAATATGCATGCTTCATAATACTAAAATAAAACTACCTGCTCGTTCTTGGGAAACGGATATCCATATTCGATAAGGGTTATTGGGTTGCCTTTGTATGTGCTATTAAAAAGATTGAGATTATATAAACAATCACACCATATTTAACTAGACAATATTTATTGAGTCATGTTTGGTTACCGCTAATTTTTTTCATTATACACTATTCTTTTTCGATATGTAGACATGTAATGTATGGCAGCATACATACGGATGTCATTGTTCGACTGTATATGATGGTTCTAATTTGTGTATAATATCAATATTGTGAATGAAGTTTGAAAATAGGCGATAAAAAAAGACTTTCAGGGTTTCTTACGTATTCTTCTCAAGGAGACACTCCCAATGTCCTAACAGATCTAGAGCCTTTTATTTTTTCGTATGCTTATCCACGGTTTTTGTTTTCTTATCCTCAAAGTTATTTTGACGTCAACAAGTGATTTTAAAGGCCCATGCTGAATATATATTATTTTGATTTCGATTCGATCAGTCAATCGATATTTGTAGGTTCGTTTAAAATTATATTATCAGCAGCGCACTAACAGCGTCGCTCTGTAGGGTTAGTTATGCTGTCATATCTATATTTGATATTATAAAATATTGATATGTTTGATCACGGACTAATTTCAGGAACTATTATAAAAAAAAATATTATTAGATAGTTTATTGTCGAATAAAACTACATCTAAGTATATTCCACACTCCACTCTTCCGTTGGTAGCTATTAGTCTATACTATACTACCAATAGAAGGGTGGACCATAAAGACAAATATATAACTAAGGACGGGCAGCTAGTATTTACATATAAACGAATTTATAACAACCTTTATTCAGCTTAATTTTAAATTATAACTACCTTAGAATCTTTATCTTTGAGGATTAAAATGGTAGCATAAGTATCTATATAGATTTGTTAATCAGAAAACCGTTTATATCAAAACAAGTTAAAAAGATTTAGTGGATAGCCGATCTCAGCAAGTTAAGTTAAATGAAGCAAACTTGATCGCTTTGGAACTTTGATGGGATTGCCTGATCGAGATTAAGCCACATTCTTATATTACAATGCAGTATACACCCTGTTCACTAACTCTGATAATGTTAAATGTCTTCAGAGCTGGGTATCAAAGTTTACTCATCCATTTAGAGTGTTGCTCAAATAACCAATTTATTATTATGAAACACATATCGAAATGTAAAATGAGATAAATATATTTAATCAGTTTGCTTTAAAGACGTCCAAATATATGAAAATGTTATTTAGATGTAATTAAATTTGTGTCTTTGGTTGTATTTTTATATTATTTAAAAAAAAGTAAATATAAAATTCTAATGATGTACTCTAACACAAGGCATATTAAAAAAAGTTAACTCATTGTACTAATATTAAATGAAGACACAATATATAGCATAGGCACGGATATTTATAAGATGGGAGTAATCAACTTGCCCATTTAATGCTAATTTCTTATTCTGTCTAATATTTTAACAATAAGCTTAGTGTGTTACAGAAATTACAAGTTTGCCAATGAATAAGCAGGTAATTTTTGCGATATATTTTTATTTGAGTATATGTAGACTGTCATTATTGCCAATAAACCAAAAATGTACGTATTAACTTTGCTACTCTATTTAAAGACGACAATACTTTTCATTTTCTCTGAATACTTTTAAAAGATTCGGAAATTGTGACAATGAACTTGTTAAGAACTTCTCCCATGCATGAAAATAGCTGAAGCGGCTGAAAAAAACTCTTTTCAGTCGTTAGCAGTTTCACACAATACAATCCGTACGGAGTCATATTTTAAGAATTATAAAGTATTTTGCTTTATGGAAGTTATTTTCTAATATATTTGACATTTGCGCATTTCACATTTCAATAAATAATGTCTTTCAAAGAAGACACAATTATCAACTTAATAATTTTACCTAGAAATACTCTCTTGAACCATTTGAATCTATTTTGAGAATTAAAGCATAATTAAATTTAAGAAAAGGTGTTTTTATTACATATTTTCAATAAATTGTCATTATAATGGAATAATTGAGCTATGGATAATGTAATATGTAATATAATAATGGAGCTCAATAAAATGAAGTATAAATTGAATTGTAATATATTTATTTGTGAGGGTTTGGCATTTATCTAGTATAACCATAATGTGATAAATACAGAATGTATAAATCCATGTTTACATATCAGTTTTTTTGAAGCCGGACGTACTACAAGCTAAGAAACAACTTTATAAACCTGTTATGACTCTACGCCGCGGCTGTAATCACTCGGGAAGGATGGAAAGAAACAACGAGATCTGGAAGACATTAACGGTTTATTTAAAGAAATACCCCGTATTTATCCCGATATTCAAAGCTCGAGACTTCCAAAGTTACTGACAGTATTGTTTAACCACATCGATAGACCAAAATTATTAAAAGATATAGTACCCTTACGATGTGATATTGTAAAGATTAAAAATTATTATGTTAGTGTTATAAATCGAGATGGCTTACCTAATCTGCATCTTTATCAGACTGTTCTAATTATGTAAATATGAAAAAAGAGGCGCATATATTTGTGATAGCAGGCTAGTCAGTATAACTTATGCAACCAATACCAACATTATTAAAGTAACCTTCAACGAGTTGATAGAGGGTAGCAGTAGAACGAGCTGATAGTAGGTAGATCTGTCTTGCTTTCCCGCAGTTAGAGTAAAGGATATCATCGTGACACTCACCATTCACGCTTATGGAGCGCTCACAAACTAAGTACTACACAGATCACATTAATTTGACACGGAGAAATATAAATATTACCAGGACAAGTACAGCGGAGATTATAAAAAACGGTGAAAATAAACGGAAGAATGAAGATTGTTCAACGAAAAGAGACAGAGAAATAGATTTCAAAACAAAAAGGGTAAGGTAATCAGCTAGTCAGGGGCTATCTTTAAGGTGAATAAAATTTACGTGGATGCGTTTCATGCATACACCGAAGTTTGTACGTGAAAACATTTATAAACAAATAAAATAGAAAAGGAGACCCAGTACCTTCTTGAGGAACAAGGGAATCTAAATTATACCAAAAAGATGACAATCATCATAGTGAAATTATTATTGGCATACCCGAAAATAAGATGAGAAACACTATACCATTTCGTTCGATATTGCATAATTATATAAAACAGCCAAAACAAATTTAAAGTTGTTGTGGTTCAAATATAGTAATTGTTTATTACAATTAATAGGATAGGATAGTAGGAAATAAGAAATGAGTGTGAAATAAAAATACTTAAAGGAAAAAATTTACACTTCAAGTAAGCAATTTATTTCAACTGTAGAAAAATAAAAAATAAAATTGAAAACAAAACAAATTATCAAAAAGTCACGCACCATGTAGTCAAACAAAAGTTTTAGAAATGTATTAAAACTAATGACGCATCAATTCATCATCAATTTTCATTCACATTAATGTGACCAAATTGTACTATATATTGCAGAAACCTTGTGGAAAGCCAGACTAAGACATACTGAAAGAAGAGCATTATCAAAAATGAAGCAACTGCTTATAGACACAAGCTTCAAGTATTTTGTATTAATAGACGCAACACTATGTAACGTCTAACACACGAAGTTAAATAAAAGCTAGCAATTACATATTTTTTATTGCTGTATAATGAATATTTTGTATTTACTTTATCGTTCGCGTCAAGCACATAAAATAAAATCCCAAAGGGCCGTTTGAATCCAGTAAGGCATCTATATCCTTGCAGCTTTGCTAGGAAGCATGTAATAAAATGGTGTGAAACTGAGGATTCTGTAACTTTATGTTCACCGCTGCGAGTTCAGACTACTGTCAGAACTCATACTATTTTATTACGTTAGTTGCAAATGTTAAAACACTTCTCATTTATAATTTATGATATACATTGAATACTCCTAGAATTAGTGACGAAATTCAAACTCATTTAAGAGTAAAACTGTCATATTCTTTAGAAAATACAGGTTTCTATTAAAATTTAAGTGTTTTTATAATTCCAAACCAGAAAAATAAACAAATTTAAGACAATAAAATTCTAAACTTCATGATTTGATGAGAGGCTTTAAATAACTTATATAAGTTGTTTGTATATAACATAGAATGTGTTATTTTTAACAGGTTAAAGCGAAATAGTAGATTATGTAACTAGCGTATACGCTAGGTAAATTTATAAATTTACCTATTATTTTTATTACCCGAGACCTTCATCACGCCACCCGGTCTGATATGGTATAGCTAGCTAGGGTGGATAGCTCCGTCTAGAAAAATGGATTTTATGGTTGAAGGAAAGAAATAAAACACACCCGCTGCCTAGCAAACGAAGGTAGTTTTTAAGGTAGTAGAGCTATGCTGTTTTTCAGCGTGAATGGGCCTGCTCGACCGGAGAAGAACTACCCTCAACCCAAGTCGTATTGGACCTGTAGAGCGTGAAGGGCTGAGGCGGGGTACAGGGAGACCTGGTGGGAATGGTTGCGCCGGCCACCTGTCTGTCAGTAGGAGACCCGAACCTGAGCCTATCCTACTCGAGAGGCTGTCTCGCCAACCGGTGAAAATCCCATCTTGTGGTCATCGCGCCGGAGTGGGAGACCGGAGTGGATACTGATGGTCACAGGCGTGGTCACCGGGGATCCTTCTGTGCTTCGTATCAGCTCCTCCCTAAACTTGCTGAGTTCAGCACGCACTTTGCCTAGGTGCAGCTTTGGATTCATGACACATATTCCTTTTCCCTCTCTCAAAATATCTCATGAAGGATTCAAAAAGAAACAGGATCTGCTCGGCGGATACCCCATCCACAATTTATGTGGACTTCTTCAATATCAGGGGTCTAAACGGTAATCTCGATGCCGTCCATCACCATCTAGAGACGGCACGGCCTGCCCTGCTCTTTTTAACGGAGACGCAGATTGGCGCTCCGGACGATATATAGTACCTAAAATACCCCGGCTACGAAATGGAGAACTCTTTTCGACGTAAAGCCGGGGTGTGCGTTTTTGTCCGGAGCGATGTCTGTTGTCGCCGCTTTCGGGGTCTCGAGCATCAGGATCTGTCAATTTTATGGCTTCGCGTAGACCATGGGGGTCTAACCCGATTATACGCATGCCTCTACAGGTGCCATGCCAGTGATACAGAGTCAACTTGTCACGTAGCGGAAGGCTACGGAGCAAAATAGGTTAAGGAAAATAAGAAAAAGATAAGAACCAGAGACTAATATATTAAAATAATTATTAGGACAGCACAGCCGAAACTTAAAAAATAAATTAAAAATACAAAATAACAATAATAAAATGATAGAGAAGGGGAAAGAAAGGAAGGCGGTACCAGGATCTAGATAGACCAAGTATCGGCAGGCTGGCAGGTATACAGCGGCAGGCTGGCAGGTATACAGCGGCAGGCTGGCAGGTATACAGCGGCAGGCTGGCAGACACACAGCAACAGGTTGGCAGGTGTGCAGCGGCGAGCTGGTAGGTATTCACCGGCAGGCTGGTTGGTATTTTGCAGCCGGCTGGCCAGTACCCCGCAGCCGACAGGCAGGGATGCAGCAGCAGGCAGGGATGCAGTAGCAGGCAGGTAGGCAGAGAACGTTGGAGGCTCGATGTGGCAGCAATAGTACGTGGTTCTTATGGTGAAGTATGCAGCAGAGTTTCCACAGTACTTTGAGTTGAAGACTTTTACCTTCACAGAGAGCTTAAGGTAGTATTGAAGGTTGTTAGTAGCTTCAGAAGTAGAAGTAGAATGTCCTCCAGAGACCCTGGACCGCCTTATATAATAGCCAGATATGGTGTTCGAAACTAAATACAAAATTTAAAATTATGACATAAAATTCATAAAAAGGAGTCTAACATGGCATGAAAAATAATAAATATATTAAATTTAGACATTTGGAATTATGTGACGTCACGCCGGACTGTTGTCATACGTTGTCAAATTCTAGAATGTTCCTAACAAAACAAGAGAAATCGTTGAAAATAATAAAAATTATTAAGAAATTATAACAAATATACAGCAAAAAGTAAAGAGAAAAGTAAATTACAAGTATTCAGTACAATAAAAGTGCTAAAAGTGAAAGTTATAAGCCAAAACAGTGCAATTTAGTGATACAACAAGATTACATAATATAAGATGATTTATAAGTGTTAAACGTATTTGTACATAGTTAAATTGAAAATAATATATTATTCCAAGGTAAAGTTGAGACATTCTTATTTGTAGTTACACCAATGACTCATATTTAAACATTACATAGGTAGGTAGCAACAGAGAAGTCAATGATACATATAAACCAGTCTATAAAGTAATAAATATAACTGTCCACCTATTAGTTTTCTAGTAGATTATGATTTATAACTAATAGCATATGCGTAGTCCTCAGCATATCAAACATAACACTTACAGTATTCCTACAGTACACATTACAGACAGAATACAACCCATTTGCACATACAGTAATACTATACGCGATTCCCAATGGAATCAACACAAAGTTGTGTTGGGCTTGGGTGTTAATAGATCACCTCTGTCCAGCTCGCTTAACACTAACGGCAGTGCTGTGGGGGAGTACCCCCAGTGTATCCTACATACAAGTTGGGTGTAGCGAGCACTTTCCTAGGGCAATCCGTGCCGACTATCTAGAGGTGTTCAATATTCCCATACTTGAACTCTATACATGCATGACACGATTAATTATAGAAATGCAGATGCGTAGATTGCATAAGCGTAGCTTGAAAACTAGCAGATGGGCAGATTTGCATTAAAAGATAACAATATACTTATAATTGCAAGACCTGAGAAAATTCTAGAACATTCCGTTAGAAGATTAAAACTTTACATATAATTGCAAGTTCCGAGAAATTTCCAAAATACAGAATATTCTAATAGTATAGACGTTACAAACTCAATTATTCGAGAGCGTCCAAAATGGGATTGATCAAATATTGGAACAGTGGTCCTTGGAGATTTTAACGCTCATCACAAAGAGTGGTTGGGATCCCGGACCACTGACCTCCCGCGTTGTACACTGTACAATATGGCTACGGCTTATAGGCTTTCACAACTGGTGATACAACCCACACGTATCCCAGATATCGAGAGCCATGAACCTTCCTTGTAGTCTTCTGCTGATTACAAGCTCATGCGGATATAGTGTAGTGGTAGACGCCCCTCTTGCCCCTTGCGACCAAATCGCTCAAAGGCCTCTGGTTCCTGAAGTGTCGGGATCCGGAGGTGAAGGTGGAGAAGCGGAAGTTCAATGCTGCTTCCAGGTTCAGCAAAACGGTGATTGCCGTGGCCAAGGCGGAACACGTTGCCAGAATTAGCGAGCGTCTTAAGGGACATCCTTCTGGGAGTCACGCCTTTTGGTCACTCGCCAAGGCTACTCAAGGCAACTTCTGCCAGATCAATCTTCCACCACTGCTGAAATCCGATGACAGCCTGGCCCACAGTGCTAAACATAAGGCTAATGTCCTGGCCGATCTCTTTGCCTCGAACTCGACCTTGGGCGACAATGGAGCCAGACCGCCTATCATCCTGCGGTGTTAGAGTTCGATGCCTGAAATCTGCATTACGCAACGTGCGGTCAGGCGAGAACTTAATCTCCTAGACGCCCATAAGTCGAGTAGCATCCCCGCAGTGGTGCTAAAGACGTGCGCCCCAGAATTTACACCTGGTCAACGGCTTGTACTTTATATAGCGCAGGTTCGACCACACGTGAAGTACTGCTCGCATCTCTCGGCAGGCGCTCCCAAATACCAGCTCGACCCACTTGACTCCCTTCAGAGACGGGCTGTGCGAATCGTTGATGATCCCAATCTCACGGATAAATTGGAGTCACTGGAACAGCGGAGGGACTTTGGGGCCCTTTGTATGTTCTATCGGCTCTTCAACGAGGAGTGCTCCGAGGAACTGTTTGACTTGGTACCAGCGGCACCATTCTATCACCGTACCACTCGACGCCGCAATAGACTTCATCCTTTCTACCTGGATTCGTTCCCGTCTAGTACGGTGCGTTTCCAGCGATCATTTCTTCCACGGACATGTCAGCTATGGAATGATCTTCCTGTTGCAGTATTTCCCCTGCGCTATCACATGTCCCTTTTCAAACGAGGCTTAAAGAGAGTAATCTCATCACGGTAAGCAGCGGCTTAGCTGTGTCCTCCCCTGGAATTGCTTGTCTGCCTGGAAGTCCATGAGCAGCGGTTAACGCTTAACATCACAAGCGGTGTGCCGCTTTCTCGTCTGCTACGTACGACAATAAAAAAAAACGATTAGGTATAGAGCGATTTCACGCATATTCCCTATATAATAAAGCATAACTCTCAGCATGAATTTAAAAAATAATATTAAAAAAGCTAAATTTACCAATTAAAATTCTTTAAATTTCCCTTAATTAAATTTCCTTTATTATGGAAATATTGAGGTTTACGCTTTTCATGCAAAAACGATTACGTCATTTTAACACAAAAGAGGGTTCCATTTTGCTATTTGCAGTTGATTCTACTCTACTTCGTCGAATTGTAGTAAAATTTCAATCTATTCTATTAAAACCACACACGTAGTTGGAAATTAATTGAATAATTTTTCAAATTCTCGTGATGGTCATTTGATCATATATTTGGCTATTAACATTTGTTAATAGCCAAATATATCTACTGAAATTAATAGTTTCACCACCTTTGGTATACAGTTGATTAAAAAATATAACTTATACACATGCATAAAAATAAATGTTATCTATGCTTTTCTCGAGGTAAACAATTTAACAAGCATAAGAAGTAAAAATATATTTTGAATACTTATATAGATTATAACCTATATAAGTATTCAAAATATATATAATATATACTTAGACCGTGTTCACGTCAACAACATAATTACATATACATTTGCATATACGATAACATATATGATATCATGGATAATTGATAATAATTTGGTTACAGATGCGTTGCTGCGTAGCCGCGCTGTGGGTGTCAGCGCTCACGACGTTGGCGGCGGCTGCGGACGACACGCACCGGGATCTTGCGCCCGCGCAGGTCACCTTTCATTACTAAATTTTATAAATTCTAAACTTTAAGGATTATACAAATTTAATTTGTAGGTTAGATAAGTGTTACCCATATATAGAATCTATAACGATAAAACTTAGTTATGGTTATTTTATCATCCACGCATGAGACCACATTAGCGGTTTAGTTTAAAATAAAACAAATATTTAATCACACCCATATCCGAAAACCTTATCCGGAAGCTTGCATAAAAACGACTATCCAATCTGTATTTATGGAAGCATAAGCAACAACCGGTTCAACTTATAAAAAAAAATAAACATGTTTATTTAAATGAAATCCAACCCTGTCCACGTTGAAAGAACAATAATTAATATAAAAAAATCTGTCAGTCCAGCCGCAGCATAAATATTGATATTAAGCTTTTGTCTAACAAAAAACCACAAGCAGAATTGTAAGCGTAAATTTTGTAACTGTATGTACACAAATTAGGTAAGGGTTTTGCGGTTTCCAATGCGAACTGGGCTTTTAGAAATTTAAAACATCTTCGTAGCTTTAACGGGATCTAAAAAATAAATAAATATAGAAATAAATGTGCAATGAGTGCAATTTAATATCAGAAACTATGAAAGCGATTAATTATGGGTACCATGTGAATTCAGCAAGATAATGCGTAGCGCCGCATATTTGAGCTAATACTCGTATTCTTCCTTCACTTATTTGTCCAGATTGATATTACATGTTCGTTATAGTTAGTAGGTTAGATTTTTTCTTATATGAAAGGTGAAAAAATACAACAAGTTAGGCTTTTTTGTGGTAGAATTTATTACAAATATTCTCTATATAAATTTGGTGTCAATACCGGTGCTTATATTAGTATTTTCGTATCGTGTTTCCGATGTATTTTCCATTCCGTATTTGCTTGCCTATGCTACTAAAGCCCTTATATACAAAAGGAACCTTTGTAATCAATCCAGTTACGGATTGGCATTTACATAAACATAGTTAAACCATATTATTGTACGAGATCAAATCCATTCTGGAGTATATTTTACAAATAACATCCGATTCTTTATAACTCCGTCAGTCGAGTTCTCGAGCTAAGACGCTCCAGAAATAAAAATGAAAAGTTATTATCCGTTTACCAGAAGTTAGGAGACAATGAAACCACTAAAAGGGACCGCACAGAGTATAAGGCACAACTTTGAAAAACGTTTCTCAGCTATATTTATCTCTATTTAATGTATTATTAGTGCTTTTCACTTACATATTACAGATAATCTTCCAATAAAACAGTCACATATGAATTACAAATTCTAAACAAATAGAAACGATTATAAGAATGGAAAAGGTAACTTTGTAACTTAAGGTAACTTTGTTAAATTATTGAAATCTAAAAGCTATCAGATTAGCAATGTAACTCACTAATAAATATTTACAGTAGCTCTTACATTATAAATGTTACAATATTATATGTACTAAAACTAAATTCATAATTACAGACTAATTTATTTCAAACTTTTTTCAATACCAATAAATAATAGTTGATTGTTATAGTTAGGTTTATGCATTAATTCGATCGTTAATCAACAGTTTGATAAATGATCCTCTTCAGGTCATTGTCATTGGCATATGTTAGATAACAGTATGTACGCATTTCCTACTTCTTAAAATCTTTAAAATGTGTTTTTTCATTGCATATTGTTAGCATAGGTCAATGCCCTAGACTGGGCGGTATTAATGATAATTGGAGTTTAAATAACAGTTAACACTTAAACAAAATATTTTTCATGCAGACTGACAACGAACTAGACCTAACAGAAGAGGACAAGAGGGCGTGGCAGAGCTTGCATGGGGGTGGGGGCTGGGGTAAGCGGGGCTGGCAGGATATGAGTTCAGCCTGGGGAAAGCGCGCCTGGCAGGATCTCAACTCAGCTTGGGGCAAGAGGGCATGGCAGGACCTCAACTCTGCGTGGGGCAAAAGAGGATGGCAAGGTAGTGTAAATTTCATTTTACAGGTAGGCATTCGATAAAACCTCACTAGGTTGGTAAACGCAGATGAAGTCTAAAGTTAAACTAGCCTATGGAAGTTTCGTTCAGTCTCGACTTGAAAAGACCCGAGTTGTAGTGTAGTTAGAACACAAAAGTCAGTAAGGAATACAATATCTTCGCAATCCGCCTTATAAAGATGGAAATATAATGCTTCGTGCAGGATGGTGAGACTTCCACAACAGAAGGAATGGTAAGTGAAAGCAAATGGATGGAATGGAAACGAAATCAAACAGTACTTGAACACTCTCCAAAATGTATTCTATAAAATATCAATAAACAGTCGACTCTAACACTGAAAGTTTTAACTCACCAGAGTGTCGTCATCGATCAACCTCAGTGATTGGCATCCTACCTAGTAACTGTACTTACCTAATCAAGCTAGTTATTTTTCACCCATTATTTCATGCACGACCAGAATTGAGATTTTCGCAGTGTCTGAAACAGCGCCGGCATGAAAAGTCGCCTACGCTTAGAAAAAATATCAAGCAATTTAACAGTATTTTGCGTTAAAATGCGCCCAAACTAAGATTCCATATAAGATCAATGCCAAGAAAAATAAAATTATGATCTTAATAAAACACTACTTTTCACTAGTTGCACTTCTATATAATATTTTATATTTATTATATAGTAGTGAAACTAATAATAAATATAACATATTATATAGTAGTGAAACTAGTGAAAAGTAGTGTTTTATTAAGATCATAATATGGAGTTCCATCAAGAAGTTACAGCACAAAGCATAAACTATTTAAAAATAAAAGTGTCCTTTAATAGTTTTTTATATTTAATAGTTTCCCATCATTTTATCTTTATCATTATATTTTTATAATTTATTTAATTTCAAGAAACTCTGTTTCGACCCTTCCAGCCCCTGTGATAGATATATATTTCTCGGCATCATCAATACACCCAAAGATGCCAAGTTCTATCATTTATTCAAAATGAAATAGAATAACTGAGAGAACTGTAGTACCCTGTAGTACTCCGGCATTGATAGTCATGAAATCAGACGTGCTATCAATGAAAACCTGAATAGACTTTTACGTGTAATACTAATGAAATATTTTTTCTAGATCTAAACTCTGCATGGGGTAAAAGAGGATGGCAAGACCTTAACTCTGCTTGGGGTAAACGCGCCTGGAGCGATATGTACCAGTCGCCATGGGGAAAGCGCGCCTGGCAGGACCTTAACTCGGTCTGGGGCAAACGCGGCTGGCAGGACATGAGCTCGGCTTGGGGTAAGCGAGGCTGGCAGGATATGAGTTCGGCTTGGGGCAAGCGAGGGTGGCAAGATATGAGCTCCGCGTGGGGCAAGCGTGCACCTGTGAGTATATCTTTATTTTTTTTTTCAAATTATTAATCATATTTTACTTCAAATTACATTTATCAAAAATAATACCATTATCGTATTATATATCAAACTACAGTAATATTAAATATATATTACCGTCATTTTTTTATGAAAGTGTTTGTAAAACGTTGTTTATACTAAGTAATTTTATGCGTTATTTTTGTGAAATAAAATAACCTCATTGATTTGAAGTAATATGAAACAGGAGAAATGGGCGAATTTTCACGGCTCTTGGGGCAAACGATCGGGCCCAGAGACTGACTACGAAGACATGGAAGCGGCTATCGAGCAACTAGTACAGCAACAACAGGTAAATTTAATTAATACAAGATATATTCTTTATTGTTGATCACTTTTACTTAAAATACATTTGTAAAACTTTCCACTTTTACACTGTGTATCACTTATACACTCATGGAAAAATAATAATTAATAATTTTGCTTGAAATTACGAAAATTGAGATGACGGAACTTGGAGTCAAGTTTTATTTACAGGTAAGTGCAGATTTTGCCTAATGATAGAAGGATTAACGTGTGGAGACGGCCAGGAGAGGCCAGGAGATGCACAGTGCAAGATCATTGGAAAAAAGGCGATTATGGTATGGGGAGGCATTTGTACGGGGGTTCGTATAGAACTCCGTGTCATCGAGAATGGGCTACTAATAGCGGCAAGATATGTAACTGAGATTTAGAAGAAATTGTAGTGCCCTTTGCCCCTTTAATAGGAGATGAATTTAATTTTATATTGATAATGCACGCACACTCCCACACACACTCCCATTCTGCAGCTGTGGCTGTCGACTATCTTCGAGACATTGAACTCAATGCTAAGGAGTGACCAGCGCGCTCACGTATGGGATAAGCTCGGACGACAAATTCCGCCTCTACCTGCTAATTTGAGAGAGTCACAATTCTCATGTTCTTTGAATATTCAATATTAAAAGGATATAAATTTAAAACTTTGTGTATTTATTTGAATGACAAAATGTAAAAAAGATTCTAAAATGACTGTAATTATGAGAATGCAGTAGCATTATGGTATATGTAAGAGCTTACTGTCTATGAGTCCGTTGCTCTGTTTAATATATAAATTACCTTCATTATTACATTTCATCAAAGTTTAAATACTAAAGAAATATTATTACAATGTAAATGCTGCTCTCTAAAAAAATGTGTACTGGCCCGATACTAAATCACATACCGACCCCCTCCCAAAATATACCCTCCTCTCTATAGACCCTCTTCTAAAAAGAGGATAAAAAATAAACTTTTCCAGCTTCTTGTCTATTCTTTTAGAGATTTCCAATCAAATGTAGAGCATGTACAAGGTTATATATCTTTTTGTGTTCACGTCTATAATTTTATATATAACTCCACATCAATAAGTAAATTAAATAATATTCATTTTAATTTTATTTGAATTGATTTGCCTGCTTTAGTAAAATAATGATTGTCAACAGCTCGACGATTCGGACCAATCTGTTATTGAGCCCCCAGAGAAGAAAGCTTGGTCAGCACTACATGGCGCATGGGGCAAGCGGCCAGTTAAACAGCATACTAATGCCGGTGAGAAAAACTTCATTATTTTAACCGTCCTGCGGAACTAGGCATTTTTAAGAGTGAGCCAACTATTGCTTATAGTGTGCAGAAAGATATCACAGTAACAATTAGTTTTCATTGTTAAAAAAAGCAATGAACCCTCAGAAGTATTCATTTTATTGCAAAAATGACAAATTGTTTTTCGAAAGCATTAGTTAATTTGAAGAAAAAGAAATATCATAAAAATTATTTTGGCGTAAAAAAACAAAAAGATTTGTTTAGCTTTGAAGCTAGGTATTACGGCAGAAATCTCGCCCCTTGCGATACGGTACGTTGCTCTCATAAGATGGAACGAAAAATGAATCTGGCTTTTATTCAACATTATGTTTTGTTAGTCAAAATTTTCTTTGACTTGAATCCTGTATCACTAGCGATAACTAAAACGCTTTGAAATTAAAATGCAAAAGTAAATAAATACACCAAAAGACTCAAGAGATCAAGTTAATAATACACATGAATATTTATTATATAAAGTAAAAACATCATTCTTCTTCTATTTTTTATTAAGATTTTAATAAGGGATTCCTGGCAATTCGCTTCTTTCATATGATACATTCTATTCCATTTTTGCAACTTTGGTTTCGTATATAATACATGAACACAAGATTACTAAAATACAAAATATACTTGAAATTTGGTATTTTAATTATTTGTATATTATTAGTATCATTTGTATATATGTACACAAACTGAAAAATGTTCAACTCCATTTTTTATAAGGCTTTCATTGAAATTGTCGAACGAAAACTTTACCGCTCTCTTCCCTCTTCCCTTCTATTAAAAATTATTTTGCACTATTTTTTCCACGTAAAGACAAATTCAGCAACAACAAAAGTCCTACGATGTCCCGAGATGTTTCAAAGGCAATAAAATGAAAATTATGTATCTGGTCAAAAAAATCCATTCAAGCCATAAATCTACACACGCTTCAAAATTTCACATCCAATTGTCCGGCAATTGTTTGCCCCAGAGAACGAAAGAAGTAGTCCATTCTGACCTTTATTTAGATATGTATTATTAATTTAGTTAGTTCCCCCCGGAACTTCACCTAGAATAAACAAAAATATCACTTCACAACTAAGCGCTTGCTACCTAACAACCTATCACTATAATCTGTACCAAACTCGAAAACTGAACAAAGATATTTCTACATAAGCTTCTTTCGTTTCGTCCCTAGTTAATATTTTATTAATAAGATTATCTGAGCTGAGATCTACTACTGAAAAATTACATAACTGCGTGAGTTGTATTATTGAGATATTACTACGTAAATGAGTGATGAGGTCTATCGTTTATATATAATATCAATTATGTTAAGCAACACTGCTAGATGACCGTTATACCTTAGTCACTATCTTGGATTTATGAATTATGTAAAATTTATAAATCCAAGTATGTAAGTCGTATGAAAGCACTACAAATAATATACATATATCAATAAGACAGTAAATTGAATATAATAAAGACATGCGTCAAAACAAGTCACCATATACAAGGTCTTATATCTTATATAGGTCTCCCTTACTACAAGAAATTATCAAATTGAGTTGTCAGTCAACTCAAATTGATTGCACTGGTGATTTTATACTTTACAAAATTGTTATTCCACTCCGTCAAAAATAAACCTCGAATAAAAAAACCATTTTAAAACAAAGATTAGTACAAAATAAGTATAAATAATCCATGGTCTAATAACTCAAACCTTTTACCAAAAGAATAAGTACAAAAAATGTAACTAAACAACGAAAACCGAGACTCCATGTTTGAAGTATGTATGAGCACATTTATTATTTACAGTGTTCCACCCCATATACATCTTAACACGACACACGTCGAGATTTTATCTCTGTGAAATTGTAAAAGAATAAAGTGTTACGTTTACGTAGACGACGTGAATTTGTCGCACGGAATCACTCGGCTCTGAGTGAATTAGGTTATAATTCTAGCTTAAATTAAGCGCCAGGACGTGGCGGCCGAGATTTCATTGCCCACATTTTCACAAGCCTCTACATTTATAAAAATGCATACTTAGAATTTATACGGCAGTATATTCTAAATCCACGGTATATTCAGCCCATGGTTATGTTTCATATGTAAGATTTTAAGAACACACATCGCACGTATCAACGTCATGTTCAGTCGCAAAAAGAAAATTGAGATACAGAAATCACAGACAATTACTTTATATCATTGTACATACCCAACTGTATTTGAAATACGCAAGTATGTAATATAGGTGTTGTAATGAATTTATTTTTCAATTTGAACTCATAACGGAATTGATAAGGGTCGTGTTGTTATCTCAACAATCAAACATTGTATTTCTATAAAACATATACGAGTATACACTCATCTCATTTAACTTGCAAGTCGCTTGTATGACCCAAAACTCCCAGTCAGCCAACACATAATCACTGACAGCGCTTTATGAATGAAAATATTTATTCTCAAATTATTGCGAATTAATCTTAAGATATTTTTTTTAAAAATGTGATAAGACGTACACAACATATTGTAATAAAAGTACAATTCGATAAATTGTTTTTTAATCATTTGATACTACAATGTCAGTCTACATCACCAAAATGCAATTAATCACTTCAAAGCATACATCAAAGCGAAAACTTGAAACATTACAATTTCAAGCTATAAATAATACCACGTAATATATTGTTACCTGCCAGGGATTGACAAGGAATCGATGGCATTTCACGAGATTACCAAAGTTAGTAAACTTTGTAACGGCTCTGGCCCTTACTTAGGATGGTGGTATACTCAAGTCATGATTTCAGGCTGTTGGTTCTCTTTAGAACAGGTAATGAAAACGGGCATATTTAATTCGGTATCATTTCACTTGTGTATAATAGATAGAATATATTGACAAAATAGTGTCAGATTTTCAGTCTCTCAAGTGTTTAGGAATTAAAGTCAGTACTGTCTCAATATAGCGGTACATGTATAATATCGTCCCAAATGAGACAAATAATTATGGATACAGAAACATTATATACTGATTACAAACATTTTTAAAGTAGAAGTAGAAAAAAAAATTATAAGTCATAGCAATTTGTGAAAAATATTTTTATATCTGGCATTATCAAGAATACCATGAAAAAAACACACTAATTTTGCATTTTCGTTATCATTACTTAACTCAATCCCTACGGCGTTATATCATTAACAATATTGCTTGCTTCATGTCTTATTTAATATTATTAATAATATTAAATACATGGAGTGGCACAAACTTATTAATTACAAAAAAAAAACAGTCAAACATGCCACCTTTGTAAATGTAATCATTATAATAAAGAATATAGTAGTTATCATATAATTTTGTAATGTTCTAAATAAAAAGTAATTCATTAATACAAAATATAATTTTGGTGAAAAGGAATTTATTACCAATCGTTAAAGTCGTTGTATCAATGCAATTTTGTCATTTATTTATGTTTACTATTGCCGTGGCCCTAAAACTGTGCTTTCCTCGACATAGCAAGTATCAGACAGAGCTTTCTTCAAGCATGCGTGGAAATACCCACATGCATGTGTTTATACTACCTCTTAGAAGCACGTCTGTAAAAATGTTAAGTGTAAAATAGTGTAAAGTGGATGGACCTTATCTTTTAATGCAATCAAATAAAAATTACATCTTTTGTCAATACTTCTTTCTATCTTTTTCAAATTAAAGTAAATAAACTCAAAATATAAATATTTAATCTATAAGCTTAACAAATTTTCCAAATATCCTTTTGTCTCTTTTATTTAATGAAATGTATCATTTACTTTTGACATACTAGTTTAATATTTGTATAGTATATATTTGAACTTAAGTAGTGGTATAACGTAGCGCACGTTTGAAAAATTGTTATTTACTTCCGAGCTTCAATTTAGGTATGCCTCACAATTGGGATTTTCGGAGAAGGAAACCAAAGAACTTTGCACATCGTATAATCAAATTATTTATCAAAGAAATATTTTTACAGCGAGAATACATACTGCTGTCTGTAACAATGTCGAATTCACGAATGATTGTGTAAAAGTAACACGTAGTTGAATCAACAGGATCTTATTACTGGAAAAGGGAGCCGGGATGGACGAATCTTAGAGGAATGTGGGGGAAGAGGTCCCCGGCCGACCCACTAGGCGACGATCACGGTAACTCCTAGGCTGGCCTGTCTCTCTCACTTCTGTAGAGCCACTAGTAGTTAGTCAATCGCAATGCACTCTGTCTGTCAACATCGTTTCCGCTTATCAACCGTTTCAATTCTAAGCTGCTATCTCCATTATGAATATAAAAACAAAATATAATATTTACAATGGAAGATTAATTTGATTATTTATTTCGTTTCCCAGCTGCTAAATGGAGTGAGCCACTTAGAATATGTGCAACCGACAATCTCTCTTTTTCTTTGTACACATTGCCCCTAATTAAGCAAAGTATCTATAGCACCCATTCTTCTGAATAGTAAAAATAAGTTAAAATCGGCGGTGGCGTAGTAGCAACAAAAAAATGCTATTAGAAGATCAATAAAATGGCTCAAGTAGAGCCTTAATAAATACAATGCACAAAAATTCAAATAAAAATTATTTTTCGAAAGTCAAATAATATAGATTTTTTTATAAATTGCTTAAGCTGTCGGGAACTGGTTGTACACACAGCAAGCTTATAGTATTAACTTAATAGATTTAATATTCACATTAAACGTGCACAATTCTTCACAAATCAATTTTAATGATCACTTTAAAGACGATTTGTTTTAATGAATACAATCAGAATTGCATTTTAAACGCTTTTTTAACTTTAATTGTTAGCTTATAAACTTTCATCCGGCGAAAATTCTAAATTGAACATTTTTGAAGTTTTATGCAGCAAAATCACATCAAGTAGGGTAACTGATTAATTTCATGTCAATAATTAGAACCCTCCGGATATTACACGATCGGAACAATTTTTTTATAAAGATAACGGAATATCCTTTTCATTAACAACCATTCGTTGTAGCTGACATTTTAGTCGATTCAAAAACTAATTTTAGAATGATTTGTAATGCCTTCATCAATATGAGAACTAAATCATAATAGCAACAGCAAAACGAGAACTAGTTATTTCGTTTAGTAGAAACTACTGTTGACAAATCGAAATCTTCTTTTCTTTGTTTATCAAATATTTATCTTCAATCTTCTGTCGCTTTGCAATATGTAGTCTGTATACTTGATTTGAATCGTTGTGCATGAAGATTTTGTCGCATATTACATATGTACATAGAAATTTCGACGTAATATATAAGAACATCTATAATTTAATTTGGAAACTAATTTGTAAATATGTTTCTGATATTGTTTATTTTTAATTATACCCAACTTTAATTTATGGCATTATTTGTTTATCCTTTTATGAAATTGATGTTTAATAATTTTTATCCCCGTTCTAATTGAATTGAGTTTTAGGTATTAACTTACACTTTTTTAATTTTGTTATTTATTTACTAGATCCGCAAATTTTCATACATTGCAACATAAATACAACATTACGCTTCCAGAGCCATATGACTAAGATATTACATTAATAATGTTGTGATAAGTAAGTAATATTATCGGCTCGTCGACACATTGGGCCATTGATAAAGATGTTTACGAATCGCTGGCTATCAAGGCAGTTTACTCTATAATCTACTTTATTCGAAAAATATAATTGTGTCCATGTCTCATACAATCTGCTCCTGACTCTTGCTGCACAGAAATATTTCTATCGTTCTCATCAAATAAATCCTCAAACTCATAAATCAAAATGCATAAGCTTTAATTGAAATACGTCTGTCAGGATTGTAAGTTCAAGAAGTATTCAAATCAAATATCCATCACGATTTTAGATACATGCCCAGTATCGATTGCCGCTGAACAGCACTCGGGAGATCGCCGGCTGCTCTTTATCGATACTGTGATTCGGTTTTTATTCCACTGATGACGCGACGGGTTTTAAGTAGATACGATTTGCTAAATATATTTGCTGATCATTGCATTTCGTTTTCGTGTTATTACGTCTACGCTAGCGTGCTAAATTTAGTAAGTTGTAGGAAAAGATTTGCAAATACGTCTATATTGACATAACAATCCACAGATTGATAGCTATATATATAGTTATAAGTTTCATTAAGTATGGAATGTTAATATTACAAGATACAATTTGCACTTTAATGTATTATAGTAGCTAGCACGTTATATAGAAAAATAGTACTTTTGTTATAAACATTGAGTTTCATATATTAGATCGTAATGATTATATGCATAAATAATATTGAAATGTGTTGAATAATATATGCTATTTTCAAGATTTAATGCGTATGTAGAGAGATCAACTCCCGATACATTAATCAAACTATAACTATTAATAAATCAAATCAAACTATAACAAATCACTGAGTATTTTGATGCCCAATATGTAAATTATGATATAATGATACAAAAATAATCTTAATTTTATATATTTCCCATCTAAATCAGTAAGTAAAAAATCTCTTTACCAGTTCAAATTTCGTTTACTCTTACACCTTTACCTTTGCTAAGTGGCATGAGTGCGCGATATGAATTTATTGTTCATGATATTAACGTTCCCTAACCCCTTCATTTGGAAGCATTATCTCAAAATTGTGTCGAGGACCGAAACCGGCATGACACGGGCCTCGCCAATTAACTTAAGCGCTTACTTTGCTAATTATGAATAAGAATTACGAATATAATGAACTGGAGCTTGATCGAAAATTAATAGATTAGGGAATTTCCAATTGGAATATACGAAAGAGCAAACAATGAGCAAACAGTCTATCGGGTAAAAATTGTAATCCAAGAATATTATTCTTGTTGAAACATTGCATTAGGCACAATATAATAATTATTTTTTTTTAAATAGAAGGACGTTTAATCATCATGAAATCAAATGTCTTATATATAAGTTAAGAAAACTCATAGTTTAAGACTCACGGGATCCCAAGAGTGATTGTGAAGTTAGAGGAACTGCTAGAGATGATATCCTCTACTGATCAAGACACCTATTTACATTCTTACTATAGCAATAAACTCAGATGCACAAATCTACCTCCGTCAGCAACTGAACCCAGATGATACTGACCAACACCTCGTAGATGTATACATAAATATACGAATACTCCATGACTAATAGACTCCTTGACTAACTATGCTAAGTATTTATCTTTGCCGACAAAACTAAAGATTGAGTAATTACGCCAAGAGCCGCTTGACTTGGCTTGCATGATCCGAATACAGAAATAATGTAGCAAGACTATTGTCTTGCTACGATTACGCGACGACGCCTCCTTCATAATGCATACGCCTATTATGGCGCCCGTGCGCGGCATGATAAATAAACTACTATTCAAAATGAACTGTTCTATCGATCCTTTATTAGCTGACCTAGCGGCTACTAGATTGTACGGATTTTCAGTCATAAGAAGCTCCAATTGAAAAGGGGGACGGTGCTTAAAGAGCTTCTTAAGTCTTCTAGATTGTAATTAAATGTACCAAGATCTAACAATAAATCCTCATTTTATCGTATTGTTACTTATAATATTATTTACGAAGGAATTTTACTACAGTATAAAGGGTTTTATATCAAAGATTTTAAACAAATGTATCTAATTGCTTGTGATTTTTTCAGAAAGCATCGTGCCACGGGATGAGGCCTGAACCACCGGACTTTGTATATTACTAACTGTCATGTCTATATGTACAACTTAATGCATGCGCTTTTATTATACGATAATTTTAACTGTGTATTACTTTCTACGTTAAAAGTTTGGTACAATATTATTTTTTCCCAGTCCCAACCAATACAAAAAATTAATTTTGGTATGTACTATATAGTCTATTTCAATCAAAAATGCTCATCCTTTCTTATCTTCATAATGTGGTTTGTGTTAAAAAAAATTGCTTTGTAAGTGCTATACTTACAAAACTATATTCATAACATACCCTTTAAAAATAAGTAAATGAAAACTGTGTGTTAAGTTATTTTTGCATTTCTTTTTAAAATGGACTATAATGGTAGAGTTCCTAATTTGAAATGTATCGTAGGTAGATGTTGCATTTTATTTTCAACACTGCAGCTTACGTAACTGTTAAGGTTTAAAATTTCGTACAAATGTATCTAATTAACCTAACTACGTCATCTTCTAGAAATCATGTCATGTTAGTAAAGTAATTTGATAGGTTACTTTTACGATGATCGTGTAACTGTTAGCTGGGCCGTTGTGACCATGTATGTAACGAGCTAGTTAGTAATTAATAATATTGATAAAATTAATTAATTGTATTTTACTAGTACGTTGATGTAAATTCTGACGAGACTTCAGGTGGAGTTTGCGTTTGTCCAATAAAGTTTATTCGGAGCCGAAATTAGTTTTATTTTCAGACGTTGTTTTGTTTTTCTTTTACATTGATAATACTTATACAGTGTGATTCCTTATAATAAATAAAAAGACTTATAGATTGTCTTCTTCCTTCATACCTATCTCTAGCTACTTTAACAGGAGCGAGATGGATTAGCGTAATTTACATAGTATGGGCATTCCATGCTTCCTGCATTGTTACAAGCACAGTATGCGACTATTGGAAAAATAACTAGGTTCGTCAATCTTTCATATATTAGAATTATATGCTAGGATAAAGATAATATGTTAATGTATGTACCTTTATTGAGAACCATATAATACTCGTATGATATAAAACTTTAAGCTTTGATAACCACGTGTGAGTTATCATAAATCGACATATCAATATAACAAAATTATCATTGCTATGATATTTTTGTATTTTGCCAGGACTATCAATACAAATAGGATAATAATTTCCTTACTATTCACATTAATTTGAAACCTAAACTTCCTTACTTTTGTGGCTTTAAGCTATATATTAAAGATTAACATAGCCACTGAATTATACAGAAGTATGGAGGAACACGCCACGGGAATTAATGTTTCAACTGCCGTAAATGCATATTTCTGAATTTAACCAATGTTGTATATATTATTCGATAATTAAGTTATCTATCGAGGTCCGAAACTTATTTTAGTATAAATGGTCATAGCAGTTTTTAAAAGGTTTTACTCCAAAACAGATACATTTAAACAACTTATTTGAACGGAATTGCTCTCATAAGTGTCATCAAAAATGTTGCATGATTTAAAACGAGAGACTACGAGCAAAAATTGTATTACTATCATTATTACGAGAGAAGCCCCTAAGAGTGAGATCATTAAATAAGTTTAATATACACTAAATATTTTTACCATATTATTAGGTGTGCCTCAGGAGGAATTTTCTTCCCATAGTACTAACAAGCTTGATGCTACTACGGATGGTCAAATTCATCCACATTTAATAACAATGGAGCAGTATATGTTAGTACCACAGCATCAAACGCAAATAAATTTTATTACTTAACTGCCCGCGGCTTCGCCCGCGTGGATTTCGGGATTGGGTGTATAGAGGGTTAAGGGTCATAGCTTTTGCCCACGGCTACATATACGCGGAAGTCGGTTTATGGTGCGAAGATTTTATCGCGCTTCCCGTGGGACTATCCGTTTTTCCGAGATAAAAAATGCCGCAAAACTCCTCAAGAATCACTCTATCTATTGATGAAAACCGCATAAAAATCTGTGCAGTAGTTTTTGAGCGAAGCCTTTATTGCGCATCCCGTGGGATCTGTCGATTTTTCCGGGATAAAAAGTAGCCTATGTTACTCGGGGAGAATGTAGCTTTCCAAAGGTGAAAGAATTTTTGAAATCGGTCCAGTAGTTTAAGCGTGAAGAGGTAACAAACAAACAAACAAACAAACAAACACACTTTCGCATTTATAATATTAGTTGGGACTAGCTTTCTGCCCGCGGCTTCGCCCGCGTGGATTTCGGGATTGGGTGTATAGAGGGTTAAGGGTCATAGCTTTTGCCCACGGCTACATATACGCGGAAGTCGGTTTATGGTGCGAAGATTTTATCGCGCTTCCCGTGGGACTATCCGTTTTTCCGAGATAAAAAATGCCGCAAAACTCCTCAAGAATCACTCTATCTATTGATGAAAACCGCATAAAAATCTGTGCAGTAGTTTTTGAGCGAAGCCTTTATTGCGCATCCCGTGGGATCTGTCGATTTTTCCGGGATAAAAAGTAGCCTATGTTACTCGGGGAGAATGTAGCTTTCCAAAGGTGAAAGAATTTTTGAAATCGGTCCAGTAGTATAAGCGTGAAGAGGTAACAAACAAACAAACAAATAAACAAACAAACAAACAAACACACTTTCGCATTTATAATACTAGTTGGGATAGTTGGGATGTATTACGAGTATTATTGTTCTTATTGTAATTACAATATAAGTAGTACGACTGTTTATGTAAATGAAATAATTATCTAATATGTAATATTACAAATAAATAATAGTCCAATATGATCAACTAGTAGACCAGAGGGTAAAATATGTAGTTCATCAACTTACAAGTAAATCACCACCAAATATTAATTAGAACCTATAACACCCTATTTCTTTAGGTAAATTCAAAAATTATGTTAGCACTTTGATAACCAATTTTTAAATAACAGGCGAGCAGCCTAATACAAATTGACTACCATTTCCTTTCAACCAAGAACTTTTGGTTGTATTTAAAACTTCTAAACGACTCAATAAAATACTTCTATAAAGTCATTAATCGGGCTATCAAAGCAATCGTTTCTAATTGTTGGAAAATTACTACAAGCGAGTAGAGCAGAGCTAGAATAATTTGCAAACAGAGACGTCGCTGTTGCAGCGTATAGCGCTGTCTCACTTTGTCTGTTGTTTTCGCACTGTTTTAAACGATCGTAGTAGCCCTATCAGCTCCGAATTCAGATGTTTGTCGACTTGACGCGTCTGCCGCAAATTGCGTCAATTTACAAATGCTTTGACGCTGACGGATTACGGTGCCACAGCTCTGACGTGACGCATATTTTATCCAGAGATAAAAACCTAACACAAGGATGAGGAACGTAAAAAAATCTTATCTACGTAGCATCCCTCTTGTACTTATAATAATATTAGCAAATATGAACAATGCATCTACTTAGGTATTGTCTTTAGCTGCACTTCTCAATGTGCAAATTAGTCAAATGAGTCATTAGTACACTCCACACACTTTTTCATTAAATTCGCTAAAACGACCTCTACAAGTTGGATTTATATCCCCACACACGCCTTATAAAGGACCGGATATTTAGACTCGTGATAAGCGTACAAATAATAAAATAAATTTCGAGTTGCAGCATCGAGTGCTACCGTCATTTTCGACATCCTCCAAGCAGCCGTATGTTACCTACCTCTGTCTTAGCCAGAAGATGACTCACAAAAGCAAATATACGAATGGTAAAAGTGTAATAATAACATAACTCCTTGCGATTCGCTTGCTACCGCAGATACATCTCAGTTGCTCCATGTTGCTCATGCCTAAATTGCTGTATTTGCACAAATATTGGTCTTCTTTTTAAAGGGTCCATTCAGTGAGTGACAAGTCATCCCCACCCTCCCTCACCCGTTATTCAATATCGATTAATAGACGTTGGATAGACAAAGTCTGTATACCTAGCCTCGCCCATAAAAGCTTTGACCTATAATAATAATCTCTTGTATCTAGCAGGGTACAGAGTATTTTTTAATTTAAATATAATATATTTAATTATATATACATATTATATATATTATTTGAATTAGCTAAAGTGACCCCTTAATAGATGCTGTGAGTTCATGAGATTCACATAATTGGAGTGTCCACATTGAGACCAATTTCCTCTTCTAATTATTAAGGTATCTCAAAATTTTCAATCATCATCAATAAATTGCTATGATTTCTATTTAAATAAACGAACTTTCCCAACACAAGGAAAAGTGATAATAACTAACACTAGTTATGTATATAGGGATTGCATGTTTGTTGGGTGAGAGATATCTCAATCGCAGCACACCTAAGCTGATACTCCTTGTTTATAGTAAACAACATCTTTTTCCAAGACTAAAATAGAAAACGTTTGACAAGGCACTACTTGGCAACTTAATTCATCTTCTGTCTTGTTTTCATTTCTTTTGTTTTATTGCTTTTTCCGATAAGTTGGTTGGTACCAATGTCGTAGTTATTTAATAAGTTACTTCACAAAAAAAAATGTTAATAATATGTTTCCTGCTTTTTGTAAAATTTCAACAGTAAAACAGTATTGGATACGGTAACTAATATAAATTGCTGAAAGTTTATGAACAACGATCACATTCAATTAATAACACGTTGCTGTTCGGGACCGTTATTAAGTCGCGAGCGAATGGCATAATCGATTCTGAATCGAACAATACTCAATTTAATAGCTGTAAATTGCTTGACTTATTTTAGAAATGGCGTACACAGAAAGTTTGATTAGAAATTTTCTAGCCTTCAGCTTTACAAAATTAAAAAAAATCTTTTTTGACAAAATACATAACTACTACCCATCGGATTGACAACAATGATAAATTAACTCGATTAGTTGGGAGCACGATTGTGGCTACGAGACCTGCACAACAGCAGCGCGTCCTGATTCGAACTGAATTTTAAAACTCTGCTTAAGTGCATATAGATACACCTTTTGCAGGCGTGTTTAACTACTAAATCTTTGTGTAACGACCAAATTATAGCTTACAGGAAAGCTCAGAGTTGCCGACACCACCATAATTACTGATTTGTTTTCCCAATGATCTCTCACGTTCTTACGTAAAGAGTCCGGGTACAATAGCGGGTTTGCTCGTAATGAGCATAATTACTATGCCAAAAAAGCTTTACGAGGACACTTTGACAATTACTCAATTATTTACTGGGTTGAACTCTACTATTATCACAAATAAATTACAGTACTATTATGAGTGTCTGTATATAGTTACGACACGGGTTATTTATACAAATCAGGCGTGTGATTAAATACAACTCTTACTACTGTCTACTACATACAGGATATTGGGTGTAGATTTGAACGGAAGGCGACTGTTCACTAAGGTCATCTGTTTGGGTACCTTGGTTTTACCTATTTCAGAACCCGAATCAACAGTATTGGCGTTGTTTCAATATAAAACGGTACGAGTTGTTGATTACGCTTCAACTTAATAATCTGCTTAAACACGTCCTCAACTCGAATCTACTGTAATTAAATTACAGTGACTACGCCTTAGGCAACCACTCAGCCCGAGGTCGGATTGACTGACTTCATGTACAAGTAGATGTTTCTAGCCAGGTACTCTTTCTATAGCCCAATTACTATTACCATCGACGTCAAAACACAAACAAAACGTTTAAACTATTAAGCACAGTTTTTTAATGTTACAGATTAGACCCAGTTTGTGTACTCCGCAAACTATTTCATTGACTTCGTAAAAATCGCCTCTAAGCGTTAGATCTATATCTCCACGCATGTCTTATAAAGGATCGAGTCTTAGACCCGTGATTAGAGCCGTTATTAAACAACATAATTATAAAAGTAACATATAGGGTAACCACTATAGTTATTAACCAGTTAAGGGAATAACAGACAATTTTTCCTTGCTTGCACTTTAATATTGAAACAAGTGAACTAAAAACTATTATTTAAGTAACTTAAACATATTTTCTAAGGGTACATCAGTCAATAGTGTCAATACCTTTAGACACAAAAAAATAAAAAAATCACAAAAATAAACTTAAAAAATCACAGTAATTGCCCAGTAGTTTTAGTAATTGCCAACTCTAGAATACAGTTATTGCCCCATTACAATTATTATTGGAATTCTATTTAATTAGCGTTAATAATTAAAAATTAAGATCCCGTCTTGCTTTTTGTAAATTAAGATAAAGCTCCTCACAATCAGAATAACTATCATCATCTGACACTTTGTAACAAGAGTGACATAAGAACAACATCATATCGGCATCGTCGGGAATGTTATCCTTGTGGCTGTTTGGAATGCAATTCAAATGAAAGAAAAGGTGACAACCACTGCAATCAATTTTTCTTGTCTTTGGTAAGGATATACAATAAATGGGCAGCAAATATCACCAGCAGCCGAAAAAGTGAATAAAGCTGTTAAAGACTCTTTTGCGTTAGACTATTCAATATTGTAAACATTTTTACTACCCCTTTCCGCTACAACGAGTGCAGAATTTATACAAATTTGAAAAATTGGTTTCATCTGCGTTAAAAATCCTTTTAGGCTGATTGAGAATCTCGAACAATCCTTTTTCTTCAGCGTAAGCACGAATTTCATCAAACCAGCCCCTTATGTCTTTTTCAGTAACGTTTGAGCTGGCTTTAGTAACTCCTTCAGATGTTCTAACACTTAATTTAGGGTGTCTTTTTAAAAAGGCTTTCCACCATGCTATACCAGGCCTATTATTTGAAAATGGATTAGGCCTTGGATTGTCCACAAGAAATTATTGTACACTGTCTAAAATATTATCTTTATTTTTTGGAAAGCCCTTACGAGCGGAAGTTATTATCCAATCCTCTAGAAGAGCTTCTTCATAAGGAGTCAAAATAGGTAACGGCCCTAAGCTAGTCTTGTGACCTGGGTTCTTTTTTATAAAATCTTAGAGTGGACCTCGGCACTCCATACTTTTGTGCGATTTCGCGGCCCGACAGCTGCTGCTTATTATTTTGAATCTCAGCAATAGCTTTGTTGAGGTTTTCTTTCGAGTATTTAACTTTAGGTAGTTTTGGCATTCTGAAAGACACAATTAAATTTAATTCAATAAATTAAAAAAAACATAATACATATATTGCCCGGGCAATAACTGTATCAATTGCCATGGGCAATAACTATAAAATGATATGGCAATGACTATAATGGCTAAAAACTTAATACAATGATTACCCGCCAACTTTTTAAACCTTTTAAAATAAGTAACGGTCTTAACGATAAATCAAACATACACTAAAACAACTCTTTTAACATATAATTTAATTTCTAAATACCTAATAAACGAGAATATTAGTAAACATTGAAAATTTTGAACGCTGTTCTTAAGATAAATGTTAAGAAACTTACTTTTTTCTGAAGAGCTACGTACTTGTCAAACTAAAATTGGCCATGACACTCCAAATCAATGAAAATGTTGCCAGATTATGATTTCAAATGCTACTATAATGTTAATATTGCCATGTTTTGATAATTAATTTCACCTAATTCTTATAAAAGTTACCAAATAATGTGTTTTGAGTTAGCGTTGGCAATCACTATCTGATGGGCAATGACTATAGCGGTTACCCTATATGCGAAAAAATAGATTTTAGCTGGACTCAATATTATATTTTTGATATCTATTAGCCCGTGAATTTGCACAAAAATACTTTGCTATAATGTCCACATTATGAATAAATATCACTCAAACTTGTGTACTAAATCTCAACCTTTAACAGTGTGGGACGATATGTATCACAGTACACGTAATGAACTAGCACTTGGCAAACAGACTATTAAACTCAAACAAATTAACGGTTTGTGTGGTCCTACAAAACTTTAATTCAATTTGGGGCTCATTTGTATAGCGCTCAGGGCTGACACTGTTCTGCTTCTGTGGCGTGATAAAACCACCATATTGAAATTTATCTTTTGTATTTTGACAATCAAATTCCGCCGCATATGGACTACTCAGACCTCGGGGCTATTAGTTATAATAACTCCCAATTATCAGTTCGACCCTCTTGACTCCCCGCAAAAGGAGATAATCGAGAACTCAATATTATAGCCTCAACAATAACTTTAGAACAGCAGAGAGCTCGTTTCTCTGGGCGTTTTTAAGTGGCTCTAACGGAAAATGCTCAGGAACTGCAATGGTGGCTCCGTTACATTTTTATCATGGCGCCACGCGCCACCGTAGTAGTGTTCATCTGTATCACATGAAACCGATCAGGTCTGGTACATTTCGATTTCAGCGTTCATTCCTTCCATTATTTCAATTTTAATAACTGATTATGAATGCACACTGTAGCCATAACATTGTTCAAGCAGAAATGTAACACTTTTATCATTTTATTCTATAAAAATTTAATTACCAAGAGAAGTTCAGAGATACGATGGAATAACCTGTTAAATCATTCGCATTGGGCTAGATCCTAATACTAGTAATACCTAACATGAATTTGAAAATTTGGAAAATGGGATTTGTAACTAGAGAAGCGCACCCCACACTACACGCAATAAACAGGTGGGTGTGAGTAGTACCATTCTGAATGCATCTTACGAAACCCTATTGAAGAGAAAATTTACTCAAATATAATTACAGCATAATGCTCAAAAACAAAAACAACAGCTTTCAACTATTTTTCAAAAGTCGCTAATCACTGCTTCGAATAGATTCTGTAAAATTTGACACTCGTGTACTTGATATTTTTATTATACCAATCGATAGGATCAACTCACAAAACAACGATAATTAAATAGCAGATATGTAAGATTACGTCGACACAATATTTTCTCATTTTATAGGCATATCTATATATTTTCACAACCCTAAACACATGGATTAGTTATAGCCCAGTCATCTAAGACATAAAAATCGCGTTAGGTCGCAAAAAATTGCATGGTCCTGATTTTTCGTGATGTTATTAGGATAGATACCAATAGTATAAATCTAGATTTGCAACCTCGAAAGACCTGTGCTAACTTCGTGGTGCTCGAAAAACCTCGAAATTTTCGAACTTTTTTCAGTTTTTGGCTTACAACTTCTAAAATATGCATTTTGCAGCAAAATCATCTATGAAACTAAATAAAACAAAATAAGCTACAAAATGAGTGTAACCCCAGCTCTGTATGTTTAACAGATCTCAAGATATGACATTTCGAAAATGGGCAATTTTTCCCAAATATTTTAATATTTGTAGTTGACTAGACTTTAGATCGAAATACTGTTTAAAATACTCATCCTACAAGGAAAGTCAATAGAAGTTGTAGAGCAGTTATTTAGCTTTAATTTAAGTGTAAAATTCAGGACCAATAGTTCTCATGTTATGAGGTAAATAAGGAAATCACATTTTTTTTTAATTTCTCTAGTAATATAAATATTATTTTAAAAATAAAATAAAAAAGACAATGCAATAAAAACAAACTGTTTATTGAATTATATATATATATATATATATATATATATATATATATATATATATAGTCAAATAATAACCTATGAGTAAGATAAATTTTATATATATAACAGATATGTATCTGTAATAATATTATCCTACTTTATCATATATAAGCTAAATAACAGATGTAAATTAAATATGAATTTACTTTTCATATATATTTCAAGTTTTCAATTCAACCGTCTTTTTTCCTAGTTTAGTTATTATACAATTTAGTTTTTTTTATAGATCGTACTTTACAGGTTTCTCCTTGTATCTTACGTAAAATTTTGAAAAATCAATAATGTAAAATGTTGTCTTCAAACAGATTCAACTAAGCCGAGAATGGAATATAATAAATTCTCTAAAAAGTACGAAATAAAAATATTTTGCAAACTGATACAAATAATATACAAATATTAAAATATCAAACGTCTTTCATTTGTATCGATATTAACATGGATCCCGAAAATAGTAGACTTCTAGAAATAAAAGACAAGTAAAAAAATAATACCCAGTTAAATATAAAATTGTATATGCAATTGTTTCCGTTAATTTCTTATACATATTTTAAAACAATGCTGTTAGTTATATTACAACTGTCTTGATAAATTGAAAGCCAAAATGTGGAGTCGAGTATTAAAATAGGATGCGGGTCCCAAGCTAAATAGGTATCGGATGCGCACTATGAAGCTGACACGCCGCAGATGGCTGTTAATGCGGACTCAGGTTTACTCCGCGAGGGGGCATCACAACGTAAGTGAATTAGTTTCGCAGTCCTCGCCTTTAACACTCGGTCATACATAGAGACAATATCTATAATATAACTTGTTTATCTGATATCTAAGATTATCATTCTAAGGTCTTCTATGTATTTATATTTCTCACTATACATAAGAGAATAAAAATAATAATCACCTTTAGACATAAAACATAAAAGAGTGATGTGATTTTGTGAGATGCTAAACTAACAGAAAAAGACTGCTTTGTAATTCAATTTTTAAAATTTATGTCCTCCGTAGTCGACACCATCTGTTAGGTCCCGGAATCGAATCCCTGTTGGGGCAAATATTTGTGTGATAAATTCGAATATATATATATGTTCGTCATGGTTATTAATATATATTTCTTTTAAAAATATGTATAATATATGTATGACCATCCGTTACCCTAGATACCATACACAAGCCTTACAGAGCTTACTTTGGGCTAGGCAAATAAGTGTAACTATAATATTTATTTATGTAATAACTTAATGTTTAGGTATCCTAGAAACAAAAAGAGACTTTTAATAAACATCATTACGCAGTTAAAGTAGGCGCTGCCACAGATACACTATTTTCTAGTGCCAGAAATGTATGGTATCTGTATAGCTATTTTTAGATTGATCTGTAATGAACGTTATAACATTATGTTGTATGAGAAAGTATTGAAATGTTGTATTGTGTAAAGTACTCGTATATCTATTAAAATGTTCTTGAATTTTTATAACTTCCACGGCCCTCAATGCTCAGTTGTAACGTTGTAAACAAAGTCGTGTGGAGTACTATACAACACACACACCAGGAATTTTCACCTAGCCAACCTGTATAAGTACGCCACGTGTTTAACCTAACACCAACCTTTTTTTTTTGTTCCCCCTGAGGAAAATGCATTAAGTTGCATACCCCGGCTGTGGTGAGCCGGCGGTTATGTGGGGCTCTCCTCCCCAGAAGGGGGAGGCCTACCCACTAAAAACTTCAGAGATGGCCTTCATCAGGCATGTAGGGAGCCCCCGGGAACGCCACCCTATTTGAGTGAATGCTGCCTTCTCGTCATCAGTGAGATATAGCTGCTCACTCAACCCCTTTAACAATGCATCTGCATCATATATTTATCTATAACTATACATATTCAACTATATATCTTCATAGTTAATACATACAATTTAACAAAAACCAACATATTTTTTAAAACAAATATAGTTTTAGTAAAGTATATTATATCACTTGTTTATAGATGAGACGTGATCTGTCCTTCAATTTCAGTGCTATTTAAAAACTAAATAGCATGAATAAAAAAAGAATAACATTTTTTCTTGCAATTGCGCTATTATTTTCAATATATGAATTAAACTGAGGCAACAGGGCAAGTATTGTAATTATGCTGGAATATCTTTATATTTTTAATTACATTGCTAAACGCTCAAATACATGTACGCCAGCCAAAGTAATTACTAACTGCTTCCCAATGTAACGACTACGATTTACCTATATCCAATAAGACTGTGTAAGAAATGGTCATATATTGTAGCATGGTTGTGAGAAAATATTACTCGGTTATCCACCCATTAACATTCTTTAGAATAATTTAACTAATACATAGTTCTGCTTTTATCATTTCGTTATTTCGAGCGTCAAACTATAACCGTGTTATTCCATGACCTGGTTTATAGAAAACTCGGGTTCAACTCAGATTTTAATGAAATTGATATTACAAGACGCGGTTTACCCAAAGGACCGGGTTTATCTCTGGTTTAAAGATAAACTAGGCTACCCCTTAGCTTAAGTCTGGTTTCAAAACGAAATTATGATTTTTGACAGCTGATAATTTGTAGTTTGTGCATACGGATGTCTAACTAGATAGTCTGTGATTTGCGTAGATGATTTGTGTTTGCGGTTATTCGGTTTTTATTGTTCTTGCTATTAGTTTATTTTCTCGGTATTTCACGGACTTTACGGCTTGATAATGGATATTGAACTTAGAATTATGCACATAAGAGAGTAAATTATTAATATGGTTGAACTCTACTTACGTGCAAATGTTGCGACGGCAATCGCCTTTAAAACATATTCTGCAAATATTTTAGGACGTATCATGAAGACACCAAATTTGGAAATAAATGACAATTGACAAAATAAATATGAATAAAGAATGGTAAGGCTTTTTAACTCTGATAACCTTTCAATATTGAATACCATAAGCGTATTATTTTTTACGAACATATTTTTTTCTATTGCCGAATGACATTACCCGTTAGATTTACTTATATGGTGTTATGATTGAAGCGACAAGTTTTTTTAATCGGTTTGGTTTTGTACTGACCATCGTCTAAATTTGCCGTCATAGTTTTTTTTTTTCCTTCTCTTCTGGCTTGCACGACTTGTGCATTAGCCACTAACAAGGGTAAAAGGTAGGGAAACGACTGAAATATGTAAGGATCGGAATGAGTATTAGGATCAAGATCAGTAGGTAAATAAGGGTGAATTTTAATAAAATATTATTGTTACAAAAATAATATAGAAATAATATTATATATATTGGGATTAATTGACAAAATTGAGGTTAAATAAATGTAATAGCAAGTAAATAAGGTTGGATTATAACTTAATATTATTGTTACATAAAAATATATAAATAGCATTATATACATTAGAATTATTCAATGAAAGTAATGTTACAATAGATGTAGGGAGAGGAATTTTCAAGGATATTAAATTTTAATAAATTAAATTGGTTATAAAATTAAAAGTATCGTTATGTGGACAAGCAAAAAAAATATGATTAAGGTCACCAACATCAGAACCACAAGCACAGATATTACTGCTAACAATACCAAATTTAGCAAGATAGGCAGGTGTGCAAACATGACCCAAGCGCATTCGTATCAAGCTGGACGTAGAAATTTTTTTTAAGTTTAGGTATGTTATTAAACCATGGTTTAGTTGGAACAAATGGTTGAATACTTGCATAATATTTCCCCTTAAACTGGCTTGTATTTTTCCAAAGCTCTTCCCACGATTCACGTAGGTCGAGCTTAGGAAGAGACACAAGATCAAAGCTATAATTTTGATATGGAAACACATCTCCACAGTGGACTGCTTCTTTTGCCAATGCATAAGCAAATTCGTTGCCCCATATATTTTTATGACTAGGTATCCATACAAAATTGATGCAAAGACCTTTCTTAGATATACAATAACTTTTTACATTCGATAACAACGGGATGATTATTATTATTTTTTAATGGAAATCTTGATAATACTTCCAACTCACTCTTAGAATCAGAGAATATAACAGATTTTTGTAGATTCATTAATTTAATATATTCGATAGATTTAAAAATAGCATAATACTCCCCGGTAAAAACCGAGGTTTCCTTAGGGAATTTGACTTTTTGGACTATTTTATATTGGTAATGATAAACACCAATACCAACATCACTTTCACTTGAATATTTTGATGCATCACAATATATATGATGGCAATCACGGAAATCTTTATCGATATAAAAATTAAACTCTTTATCAGCGAATGAGTTGGTCTTAAGATCGTTATAATCGAAAATGATTTTAGGCTCTAAAATTAAAGATTCAAATGCAATGCTAAAAACTGGTAAGTATTTCGATTGATGTGTAGGAGCTTGAAAAGAGATAAATTTCCGATAACTATTGACTAGGCATGGTATAGTTTTATTTACCCAGTAAGTTGATGTTAAAATTTTTTGAGATAATAATCTAAGAGACTTATGAAGAGGATGACAAGAAATCTGAAGGGCGCGGAATAAAAGGCGGTCACTAAGGAATTGCCAGCGAATTTGTAGAGGTGGTTCAACGCACTCCACTTGCATAGCATTAATTGGACTAGATTTCATTGCTCCACATATAATGCGTAATGCTTGAGATTGGATTTTGTCTAACTTATTTAAACCAAGAGCATTACATGGTTCCAGGAAAAATGTACCATAATCAAGAATGCTTCTAATAAGAGCGTTATAAAGCAGTTTGAGAGATGTGGGGTGGGCAAATATTTAATGCACGTTCACACTTTGATGTTATATAATAAACATGAGGTAAGCCAGAAAGCTTAGAGTCTAGAATGATACCTAAAAATTTTGCTTCTTTTTTTAATGGGATAGAAGTAGAATCATATAATACCGATACAGAAGGAGGAGACCTTATTCTTGAAAACAGTACTGTTGAACTTTTAGATACGGGTAACGTCAAGCCATTGTTATCTAGCCATGATTTTAATAGTTTAAGAGTTGAATTGATCTGTAACACTATTTTCTCAATTGAATGTCCTGAGCTATAAATCAACAATAGTAAGTATGTATAAATATTATATAGAATAGGACTCAAAACAGAGCCTTGAGGAAGGCCTTTCCTAGTATGGAAAGGCCTTCCTCAAGGCTCTGTCTTGATTTAACTTGTCCGTCTTCCATAACTAAGTTTATTACCCTTTCGTTTAAAATATTTATTATAAAATTTACTAAAATATTAGGAACATTTAACGTTATAAATTTATCCTAAGTTTATCCTTTAGAATAGAAAGTACAACATTATCGTAAGCGGCAGTGATATCCAAAAATACGGCTAAAGTTGACTCATTATTAGAAAAAGCCAGACGAATGTCAGTAGTAAAAATAGCTACACTGTCCAAACAACTATTTTCTTTTCTAAAGCCATATTGTGTGGATGACAATAGTCCGCGACTTTCTATATACCACTCTAGTCGGTTCTTAACTAAATGTTATCGTCATAGTTACAAAGTTAATGGTATGTGTTGACGCATGCGTAAAAGCCATGCTTATTATTTTTTGACATATTTGGATTCCCAATAATTTCCACATATATTTTTCTATTATCAGTTTACCAATGATGACACATTTTTCTTATTGTTTATAATTCTTTAACACTTGACATTGTATCGCTTTAATATTAATTGACCATATTTTATATGGTCTATAAATAAATAAGAGAATTGTTACTTTATACGCGCTATGCTTCTTCTTAATATGGACTATAATTGCCTGAAATAAATGATTTTTTTTTATTATTTTATCTTTGATTAACATCAGTAGAGCTAAAGCGCAAAACCTTCCCTGTCATCAGTAACTAAATACTTTCAAACGCTCCAATATAAAACTAAATTCAAATATTTATTTCTATTTCCCCCGTAAATGCTTGCGAATATAGTTTCTCATTCACTTTCGACAAGCAGCAACTTAAGCCAATAAAAGAAATTCAAATCCCGCATGGCATTCCAATTACTGCGCCTTGTGATGTTCAGATCGCCCGCGAAACTGAACATACCGCAATCATCGGGGCTGTCTTTTAAGGCTTTACTGGCCCTTGTGTTATCTCTAATATGTAGGTTACATTGGATATTTTAATTTTGTTTCCATGTTCAAATTTATTGATTCGGGAATAACGCGAGGTTATCTTGAGTTCCCCGGGAGCTTTGAGAACATTAAACATCTAACTATGCCCCTCATTGGAAGAGGATACGCCGATGAGAGACACATCTCTGTCAGACAAAGTCATAAAAACTATTCAGGAATACTATCAAGACCTCGTCGGTGTATATGACACGGCATTCCTAATATAGGCATGTTTTCAAAATAAATTTTTATTAATTATATTATGTAATGGAAAGTGACTTCATGAATTATCAATATTGAAGTCATTTTCCAAATTGACGACTCTGTATCTATTTAATACAGGGATAAAAAAACAGCCCTTGCTGAGTTTCTTGCCGGTTCTTCTCAGTACAAGGTCTCCTGCCGTAGATTTGCGAACCGATGGCGTGGCTTTTCGACATTCACAAGTGCTTGTAACAGCCCAGACTGAATAAATGATTTTGAATTTGAATTTATACTCAATACACAAGATATAATAACATTCAAGGAAATTACTCGAAACAATTACAGTAAATCTAATTTTCTCTGTGCAACTTAATACCGTTCCTGACTAATACTTAAATATATCCTGACGCCCACAAATTAATAATTAATAAATATACAACTCAGATATATCAATCAAACTTCACTTGGGTAGATTAATAAAACAACCAATACGAAACCAATTGAAATTGACTTGTAGAAGTAATATTAAGTAAGTTTTAAACTTGTAATGAAATTAATTCAGGAACTTGTTAAATCTGTAGCTGTCTACCTCAAATCTGAAGTTATATTTTACCATCCACCACGTCAATGTGAATATGGATTTAATTAAGAATGAATTTAAACCATATCTTAAAATTCTTTATCAAACTTACCTTTAAATTCTGACAGGAATAAAACCGAAATAAATACTAATTCAACACTACTAAGAGCCTACGTGCAACACTATTGACTGAGTAAGGTATAACAAAATTCAAACACTTAAGAAAAAAATACGTAATTTAGTATAATAACACCGTTACGTATTATATCGTTATCGGTTGGTAGAAACGAGTACCATACTACACACAAAATAAATCATAAATATTCAAATAACTGTGGACACGTCTATTCAGTATAAATATTGTCAAAATAAAAATCACACTTTTATATACCGACGTAGACTCGAACAATTTCCCATTTGAATCAGGTTACAGAATTTGATTAACTTTCTTTTAATTAAATGGTCCTGAACTCGGATAAATTAACTGTCATTCATCAGAACACCTTGCTGTGTGTCAGAATACTCATTAATTTGTTATTAATTACACGAATGAGGTTGTTGCCTTGGTAGAATAATTAAAATGTTCTATTTAGGATTTTGGTTTGTCAGAATAAATGAAATTATACATTAATGTTGATTTAACTATATCAATTCTACACTGTTTAAATACCACTTCCAACACAGCTAGTTCAGTGATTAGCATAGTACCTTATATGATCATAACCTTTACCAGAGTCGTCAAATTGGGTACCTCCATCTTGTTTATTTCTGCGACAAAAAACAGCTATATTGGCGTTATTGTATTCATCATAAAAATGTAGCAGATTATTTTATTGTACAATTTAGCAACGTACACTGTGGTTCTTGTTAGCTTTCGTGTAAATCTCACATAAACCACATATATATTTGCTATAGGTGACTATGGTCTCTTACCACCAGCCCATAATGCATGACTGCCGTGGAATTGGCGTCTCGTTAAGTCGTACCTGTTTGCAGACTCGTCTAACAGTAGCATTTAAGTATGGAGCAAACTTTCAAGAACAAATTCAAGAAATTTTGTTCTATGAGTCAAATGGAATATGAGCCTAAGAGGTAAAAGGAAAGTGATGCGATACATGATGAAAAAAATAGGATTGTCACCACACCGAGAATTCAAATACTTACTTATTTACCGATATTGAAATTACTCCTACGTAATCTTAGAAACGAATACACGGTGCACTTAGTCAGAAACAATATATACAGAGTAAGTCCACAATTATCACACATGGCAACACCACGTCGCCAACTGTTCAATTGGCGATTAGCCGAGCAATTGGCATGCTCCGAGAGCGAGTGCTGCGTTTGCCTGCAACTGAGTCGATAAGTGCCCGCTCACTTTTATCGCTCGCTCAGCGGTCTAGCTCAAGGATGAAGATCATTATGGTATACCACGGTGGCGATGCATTATTTAACCACTAAAACATGTATTAGGTTTTTTTTATTATTTACTAGCTGACCCGGTGAACTTCGTACCGCCTAATTATTGGAGGCATATTTAGTAAGTCACAAACACACGACACAATACTTTTTTAATTTTATTGAAATTTGTTGCTTTTAGTTTTTTAGGAATATTAAAGAATTATAGTATAGGTGCACAGCAAAGAGGCGTTTACATTTCAAGTGACATTTTACCATAGACAATAGGTTGGCACCCATCAAATATGTCAACACATTAATTATTTTTATATTTTGAAATTTAAATACACGATGTTATAAGCAAAGTTGATATTATGTTGTCGATTCAAAAGTCTTGTTTTAATGCGTTCTTCAATTCGAGTGGAACATTTGACGGTATTTGTAATACCCTCAAATGTTTGACAGAAAGTAAGTGATCAACTTTTATATGGGAAAATGAAATTGTCGTCTTACTCTATCTTACTCGCAATTTTTCCTTATTTGCTCACCGTTTAGACCTACCCTGGAGACCTATTTTTGAATTACGAATGCGACTTCGAAATCACCGCTGACTAAATAGTCAGCGGTGACTTTGAGGTCACGGATTCCTAAACATCCAATTTTTGAAAGTCGATCGCAGAGCTGCCAACATAGATAAAGTACACACATAAATATAAGATTTCGGTTCCACGCAGAATGTAGCCGCTGCCGATTATTGTCGGCTTAACCATTATGGTTATTATATATATAATATATGCTACATTCATATATATATGTATGTATATATTATAGGTATATAAAGGTTATATATATATATGTAAATAAACTTTTATTTACCTATAATATATACATACATGTATATATGAATGTAGCTTATATATATATATATATATATGCTACATTCATATATATATAGACTGAAAAATCAAACAAAACACAGATAACATTTCCACAAGTATGACTTGATTACGAGTGGGTGAGGGCACTCGTAATGAAATCACATCCGTGACTAAGGTAGTCACATAAGTGATATTCAAAAATACGAATTATTGAAAATCGGTGATTATTAGTCACATCGGTGATTTCTAAGTCGCATTCGTAATTCAAAAATAGGTCTCCTGGACTACGACAAACATTTTAAAACCAAAATCAGCTCAATCGGGCCAGCCGTTCTCGAGTTTTAAGCAGACTAACGAACAACAATTCACTTTTATTTATATAGATTTGTACATATACCATAAACATATTATTATAAGAATACATCACATAAAGACACAAAAAGAAAATTTACGATTGAATATATTTTGTAAAAAATAAAATTCGATTTTAATGTGAGATATACGATTGCCGATGTTTATTTGTTTTTTAGAGAAATTAAGTAATGACAAAGAATCCAAAAGTAATAAATTGTTAGAGACATTGCATTACATTAGAAGTCGCATTCGTAATTCAAAAATAGGTCTCCTGTATATGTACGCACATACTATGTCGTACGATGTTTTTTAACACACACGCGAGGAAACGGGAAAAAACACTTAAATAAACTCAATCTGTGAATGCACACTGTTGCTTTCCCGCCATTTTAACGGCGCGCTAGCCAAAGAAAATTGGCGCTAGCGCTGCCTACTGACTGGCGCCGCGCGGCGATTAGTTCGAAATTTGAATAGCAACAGCGCGCGAAATGGCAAATAATACTGTTATGGAATTTGTATGGACTATAACCTAACTATTTGCTTTGGTAACACACGCGTTTTTATGACCCGCTTTACATATTTAAAACCGGTTGAATTACATCAGCTTTACAAGCAAAGATGTTAAAAATTATCTTATGTGAATTTCGTGAAGTATCTTTTACTTTCTTTAGGATCCTTACTATACTTTCTGCAGGAAAATTATCATCGTCATTATCATTAAAATACAAACACAAGAGTCGCTCGCAAGCGGCGCTTTAGACTCGTTACTGGAAGTAAACGAATAAATAAATAATTCTGATAAGTACTACTATGTCCCATTCTTTGAGTTATTATATACGACTCTCTTACATTGCTATACGACATTAGCTACTAGTGTGAA
Source organism: Scirpophaga incertulas (assembly GCA_036419045.1). NCBI lineage: Eukaryota > Metazoa > Arthropoda > Insecta > Lepidoptera > Crambidae > Scirpophaga > Scirpophaga incertulas. The sequence continues at coordinate 25,372,409 of CM071627.1, read as the reverse complement.
AGAACATTTGGCGATAATACCACACATTAGGTACTTAATTATATTATATTAATTTTTTTAAAGTAATATAAAGTGTAACATAATTTGACGTTGAAGAAATTCTTCTTCTTCAAGCAGAGAATCGAATTCATCCAGTTCTTTCATTCATCTCTACAATAATACGTTGAACTTTACGTCATTATTGTCTTTTTTAAGCGTAGGCTCTCGTATTTCAAATAGCAGCAACCACAAAATCTCCGAATAGGGCTTCGTTCTTTCGTTGATTAGTAGTTATTAGTTGGAGGTTAAGTGATGACATTTCTCGTTTTGGGTAATCCCAAATAATCGGTATAGAATATATTGATAATATTTGTAAATTTTTACAGGTACCTTCATTTGAATAAGAGTGGGAAAAATTCTGAAATAGAATATTCCAAACGCTTTATGAGCATTTGATGGAAAGCTTGTGGTAAAAGTGGTACACTAACATAGTGAGAGTGTCTACTCTATAATTTAGCCAATTATAAATTTATTCACACAGTGGTGTTTATATTAATGTATAGATTATTAAGGGTGTCACGGGTAGCAGAAAATCCGTTTGGCATACTTACAAACATATTTAAAATATTAAGAATTAAAATAAGATTATGTCCTTAAAAAGTAAAACAAATTGTATGTGTTGTAAATTTCCTTTTTAGAACAGAATTCGAGAAATATATATTGCACTACAAGATACCTTCGATGAAGAAATTAACACGCCTCACGCCTCTTTCCGATGGGGGTGAGCAAATATCACAGTTTTCCACTTACTAAACATACCGTCGGTTACGGATACTCTTGACTTAACCTTTTTTCAATATATCACCTATTTAGTCCAAGAATGTTCGCCGTACCAACTGGTCCATTCATATTAGTCTTGTAAATTTCTTTCGACAGTCGTCTTTAGTTCGTCCTTTCTACGGGGCCAAGCCGCTTAAGCATTCCCTTCTCAATTTTTGTTACTACATCTTCTTTCACTCCGCATATTTCCATTATCAGAATATTTCGCAATTTATCCTTCATCGTCACTCCAGCCATTCCTCTCATCACTTTCATTTCCAATGCATTAATCTTGCTTTTATCCTTTTTTGCCACACCCAGCATTCCCTCCCATACATAAACGTAAGGATATTAACAATGTAATGACTCCTGAAATCAAATTCCCGTCTGGATAGTGTATATTGTTCCTAGACAAATCACAGATTAAAAATATCGAATGACAGAATACACTGTAAAAAGTGGTTATACGATCTAGATTGAATATACCTATAGGTATACTAAACTAAACCATACCGTCTCTCACGCTACGATTTCATCTATTTGTGTCAAATTCCACAATAACAATAATACGGAGAATTTTCGCAATCCACAATGAACTCGCGGATAATACAATTATGTGCCTACGTAAATAAAAAGATTAAAATATTAATAAAACAAATTCCACTCCCGCTGCGGATGTCTTTAACGATTGAAGCACCCAGAGACCTCCTGGAATTATTACCGTTGTCCCGTCCCGTTGCGCTTAAGTATTCCACTCGCAATGTTATAAATTCATACATATTAATTAATATAATTTAAGTAAGTTCTCTTTTTGCGTCTGTCAATGCAGAAAAAAAGCGTGGCGAAGTTTAAATTAATGCAAACGTACATAAATATTCATGTGAGCGTCCGAAATGCGATCGCCTGCGGTATGTAAAGTACCCGTCATAATCTAACGACTGGTGTATGGACAGCTGTCGTTTGTATTTTTCCATGCTGAGTAAGGAAGCTATCTTTATTCATTAACGTGATGGTTGAAGAACTTACAACTCATATTCTAGCTACGCAAAATATCATCGGCTGCAGTAGCAATATCAGGAAAGGAGTGGTGACAATAGTCCAAAAAGCAATTCTTCTATAATTCACCTAAAACTGAAATACGTAGAACCTTTTACACACGAACAGTTCAAAATATTCAGTGTGATCCATCATTGAGCATGGAACCCGTCGTATTTGATCTCTACACTGCAGTTATTGGAAGTCAACAGAATATTTTACTCATTTTTCATCTATTTGTCTAACAAAGAATCATACAAACTTATTTTACTCTATCTTGTGCCCGCGGCTTCGTCTGCACAGGATTAGTATTTATTTATTTATTCATTTGTTAAGGTAGCAAACAGTCTTATAAAGTATGAAAATATCAGAGAACATATAAAAACAGACCTAAAGTACCATTATTTTTTATATAAATATTGCAAAATGTACTGAAAGGTATGTGATGGAAACCATTATAAACATATTATATTACACATAAAAACTAAAACGTAAAGAAAAATAAAAAAAAGACTTATCTATAGTTTATGGAAACACTGATACGCTAGTCTGTTTTGTATACCCCCAGGGAGTTACAAAACACATCTATATCGCAATGCAATTTACTGTAAAAATTACAAGAACGCCGGAAAAAGGTATTTCTCGCATAATTTGTCCGACAGTACGGAACAAAAAATGTATCTTTTGAACGTGAGGAAGTCCTGGGCACTCTAATATTAATTCTTTGTAAGAGTTCGGCCGAGTCAATATTATTATTAATAATTTTGTATAAAAAAAAATATAAAAATATATTGCGAGTAGTATATTTAAACATAGCGTATATTTATGAATTGTAGTCTATTTATTATTCTTCTCTCTTAAGCTAAATTATTGTAAAGTTTCATAAAAATTCATTCAGTTGTTTTTACGTGAAAGAGTAACAAACATCTGTCCATAGTTACAAACTTTAGCCTTCATATTAGTCGGGACAAATCCATTCAAACGAAAACTTATTGAAGTTTATAAACGAACAGCCTATTTGACATAACAAAATATTAAAAAAGTCAATTATTATTTTAATTATAAAAATTACGTGTATTAATAAAATTAGGTATCAAAGCATTAATAAAAGTAGTATTATGATAATTACACGTTCATTAACCGTACGCATTGCTAGAGTGCCACTTGCGAAGACATTTGTTAAGTCATTGCGAAGCGTCTTACATACATACAGTCTTACATACAGTGTGTCACATACAGCATTTTTAAATGAGTTTCAGTGATGCATTATAAAAATTTACATTTCGTATACTGTATTATACAGCTGTATTGATAAAATTTTACAGTATTTCCAGTCTATAAATTTTTATTTAAAGACTCGGAAAGTAAAGATTATAAGTATATTATTATTATATTATTCAGTAAACTATTAATGTTATCTAAATATGATATAAACAAAATTATTGCTGCTTTATTTCGTCGCTATTTAAAATTTAATATTCATTAATTATTTTTCTTACCTACACAGTATACCATTTGTCAAATTTAAAGCAACAGTCGCCGTTACTCCAATAATACAACGTTACTGCAACTATACATATGTAACCTATCCCATGTTGGCATACATTCCCATACATGCCAACAGGTTACATACATACATATACTTCAACCTTATCAAAATCAAAATAATCTACAAGTAACATAGAGCTTTCTATGCACTTATTGGCGTCAAACCAATAACAATACAATATACAATTTAATGGATACAAAGAGATTAAGCTCAACATAATGTTATAGGCGGATACATACAATGCAAATAAATGTACTCTACACCTGTTCGAAAATTGGGAGTCTTCTCGATAAGAATAGGCAAGAAACTCGGAATATAATTAGACCAATTTTATATCACCTCAAAATCATAAAATAATACATGTCTATTTACATGTCAAAAAATATTTAGTACTGTTGTCATTCCAAAAAAAAAGATTAATGTCAGTTAACAACAAATATACAGGATATTCATATGTCCGGTACAAAAATAACAAAATTATTTATTTTATACAGAATCATTAAGTTATATTTAATAAAAATTATATCCAAGTATTTTTATCATTTACGCAATCATTGACCTTGTAATACCTAAAAGTATTTTTAACGTATGCTTTAAATTTGTTAGAGCATTTGTTTGGTAGAGCAGTATCATTTTCTGTAGAAAGTAGAAAGTTTTCTGTAGAAAGGTTGTAGAAAATTGCACATTTCTGCATGCACGAACTTTTTAAGCCTAAACGGTGAAACATAACATAACTCTTTATTGTATTCATAAAATACACACACAAAAAAAAAGAAAATAACAAATGTACAAAAGGCGGCCTTATTGCTAAACAGCAATCTCTTCCAGGCCTAGGACCAGGGAAATATTAAAAGAAGATTTAAATATAGGATGGGTACAATAATTGGTCAGGACAATAGGCTAGTTTAAGTTAAGGAATCTTTGACAGGAAGTGAACACGGACTTGATTCTTAAAGAACTCCAGCGTTTGCGCACCCCTAATACCCTCAGGGAGAGAGTTCCACAACTGGACGGCATAAGCCGAAAAAGAATATGAAAAATAGTCGGTACTTCGGGGCGGTATATCCAGAGTCAGATTAAAATTAGAACGCAAGGCACGACATGACGAATGGGATCGAAAAGAGAACAAAGATTTAAGGTAGGATGGAGATGTTGGAAGGTACAAAATATTGTAAAGTAGGGATAAAACATGTAAGTCTCTGCGCTGCTGGCGAATAGGTAACCATTTCAGTTGAAAGCGACAATTAGAAACATGGTCAAACCTACGCAGATTAAAAATGACCCTGATGGCTACATTTTGCAGCCGCTCCAAACTGTCAAGTAGTTCCTCAGATAAATTAATCCACGCAGCGTCAGCGTAGTCAATCAAGGAAAGCAAGAGTGACTGAGCTAACACTGTATTTGTAGCTATAGGGAGAAAGCTTCTTAATCTATTTAGAGTACTATATGCAGCAAATAACTTCTTCCGGACAGCCTCAACCTGCGGCCGCCATGTCATGCACTGTTCAAATACAATACCTAAGTTTTTAACCACTTTAGTGAATGTAATAATTGTTCCTCCAAAGATTACTGCAGATAACAAACTATGGTCAAGACCCTTTAAATAATACGAGCTGCCAAAAACAATTGCTTGGGATTTATTCGGATTTACAACAACACCATACGCTTTACTTACAGTACACTTGTTTACAGTTGTGGATTTCATTGAGATTGCTGTTAGTCAATACTATAGCCTGAGAAAATTCAGATAGCGGGGCGTGTGTGTAAATCTGCAAGTCATCGGTGTACAAGTGATAGTGACATGAAAGTGACTGCGTAATAGAATTTATAAAAATTGAAAAGAGAAGTGGAGATAATACGCAACCCTGTGGGACACCGGCAACGATATGACACCACACAGATAATGTGTCCTCAAGGCGCACCCGCTGTCGACGTCCCAACAGGTAACTATGAAACCAGTCAATTACAATGGGTGATATGCCAAGAGAACGTAAGACACCAATGAGTAGATTGAAATCAACCGAATTAAATGCGTTGCTGAAATCTAATAGAGTTAGTAATGTAAGTTGACGGTTATCCATAGCTTCGTAAATATCATGTGTGATTTTGATTAAAGCAGTATTCGTACTATGTCCCATGCGGAAGCCAGATTGTAAAGTATTTAGGAGTTTATTGTGATTAAGGAATCTAGTAAGCTGACGGTGGACCAATTTTTCAAGGACTTTAGATACAAATGGTAGGATGGAAATTGGTCTAAAATCTATGAAGAAAACTGGATTTATTTTTTTAGGGAGAGGAATAACGAATGCGTTTTTCCAAGCAGAGGGAAATACACCAGAATTAATGGAGGTATTTAGAATATGTGTGATAATTGGAGTTAGAATATCTAGAATAGGAAGAATCATGTTGCGTCCAATGCAATCACTACCAACAGCACGAGAAGTTATCGAAAGAATAGTTCTCTTGACATCACTATCCGTAAATGACTCGAAAACGAAAGGAGTGTAATCGGGTATAGGCTTCAAAGAAAGTTTGTTTAATGTTTCAAATTTTCGATCACCACCGAAGGGCGATATCGAAGTAAAATGGGAGGGAAACTGCGATTTTATTTTTGTTTCCCGTATTTTGGTATTAAATGTATTATAGTTCACATAAATACAAATTCAATTTACATAAATATAATAACCTGCTTATATATAGTAATTTCATATAGTAATCAATATAGTAATTTCCTTAAATAAATCTCTGAGCTATTATATCTATAATTTTTTTTTTGAAGTACAAAAATACTTTTGTCTTATGCGATAATAATAGTAATCAACACAACTAAAATTAAAACTAAATCTGTTTGCCATGGACTCAATATGGAGATCCCTTTATATTCGAGAAAAGAGTATAATAAATATTTTGTACTAGCATTTGTGATATCAATCGTCAGTGACAACATCTACATCAGTCACGACGGTGCGTCTGTTTAATCCACTAAATCTCTCAAGTTATCCTAACTGGCATGTGCAATTATATAATAACCAAAACAAATCAAGTCTATTGAATTGAGCGTTGGGTTTGCTTAATTTTTTTAGTCGAATCGATTCTTTGACTGCGAACACTCGCTCATACTCTCATAATTAACTGGCCATTCTCGGCATAGTATTCATCTGTTTGCTGTTTGAGTAATTTTGTAACTTCTATGACTTACAGATTTACTATTTACTATCCGTTCTTTACTTTATAAATGTATTATCACTTAATAATTTATTGCTTACTACCTATCGTGAACTTCTAGAAAAAAAAAATTGCAAAATCATATCAGCATTTTATTTTTAGTATAATTTTAATATTTTTTGCTTAACATTATTGGATTTAATTTAAGATACACATCAAGATTAAAAACCGGAAAGTTGCCTCACTTTTCATTAATTTCACTTTTCAAATAAATTACTTTTAAAAGCAATACAATATTAAATTTTACATTATCAGTATTTATTAATTACTGCAATCAGCAATCTCAAGTAAGTAAAACAACATAATACAAATATAATAAACACTATAAAAATATTATAAAAAAAAGTTGCGTAGCGTCTTAATGTAACGTCTAAATTATGTACTGTTCAGCTTAATGTGACGTCGCACTACACCTAAATTGAGCTGATACTTAAATCAGATATATTAATAATTTAGCATAGTTGCCCTAGTCCCCTAGACTAGGGCAACTATCCCTTATGATACGGATTGTTCTTTTATAAGTATAAACTATTTACAACTAAAATGTTATAAATTGTGTTATTTAAGCTCATTAGAGCATGCAAAGAAACAAACCATGAACTGAAACCTCAATCGGAAATAAAATATTAAATACTTAATAACAATATATATAGATTCAAGGCCTGATAAATTGTAGCCGGGAAGATTGCTCTTACGGACGATATGCATACCTTTGTACTGATAATGTCCTTGACAGTGTTGTCTGCAAAAGGGTACTTACTATTACAGTAATGAGCTAAGGTTATCGACATCCCTAACACCGGATTTTCAAGCCGGAGCATGTACTGCTTTCACCGAGGTAGCAATCCGGCTGCTACCTTAACAAAAGGCCCTAGGCCCTCAGGATCGAGTGTCGCATCTGAGGACCCCCGGCCTTTGCTCGCCTGGGTGCGCTAGGGAAGCCCTTCTCGGGGAGGAGTGATCTTGCCGCCTCCTCCTCTCCAACCTCCTACGACGTCACCCCTCGGCCATCCGGGGGTGAGGTCCCTCCCGGGTCGCCTCCCGCCAGCGACCCGTGGCGGCGCCTCAGACCAGGCTATCTGGCCTTCTTTGAGCGGGATCGGCCATCTCCCGATCCCGCTCGACACCCTCCTTCTGGAGCATCACCGCTTCACAGAAGGAGGCCACAGCCCTCCAACCTCCCTCATCCGCCAGCATTGCCGCAATCAACGCTGGCGGAGACAGATCTTGCCCGATCTCTTCGACCAAGACTCGGCGTTCGGAGTCCCAAGCGGGACACTCCGCTAGCGTGTGCTGGGCCGAGTCGAGGTAGGATGCGCAATGGTGGCATCGTGTCGTGTCCTCCCTCCCTATTCGACTCAGATACTCACCGAAACAACCATGTCCGGTGAGTATCTGAGTCAAGCGGTAGGTGACTTCCGCTCTCACGCAGAGCTAAGCTTCGAAGTGCGGGAGTACCGCACCGAACGGCGCGCTGACGCACGCAGCCCCCACGGGTCTTGGTAGCCTGTTTACCTATAATTTTGTATGGCACCGAATCCAAACAGGAACTTGTGCGCGGTGTTAATGACTTTTGCGATTTTAGCTACGCTAGTTTTGTGGAGATATATATTTATTTTAATATCTTTTAATCGAAAATCCGATATAGATTTTAGTTTAATTTTTCTAACCATTAAAAAGATGTGCCATAAAGTAAAGAAGGACGTTTCTCACGGATAATAAACAGCGCGCACAACTACAATACCTGTAAATTTCCATGTTATTTTACAAATACTATATTCCCATTTATTAACAAAATATATTCAAAGAATAGTAAATATTCTAAAAATAAAATAATGTCAAAATAACTTGTTCAAGCAATTTCTTCTATGCCCTGCCGATATTTTACTATATTTTTCTGAACGTGTCTTACCTAATAACCATTACAAAACTAACGTTCTTGGTAAAATGGTAATTGCCACTTCATTCCAGCACAATCTTAATTTGTGAAGTCGCCATTACAGTAACGCCAATAGAAGGTCAATAGCTTAACAACCCCAATCCGCTATTGTACTCCAAAGAGTCACTAAAGTCAATGTTACCGATAAACTCGCTTAACTGCTAAACCGTATTAAATATTTCACAATGAACATCCCCAATGCTTGATAAATATTAAGATTATTATAACAAGGATTTCGAAACTGTGGCTTTTAAAGATCCCATTAATTTACTCAACTAAGAGCATAATGCTGAAAGTAAGTCAAAGTATTCTATTGACTAAACAAGCCCTTATAATTTCTATGTAAAGTAATGCTGACTGTAACCATCAGATATTTTTGATGCATAATATTCTAAATAACAGCTACAATGAATAAATTGTTGCTTAAACGGCATATATCTTTTTTTTTTTTTTTTGTTTTATTTTTTGTTCCCCTGAGGAAAATGCATTAAATTGCATACCCCGGCTGTGGCGAGCCGGGGTTATGTGGGGCTCTCCTCCCCAGAAGGGGGAGGCCTACCCACTAAAAACCTCAGGGATGGCCTTCCTCAGGAATGTAGGGAGCCCCCGGGAACACCAAGCCACCTCCGGGAACCCTCAGCCTCCGCTCCCCTGCCCAGAGGGGAGCCCACCTCGGGGAGGCCACCACCTCCCCCGATCTCCTCCACCGACGACGCCCCCTGGCCACGGAAGGGGCGTGGTCCATCCCGGGTCGCCGAAGCAGTCGCGACTTCCTCGCGCCCGCCGCCCGGCGACCCGCGGCGGCGCCGCAGCTGTGCTACCGAGCCCGGCACCGCCTTCTTCGAGCGGGATCGGCCATCTCCCAACCCCGCTCGGCGGCCTCCTTCTGGAGCATCACTGCTTCACAGAAGGAGGCCACAGCCCTCCAACCTCAATGCCGGCGGAGACAGATCTCGCCCGATCTCTGCGACCAAGACTCGGCGCTCGGAGGCCCACGCGGGGCACTCCGCCAGCGTGTGCTGGGCCGAGTCGAGGTCGGATGCGCAGTGGTGGCAATGTGTCGATCCCTACCGTCCTATTCGACACAGATACTCACCGAAGCAGCCGTGCCCGGTGAGTATCTGAGTCAATCGGTAGGTGACCTCCTCCTTCCCGTGGAGCCAAGCTTCGAGGTGCGGGAGTACGGCACCGACGGCCCGCTGGCGCGCGCAGATCCGTAATTCGAGCTGCGCACGCCAGGCCGCCACAATCCGTCGGTGCCACTCCCGCTTAGGCACATCGCGCGCGGGTTCCAGGGCGCTCCCCCCATCGCCCCCCCGGTCGACACGCCGCGACGCATACGTCGCCGCGTACATGTCGGCCAGGATGTCGAATGGGGGGGAGCGTCCCAGAACCGGGAGCCCCATACATGGCCACGGATCGCACGACGCCCTCGTACAGGCGGCGGACTCCATCCCTCGGTCCTCCGAGATTGGGCAGCAGGCGATGCAATGCGCCCGCCACCCTTTTGACTCGGGGGACCAACCGCACGAAATGCTCCTCGAAGCTCCAGCGGCGGTCCAGGGTGAGGCCCAGGTACTTTATGTACGGCCCCACCGGGACCACCGCGTCACCCACCCGGATCCGGCAACTGGGTGGTTCCCGGCGCCTCGGAAGGCCGTGGAACCATAGCGCCTCGGTTTTGTGAGGCGCTATTTGTAAACCCAGCTGGCGGATCGCCCGCACGACACATGCCACCCCAAGCTCGGCAAGCCTGAGCACCGGCTCGAAGTCGGCCCCAGTCGTCACGACGAGAGTGTCGTCAGCGTAGCAGACGACACTAAACGGCATATATCTAATAGTTAATAATTAATAGTTAATAGTCATGGTTCGTTGAAGCTTATGGGAGCTTCAACGAACCAAGCTACCACGTAGAACAACTAAAATATCGTTTAAAAATTGGACTTAACCGAAAAACTTACATTTAAAGATTTGTCACTTTGTATTACTTACTTTAATCTAACAATATTCACCAGCAGTTTGATTGTTTCGTGGTTATTCTTTGCATCGCTTTAAGTTAAAAACATTCTACTCCGACTATATTTGCCTCGTATTTATTATAGCTGTTACTTATTACCAAGAAGGATAAATTATGTTTATCTAACCTTAGATTTGATAAAAATGAATGTAAATGTAAAAAATGTAAAAAATAATCTTTAAAGTCAAAATGTTCAAGACACATTAATATAAACTAAATTACGTCATAGATAGCGCGACAATTCAAAGAATCTATTTCAATTAAACAATTACGTTTTTGATTATTTTCCAAAAAGCCTTGTGACTCTGGATATTTCACAAAACCTTTCTCTAAGCTCATCTGCAACTGCCAACCGGAATATAGACAAAGGCATACTCTGCACTTAGCGCCATTGCATGCCTGATCAGCAGTAAGTGGCAATTTACTTATAACTGAGAATTTAGTTTATAACTGAACTTTTCTATGACATCTTTGTATCTATCTACTCGTTTACCTACTCATGTGTACGGTTACAGTTAACTTTGTACGGTTACATAAATGTATGATTGCTTCATAAATACTTAACGAAAACAAAATCATGGCAGAGCCACTAATTCAATTTTTATTATTATTATTGATGAATTGAATTGTAACTATGCTACTTAATGCACTCTTAGAATGTTTAATGATCACCTCTATTTACCTTGCCTTGTTAGAATTGAATGATATATTTAAATGACATGTATTTTAATGTATAATGTCAATAATTATGTTATTTATAAAAATAATGTAGTTGTGGCCATTCCATATCGAAGTGATAATAATCTATGTAACATATATTTACCCGACAATCCCACGGTGAAGAAAAACATCAGGAAACAGGATAACATGTGAAGTACATCAACCTAATTAGGGTGGACTCGTGCTCGTGGATAAAGACGTTTAGAAGTTGCCATTTTTATCAAAACTGCCTTTCACCTCGTCTGAATATTGACATATTAAATTATCGGATAAAGATCAAAAAGTATATTCTAGCGCCCGGTGGTAAATGTATCGTCAGTAATGGCACTCGTAAGGGGTAATATGCGCTCAAAATGAACCGTGCTATCGTTTCCAGGTAAGACAGAGTATAGATCGAATTCATTTCATGTAATATATGAATAACCAATTATTAATTATTAAAAATAAAATAATCTATCATTATTCTAGACTTTCTGATTTTCTTCTTCCAGTGTGAAGCTCGCCCTACAGCCTTCCACTGAAATTGGCTGTGATGGCGGATAATGTTGTTATGCAGCCTGAACCAGACGCTTTGTGTGCTAATGCCGCCGCATTACCGGTCAAACTAATTAAAGGCACAAGACACATCTATGATACATATGTAATAATCAAATACAATATGGCGATTTGGTTTGGGCTTTCTAAGAATAAAAATATAAATAGTTACTCACGATTATCTGAATTTTCTTGACCAATCCAATATTATTTTGCATTTGGGCTCTTATTACTTATGTATAAAGAATATTTCTTAACATATACAAAACAAAAGACCACAAGTGAAAAACCAAATATATATTTTAAACAAACCCCGTAGCCGAGTAGTGAGTAGTAGAACACCGATTTAACGGTGTCCCGGTGGTAGTTTAATATACATTTCTATCAGAAATATTTATATATGTATGTTACTCTAGATCCCATAACACAAGCCATACAGTGCTTACTTTGGGTTTGGCTATTTTGCTTGAGCTTATAAAAAACTCATGCGAAATAAATTAAATGACACATGTAAGACAATATAAAACAAGTATGTTGCAATATAAAACCAGTTTATTTATTGACAATAACTATCTAAAGACGTACGTCAGACATAGATTACTACTACTATAGTATACTACAGTAGTTAGTAGTATTATACTATAGTAGTCAAAAATATATATGTACATAATTATATAGAAACTGTTACTAAATTAATTAATATTTATGACTTAAGGTATCAAATTTAATGCTATTTTTAAAACTGATCGTTTTTATACCTATGGGTTAACGTATATATATAGCGGTTAACAGAACATAAGCACTAAAATTTAATTCTTAAATGTTGATATCCTGGGTAATCGAAAGCTTCACTTCCACATTCCACAAGTGAAGCTTATAAAGTCGATTACAGTTAATTTAAAATAATACATTTCAATTATATTTAATGTTTTCATTTGATACCACAATTACCTATGAGAGTAGTAGATTGTAGAAAAAATACTTTGTATTTGTACACCCTTGTTGATATATATATACATCTTACTTTCTACTACATATAGCAAACAGAAGCAAAGCCCTTATGATTAATTATTATATTGTTTTTAATTTTAACATTTTGTTTAAACTACATACAGTTCAATGGATCAGAATAATATCTATACTTGGAGATTTTAATTTAAGATCAAAGATCTGAAAGTATATCGTAGATAATATTTTTATTAATTGCGTATATATAATTTACGTATATACTATATTATATAGATATATCACATAACAATGTTGATGACACTACATTTCGGCAGCTTCGATAAAGACTACAGGTCATTTCTTACTTTTAGGATTTGTTTATTTGTATGTTTTTATTACCTCCTGTATTTATATTGTGCTCATTTCATTGTCTCTGTTTTAATATCTCCTTGTCTAACCTTTATACCTCTGACTGTTTCTATTATGTTTAGAATATTTCAATTTGTTTAATTAGTTCTCATTTTTCACGCAATAGCAATGGGTAGTAAGTTTCTGAAGATTAGTTTGTTTAATGCTGGTTCCCTTGGCACTAAACATGATGAATTCAATTATATGATGGAGAGAACGTATGTTGATATCATGGCTATGAATAAAACTTGGCTTAGGAAGGCGTGCCCTGGTGTATCCTGCCTGGGTATCGGCTCAGGCATCTTCCACGACCCACTGCAATCTGTCATGGCAGGGGAGGTGGGCTGGGCTTTTATATCAGAAAAGGTATATTTGTGCGTACCTGTCAATTTCAACCACCCACCCCACCCACTGTGGAACAAATGTGGTTGAGTATTAAATTAAATTCTCATCATGTTGCTATTGACGCTGTCTATAAACCGCCATGGATGGATGTGAATATCTTTATTGATGCTCTTACATAGTCCATAGCGCACAGAGCAAGCGTGATAATATAACTATTATCTTGGCAAGAGATTTTAATGTGGATTTATTACATCGAGTTGATAATAAAACTGGAATTTTTAAGACTTTTTTTTGAAACAAATACTTATTCACCCACTCACTTCACTGATCACAGTCAAACCTTAATAGATTTGATCTACACTGATGCGGGGGCTAGAAATATTAAAGTTGTGCACTTTCCTGAGTTGGGGGATCACGCTGTGATTTCAGCAGAGATACGCATAAGAAAAGAAAAAGCAGCCCCTCGATACGTGACTTATAGGCCATACAAGGATATTATTCCTGAACTTTTTAAGAAAGATTTGAATCAGATTGACAGGAGCTGTATCGAAGAGCTGCCTGACTTAAATTCTATGGTTGCCACATTTGGTTCTGTAATCTCGCAGCTCTTCGAACTCCATGTTCCTCTTAAAACTACTGTGATTAAAAAACAATTTCTCCCATAGATCACAGACACTATCAGACAGATGATGATGATTAGAGATAATGCACATAAAAGATGGAAAAAAACTAAAAATGATTTACATAAAACATATTACACGGAATTAAAATTTATAGTATCCTTAGCTATTCACCATTGAAAAGAAAAGTTATTTTGAACAACATATAAATAAAAATATAAAAAATTCAAAAAAGTTATGGAAAAACCTTAAGAAAAATATTATTATTAAAGATAGAGACTTACATATACCTGGTATTAATTTAATAAACAACCACTTTTTGAATGTGCCGAGTACTGCTACTACAAGTTTATCTGATTTAACTTTATCGAATATCACAGACAAGGCACTACAAATATTTCTTTTTCGCCAGTCACAGAGAAAAATATTGCTGAATATTAATATTATTAATCATTCGTAGTTTTCATTCTAATGCGGTTGATGTTGATGGAATATCCTTGCACTTTGAAACTAACTTTGCCGCAATCACTCAAACCAATTGCTGCTATAGTAAATAAATCATTAACTGATTCACATTTCGCTGACACCTAGAAGACTGCATTGATAAAGTCCATCCCTAAAAAATCTAACCCTGTGTCAATGACTTGCGTCCAGTAAGCATTCTCGATTGTGTTTCTAAGATTGTTAAGAAGGTGGTTGGTCAGCAAATGATTGGGTATTTGGATGCTAATTTTTTGCTACCTCAATTACAGTCAGGGTTCCGTAGGCCACCACTACTGCGCATCCGACCTCGACTCGGCCCAGCACACGCTGGCGGAGTGCCCCGCGTAGGCCTCCGAGCGCCGAGTCTTGGACGCAGAGATCGGGCGAGATCTGTCTCCGCCGGCATTGATTGCGGCAATGCTGGCGGACGAGGGAGGTTGGAGGGCTGTGGCCTCCTTCTGTGAAGCAGTGATGCTCCAGAAGGAGGCCGCCGAGCGGGGTCGGGAGATGGCCGATCCCGCTCGAAGGAGGCGGCGCCGCTGGGCTCGGTAGCACAGCTGCGGCGCCGCCGCGGGTCGCCAGCTGGCGCGAAGAAATCACGCCCGCAGATACGGCGACCCGGGAGGGACCACGCCCCTTCCGTGGCCGGGGGGCGTCGTCGGTGGTGGAGATCGGGGGAGGTATCCTGTATCGGCGGGGGAGCGGAGGCTAGGGTTTCCGGGAAGTAGCTTGGTGTTCCCGGGGGCTCCCTACATGCCTGAGGTTTTTTGTGTAGGTAGGCCTCACCCTTCTGGAGTGGAGAGCCCCACATAACCGCCAGCTCGCCACAGCCGGGGTATGCTACTTAATGCATTTTCCTCAGGGAGACAAAAAAAGGGTTCCGTAGTAGTCCAAGATCCCAGAGCTCCCAGACGTCACTTATTTTCTGATGGACAAAATATATACGAGTGAGTAGTGGTGGGGTGTGCTATGATCATATGACTAGTTGCTACCTTGGCCAGACGGCCATTTTTCAGGTAGCAATTAATCAAGGTACATAGAAATACTGCTCACTTCACTTAAATTCTGATAGCTGATTTTAACATATATTTCACACAATATCGTTAAAAATCAGGATTCATTACTCCCAGACACATGCGGTCGGCGGTTTTACCTTACAGACGCTTCAAAGCTATTAAAAAAATTAATTAAGGTCACTTATTTTCTGATGCTTGATTTTTATATATGTTATTCAAACAACTATTTTAAAACGTTTTGCAAACGGACAGACCGATCCAAGGGGCCAAACATTCACCAGACCCAATTTTCATGTCGCTGAGAGTAGGGGCACGGGCATTATCCGTGCGCATAAGTGCGAGTGAGACAGACATGAGTGTCATTGCTTTCTCTTCTATTTGAAAATCACGTAAATAATCAAAGATTAACTTTGAGAAAAGTGCTCATCTGACCGCAATAATTATACAATTGTACCTTACAAACTGTTTTATTAATTTAAATTTTTTTAAGTAAGTTAATTTTAAATTTTTAAAGTAAATATCAAAAGGTTTACAAAGTATTAATAATTTAATTAAATAACAGCAACCTTTTCAAATAATTATTTATTTGTAACGAACCTTAAAAAACTACCAAAAATCGACAAATATTTTTTTACATAAGTTTGTAAGATTGATTTGTAAATATTCGACTGGCTTCTAATCTTCATTGTCATCGTCGTTGAAGTCAGGTAATTCATCATCGATCCTATCTTGATATTGAATATCTAAATCATCATCTTGTTCATCAGTATTTTCCTCGGGCGTTTTCGCTGTAAAAAAGTAAAAACAAACCAACCAATTAAGATTTGGAAAACTAAAGAGACATCAAAATTATGAGAAGCTAAAATAAATTACCTAATTCTTCCTCCAAGGACTGACTGACAAAATCCGGCAATTGATCTCCATCAAACCAATGAAAATGATATTTATCATCTTCTAATGTCCAGCCATAATTTTCGGGATTGAAAATATTAATCATTTTTGCACTAGCATTGTTCCAAACACTAGCAATATAGTTAGCTCGTCGAAACTGTTGCCGAAGTTCGCTTTTACAAGGTGGTAAGTTAGTAGCATCGAAGTTTTTCATATTTTTTTGCATAAATTTTTCATTAACATCACATACCATATATGTATTAATAAACAGCTGAAGTCTGGCAGCATTTACATCCATTACTCCTGGTACGTTATAAACATCACATATAAATCTTTGTACTATATTGAATACACGTTCTTCTTCGTCTACATCATCGATCAAATTCAACGTGCCAAAGGTGAGAAATGCTTGTTGGTATTCTTTATTTTTTTTAGAATACTAAACGGCCTTTGTTTTCCTTTTTGAAAAATGCGGGATTATAATCGCATCCAGTAATAGCATGGAATCCTGGTAGACTTCGACATAACGACGGTCCTAACTGTTTGTAGATACTGCTAATATCAACATATCGCTGATTGTTACCAGTGCCGGTTAATATCCACACGTGTGAATCATCATTTTTTAAATGATGCATATTTCCTAGCATTATCGCTGCAATATCCGTATCTGAACATCGTATCACAAAATTAGCTCGAGCATCAGTGTTGCAAACATGATAAACAATCTTTGTATCAGCTTCCTCATGCTGGGGACACGATAAATCTTCATTGATTTCAGACATAACTTTATTATTACTCACGGTGAAAGAGTGACATTGTCGAAAATTAATGTAAACTTGATTATTACCAATGAATGGAATCATCTCCTCACTAGTCCAGTGCAATATGAAGAAATCAACGAGAGCCTGTTTGAAGTGGATATTTTTTAACTCTTTCGTGAAATTTGATGGACGAACTTGATCTGGCCCAGTAATGTTGAATTCCAGTAGTGATGATTCATATCGGCGAGATCTTTCATAATCTTTAATGGAAGGGGAAAAATACTGATCAAATATGACATCATATCTCGTGGCTTTCAACTGTGTCACCATTTGTAGTAATTTTTTTGCGATATTTCCAAAAGTTTTAGGCACATTATTCATAGTATAGAGCAGAAAGAAACCATCAATTATCAAAATATCAATGTGAGAAGGTAGGTTGTGTTGTACGCCTTTTTCCAATGATTTCATCAGAACCGACTTTTGGGTTTTACAGATGCCACCGTCGAAATGACACATGGATAATGGCACTGGCGTTATGGGGTATGATAAAATTTTGGCTATATCGACTTTGTGATCAATCGATATTCCAAGCATCCGCCCAAACAGATCTCTTTGAGTACGTACTTCTAGCACTTTACCACCTACCTTAGTTGTTGTTGTTTTCTTAGCATAATCTAAAGAAAAGTTTTCCAGTGGCACTTTTTTTATGCTCTTTTCGAACCTATATTCATCGTTTTTACATTCTGCGATGAATGTTTGACGTCTTATGTCTCCATTCTTCTCAACATTGAGAAGAAATTTTTCTACGACCTCTGAGGCTGCTTTTCCAGATGAAATATTAAGCAAAAGATCTTGTGGTACTTCAGGACTAAACGGATTGATGAATCGATCGAATTCGTCGATAAATTTTTGTAATTGTTTGGTATCATTCTTCATATTATGATTAGACACCTCGGCTGTAACATCTTGTATTTGTTGTAAGTCTAGATCTTTATAAACAGAACTAATTATTGTTGATCGTATATCATGACTGCGAGCCCATCGTTGGCGTGCTGATATGGAATTGGTGAATTGGATTATTCCTGAAAAATATAAATTTACGGTTTTTGTATATTCAATTTTTTTTGACATATTCATTTATTTTCATATATTCTGACATTTTTGTTTATTTTTTTTTTAATTTTATTAACTTTTTTGACATGTATATTCATTAATCTTTATATATATTTTTTTTCAATTTTCCTTTTAATTTTTATTAATCATTAATGTTCATTACCTGTGAGTCTCCTGGCTGCATCTGCATTAATGGTTTGTTCCAGGACTAAGTCAATCGGTTGCTTAGAAAAAGGCTTACTAGTTCTTTGAATGCAAAAAAAAACATTTTTGAACTGTTCATACAAGTCAGGATGAGTTTCGGCAACTTTTAACAAATTATTACTGTATTTAACTGTCCAACGAGCATAATTCGGTTGATTGCATATGAAAAATAAGTTAGTAATTTTTGGCAGTACAAACTTAAATAATTCAAAATCTCCACAACGTATGCTTCTTGACAAGGTTAAATAATGATGAACAAGATTTATATAGATTAAATAAAACTGTGGAGTTTTACCAAACTCGCCATTGAGGGTTTTTTGCTTATAAATATCATAATTCTGTAATAATGCATTAAGCTCGTCATCCTCAATTGTAAGTGAAGATATTGAAGACGTTCTTAGTCGTGTGATTTCTTGGATAATTTGATCACTGATAGTAATATTATTACTCTCCAAAAACGATTTAAAATGTAAAATTTCCAAACCTACAGCCATCAAAGGGTGAAGCCTTTTACACCTATTGAAATGTTTTCCCTCCAGAAATCCATTTACAGAGCCGGATGCTAATAAATTACTCTGTACCATGACGTTTGTTAAGCCACAATGCATAATAAATTTTCCTATAGTTTTGAAGTAAGCCATCATTATATGGAATGGCCCCAAATGTATGAATAAATTATCAAGATCTGGTTTGTGGCTAGCTTGAATTTGTAAGGCTATTTTTGCAATCGCAAGATCATAAGTAACTTGGATGGATGACTGCTTCACTTCTTCACAAATTTGTTGACTCTGTTTCATAGTCTCCAAAACTACTGATTTGTTAGTAGGCGATTGATTTATTGGAGTTAGATATGAAACTATTTGTTGTGGGCTATTATTGTCAACTAGAAAAGAATTAAATCCAACCCACATTGGAACATTCGGTAACTGGAGAGCATGGCTAAACATCCACAGCGTATCGATCGTTTTGTACAGTGGTAAATTTATAGGTTCTGTATCTTCACAAGCTGACGCTTCTAGATCTGTTATCTTCATTTTTTTAACCAATGGTTCTTCACTAATTTCCATAGAAATAGCATCAAAAGTTCTCCGTCTCCTTTTTTGCGAGTTGATAGATACTTCGGTATGAGCATCGGTGATATTTATTAATTGCGGTTCATCTGGGGTGTTCATATCAATATTCTGGTAAATAATACCAACTGTATCGTGCAATGTATCTTTACCAGTCTTTGTCTCCACGAAACGATCAAAATTATCGAAAGCAAGACCGGTACAGAGATCTGGTGATTTTTTAATTGTTTCAGGACATACACTTGATTTTTCAACTGATGTATATGTTGCTTCTGTTTCGAGCTCTTCCACTCCAGGATAACTGATACAATGCCCATATCTATGTATTATATCAATAATTTTGCGGCTACTTGTTAGACTTTTTAAAGCCATTCCGAGCATAATATGCTTTGATGTTTTTATTTTTCCATTGTAAATGCTATAGACGACACCTTCACAATATGACTTGACTTGACGGATACACTTTTGATTATTTTTACGTCTTCGATTATTACCGGCTATCAAAGTAGAATAAAAGTCCAGTAGATCTTGTGGCACAGATATTTCTCCGTCCTGCAAATGTTGTATTGTTAAGTTATGAGGTAACTTTTTTTTTTCAGCTTGTAAAACAGATTTTCTCAATAATAGAGCAGCTTTAAGTAAAATATCTTCATCTTTTAGACTTTCGAGTGTTTGCTCATCAATAGCCACTACATTTTTCGGCGCGACTAATTTTTTATTCTGAATAATAAAAAATTTTATCTCTTTACCATATTTTTTCTTAATTTTTGATTCCAAAATGTGTGTTTTAAAATCCCCTCTAATTCCGACATCATTATTTTCATCACTTTCATCTAATAATCCGATATAACATCGACAAATATAACTCAGGAAGTAACACCGTCCTTTTTGAATTATATTTTCTTCAATAAAAGAACATATTTCATGAAAAGCTGCTCGGTGTTGTTCACGAAGACTATGCCAATGAGTTGTAGTAGTTTTTTTGTTTGATGAAGTTTCATAAGAAAAATTTAATTGACAGATATGATAGTGTATGTATTTTAGAATGTGGATAATTTACAATTTTTTCCAAGAATTCTGTATGATTTTCATTTTGATTTTTAGCTTTAGATAGAAATACATTTTTATCTGACGTAATTAGAGGCAATCGTTTAGACTTGTGCTTTTTAGTTTTTTGATCACAATATATACAAGTAAGATTATTTGGAGAATTATTTACATCGATATCAACTGCAGTATTACTGTCAGAAAGTGAATCAATATTTTCAGGATGATCAATATATTCTTCTAATCTTGGAAAATCCGGTTCGACCAACTCAGGTAAGACAGATGGGCTAGGTATTGTAGTAGTGTCAGGTATAACAGCTGCTGCTGGATTAAAATGTTGAGACGTAGATGCTTCTGGCTGAATACATTGTGTATCTAATTCAACTGTCGTTGAGATATCAGTGGATAAATTTTCTGCAATGCTTAATAACTTTTCTGTTGAATTAGCTTTCTCGGTTGCCGTATTTTTTGGTAAATAGTACTTTTTATTTAACCCTGTAAACGATTTGTAACAGTTTCTGTGATAACCACTTTCAAATAGTTCACCCGGCAAAACAACGTCTTTAAATTTTAGGTTATGTTCCTTTCTATGCTGTAAAATCACTCGACACTTTTTTAATGTCTCTTCCGTAAATAATATTAAATTTTCATCACAATTATTGCAAAATACACAATTTAACAAATTAGCCATTATATTTTTTCAAACACTGCAAATATTTGTATTTTTTTATACGAATTGCTACTTAAATCACAACACAGCTGACGCACTCAACAGACGCGATACATTAACTAGTGGGTAAGAGTAAACCGAATAGAAGGAGAGAAGCAATGACACTCATGTCTGTCTCACTCGCACTTATGCGCACGGATAATGCCCGTGCCCCTACTCTCAGCGACATGAAAATTGGGTCTGGTGAATGTTTGGCCCCTTGGATCGGTCTGTCCGTTTGCAAAACGTTTTAAAATAGTTGTTTGAATAACATATATAAAAATCAAGCATCAGAAAATAAGTGACCTTAATTAATTTTTTTAATAGCTTTGAAGCGTCTGTAAGGTAAAACCGCCGACCGCATGTGTCTGGGAGTAATGAATCCTGATTTTTAACGATATTGTGTGAAATATATGTTAAAATCAGCTATCAGAATTTAAGTGAAGTGAGCAGTATTTCTATGTACCTTGATTAATTGCTACCTGAAAAATGGCCGTCTGGCCAAGGTAGCAACTAGTCATATGATCATAGCACACCCCACCACTACTCACTCGTATATATTTTGTCCATCAGAAAATAAGTGACGTCTGGGAGCTCTGGGATCCTCCTCTATAGGGAAACATTAGATTCTGCTATTCACCATTTCTACTTTATACTCCATATTACATACTCATATTCACATATTATATTATCAAAATATCTAATTTATCTACTGCTCTCGTTCATGTATTTGATGACATATTGTTGGCACAGAATGTGGAATGAGCACTCTTCTCATTCTCTTTGACTATTCACGTGCTATATTATATTTATTATATTTGATTGTTATAATATACAATACTATATTTGATTGTTTGGATGTGCCACTACTCCTGTCAAAACTAACTTATTATGGTTTTGATGTTCCTACATATAAGGAAGGATGATTGCACGGTCACCTACTCACAATGCAGAGCCTTATCTCGTGGAGTTCCACAGATATCTATATTGCGACCGATTCTCTTCATTCTGTTCACTGCAGATATTACTGAAAGCATAAATGATTGTCAGTACCATCTTTATACTGATGATGTCCAATTGTATCTGTTTTATGCCTAAAGACACAACTAGTGCGGTGAGGAGAGTGAATGATGATTTACACCGTCTAGCAGTATGGTCAGATAAGTATGGTCTAGTATTAAATCCTAACAAGACCAAATATATTATTCTCGGATCTAATAAACAGATTTCCTCTGTGCTTGAGAACAGTCCTGAACCACATGAACCACATTGATTGCCAGCCTGTAGAAACAGTAGAGAAAGTCAGAAGCTTGGGAGTAATTTTTGAGTCAAATTTACGCTTTGAAAAGAACACGCTTGAAATTATAAAAACTTGCTTCTATCGCAAGCTCAAGGTTTCGCCTTTTCTCGTCTGAGGATCTTAGAGCACGATTGTGTGAATCCATGGTACTCTCCAAACTAAATTATGCAGATACTGTTTTTGGCCCTTGTCTACTGTTAAGAACGGAGAAACAGGTGACGCGCGTACAAAACGCATATGCACGTTGTTGTTATTTTATTCCATCCAGATCACACGTTACTCCTTTCTTGAATGATTTAAACATTTTAAAGATGAAGGCCCGTAGAAAGCTTCACTTTGCCACTTTGATGTTTGACATTATTCAGTCGGGGTCACTAAAGTATCTGTACAATAAAATGAACTGGGCAAAGGATAATAATCCATACCACACAAGAGCTGTCTCATATAAGATTCTTACACCTAGACATAGAACTGTTGCATTTCGAGGGTCTTTCAAATATTCAGTCTCAATACTTTCCGCCTCCAATTGGCATACTGGAAATACGAAACTTGTTTTTAAATAGGTTGAAAACAACACATTTGCTTGAATTGCAGTTGCAAGGGTTGGACTGATATGTACTTACTTGTCTTTTTAATACTGTGTTTGTCATTTTGTATTCCTTCTTATTTTTATTATTACGTTTAATCAGTACTCGGCGTATGTATGCATGTCAACTTTGTCTATTTTTATTTATTATTATTTGTTTTTTTTCTAAATATATTGGTGTGAAACTTGCACTACGGTCTATATTGTCTTTGTAATTTTCTTGTTGTGTTGTTTTCGTGCCTGATGTCACTACTGTGGCAAGCAGAATACCAGTGCAGCAGACCATGCCTGTTGCATACTGAGCTTGCCACGGTTATGTTAGCATGCAGCGGTACATATTATTATTGTATTGTTTTGTTATTGTTGTTCGTATCGTTGTGTGGTCCATCAATAAATATATTTCTTTCTTAAAACAGATCAAAATAGTACTTAATACAATTTCTATGAACATAATATTAATTTCTTTAGACGCAAATCTAATTTCTTTGGATACAAAAGACTTCGAAGTTGTTAGCCACTTATCAAAATATCTAATTTATCTGGATTTAATATCCCATTTAAAGTATGTTATTAGAATTTTAATAAATACGAAAAAAAATACACCACAAAAATTATACTTTTTGCACCATTTCTAATAATCATCCACGACTATAAGGCGACTACCATTCTCAATAGTAAATAATTGCAACCACCTATAATACACGTAGCTCTTGTAAGATTAGCAGTAAATCTACAACCCCCATAATATCAACAGTGAATATTGCCAACTTTAGACATATCATGTAGAGACACGATACCATTTTTGTATTAGCTTTTTTTTTTTTTTTTTTTTTTTTTTTTTTTTTTTTTGTTTCCCTGAGGAAAATGCATTAAATTGCATACCCCGGCTGTGGCGAGCCGGGGTTATGTGGGGCTCTCCTCCCCAGAAGGGGGAGGCCTACCCACTAAAAACCTCAGGGATGGCCTTCCTCAGGCATGTAGGGAGCCCCGGGAACAGAAAGCTTCTTCCGGGAACCCCCAGCCTCCGCTCCCCGTCGACACAGGGAAGCCCTCCTCGGGGGAGGCTTACTACCTCCCCGGTCTCCTCCACCGACGACGCCCCCCGGCCACGGAAGGGGCGTGGTCCATCCCGGGTCGCCGAAGCAGTCGCGATTTCCTCGCGCCCGCCGGCGACCCGCGGCGGCGCCGCAGCTGTGCTACCGAGCCGGCGCCGCCTTCTTCGAGCGGGATCGGCCATCTCCCGACCCCGCTCGGCGGCCTCCTTCTGGAGCATCACACTGCTTCACAGAAGGAGGCCACAGCCCTCCAACCTCCCTCGTCCGCCAGCATTGCCGCAATCAATGCCGGCGGAGACAGATCTCGCCCGATCTCTGCGACCAAGACTCGGCGCTCGGAGGCCCACGCGGGGCACTCCGCCAGCGTGTGCTGGGCCGAGTCGAGGTCGGATGCACAGTGGTGGCAATGTGTCGATCCCTCCCGTCCTATTCGACACAGATACTCACCGAAGCAGCCGTGCCCGGTGAGTATCTGAGTCAATCGGTAGGTGACCTCCTCCTTCCCGTGGAGCCAAGCTTCGAGGTTCGGGAGTACGGCACCGACGGCCGCTGGCGCGCGCAGATCCGTAATTCGAGCTGCGCACGCCAGGCCGTCACAATCCGTCGGTGCCACTCCCGCTTAGGCACTTCGTGCGCGGGTTCCAGGGCGCTCCCCCCATCGCTCCCCCGGCCGACACGCCGCGACGCATACGTCGCCGCGTACATATCGGCCAGGATGTCGAATGGGGGGGAGCGTCCCAGAACCGTCGCCGCCTCGTACGAGATTGTACGGTAGCCTCGTACGATCCGTATGGCCATTATCCGCTGCAGGCTCCGTAGCAGAGCTCTGCAGCGGGGGGACCTCGCGCAGTCTTGCGACCACACGGGAGCCCCATACATGGCCACGGATCGCACGACGCCCTCGTACAGGCGGCGAACTCCATCCCTCGGTCCCCCGAGATTGGGCAGCAGGCGATGCAATGCGCCCGCCACCCTTTTGGCTCGGGGGACCAACCGCACGAAATGCTCCTCGAAGCTCCAGCGGCGGTCCAGGGTGAGGCCCAGGTACTTGATGTACGGCCCCACCGGGACCACCGCGTCACCCACCCGGATCCGGCAGCTGGGTGGTTCCCGGCGCCTCGGAAGGCCGTGGAACCATAGCGCCTCGGTTTTGTGAGGCGCTATTTCTAAGCCCAGCCGGCGGATCGCCCGCACGACACATGCCACCCCAAGCTCGGCAAGCCTGAGCACCGGCCCGAAGTCGGCCCCAGTCGTCACGACGAGAGTGTCGTCAGCGTAGCAGACGACACTCACGCCGCGAGGAAGGCTGGTGCGAAGGACCGCGTCGTATGCGAGGTTCCATAGCAGGGGTCCCAACACCGACCCCTGCGGAACGCCGCATTCGACCCTCCTCGACGTTTCCATCCCGTCCCGTCCCATCACGCCGATCGTCCTGTCGCGCAGATAGTCCCCGACCACGGCCCGCAGGTAGGGAGGCAGCTCGTGGTATACGAGCGCCTCCCTAATAGCCTGCCAGGGGAGGGTGCCGAAGGCGTTGACGATGTCTAACGACACCGCCAACGCCACCCCCCCCGATCGGACTGCAGACTCCGACAGGGAACGAACACGCTGGATGGCGTCCAGCGTTGATCGCCCCCGCCGGAATCCAAATTGGCAGTCCGATAGGTCGGGACCCGCGCGCGACAGGTGCTCGCTGATACGAGCGGAGATAACCCTCTCGAAGAGTTTCCCCGCCTCGTTCAGCAAGCAGATCGGACGGAACGAAGATGGAGCGTCGCCAGTCCTTCCCTCCTTCCTGAGGAGCACCAACCTGGCCGACTTCCAGTCGACGGGAAACACGCCCTCACGGAGACAGCTCGTGAAGAGCTGCCTCACCGTGCTCCCGAACGCCCTGAGCGCCAGCGCTAGCACCTTTCCCGGGACCCCATCCGGTCCCGGGGCAGTGTTGCGCGCAGAGAGCCGCGAAACGGCCCTGGCGAGCTCGCTTTCCGTCACCCGGTCGTCCGACCAAGGGCCGGGCGACGGGGCGGCGGGGGGACTGTCCCGGACCCTCGGGAAGAGCGTATCCACCGCTCTTCCCACGACGAGAGGGTCCAGGGTCTCCGTCAGCGGAGGGACCCACGGTCGGAGCTTGCCCAGTACCATCCGGTACGGGCGCCCCCATGGGTCCCTCTCCAGTCCCCCCAGCAGCTCGCGCAGGACCGCGCCTTGGCGTCGGCGATGGCGACGCCGAGCGCCTTGGCCGCGGCTCCGTACGCGCTTCTGGCGCTCAGGACTTCGTCGACTGAGGCTTGCCGTCTTCGACGGGCTCTGAGGTACTGGCGGCGCGCGGCTACTACAACGACCCGTAGCCGCGCGATCTCTCTCGTTCCACCAGTACGCAGAGCGCCGCCGGGGCGGCCTGACTCGGGGCATGGAGACGTCGCAGATCGACGTCATCGTGTCCCGGAGCCAGGCGGCCCGCGCATTCACATCGAGGTCGGGCGAAATCCGTGCCTCCTCCGCCCAGTCCGCGACGTGGGCAGCGGCTAGAGCCGCATCCCGGTCCAGCCGCTTGATGGACCAACGTCGCGGACGGCTGTCCTCCTGGAGTGTGCGAGAAGGGCGGCGGTGGGCCACCGACACGTCGAACACGATGTGCCGGTGGTCGGAGAGTGTAACCACCTCCGCCGCCACCCTCCAACCTGACACCATCCGGTGAGCAGAGGGAGTCGCCCATGACAGGTCGACGATCGACTCCCCCTGCCACCGCAACGCAGGTGACCGACCCCCGGTTTAAAAGCCGGAGGTCCAGTCCCGCCGCCCACTCCAGGAGTGTCTCCCCTCTTACGTCGTCCCGGGTGTCGCCCCACTCTCGCGAGTGGGCGTTGAAATCACCCAGGACGAAGACTGGACGTGGAGCGCAACAGCGAACGCAGTTCGCTACCCCGTCCAGAAATGCCTCGAATGCGGCGAGGCCGCAGTTCGGGGAGATGTAACAGCCTATCGTGGCCGTGGACCCCCATTCCACGGCCACGTAACCCGGCCCGTAGCGAGCAGGGTGCAGTGCGGTCGGTCGGTCGCCCAATAAATGGCGACCAAGCCCTGGTCGTCCCCAAACCACCTTGGGTGGTTCGGGACAGAGTAGGGCTCTGCGACGACCGCCAGGGCAACTTCACCCTCCGCGAGCGCTTGGATCAAAAGATCCTGCGCCGCGCGGCAGTGATTGAGGTTGCCCTGGAGCACCCTGCACCCTGTGATTTGGACGTCCATGTTAAGATTGGACGTCCATCGCTACGCTCGCCCCCGGGCCGGGGCGGGAGGTTGGGCGACCCCCCCTTCCTTTTGGGTGGGCAGCACCTCCTGCTGCCCACCGGTGGCCTGCCGGTCTGCCCAGGTCTTTGCAGACCGGGCAGGAGGAAGCACTCGCGGTGCAGAGACGGGCAATATGCCCCGGCTCTCCGCACCGGTAGCACAGAGTGCTCCGGTCCACCTGGCGGTTAGGGCAATTTACCCTAACGTGCCCCCTCTCGAGGCACCCGAAGCACTGCTGAGGGCGTGCTTCGAGCGCCCTGCACCCTGACCGAGGACCACCCGATCAGGAGCCGCCCCGACGTCAGTTTCCTGACGGCCGCGAGCGGACACCTGACCCAGGCGGTCCCCATGCGGGCGTGCCCAGCGCGTATTTCCCCGACCCTAACGTCGGCCGGGGAGCACCCGCCGGCAGCGGATATGACTGCCGCCACATCCGCTTGGGCGATGGACTCGTCGAGGTCCATCACCCGCATGTCCGCCATCTTGCACGGGCGCGTGATTTTCGCGCCCGTGCCTTCCAAGGCCTCCCTCATTTGCTCCGCCAGGGCGTCAGCCTTTGCGGAACTCTCCGGGCCCGGCACCTCTAATAAGAGGGCCCCGGTAGCCGCCTTCCTGGTCCGTACGCCGCCGGTGATCCCTAGGGCCGCCAAGCTAATTTTTGCTTTGGCGGTCCCCATGACGGCGGCGTACGTGGTCCCAGAATCCGGAGGCACCGTAACAACCACCGCCGCGCAGGCCGGTGGTTTGGGTAGCCTCCGGGGACCGGGCTCCACCACTTTTATTTTAGGGGCCACTTTTGGGGCCGCGGCCCTCTCGGGGGCAGCCTTTTTTGGGCGTCTTGTCACTGTGGCCCAGGTGGTCACCCCGGGGATCTCGGGCGCCGGCGCTGACAGTTCCGCCGGCGGGGCTATCGTGACGGGCCTGGGAGGAGGGGGAACCGCCTTCTTCTTCTTCTTCCCCCCCCTCTTCTTCTTCTTTTTCCCGCCCCCTTCCTGCGCGGCAGGCGGGCCGGGACGAGCCTCCTCCGCCTGACGGCGCTCATGCGCCAGCGGGGGCCGTCTTCCCATTTCGGGGAAGAACCGGCTCATAAGGTCGGCCTGAAAACGGGCGAACTCTCTCTCCATTAAAGAGGAGAGCTCTCCCCAGGCCGGCCTCGCTGGTTCCTCCTGGGGCGACTGTGATGCTGCGGGAGCGGGCGTTCCCTTCTGCCCACCCCCTGTCGCCTTTCCCTTCTTTCTTAACGCCGCGCTCCCCGGGGACGGCTCCGGTGGTCTGGCCTGGAGGCTCTTTTTTAGAGCCATGTTTTCCCTTTTCAGGGAGGCCACCTCCTCGGCCAGGGCCAGGACTCGAGCGGAGAGCTGCTCGATGGTAGAGGTGACCTGGGAGTTCTCCCGGTCCCTCCTCTCCGCCCGCTCGCACAGCTCGGTCGTCCCGATCTTGAGGGTGGTGAGCGCGGTTCTCGTTGCGCCCACCACCTCCGCCTTCGTGCTCCTCGCCTTTTCCACCGTTTTTTCGACATCGGAGAGGCATGCCAACATGCCCGCTCCGATGTCTGTTGCGGAGGCCACCCTCTCCGCGGCAGCGTCATTAGAGGGGACGTCCTCGTCCCCATCTGCCCGCCCCTTCTTCCCCCTGCCGTTCAGGGGACGCAGCGATTTGCGCTTACGCGCTACCCGCGGCATCTCGCTATCGGTGGTTGCGACCGACATACAGCTATCGCTGTCGACGTCGCCCGCAACCACCGCCACCGATGTCCTGGTGTTTTTGGACATCCTTGGCCGCGGCGTGTCCGGTCGTGAGAACGACAGGACGATGTCCCCGCCGCGGCCAGTTTCCTCCACTCCTGAGGTGGACCCCCGTGAATGGGATCGCGACCTCCCACTCGCCTTCCCGTCCTCTACCCGGTGTAGGGATCGAACACGCCGTCTCCTAGCGGGATCATCGGCTACGGCTAAGGCCGCCGCCGGAACTTCCGCCCCTTCCTCCTCAGCAGGCACTTCCCCTGCACTCGTCTCCTTCTCCTCGGTTTTGTGGTTGTTTAGTTGTAATTTAAGAGTATTCATGATGAATCCCACGAGTATGGGGGATGAGATAGTCCACCCGGGCGGTGCCCCCTGCACCCGGGTAACCCTATATACACTGGGGGGTCGGGAGGTACCCCAGGTTGGCGCTAGCTGGTGGACTGTACGCCGCCACCACCACACCGAAGGCCCTTGCGCGTCCCCGTCCCCAACAGCAGGGAATTGCGGTTTTTTAACGTGGTTTTCTCCACTCGGCCCGGCCGGTTAAGGCAAGGCCCCTACACACTCCGATCGGCCGCGAGACATGATCCACGACACCGACCGGAGCGCACAGGTTGCCCGACGGGGGTCCAAAGACCTAATCGGCAGCCACACCCGTGGCCGCCGACCCCGCCGCGCCGCGGACCTTGAAGGTCCGACGTCCCGCGCCACCCGAAGGTGGCCACTGCCCCCCGAGAGGAGCCCCACAAACGGTGCGAAAGCACCAAGGCGCGAACGCGCCACCTGTCACGCCGCCGGCAGAACGGCGGCCGCCGAGTAGGACTCGGCCATCCCACGACCTGAACGGGTCCAAGTAGCGAGGTCTCCGACCCCCTCTCAGCAAAGAGGGGGGACCTCAGCCCCTCCGCCTGAAGCGGCTGGCCGCATGGAAGCGGCCCGCCGGGTAGCACCCGGCCATCCCACGACCTATAAAGGGTCCAAAGAGCGAGAGCTCCACCCCCTCTTAAGAAAGAGGGGGGACTTCGCCCCTTCCCCGCCGTTTTTGGCCCGCGCCGGCCGCAGCCGGTACCCCCCATATCTGGGGGGCGTTCCCCTATCCACCACCTGGGGACGCGCCTGGTATGGGACGGCAAACCCACGCAGGTTGTATTAGCTTACTTACTAGTTTACTTATTAGTTATCATAGTAAATAATACAGTACATTTTTGATAGTTACTCACCGAATGTAAACTGATTGTTAGTTTGCCAGAAATAAAACAACGATACCTGGAACTCGATCGACCACAAACTATTACATAAATTATTCAACCGACAATTGAAACAAATCCGTGGTTGTTTGTGTCCGTTTAAATACAATTAAATGTAGTACAAATAGCATGACCTCTCTGGATTGGCGGTAAACTTTATGAGTATGGCTATTATGGACTTTATTGCATCTATACAAATAAATAAAATTGGAGTGTCTGTTTGTAATATTAAAATAACCGCTTTCTACTACATGCATATGTACGGTAGACATACCAAAATACATATTTCAACATTTTTGTCTGTCTGTCTGTTTGTTCCGGCTAATCTCTGAAACGGCTTGACCGATTTGAACGGGACTTTCACTGGCAGATAGGTTATGTAATAAGGAGTAATTTAAGCTACTAAAAAAACTATTTTTTTTATTACATTCCACGCGGACAAAATCGCGGGCACAGCTAGTACAATATAAACGTTGGTGTAACACAACATTAGCTGTTCTAGTATTATGACTCGGCACTATTTTAAAGCAATTGCAGTATAGAGCAACTAATAATGAATGTAGAATATGTAACATAAAGAATCACGGTATCAGTCAATCAATCAGTCTCCACGGCAAATATTACAAGCTTAGGTTGGGATGTAATGACTGCCGTCTTGTCTTCAGCTTCGTCAGCAAACCACTGTCTAAGTAACAGATCTCTTGCGAACACTTTGGGACTATTTTTACGCTCTATAGTGTCTTCAAATCGTTTAGTATTAAATCGGCGTATGTCGCAAGTCTGACTTCAACAGAATTTTATAATTCATATAAGCTGAAGATGGCTAGAATGACCAAAGCCAAATTCAATAATATGAGTTGCAATGAACGTATAAAGCGTCTGGATTTGACTTCCTTTCATCGAAGAAGCCCCATCCTATAAAATTCGCCAATTGACTCACACCCAAAGCTATTAATTGTAATAAAATAGCATTAACTTAATACTTTCCTATTGCATTGTTCACAGCCACAGCCATTGTTCACGCAAGATTAACCTTTTATATCTTTTGGTGCGACATATCTCAAGCAAATCTATCTATCTATCTATTCTTTTGTGACACCAGAAATACTGGAACTACTTGAAGCAATTACACTATTGCAAACAAATTCAAATTATTAACAAAGAATTTCAGTAGAACCTTCAACTTAAATTCAATAATGTATTAATCTTTTTGCTATTTCAACTATTGATGTTGTTGTTGTTGGTGGGTGTTGCACCAACTGTAAAACATTATAAATATTTTCACTTCAGTAGCTCAAACATGAAGGTTTTGCTGCTTAAAATCAGTGAGTAAAATCGATTTTTACTCACTAGTGAGACAAAGCTAACCACAGATTATAGTAACCTATGTATAGTAACTAATGGGATAACCATACAGACTATGTTGTTTCGCCCTAAGATAATATGCCCATGGACATTAGATCTGCCTGACACTCCTTCCTGTGTCTTATTTTATTTCCAAAGTAGGTATGATATTTGTTCTCGCTGCTGAAGTGAAAAGTTATGTGTGTCACACGAGAGCAAAGTTGTTTGCATTTCGTGCCTTTGAATCCCTCGACACGCTCAGGATTCTACTCTAGAATCACTCGCTTCGCTCGTGATTCAAACAGAATCCTTCGCTTGCTCGTGACTCATATCAGCACGCGCAGCAAACATCAACTTTGCTCACTTGTTGCACAAATAACTATTGTTTCATCTAAAGACGAATATTTACTTCGATATGGGTTATTTAGTTATAGAAAAGGATTATATTTTTTTCCTACAAGTTCTATTAAATATGGGCTATAAAACCAATTTGTAGAAATTATTTCTAAAGCTTATTAAAAATCAATCTGAAATTAAACAGAAAATAATCTTTTCCTGCAAATTTTAGTATATTTACTTCGTTCGTTCATTATATTACTGCATTATTATTTCGCTTATATTAGGTATATAGCCTTAATCGCTTTCTAATCCAAAAAAAAAACGGTACTGTGAAGAAGCCTTAGATGGCTATGTTCAGCATTTACTTACCTTGAACATTTTGGGAAGGCATGAGAACAAAAGGTTTTGCTGTTTGCCGACTTACGAACCCAGAAGAGTACTGGGCCATTAGGCCCGAAAGGGATGAAACTACCTTTCTCGTCGCCACATTTATATATTCTGCAAACATGGTATATCAAAACATACTACACTTATTGAATATTTTGGAAATGCAAATTGCTAACATAATTTACCTGCAGTTTGTTTGTGTAATTGCCGTTATACGTTAATTACTAGATTCCGCTGCGCCACTATCTACTACGTATCGTCGTATGAGTATTTGCTTATTGCGGGGCTTGGGTCTTGATGAAGGTTAAGACCCAACTCCATACAATCAGGAGATGGTCAATTACATCCAATACAATACACATAATAGCAGATTTGATGAGGAAACTTTCTCGTTTATGACCACCCAAAAGGTTTACAGTTTGTTTAAGACACTAAAAACATTTATATTATTGTAACAAATCTTTGCTCAATTAATTCTATTACTCGGTATAGTTCTTACTATCAAAGTTTAGTGAACAAACCCATAATAAGAAAGGATGAATCTGCGGACGGAAAGTTTATAATATTATATTTATATACATTTATTTGTTACGTTGATATTCACACCATCAAAATAAATAAAAAATTCGTCACACCAAAAAGTCGTATAGTTATATCCCATCGGAGTACCCAACAGTGTCCTTGGCGCTCAGCCCTTACAGAAAAATCGGGGAATGCACGCAACGAAAACAAGAGTAAGCCACCTGTTTTCTAATTCAGAAGTAAAATCACAGCATTAATTAGAGAAGTACGCGGTGGACACAGTCAACTGAAGGAACAGTAGGAATGCTACTTTTTAAGTTGTATTACTATTATTTGACCTGTAAGCACTACGTTCATAGGCTGCGTTCGAAAAAAGAAAAGGTACCTATTAACTATATTTGAGACTTCAAATTTATTATAATACCGATGATTAACGAATACGAAGGAATGAATGAAGAATAATTTGATTTTCTATTTTTGTGCAATGTATATTACAAAATCACAAGCATCAAATAATAAAAAATAACAACCATGCTTTAAATATAGCATGATATGTTAAATTTATGGCAAAAAAGTTTCCTTTTTTGGATGGATGGATTTAAAGCTAATATTTTTAAACCTACAAGGATCACTTAAAATTTTGTTTTCGTAACAAATTAACTGTATATTTAATTGTGTTTTTTGCTTATTTTAGGTAATCACGCAAAACGCTACAAATAACACGCAACGATATAGAATGCACGCAAAACATTATAGCATTTTCTATAGTTCCCCTAAATTCCGTTCTATATACATAATTTAACATGCACAATTGCTTCCTTTCATTTTAGGTTATACAATTAACTCCTGGAAGACATAAAATTACAATGCATGTTCAATATTTGCATTTTTTATTTTTTTGTTTTGTTTTTTTGTGCTAGATTCTTATTGATATGTGATGTAAAAATATAAGGATTTATATAAAAAAAAATATACGGACGTTCTTACCAGTATTTTATGTTTATTCATTTTTAATCCAATTATGAAAAACCTTTAAAAAAATTATCAACAATCTTTTCTAATGAAGTTTAATTTTTAATTATTATATACTATTATTTGCACTCTCATTTTAAGATTGTATGTTCGTTATACCAGTATAACAAACTTAATTTATATAATATCAATTTTTCACATTTCTGGTTAATCCTATTTTGCATATTATCAACGTTCCGTCATGACAGAACTTAATCTGTGCTAGCATTTAACATTTAGGAAAATCAGCCACATTCTCAAAAAAGACTTTAACATTGTACTGCGTGATTTGAATCATAACTTATTAATCTAACAATATCGTTAAAATATTCCGGCTCAAGCATCTTGTAAGTTGCAAGAAACAAGCAGACTGTTCACCTGATGATAGTCATTACTTATTGTATGTCGTTGATAGAACTTGTGGTTCCTGTGAGATTCCTAGCAAATCTGCAACTCAACAAAAACAACAGTCTACGTTGCTAACATGCAAAATACGATTAACCAGACCATCGTGGTTTAATGTCTTTTATCGGTAAAATTATAGTCTAGCCACTGCTACGTCAGGTTTATTGAAAGGTTTGAAAAATCGATATTATATAACTTTTTTGACTATTCGAAATGTGTTGATGTTTTATTGTAATAACTGCGGAAAATGGTGGAATTTCATAACAGATAAAATTAAAAACGAATAGATTTCATAGTATCTTATTATTCTACTATTCTTGGCGTAGACGATTAACATGATTTTGTTTTACCTATGTAAGTATATAACACCGCCAAGCAGTATACTATACTAGGCGAGAGCAGAGTCGCTCAGGGACTAACTGGAAGCACTAGCGGTGCTTCGCGACCAACCAACCAACTTCATTACGATATATTTGGCGCATACCGTATTTTAAATTCTACTTCTATTAGGGTTAACAGTTTTTCATTTTTACTTCAAATAGCTGCCTTATCAAAAAACCACCATATGATTGTATTAAGCCAGATATTGCAAGCTATACTAGGATATATTCTGGTAAATAAGATGCAAATAATAATTATAATACGAAATGTCATTAGGTTGTTTATTTAGTCTCTATATTTTTTATATAGTTTATGTACATTTAAAATATTTATATTCTTATTTGTGTTAACTATACCCAAATTCTCACAGGTCCGCAATGAATACGGGATACCTAGATGCCGGCTTGGACCTTTTGACTCGTAAGGTAAGCGAATCGTTGTGTTTCGGGTGCCTCGAGAGGGGGCACGTTAGGGTAAATTGCGCTAACTGCCAGGTGGACCGGAGCACTCTGTACACCGGGTGGGCAGCAGGAGGTGCTGCCCACCCAAAAGGAAGGGGGGAGGGGTCGCCCAACCTCCCCCCCCCCGGCCCCAGGGGCGAGCATAGCGATGGGCGTCCAATCTTAACATGGACGTCCAAAGCACAGGGTGCAGGGTGCTCCAGAGCAACCTCCAGCCAGGGTTTGGGGACGACCAGGGCTTATTGGCATTTATTGGGCGACCGACTGACCGCACTGCACCCTGCTCGCTACGGGGCTGGGCTACGTGGAATGGAATCCAGGAATGGAATGGGGGTCCACGGCCACGATAGGCTGTTACATCTCCCCGAACTGCGGCCTGGCCGCTGTTCGCTGTTGCGCTCCCCGTCCAGTCTTCGTCCTGGGTGATTTCAACGCCCACTCGCGAGAGTGGGGCGACACCCGGGACGACGTAAGAGGGGAGACACTCCTGGAGTGGGCGGCGGAACTGGATCTGCGGCTTTTAAGCCGAGGGTCGGTTAGCATCTACGGGCGGTGGCAGGGGGAGTCGATCGTCGACCTGTCATGGGCGACACCGCATGGTGTCAGGTTGGAGGGTGGCGGCGGAGGTGGTTACACTCTCCGACCACCGGCACATCGCGTTCGACGTGTCGGTGGCCCAACGCCGCCCTTCCCGCACACTCCAGGAGGACAACCGTCCGCGACGTTGGTCCATCAAGCGGCTGGACCGGGATGCGGCCCTAGCCGTTGCCCACGTCGCGGACTGGGCGGAGGAGGCACGGATTTCGCCCGACCTCGATGTGCATGCGCGGGCCGCCTGGCTCCGGGACACGGTGACGTCAATCTGCGACGTCTCCATGCCCCGAGGCCGCCCCGGCGGTGCTCTGCGTACTGGTGGAACGAGGAGATTGCGCGGCTACGGGTCGTTGTAGTAGACGCAAGCCTCAGTTAACAAAGTCCTGAGCGCCAGAAGCGCGTACGGAACCGCGGCCAAGGCGCTCGGCATCGCTATCGCCGACGCCAAGGCGTGGTCCTGGCGCGAGCTGCTGGGGGGACTGGACAGGGACCCATGGGGGCGCCCGTACCGGATGGTACTGGGCAAGCTCCGACCGTGGGTTCCTCCGCTGACGGAGACCCTGGACCCTCTCGTCGTGGGAAGAACCATGGATACGCTCTTCCCGAAGGTCCAGGACAGTCCCTCCGCCGCCCTATCGCCCGGCTTTTGGTTGGACGACCTCCAGGCGACGGAGAGCGAGCTCACCAGGGCCGTTTTGTGGCTCTCTGCGCGCAGCGCTGCCCCGGGACCGGACGGGGTCCCGGGAAAGGTGCTGCACTTATCAATTTTTATCATCTTTATACAATTTGTTAAAACAATTGTTGATACTGTTTTGTTGGTTATATATCACATTAGAACGACTTTTATCTATTAATAGATAATTAATCCCGCAGAATACATTTTACCCCTGCCTGGAGTTAAACCGAACAAATAAATACCGCACAGATTAACCTAAATGAATAGATAAGATAATCTAGCGTCTGCAATTAGAAGAGTCCTTAATATAACAAATACCAACGCTTTCCGGTCATAGAGGAATTAACTGCCAACCCTGAAGTCTCCATAAAACCTGCGAAATAACGTCTGTTTATAAATTTAAAATAATTCAAATGAGCTATAAGCCTTTCGATAATTACAATATGCCAATTATTACTTATAATTCAACATCATAAGAGGTTCAATAAGCTTATATAAAAATATGTTTATGGCTATATTTTAAATTATATCAAAAGGATGTACTAATCTTAAAAATGATTTCTTTCCTGTATGTTGACCTTATGCATTACCTATGTATTTATTACTAGCAAGTTATTTAATATTTTTTGTTTTCAATATAAGATACATAGTTCACTATTCATTTAATCACTTTTTAAGTGGTGATTAATATAACTTTAGTAAATCGATGTATTTTTATTATGTTATAATCTACGGTGCCATTATAATACTTTATCCAGCAGGAGATAAAAGAGAGCCGGATAGATTACCCAACACCGGCAAACTACAGGGCCATGCCACCAAAGACCAAAGGACTGATGGTGGTGGCTAGATGGTAGGCTAGGATGGGGATTATAGCGCATTACAATAAGATCCACGGTGAATACAAATGCGGCGAAAGTTCCCGCAAGAAGTTACCCCACCACTAAGATAAGATCAAATAAATAATATATACTGCATTTACTATCGAGTTTCCCACTGGACTACTAGAAATATTGCGAACAAAATTATGGACGTAAAGCTAAGTATATTATACTATAAGAGCTGTAAGCGCATGGTCCATTCAAGCCCGATCTCAGCTTGGATAATTCAAACTTAAAATTGATAGCACATGTATTAATACGATACTAATGCCACAGATAGTTTACCTTGAAATACGCAACGTTTGGCGCAAGTTACACTTGTTACGGTTTCGGGCTGACTAACGCGGGCCATTAAGCTATAAACCAAATTTCATTTAAGGACAAAAATTATAATCTGATGAGTTTACCGATAAAAAATATCTACCAAATTATACACTACACGTTAAACATAAGGAACATACTACAAAACTATTCCATTACTATAAACTGTATACTTGTCCCTGAACTGACCACAGGTAAGAACTAGCTCCACATTACATTTACACTTACATTTATACTCCCAATGAAAACATAAGTTTATAGGCAGTTTAACATACAAGAACAATATCGTCTTAACCCCAAACCGATAAGTAATCAGATCATTTCCATTGTTATTGTTGTTGTTACCTCAAAAGGAGAAACAGGACCCATATAGCATCACACTATTGTATGTATGTTATTTTCTTACATTTTTCTCAGGAATGCTGGACGGTATCAAGTTGAAATTAACGTCTAATACTTATATCTCCAATAATTAGAAAATAAAGAAAGAATATATATAATTCTAAGCGAACTTCTAAATCAACAAAATACTATGGTAATAAATCCAAAATTTGCAAACTTTTTGTACCATCAGACAAAAAAAACAGATTTATATAGACCTTTTTACACAACTCTAAGTGTCGACAATAAAGTTTAGATTCATTTTACAAAAACTCAATTTTGCCGATCGAAAAGTTGAATAACAATATTGCTAACGTTCCTTACCACGCCCAAGAGACTGGTGATTATATGATAGAGCAAGGATTTTCAACCCGCGGCCTTAGGCCACCTCACTCTCTCTTGAGGTGCGGCTGCTTGGCTGCGATGGATGACATTATAAGTGGATTTCCACCCCTTGTGATTCGCTCTACCTCTCATTTCTTGCGGGAAAAGAAGCCTTTCAAATCAATCAAAAGACCAGAAGACTAGGCAGAGTAGTCTAGCTTAGTCGATAGATAGTCTGTACAAACTCGCGTCAATTCAGGCTGAGTCCGACATATTAGAATTAAAATTCTTCGATTAACGATTTATTAAATGTTCCGCGGTTTAAAGCGTGCATAAAACATCATAATCAGTAGTGTAAATAGGAGGAACATTAAAGTAGTGTGTCTGAACATTATCAGCTTGAAACCTATTGAAAATGTTTTCCAAAAGAAGACAGACTTACGAGACCAATAACTAGACGATGCTACTTTTTCGGGCAAAATAGATAAGTTTATTATTATTAGGTGTTTTCTTAAATCAAAGTTTTTAAGTACCTGGCTGCTACATATTGACACCAGAGGTGTAATGTTGGATCACTACATTCAACTTGTAATGCATATTGGACTCGATCTCATCGTACCAGTTATAATTCGTAAAGCCTTTGTTTGTATACCATCTAATTTCCTAAATACAGTTACATTACGTAGATCCAATTTTTTCATTAAAATCTTTCTAAAAAGACAACTCACCTAGGTGATGCCAAAGAGGTAATCAAAGTGGCTAAAGCATACGTTAATCAATGGTCTCAGAACTAGCCGATTAATCGGGGAGTTCAGAATAGGCCAATATTTTAATAATAATTTACTTAATTCTTATACATTATTTAATTACTTAGTATATTCTATGGTATATACTGTACATTAATCTGACGCTGTTACAATGAAGACGGTAAAGAAACCAAACCAAAGAAAAAATGTGTTAATTTGCATTAACTAACACCCACTGACCTATAATGGTTGACTTAGACTTAAACATTCTTGATTAACACTTGGGACATTTCGATGGCGATGTGAATGAGCTGTCAAAGTAAAATAAACCATTTTTGGCGATTTACAGAATGCTCCCATAATAGAACTTATAGTTATAACTTTAACTTCGAAATCGTTAAGCTCTTAACTTTGTAATTTGTAACTATTTGATAAATAGCTCCTTGATGTTCAGTTGTTGTTTCAGTTACTGGGGATTAAGGACGACCTCACAATAATCGCAAATTGATTCAGAAAGTCATTTAGTTAATAGCTGGCTAGAAAACTGTATTATGTGTAGCAAGAGTATTGTTGATATTATATTTATGAATTATGCACTATTCCAATAATTTTATATTAACAGTCTATACGCTTATTTGTAATACATAATAAAGTAAGAATTCAGTAAAATGTTAGGTATATTAAAAATGTTTATTGTATCTATTTCCTAATGTTTTAATAGACCTGTCAAATTGAAATGATGAGCCGAGCCATCTCAACTGCAGTGAAATAACTTCCGTAAAAAACACGACAAAATACAGAAGAGATTCTTATAAGACATGACAAGGACAATGTCTATAAAACAAGAACAGAATACAGAATAAGTATTTAAAGAAGACGTGAATGATGTGCATATAATTGTATCAATTACCTATATGGTGTATAGGGACGAGGACGACGATTTTTATTTTATCGATGTTGGTTGTGGCAAATAAACGTAACTATACGAGTAATTACGCTTACGTACCCACTCTAAGTATATGGACACAAACAACACTTCATTTTATTAATACCGGACATCGCTGACAGTAATATTTCATCATCACCACGTCACACATAAAATACGAGTAGTTGACAAAAATTACAAAAAATAAAACAAGTACGTTAGGAAGACTTCGATTTATAAATGGATTTGAGAAGTAGTCATGGTATATATAGCCTCTGGTACTTTTTTCCTTCACGTTATTTATGTACTGACATATTTTTTTGGGCTAAATGATCTTAGTAATTACAATTATTGAATATATTGCCAGCAATGTTGAAAATTATGTTGACAAAGCTATGCTGGTCATTGGGAGCACAGGTTTATACTCAACATATTTATCTTATTAATATAAATTTCATATAATAATATATTATTATTTCTTACATTATTTTAAAATGAGTTTTTTTGATTAGACCAAAAAACTTCACATATCTGTTGTGGTCAAATCCTTAAATATAGACTGAATACAAATATGCTATGTTGTATTTATATTAAATATTCTTCATAACTTGGAGATATTTCAAGACTTTTTACAGTTCTATCTCAATGCCTTTCAAATGATCCTCCCTGACCAGAGTAACTTAGTAAAATGGGGAAAAGCCTCTAAAATTTTGCTATACTTGTGGAGAGGTTATAAGCACAGCAAGGCACTTATTGAGAAGATGCTCCTTAATAGGGATCACTGCTCACACCTCGATGTTGACTACTTCAAATTATATGTGAAGCCTTTCAGTAGCTACAGTCCAAAAAAAAATACCACAAACAAAAGAGAAATAAACTTTAGAAAAGAAGGTTCTACTTTAAACTCTACGACCAAACGTTACTCAATTGGGTAGACGACAATTTTTTAAATTCATTATTTAATAAGAGTACTCTTCTTAAGTGAGAAATATTGTAGAACCATCAGTACACCTGCATCTATTACTTTTGAAGATACGTCGACATGTTTGCGGCGCTGTCGCGGGTCGCTCAAAAACGCTCCAATCTCCATACTAAAAACTCTGCAATCGTGACGTCATAACTCAGTAAACTCGTCAAATTTGTATGAGCGTATAAACAAATTTTAAAATAACTTTGTTATTTGTACATATATAGCTATACTTTCTATATAAAAAAATGTTACATTTTATGTGCGAATGTTAGAAATATATTTGTTTCATTAGAATTAAAAACGGCCATAATCATTTGTAGTCGTCTACCCTTGATCAGCAATTCTAATAGACATGTGTGAATAGACAAGACAAAAACATTGACCAGACATTTTCTTTTTTTTCATAAGCTTACCGTGACGTGGGAAACTAACCTAAAGAACATGCGATGATACAAAACAAATATTATGATATCTTAAATGAATTAACAAAACACCGGTTATTTAGTTAGTCGGGCAGGACGCATACGGTTCTGGAGACGAATTTTTGAAACAATAGAAAACCAATTTGCATTCGAAATCGTAAGATTCGTATACGAATTACCGAATTCACTATTTTTGAACTTTCATTTCGTGCGTTGTGCAACGAGTGGTTCAACCCATTCGTTTTTGATTTCTACTAATAAAATATCCAACGCTGAAGTGACGTTGACAGTGATAAATTTACTCTGGTTAATGTAAAGCTTGTAAATAGGTACATAATAATAAGTTAATATTGTTTGAGTACATATATCTTAATTTAAAGATAGTCGAAATATTATTTTATAATATAGTGAGCTTAGAAGTGTACATTTTATTAAATTTATTTTTGGGCTTTGATCAAGTGGCCTTTTTCCTATATATTCTCCATATTATAATAAATAATAAAATAATTATAACTATTTAGGTATGATAGAGCAAGTTACAACGATGTCATCATAATACAGTTAATCCAGACACGTTAGAAAATAATTAAAATTTTATGAAAGAATCTAATTAAGAATTTGTTTTTAATGACAACTCTGAATTCAAATGATTCAAAAATCTATAAAATTGTAAGCGTAGTAAATAATTGCGCACATGATTTATATTCGAATTCCAAAGTCATGTCTAATGATTCAAAAATTTGTCTCCTGTACCGTTCTGATAAACACTGTACACTCTAGCCGTTGCTTCTGAAACCTGGAATTCAAGTCTGTACACCTGATCCATTCTCTATTACACCGTATGGAGAAAAAATAATACTCCAATAATTATTAATATAATTAGATTTGTTTTATTTTTATTATTACTCGTATAAGTTATCACCACTCATATAACTACCCACCGAGGAGCACGAGCCTAGCCTAAGTAAGATTTCCTTCAATCTGTAAAAAAAATTTAGTTCAATTTAAATGAATATCGTTACAGAATAAGAACCAGATTCAAAGAGCGTCAATGGTTCTGAGTGTTATAATATGACACCTTTCGCAATATACATCCATAAAGGATATAGTAATTCCAACATTCCAACAGTGGAGAAGTTAGTAGTGGTGATGAAGAAATGCGCACAGATATAAATTAATTACACGCACTTGTATTTCGTATTTTTATCGATTAAGAAACTCCCACCACTACGAGTCGTACAACACGTGTCGTAAACAACAAAACATCTCCTGCGATGAACAATCTTCACCTAATGGCGCTACGCATTCTACATTGCTATTTCTACACACGCTTCACGCTACCACCTTATTGCCGAGATAATATAGTTCATAACCTGAGAACCAACATAAAACATCCAAACAAGTTAAATGCATTGGTGAGTGCCACATCATGATAACGGGCAACTTATATCGGTTAAGTGGTCATATTTTTTATCTGGGAATATTCGTTGTTTTTATTATTATTACGTTCTATTTGGAATCTTTTTGTGCAAAGGACATGAAGTACGATGTACCACATTTAGCATTTAAGCAAGACGATTTAACGATACATTTTGTAGTGACAATGTCGCTAGTAGTAAACTTTACTTAAAGTGTTAAACCTTCTTGGTTTTTTATATTCAATGGAAACACCTGCGTAACTGAGTTTTCCTTTCACTACAAGTTTAAGAAAACTCATTTATTTATTTATTTGATACAAGTATTATTTCTTAACATTTTTTTGACTTGTTGTTTATTTTATTTGTTTTGAACCAATGAGTATTAATGTCAAGAATTCCAGATTTTTTTTTGTACTTGATTTTTTTCTTCAAATAACTTGTAAATAACAACGTTATATTCTCACAGTAAATGTCTTTACATAATTTTTCTGTCACCATTTTTTCTGCGTCATTCATATGCTTTAATGTTAATCTTAAAATTTTCATAAATATTTTTATCTGTACATGTATTATTATCCGTAAAATTAACGTTATTTATTGTATTCAAATAATATTCTTCAAAAACTTCAAAGTGAAATGGTGACGTAACAACGAAGACTTTTCTTTATCAGTACAATTTTTCTTTTAATTTATGCATCTGGCATTTTTAACTTAAAATTTCGTCACCATTTAATATACTTACGCGTAATTTTACTTTTAAGTCACAACGAGGAGGCAATTTAGAGCTCTCATTAGTGGAGAATAAATAAATGAAATATTTGTATACTTTGTTAAGAACATAAAATTTTTCATGTCGATTGAAGCGTCTAAAGGTAATAATAAATCACTACCTATTACTGTGTCATATCAATCATCTCAGCATAAAACTTGCAAATTTGCTGCGTTTTTAATATACCTAGTATTAAGTTGAATATAAACTATTTCTTGTGGTTTGGTGACTATATGAGTAGAAATCTTTAAAAAATCATTAACTGATTTCGGACTAATAAATAACCTTTTTTAGTCGCTCAGCCTAGCCCGTGC
The DNA here is from genome assembly GCA_036419045.1 of Scirpophaga incertulas. NCBI lineage: Eukaryota > Metazoa > Arthropoda > Insecta > Lepidoptera > Crambidae > Scirpophaga > Scirpophaga incertulas. The sequence continues at coordinate 25,328,162 of CM071627.1, read as the reverse complement.
TGCTCCAACGTGGAACAATACAGGTTTCCGTCTCCGCCAAGGATGGAGGAAGCAAGCCCCATTATCGGAGGAGTCTAGTGCAGTGTAGGCGACACAGTACCCATCCGCACCGCCCGCAGGTCTCTACTAAGGCGGCGGAATCATTGTAGCCCCTCCGTCGCCTCCCTGCCCTCCAATATCTCCTAGCTAGCACTTGCTCTAGCTCTTCAAGCGCCTCCTTCATCTCCATCTTCCTTGGAGAATCTTTTGGGAGACGGCATCCCAGGCTGCCGCGCCGGTGAACATCGCTCGAATCACGCCAGACAGCCTGCTTCCTGCCAGTCTCCTGGGCCTATGGCGCGCCAACAAATAACGGCGCTGCGCTCTCCACGCAGGACAGTGCGCGAGCGTGCGCAATCCTCGGTCGCCCCGCAATGGTGGCACCAGGCGTCATCCTCTCAATCTGCGATCCTGTGCAGGTACCTACTAAAGCAACCGTGTCCTGACAGAACCTGCACGAACCGAAAGGAGAGTGTACCATGCCCCCTTGCTACTCAGTTGTGCAGGACCGGGGACAATGCCGAGTTAGTCCAAAGCATTTTCTATCCGCGATGGCCACGACGAGCTAAGATTGTTGTCCCGGGCGTTTGCCTTTCGCTTCTCCAAAGAGCACATAAACTCTCCTCCTATCCAACATTCCACAGGAGCGGGCCAAACCCTTTTAATTCGTTCTCATCTTTTAAACTACTAAATATTACATACAAACTGTGCCCACAAATTCATCTGCGTGGAATTGTAATTTTAGGTAGCATTTTTAATTATTCTTCAAAGAAAACACATTTCATATAATTTAAAGTGAGCTAATAAATACCTATTATTGTTACGTTTTTTTCTGAAACATTGAAGTGTAACTAAAATTTATTCTTAGAAAGTAGTACAGTAAGATTGCACATATATCAACTGTCAAACGATATGATCGTATATCTGTGATTACTGTTCAAGGATCACGATAGATCGAAATTTGATGATATTTATCACAAAATGGACCATCAGCTCTCTTATCAGCTATCTTTATGAGATTTGAAAACGTCTAAATGCTTATGTAAGTTGAAAATATTTTTCATTTATTCAAATTCAGCAATTATTAATTACTTCATACATATATTGTTATTTATTTCATGCATTAAATTTACCTTAAAGTAATGTTACATTAACATTTACATACTCGTACCTACATATTAATTTGTATGCTTACCTCGATTTTTGTGCCTGTCATTTGATAAAATATTTTCACTAAGCAAACATTTTTCTAGCACATGATCTACTCCAACAATTGCAAAATGATCTGATAATCGTTTACTATTTAAATATATTGTAAAAATTAATTATGTGAAACGTTGATTTAATAATTCACGATGGTTTTATATATTTGTATAGTTGTTTAAAATATTTTGCCAAATTTGATGAAAAACATGGTTTAGTTTAAAATTCGTTTATAAAGTCATTTGTATTGTAAAACATTTTTTATAATGTAATTTAAAATATTTTTGTTATATTATACAGTAGAACCTCGATAAATCAAAAACCTCCAAATCTCGAAAAAATGTTTTGTTCCCTTCCCTTAAAACACCAAAACCTCCATTACTTGAAATTTTGACCCTCTGTTAGTCGAAATAATCACCGAGTCCCAACAAGCCATTTTGGTACATATTTTCACTCTATAACTCGAAAAATTAAATTTGACCTCTGTATCTCGAACATAGCAACGTTTTATTTTACAACCTTTACAACTTGATAATTTGGAATTTATTACCTCTATTGTTCGAACAAAAATAAGTTACCGACTTTAAGAACTTGTCGACAATGTGAGTACACTATTGATTTTTAGAAAACATTTTAGGAGTATACGATAATAAATTTATGACTCACGTAAACACGTGTTTGCGTGCTTTGTGTCAGGTGTTCCATTTTGATTTCCTTTGAAATTTATCTAAGCAAGTCATTTGTTTTCGACCTAAATACTGTCAGAAGTAGTTTGGTTCTACTGCAATACACATCAATTAGTACAACAGTTAACATAAGTGCTGTGAAACGTAAACTAAAAACTTTGAGTCTTGCTGAAAAATTATAAGTGCTCGCAGCTGTGATGAGGTGTAAAAAAAAGAAAGATGTTGCTGAACAATTTGACCTGCCAATAAGTACTCTTTCAACAATAATAAAAAATGAATCAGACATCACGAAAAAAAAATTACTGACTTTTTTAATGCCATATTTTTTATTTTAAAATGATTTGAAATAATGTTGATTTATAATAAATAAAAATATGTTTGTCACCTCTGCAAATTGAATTTTTATTTATTTTACCTCTCTAACTCAAAATTTATAAGAATAAACCTCAAACTCTTAAACTCTTAAATATCATATATTTGTAAATAGACCTTAAGCTGTATTTTTATTTTATTTTATTATTATTATTAATTATTAATTTTTTTATTTATTTAATATATATGTATATGTATATATAGATTTATATATTATTTTATATATATAAGTGTATAAGATTATGTATTCGTGTATGGATATATATGTATATTTTAATCATAATCTCACCTGCCCAATTCAGGTTCTTTGATGTGTCAAAGGTTAACTGGAAGAGATCCCGCCAGGGATAAGTTCGCCTTTGCATATACATAATATGTTAAATGTATTATTTATGTGTACGTGCAATAAAGAGTTTTACAAACAAACAAACAAACTCTATAAGTCGAATTAATATCCGCCTAAGTCGAAATCCTCCATAAGTTGAACACTCTATAACTCGAATTTTTTGGCGTCTCCCTTGATGTTCGACTTATAGGGGTTCTACTGTACATAATATTTCGTTTGTATTATTATGAAATATTTTAATGAAATTGTGTTACGTGTGATTTTAACTCTCTTTTACCTATATATTTTATATATACAAACAAAATGTAGATATCGCACTAGATAGCGCGTCGAAACTGTGCCATTTCGATTAGTCGCTTAGTGAAGTAAGAGTCATAATAGTAAAAAAATAAGACATCGTTCTCGCTATGTATCTGTTTTCGTCCCGACTTTTTGTAGATCATACAGTTTTATTAATTTTGTAAAACATTATGTACATGCAAAACGAGGTCAGATTTCATACGTCTCATACACAGTATGGATATGCGGCATTTATAGTAAAATATAATTGCATATATATACAAAAATACAGTTTATTCGTAAAAAAAGACTAGACTAAATATTTCTTGATCAAGAGAAGCACTTTATTTTTGATAATTGTAGTGTGCAATACTGAGATCCAGAACACGTAATAACGCATCTCATTAAATATACAAAATTGTACAAGTTCTATTGACTTGTTAATTATTCAAATTTTATTTGAATTTTCAATTTCATATTGTATTGGTATCTCTTACTTTCTCCCAATCATAGTCAAATTCTATTCACTAAAAGTGTCTAACAACATTATGACATTTTATCAATCCCGTATAACAATCTAACAATATGTATATTGTTCGCAATAATTGTATTTAACTGTGAATACATGTAGCATATGTATAACATAGTTGACCTGACAATGTAATAAACATTGGTTTTTAAAGTGACGACTGACGCTCATACATTTTTATTGAATTGAACTATAAATGTCATATTAACGGAAACATAAAATAAATAATTATTACATAAAGACTGTTAACCTCTGTGTCTTCTGTACTAGTGTCTTCCGCTTGAATACCTCCGTCTTATCTATTTCTGCGCTATAGTATTTGCATTGCTATATTTCTTCTAGCTTGTAATTATAGGAAGATAGGAATAGGAAGAAGATAAAGTGAATTTACATTACATTACCTACCTCATTCATTTCATTTATTTGTTGTTCACTCAGTTAATGATTTTTTTAATGTGACATACACATAATTATGAATTGCTCTCTGCGGTAGTTCATACACTGATCATCTTTATTGTTATAACCATAATCATGACGACTAGCATTGAATTTGGCCTATGCAACTGTACAAAATTACACGTGGCACAAATTTTGTCCGGTAATTGATAAAGATAGATAATCTATGCTTTATTGTGCAACCTTGCTTTGCAAACTGAAACTTTGCAACCTAAATATACATATACAATAAGATACAAATCAATCACAACAAAAAAAAATACAAAAGAGAGAATAATCTAAACTGCACCTCTTCATATTACTCCTGTTATTCCATGTCTAAGATATACATTATATAGTATATATTGTTTTTTAAACCTTTAAAAAAGGACCATGAAAGCAAAAAGTAAGTATCAAAATTAAATAGGACTCTACTGATGGAAAATTATAAATAATAATATGAGCTATGTAATGTAGTTCAGCTGGAAACCTAGAGACTACTCGTAGAGTGACATTTTTATCAGAACCATAGAAAGTAAAATATAAACTTTAAAAGTATGTTTATAGTATATTAGTAATTATTTTCTTAACTTTTGAGATTACTGTTATTTAAATTGTACACTTATTGTACTTTAGAAGTCCCATGTATATCCGGAATTGCTAAATTTGGTTATATCTACCCTATTCTTGAACGGAATAAACAATGTTGCGATGTTTCCAACACACTAATTGCGGTTCCGTTATCAGCCGTTCATTGTCCTTCTTGATTACTGCTAACTTAAACATTTATAGCTTGTTCTATGGATGCGACTATTCGTTTACACAAATATTGTAAAGGATTTGTATGTTTGTTACGAATAAACTCGAACGAATCGATTTCATTTTTTTTTGTTTACCGTTTATCGGCCAAAACCGATACCCCCCCATATCTGGGGGGCGTTTCCCTATCCGCAACCCGGGGACGCGTCCGATAGCAGATCTGACAACAACGCACGGAAAGATAAGTTATTAGGTAGCGTAACAATCCGTACCTAAAGTGTCTTGAAAAAAAGGGGTAAACCTAAAATCAAGTCAATTTACCAAAGCCTTCGCATTTACTTCGTTACAGAAGCAAACTCTTTATTACCGTTTGTGTCAGCGAGTTTTTGCTTGTCACGAACTTTTAAATCTCCTGTCAGTACTCTATATTTGAGTTCTAATACAAAATTTACCCAGTTTTAAGACTATAACAATTACTCTTTTTATGTGATAAGTGATCGTAAAATACTATCACCTATTTCTGAATCATATAAGCGCTTTAAAGCATCAACTAAACGACATGAGATGTCAATATTCAGCTTACAACCTTAATATTTTTTCATATACTGCCTGTGAAAATTATAATAATTGTAGCTACAAGGACCCGATGCAGACTTTACTGATTCATCGGAACTGTTTGAGATTGAACCATGTTACCTTAACGAAAATTATTTAATAAAATATCAATATTAAGAATGCATTAGAATAAATTAAGCTACAAAAAAAAGTAATTTACGCCGATTGAGTTGTACGATAGTAGCTTAATCTTAGGTTTTCATAACTAAATAAAAGCATCAAACGCACATAATTATTACGTTTAAGCAAGCAAAAAAGTTTAAATTAAACCTCTAAAATGTAAGAGGAATAATTTCATGACTTGTTGATTGTAACTAATTACATATAGAATGAATTCATCTAAACAATCTAAAAAAATTTAAACTAATTTAAAAACCTCCTCTTCTTATTCATTTTATAATCTATAGATTAGAAAACCTACGGCATATATTTTTTGGCCGTTTTATTTTGCTCGAATATAATGCTAATGCGAGCTCCGGCAGTAATCCGACTTCCACACGTCAGCGACGATGCCTACGGCACAGCGGAGTACCAATTGGTCATAAGATGTTGAGGGTAAATTATTCCCATGTATATAATGTTAAAGTTGAATATATAAGCAATTTAATAGTTAGTAATAGAATTTTTATAAATTATATTGAATGTCAAAAATATGTGTCTGTTACATCCAGAAAATAGTCTATATATGTATAATGACACATCTGACAAGGATATTCTATTTATATTTATTTTAATAACAGGCATAAGCAGGTGTACAATGCACACCATTTAGAGCAGTTTGTATTGTTTAATTATAGTTTTAATATGTTATCTGTATATTCAAAAGCACTCGCCACCAGATACTTAATAAAGTTAACTGAGCCCACATAACTACATAACATAAATACATACATAACTAACACGTAAATAAAAATATCCGAATTTTTAATATCTAGGATTAGGGGGCTAAACATAAAGTAATACATAACAACTTTACGAACAAGATTTTGACAAGCCGCAAGCTCTACATTAATAATACTCATATAACCATATTTAGTTGAGTACGGCCTGAAAACTCAGATGACTCCAAACTCGGTCAAATGGAATGAGCCATCTTCATCCGCACAATCTCAAATGCAAGAAATTTATACTCTTTAATTAATAGAATCGATTCTCTCTCTCTAGGTTTGTTATGAACAATTGTGTACTGAAATTTTCAATGTTTTAGCTTTATTATAATGTCGCTTATTAGTATAATAAATATTGCTTGTTACAAATAAATTGTCTTTATTAATATAACATCTATATCACGCCTGTAGGTAAATACTTTCAGAGGTAAGAGGTTTAGATGGTTACAAGAACACCATATCCGTTGGTCCTATGTTTATCGATGAGACCCATCCTCATTTCAGGTGACCTGAATATTTATCTATTTCCTGTTGGGTCTATCTTATCTATAATTATAATTATTATCAAATATGAATTGCACTCTCATAACAAAATCAAAATACTTTATTAAATGATGACATTATAATATTGCTATAAATATGCACGAGCAGTTTGTATTAAACTGCTCGTGATGATGATCGATGATCGCAAGATCAATTCTTAGAAGTCAAAAAAAGACGCGACGTAGAGGTATAAATTTGCTGTCTCTGCATTTAAACATGAAAAGGACCAGACAACCTTTATTTCCATACCTTTAATACGATCTAACCTCTTATCTCTGAAAATATTTGCCTAGTGGGACGAAATATACCTATTGATCATGTTAAAAACTAGTTTTAGAATAATTTCGCAAGCAAAATTGAGACGTTTTATCAATAATCACATTTGATATCAATCATGACAAACATATTATTTGACAGAATGAAAATTGAAAGATGGCCATATGAAGAATGTCAAAAAATTATCTGGATCTTATTTCGTGCGTATTTTATGTACATATTTTATTGAAATATTAACATTAAAATATTTGAATGGAGTAGAAATATTTTTTATGAAATAAAATGATCCGCCATAATATAATTTGTAATCGGCATGGATTGCTCTAGGAAAGAGCTCATTGGACCCAACTTGTATATAAGGTACACTGAGGATACTCCTAACTCTCAACAAAGTCATTATTAACCTTTGTTGAGAGCTGAAAGTCCTCGTAATTTATTATTATTCGTTATAGTTATTTATGCAACTGTTATACTACTACTGTATATGTATAATCAGGGGTATTAAAACATGAATGTGGGTTTATCACACAAGGCGTAGCCGAGTGTGATAATAGTATCACATGAGTATTATAATACCTAATTATAACAGTTGCATACAAGACTTTATCTACAATCATGATGTGAATCCTCTATAAAAGATTCTCGCACCATAGGGTGTTGTACAGTGTTGTAAGAACTATATAAATTCAAGAAAAGTCTAATTGCGAAGCATGTAAAATAAACAAACCCTTATAAGTAAAATAATTATTTATTAAAGCTAGAATCACTCATTTTTGTAAACAACGCACACAGTAATAGGCTATTTGACAATGCGAAAAATAAAGTGTCAATTACTGTTAACAGTATAAATTAAGATTTAAAAAATGATTATTTATTAACGTAAGTTGAAAATAATGATTAATTTATTTTACAATCCGTAAATAAAAAATGCATTTTTAAACGTTTGTCACGTGACACAAAACGCTCCTGATTGGTCGAATTTATCATGACGTCACTTGCTTGTAAACTTCGTTTGCCTACTTGTGTTGCGCCTAGTTGTGGTAGATTATCTCCGTTATATACGGATTTTCTTTATTATGCATTGTTTTTTTTTGTTTATTTGCACTATTTTACAAGTACTTTCAACCATGGACAACGATTTTGTAAAAGCAGACAGCAGAAACCTGCCGCAAGTCGACGCAATCATGGTCGGATTATTTTTCAAAAATAATTCTGACTTTTGTGCTTCGGAGCTAAAAAATGTAAAAACAGCAAAGTAAGTATAATTACACTTTAATGGTAACTTAAATTATATCATAAGAAAGTGAAATAATGAAGAATCCACAAGAATTTATATGAGTTATTAATAATTAAGTTTGTTTGGCACAATTTCGTGAACATAAACGATAATTTGTACGTTACGTCGGTTATTGAATGTCTTCACATTGTTTAACAAGTTCCATTCTTTGCCGTTTGACAAATGCAGACATTCTTTTAATGCGATCTGGCTGGCAATGAAATTTAAAAGGCAGAACTTTATCTTTTAAAATTATTTTCTGAATGAAACCCATTTTGTACTGATAGTAATTTGCCATGTCATTTTCCATCTGTAACGAACAAACAAGTTTTAGTCGGGATCTTTTAGTGTACTGCTTATTGAAATCATAGGACTCTGTAGCTACAAATCTTAACAAATATTATGGAAAATAGCGGAAATATTCGAAGTGAGTTGCAAGAGACATAATAGGGTATTATAGTCTAGATGGGAAAAAATTTAAAAGTGTATTACAATGATTGTTTAGAGGAAAAGAAATCGGGAAATGTTAGTTTCACTTCATACAGTGCCTGAATTTTTTTATTATTGCAGTTTAACGTTTTTAGGTTTTTTTATCTGTCTTTGAACACTACGAAACTTTCGCCGCCATGCTAATGACGTCATTACGTTAGTAAACAAAAGTGTCAGCTGTCAATGTCAACTTGGTATGTATCTAACCTTTAAACGTATAGGTAAATAACTACCTTAACTACTTGCTACAATTTCTCGCATCCGCCCGCTCAATTTCATTTCATATTCTAATAGAATAATTTTAATTCAACATCATGGAAGAGGGTTATGTTTTTTAATTTACTCACGTAATGACGTCATGACTCCACAACAATCATGGCGTCCGCTGTTTGCCGCGTTTTCGCGAAATACGCGCGAAGTTTGAAATTATGATAAAATAATTAATTTATATTCGTACATAACGCGAGAAAAAAAAATATTTAAAAACATTTTGTGATATATTAGGACTGTAGAATTTATTTAAGATACATTTCAAAAATGCGTGTAATACCTATTCTGTTAAAAATATTAGAGGTATTATAACCTCAAATCAATAACGAAAATATTAACATTCTGAATGTAATTAATTATTACAAAATATAAATATTATGTTTACTTACATCGAAATGGTCACAAAAGAAAATATTTGTACTATTCGCTATGTCATTATGATCCCTCCGAGAAAGTAACAACCACTTTCGACGCACTTCGATATTCTTTGGAACACTTACAAATAGTTTTTCCGGAGTTTTTAACGACGTACTTGTACATTATGGAACTGCACACCATTTGTAACTCATTTTGTTACATAAATCACTGATAAAAAGTAAATTCAATCGCTTTGTTTACAACAAACAAATATATATGCCAGTTGTCACAGATCAGAATACAGGCAAGTGACGTCACCGACCTCATTGCAGCGCCATATTGTCAAAGTAGCGTTTTGGCACACTATTTAAATATTGAATTTTTAATTCGATGTTTTTCAGCTAATATATACCAGAATTAAAAATAACAACTTTTACTGGGTTCCTTAGACTCTACTGCATAATATAAAATGGATTTTAAAAACCTGTCAAATAGCCTATTGTTTGTTTGCGATTTCTAATATTCGAGTGAAAAAATGGCGGGAAATAACACGATAAGACGAGAATCCGAAATTACGAATTAGTCTACAATTTATTGTTCTTTTTTCCAAATTTTTGCGATCTGGTGGTGAAAATGCCATTGCATGAAATGTTCTTTTTTTGAAATTCATAATATCACGCGTTTAGATGATGTAATGATCATAATATTATTGGCAATAAGCTAATTGTTATAGGCTCTTTTATAGAGGATTAATAGCATGATAATAGATAAAATATATTATTATATTTCTTACCCCTACCTGTTTTTATAGCATTCTCTTCTTATTTTCTGCCCCGTAACTTTCCACTATGTGACGGTTTAAACTGCCTATTAAAAATAAAATTATTTAATATACCACTGAAAATTCACATGATAGCAGAAGTCGATAATATTTTGTAATCAGAAAACAAGAATAAGGTAACTGAAAACTTGAATATTCGCCTGAATTATGTTTTACTTCTGGAGGACTTCTTACTGATGTTAATTTTAAAACTAAATTTATGGGGTTTTATATTGAATATAACAAAAATATAACAAAATATTTGTATAGAATGTTGGACCAACTTCTTATGGATAATCTGTTAAAATTACTTCGTTAGTTTTGACTAGACTATATATTCATTGTATATATGCATACAATAAATATATAGTATAAGATGAATATATCTTTATTCGAAATATTACTAAAAACATCAGTACTATCAGTTTTCTAGATATGTCTAGAAATACTGATGCCATCAACTTTCCTACAAGTACTCGCACGGTAAAGTTTTATGCAAGGGCATGAATGTGTCTGATTGCCCGAGAACGGTTGTGGCTGGCGCTGATTGCATCCCGGAGGCATTACGTAATCCTTTCAATGTAACGCCGATATTGAATGCGATATCTTTTCTCGTTTCTGGAACATTTTTGTGCAGAGAATTGGATTTTCAAAAAGCAATATATTAAATTACACATTAAAATGTTTAATTAAACTTATTTAAACTATAACCTAGTAAGAAAATGAGAAGGGCTGTATTCAGAATTTTTAATATCTGCATGACTTTCACTATTAAATTGATTGTGTCTCTTTTAGCGCATTTACATTATATTCAATATCACCCGAATAAAACAAAATGGCCATATTCAGTTGCCCTATGGCAACTGAATATGGCCATTTTTATACTATAATTATCTAATCTGAGCAGTTTATATCTCATGAAAGTATACATTTTAATAACATAGTTATTAGACTTCTTAAAAATGGGCAATTTTTTTATACATAATTCTGATAAAACGGACAGATTTATTGCATTCTCACATTAAATGTGACATGTTTATCTAGAAAGTATACCCATAAACGTTCAAATAACATAGTTATTTTGAATTTTATTTATACGCTCATACAAATCAGGCCAGTTATTATCTAACAAATTAAATTCAAATTCAAATACAAATTCAAAATTCAAATTCAAATTCAAAATCATTTATTCAGTCTGGGCTGTTACAAGCACTTGTGAATGTCGAAAAGCTACACCATCGGTTCGCAAATCTACGGCGGGAGACCTTGTACTGAGAAGAACCGGCACTGAACCGGGTACTGAGAATAACGACCTCACAATAGCAGTGTTTTATTATGGAACGTTTTTGAACAATCCGCGACAGCGCCGAAAACATATTGATGTCTTCAAAAATAATAAGCGCAGGTATACTGTTGGTTCTATAATATTTCTCAATTAAATGAGTACTATTAATATATATAAAATATAAAAAAATGTCATCTACCTAATTATCTTCATAAAGCAGCAATATAACTTTGGTAGCAACAGAGATATATAATCCTGATGCATAACGTCTGTATTTACAGCGTTGTAATTTTTTTTGTCATAACTATAAAATAAATATTTGTTATATTTTCATAGTATAAGAAATATATACAAGAAAGAGTTTTCGGTGTATAATAACTTTTATATGGAACCTACAAAATCATAGTTTTATATTCTAATGTTATAATACCTTGGTACTCATAACTAACTTTTAGATACATCTGAATAAATCTTATAATAAATAATAATATAAAACATCAATTTGAACAGAATTAACAAAACTTTCAATCATTTTTTTTTTCATTTATGTTTACTAATTATCTCACCTCACAACAGGTCAACCAAAACTTGAGTGTTTTGATTAAAATGTAATGTGATATAAAATAATTACGATACCTAATAAGACACTAAAAACGTAAAACATAACACTAAAATGTAAGATATAAATGTAATATAAATGTAAAATATAATGTAATAATACTTATTAACTTGAATTTACAAAAGAAATTAACGACGATTTTACAGATAAAGACCTATAGATATTAGTTAAAATGCATTAATACGCCCAAGTAAAAAAAATAAATCACAAACACGATGGGTGAGAATCTTGAAACAGTAAAGCCAAAACCATTATAAGCTAGGAATAAAAATACAATTTTGTGAAGCAACGACATAAAAATATAAGTACCGTAGGCCATTACAAAAAAAAATGCGAATACTTCATATTTCAACAGCCAAGCATAGTGAATCTGGAAGCGATAATCTGAAGTGGAAATTACTACGTCAATAGAGACTGTCAAGTAATTATACAATCAACAACATCAAATTCTGCAGTTTACCCTTATTCTAAATCTCTCCTATTCCTCGTACTCTTCTGCAATCTACGGTTGCCGTGCCATGGATGGCTAGGAGTGTACCTAGTCATTAGCGTGCACTTCGCCCTGGACGACCACAGAAAATGGCCAGTCTTACCAACGCATGCGGGGTTCTGCCTAGGTGGATGGATATTTCTGTTACTAATCATGGGTTAGCAATGGTCTAAAAATGATGACGACTTAATTCATCACCAATCATGTCAAAAACGTCAAAACAAACAAAAAAAGCTTTAAAAAAGCAAAAACCTTGTCCGTACGTACGAACAAGGAAAAAATAATAATATTGACTCTACACCTGTTCGGAAATTGGGAGAGCCTTCTCGAGAAGAACAGGCAAGAAACTCTGAAGGTCTATTTTTTATCTCCTCTTTTCAATGTTAATAATTATATAATAGTCATAAAAAGTGGCTCACACCAGTATTGCTACATTGAATATTCAGTGTTAGTAGAGAAAGAAAGAAAATAGATAAAGTATGATGATGAAAGAAAAATTGATATTTTGTGCCTGAACGAGACGAATGTAAAGTGAACTTACCAGCCATTGACTCTACACGGCAATCGGATATCCTGAAGGATATCAAAGGCAATCAGTTACTTTGGGTTTCTACTTTGTGAAAGAACAAATGAATGTGCAACTGAGGTGGAATATGTGAGCCCAAGACTCCTTATACTCATGCTAATAGTTACACGTATCCGTCTGTTTGTTATAGAAGTATATGTTAATATAGGTAGATTCGGGATCTAGGGATCGGGAATTAGGGATATTTTAAATGAATGCAAACAAAACGAAAAGGTTGTAATGTAAGAAGACTTTAATGTATAGGTAGTACTTAAATAATTAATTAGATTAATGGTAGAAGCATGCTAGAGATTTGATTGGGGTGGAATATTATGATAACAAACACTATATCAAAATAATCTTCGTTCAACATATGATTTTACAGACACCCAATAAAATTCTAGACCTAAAAATGTTTTACAGCTACGTAATCTTATAGGCGGATAATACGTATAAGGAGAAAATAAACGTCACTCTACAGGTTTTCAGAAATAAGGAGATCCTTCTCGCGAAAAAGCTCTACAAGAGAAGAAGAAGAATTTCAGCAAGAAACTCTGAAGGTCTAATTTATCATCCCCCTTTTACAAAATAAAGCAATTACATCTTTTGATATATCAACACAATAATCATATCGAATAAGTATACATATTTCTTTTAAAAACAATTATTCGAATCATCGTTCAAAAATTGTGAAGTCTATGGTCCACACAGATGGCGGCAATCAAAGTTCTCAAATGTCAACATCTGTCAAGAGAAAACCAAACGTCAAATGCTATGGTTGTAAGCAATATTGCTACTATAAAAGCCTATGCACAAATATTAAGAAATTGCCAGTGAATTCGTACGATTCAGAAAAGAAACCTAAAACAACAAATGCATTTAGTGCTGTTTTTCTTATTGGAACGTTTGACAAAGATAATTGGTATGTAGATTCGGATGCTAGTTCACATTTAAACAAAAACAAACAAAAACCTCGACATCGTTTCCATACCTTACGGCAATTTATGGAAATGATTTCAAATTATGCAATCATATCCATATATTTCTTTCTATCGAAACGAAATCGAATATCACGGATGATACTGGAATCATTTCCATACTTTCAAATCAATTTTGATAAAGAGTCGATTCGTTATCGACATAACATTGGGATCTAACGGCATTCTATTAAAATGAATCTAAATCGCAGAAACAGTCCTATACGTTTCTTTTTAACTAAACGATTGTCAATCTCACGATTGTTGCTCTGGCTACAGACCCTGAGTATATATATACTTCAATTCGTACTTCGGTTTTGTAAATAATTCAGCAGAGGAAAATTAATAGTGACAAAATAGTTTCATGGCCTACATAATACTAGCTACTAAAGAGGGTTATTTTGGTAGTAGACTAAGTACAGTCATGATGAAAAAACATGTCAGACGCGCGCCATAATGCGATTGTGTTCAATTAACAATAGCAATACGCATAAGAGGGTCGCCAGTCGCCCCGGCAACCTTTTACGGTATTGGCAACTGACTGTGAACATATTACGCGTCCAGCCACACACCTGAGCCACTTGCGTATTTTAAGACTCCCCTTTAATTCGATTCTAGCCTAAGCTCCCGTTACCCTTAATCTCACCCTTACTTTTTACTAGCACCTTATTTTTTACTAGGTAAATCTTCCGCTTCTGGACGTCGCTGCCCAAAGGGCAAGGGACACCGGACGGTCCTCATCCCGAGCGCTAACATCTAGGGACACTATCCGCTAAAACATCCTGGATGGCCTTCCTCAGGCATGTCCGCCAGCTTGTGCTGGGCCGAGTCGAGGTGGGATGCGCAGTGGTGGGATCGTGTCGATCCCTCCCGTCCTATTCGACTTAGATACTTACCGACGCAGCCGTGCCCGGTAAGTATCTGAGTCAAATGGTAGGTGACCTCCTCCTTCCCGCGGAGCCAACCTTCGAGGTGTGGGAGTACGGCACCGACGGCCCGCTGGCGCGCACTGGCCTGTAACTCGAGCTGCGCACGCCAGACCGCCACAATCCGTCAGTGCCATTCCCTAGGCACTTCGTGCACGGGTTCCGGGTCGTTCCCCCCGTCGCTCCCCCTGTCGACACGCCGCGACGCATACGTCGCCGCATACATGTCGGTCAGGATGTCGAATAATCTTACAGGTATCTTACAGGTAGCGGCAAAAGTGGGCGACGAGGGGTCTCCCACATAAAATTGAACGCGTTTTATATATAAATACTTTAAATAGAATCCTCGTAAATGTACCTTACCTATGGAACATGTAAATGATATTGTCTCTTTCCTTTAATATTGCTGAAATATTAAAAATCAGTTCATATCTATACCTATCACGGTCAGTATGTGGCCGGCTCATCCCTTCTTATTGGACGCAGATCCCGTCCACAAACTGTGTGCATTGGTTACATATAAGCGCACTTCTCTAATTAACTAGCTCGTAAACCCACTATCTCATCTCGCAATCAACAAATATTTGCACAAATCTCCGGGAATTACACAACTGGGTAAATGTTTTGCCACATTGTTCTGATGTTTGTTTTTTTTTCACGAATGGATATTAATTAAATAATAATAATATATCGTTCTAGAATATAAGTGGCAAATTATACATTTAATCAAGCATTAGCTCGACATAGTATACGTTTGTACCGCCCAATCAATTTTGACAAGACAATGATGACACGACACACATCACTTCAAATCTTACATCGATTGAAGTCACATGTAATTTACGGTAATTAACAAAATTGTGTAACCAATTTTGTTATCTTCCATCCTACGACTGTAGCAATCTAATAAGCGCAGTCGATAGGATATTCGCGGTCGGTTCATTAAAAAGATTTCCGTGAGCCGCCCGAGTGGCTATCAAGTCACATCCCCAATGCAATCGAGACCATCTACGCCTAAGATAGATAAATATAGTAAGCAAGACGCCAATAGAATTTTAAGTGATTTAATTATATCAGTCACTATGGATAGTATTCTTAAATCCCTTAAACTGTTTCCGGAATTTGATGGTTACCAAATCTTTTAATGAGGTTCATACATTTGTGTGATCGATTAGTGGGCACGTATCCTTAGAACTTGGTCACGAATTAGAACACAATGCACTACAAAATGGAATTCTTTATAAAATCGCAGGTGCCGCTGCTCGACTTGATAATTATAATTATACTTCAAATGGAATTTCATGCAAGTAACAAAACATAAACATGCTCTTATTAATGATTTTGCTGACCTAAGAAACAAAACAGCACTTTATAATGATTTGACATTACAATCTCAAACACTCACAAGAGTACTGCGAGCGTTGCCAATTTAGCACCATAATGACATATGTGGGCCTGTATAATTCATACTACAATTGAGGTCAAACGGTAGCTGTATAAAAAAAATATTAATAATTATACGTATTTACGCGGCCTTGAGGAGCCACTGGGTTCACGCAATAGATGCATGCTTCCCCAATCTATAGAGCAGGCACTTGAGTTCCCTACGTGGGTTTGCCGTCCCATGCCAGGCGCGTCCCCAGGTGGTGGATAGGGGAATGCCCCCCAGATATGGGGGTATCGGCTTCGGCCGGCGCGGGCCAAAAACGGCGGGGAAGGGGCGAAGTCCCCCCTCTTTCTTAAGAGGGGGTGGAGCTCTCGCTTTTTGGACCCTTCATGGGTCGTGGGCTACCCGGCGGGCCGCTTTCATGTGACCAGCTGCTTCAGGCGGCGGGGCTGAGGTCCCCCTCTTTGCTGAGAGGGGGTCGGAAACCTCGCTCCTTCGACCTGTTCAGGTCGTGGGATGGTCCTACTTGGCGGCCGTCGTTCTTCCGGGTGGCGCGTTCGCGCCTTGGTGCGCTCGCACCGTTTGTGGGGCCCCCCTTGGGAGGCAGTGGCCACCTTCGGGTGGCGCGGGACGGCGGATCTTCAAGATCCGCGGCGCGGCGGGGTCGGCGGCCACGGGTGTGGCTGCCGATTAGGTCTTCGGACCCCCGTCGAGCAACCTGTGCGCTCCGGTCGGTGTCGTGGATCATGTCTCGCGGCCGATCGGAGTGTGTAGGGGCCCTGCCGTAACCGGCCGGGCCGAGTCGAGAAAACCACGTTAAAAAACCGCAATCCCCTGCTGTTGGGGACCGCGACAGCAGGGGGCCTTCGGGTGGTGGGCGGCGTACAGTCCGCCAGCTAGCGCCAACCTGGGGTACCTCCCGACCCCCCAGTGTATATAGGGTTACTCGGGTGCAGGGGGCACCGCCCGGGTGGAGTATCTCATCCCCTATACTCGTGGGATTCATTATGAATGTTCTCAATTTAAAAAATCAAACAACCAAGGAGAAGGAGGGAGGGAGAGGAAGGGAGGCTGAGGTGGAAGTGGCGGAAGTTCCGGCGGCGGCGTCGACCGTAGCCGATGATCCCGCAATGAGACGGTGTGTCCGGACTCTGCACCGGATGGAGGACGAAAAGGAGAGTGCGAGGTCGCGATTCCCTTCACGGGGGTCCACCACAGGGATTGGGGAAATTGGCCGCGACGGGGAAATCGTCCTGTCGTTCTTAAGACCGGACACGCCGCGGCCAAGGGTGTTCAAAATCACCAGGACATCGGTGGCGGTGGTTGCGGGCGACGACGAGTGATAGCTGTATGTCGGTCGCGACCACCGACAGCGAGACGAAGCGGGTAGCGCGTAAGCGCAAGTCGCTGCGTCCCCTGAATAGCAGAGGGAAGAAGGGGCGGGCAGATGGGGGCGAGAACGTCCCCTCCAAAGAGGCAGCCCTGGAGGGGGAGGCCTTCGTCACGTCGGACATTGGAGCGGGCATGTTAGCATGCCTCTCCGATGTCGAAAAGACCGTGGAACGGGCGAGGAGCACGAAGGCGGAGGTGGTGAGCGCAATGAGAACCGCGCTCACTACCCTTACGGACGGGACGGTCGAAGAGGAGCCCTCCTCGGGGGAGGCTACTACCTCCCCCGGCCACGGAAGGGGCGTGGTCCATCCCGGGTCGCCGTAGCAGTCGCGACTTCCTCGCGCCCGCCGGCGACCCGCGGCGGCCCCGCAGCTGTGCTACCGCGCCCGGCGCCGCCTTCTTCGAGCGGGATCGGCCATCTCCCGACCGATGCCGGCCGAGACAGATCTCGCCCGATCTCTGCGACCAAGACTCGGCGCTCGGAGGCCCACGCGGGGCACTCCGCCAGCGTGTGCTGGGCCGAGTCAAGGTCGCATGCGCAGTGGTGGCAATGTGTCGATCCCTCCCGTCCTATTCGACACAGATACTCACCGAAGCAGCCGTGCCCGGTGAATATCTGAGTCAATCGGTAGGTGACCTCCTCCTTCCCGTGGAGCCAAGCTTCGAGGTGCGGGAGTACGGCACCGACGGCCCGCTGGCGCGCGCAGATCCGTAATTCGAGCTGCGCACGCCAGGATTCGAGCTGCGCACGCCAGGATCCAACATAATCCGTAATAATGGTCGTTATGAATTTTCAACTCGTTATGGATAATGTGCATGTAGGACTTTAAAATGTCACATGCCTAGTACATTTGGATTGAGTCAAATCTTAAAATACAGCTAGATAGATCAGTGTTTGAAGTTAAAACAAGCATACCTAGGTCATATTATCCGTAAAGATGGTATAAAATATGATCCTGATAAAATAGATGCTATAAAAAATATCCTTTACTTAAACACCTATAGAGATAAAAATATTTCTGGATCTCTTAGGTTACTATAAGTAGTTTACACCAGATTTCGCTCGTAAAACTAAGCCGCTCACACATTGCTTAATGACAGGTTCTAAAAAATTATATTACAGCAAAAGTATATCAATTGTACCTATAGTACCCGGGTTTTAAAAAGTAATGAGTGCTATTTTGCATTAACAAAAATATACTTTTAGTCTAAAATGAAAGAAAGTATAAGTAAATACCAAATGAATGTAATATTTGCGGTGAAGTAAAATATGATGGCTCAAAGCTACAATTTCACATAGTTCCAGCCCGACTATTCTTTACGAAATTTTACATTTTGACCTCTTCACAGTAAAAACAACTATTACTATACAAGTAGATGCATTCTCAAAGCATAACCAAGCATATGACTTAAGAGTTATCAGTGTAGTACAAGCATTGTTAAGTTTGTACTTATCACGGTGTTTTTACAACCGTTGTAACAGATCACGGTACAAAGTTCATGTACTATTTTTAGTTTGTCAGACCTCATAAGATTATGCACCCAATTAAAACGGAATAATTGAACGTTTTCACTAAACCATATTAGAACATTTCAGAATTAAGATTAGAATATCGCGGTGAAACCGTTATCAATTTAATGCCTTGAGCAATACTAGCATATAATAGTTCTATACATAGCTTAACTAAATGTAGATCATTAAATTTAATTACCGGCCCCGAGATGCTATAGATATATGTAAATATTACTGAACACTTGCTTCAACAGTATAATATAGACCGTCGTTTTCAAATAACTAACGTATAAACGATAATACAAAATTCATGTCACTTTGTCATCCCGATATTATGAATTCGTGTAATAAAAATAGAAAGCCCGTACCAACGTAGTCACGAACAAAATGTTTTATAACAAATCATATGGCCAGCCGTGAGAAATTAACACCTCTATACACAAATGATATAGTTTTGGCCAATATCACTATACACATAAGTTAAATCTTAAATTAACCAATTCAAGTCAAATGTTGTAGGATAATACTAACGACTATGCTGGAGATAGTAGAGCAGTCTAGATGCGAGTCAGACATTCTTCCTATCACATTATCATTCATTTCTGCAAACTATAGATATCTCTAATACTAAAAATAAAGTTGGCTTAATACTTAGTAAAATCACAGTTACATTACATTTGTCTATGTATTTATTTATATTTACCTACTATTTCATTCGTGTTCCTTTTCGTTAATGTACTGCTGCTGCTTTATTTATATTTGTATTCTAAGTCTAAGGTACTATTATCTATCGTTCGAAATAAGAACCAAAGCATACTCATCCCATCCTTTGCCCTTCCTCGTCATATACAAAAATATTTTTATGTTCATAGAGGCAGAATGCCCGAAGTATAGCCCTTGGTATCTTTGCGAGATTAACACACACTAGAAGTCACGAGCGACTTGACTGCATACACCACCTTATCTATAACTTTAAATTACTGTACAGAATTATGTTTTTTTATGTATGGCTACGGATGTAGCAATCGTAATTAAATTCAAAACATTAAAATGTACACGAACACACAAAACACGTCCAGAAGTATTACCGTGCACCGCGCACCGCCGCGCCGGCTGAAACAAACTTTCAATAAAAGAAAAAACAAACTTATATCAGTTACTTTTAATTTTAACTAATATTTATGTACAAAAAGTATAATTCTATTAATTGTTGCAGTCATAAAATTGCGTCACATACAAATTCCAAACAGCAAATTATAATACAATCAGTACAGAACTTTTACTTAATATGTTCCTTAGAGCTGGAGAAAGAAAAACCAAGTTTGTTGTTGACAAAAGAAACAGAATATGAACCATAAGATCCCTGGCATAGTATAAAACATTGTTTACTTCGTGTCACCGTTTACGAATGAGTGTACTTTGAGCTTCAATGCGCAGTGGTGAGCTTTTTGGGAGATAGAATGTACATCATTACTATAATAGAATTATGCGGGCCGAAACAATGTGCTGAAATATTAATATTATACTAATGGCCTATTTTGTTCCTCATTTATAAAATAGTATCACTTTTCGCACAAGTAGACAATATTTTATCTAACTTTATGACATTGACGACAATATATCAGTGAAGTGCATGTCATCATCACCTTTGGTAAAATAAGGTCGCCCAGAAGATACCTTTATCGATATAGATGATGTCCAAATAGAAGTAGCTCCCTAAAGCTAGTTTTAGAATCACGCTAAACGCACGCAAACAGTCGACGCTGACAGTCGAAACGTATGAACTTCTAGGAAGCATTTTATAATAAGACGTAGCTATCAGCGCGTGCGGTAGTCACTACAACAGCCGTACGCATCGGCAGTGTAGCCAACTCTACAGTTTTAATTGTAGATCTAGTTTCTTGGAAATTCTCTCAGTTTTTAGTTTAGGCCTCGATATCTACAGTTTTGTGCTAATGATTCTAGCGCTACCTTTATTTGGTACGGTAGACCGTGCACTATGTCAGCATCAAAAAAAGGCGATGGCTCTGTGATGTTTCCACTGTTATCGACTTTAACCAGAAATGTGTTTGCCGCACAGTACTACTACGGTAGAACGCTTGTTTTCCAGCATTAATCTTATGAAGACTAAGCTAAGAAATAAACTTTCTACGACAACAATAAAAGGTACCTTGCACACCAAGTCAGAAATTAAAAATTGTTTTGAGTTCAATGCGACGAATGACCATTTAAAAAATTCAATCAAAATATGTACGATTTCAAGAATAAAGATGAAACGGAAAATCAAGAAGACTTTCAAATTGAAAATGAGATTGTAGCTAGTAGTAATATTAACTAACATGTTTATCTGCTGATCCGCTACTATTTCATTGTGTTGCAATACTAGCTTTTAATTACTAATTTTATTTGACTTAATGTACGTATCTTTATGATTAAAACTTCGAGAATCACATGAATTTTCTTGTTTTTAATTGCCTCTCTAAAATTTATTCTATTTTTTACCATCATTCGATGATAAAAATATTAAGCTGTAGATTAACTTTTTTTTTAATTGATATTTACAGTTTTCTACAGTTTTTTTTTTTTTGAGAATATCTACAGTTTGACTCTATGCTGGGGTTGGCAACACTGGGCATCGGAGCCACGTAGCCGTCGACACACGCCTTTGTCGTCAGTGAACGATCTATTATTGCCGAACCGAGTGAACGCCGTCAGCGTGTATAGTTAGTTATGTCGATTTATTAATGCACTTTACATTTTGTACTGCAGCGTTAATTAGCACGATACTAAAACTACGCGCTGAGATGTCAGCGTGATACTAAAACCAGCCTTAATAAATGAATATTGCCACATTTTAAGTAGTCTAAAGTACTGTTCTTTTTAATTTAATAGTATAATTAAATTAAATGTAGTCACTATACTAATAATATTAAATGTAAAAACAATATAAACAATTATCAATATGTTTTTATGTTTACTTATAATAAATCAATGTTTATTTAAAAGCAGTAATTCATTTATAAATCTGTAGTTACCAATGTCAATTTCATTCTACAAAAAAATAAGTGTGAAACAACAAGGTATTTAACAATTACACTATTTCTAACGTTTGTGCTGTTTTATTACATCAATAATAAAAACAGAGTACTGACGAACAGGAAAAATTCACAAAAATTCAGTTTATCATTTTAATGCCTACAATCTGACACTTAGCAAAGATCTAACAGGGTCAACAAATAGTTTTGCCCACAAACAGAAGAAATGCACTTAAATTTAGCGCTTTGCATTTCACCTAAACTGAAGCCAAAATGAAGAATATTTCTAAACAAACCTGTGCAACATTGGACACTGGATGGGACATTTCACACAGGTGATCCTTTTTAGTGCAACTATAAAGCTATGTCAGACCGTCACTTAATATTACATAATAACGTAATGTTTATAAATATTCTTCATCTAATTGGACAAATTATTATATCACAATTATTTACAAGAGGTGAATATTTGTAGTGTATAAAATGTTTGTAATATTTGTAGTATTATCAAGCGACAGACCTTCAAATGCTGATATAAATTTAAAAAAAAAAGTAAAATGTTTGTAATATTTGTAGTATTATCAAGCGACAGACCTTCAAATGCTGATATAAATTTAAAAAAAAGTAAAATGTTTGTAATATTTGTAGTATTATCAAGCGACAGACCTTCAAATGCTGATATAAATTAAAAAAAAAAGTAATAGTTTGTAATATTTGTAGTATTATCAAGCGACAGACCTTCAAACGCTGATATAAATTAAAAAAAATTAAAATGTTTTTAATATTTGTAGTATTATCAAGCCACTGACCTTCAAATGCTGATGTAAAATTGTATCGTGACCTAATCAGTTCGTAGTAAAACAACCAGTGATGTCATCATACTGAGCAACTTTACAATATATACACAAATATAACACTATATATAATTAATGTTAAAGAAAACTACGAGAAGAGAGGTCATTCCCGCATACATTCCAAAAAAATACATTCCAAAGACACGCGTTTAATAAATTAAACAAATAAAAAAGTTAATGTTAACATAAATCTATTCAATACCTATGTGTGACAAAGATCAAAATACAACCAAACGTACGAATTGTACATACGATATCATTGTTCCCAATGAAGAACATTTACGAGATTACGATAATATTTTCAATCGTAACAGCGCGTGATTGCATAATATTAATAAATAGCCTCCCCCGACGTAAAAATATTTTTTATAAACATTATATACGTTAGCTATAAATTACTTAACGTAACAAAACGAGTGTTTAGTGTACAGGGACCTTAATTCTATGATGGATTTCTTTCTTTTAACGTGATCAAGAGTCATATAACTAGGCCTTTTGAATCAAACTTAAATAATGATTATTATTAAACACTAAATAATAATTATTATTTAACATACAATAAACAGTATGGATCTCAACTCCAATATTTAATGTGGAAAGATTGGTGATCTTTCGACAATAAAATGACCGAAAAACCTGTCTCACTAATATTTCATGCTAGATTTGTAACTTTGCTTTACTACCGCATAATTAAAAAGAAAATCATAAATTTTAACTTATCAGCTATGTCTAGATAAAATAACTTATTGCATTTAATGTAAAATCAAATTTTTCTCTCCTTGTATTTACACGCATATTGATTTCATAACTATATTAGTATTAATTATATAGCTAGACTAGCTTTCCTTCAATGACTTCGGCCTCGTTGTTAGGTATATACAGAGTTAAACTCAAATCTTATCCCATTTTCGGGGCATGTTCAGGATCAGTATTATTGTATGTAAGTCGGGATCGCGTGCCGCCGCTTACAATGTTTAATATGCAAAATCACCACATATCTCGTGCTAACTTTACATATAAACATGTAAGATCAAATTTTTGTGTTCCGACTTCAGCGGCAATCACTCTTCGCAGCGGCAAAGCTGTCGACAGCCATGTTACCAGGACTTTTGTCCACCGCTGGCCTCACATAAATGTCGACTAAGTAAAAGCTCATTTGCAACTTCTAATAAACCACAGCCGCGGAAAATGTAGAAATTCGTTCCTAACCAGAATTGACTTGCCACTCTTTCTGTCGCTCAAACAAAAGTACCCTCCTTTGCACGATCACTGAATCCCTACAAATGTAATGCTAATATAAAATGCATCGTTATATCTACTGAGGGGGCTTAAAAGGTCAATAGAACCTAATCTTCATGGATATCGTGCGGATAACCCGCAGGATGGCCATGAATATTCTTTAGCTTCATCCAGGGGTAAAAACAATTATTTACGCTCGAGACAGAATTAGGTATAAATTGTGAATACGGTATCAAAATCCTTAAGAATTTTGATAGACTAAACTGGATAAGACAATAAGATAAACGAGGGTAGATACTTTGTTTAATAAATCAGTGCTTAAGGTTATGATTAACCATAAAATTGTAAACTGAATATAGGGAATACTTTAAACAGTTTGATAAGTCTAGCCTGTGTAGCCGTTTTAGCCAGTGGTGTGCCTAGAATCTAACGACAGAACAAGCCACGGTGTACTTACAAAGGATTAATTCTTGTTTTTCGTTATTGCTAACAAACTTTAATTAAATCTTATAGCCGTGTGTCATTAAATCAGAAATTGAATGAATAATAAACAGCTCGGATTCGGTTTAACACTCTTCTAATATTATTGTTCTTACAAAACGAGATCTTGTTTAGAAAGCAATAACAAAAAAAAATCGAAGAAATTTCTTTTATTTTATGAAGTTAAAGACTCATGCATAATTAATTCGAATTAAAGGTGGTTCTAGTTATACTAAATGACCAACAATATATATAACTGTCAGTTGTATTCATTTGGAACTCGTATTTCAGATAAAATTTCGGCAAGTAGCTAACATATTTGAAAAACATTGAAGAGTAATAACAAATATGGTGTCGTCCATGATTTCTTCCCACACGGGATCGCATGCGAGCTACCTTCATTACAAAGCCAGGCTTAATTTCCGATATTTAAAAAAATCTATACCCAACGAAACTTCCTAAAAGTTTGTAGTCTCCATTGTAAGCAAAAATGAAGTTTCGAGTAGTGTGATCTGGAAAACACTGTCCGAACACGACTGCGTTCTAACCATTGCATGAACCACATACTTATTTGCTATCGTCATAAAAAAAATATATTACATAAAAAGTATAGTCGGGTCAATTTAATAGGCCACATTTGACATTTGTTCATAGTGAGGTGACCTGCTTAAACACTCCGATTATGGTGAAAAAATCGATATTTACTTCAAACATATGTGAATCGAATACAGTTATTATGGAAAAGTACTTTTTTTATAAGATCCCTATCTTATAAAAAAAGTACTTTTCCACAATAACTGTAATAGGCAAACGAGCAAATGGATTACTTGATGGTAAGTGATTATCGCTGCCCGCAACAACAGATGTGTTGCCGGCCTTTTAAATGGGAATACGCTCTTTTTTATAGGTACTGTATTAATATATTTTACGAGTTTAATTGCCTTAAATTTTTTTAATATCAATTATTTCTCTGTTTATTAAGTTATTATTGTTTTTTATTATGAAACAAAAGAATAACATGTTTTATTTTAATAAAAATTTGTCTATTAATTCATGGTGAATAATCCCTTCACAAATAATCATTGCATTCATTCGATTTTTTGAGGGACATCACTTAGGTATAGACTTCACTAAACGCAACATTGTAACAACGGCCATTTGTGCATTTCCAAACTAAAAAAATATTGAATATTTTATGTCCGCCATTACAAGGTTAGTTGAGGAATTTTAATGAAATGTCAAATGTGGCCTATTAAATTGACCCGACTGTAGTTACATGCAGCTACCAGTTTAATACTAAATCCTAGATCACATGGATTTATATATATTTCTTCACTCTATAAACTATTAATTCTTATGAAAGGCGTAAATATCAATGCAAGTGAAAATTACTCCGAAATTTTATGAGTATTGGATGATTATAAAAATAGGTCTAAGCTCTGTGCAAAAATAGTTCAAATATTTAAGTCTTACAATAGCTCCAATTACCAGAAATAGTTAAACACACTGAACATGTGTGTATCACAAATAAGATACATGTGTAAAGATTTGTTGCGAATTTCGCCACAGATTAATTTGTATTTTTTATTACAAAAACTACATCTCCCATTTCAGTTAGAATATTGTTACTGTTAAACCAACGAACAACGTCATGCGTCAATCATTGTACACATGTACATTTATTTGAATCTGCTCAAAAAGTAGATTACAATTACATATTATCTAGATCTGTGTTGCATCACATTCAATTTTATAGAAATGCTGTCACACTCATACTATAATTACAATCACTTTGTGAAGGTCACCCGAGCTACAAAACAATTTTACGTCACTAAGGTAAAATGACGCATCGGCTTATTCGGCGGTTACAGTGCATCTATACACACAAATAATTTTCCACGATGAACGCTTGATTTATGGTTATGTTGTGGTCACACATGCTTTTTATTTATTACGGTAATGCTGAGTTGTGACTAACTGATAATAACTGCAAAATCCAATATTATGGTTATACTGAAGTTACGTTTGAATCACTTGTCCTTAACTGTTATTATCACTTCACTTGCAGTAAGTAAGCGAGACGACGGTGCAGTCGGAGGAGACATTCCCGATCTGCAACCGAGTTTCAGTTTCTGGCAGTCACTAAGTCGGGTCACTCGCGGTAAGTAGCAACAAGGCGATACAACACGGGCGCCCCGCGTGACGCTATCCGGGACCTGTACTTGGCAAACGCCGCGGCTCCCTTATCGCAGTACACGAGCGTCAGTGCGTTAGGTACGGCGGGCACGGTAAGTAATGATCCACCATTGGGATCTTCGGGAGCCACCACAGCTGTATGGCCACCGAAGCCGGATCTTGAGCCTCCCAAGCAGTACACCACTTCCAGGCGTGCGGTCTGGTAGTGCTCGCGGGGCGGCAGCAACTGTTATATATATAATATATATAATGTTATATATATAATATCTCAAATAGCAAAGGGACATTCTATAAATATAATAATAGAGAATATATGTCTGTATGAATATTATATAATTTATTTGTCAATTAGAGGTATTGTAGCCTCCCCCGAGGAGGGCTCCCCTGTATCTACAGGGGAGTGGAGGCTGGGGGTTCCCGGATGTCGCTTGGCGTTCCCGGGGTTCCCTACATGCCTGAGGAAGGCCATCCATGAGGATTTTAGTGGGTAGGCCTCCCCCTTCCGGGGAGGAGAGCCCCACATATCCCTCGGCTCACCACAACCGAGGTATGCAATTTAATGCATTTTCCTCAGGGGAACAAAAAATAAAGGTAACAGTAACAGGGTCTATACACAAACTTCGTACATTAAGTAGGGAGGGATATTACAAATGTGAGATGTGAAATTACAAGCGGAGTCTTATAAATGTGAACTTTAAAATAAGAGCGCCCTTAAACTCATTATGAAATGATAAAACTACTCACGGTAAAACATCCTGGCGACCAGCGCTGAAGTTCTAACCGCTCGTAACTGGTCAGCGTTAGGTCTGTACACTCCCGTAGCATGTGAAAAAAAGCAGCACTGGACAGTAACTGCGTCACCGCACGCACCGGGTGCTCCTTCACTGCCTCTTCGCCCGCTAAGCATTAACATAATAAATATGCTATATTATATTATGTATATATATTTATCATTTGAAGATAATATATAAATTGTAACTTCAAAACATATTGAACTTATAGTCATGAAAACTATTAGTAATATTTTTAAAATTACATATATATTGCTAATCATCTCAACTTCCTATTTGCATCCCTGTATCTATAGATAATTACAAATAACTACCTTTTAAAATTAACTTGAGAAATCATCTATATTATATAATCTTTAATTCACGTGCGTTGCCAGTGATGACTGATAATATATAGCACCGAAAAGTATCTAATCATCCAAAGATCAATGGAGAGGACTATGCTTAATTTCTCTGAGTCAATTATTCTAAGCCAGAAATTATGAAATTGGGCCAAAGTTACTCTGGAAGGAAGCATAGGGGAAATGCAACATTCGCAGATCACAAAGTTAAATAGTGCAGAACTTATTGGTATATAGAATATACGAGATAAGTCTATATCTATCAGTGGGCATCTTTAGGTTGGTAGGGGAACAAAAAAAAAGTGTATATTATTCAAAATGGGTTCACCCTGCGGGCTCGGCGAGTCCAGTTGCAGCCACTTGTCTGAGACGCGCTCGTAGCGCCGCTGGTGCGCTGGTCCCACCCATTCCCACTCCACATCTGCGGATAATCCTATATTAGACAAATTGAGCCAACCTAACCACCACAAATCAATATATTGAATGCTTAACCTTAATTAAAGCCTAAATAATTGAGCATGTTCAATAACTATCAATTTCATTAAATGCCACATTTGTTTGTTAGATAAAAATAAATAAATTTTTGAGCTTCTGTGAATCTTACGATCTATTTTTATGAATAGTTATTCAAAATTCGGTTCTTCTATTTCGCTTTATTTTTTCAATTTCAGATTAGTCATATAGATGACACATCATAAAAATTTTACAAATATTATTTTTAAATGGTTGAATCCATCTTTGTTTACCTTGTCAATTTTCATCAATTCTTATAGACGACTCAAAAATGTAATAGAAAGCTTCTGTATCTGGTACAAAAAGGTTCTGCTCTTTTTAATGCTCGAGTCAGCATCTGCGGTTCATATTTTCAATTTACATCCATCTAAACTAAGTTGTCGTAGATACGTCACTCATAAAAGTAAAATATAAGAGAACCCTCACAGAAATATATTAGAAATGAAACATGATGTTTACATTCAAAAGTATGTCTAAGACTGTTGTTCAAAATTCGAGATTCCGAAATTTATGTCTTAGTAACGACTCGCCCACTTCCTAGGTCTAAGGACAAAAAATCCAGTATCCCTGGGGCTGTAGCACCAACAGGAAGTTGAAATTAAAACTCACCCACATCCTGCAAGGCGTCCAGCAGCCGCTGGTATTGCAGCGGCTGCAAGAAGTCCCGCATACAGATCTCGCTGTCAGCCTCCACCTGCGCCTGTATTTGTACGCGCGACCGTGGCGACATATACGTTGACTCCACCCACTGATTCAGCAACACCTTTTGACAAATGTGATTTTTTTTAATCACTAGTTAACATCTACCGTGTTATTCCATGACCTGGTTTAGGCCTGGTCTAAACGAAAACTCGGGTTTAACTCAGATTTTAATGAAATTGATATTACAAGACACGGTTTACCCAAAGAACCGGGTTTATCTCTGGTTTAAAGATAAACTAGGCTACCCCTTAGTTTTAGTCTGGTTTCAAAACGAAATTATGATTTTTGACAGCTGACAATTTGTAGTTTGTGCATACATATCTCTAACTAGATAGTCTGTGATTTGTGTTTGCAATTGTTCAGTTTTTATTGTACTTGCTATTAGTTTATTTTCTTGATATTTCACGGACTTTACGGCTTGATAATGGATATTGATTTACTTGATGATATGGATTTAAACGATTTGGATATTTTGGACACATTTCCAACTATACGTCGTTTTATGAACTTAAAATTATACACAGTTAACATTTTAATTTTCAAAAGTTCTTTATTAAAATATAAACTAGGTAAGTACATACCTTGTTTTCGTGGCACCAATTATAGGATCTCTTATTATTTTCCATTTTTATACTTATATAAACTTATTTATTACAGATATCATTGTAAAATTCAAAGAAAACGAAATAATTTTGTTTAGTTAAATACTTTGGTGTCAAAAGGGCGGCAAATGTTGAATAGGTACTTAATTTACGTTCCAACAAGCAATTTTTACAGCGTGAATTGTATTATTATATTTTCTAGTATATATAAGAAGAAATGTAAGTACGAATATTTTCTTTCATACTTACATTTCTTCTTATATATACTTTAAAATTAAATTTATCTTATAAAATAAATGTTTTTTATCACCTTTGTAGTTTTATTTTCACTATAGTTATGAAGTCGGTTACAAACGAAGCTGCTTGAAATGGAACGATAATTGGTTTACTAATAAAATTGGCTAAAACTAGGGTGCCAAAGCCGTTAAAAACTAACGAATGAATGAATGATTTTCTTTAGACTCGGGTTATGGAAGATCGTACTTGAATTTGTTTTGGTAATAAAGTCCGGTCTAAACCAGAGACCTTGGTTTAGACCCGAACTACATAGACCTGGTTTAAACCCGAGTTTTAGATGTTTTTGTAATAAGAAAGCTAGTGTACATTTCCACGAAATCATAAAATACTGCTGAAAGTGGACTAAAATTTAATCTAAAACACCTATTGCCATTGCCAGAACACAATACTTTAAAATTTCTCCTTAGCACTAAGGAACAATTAATTGGTAGAAGCTTTGATAACCAAAGAACATAACGCTGACTTATTTTCACTACCTCTACATGCGATGATCACAAAAATCACTCACAATGTGCGTATGCGGTGGCGCAGCTAGTGGCAGCGACGGCGGCGGAGGCGTCGCTGGTTCATCTCCCGTCGCGGGCCCATGGAACCACCCATTGATGGACAATCGCGGTAGTTCCAGCGATTCCACCTCTTCTACCTATGCCAATATATGTCTTTATTACTTAAACAAAAGCTAACTAAACTTATTTCACTACTACATGATTTGTATTTATTATATGTTCGAATGTAATATTTTTTGTTATTATTTAAATAATAAACATTTTGGAGTAAAATTTATATCATAACAATCAACATTAAAATTATTATTCGGTCAGCAAAGAAATAATCATTCTATGACGACACGGAGTAGCACATTGTCACGATAAGTATTCGGGATAGAATGAAATTAATATATAAAGAATAGAGCGATAGAAATAGGCATATAGAATCAAGCAAATCAGTCATAACATTATAAAATAGTATAAGGAATAAATAAAGAGAATTATATTAAGTTTCATAGACAATGGGACATTGGAAAGTTTCATAGTATATAAGGTTATTTCTCAGAATATATGTTAAGTAAATAAACGATAGAATAAGGCATAAATAAACTAGGATAATTTTCCTAGATAAAGATTAAAGAATAGCATAAGAAAACGCATCATAAATTCGAGCACTATATGTTTTCATTATATGTCAATTCGGTAACTATATACTATGTAACTATGTACAAATAAAACATATTTAATGTAACATTAGCGAAAATAGTCACCGCAATTCGCAATCGCATATTATATGTCTGAAATCGCGCAATTTAGGTGGCCGCCAGTTCAGATATACGAATTGACATACTACCCCAACATATGCCCTAAAAGGTGGGACTTAACTGCCGTAGGTAATTTCTGGGAGCTAAAAATAGGGTTTAAAATTCACCATGGAACCGGGATAATCGAGAATAACTCGAGTGCTATAAAAGATATAGTACGAGGGCTGCTACTTAAGTATCCGGAATTTGGGATTTCAACATTTTTAACGCAATATATGACCTCCATGGTAATAGTCGTTCTTTTTTTGAAATACTGGCCGCTATTTTTTTTTTCCTTATGCACACTAGTGTTTTGTTTCTGATGGGATTAAAATGTCATATCGCTGAAATGATGGAACTCACACGTGAAAATATTCGTGCTATGATTTATTACGATTTTCGACGTGGTTTAACGCAAAAACAGTGCGTAGATCAATTAACTTCAACTTTTGGTGTTGAAGCTCCATCAAAAACCACTGTGTATCACTGGTTTAGTGAGTTCAATCGTGCACGGAGTAAGCTCACGGACGAAGTTAAGGAAGGTCGCCCGAAATCAGTCGTTGTGCCACAAAACATTGAAACTGTACGAAAACTAATTATGCAAGACCGTCATGTTACGTATCGCGAGATAGAGGCTACTCTGGGCATATGTATGACAAGCATTAACAAAATATAACATGAACATTTGTTCGTAAAAAAAAAAATTATGCGCGTTGGATATCGCACAACTTAACTCAGCATCAAAAAGAAGCTCGCGTCGAATGGTGCAAGAATATGTTAATAAAATTTAACGGAGGTGACTGGCAAAAAGCACTTTAAAGCAAATGGTGGCCTGCTTTTTTGGTATTAATGGTCATGTGGCTACAATACCGCTACACGACCGACGACGAAACAAATGGTCGTGTACCTACACGACCATTTGTTTGCCGGAAGTATTTGAAGCAATACGTAAAAACAACAAACGACGCAGAATCATTCTACACCACGACAATGCCAGCTCTCACACATCACGCGAAACAAATACATTTATGGAGGGTCAAAAAATAGAATTGATGGGTCATCCACCGTATAGCCCAGACTTGGCACCTAATGATTTCTATTTATTCCCAAATGTAAAGAATAAATTACGTGATCAACGATTTTCGACCCACAACGATTTTTGAACGCGTCGACGGCATCTTCACATGCCGTCGACGCGTTCAAACCACGTTTCAGAGATGCCGCAATCAGAGTGGAAAGAATGCTATAAAAATTGGTTTCAGCGTATGCAAAAGTGTATCGATCATCGCGAAGAATACTTTGAAAAACAATAAACCCATATTTAGCCATATCGTTTGTTTAATTTTTCTATTCCGGATACATAAGTAGCAGCCCTCGTACTACCTTTTTTTTTTGTTTTGTTCCCCTGTGGAAAATGCATTAAATTGCATACCCCGGCTGCGTTTACAGCACAGATTAATAATAAACTGGTTACTGCACAAGTATTAAGCTAGAAACATTATTTTTTACTATTACACTTATGTAATAAAAATAATAAAATCGACAAATTTATATAATACTAGCTGACCCGACAGACGTTGTCCTGTCAAATGTCTCAAATGTCATGTTGTATCGCTGTATGTAAAAAAAGATTTTTCCGCTTTTCTGTTGAAAACGGCTTTGTCGGGAAAGATTCGATCGTCTTGGTCGCGGCATTATTAATTAAACTTCACTTCACTTCGATCCACTTGTTAATTATTTATTTAATAGAAATAGTTTTAATATTGATTTCTTACAAATATCAAATTGTCATCCATACGTCATTACATAGCTGTCATTTTACGTCAATTACATAGCTGTCATTTGCGTTTTGTTATTCCAAGTCTGATTCTTTTTTGTAATACCACGTTTTATAGTGACTGACGTTTCATGTCAAGTCACACAGGAACGCTGTCGAACGGGATAAAAAGTATCCTATGTCCGTCTCCTGGCTCTAAGCTACCTCCCTACCAATTTTCAGCCAAATCTGTTCTGCCGTTCTTGAGTTATAAGTGGTGTAACTAACACGACTTTCTTTTATATATATAGATTTTTAAAACACGTAATTTTTTCACAAATTGTTCACTTTTTCATGGAATTAGCCTTTTTTATTATGATGTTTTGCATTTTAATTAAAATTACTTTTTTCTAATTTTAGAGAAGACAGTATTTTAACAATACAAGGTAGAAATTACACAAAAAGGGGCAATAATTTCATCATTGGTATTAATTTCTTTCTTTTTGTACTCTATATCAACACTCACACTGTATATAAATATATACTATGTATGTATCTACTCTTCTTAAGTTTTTGGTACAGCAACATATTTTATCGCGGATTGCTCAAAAAACGCTCCATAGCAAATACACTGCAATCGTAACGTCACTTGAAGTCTCCGAATTTACATACAAAAAATCCAACAACTTTGTTTCAAAATAAGTTTTTCTTTAGATTTAAACATTTACCTATTTAAAATTTTCTTTTTTCTCTTATGAACTTATAATTAAAATATTCATATTAGAATGTGATCATCTAGCCCAGAGGTTCCCAAACTTTTTGTGTCGTAACCCTTGTCATGTTTTTCGGTTTTAGGTAGACCCCCTACTTACCTGATAAAGAATAACTTTTTTTTCGAGGGGAAATGCTCCTTACGCGCCATGACACCACACTGGCAAGGCGCGGCCGTGTGTGGGGCTCTTCGGTCTACGACCGGCCTACCCACTAAAACCCCCCGGTGTTCTCTGGGCCCAAGCGGAGCACATGGCGGGGTGCGCTTTCGCGATTCAACCGCCATGTGCTCCGGGGCCGGCTCGACCTAGAACTGGTCGAGCCAACGCCGAGGGGGGAATGTCCGAGAACACTTGGACAATCCCCCAGAGGGAGAGACGTCATCTCATTGGTCAGCGTGCGCGGCCGGCTGCCGCGCACGCTGACCTGATAATGAATCCCTACAATTAAAAGAAAATAATAAACATTTAATAACTTTTTTACTTCATAAGTACTTTTATAAACAATGTATATGTATGTATATTAGCAGATAGTATAATGCAAATAAATATACATATAGTATCAATGTTTGCTGAGATCCATTATCGTGGATCCCCAAACTTTTTTTTCGGTGACGCAGACCCCTTGCTGGTTATCATAGAGGGTCGATATATACCACTTCGGGAATCACTGATCTAGCTTATCAGCAAGACAGTTAAATTAACCGAAAAAATAATTGGATAAGTTAACTTGATTCTTATAGTAATAATCATGTATTAATATGTCATTTTTGATACTATTATAACGGGATTGATACTATTATGACAGGATAATATACCGAATTCAAAATAAATCTAATTATCACACGAAAACTCACGATAAACATAACATACTGAAAACACGAGCCAGTCGCGACATAATTAATCACGTGGACGCGGTAAAATGTCTTCGTCTATTAGATGAAAATCGGCGCCGAATATGTTTACAGCGCGATAACTTCCCAATAACTCTTTGTTTTTTAATTATCTGTCCAATATTGTTTTATGAATGTCAACTTTTGTGTAGCAAGTAAAGAGCGAGATCATATGTAAAAAAAACCTGGTGGTAGGAATGTGGGCTGACGCAAAAGAAGGCAAGCATGTTGTTCCTGGGCAGCAATCGTCTCACTACTTCTGTAGGACCGTCGTCTCCTCGCTGCAGCAATTCCAGCCTCCCTCCCATCTCCGAGCTCCAGCCACCATGATCTCCTTCATCCATGTGGTCTATTTGAATAAAAGTCACTTGATTACATCTAGAATTAAGAATTACTGTTGTCCCAATAGTTACTTAGCGTCAACTAAGCTTCGGATATGTAGAGTAACCCACAGTTATAGCTTACAAATAATACATGTAAAAAATATAAGTTAATATGATGTACTTTACAATCTGCTCATGTAAATCTTCGAATTTACCATCGAAACAAACCAAATAACGGACTGTACAATTTACTAAAACTTGTACAATTTTTCGACGTTTAGATACAAGATTTGTACAACAACAAATGATCATTCATTTATAAGCTGCAACATTTATACATAAGTATAAACACAACAGTATCTAATCATAACAATTGGTGTTAGTGGATCAAAGCCCATTTCTCATAAGAATTACATTTTTAATATTCAATTCACATTTTAATTCAAAACCTATGCTGTCATGACTCACAAAAGTGGCAGAAATTGCTAGCACTTGTTCAGTATTTTGCAGGGTTGTTTACAGGGACTCATATACATTTACCATACCCTGCCGAGGATTTCCCGCAGGGCTACAGTATGGGGTTCTTCAAAAGGGTAGTAAATAGGTTTTTGAAGGGTCGGCAACGCGCGAGTGACACCCCTGGTGTTGCAAGTGTCCCTAGACCGAATCTTAGCTCTTGGAACCTTATTCAAAATCTTCTCAAAATAGCTAATAATAATCTCAAAAGCCTATTAATAGTTTTCAATCAGAATACACTAACTCTGCTTGACCCATTTATCTTTTTATAATAATCCAGAAATCATCTTCTCAATTATTCCTAAATAAATGAACTTTTAGATTTAATTTATGACCATTATATAATTTTAAAATGATCACATATTAGTCCCCCAATTCAAATTTGAAGATTTTCATATCTCATGCAAGTAGGATGACTTTGAACAAGTCAGTGTTGTATTTGTATTTATACAAATAATTCGCAATCCATCATTCAGTTCAACTTGAAAAATAGAAAGAGTTTGACATTGTATTAAAATAAAATAATTTGATTATTAGTTTAATTTGCGAAACACTATATTGGCAGATTAATAGATTATGTAAAAATTTGCAATTTTGAAACTTAGAACAGTATTAGACTAAAATAGCTATATAAAACTCTGTTAAAGATTTCTAAAAGACAACACATAAATTTGACAGAATTATAAAGAAATTCTGTATACCACATCCATTTTACTCATTGAATGAGTTCATATCACCGCGTCTGGTTGTACCCTAATTGTTATGTTTTTTTTTTTTTTTTTTTTTTTTTATATTAACAATTCTATCATGCAATCAGTCTTTGCGACTATAAGCAGATGTGATATTTATTTGGCTTTGAGGGCTCTACTCTCAGTAGAGTTAGCCCTTTAAGTTAATTATTTTATTGGTCAAATATATCCCAACGCTTTTTAAGACGTCGTATAGTTTCTGGGTTTGTAAGTTGACCCGCAAGTTCATTTGGGTGCTTTTGGAGTCGTAGTTTATACCCAGATGCCCGGGTTTTTGCTTCATGTGCTACCATAGGCATGCTAAGGTTTTCATGGACCTCCTCTGTTCTAATAAACCAGGGTGCATTTGAGATATGCTTTAGTATGTAATTATGTGCCCTTTGTATCTTCATGATATTTAAAAAGCTGGCGCTGCCCCATAGCTCAATTCCATAGGTCCAAATAGGTTTTAGTGCCGTTTTATACACCAGGAGCTTGTTGTCGAGGGACACTTTTGTGTTTCCTAATAGCCAATAAAGGCTTTTGTATCTTAGGTTGAGTTCATTCCTTTTATTTTCGATGTGTTTACTCCAGGTAAGACGACGGTCCAGATGCATACCGAGATATTTGACTACATTGTGGTGCGGTAGTTGTATGTTGTTTAGAGCCACTGGGGGACAGTCTTCCTTTCGAAGGGTGAATGTAACATGCACTGACTTCAACACACTGACAGCGATTCTCCACTTTGCTAGCCATTCTTCAACTTTATGCAAGCTGTTTTGCAGTATTCTTGAGGCTTGAATTGGGCATTTGTCTGTGGCAAGCAAAGCTGTGTCATCGGCAAAAGTTGCAACTGTGACCTCTGGGTTTTGAGGTAAATCATGGGTGAAGAGTGTGTAAAGAATAGGTCCAAGTACAGACCCCTGTGGTACTCCTGCAGAGATTTCATAAAAATTTGATGTGCAATCATTCTCCTTCACCTGGAATATTCTCTGGGAAATATAAGAGTTCAAGATTCCATATAAAGTATGTGGAAGTTGTGACTTTATCTTAAATAATAAGCCCTTGTGCCAGACTTTATCGAAGGCTTGTTGTATGTCAAGGAACGCTGAGGAACAGTATTCTTTTTTCTCAAACGATTTCCTTATTGTCCTGCACACTCTATGAACTTGTTCTACAGTGGCGTGTTCCTTTCGAAAACCAAATTGGTGGTCTGGGATAATGGATTTTTCTTTAAAAATGGGGACCATCCTATGGAGTATGAGTTTTTCAAGTACCTTGGACATTATTGGTAAAAGACTTATTGGTCGATATGATGTTACTTCATGCGGTGGCTTACCAGGTTTATGTATCATAATAATTTGGGATACTTTCCATAAATCCGGGAAGTACTCAATTCTCATAACAGCATTAAATAACATAGTGAGGTACACCATTACTTTTTTAGGAGACTCTTCAAGAACTTTCTTGTCTATGAGGTCATACCCTGGTGCTTTATTATTTTGCATGGATTTAACGTTCTTGCGTACCTCTTTAGGTGTTACCAGTTTTAGTGGCAGGGTAAGTTGTAGATCTTGATTAAGAACCACATCAATATCCGACTCATCTGCATTTGATTTGGGCTCATTTGGTCTGAACACTTGGCTAAGATGTTTAGCAAACGCCTCGGCTTTGGCTTCATTGGTTCTAATCCACTTGCCATCTGAAGTACGAAGAGGAGGCTTCTGGTGTTGTGGTCGATCCAAGTTTTTGCAAGCTTTCCATAATGAGTAGTTTGTTGCTTTTGTAGCTGTTAACCCTTCCAAATAGGTATCCAGTGCAGTATCGTTGGCTTTAGAGATAAGAGTCTTAAGTTCTCGAGTAGCTTTGTTCAGTATAGCCTTGTCACTTGAGTGTCTACTGTTGTGCCAAATTCTACGAAGCTTCCTTTTTTCCAGAACCTTTAGTCGTATTTCTTCTGAATAGGTTTTACTGTTAGGGACACGATTGGCAACTTTTGGTGTTGACAGCCAGCAACTTTCCTGGATCACCGAGGTAATGTGCCGAACTGCATCATCTATGTCTGATTCTGTTTTCAGCTTTACCTTAAGGTCAAGTCTGTCATGCACAAGTTCTCGATATGAGTTCCAGTCCGTGCGGCTGTTGTATAATTTTGTATGACTTTCCATTTTCAATGCAGTTGTGCCAATGTTCAGTATTACTGGAACATGGTTTGAATTGGAGTCTAAGCTTGTCCGTATGTCATAAAAGAGTCCGGCCAGGCCTTTTGCAATGAAGAAATCTATAACATCAGGAAGCCGCTTGGGGTCCGTAGGCCAGTTGGTGGGCTCCTGTGGTGAGATTGTGATGAGGTTATTCTTATCAACACTTCTTTTTAGTTCTCTGCCCCTTGTGTTAGTAAGCCTAGATGCCCAGTGAACGTGCTTCGCATTCCAATCTCCTCCGACTATAAATCTAGAACCGAGTAACTTGAAAAATGTTTCGTATTGCTCTTCTTTAATAATATATTTTGGAGGGCAGTATATGGCAGATATATTGAGCGTTCCATTACGATCTACGACTGCGACGGTAGATGCTTGAATGTATACTTCCTTGAATGCGGGCTGTTCATAGTGTTTAATACTAGATTTTATAATGATGGCAGCGCCGGCATGCGCAGTACCATCTGGATGGTTAGTAGCGTAAATATTATAATTACGCAGCTTTACGCTTTTGTTATCAGTAAGGTGTGATTCAGATACTAATAGAATATCTATGTTGTGTGTATGTAAGAAGACTTCTACCTCACCCAAATTGGGTGATAGGCCATCTAGGTTCCAAGTAGCAATCTTGAGAGAAGTCATTTTGGTATATTGCTGACTAGGGTTGTGATGAGACTGATTAAAGTACTCATTTGTTGTAGTATAAGATCAAACTTTTCTGCTTGTTTGAGGAGCATTTCTTCAATCACTGTGTTATGTGTTGGGATCTGCGCATTCTGTTCCTGTGGTTTAGTTTTCGTCACATCAGCATATCTTACTCGTTTTTTATAATGTGTGTTTGAACCAGATGTTATTGTGGGCATGTGTTTGTTTTGTGCTTGGTTCTGCATTTCAGTATCAGTTGCTGGTTGTGAGTATTGCTTATTATTAGAATCAGCAATATCTTTTGTGCCTCAATTTAAATAACTTTATCTGAC
Source organism: Scirpophaga incertulas (assembly GCA_036419045.1). Lineage (NCBI taxonomy): Eukaryota > Metazoa > Arthropoda > Insecta > Lepidoptera > Crambidae > Scirpophaga > Scirpophaga incertulas. The sequence continues at coordinate 25,288,322 of CM071627.1, read as the reverse complement.
AACCTAATTGGGCATCAATCATTATAATATACTGAATAATTATAGTTGCAATAAGTAGTACTATGACTTACCTGGTAACATTCATTGTTATAAGTTCAAATAAAAAATAAATACACAATATTGTAGGAAAAGTATAGCAACATAAGTCAATGAAATAGAATTATTTCTGTCTTTACTACATTTCCAAATATACACACATAAAACAACATGTTGAATTTTAATATTGACATTTGAGAAGGAAAATTCTTAGAAAACAGTTTTGGAATTGATTGGGTCATCCAGGACTAACCTGCGTGTCCCCCATTGACTGCGGGCTGACGCGGCGACCAGGGTGCTAGGTAGAGAATAAAGGCCACGCGACGATCCTGATGCAAGTCGTCGTGCACCAGCAGGTGATCACCGGGCCCGTAAAGTGAGCACGAAGCAGATAGCGAGGATAATTGAAGACCTGTCACTGTAGATACCTGTTCAAAGTATTTTTCTTTTCTTTACTTCTATCATAGGGTGAAATATTGTATAGCACTTCTGATACTAGAAGCAACAACTTTATGCAAGAAAACAGTGCTGATTCATAATAATAATTATCTGCCTTTGTTACTACTGTTGCCAAACAGCATATCAGCATATCAGCTATATAATTCAATGAACAATGAATACTATCAATACTATTTCCAAACTATATAATTACAATCACAAATAACTCTTTCACTGATTCTTACCCAAGCCATAACTTCAGTCTTCAAAAGCTCATATATTCCTCTTATACTCCTTTGCCATGTGAGGTTAGCTAAGTCAGTTGTCTGGTGGAACTCATACAAGTCCATCTTCTTTCGTGTCCAGTCAAGGGTGTTCATATCGTCTACTATATTGTTGATGATCTCTGGATTTTCTAGGAAGTCTTGGAGCTGACACACATTGAAGGGATCGCATGTCAATATAACTTCATTAGTTGTCAAGTCTTTTGTATCTCCCCAATGTGATTTTAATCTATCTATTGTCTCATGTGACTGCAAAATTTAATTTTAGAAATATACATTTTGTAACTAAAAAAATCAAGTGATCTTACTTTAGTATTTTTATACACAGACATAATTATAGTACCAATCAACATAATTCCATTATCTGCATAAAAAAGTTTATACATTTTTTTTAGGTACCTTAAATACAACATTCAAATCCCCCAATGCTACCTCAAATCTTTATTGTTTTCTATGTTTATATTTTTGTTACGTGGCTTACTGAATAATAAGTAGCAATAAAACCCTATTGTTATCTATATTCTATTTGTTGTGTCCTATTTTAGTTAAATAGAATATTTGTTGAAATTATTTTTTCACATACACAATAGTTATAGGAAAATGTTCCTAGAAAATCAATTGTAGCAATTTAATATATTCTGAACTAAATTAAAAGTTTGGTTTTAAAATATTTTTTATAACAATTCATATATAATGATTTCACTTATAATGATATATCTCTTATTGTGACACACTATAATTCAGAATCAAAATGTGTTTGAACACCTTCAGTAGTGTACAGTGAGTCCCCTGATACCTACATCTGAAAATTATAATTTGAATGAAGTATTACCAATTTCTTAAGTAAAAAATTAATAAATACATATGTAGGTACTTAGTAGATACAATTTCCATTTCAATTTATCTCTATTTTGTTTCACTCTTGTAAGATTCACACATTATTTAAAACAGGAGATTGTTTATACATGATATCCGCTTAGTATAACATCTTTGTTATTTACCTTTGATTTCATTGTAAACAAATTCCAGTGTATATTAACTTATTTAGGGAAAAAAATATGGTAATCAAAAGAATTACTAGCAATTGCACTGTGTTGTTATATATATACTATAACATAGAGAAACAAAAGGTATTCTGGGTATATACATATTTAAATCATTGGGCTTGGAGGACACTGGGGGGTTTTAGTGGGTAGGCCGGTCACTCTGACAGGAGAGCCCCACACACGGCCGTGCCTAGCCAGCGCGGTGAGAAAGTGCATTTCCCCTCAAAAAAAAGGTATGAAATTTGGATTGGACAGATTAATTTTTTTATTATATTACCATGTAAATAATCATTTAATAATTATATAATTGGATGATACCAACATCCTCCTGGACTATAACTACCTGTTACATGTTAAACACTAAAGCATTTTAAAGTGCACTGAACACACCATGGACACTTTAACAGTTGTAGGAACTATGTTATGCACTGGCTCAATAGCCTTGAACAAAATAGCCCAAATATAATTATAGCATTATATATAATATAATGCTATATATTGCAATATAAAGCATTGAAAATCTAATATCATTGAAAAAAAAATGCTGTTTCAAAAGCTCTGTCATGTCAACATATACTTGGGAATAAATTTATTCTATTTCAACACTTTTTGAAATAGAATAAAAATATGTTAAAAAAGCTCTTGTTGAATTAATGGTAAATCAGGCTTTATTAATACAGTTCAAGACTTAATATTGGTTGCATTGGCTTAACCATATATCAATCACAATATTGAAACTAAATTCCAGTCCTTAAAGATTGTAAGTATAGGCAACATCCAACATAGCATACATTAATCTCATATAATCATGTGATGTAGACCAAAAGTTTACATGTAGATAACTTGTTTCTATATAGGTAATACAATAAATAGATGTTTACTTTAGCGCAGATACTACTATAATCTAGGTTCTTACTTTTAAAATAGGATTAAATTTAGGGTCATCCATACGGTTTGCCCGTGTATTGAGGTGGGCTCTCACAGGCTTGCTCTTACTATTGTATTTACTATCAGTCACAATTATAGAATCATCTTCCCAAGGAGAGTCAGAATCAGAACTATAATCAGAAGATGATGTTGAAGTCGATGAATAGTCCTCTGAAAAATAATGCATAAAAGAAATTAGTAGCTCAGAACTATCAAAAACGAAACCTTCACGCGGCAAAATGAAATTTAAAAAAACAAAAGTGACACATCACAAAACTATCCTCACCTCCTCTAATCCTTTTGACCTCGTCAGCAGAGGCTTGGTAGGAATTTACGGCACACACGTCAGAGTCATCACTTTCTGTATCAGATATTTCTATAACAGTGTTCGATAGCCGTCGCTTGGCGGGCGGACGCCGAGTCTCCGAGGACGCACTATCGCCGCCGTTACCCTCGGCCTCTTCCTGCATTGGTGCGCAGCTTGAGGACGGCTCCTCATTTTCGTTGTTTGAAAAACTCATAATGCTAAGCTTACACTACATAATAAATAACAAGTTAGAATAACAAAAAAGTATAAGGTTTACAAAGCTTAACCTCAAACTATGTTGACGTCTGAAATCACAGATTAGTCTGAAATCGATAGTGCTGCCAAAATACAAAAATACTACACTTTCCGAATCTCCGTTAGAAGTATATGTAGCGACCACAGAGTACATTAGTATATACTGGTAGCGACCCTGTGTGGTTACCCGTAGAGGTTTAATATGAAATGATCACGAGGCTATGATCTCGGATGATGAAAAAAAATAATTCAATAGTTTTAAAAGTCACGTTTTTCCATTTGGTTGTTTTTTGTAAATATTTATTTCAAAGATATTCACGCAAAAATGTTTTTAATTATAACGACGCTGCCTGCATTTACAATCGTACCCGGAGTCTATGAAGGTTTATTGGGACGAAACTCTAGTACCTACCCAAACATAAAATTTTATTTTTTTGCAAGCAACTTGATACCTGCTCCTTTGAACAAACGAATGCTAAAAAGTGGAGACAAGAAATTTGTAGATAAAATCAGAATAGGCTTTATTCAACAGGCACTTATCAATGTCAAAACAATACATGTCAATACATGAGAACACAAAATCTTGTATTGTTCGTACAAGAAACAAAGATAAAATATTGACACCTCTTTGGAAATTGGTACATTTTTCTTTAAGTAAACAGATTAGAAAATGTGGGTCTATTTTTTATGTCTTTTATTTACTATAGTATAACAAATTTAATATTTAACATTTCAAGATTTTCATGGCGCACTTACCTTGTACTGACGTAAAACATCGATTTTAAAAAATCGTTAATAAAATATTACTAAATCATAATATATCATCTATCATATTATAATATATCATCTACTTTCCTGCTTTCTTCATCCATTCTATAGTATATTTTTCCTATCCTAAATATTTTTCTTCTTTCCGTTTCTTTACTGTCACGAAACGGACCTCATTTCTATTGTTTGTTTTTTATACTTTTATTGGCATTTTTTGTATTTCGATTGTTTTTGGTTGTCATGGTGATATTTGAGTGGTTATATTTTTTACGTACAGAATTATAAGGTACAATGAAATGCCGTCGCCTTTTATTTATCTATAACCAAGATTTATCATTTACAAAGTGGTGTCAGAAGTTTATTTAAAAAGGATTCACGTATTGTATATTTTATTTTTTATTAAATTGGTGAAAACTAGATCTCAGTCGAAAAATATGATTGGTGGTACTAGTGCGGGCTCTGCTTCTTCGAAAACTTCGGTTGTTGCTCAGCGTTTAGCGTTGGAAGCACAGCATGCAAGGCGTGTGGCAGAAATTGAAATGGGTCAAATTCAAGCAGAACGAGAAGAGCGCGCTCGCGCTGCGGCCGCGGAGCGTGCTGCTGTTGATGCCGAGTTGCGGGCTGATATAGCTGCTCTAGAGTTCCGTTCAAACCGCGGTAGCCGCGCTAGTCATGCCCCAGCCAAACATCTGCGCAGTATGTAGAAAATTGGGTAAAGTGTCATTCAAATATTAAAAGCTGTACTCATTTCAGGTTGAACTTAATGGCCATGCCTCAGCCAAAGAAGGACTGTCTCCTAATCTTGCTGAGGTTTCGATGCCCCCGCCGGCGCCGCTGCTGTTTCAGTGTGACGCCCCAAAGGCTGGGAGTACTATTGAGCCGAACATCGCAACCACTACACATGCATGCTTTCAGGTTGAACTTAATGGCCATGCCTCAGCCAAAGAAGGACTGTCTCCTCATCTTGCTGAGGTTTCGATGCCCCCGCCGGCGCCGCTGCTGTTTCAGTGTGACGCCCCAAAGGCTGGGAGTACTATTGAGCTGAACATCGCGACCATTACACATGCACGCGTAGGCACTTACCATATTAGCAAAGATAATTGTAATAATAACATTAATAAAATTTCTGATGTTACACAATTCACGGAAGCCATCAAGAGCCTCGCACGGACTAGACGGAAGTTGTAGGTTGAAATTAATAGCCATGTCTCAGCCAAAAAAGGGACTGTCTCCTCATCTTGCTGAGGTTTCGATGCCCCCGCCGGCGCCGCTGCTGTTTCAGTGTGGCGCCCCAAAGGCTGGGAATACTATTGAGCCGAACATCGCGACCACTACGACCGTTAAAAAAAGTGGTATTTTTTATAAAAAAAAGGGGAGCATGTCACGAAACGGACCTTATTTCTATTGTTTGTTTTTTATACTTTTATGGCATTTTTGTATTTCGATGGTTTTTTGGTTGTCATGGTGATATTTGAGTGGTTATATTTTTTACGTACAGAATTATAAGGTACAATGAAATGCCGTCGCCTTTTATTTATCTATAACCAAGATTTATCATTTACAAAGTGGTGTCAGAAGTTTATTTAAAAAGGATTCACGTATTGTATATTTTATTTTATTATTAATATGGTGAAAACTAGATCTCAGTCGAAAAATATGATTGGTGGTACTAGTGCGGGCTCTGCTTCTTCGAAAACTTCGGTTGTTGCTCAGCGTTTAGCGTTGGAAGCACAGCATGCAAGACGTGTGGCAGAAATTGAAATGGGTCAAATTCAAGCAGAACGAGAAGAGCGCGCTCGCGCTGCGGCCGCGGAGCGTGCTGCTGTTGATGCCGAGTTGCGGGCTGATATAGCTGCTCTAGAGTCCCGTTCAAGCCGCGGTAGCCGCGCTAGTCATGCCCCCAGCCAAACATCTGCGCAGTATGTAGAAAATTGGGTAAAGTGTCATTCAAATATTAAAAGCTGTACTCAATTTCAGGTTGAACATAATGGCCATGCCTCAGCCAAAGAAGGACTGTCTCCTAATCTTGCTGAGGTTTCGATGCCCCCGCCGGCGCCGCTGCTGTTTCAGTGTGACGCCCCAAAGGCTGGGAGTACTATTGAGCCGAACATCGCAACCACTACACATGCATGCTTTCAGGTTGAACATAATGGCCATGCCTCAGCCAAAGAAGGACTGTCTCCTAATCTTGCTGAGGTTTCGATGCCCCCGCCGGCGCCGCTGCTATTTCAGTGTGACGCCCCAAAGGCTGGGAGTACTATTGAGCCGAACATCGCGACCACTACACATGCATGCGTAGGCACACACCATATTAGCAAAGATAATTGTAATAATAACATTAATAAAGTTTCTGATATTACACAATTCACGGAAGCCATCAAGAGCCTCGCGCGGACTAGACGGAAGTTTCAGGTTGAATTTAATGGCCATGCCTCAGTCAAAAAAGGACTGTCTCCTCATCTTGCTGAGGTTTCGATGCCCCCGCCGGCGCCGCTGCTGTTTCAGTGTGGCGCCCCAAAGGCTGGGAATACTATTGAGCCGAACATCGCGACCACTACGACCGTTAAAAAAAGTGGTATTTTTTATAAAAAAAAGGGGAGCATGTCACGAAACGGACCTTATTTCTATTGTTTGTTTTTTATACTTTTATGGCATTTTTATTTCGATGTTTTTTTGGTTGTCATGGTGATATTTGAGTGGTATATTTTTTACGTACAGAATTATAAGGTACAATGAAATGCCGTCGCCTTTTATTTATCTATAACCAAGATTTATCATTTACACTTAGTACCTTTAAAACATGTCATTAGCTAGAGTCTGGCTAACGAAAGTTGGCCCCAGAATATTGGCGGCAAATTATGGCTTCTCTCGGCATAATTTCAAAACATCAGTGTATAGTAAAAACTTGCCAGTCATTGAAGCTATTTTTTCTACTAGTACTAAGTAATTCTGGGTTATTATCCTATTTTTCTGCTCTAATTCAGCAAGATATTCAATAGTTCTTACAATTTCATCAACTCTTTCGACATCTTGCAGATTCTCTGATAAAGAAAGTTAATCCTTTTAAAATTACCAACATAAATAAAACATAAATTAATAATGAGTATACGTAAAACATAGGTGATGTTATTAAAATGAATGCGTTAACTGATGCGATATACGAATGAACATAATTAGTTTTATTCAATACAAAGAATATAATAGTAATAACACAAGTAAGTAAACATAAGTAGTAAAAAACATAAGTAACTTATTTGTAAGGATACGTAAATTATAAATTAACATTTTATTATGACGACTGGATAGGTAGGTGTTCAAAGTATCAAAATAATATTGTCTACTAACCTATGAAATTCAACCTTGTCAAATTGACGTTGACGTTAATACTGAGTTGCTATATAAAAAGTTCGCAAATAATTCTACTTTCATTAGCCAGACTCTAATTCACTAGCTGTGCAAGCGAGAAGAAAGAAAAAAAATGAGTCACTGCCAAAAGAATAGTATAGTCGAAACATGAAAAATGCTATGGAGCCTTGTTCAAATACGTTACGAACACCATATTTGAACTGTAAATAGTTATATTTTGTGGAAATATGTAGAGTAATGATGTGTTGGCTGCATGGAATTGTAATTCAACTCAAAGTAACCAAGACAGGAGATGCCATTGTCTAACATTCCCCTCTGCCAAAGCATAAGACTCGGAATCTTGTACGTTATATAAAACTAGTTGAGCTGCCTTATGGGCTGTCACCAGGGCTGTCACCTCCCCGAGTACATATATTCTTTGGCTGTCACACAACATTGTGCATGTCGCGGCGAACAGAGCTCCCACTAAAATGCCTATTTGTGCTGTTTTTTCGTGTAAAAAGAAGTCTAACACGTCAAGTATGCAAAAAGATGGTGTCGCCTTTCATTTGCAAGTATTATTTTTAAGATTTATTGATTATTTAATTCATAATTTCATGTTTTACAATTCTGCAAATTCAAATTTAACGTCATATAGTCTCGTGAGGAGTGCGGTCTGACGTCATATAGTCTCGTGGGGAGTGCGTGAGCTAGGGTTGAACATTATCATATTTCAATTAATTATGACATTCGACATATAGAATTTGTATAGTTCATATAACAATTTTCTAATCTGGTAGGTATTAATTTAATCAGTAACAGCATCATTTGGTACTCTGCTGTCTTAAATTGCCGATGCCTTGTTACAATAATACACAATTTTACTATTTTTTGATACTTTAACAGTTCTATACATAACGATGTACTAGCAATTATACCATTTGAATTAAATATTTTTATAAGTATTTATATAGGTGCATTATTTAAAACAATCAGTAATGTAAAAATGAACTAAACTCAAACTTCCCTTCAAATCAAGTATAGATGATAAATCAAGTAGCACACTGCTGTTATTCTATCGAGACATACACTTTTTTTACAATACCAAATGGTGAAGGTGCCTTGATAGAATAACAGTTAAGTAACAAGTTTTGTTTCTATTAGCGGTTTCTATATATAGAAATCAAAAAGATGTATGAGGAGGACATTTGCAATAGTTTTTTTTTATCTATCGCGAATTACTCAATCTGTCACTGTTAATCTCATTGTATGTTATTTTTGTTTATAAAAATAGCAGTAATAAAATAGTAACACTTACTTTGTGAGTGTAATTTTGTTAAAGGAAATATAAGAGCCATGCTTAAAAGGTAAGCATCTGTAAACTAGCGCCAACATAATCTTAAAAATTTTAGTTAATAAATATTATCTTTTTTAATCAGCAGCCCTAATTGATTTTCACACTTGAAATAGGGATGCAACTATATCGATATTTTGGTTTTACGAGTAAATAGGAATGAATGAATGAATGGAATAATTGACATTAATTAAAAATATTATGCTTAAATCTTATTGAATAATAAAATATAATTGACAAACAAAGTAAGTGAACAGAAAATAAGTACGCTTTATTTAATATTGTTTAATAATGACGTCTCGGATTATAATACACTAAAAGGTGCAGTCGAAAAATTACCTAATGATGTAATATTAATTACATCAGTGACCGGAGCATGGGAGTTCACAAAATATTATAACCCAATATAAATCTGGAAAAATAATTACTCAAAATTATTGCTAACATATTTTTTTTTTTTTTTGTTTTATCTGCGTCATAGCAATCTGTTTTTCAACAATAAGCCTTGGTTTTGTCTGATACTTTTATCTGTAGTGATTGTGGGTAATCGAGAGCCTTGCCAGCATAGCTGGAAGGCTAGCACTTCCTGTGTCAGAATCTATTCAAGAGTGCAGGGACACTATGTCTTTTTATTCTTTTGTGTTGTACTGATCCGCATCCACTCAGTTCAACTGCTAGTGTCTTTTTATGTCTAGATAGTCTTTCTTGATATTTAGTACTGTAATTAGTAATCTCCTCTCTAACTGTGTTAAATTTTAAATCATGGTACATGTACTTGTTGCTTAAATATTTTGGTATGTTAAAGATTGTTCTCATTGTTTTGGTTTGGAATCTCTCCAGTATATCTATATTACTGTTGCTGGCTGTGCCCCATAATTGAATCCCGTAGGTCCATATTGGTTTCAGGACAGCTTTGTAGACAGTAGTTTTACTTTCCGCGCTCAGCCTTGAATGTCGCCCCATTATCCAGTACAGATTACGTAGCTTGGTGTCAAGTTGCTTCCTTTTGGTCCATATGTGCTTCCTCCACGTTAATCTCCTGTCCAAGTGCATGCCTAGGTATTTTGCATGTTCTTCCTGTGGGATATTTTCTCCATTTAGTTTTACATGAGGGCAGGTTTCTCTCCTGAGTGTGAAGGTCACGTGAGTTGACTTACTCTGGTTTGCTTTTATTCGCCAAATTTTAAGCCATTTTTCTAATTCATATAGGTGTAGTTGAAGCTGAGCAGATACTGTTACTGGATTTGAGTGTGTGGACATTATGGCGGTATCATCTGCATATGTGGCAATCATAGTTTGATCCATGGTTGGCACGTCGGCTGTGAAAATGGTGTATAAAACTGGTCCCAGAATGCTACCTTGTGGTACACCTGACGTTATTTCATACAAGGCTGACAAGTCAGTGTTAAGTTTAACTTGGAAGCATCTGTCTTGGAGATACGATTTTATTATGAGGTAGTATGAATTGGGGATCATTTTTTTAATTTTGTATAAGAGGCCCCCGTGCCACACTTTGTCAAAGGCTTGACTAATGTCTAGAAAGACTGCAGAGCAATATTGTTTACTTTCAAGCGTTCTGTTTATTATATCTACGATACGATGTATCTGTTCTACAGTCCCATGATGTTCTCGGAATCCAAACTGGTGATCTGGAATCACGTCCGCAAGTTGAACTTTTATTCTATTTAGCAGTATTCTCTCGAAGAGTTTGCCGATGTCTGGCAAAAGACTAATGGGTCTGTACGAAGTAACATCTTGAGGTGGTTTACCAGGTTTGGGTACCATTACGACCTGTGCTATCTTCCAGTGCGCAGGAAAATATGAAAGTTTTAGACAAGCGTTAAATATATGAACTAGTTTCATGATTCCTTTTTTGGCAACTTTTTCAAGATGGTTGCATCTATAAGGTCGTATCCTGGAGATTTGCCTTCTTTCAACCTTTGTATTGCTTTTACTACTTCCTGATGGCATGTTGAATTAATAGGTGGACATTTTTCTAGTGCACTCGTTAGGAATTCTTCTATTTCGTTGCTTCGTACTGCAGTTGTTTCTGGAAATGGTTTAAATACTTCACTGAGGTGCTCCGCAAAGACAGTGACTTTTTCTGTGTCTGATCTAGCCCAGCTTCCACAGACCTTTTTGATTGGTGGTATTTGTGTCATAGGACGATTCAGACTTTTAGTAACCTTCCACAGCGAGTAATTTGTATCAATAGACGGTGTTAATTCAGAAAGGAATGTCTGCAATTTCTTATTTTGAAATGCCTTGATAAACTTTTTTAATGCTTCTGAGGATCTGTTGAAAGCTCTTTTGTCGGATGGATATCTGGTCCTATGCCATATTGTCCTGAGGTGTCGTCGTTCAGCTATTAAATCTTTTATTGCCTTGGGATATTCGTTTTGTTTTGGTGGATTTCTTTTCTTTGCTTTGGTTGCAATTTTAACTGCACTGTGGATTACTTTATTTAGATTGTCAATTTCCGATTCAATTTGTTCTGTTGTATGCATTGTAGGGCCAACCTTTAATTCGGAGGTGATGTTATCTTGAAATTGTTTCCAGTTAGTATGTTTGTTATATATTTTAATTGGGGGGTCTTTGAGTGCAACCACTGAGTTGACGTTCAGTATAACAGGTGTATGGTCAGATGATAGATCATTACATGATTCTATTGTCATATAATTATGACTAATGTTTTTAGTTACATAGAAATCAAGAAGGTCTGGTGTCTTATTCTGATCTGCCGGCCAGTATGTTGGTTGGCGGTGAGTCATACTTCCCAAACTAAGCATTTGTATTGTTCTGTATAGTTGTCTACCCCTAGGACTGATTAATCGGGATCCCCAATGTGTGTGTTTGCCGTTCCAATCACCTCCACATATATATCTGTTTCCAAGGGTTGAGAAATATGAAGTATAGTCTGCTTCAGTTATTGAGTGCCTAGGCGGACAGTACACTGCGGATAGTGTTATGTCAGTTTGGTGTTTAAGCTGCAGTTTAATAGAAGTTGCTTGAATTTTTTCAGTTTGGTATTTTTCAAGTACATAATGTTTTAAGTTATCTTTGATTATGATTGCTGTTCCTCCGTGACTATTTCCTGATGGATGATTTGTAGTGTAAATGTTAAACTGTTTTAATGTGATGTGTGATCTTGCAGTAAATCTCGTTTCTGATATCAATGCTATGTCAATTTTTTCAGTTATTAGGAATGTGTAAAGTTCTTGACAACGCTCTGTCAAGCCGTTGGCATTCCACGTCATGACTCTAATATTATTAATCATTTTGATACTAGGCTTGCCACGAGCTGGACCATTCGGTCCATCATTTTGTCCATCATGGATATCATGACACTTTGTAAATTTGCGAACATACTTTCAAGTATTTCTGTGATGTTTTGGGGATGACCCACTGTTTGATGGAGGCTACCTGGTGTATGAGTTAATGACTCTGCATAGGTTGGGTGTGCTCTTAGATGTTTGTTGTGCTGCAGGTTAGCCTCGTTTCCTGCTTGGAACGTTCTTCGTGTTCTTGTGGTTTGTTTCATTGTTTGTCTTCGTTCTGGTTCTAGCTGTGTTTGTCTTCGTTCTGGTTCTAGCTGTGTTTGTCTGGCTAACATATTAAGGATAAAAATCAAAAAAATTCGTTTAAGAGATATTGTTGATTGTTAAAGTATTTTTAAGATCCCTATCTGATATTTAGTTGTATTTAATACGATTAAACTAATTTAATTATTATAATAACATACATGGGAATAATAGAACTAACTGTCAATCCCGTGTCAAAAAACTCAATTATATTTATAGTGTGTATCAAAAGGTGTTTTTCAATAAAATATTTCTTTTAGAAAACGCATTTTTAATGTTATTATAACAATGTCGGTGTTGCAGTATCTAATTTTGATGTAAAAATACAATTTTTGTTGTATCCGCAACTTGGTGTCAATAAAACTTATTTTATTTTCCGGTTTAAAAGGACTTCTGTAGCTTCTCATGCAACAAAATTCGTATTTTTACCTTAATATCCTACGAAATAACAAATATGCAGTTAAAAAGACACAAAAATTAGGTAAAATTATTAGATGTTATAATTTACTATAATAAACTACTGAGTATAAGTTTGCATTTTATTAACCTTCGATATCTGTCAATTTTATATTGACTACATACTAAATGTCGAAGCATGATATTTTAATTATGTTGAAATATTAACGCCTAGTTAACATTCATTCATTGAACGAAAGCGATTTATCGATATCATTCTTTTGGGTGATGTCTCGTTACTTCCCACACTTTTACATTTTTGTGTTCGAATAGAACGTCAACGTACTTTTTTAAGGTTTGTGTGCGTGAATTTCAAAATTGTGTGTCATGTGTCCATGTGTGCATTTGTAAAAACGTTAAAATTTTCTGTTTATGTGTGCTGGTTTAGAGTGTAGTAGTAACCTCGCCCCCCGCAAGATATGACAGAAAAATTTGTTCGAGAAATTTGACTGATGCCTACTCCAGTTCTATTTACTCTGGTTCTATTTACTCTGAGTTAAACTTTAATAATAAAAAATTGTATATTTATCTGTGCTGTGTTCGTACTTGAAGTAACAATCTGTGGTAGATATGTGCGTAGGAGTACCTGCGATTCTGGCGGGAACTTTGAATGAAAGTAGTCAACTATTATTTTCGCTTGAAGATTTAATTTTTATTTTAGTAGTTTTTATTTGTATTTCGTGTACATTTGCATAATAATTTATTCGTTACAAGCTTGTAAATAAGATGGGCGGGGATTTATTCCCCAGCCCTGGGGAACCTTCCTGAAAAAGAGCATTCCAGCCGGAGGGACAGGACAAGGAAAAATGTAGTGAAGATTTCTATATTCCATTTTTTAAACCGTCATATAAGAGACTCTTTCCAGATCTTCCAATTAATTAATATAAAGTTTTTATTGAAAGCACGAATGGAGACGAAATTGGCAATAAAAGCCCTACTTATCTTAATAATATTTTTGCGAGGGAAATAAAAGGGGTGACCGCAATGCATCGGGTTAACGCGAAAAAAAATGCAATTTTATTTAAGCAAGCGATCACGGCGAATAATTTTATTAATAATGAAACATTCCTAGAAAAATATTTTATTAAGGCATAAATACCAGCAAGGGAATTAGAAAAGACCGGCGTTATAAGGTTTGTACCAACAAATATTTCTAACAAAGAATTATACACAAAGTTAACTTCAAAATTCGAAATAATTGAAGAACTAGTACCCCTGCAAACTGTAAGCATTACTTTCTTGTCAAGCAGCTTACCTGACACTGTTCAATATGACTTATTTTCGTACCGAGTATCAAAATATATTCCACCACTACTCCAATGTTTTAGATGTTTCAAATATAATCATTCGGCTAAAGAATGTGCTAATAAACAAATGTGTTCAATCTGCTCTGGAGATCATCATTATAAAGATTGTAACACTCCAAACGAAATAAATTGTATTATATGCGTAGGACCGCATTTAGCTATTGATAAGTCATGTTGTTAAAATTCAAAAACATTACAGAAAAATCTAAAGTAACGTATGCATCTGTTGTAGAAACTAAGACAAAAGTAACTTCGGCAGATTTCCCACCTTTGTACTCACAAAAAATGTAAGTAATATTCTTCCTGTAAATACTATAAGTAAGCCACAACAAAATGAAATTGTAGGTAAATAATTCGTCATTTGTACAAAATCTAATTAACAATAAAGATGTCATTGCTGCTTTAGTTAAAACTAACTTTAGTAGAGTTGGGAAATAAAAAAGATGATACACAAATTACGCACGCATCTATTCAAGTTATTAAAAAATCTTTCATAGTGGTAGGTCTCCTCTCTATCAATTACGACTAATGCAACTCAATATACAAAGTATTAGAAATAAAATTCCATTGTTAAACTTGTTTTTGCGTAATAATGATATACATATGTGTTTATTAAATGAAACTTGGTTAAAGGATAATCAACAAATCAAAATTTCGGGCTATAATGTTTATTGTAGAAATACTAATAATGGCCATGGAGGTGTTGCAATCCTAATAAAAAATACAATAAAACGCAAACTTCTGAACTCTTTCTTTTCACAAGATATACAAACTGTGGCAATATCGGTCGAAACTATAAGGGGAAACCTAACAGTACTATGTATCTACTGCCCACCAAATAGTCATAATATACGTCTTCAAAGACTAGCAAATAGTATTAATAATTTACCATCGCCGATAATTGTTTCAGGTGATTTTAATGCACACCATGTTACCTTTGGATGTTTATCAAGAAAGGGGCGTGGTCAAAATTTGTATGATATTATAGATTTTGCTGATGTGTATATTAAACAATGGTTCTTTTACTACTGTTTCATACCCAAGACGGAGTCCGTCTGCCATAGATGTTACCTTTATAAGCTCAGAATTGGCACATTGGTAGTGATCACTATCCCACCCACCATTACGTCCATATCTATCACACCTGTTCAATACGAATATCACCCTCCAACTGACAGATTTATATACAAAAAGGGTGACTGGAAGAAATTCTACGAAATGTCGGAAATTATATTTCGTAATTTTCATATCAGTTCAACTAACACTTTACAAACTTACAATGAATTATGCTCATTAATTGATCAATTAAAAATAGAATGTATCCCTAAAAGTTGTCTAATTACAAAGCAAGACCTCCTTCTCTGTGGTGGAATGAAGATTGCGAAAAGGCTGTAATTAACTCATATAATTCATTAAAACTGTATAGAAAAAATCCAACAATTTCGCATTATATGAATTATTAAAAACTGGATGCTCTTAAAAAGCGCATCACATCCCAACAAAAAAAGAATAGTTGGGTCCGTGCCCATTCGGGTCTAAAAGGAAATGAGACTGCAGACTTAATAGCAAGAACAGGGATTAATGAAGTTGACAAGAGGTTATATACCAAAATCCCATTTACCGATATGCACAGTATTATAGCAGAACATGTGAAACAAACATAGAACGATTTCTGGCAACGTGATCAGTGTGAAAATAATAAAGGGAAATGGTACGGATCAATACAAATTATAATAGCATCTAAGCCGTGGTATGCTGATACAAGATATAAGGAAGCCAAACGTGATTTATTACCACCATAAATCGCTTAAGATTTGGTCATCACAAAACCCCTGCTCATCTGGCATGATTTAATATAATTAGTAGTAATATCTGCCCGCACTGTAATTCATTTGTTGGTGATATTGAACATATTATTTTTAAGTGCTTTTGCTTTAGATCGACTTGTATTAGTAAGTGACATTGATTGACGCTTTGTGCCACAATAATAATCAAAACATTGATGAAGACGACAGAGTACTTTTTATATACGGAAAATGAAGACTCACTAGCACAAAACCCTGTCCCCCGCCGCTTACAAGATTATCTACGGAACAAAAAATATTACTTTACATCAGGGATGCACAGACTTATTAAGACTAGGGGCCACTCGGGCAAATCATGAACTGATGACGGGCCAAGAAGTATAGGTAATTAAAGACAATAAAGAATTGATAATAATGTATTAAAATTGTAAAATAATTTATTAATTTGAAGCGTGGCACTGCATAGTGCTTACAATCTTTTTAATATTTGGCTCAAATTTACTTGTGGCAACGCGTAAAACTGCTTCCAAACTTTCATTTGCGAGGCGGTTTCGATTTTTTGTTTTATTATTATTTAGTATTGAAAAGGTTTGTTCACATATAGGTAGAACCAAATAAGCTGGCACATTTCAGAGCGTTTATGCGCAACTCTTTGTACGTATTTTTATCAATGCAGCGGTAAAAGTTCAGCAAGTCTCCTTCGTTGAATTTGTTGCGTAAATCTTGGTCGTTTTGAATGTCGATAATTTCTAACTGCATTGACTCTGGCGCATTTTCAACTGAAATCGTGAAAGGATTGCTGAATATGTCCAACAGAGGTTTCACTTTTTTAAACTCCGAAAATCTGTCTTGAAAAGCTTGAATCAGAATATCTAGTTTTTCTACATAACTGAAATTAATCGCAGTTTTGTTGAATTTTTCAGCCATTTTCTTATAATTCGGAAAATGATTGTAATTTCCAGAGTTCAATTGCGATCTGAAAAGTGTCAGCTTACATTGAAAGGATGATACATGAGCGTAGAGCTGGGATATTAGTTGATTTTTGCCTTGAAGCCGTGTGTTCAAGACATTCAAATGATTTGTAATATCAACAAAAAAGGCCAAATCACACAACCAATCAGGATTTTTAAGTTCCGGGACATCCCTTTGCTTTTCCGCCAGAAATATTCCAATTTCTTCTTTTAAATTTAGAAATCGTTCCAGGGTCAATCCACGACTTAGCCACCTTACTTCTGTATAATACAGTAAATCTCCATATTCGCTTTCGATATCATCAAGGAATTGTTTGAATTGCCTGTGATTGAGTCCTCGCGATCTTATGAAATTTACAGTCGAAACTACCACTTTCATGACATTTTGAAATTCAATTTTTTTGGAACAGAGGGCTTCTTGGTGTATAATGCAGTGAAACTGCATGAGATCTTTAGCGTTTATGTTTTTTTCTTGCAGATGCTTTTTCAGCAAAGTAACTAGCCCGGAATTGACACCAATCATCGAAGGAGCACCGTCAGTGGCAACTCCCGATAATTTTGATAAGTCCAAATCAGTTTTTGAACACTCATCCAAAAGTACATTGAGTATATCAACTCCTTTGGTTTGACCTTTTAATGAACACATTCCTAATAACTCTTCTAAGACTTCAAAATCTTGACTAACACCTCGTATGAATATGAGAAGTTGAGCTGTGGAAGTAATATCAGTGGATTCGTCGAGTGCTAATGAAAAAAATTCAATGATCTTAGTTTTTCAGTTGATTGTTCCGCAATATCACCTGACAAAGACATAATTCGTCTTTGGATAGTCATGCGATTCAGTTGAATTTTCTCAAATTTTTTTGCTGCTTCTGGACACATTTTCTTTGCGGCAATTTCTATGCATTCTTTTACAAAATCCCCATCATTGAAGGGGCGACTTCGCTTTGCTATCATTCTAGAAATTTCATAACTTACTTCTGTAGCTGCTTCTGAATCTTGAATGGGTTTTGTAAACATAGCTTGCTGACCAATAAGCTCCCGTTTTAAAGACAACATTTTTTGCTTTCTTAATTCGCCTGTAAACCTGGTAAAAGTAGGATGCTGCGTTTCATAGTGCCTTTTTACATTATATTCCTTTGCAATCGCAACAGAATTCTTGCAAATTAAACAAACGACTTTGTTATGCGACCATACAAAAAAGTATTTCTCAGTCCAAATTTCTTGAAACTGCCGATTTTTATCTTTAACCTTACGTTTTTTTACTAGGCCCTGGCTTGTCCATGTTGCGTTCTAATCCTGGCTAGGATTAACACAGCACTTAAAAACAATTACAGTACCTACTTAAATTACCCATCCTTTTTTATATTACCAAAAAACAAAACGAGCGAATAAAACAAAACAACAATTTAATGCTTGTAAGTTGCTGTTCTGTTCTATATTAATAACAGAGTTTTACTTACGATTTCACAACACAATTACATATACACAGCACTTCACGGGTTAACACTGCAAGTGCAACAACTACGATGTGACATAGAGAAATACATTGAATGTGAATCAAAATATAAGACACCGACTCGGCTAGTCGCTCAATTTAAAACCGAATTGTCGGTCGCTGCGGTTAGCGTGGCTTTTATACCGCGCGTATAGAGTCGAAAACTGTCTGGAGAAATCTCGAAATCGAATCTGGAAGCTTCGTGTATCTACGCGACTATTGCTATCTCGCTTGCCCGTCGTCGCGCCGCCCGCCGCCGCCCGGCTTCCTCAAGAAAACGAATTTAGCCGAGATCGGCGCGAACATTACCGACCGCTGTTACCGAGTGACGCACACACAGCGGCGCGCGATATTCAAATTACTTTTCGAACATATTTTTTTGGTTTAATTCTGGAATAGAATTCAATATTTTTGAATGTACAAGAGTATTATTTTTGCTGTCGGCGGGCCACCAGTATTCGACTGGCGGGCCGCACGCGGCCCGCGGGCCGCGGTCTGTGCATCCCTGCTTTACATTATACAATTATATAAAGAAAACAATTGGTAATATCTGATTTATTAAGTAAAAGAAAAAGGAAAAAAAGACGAAGATAAAATAAGAATTTAAATAATGAAATAATGCAAGATACCCATACAAGATATGGCCTAAAGGACTAGAATCCAGGCCAGTAAAGCATCTCAAAAAAAAAAGGAGTACCTGCATAAACAAACATCAAAGCTAAACTAAAAAACGAAGGCCGTTAAACTTTAATAAAAAAAAAACTATAAAACGATTGTGCAGAAAAACCGCGTTCTATTCAAGAAATTTTAAGAAACACCGCATCATATCCACATCTTTTTAAATTTATAACCCACACTGTCTCGGAATTATAAAAACGCGGAAAAAATAAAGAAATAGGAAAGCAAAGAATAAAGAAGATAAAGATTTACCACGGAATAGGCTGTATGGGCTCTGCTCTTTGCCTGCTCGATACGAGCGAAGTTTTAAAAAAAAAAATTGTGCAGAAAAAAAACAAATTGAATATTTTCTTTGAATGTTCACATTTTTCTACACAAAGGACCTTACTTTTTGAAAACCTCAAAAAAATTTACAAGTCTGATGATAATATCCCGCATTCTGTTCCTGTCATTATGAAAAATCTCGACACGTATCCATTGCTGTTTAAGTACATTGAATATACAATTGAAGATTGTGAATAGTGAAGAGAAACTCTTTTGTCTTGGCTGTATGGCGCTAAAGATGCCTTTGCCTTTCCGAAATAGGGAAAAATATGACAAAAAAAAAAAACAAATTGAAATAAATAATACTTTAATCCAAAGAGTAATACTATTATATAGGTACTACAGAATTGATCTATATACGTAAATATACAGCGCAAAAAACATATAAATAAATAAACATTTCAACAAAGAATGATCAAATTCAGAAAAATATGAAAACGTGCTTTCATAAGAGTAAACAATTGTGAAACGTAATCAAAAATGCTTGCTGTGAATGAAATAGAATGTAATAAAAACTCAATATCGCCACAATGCCAGTATTTTGTTGTGAGGAAGAAAAGGCTATGCCGAATGACAGTTCGCTCTGGACGTCAATATTGTGGTGAACACGAACCTCACCCATCGACTAAGGACGGTCAGGTGAAGTACATGAGTACTATTTATTTTCAAATATAGTTATTCCAATCTTATATCATTAAGATACACATAATACAGTGTATTTGCTTATTGAGTAGTTTGCCTAAAGGAAGCTAATCAACTTTTTATTAGTATATGGAAATTTTGTGATCTATGGTTTTGATTGTCATAATTTAAATAGGGAATCAAAGAGATGGTTTTTGAAGTTGGAAGTTGTAAAAGTAGATAGTAAAAAATGTTGAAGTATTGTTTGGGGCATTTATAATTATTTTATAATGAGGTTTTTATCTAGTGATGTTTACAATTGAACTGATGGCAAGATGATTTGTAAAATAAAAAGTGAATATATAGAGATTGAAAACTGAGTAAGTAAATATTTTATTTGGATCCCATATGAATATTCCCATTTAAAGGTTATGGGCCTATCATAGCATTTAGATGTTTGATTTTAAATAGAGTAATATGTGTATCCGAGGTTAATTATGAGTATATAAAGTACAGAGTTCAGTTTTCAACATAGAGTCTCAAAATGTCTGACGAATTTTCAAATAATGATATGAACACATCAAAATTAAATAATGAGGAAGATTATAATATGTGGAAAAAGAAAATAAAATTATTATTATCGGCTAAAAATCTAAATTCAGTTTTGGCAACAGACGAAAAAGGAAAAGATTTTGAACAAAAAGATGCGAAGGCGAAATATATAATTATATGCTCTGTCGGAGATAAATATGTAAACCACATTATAAATTGCAACACGGCAAAAGAAATGTTTGACAAATTTGACAAAATTTTTTTGGGCAATGAAGACACACAAACATGTCAATTATTAGAAGACTTTTATAACTACAAATTTTTAAATTCAGATATTATGCAAGATGTTAGCAAATTAGAAAGCATAGTGACGAGAATTAGATCTCTTGGATATGAAATTCAAGACAATCAGCTTTTATCAAAAATTTTATGCAGTTTACCAGAAAATTATTCAAACTTAAGAACTGCGTGGGAATCAACAAGTAAAGAGGAAAAGACAGTCTCAAATTTAATAAATAGAATCACCTTAGAAAATAAAATAAAATCAAAATTCACGGAAGATAAAACAAAAGAAATTGTCAAAGTGACAGATGAAATGACGCTGACGAATAATGAAAATGCTTTCGTAACTATAAAGAAATGCTATAGCTGCGGGAAAAGTGGTCACATCGCAAAATTTTGTCAGAATAGGAAAATTAATTTTGGGAAAAATATACAATGCTTCAAGTGTATTAACTTTGGACATAAACACACGGAGTGTAAAGGAAACTTTAACTGCAAATTTTGCAAAAGTAACACTCATTATAGTAAATTCTGTTTGATTAGAGGAAATAATTCGGTAAGCAATTTTAAACATTTTGAAAATGAAGAACAAATTGAATTTATTCTGGATTCTGGAGCTACATGTCATACTATAAATTGTTCACATTTATTTAAAAATTTTGAAAAATGTAATTATAAAATTATGACAGCTGATGGTAATGTGCATGCCATTGACACAATTGGAGATATTTATTGCAAATCCGAAAATATTACACTAAAAAATGTTTATTTTGTACCACACTTAAAAAAGAATTTGATCTCTATACCGAAATTAGTTGAGAATAATTGTGAAATTAACTTTTTCAGAAAGACATGTAAAGTGTTTGATGCATTGAGTGGAGGATGCCTTCTTACTGCTACCCGTGACGGTGATGGATTGTTTTCCGTAAGACTTCGGGTTGAAAGGTACAATCTACCAATTACAAGGTCAGTCGAAAATTCCGTACATTTTGTTAAAAATGCAACATTTTGGCATAGAGCTCTTGGTCATGATTCAATACTTAAAACAAAAAATATAGTATCTGGAATCAATACAGAAATCAAAAAAGAGGTGGATAACTGTGAAATCTGCATCCAATCTAAATTATGTAGGAAACCTTTTAATACAATTAGATATAGAGCCAAAAATCCTCTTGAAATTATTCATAGTGACATTTGTGGTCCAGTTGGCATAGAAACTTGGGATGGCTATAAATATTTTATTACGTTTTTGGATGATTTTACACATTTTACCAGGGTTTATTTACTAAGAACAAAAGATGAGGCATTCTCTAAAATTAAAAATTATATAACTTTGGCAGAAAATCATTTTGGAAAGAAAGTTAAAAATTTTCGATGCGATAATGGAGGCGAATATTCTAGTAATATGTTTAAAAAATATTGTTTGGATAAAGGAATTTTCATAGACTATTCAATACCTTATAGCCCACAACAAAATGGCAAAGCGGAGCGCTTGAATCGTTCTATTATGGAACGAACTAGAGCACTTTTATTTGACAATGTCTTGCCTAAAGAATTATGGGGTGAAGCTGTGATGGTATCAGCATACTTATTAAATAGGTCATTTAATACAATTAATGATAAAACTCCAGCAGAATTATGGTATGGTAGGGTTCCAAATTTAAAACATTTGAATATATTTGGATCTTTGGCTTATTTTAAAAGGAACTATAAAATTGGAAAATTAGACTCTAGATGTAACAAAGGACTCTTGGTTGGATACACAAATAATGGTTATAAAATATGGGATCCGGTTAGTTGCAAGATTCATTATTCGAGAGATGTGAAGTTTATTGATGATAGAAATAAGATTGAAATATTTTTAAAACAGTGTAGGAAACAAACAAAAAGAAATGATTTGATGGATTTATTTAAAGATTTTGACAGGTTAGAGCAGGAAAGGGAAGATTGTGTCAGGAGAGAATCAACTACAGAAAATGTTGAATTTGAGAGGGGACATGTTCATTTTGGTAACAGAAATATAGATAGAAGCAGTGAAATGAGAGAAAAGGGGAACACTTTAGAGGAAGATACAGATATAGTTGTTGATGAAGATATGATTGGTGATGAAGAGAATAATTTTGATATAGATGGTGTTTGTGATGAAGATAGGGTAGTTGATGAAGAAAGGGTCAATGATGAAGGTGATGATATTTTTATGGATTGTTGTGAAGAATTGTTGGTTGGAAATGAAACTGGTTGTAGAGATGATAGTGTTGCTAGAAATAGTAATGAAATCAGTGAGATTATAGGTGATGGTAGAAATGATGAAAATGTTATGAATGAGTTTGAGGAGAATTTACAAAGGAGAGTTATGCCTGAGAGGAATAGACGTTTACCGCAAAAGTTTGAGGACTATGATTTAGATATGTCATTTTTAACTTATAATGAGGTCTTAGAAAGTGATGAAAAAGAGAAATGGAAACAAGCCATTAAAGAGGAGAAAGATTCGTTAGAGAAAAATAAAACATGGGTGTTAGTAGATCGGGCTGAAGCTAAAGGTAGAAAAGTTATCTCTAGTAAATGGATTTTTACTATAAAACCTGGTGGTAGGTATAAAGCGAGATTAGTAGCTAGGGGTTTTCTTCAGAAATATAATATTGATTATAAAGAAACATATAGTCCTGTTGTTAACATTACTAGTGTGAGAATTTTATTGTCGATTGCTGGGCAAAAAGGATATAAAATTAAGCAGTTTGATGTGAAAACAGCATTTTTGTATGGTGATCTGAAAGAGGATGTCTATATGGAAATTCCGATGGGTTATAAAGCAGAAAAGAATAAAATATGCAAATTAGTAAAGAGTTTATATGGATTGAAACAGGCACCTTTAATGTGGAACATAAAATTAACAGATTTTCTTAAAAAGTTAGGCTTTGAACAATTAAAGTTAGATCCATGTTTGTTTAAGTGTAAAGGTAAAGATATTTATTTAGCTATATATGTGGATGATGGATTATTGATAGGAAATAATGAATCAGAGTTAAATTCAATAATTTTAAATTTAGAAAAAGAGTTTGAAATGAGAAAATTTGATAAAATAGGAAAATTTATTGGATTTGATGTTTTGGTTCAAGATAATTACATAAAAATATACCAAAAGTCATATATTGAACAAATGTTAGAAAAATTAGGATATAATAATATAAAAGAATGTGTATATCCAGATATTTTGGTTGATGTACATCAAGAGGGGAAAGGTAATAGTAATGATGTACATCGTTATAGACAGTTGATTGGCTCATTATTGTTCTTGGTAAATAAAACAAGGTTAGATGTTTCTTTTCATGTTGGGTACTGTAGTAGACATCAGGAATGTCCCAATATTAATGATTTTAATAATATTAAAAATATTTTTCGGTATTTAAAATGTTCAGTAAGTTCAGGTATTCAGTATTCTCGGAGTAATGACAAAGTTTTGAGAGCATATTGTGATGCAGATTTCGCAGGTGATCCTGACTGTAGGAAAAGCACGACTGGCTTTGTTATTATGTATGGTGGTGGACCGATTCATTGGTGTTCGCGAAAGCAATCCGTCACTGCATTGTCCAGTACAGAGGCAGAATACATCTCAGCTGCTGAATGCATTAAGGATCTGCTTTACGTACAGAGTCTATTAAAAGAGATTACTGGTACAGTTCCAAAAACAGAATTATTTGTAGATAACCAATCAGCTATAGTGCTTATTAAAAATGGAATATTAAACAGGAGAAGCAAACACATTGATGTGAAATTTCATTTTATTAAAGAAAAAATAGAACAAAATTCAATTGAAATATTTTATTGTCAAACAAACAACAACATTGCAGATATATTGACTAAAGGATTGGACAGAACTAAGTTTTTGCGCTTAAGAAAGTGTATTGTGAGTGATCGGTGATTAAACTGTGAACTCTTCGTAGTTAGGTAGGTAGTTATTTTGTTTAGTTTTAATTGTTTCGAGTTTTCATTCAAAAGTTTTATTTTAGTTTATATTTTGAGTAAGATGTGAAAAAAGGATTGTTATTTAAATAGTGTGTAGTTAGAATAATGTTTCAGTTTTGTGTGTTATTGTGTTCTACTGTGGTAATAATTGTTTTGGGTTTTATTTGATTATGTATAAAGATATAAAGACAAAATTTAGAGGGGATATTAGTATATGGAAATTTTGTGATCTATGGTTTTGATTGTCATAATTTAAATAGGGAATCAAAGAGATGGTTTTTGAAGTTGGAAGTTGTAAAAGTAGATAGTAAAAAATGTTGAAGTATTGTTTGGGGCATTTATAATTATTTTATAATGAGGTTTTTATCTAGTGATGTTTACAATTGAACTGATGGCAAGATGATTTGTAAAATAAAAAGTGAATATATAGAGATTGAAAACTGAGTAAGTAAATATTTTATTTGGATCCCATATGAATATTCCCATTTAAACTTTTCAGCTGTTATTCTCATAAGCTCTTTGGAATTCCTGTACGTAGTCTGTGTCAGATATATATTTTTATATACGCAATATTATATAGTGGCAGTCAATTTATTATCTAAGGTATCCTATTTTCTTATGATGAGTTATGTTTAATAGAGCTTACTATATGGAAAATATATTTCTATCGAGATTGCAAGCTTTTTTATGCTGTAGAATTGAGGAGATTGATTATCAATAGATGACTGACACACTGGTTTGTCACATTATTGTATTAATCTAACTATGTATATATTTTTACAGGGTGATGTTCGTATTCCGTGCCCAAATGATCCAAAGCAGTAAGTTTCAGAATCAAAACAATATGGTGCAAATAGGGATTATATAGTACAATGATGAAAATGTTCCTTATTTTATCAATCTATTGATTTCCAATCTCTGAGTGGATTATGTACAGATCTTTGTGTTATTAATTTTTTTTTTTTGTTAATCTGTCTATACACTCTCAGATCAACAAAAAAGTTGGATTAAAGTTATAAATTAAAGCACTACATAGAGTAAACCCAGTATAGTGATTTTTATACAGTATTATGCTTACTTTGATATTGATGAATATTAAAATAATCTTTTATTTTCTACTATTTCAAGATCAAATTAAAAATAAATGACTTACATTTTATAATATATATTAATGGAATTAACAATACTAACAACTTGATTTTATTTTTATTTACATAAAACACATCATCATTTTTTCCAAAAAAATTAAACTATATCCAAATGAAATATTGATTCTTCTAAAAAGATAAACAGTAAAATGAATAATATTTTTACTTCTTTTTAAAACTAAAATTCTTCATTCATCTTGAGATTGTATGATTCATTGAATGATGGATATTCTTTTCATTACCTTCAGCTGTAAAGCTACACAGGCACACAATATTAAATTGGTATTAAAATGTGGATTATCTTAGTCCAGTAAATAGCATAACAGTAGCATAAGTAACAATATTAGAATAAGTTGCTTGTCTGGCTAAGTATCTACAATTTCTTATTTCAATTACATTTTGTAAACAATATTTTCTATAATGTATTAATCCTAATATAGTAATAAAATTTCGAATTTTTTAGTACCTGTTATGCTAGTAAACTAGAAAAGCATTTAGCAATTTGCAATGCCCGTGCTGAGGATCCACCATCTTATATTGTAATGAACATAAATGCACCACAAGTCACAGAGACACAACCAACTGTTTTGTTAAGCCAGATACCCAAAGCAAAACTGGAATTACTTCTAGATAAAATAAATTATATTTATAATAGTGAGTATGCACTTTTAAATACTTACAATGAAATAGGAATAATTTACTAATAATAATTAGTTATCAATTAAAAATCATGAACTGCAATTTCCTTAACTCTTTTATTACAGATTATATTGAAAATGAAATAGAAATATTTGAACAACAAGAAATTCATGAAGCTGTCAAAGAAGATTTTAAGGTCAAATAAGATATAGTTTCTTATATATACTAAATTGTTATAAATAATGAATCACAAAGTAAAACCTGTGTAATGACAAATACAATAGGAGTGTTTAATGATTAGTATTTATATGAAATAGACCTTATGGCATTGATATAAAGGTTGTTAGTGGATTTACTAAGGTTAACAGTTACTGGCAGGACACACAAGTCCTTGAGCTTAAATATTTTGATCCTTTTCATCAACATGTGGCTACTTATGTGAACTTTCAATTCAAGAATGTGCTCAGTATAAGATTATTTTTAACAGATGTTCCATATGTTGTAATTAAGTAATAACACTGTATCTTAAGATCAAAATTGATCTTATCATAAAGAAATTTGTGTAGCATGTATGAATATGACCCTAACGGCCGGTTTCTGAAACGCATGTTATGTTAACACGCTGTTAACACGTTTACTACTTCTTATTAAACGCCAAATATATGAGTAAATAACCAAAAAATAGTCAATTAGATAATTTTACACTATAAACCCATTCAGTAACCAGCCGTTATCCATACATCTAACATTTAATGAGAGATTAACAACGTGTCAACAACGTTTTAACGCTGACATGTGTTTCAGAAACCAGCCGTAAGTGCCAATTTTCTTTTATATTGTCTCAGGGGAATCCTGTGTTATTCACTCAATTCTTATCTTAAAAGAGTGACATAGTATGACACTTTAGAATTTAGATAGTCCCATGATAGTGACCATAAATAAATTGTGGTTACTTATGGTACAGACAGTAGGTCGCACGGAGCGATCGCTGCGGCACCTACGGCAGGTATCGGCCCTGCTGCAGCTGACAGAGCGACGAGGACTTTTGCGGCCGGGCTCCGTCTACGTCGAACTCGGAGCGGGAAAAGGTCTTATCCATATAGCATTAATTATTTCCTAGAAACTGTTATTGTAGCAGTAGACCCCCGGTAATCCGGCCCCTGTCTAATCCGGCACCCCGTGTAATCCGACATGGTCTATTATTTATTATTGAATACATACATATTTGCTAATGCATGATTGAACAAGTTACAACTTGTACGCACCATCACTACTGCGCTCGACGCGTAGGGTATTGTTTTGATTCTGATTGCTTATTTTGAATTTGACTACATTTGACAAAAAAGCTTAAATCTCGCGTTTTAACAATGTTAAAAAAATAATAATTTATTAAATATTTTTATGCTTCTCAAATTGATTGATTCATAGTTTTTGATTATTTTAATATGTACATTTTGTACACAATTATTTCCTAGTGTAAAGTTATTGCATATTTTTTGTAGGTATAGAACTTAGAGCATTAATGATTTTAATTTTACAATAAAACGTAAGCTCTCTATTGTGTTGTTAAATTTACTGTATTTGAGATACATAATGAAGTATGATGATGTGCTAGATCCGTTAAAGGCGTGGAGTACCCATCATTTGTGACTTATTTCTCTATGAAACACCCTACTCTAAACTTAACCCATTTCGAGATATTCGACTTTTAATTTTTTTATTGAAAATTGCCGATTTTTAGGCTTCTAAATTAAATTTTGTTTATTTTGTGGGTCTTATTATCATTATTATTGCATGTTTACATGTGTAATAAGATGCTATAGAACGTCAATTATTAAAATTGTGCATAAGTTAATTGAACAGGCCGTAGTAGACAAGTTAAAGTTAAGAAATGAAAACAAATATTAGAAAGTTCATTTTTCTATAAGGGATATTACAAAAAAATAGTATGGCAGTTGTTCGGCAGATATGTTTAAAAATATCTACGTTTAATCAGCTATCCAACAAGGTATAACAATCTAGGGTTTTAATTAATTGCATATAAAAAACTTTGCTTATTAGGCGACAGTGGCGAAGAAAATTAATACTTAGCCCTAAAAAAGTAAAATGAAACAATAGGTTAGCATGAAATGTCATTTATTTAATCAGGTTTTGACACAACTTTTTCTTACTCTACAGTTCATGTTCAACATGGCCGCCTCTGTTTCTGATACATTGTCGCATCCTTCTACGGAGACCAGTCTTCACTACTCCAGTTGCCAAAGTTGTCCGCATTTGATTTGCTGCATCCACTATCTTTTCTCTTAGTTCTTCCACAGACGAAACTGGATTTGGCTCGCTGTAGACAAGACTTTTCATGCGCCCCCACACATGAAAATCCATGGGGGTTAGGTCCGGATTTCTTGCTGGCCATGGCAACGGCCTCCTATCCATTTGTTTGGATAATTTATGTCCAGCCAGTCTCTAACACTTCTCCTGAAATGGGCAGGGCAGCCATCGTGTTGGAACCACATGTCCCTGATCAAGTTGAGTGGCAGATCATCCAGCAAATCACTCAAGTCTTCTCTTAAAAAGTTTTCGTACGTTTCCCCATTTAGATTGTCTGGGAGAAAGTAAGGTCCAATCAAATGATTGGAGATAATGCCCATTCACACATTGACGTTGAATCTTCGCTGGGATCCCTTCACTCTTTTCTTATTGGGGTTTCTTAGTTCTTTGTGGGCCCAGCGTTGTGATAGTTCGTTATGCCATCTTTGTCAAATTTGGATTCATCTGTCCACAAGATATTTCTTAGAAAATCTAGGTCTTCTACGTCAGCATTTATCATAAATCTACAGAAGTCCAACCTTCTCGCCGGGTCTCCTTCTTCAATAGCGTGTACCGGCGTATAATGTTACGGGTACAGGCTAGCAGTATGCACTGTAAACCACACTCTCCATTGCGAAAGTCCCAGATCACGGGCATCAATATTAGTGGAAGTAGTCGGATCCGCTCGAAAGCGTTACACAATCTCATTGTCATGTTCTTCGTCGTCATTAATTCGTGGTCTTCCCATGTCTGTATATCGTCACAAAACAGAGCCAGTTTCTCGAAGTCTTCGATACACTCTGTCAAAAACGGCCACATCCGGCACTCGACGTCCGGGGAAGCGAGTTATGTATTCGTTGCGAGCTCGCGCAGACACACAACCGCAGAATCCGTAACAAATAAGCATATCAGCATATTCCTCAGGCGTGTAGGACGTCATCTTCAACACTTCCGAATCACAAGTACAAATCAGAGTCCGGTTAACAGGCACAGTAGTCACAAATCAGAAGAAATAGTCCAGAATCACAGCCAACTCGAGAGAAAAAAGAGCAAAACGATATCACATCTATTATGTACGAAGCACAGAAGCAGACTGACAACCAAAACAATATCCCTTGTATTCCCAGCCCTAACCGGTTTTTTTTCTTTCATTCGCACCTACATAAATCGCTACTTATCTTGAAGGACAATAGGCGCGGGACTGTTAGAACTGCTACCTGGAACGTCCCAACTACTTTTTTGCCACGAAATGTAATAAAAACCTTAGATTGTTATACATCGTTGGATAGCTGATGAAACGTAGATATTTTTAAACACATCTGCCGAACAACTGCCATACTATTTTTTTGTAATATCCCTTAGAGAAAAATGAACTTTTTAATATTTGTTTTCATTTCTTAACTTTAATTTGTCTACTACGGCCTGTTCAATTAACTTATACACTATTTTAATAATTGACGTCCTATAGCATCTTATTACACATGTAAACATGCAATAATAATAACAATAAGACCCACAAAATAAACAAACTTTAATTTAGAAGCTTAAAAATCGGCAATTTTCAATAAAAAAATTAAAAGTCGAATATCTCAAAATGCGTTAAGTTTAGGGTAGGGTGTTTCATAGTGAAATAAGTCACAAATGATGGGCTCGCTCTTAACGGATCTAGCACGACTTTTCCTGTGACCCTGTATATAATTTAAAGAATCTTATCATTGGATCTGTAATTTGTCGGATTGCAAGGTACTCTTTTGTAAAAAAATCGGACTATAAGGGGTCTTAGGCAGTACTCTATAATCCGACAAATTCGATAGTTCGACACTGCCCTGCAAAATGATTGTCGGACTATCGGGGGTCCACTGTATATGTATTGTAGTAACATTGTTTATACCAGTTAAAGTGTACATCCTGACATTTGTAGGTACTCTTCATTAACACATTAGTACACTAGCTGCTGATTTGACAAGTTTTCAAGATATTGGAGGATGTTATGTGATTATCATTCATCATCACTTCATCGTCACTTAGCCGACACATATCCACTACTGGATCTAAATCTCCATCAATAATTTCCACAGTGTATATTGATTATTATTTTTATAAAAATAGTTTACGTAAGATGAATGTTAACAGGATGAATCTTGAAAAAATATGTTTGATTCTTTCCATATTAGCCAACTTTTTGATTGAAGATATAGAATGTACATATTTTTAATTATATGCTATTTTATAAAATTTAATATATATGCTTATATTCAAGACAAAGAGAAGAGGAGTTAGGTAATAAATAAAAAGTAAAAAAAATATTTTAGTATAACAGGATTCATTTATCTTCCTATTTTTCTTTATCTTTTCATGAATTATCATAGGCCATCTGTCATACTATGCGTGGCTAGCGTGGTGTGCACAACCGGGCAGTGACAGCGGCGTAGTGTTGGTAGATCGCGCCGCGTTGCGGCATAAGCGGGACAACCGCCTGCCCAAAGTGCGGAGGAAGACGGGTGATTCACTGATAAACAAAAGTGAGGTACACTCGCTGGAGAAAGGAGATTGTGATGGTAATGGAATCACAGACACCATTACTCCAAAGATTGCATTTGAGAGGAAAAGAAATAGTGAGGTTATAAACGAAGAAACCCAGGGTGGTGGCGTATGTCGCGTGCGAGCGGATGTGGCGCACGTTAAGTTGAGGGCACTGCCAGCAGTAGCTCGTGCGGCACACGTGGTGGGCTTGGCTAAACATCTTTGCGGTTGCGCTACTGGTAAGTTGTTTCACATAATGGTTTCTTAGTATGTTCCTTAAGATTATTTGATCTTTCTTTCTTTTTAAACCTAAAAAACGGACAACAAATTTTTATTTTATGTCAGCATGAATAAGTTGTGGTTGTATTTCAGAAGGATGTATATATGCCGAATGACCTAAGCTTGCTTTTTTAGGGAGGTGTATGTTGAAAATAGACCTGAGTCTATTCTGAAATGATGATTGGTTCAAAAGCTTCAGTCTAGATGTCCTACTGTGTTTATTTTATTTTGTTTTGTTTGTCGAAAAGAGTTATTGTTGGTGTCTTACAGACTATGCGGCACGATGCTTAGCGGCCGCAGGAGCGAGCGGCGTGGTGATGGCTACCTGCTGCCACCACCGCTGCTCCGTGGATTCACTGCTTGGGGTTGAGAACTTGACGGTAACATCACATACTACTCACTTTCAATGATTCTAAATACCAGTCGCATTACATTCCACTACATTTGATATGACATTACAAATGATATGAATAACCTCGTTTTGTCTTTGGAACATAGACAAGATTTATTGACAGCAAATTAATAAATTAAAACAAGATTAAAACAAAAAAAATATATATATATGAAATTTCGGACAAAAGAATTAATATAAAAGCACGGGCAGCAAATCATACACAATAACATGCTGACCGGTCATCATGATTTTAATGAATTATTGAAAATACTGTAGCAATAACTAATGTTCGTGTGTTCACGTGAAAAATATTATAATGTTGTATATTATAAGGTTAGTGTTATATATAGTGATTTTTATAATTCCAGCGCCTAGGCGTTGAGCGCTCGGAAGTGGGCGCGCTGTTGAGGCTGGTGTCGTGGGCTACCTGTGGTCACGGTCGCGCCAGGGATGCCCCACCACTACCCACCACGTGAGAAACAATTCGCAAATAATCACAGCTATCTAAATTGTTACAATCTGCTACATATTTACTATGTAGTCACGGCTACGTACATCCGAAAATAAGTTCAGTGATTGGCGTCTAATATTTACAGATGCTTCGAGATTGTCGCTAGAAAACTGCGTTGGTGCTGCGGTGTGGATCCCATGTCGTCAAATATTTTTAAAATTTAAATGTCCTCCCTCTTCTTCTGTATTTTCGGGAGAAGCTATTGCAATCCTGGAGGCTCTTCGTTTTGTGGAATCCCACAATCTAAATTTTTCAGTCATATTATCAGACTCAAAAAGTTGTTTACAAGCAATTAAATCAAATCCATTTAAGAGTAAATCCAAATTCCCGTTGATTTTAGAGATTAGAGAAATTTTATATCGCTGTCATCTCCAACGAACAAAAGTCGTGCTTGCGTGGAACCCAAGTCATTTGGGCATTGAAGGCAATGACACAGTAGACAGAGTTGCTAAGCCACTCATAGCGGCTGTCTTAGTCACTATGTAACATATTCTCATGACCTTTTAGGTCTGGCAAGACAGCGAATGACCTCTTCATGGGATATTAAATGGAGACAATCCAGCAGTGTTGTAGGAAGGCATTTTGCTCAAATTCAAAAGGAAATTCCTTCTAAACCTTGGTTTTTTAAATTTAAGCAGGCCTCTAAAATTTGCATATCTATACTAATAATAAAGCTGAAGAGTTTGTTTGTTTGTTTGTTTGAACGCGCTAATCTCCGAAACTACTGGTGCGATTTGAATAATTCTTTTTTTGTTGGATAGTCCATTTATCGAGGAAGGCTATAGGCTAAATAACATTACGCTATGACCAATAGGAGCAAAGACAGAGCGGTAAATGTGTAAAAAACGGGGAAAATTATTCATTTTTGAAGGCTTTCTTTGCGTGCGCTGCGAAAACGGTTCAAGATACACAAAAAATATGTATGAAAGAATTATTCCTCTATACATGATCTAAAAAAAAGTCCGCGACGGCATATGTCTATCTTTTAAGGTTTAGTCACAATGACCGTTTTTATGGTACCAAATTTGGTCGAAATAATTTGTTTAAGTTGTATCAACATAATAATACTAAAAATTCTGCGGAAACTCGACCATTCCGAAAATCCCGCAAGAACGGGAACTATGTGGGAAAAACCAAAAATCTGCCGGAAGTCACTATTCCACGCGGACGAAGTCGCGGGCAAAAGCTAGTCTACTATATGTCGGTTACGTCTTGGGCATGCAAGTACTCCGGTGCACTTGACAAAAATAAGGGTTAAAGACAGCTCCCTATGTGAGTGTGGTTTGGACGAAGGTTCGGCTGATCATATATTTTTCGATTGTACAAAATATTCATATTCTTTGTATGATGTCATTCCCCCTTATATCCCTAAGCCGTGTCAATTTAACTCTCTTCTTTCTTATGTTAATTCACCCTTCATCAATATTCTTTGTCATTATTTATTCTACAATCGTATTAAACTTTAATTGGTATCTTTTTATTCTCTGATTTGGTTTCCGCTTTTTAACTTTTTTATATATTTCTTTATAGACAGCGAACAGGGTATATTGTTTTTTATTTGTCTTTTTTAATTTTAATTTTGCATTCACTTGTACTTTCACGGCCTGGATAATAACATGAGTCGCGCATACTTTAATTAAAAAAAGTATTCTAAGCAAAAAAACTCGAGGTTGGCGAAATCCTATGGGCACCGCCATCAAACCCAAAAGAAGAAGAAGAAGAGATTGATTCCCATATGATATTTTAATTTATATACAATAATTGGCGACGAGATGCCGAATAGTGAAAAGAATTATTCAAGAGTGCGTTCCGCATTACGAGGTACCCTAAAGCGTACTGAAAATTACTTAAATTCACATGAAAAATTGTCAAGTGAAGAAATAGAATCAAGACTTCAGTCACTTGAAACTACATTACATAAATTCCTACAAATACAAGAAGAATTTGAACTATACACTGACGATGACCATTTAGAATTTGAAACTGAACAGAGGTATGAATTTGAGGAATTAAGTACTAACTTGAAGACAAGACTCTTAAAACTACGGACTTCACTGAAACCAAATGAAGTAAGTGAGTCGTCTTCCTCTTCAGCCTTAGCCAATCAACAGCTTCCTAAATTAAATTTTCAGCCGTTTCATGAAAGAGAAACCTTTCAAAATTTTATTAAAAGACTAAAAGTATACTTTCTTTTGAATAAAATTACGGAACCATCTACAAAAGTATACATACTATTGTCTACCTTATCCCCTGAACTACATGAAAGAATATATGAGCTATGCTCTCCTGATAATCCTTTACAAAAAAGTTTTGAAATACTTACAGAAATTTTGACTAACTACATCGACCCTAAACCTAGCGTGTGGGCTTTACAGCACAGATTTATTTCTCGAAACCAACACGAGAATGAAGCCGTCGCTGTGTATGCTTCAGAACTTAAAAAACTATCTACGAATTGTGAATTCAAATGCCAAAACTGTAAAACTTCAATACTTGAAAATTTTATATCACTACAGTTCATTCGAGGTCTTAAAGATGGCGACATACGTACTAAAATTTTACAAGAAGCCGACACCCCACCTTTTAACAAATTAGTGCAAATTGCTACAGTCATCGAAATGGGGAAAACAGAAAATAGCAACATTTCTTCGGACCTTATTAAACAAAATGATGGAACTCATCAAATCTCAAACAATAAGCCTCGCCCTCGATTACCAACTAATCCAGCATCTAAAACATCTATTACAATAAGAGACTTAAAAGGGAAATGTTTTCAATGTGGCAAGTCAGACCACCGCGCAAATGAATGTGGGGCAATAAAGTCCATATGTCTCAAATGTCGAAAACAAGGACATTTATCAAGGGTATGTCTACAAAGAGCTAATACGAATCAAATAAACGATTCATCCAGCAGCATTAGTAACGAAAGTATTGCAGATAACTGAGAAATATATGATTACTGTTACAATAGAAAAAAAGAAAATTCAAATGGAATTTGACACAGGTGCTACACTATCTTCCATGTCTTTCAAATATTACAAATCATTAGGTTTTGACAAGAAAGTATTCAAAACAGATATGATCCTTAAAACTTACACTGGTGAAATGATTAAGCCTGTTGGAGTAGTATACATCAAGGGTCTATACAGAAACCAAACATTTTATGGCAAATTATATTTGATTAACCAGGATGTTGATCCAATATTTGGTAGAAGCTGGATGAAAGAACTAAAATTAGAATTAGCAGACATACGTATCGTAGAATCCACTCAGCAACATACAAAGCTAGATCAATTACTACAAGAATTTTCTTCCACAGTCTTTAGAACAGACCTCGGCAAAATTCCCAATTACAAGGCCCACCTTAATCTTAAAGATAATGTACAACCGATATTTATAAAACCACGTCGAATTCCGTATGCCCTGAAATCAAGAGTAGATGAAGAGATAGACCGTTTATGTTCAATTGGTGTCATAACAAAAATTGACCATTCTGATTGGGGAACACCAATCGTTCCTATCGTAAAACCCAATGGATCCATTCGCCTTTGTGCTGACTACAAGGTTACTTTAAATCAAGTAATAAAAGATGAGCAATACCCGATTCCTATATTTGAAGATATTCTAGCAGAAATGAATGGTGGTCAATTATTTTTCACTCTTGACATTACACAAGCTTATCTGAATGTCGAAATGGACGAAGAAAGTGCATTATTACAAGCCTTAAGTACCCATAAAGGTACGTATAAAGTAAACAGACTTATGTTTGGAGTCAAGGTAGCTCCAAGCATATGGCAAAAATTTATGGATAAACTTTTACAGGACATTGATGGAGTTAAATGCTTCTTTGATGACATTATTATACAAGGAAGTACAGAAGATCAGCTACTGGTACGTTTACGAAAAGTCCTTACCAAATTAAAAGAAAGCACTTTAAGAGTGAATAAAGAGAAATGTCATTTTTTTAAATCCAGCATTAATTATCTAGGACACACGATTGACAAAGAAGGTATACATAAGAATACAGATAAAGTCAAAGCCATTTCCAGCAGTGAACCTCCTAAAAATGTTACTGAATTGAGGACCTTCTTGGGGATGGTAAACTATTATAATAAATTTATTCCGAACCTTGCGTCTATCACAAATCCTTTGAACTGTTTACTAAAGAAAGGTGTAATATTCAACTGGTGTTCTAATTGTCAATTAAGTTTTGACAGGATCAAAAAAGAAATTCTAAGTGAGAGAGTACTTACCCATTGTGATCCTTCCAAGCCACTTCTGCTAGCCACAGATGCGTCGCCTTATGGCTTAGGGGCAGTTCTATCACATAGATTCCCAGATGGTTCAGATCGACCAATAGCTTTCGCTTCTAGGTCTTTAACATCCAGTGAAAAGAAATACAGTCAGATAGATAAAGAAGCGACAGCCATATATTGGGGGCTAAAGAAGTTCTTTCAGTACTGTTACGGGCGCAAATTCACGCTTGGCACCGATCATAAGCCCTTGACTTCAATTTTTCATCCAAACCAAACCTTACCAGTCCTTAGTACTATGCGACTGTTTCACTATGCACATTTTCTCTCCGGATTTGATTACAGCATCGAGTATCGTTCATCTCAAAACAATTCTAACGCAGACTATCTTTCCAGATTTCCAGTTGAAAAGGTTAAAGAAAACACTTTAGACCAACACTGTGCTTTCCAAATCCAACAATTACGTACATTACAAATTAGTCCAGATGTCATTGCGAAAGAAGCAAACAAAGATATAGAAATGAAAGCTTTACTGGAAGCTCTTAGATCTGGACGATCCCTCAAACAGTTTGGTTACAATGATAGTGAACTCACTTTACAAGATAACTGCATTCTTAAAGGTACTAGAGTAATGATCCCTGTAAATTTACGTTCAACTGTACTTGATGAACTACATAAAGGTCACATAGGTATTTTAAAAATGAAATTACTAGCTCGCAGCTTTGTATACTGGAAGCATATAGATCAAGACATAGAAAATCGAGTAAAGTCATGTAGAGCATGTCGCTTGGAACAAAATGATCCACCTAAAGCGCCCTTGCATCATTGGCAAAAGCCATCGAGCCCATGGCAGAGGATTCATATAGATTTTGCTGGGCCAATAAAAGGTCAACATTTATTCATAATAGTTGATGCATATTCCAAATGGGTAGAAATAATCCCTACTAAAACAATAACAAGCGCGTGGTGTATTAGTAAATTACAAGATCTTTTCTGTACGTTTGGTATGCCATACATTCTTGTATCTGACAATGGTCGACAATTCACATCTACAGAATTTCAAAATTTTTTGTCGATTAATGGTACCATTCATAAGACTACAGCCCCTTATCATCCCTCCACCAACGGACAAGCTGAAATATTTGTGCAAACAATTAAGAGAGCATTACGATCCATGGAGCAAGAAAGAGGTGATTTGGTGAACAAAATTTTAACTATAAAATCTCGTTTGAGGCGCACCCCGGGACCAACAGGCCAAACACCTTATAGATTAATGTTTGGAAGAGATGTGAGGACTAAACTTCACGTCATGTTTAAAAAACCTCCAGTTCCTACAATACATCCCTACAATAATCCATTACCGACTAAGTATTTTGCTCCGGGTGAGGGTGCAGGCGAGGTGCTACGCTACACACAATAAAAAATGGACTTTTGGCACCATAAGCAGAAGACTAGGAAATCTCCATTATCAAGTACGGACGGACGAAGGGTTGCTCTGGACACGTCACCTAGACCAGCTTCTTCCGGCGCCCAGGGTCACGCAGCCAGGAATCGGTGCGGAGGTGTGACATATATGATGTCAAAAACGTAGCCAAGCAACGCTTATTGTTATTGTAAATAATGAATAGAGATTGATTCCCATATGATATTTTAATTTATATACAATAACCAAGTTAGAAGATTTAAGAATATTCATTCTTGTTTTCTTTGCCAAGACGTGCTCTTTAAAAGATAATCTATCATGATCCCCAGGATTCTGGAACATTTTCCAAGTTTTTCACAACTAAAGACACGCCTTCAGTCGTAAACGACTTTTTTGCTCAATATATTGGTTATACACAATTACACACCGCATCCCATGTCAAACGATTATCTCCATAATCTGTTTTGTTTTCTGTGGTAGGAAGGAGTGGGCATCGCGCGCTGCAGTAGGAGCTCGTGCTAAGGCCGCTCTGGACTGGGCTCGCGCCGCGTGGCTTCGGCAGCAGGGACTACGCACCTCGCTGTGCCGATTCGTTCCTGCACACGTAACACCGGAAAATCTCTGTATCGTCGCTACCGCAGATGTGACCGCGGACACCAATACCATAGACACGTAGCAAATAAACCCATAATATGAATACAAACACTTTAGACATAGCTGTTTTTTACTTATTATTTAATAAGTTTATTTGGCTGTGATTTGTACCATCAACTCATTTGTCCCAATATGTATTTTTTTTAAATATGAATTCTAAACATAGTTTATAAGCCTTGTATTAAGGTCATTATGTGTATAAGTCGATTTCTCCAATTATCTACTTATCATACAAATTTATTGAATTTAGTTTTGTATTTATATAAAGCTATATTGCTGTTTCTGTTGTAATATATTATCAAAGTATTTTATAAAATAAAATTAATAATGATATTATATATTAGATTTGGTGTTTTTATTCGATATCTATGAATATAATGAGCAACGGAAAAAAAATTCGACCTTTAAAATATATTTTGGTAAGACTCAGTATTTTACTTAAAATTAAACTGACTTTAGCTTACCTTATAAATCATGGTTTGAAAATATTTTTCTTGTGTTGTCGAAAATACAATGCGCGCGTGGATTTCACGATAAATAAAATTTGACAACTAAGATCGACATACTTGGCAAAAAATCAGTAACTTTGACAGATATTTTTACACATCTGTACTGTGGAATCTTTCTACTCTGTGTACACTCACGCTATAATAATGCTCGTACAAATACCTGTTTCGCAAGAAATGAAATGTAATTGTCAATAACCAATAACCTTTTCACTGTAACTTCTTAGTAAGATACTATCAATAAAATTATATGCGTATTTTACTTTATTTACCAAAAAAGAAAATACTTAATTTTATACAACGAATCCCACACTAAGTACAGCTTGTATAGTGGGTTTTATATTTTGGTTACATATACAATAACTAAGCTTATCTGGAGTACACATTTTACGGTATTTGCCAGGAGTGTTCATTTCAAACAAACAAAAATCAAGCAACAGTTAAATTTTCGGAGCGTATCAAAGACTAAAAATTTATTTAAAAAACTATCTTAACTAGGTGTTGCCGATTTGGAGGCTTTAATACTAATAAATAACTATCTATCATCAGGTGAGCTCAGCAGCCACCTTATCGGTTCTTAGTGGAACTGTTCAAGTTCTGCTGAATTCGCCCCTTAACCTAATACCGTTGGGCGAGGGGGACGTATGGACATACATGAGCAAAAGTACAAAATAAAAATAAGTAAAGAGAAAGCTAGAAATCCTTCAAAAGATCCCAAAATGCAATATCATGTAAAAAAATCAGCTAGTTGAATATTCTTGGTAATTATCATTTATCAGGACTCTGGAACCTTGTCTAAGTTTTTCACAATTACACATGTTGAGATGGTAAGGGAATTATTAATTTTGTATCCGTCAAGAGTTTTATAATGTGTTTAGAGAGAGCAGATGTTTTCTCAACCAATCAGCAACAATGCTCGGGCCATCGCTAGGCTTATGAAACGCGTCGCCTCACGTCTATCCATGGAATAAAATAACAGTATCATTGGCGTAGTTGATGATTTGAGCGTTGTTGGATAGTTTTACTCATGATATCGCTAATCCTAATTCTCTGTTGTCTTGCGTTAATGTAGCTGCGAAACCAATCGAGACATATGCCCCTAATCCCAATAAGTTCCAATTTTCGTAAGAGAATCGGGACAGAAATGTTCTTCGATACGTCCAGGAAAACACCTGTATAGAAAGCCCTTGGATTAAACACGTGGGCAAAGGGGAGGACCAATTAGTCGCTTTCGTTTCGAATTGGAAAACAACAACTATTAATAATGATTCACATTAATTAGTTTTGCTGTGAAGAGTCGTATATTTTTTATCTTTTTAACTAATTCGCCTCCCACTTCTAATTTAGAACACCGTGGCACTCTTTTGAACCAGTAAACAGAACTAACTACTGTGAGTAATAACTACCGTGAATATTTATGGAAATCAAACCTTTGGATCGAAGAGGGTCAGACAGTCGGTTCTCTGGTTTGGTCCATAGTCGAGTGGATAGTACACCGGTTTCAAGGTGTCGCCATCTCTGAGGTCCCGGGTTCGAGTCCCGGTGGGGGCAGATGTTTGTGTGATGAATGCCGATGCAGATGAATTCCAGATGCAGATGAATTCCATTTAATTTAGACACGCCTGGTTTTCATTATTCATCCATCATACCATCTATATTATAACGGGTGGGCCAATAAATTTTGCACTTTTAAAACTTGAATAGAAATAAAACTACAACTGTTATTTTGTTGATTATATTTTTAACGTTTTGAAAATTTAATGAAATTTATTTTTTAAAAATGGCATCGTCGAGATGTACACCGTCTCGTCGTTGGCACTCTAGCAATCGACTACGCAAACATTGGAAAACTCGCAGACACATGCTGCGGGGGATCGCGGCTATATATCTCGTCGTGGATGTTTCGTTTAAATTGGGATATATTCGTCGGTTTATTAAGGTAGACTCGACTTTTCAGGTATCCCCATAAGAAAAAATCTCATGGTGTAAGATCCGGGCTTCTCGGAGGCCATGGAATATCACCTCTGCGAGAAATCAATTTATTCGGAAACAATTCTTTGACTACCGGTAAAGTCACATTTGACGTGTGGCATGTTGCTCCATCTTGTTGCATCCAGGTCCTGCTGTTGTATCCATGAAATTCATGCAACTGCGGCGTAAAAACTCTCGCAACATCTTGACGTATTCCGCTGAATTCACAGTTACTGTATTCCTTGATTATTTTCAAAGAAATACGGACCAATTATGCCCCTTGCTGATATGGCAGCCCATACTGTCGTTTTAGGTGAATGAAGTGGCTTTTGGTGTTTAAGGCGAGGGTTTTCCCTGCTCCAATATCGACAATTGTGCTTATTCACGTGCCCGTTGATGTGAAAGTGGGCCTCGTCTGTAACCAATACATTCTCCAGGCTAGAGAATTGCTCCAGCATTGTGTCGGCAA
Source organism: Scirpophaga incertulas (assembly GCA_036419045.1). Taxonomy (NCBI): domain Eukaryota; kingdom Metazoa; phylum Arthropoda; class Insecta; order Lepidoptera; family Crambidae; genus Scirpophaga; species Scirpophaga incertulas. The sequence continues at coordinate 25,246,447 of CM071627.1, read as the reverse complement.
ATAACTTACGTTGAATGTAATCATTTGGTTTCATCTCCTGCACAAATTGAAGCTTATACGGGTACAGTTTGAGGTCTAGATACAAAATCCGCCGTAGACTGGCTCTCGGCAATGCCAGAACCGCCGAACGCTTACGCGTAGATAATTCTGGATCGTTCCGAACGGAAATTTCAACCTCTCGAATGTTCTCATCGCTTCTTCTTGAACGTGGCCGGCCTGTTTGTTTAATATTCGTTGTCGATCCCGTTTGCTCGAACTTCACGACCCAAGCTTTGATTAAATTCACACTTGGACACTCGCTTACACGGCGTAATCCATATTCAATTCGAAACAGGCGTCGTACAGTAACGTAGGAATCGTTGTTTTTGTAATATTGTTTAACACAAAAAGCACGCTGTTGTCCCGTGAAGCGCTCCATCGTGACTAAAATTGCATGTAGCGACGCATAGTTTCCCGCCACCCGCGCACCCCTCCCTCCAACGGTATTCGAGAAATTTAGTGTTGCTATTTGCAAAAATTATTGGCCCACCCGTTATATCCATCGATATAACCGAATCATATCATGTCCCAGTAGGGAAGACGACTACAACTGATTATGGCCGTTGTTATACTATAATTATCTGATTTGAGCAATTTATATTTCATGAAAGTATGTCAACATAGAAATTTCAGTTTAATTATTAATTTATATTGTTTTTAGATTTCAAAAAAATGAGCAATTATTATTTACGTAATTCTAATGAAACGAACACATTTCTAGCATTCTCACATTAAATGTAACATTTGTTTATATAGAAAGTATACCTATAAACGTACAAATAACAAAGTTATTTTAAAATTTGTTTATACGCTCATACAAATTAGGCGAGTTTACTGAGTTATGACGTCACAACTGCAGTGTTTTTAGTATGGAGCGTTTTTGAGCGACCCGTGACAGCGCCGCAAACATGTCGATATATCTTCAAAAGTAATAGGTGCAGGTGTATTGTTGGTTCTACAATATTTCTCATTTAAAAGAGTACTCTTATTATATATTGAATTTAAAAAATTGTCGTCTACCCAGTTGTAATGGTCCTGGATAATTAAATATATTTATATATATAATTAGCCTTTGCATGTAATAACATGCACGTGCGCCCATACCGGAACTTTCTGTAGGTTAATCACACTACCACTGTGATTACCGTGCCATCAAATATTAAATGTGTACAGCAATTGAAAAATATATTTTAATTTAGAAATGTTTATATGGTGTCAATGTAGTCATCAAAGTATTTGGTTTGTTTTCCTATGTTCGCAAAAATACCTTAAATACAAAATGTTAGCATTTGTACCTTAGTCATGGTTGTTGATATATATTTCCATAAAAATTATTTATATATGTATAATATATGTATGTCTATCCGTTACCCTAGATCCCATAGCACAAGCCTTACAGAGCTTAGTTTGGGCTAGGCTAATTGGTGTAAGTGTAACAAATATTTATTTATTTATTTATTATTATTTCTGCCAAACAATCATAAATGTAGTTCTCTTTTATTTTTTGTTAACTTACTTAAAGTATTATAATTACTATCACATACAAACAAAATAACTTACAAAACTATTTTTTGTTTAAATAATAACTAAAATCCCCATCCACATCTCCCTTTTCCCAAATGAAGCATTATGAATATTAAAAAAGAAAATGAAAAAAAAAGACATTTGCAAATATAATTTCTGTATATTTATATCAATAATTAACATCTAAAAACAATATTTTTATTCTATACAATTGTCTGATCAGCAAAAAATGCGTAGTTTCGCCATGCCCTTACCAAAACCGACTACATTCACAGAACAAATAATTTAAAATAACCTAATTCCATTTAATTTAGACACGCCTGGTTTTCATTATTCATCCATCATACCATCTATATTATATATCCATCGATATAACCGAATCATATCATGTCCCAGTTGTAATGGTCCTGGATAATTAAATATATTTATATATATAATTAGCCTTTGCATGTAATAACATGCACGTGCGCCCATACCGGAACAAATTTCTGTAGGTTAATCACACTACCACTGTGATTACCGTGCCATCAAATATTAAATGTGTACAGCAATTGAAAAATATATTTTAATTTAGAAATGTTTATATGGTGTCAATGTAGTCATCAAAGTATTTGGTTTGTTTTCCTATGTTCGCAAAAATACCTTAAATACAAAATGTTAGCTGTATTTTGTTAATTTCTTCTTATAGTTAAACATATATTCTGTAAAACTACTATAATCATTTAAAACATAAATAAAACCGTAGTTATAGCCGTTAGGTAAAAGCGACATGGCGATATATGCTGCAAGAGCAGTGTCCCTGTTTCAATATTGTTTTAACCTAATCGGTCATGGTAAGGCCTCCCAGTATGATAAGGGCAAGTGATTTTTTGCCTGGTACATTATTATGTATTGTAATACATAAATTTAAATTACAGCAAATAAAATTTGGCCGTTGTTACTTCCTAAAATGGTACATTGCAAAGTATAGAATATGAATTAAAGGAATAATCCAAAGATTAAAAATGGTATGTCTTGTGTCAGTCGCTAAAATTTTATGGCAAAAGAACCGTTAATTCTTGGGATGTTTAATTAAATTTTACACAGACAAGTAATAAATAAGGTATAAGTAGTAGTTGTCAATGACATGTCGCTTTCTGAAATTACTAGTAAAATAATATTATCACAAACAGGGTACACCTATGGCTAGACATTATCAAATCTTTCCAATTTTATAAACTATATAAATCATCTTCGATAAATAATAATAGCTGCAAAAATTCAACACAACTATGTATATTAATGTAGGAATACAAATACTAAATGCAAAGAGTACGGAACTGACAAATGCTATTAACAAATCGGTCGATTGCGTAATAAATCATTCTCAACAGATTAGATTGCCCAGAACGGTTACTTCAGTCGATTTCGATATACACATCTTAGATGCTAATAAATAAAACTGATGAATTAAATGGAAAAAATCCCCAGTTTGGTGGACATTCCCTCCTAAAAATGGATTATTAAATCCATGAACCAAACTGATAGATAGAACAAAGATTTAATGACAGCTGGATATTGATCAGAGACAGGTGGTCCATTATACTCAACTGTCAATTACGTTTATATAATGCGAAGTCTTAGATTTTTTTCCCTAATGACTGTCACGATGGTATTTATTTCGATAATTTCCTTTGTAAATAGAAGTCGGTAGAGACGAGATTTTTAAGATAAATACTACCTAATTTAAGCGATTGGATTAGAATATAAGTTTCACAAATATTCACGTTATCGTAATATTATGATTAAGCCAACGATATAGATAACTGTAATATGAAATAACCTCGCGTACAATTACAAACCGAAAGTCTTTGCAGTCCGTGAGGGTTAAGCTGAGTTTTACTTTTGACGGTGGTGACGTGTTTTTGATTCGCTAATACCTCTTTTTGTAAATCGGCTTGAATTGCGGTACCAAACCAACTCGGCTGCGTTCCTTTCACACTTCACTTACTCAAAACTCGAGAACGACTGCACCGATTTATCTAAATTCGGTCTTGAATCATTTGTGAAAGTCCAGAGGTTTAAAACGTGAATAAATATGAAAATGCTTAGAATTTAATAAAAGCAACAACTATTATCAACAAAACTGGTTGGCTTGAAGTAAACTTTCTTATGTTATCGGGATTGCCGTCATAAAAAAAGTTTAGGTGTTTGATTTATCGATTGAAGCAGAACAAAATCTGCCGGGTTAGCTATTCAATTATACAAATCATAGCTGATCTGTATTTAAAATAGTACTCATTTATTTTATATTTTAACTATAATACCTCTCTCAATTGTATTGCGTAGTTATAAATTGTATTTTTAAAAGTTATTTGTCTAACTCTACTTATTGTGATCACTCACATAAATGCAAAGCTTAGCTTATGTTTCGCGGACAATACCAAGACACATGTCAACCTTTATTTCGTACACGATTGCTGGCATGAACACCAAAACAGTATGATAATATCTGTACATTGCGGCGAATTATCATAAGACAATATCGTATTTTGACGCTGTATCATATCGTATCGTGGTTTGGTGTTCATTTAAGAAGCGAATGCCTTGTAGGTCAGGGTTGCTAATACCGCATGTAAATCCTCTCGTGGTCTCGCTAACTCCACATTTGAAGACCATGGTCACCGCATGTTGTGCGTGTCATCAATAGAATGTAGATTCACTTGTCTATTAAAAAAAAAAACACTATTTAAGGAAATCAATGTTTAACTTCAATAAGCTCTCATAATGTTGTTCGACAGCTTACATACTGTAGCACCAGCGGCCGATGCTATCTACCAAACATATCAATATAAATGTTTTATATAATACAATATTTTCGCATTTAATTTATATAGATATGAGTTAGTTCTAGTCGTTTATTAAATCGGAACAACTTATATTGAAAATAACATACAAATAGTATAGGAATTTGCCATGCAGTCAAAGTTTTAGGTTGATTTGTTTGGCTTTCAAGTGAATTATATTTGGTAAAAAAATATGACACTATTAGATAGGTTTAAGTCTGTTATTGTAGCACATTTCTTGTGCAGAAAGGTTATCTGACATTTGAATTATCAGCCCTCATTATGTTAATATAACTAATGTATTTATTGCTCGTTAATAGCACTATAATGAAATAAATTAACAATAATAGTTATTTATGCAACTGTTGTATAATCAGGGGTATTAAAACACGAATGTGGGTTTATGGGTGGAATAATAGTATCACATGAGTGTTTTAATACCTAATTATAACAGTTGCATACAAGACTTTATCTACTATCACTCATTTTTGTAAACAACGCACACAGTAATTGTTTGTTTGCGATTTCCAATATTCGAGTGAAAAAATGGCGGGAAATAACACGATAAGACGAGAATCCGAAATTACGAATTAGTCTACAATTTATTGTTCTTTTTTCAATATTAATTTCATAATAATGAAAATTCATAATATCATGCGTTTGGATGATATAATGATCATAATATCACTGAGTGTTTTAATGTTGGCAATATAATAGATAAAATTATTTTATCTACTATCATGCTGAATTTCAAAAAAGAACATTCTCATGCAATGACATTTTCACCACCAGATCGCAAAAGTTTTGAAAAAAGAACAATAATTAGGTTACAATCAAACCAATTTTTTATTGTACAGAGGTTTTCAGTGATTACAATGGTCTACAATGGTTACAATTATCTAATAACAGCAACTACACTGACAAACAAAAAAGGAACAGTATAATCTATGAAATAGTGAACGTAATAAAATATAATTGAGAAAAAAATAACATATCTTATTTTATAAAATTAAACTTTTTAAAAATTAAACGTTGTTTTTGTATACGCAAAAATACAATAGATTTATTGTCTCGTAAAAAATGGAATTGTAATACATAAAAAAATGTACTCAGCTTGGGGAGAATTTTTTGAATATTAATAGATCGTTTACATATTGTAAATATAATATTTTGACAGTATTTTGGGCTAACATAGACCATAAGATAACTATACCTTGATTCTAAACTGACTTTGTGTATGCAAAAATAAACGTTATAAACCATACAATAAGAATACTACCGCTACTATGTCCACCTATATTGCTAAAATACTTCCCATTCAATAAAGAACTCTTACAGTATCAACTGTTCAAGTTAGAATTAAATTTAGAAGTCAAAATCAAGACCGTTGTGGATAGTTTAGAAAACCAGGTAGTGCCTTGTACTTGGTAGAATTCGGCAAAGAAACTAAGTACTTAAACATATAAGTTGGTCTACGTGCGTACAATTGCTGTTCTGGGGTTAGAATGGACAGTGCTTCATTCCATGCTCTAATGATTATTCATATCCTAACTGTACGCAGATATACACATCGGGAGCAGCAGTCCGTACCCGTAACCTAGTTGATGGCGATACATACATATATCGGCCGGTCACAAGGAATAAGGGGCCGTCCATTAATCACGTGATCTTTTTAGCATTTTTTAAGCCACCCCCCCCCCCCCCCCCAGTGATACGTAATATAAGAAGACTACCCCCGTCCCCCTTCCCAATATCACGTATATTTTTAGTACCTATAAAGAATTTTAAAACATTACAGGTATAATAGGCGGGGAGCCGGTAACACTGAAAGTCCCGTCATAGCGAATCAAAAAATATTTATTTAAATACATGAGTATAGGAATAAATTAAGCTCGGTATGCGTGGATTCCTATTGCCGAAAGAATGTTAAAAAAAATATTTCAAAAATGAAAATATGTTTTACCATCATCGTGGCAAGTCAAGATAGAACACTATACGCCGCGCTGCTCATCTGTTTAAAAATCGCGCGTTTGACGAAAAAATAAATACACATGATATGTTACTACAAAGTGTTATTATTGTGATTTTTATCAAACTTCTCTCCCCCCTTTCAAGCCTCACGTGATTAATGGACAACCCCTAACCTAGATACTTTGATTATTTACCTATCCATATACCAAGTCACTGGATTATTAAAATATAAGCAGGCATCTTTTCCATGATATAATTATGGAAAAGTGGTAATGGAATTCCTACAAACGTACCTACATTAATTTGTTAAGAATAGAATCGATGAACATGTTACTGTATTTTTTATAAATAGTATTGTACTGTTACCACATGCATGCATAAATTGAAAATTAATTTTATTCATCAATAAGTAATAATGGTCATCATCATCATCATAGGTCACCCTCTGACATCCAGAGGGTGTGTTTTCCGCACTTAGTCCTGTATGGACCATTGTGCGTGAAGTAATAATGGTTTAGAATTATTTATTCCATGGAAAATATTTGAGGCATCCAATTAGCTCCGTTCTAGTGAAGGTCAATATTGTACTCGCAGGAGTGCAACCAAAGACGTTAAAATTTGTTAAAAAAAAATGCAACAAAACAGTGAAGTAGAAAAATTTCGTGAATAATGCGCTTAAATTTAATGAAACGGGTGTTCAAGTATTGCACAATTATATTCAATGCCAGTGGAAATTAAACATGTTATTTGTTGGCTGAAATGTTTCAAGTGGTATTCAGGGCAGTAATTAATCAAAGCTTAGGTCGGGGGTGCCACGGGTGCCACGGGTGCCACGGGTGCCACGAGAGCTCGGCGACGCGTGGTCAGTAGCCGTAGCGCTCCTGCAGCGAAGACACCACGCCGTTGGCCAGCGACGACAGGCGGCCCGCCACCCGCGTCACGCCCAGCCGCACGGACTCCCGCACCTAGCAACGTTAAACAATAAACCAGCTCTTCGTGAAAAATCTATTTTCATTATAGGCGGTAAAATACCCGCCGCGGGTCGCCCGGCGAATGTGGCGACCCGGGATGGACCACGCCCCTTCCGTGGCCGGGGGGCGCCGTCGGTGGAAATCGTGGGAGGTAGTGTAGCCTCCCCCGAGGAGGGTTCCCCTGTAGGCAGGGGAGTAGAGGCTGGAGGTTCCCGAAAGTCGCTTCGCGTTCCCAGAGGCTCCCTACATGCCTGAAGAAGGCCATCCCTGAGGTTTTTAGTGGGTAGGCCTCCCCCTTCTGAGGAGGAGAGCCCCACATAACCGCCGGCTCGCCACAGTCGGGGTATGCAATTTAATGCATTTTCCTCAGGGGAACAAAAAAAAGGCGGTAAAATACTGGATAAGGCTTGTGTCTGCTGTCAAACTAATATGTGTGTAATAAAAATCACATCAGACACTACCAAAAAACAAAATAATAAAAATTTAGTTATAAATATTACATTAAATGAATGGTTTTACATAAAAAAGAAAGCAAAACAAAAAGCAAAAAAAAAATGCCACACAATAAAGAGAAAAATAAAAAAATACATAAAAAAAATGTGAAAACATTGTGTGAGGTCAAAAAAGGTTCAAGCCTCAACATATACTTCCGCTACAAATAAGAGCATTGATAGCAGATACTCTGAGCCTTGTAATAAAATGGGCAATACAAAAATTACATACATATTATATTATTATATAATTCAGTAATTGACTGATTCTAGTATCCAAATCAAGCAGGATTTTAACCCTAGTCATTTATTCGCATTCTTATAAAAAATCCAATACCGACGAATAAAAGTTTGACTTCCTCTTAACTAAATTTTAACTTCTACTTAGGCTTAATAAAATAAATATCGAAACGCAGCAAAGCAAACACCGCCTCTCTACAACAACAAAAATGTAAATACAGGCAGTATTTACATTTTTGTTAAAGCGAAGATTTATAAAAAACGCAAACTCGCAATTATCCCAGATGGATTCTTTCATTACTATATTTATATATTTAAAGCATTATTAAAAAATAATGCTTTCTTTAATCGAAACGATGTACTAATTGTCGAATAAATAATTTTATTGCAAATTTGTATGCTTTGATAGTTTAAGGGCATAGTAATAGCCAGAATCAAATCTATTATTTATATTTAAAATAATGTGGTTGAAAAACAAATTTGCTTCATAGTTCATGCTATAACATAGATAGAGCCTTCACTTTTGACCTTTTTACTAATATAATTTTAGCCTTTTTTTATTTGTGTGGATGTTGCTAATTTTACCGTCACATAAGTGTGATGGCAAAAATATTATTATAATACATGTGGGATATGATGTCAAGAAAAAAAAACTTATAACTTCTTGAAATATTATTTTTAATTAAGAGCCACAACCTACTACGATCTTACTCAACTTAGCGTCGCCATCTTATATCTATCTCGCTATCAAATCCCTCTCCGCACTTCATTATCATCCATCCCTTTCTCACACATACAATCATCTCTCTCACACACTTGTGTTCCGTTTCCCACATACATTATCTTAAACTTGATTCTTAACTTTACGATTCATAGATATAAAACATAACTATAAAAACTTAAGCATATTATGGCTGCATTACCTCGTCCAAGTCTGGCGCACCTACGCTGAACGAATTGGCCGCGGGCGCCGGCGCCGAGTTGCCGAAGTACTCGGCCGAGGAGATAGCGCGGCTGCCTGCGAAACGGGACGCGTCCCCAAACCCGCCCCCGCCCCCGTTAGTGCCGCCCTCCTGCTAACAGCGGACCAATCTTATTCACGGCTTCATGACGCATTATGATTTATATATTTCGGGAGACTTAATACAAAGTGCAAAAAGACCTTTCTCGCAGCATTAAGCTTTATTTCTGTAGAACAAATATGAAAGCAAATCGAACTTTTTTCCCTTGTAAATTAAATCAATATTTCTTTATTTACTGACAGTCCTTCATTAGCGTACGAAGAGAACTACGCAATTTATTGAGCGTCATTACGCATAAAGCTAGCCTTTTTTTTTCGGGGGGAAATGCTCCTTACGCACCATGGTGCGGTGTCATGACACCGCGCTGGCAAGGCGCGACTGTGTGTGGGGCTCTCCGGTCTACGACCGGCTTACCCACTAAAACCCCCTGGTGTTCTCTGAGCCTATGCGGGGCACATGGCGGGGTGCGCTTTCGCGATTCAACCGCCATGTGCTCCGGGGCCGGTTCGACCTAGAACTGGTCGAGCCATCGCCAAGGGGGGAATGTCCGAGAACAGTTGGACAATCCCCCAGACGGAGAGACGTCACCTCAGCGTGCGCGGTAGCCGGCCGCGCACGCAACGCATAAAGCTAGCCTAGCATTTCTTTTGAGATTTTGCTTTCATTTTGAACGCCGATAAAATGTATTAGGTTTTCAGATCTGAGAGAAGCACCTAGGACATATTTCATATCTAATCTATACGCTCCGTAAATATTATTTCAATGACCCTGAAACATGAATGTACACGTACGACATACCTGTTCTCCGAAGAACTGTGCTGAGCTAATGGCCTTCGCCGAGCCAAATTTTTTTACGGCGGTATCTGGTTCAGTGGGCTCAGTGCGGCGTCCCCGCGGCCGGCCACCGCCCCCCGCCACGCTGGCCGTGGCGCTGCCGCGAGGCTCGTCCGCTGTGAACATGGAGTGCACGGCACGCGGCGCCTCCGGCTCGATGCTCTCCCACGACGACGACAGTTTGGGCCGGTCCTCCGCCAGCATCTGCTCCAACCCCCTGCTGCTACTGTACGGTTCGTTCCTACGTATGCACGATCAATTTTACGTACAATCAACAATAATGATCCCAAAGACGCATACAGTATTTAATTTTTATATTGGCATATTTGATTCCATTGCTCTTTTTTTTTATAGGATAGGGCAGCAAACGAGCAAACGGATCACCTGATGGTAAGCGATAACCGTTGCCCATGGACACCCGCAACACCAAAGGAGTCACAGATGCGTTGCCGGCCTTTTAAAAGGGAATAAGGGGGGAAGGGGGGGTTGGGCCTCTGGTACCCTCACTCACTCGGCGAAACACAGCGCAAGCGCTATTTTACACCGGTTTTCTGTGAGAGCGTGTGCCGAAGCATGGCTCTCCCAGGGTGGGAGACAAAACGACAAACGAGCAATGGAATTAAATATTGTTTTCGCGCATATCAAAATCATAATAACCTCTTTTTTATATCACTATTAAATATATATTCCATTTCATTAGCGATACTCATCTAGTTACGGTCTTGTATAATTAATATCCATTGCAGATTCTACATTTTCGTTGATCTAATTAAATTCAGTGTAAAATGTAGATAAACACTCAAATTAATTAACAATATCAATAAAAAAAAATAGTAATACTTTAAGACATAGTCTACATAACTTAAAAATGGATTGTGTAGTTTTTGTTTCTGTTGGTGTAAGTTCGATATTATTTTAATAAAGCGGAACTTAAATAATATCATAGTACTAAGACTGTGTGTAGTAAGTGTGTGTGTAAGTGTACCACATAGCAGAGTTTGGGCACACCAATCCACCATCATCATGAGCAAAGAGTTTCATGCCTTCTTATACAGACTATTATAACTAGCTAGTAGAAGGACGGAAATATGCAGCGTTACTAACCGAACGCAGCTCAGCAGAGTTAGATCGATGGACCTTTGATAGGTGAAATGTTTGTACCAAGTAATAATATACGTCAATAACTTCCTGTGTAGAGCCTTTATTGACTCTTGTCAAAGCATTCTTAGTCTAGCATTCTTATACTCCATGGATGTTTAACTTAATTTTCATCTCATCAATTCACATCCAAACTCCGTACGACATTGGGCAGGCGTTCGCTCACCCAGTTGCTGGCCACGAAGTCGAACGTCCAGTGCTGAAGAAATAGCCAGCAAGGCAGGTCCAACTCCATGAACAAACTCCTACTTTTTTAATCTGTTTTAAGTCTGATGATGGTATGGTAAATTTATTTTAATTTCGCGTGTTTAATTGATGAACTTGATTATTTATATTAAATATATTACGTTCTTGTAAACACACCATAACCTTCTAAAGTTTTATTAAATTATAGATATCTCCATCGTATCTTAAATTATAGATAGTATGAATTGTTACAAAAATACTTTTAACACAATAGAAGTCCATACGACATGGCGCTATGAAAATAAGTAAAATATTAATAACCTAATTATAATGATACTGCGTAGATACGTGTACCAAAAGTATTTGATGATATATGAACGGATGTTGGGTACATAAGTGTCAGTATACCTGATCATAGTAAACATGCTGTTGAAGTCGTCCGGGTCAGAGCGACGCGGTGGTTCGCCTTCCTGTTCGATGCTGGTCATCGCCGAGGTAGCCGAGTGAGAAACACCGCTGCAATAGTATAAAACAGAAAATTTAACTAAAGCCTTTATTGTAAAGTCAAGGACTTTGTAGTATTAAAATAATAGACGCAAAAGTTAGATTACCTCTTCAACTTGCTCCTCCGCTGGAGCAAGTTGGGAAGGTGATGTTTTGGATGACGTGGACAGCTCGCGCCAGCGCCCGTTCTTATTGTTACTGTATTTACCGAAGGTCTTTAGACTAACTGAGACAAAAAAGCATAAACACAAGAATAGTGCGGAGCGGAGTGCAGTTGTAACAAAAATTCAATAGGAACGCCTGAATCAGTGCTTTATCTGTCATCCAAGACTACCCTACACGGTAAATAAATAATCAGTTAACATTATCTGATAAATAATATTACTTATTTTATACATAATTATTTTGTTTGTAGACAATAAATATTCACCTTATAGAAAGCTACATTACTTTAGCTAATTAAATTTGTTTTATTTTCAGATGGAATAGCACATTCTATATGATGGAAATATTTTCGAAGCTGAAGGATTCGATTGTCTTGTACTTAAGTGCAAATCCAGTGGTTATGATTATGATCTCCCCTGAAGACTGGATTATTATTTTGAAATTTGTGCAATTAATGAGACCATTTGAAGAAATTACTAGAAACTTAAGTAATTCTCAAGTGAATATTTCTTCTGTTTTAACTTTGATTCATGTTCTGATAATAACATTACAACAAGAAGAACAATTACGAAATTTGATGAGAAGATTACGCGATGAATGATAATGTGCTCTAGTGCAAGATTAGGAGAACTTACCAAAATTGATAAATACACAGTTGCGACGTATTTAATTCCGCGGTACAAATCTAATTTTTTTTCCAGCATCACTATGGAGCAGGTAGAGGCTAATAAAATATTAAATATGACGATCAGGAGAACCAAACAATCTAGAGTTAACTAACTCCACTTACGATAATAGTGTATCTTGTGTAGTGTACCCCAAAAGGCGCCGAACTCAAATTGAGGATGAAGTCCAGCCAACGTCATCATCAATTATGAATTCATCATTGCAAATGTTAAAATCCATGTGAAGTACAAACGAAAACCAAGAAATCTCGACTACAACTAACGAGAGTGACAATCTCCTTTTTGAGATACAGTCACATTTTCAGGAGTACAAAAAAGAAAAGAGATTACCTTTAAATGAAGGTCCTCTTATGTGGTGGAAATTAAATTCGCACAAATACCGTAATCTTAAATACCGTAATCTTTATTTAGCGGAGCTGGTCTTATACACGAAGAATACCGGAACAGATTACTACATAGGTGTTCCTATGTTAGGTTAGGTTAGGATAGGAACAGAGTACTACATACATGTTAGGTGCAACAGCGGCCAAATTACTTTTTATAAAATATAACTTGTCACTACTAAATTTTGAATATTAATAATATGTTCAGTTGCAAAGTTGCAGTATTGTTTACTATAGTAGATTTCTAATATATCTATTTCTAATCTAGATTTGGTGTATTTGATAAAGAATTATATTTGTAAATTTGTTTTTTTTTCCATATTATTTACATTTCCATTTCTGCATCCGTTTCCGTTTCTGATAAAATTTACTTTTGACATCTGTTTCCCTTTCTGATTCCGCTAAGACACTTCTGTTGCGTCACTAATAAAAATGAATCGCAAAACGTGTTGGTAAGCGCATAACTCAAATAAAAAAATATTCGTTGAAGTTCAAGGATGGTTTTAAAAGAAAAATTCGAATAATCATCGGAAAACCCCTAAAAACAGCCAATTTTTACCATACAAACGTTTTCTAACTAAAACTTATAGTCAATTTGAGCTTAGTTATTATTGTATAAAATTCATTTGCAAGCACTCACTGCTATCTAAGCAATATGTGCGTTTTCCTAACATCAAGAGTCAATTTACGGTTTATTAACGCTATATAAAGTTGAAATTCAATCATATCTATCAAAACAATGTGCGCGTGTGCGTTGAACCACAGAATACATCGTTGGGATGATTTAATGTCACGTTCCAAAATTAAATAGTCACAAAATGTAATAGTTCATTTGGGCCTTTTTTGCAAATTGATTGGCTATGCAATATTATCTATAAAATACAATAATTAGGAACAAAAAACTGCCACTTTACAAATATTTTTGACAGGACGAAGTCCAGTCAGACAGGGTTCGCTAGTAAGTTAATAAAATTATTTATCCTTCTCTAAAAAATACGCTGAAAATGCATCAAACACTTTTTCACTGATACAAACTTTCTTTCCATGATGCTCTTTTTTAAATGTTGGAAACATATAATATTCATTGGGAGCCAAACCGGGGCTATAAGGTAGATGGTCTTATGCAAGCTTGTTATAACATAATGGCAATAATTTTGATAATTTAATTAAAACGAAATTGGACCTAATTTTTGTCCAATTATGTTTTATTAAAACCACACTGATATAGACAAAAAACAAAATGATAGGTTAACTGATAGTACGTACGGCTTAGCAGAGCGGTGATGCGCAGCCAAACCCAAGCGCTCACTGTCGCGTGAGTCTTGGGAGTGTTGTGGGTCGCGCGGCTGCAGCCGCAACGCCGCCGCCGCTTGTTCTACGCGTTCCAGCGTCGCCGCTGACTCCGCCTCCGCCTGTGTCAAAGCTTAGCTAATACATAGTACTTCCCCAGTAGTGGAAACTAGACATATGTATTCTTAATTCCGAAAACACGATAGTGTAGAATCGTTACGTTATAAACTTCTATTAAATCTATTTAATTCCTGCTGAAATTATTATACATAATTATGTAATTATGAAAATGAATTTCTCTGACAGAAAAATCCTTGCATTGGTAAAAACAGACTTCAACAAGTTTATCGTTCGAGATTTATGTGAGAGCTCTTTGTACTCTGATTGCTGTAAAATTCGATTTTTAATTCGAGTCAGTAAAATGACATTTCCAGTGTCATGTGTCACAAATCATATTATTTAATATGGTATGTATTACATATTTACAATAAAAAAACGCTTTGATACCTAATAAAATAAAGCATGACTAAATGTCTAAATCTATTGCCGAACATCACTATTGTAGTGGGTCACCCTTTTTTGTATCATGACAGTTGCACTCAAAGTAACCAAGACAGGAGATGCCATTGTCTAACATTCCCCTCTGCCAAAGCATAAGACTCGGAATCTTGTACGTTATATAAAACTAGTTGAGCTGCCTTATGGGCTGTCACACAACATTGTGCATGTCGCGGCGAACAGAGCTCCCACTAAAATGCCTATTTGTGCTGTTTTTTCGTGTAAAAAGAAGTCTAACACGTCAAGTATGCAAAAAGATGGTGTCACCTTTCATTTGCAAGTATTATTTTTAAGATTTATTGATTATTTAATTCATAATTTCATGTTTTACAATTCTGCAAATTCAAATTTAACGTCATATAGTCTCGTGAGGAGTGCGGTCTGACGTCATATAGTCTCGTGAGGAGTGCGTGAGCTAGGGTTGAACATTATCATATTTCAATTAATTATGACATTTGACATAAAGAATTTGTATAGTTCATATAACAATTTTCTAATCTAGTAGGTATTAATTTAATCAGTAACAGCATCATTTGGTACTCTGCTGTCTTAAATTGCCGATGCCTTGTTACAATAATACACAATTTTACTATTTTTTGATACTTTAACAGTTCTATACATAACGATGTACTAGCAATTATACCATTTAAATTAAATATTTTTATAAGTATTATATAGGTGCATTATTTAAAACAATCAATAATGTAAAAATGAACTAAACTCAAACTTCCCTTCAAATCAAGTATAGATGATAAATCAAGTAGCACACTGCTGTTATTCTATCGAGACATACACTTTTTGTACAATACCAAATGGTGAAGGTGCCTTGATAGAATAACAGTTAAGTAACAAGTTTTGTTTCTATTAGCGGTTTCTATATATAGAAATCAAAAAGATGTATGAGGAGGACATTTGCAATAGTTTTTTTTTATCTATCGCGAATTACTCAATCTGTCACTGTTAATCTCATTGTATGTTATTTTTGTTTATAAAAATAGCAGTAATAAAATAGTAACACTTACTTTATGAGTGTAATTTTGTTAAAGGAAATATAAGAGCCATGCTTAAAAGGTAAGCATCTGTAAACTAGCGCCATCTCTAAGAAACTTAAAAATTTTAGTTAAAAAATATTATCTTTTTTAATCAGCAACCCTAATTGATTTTCACACTTGAATGGGTACATAATAGGGATGCAACTATATCGATATTTTGGTTTTACGAGTAAATAGGAATGAATGGAATAATTGACATTAATTAAAAATATTATGCTTAAATCTTATTGAATAATAAAATATAATTGACAAACAAAGTGAGTAAACAGAAAATAAGTACGCTTTATTTAATATTGTTTAATAATGACGTCTCGGATTATAATACACTAAAAGGTGCAGTCGAAAAATTACCTAATGATGTAATATTAATTACATCAGTGACCGGAGCATGGGGGTTCACAAAATATTATAACCCAATATAAATCTGCAAAAAAAATTACTCAAAATTATTGCTAACATATTAAGGATAAAAATCAAAAAATTTCGTTTAAGAGATATTGTTGATTATTAAAGTATTTTTAAGATCCCTATCTGATATTTAGTTGTATTTAAAACGATTAAACTAATTTAATTATTATAATGACATACATGGGAATAATAGAACTAACTGTCAATCCCGTGTCAAAAAACTCAATTATTTTTATAGTGTGTATCAAAACGTGTTTTTCAATAAAATATTTCTTTTAGAAAACGCATTTTAATGTTATTATAACAATGTCGGTGTTGCAGTATCTAATTTTGATGTAAAAATACAATTTTTGTTGTATCCGCAACTTGGTGTCAATAAAACTTATTTTATTTTCCGGTTGAATAGGACTTCTGTAGCTTCTCATGCAACAAAATTCGTATTTTTACCTTAATATCCTACCAAATAACAAATATGCAGTGAAAAAGACACAAAAATTAGGTAAAATTATTAGATGTTATAATTTACTATAATAAACTACTGAGTATAAGTTTGCATTTTATTAACCTTCGATATCTGTCAATTTTATATTGACTACATACTAAATGTCGAAGCATGATATTTTAATTATGTTGAAATATTAACGCCAAGTTAACATTCATTCATTGAACGAAAGCGATTTATCGATATCATTCTTTTGGGTGATGTCTCGTTACTTCCCACACTTTTACATTTTTGTGTTCGAATAGAACGTCAACGTACTTTTTTAAGGTTTGTTTGCGTGAATTTCAAAATTGTGTGTCATGTGTCCATGTGTGCATTTGTAAAAACGTTAAAATTTTCTGTTTATGTGTGCTGGTTTAGAGTGTAGTAGTAACCTCGCCCCCCGCAAGATATGACAGAAAAATTTGTTCGAGAAATTTGACTGATGCCTACTCCAGTTCTATTTACTCTGAGCAGTTGCACTTGTCATTTTACTGACTCGAATTAAAAATCGTAGTTTAACTATTCCGATTAAATATTTCCCTTTAACTTTGATAAGCAACAACTGGCGAATCGAAATGATAGTTTGCACTCTTACGACGACGCTAACGCTGAAGTAAACTTTAATTTATATTCTTTTTTTGGCGCTTAAATACAATACAATTGGATTCTACACAACCATTGTGTTTTCATATTTCACTAACACATAATTCATATAATTATAAAGTTGATTTTTACCCACATGCATTGTTGTATGTCACACTGCCTTCATAATGAAGGCAAGTTTAATCTTCCATACTAATCGTTAAAGACATGTATAGTAACACATTTTATATAACAATTTTTCTAACAAGAGTATGAAGATAACATCAAGGCAGATTGGAAGCTAAAGCGTGTTAGAGAGATATATACAGTATTTAGATTTTTTAAAGAGAACGTTTATAATTATATTGATTGATATTTACTCATATACCTTTATGATAACTATGCACTGTAAATAATCTTGATATATTAATCGAAAATGTATTTTTTTTTAACTAAAATATACTTTCAAAATATTAAATGAAAATTATAACCTTTATATTTAAAAATCGTAGGCTGGTTTTACTTTTCTTAAAACGTTATTTTTACTTGCATCAGGTATTTATTTTTTAAAACATTATTCCGACGCACAATGGCCCAATCGTGAGGCTAAGTGCGGTGGAGCCCAGCCAAACTAACTAACTAACTAACATTATTCCTTCCGTAAAATAGCGCATTGATATTATATCTTTATCATTTATTTACGAACCCATCTTCTGGAGCACCTTTGGCGTCGCCAGTAAAAATAAGTTTAAGAAAAAATGCGTGGACTGGATGACAGAATATACCAAAGTGTGGATCGATTTATAATTAATGTTACAGATAATCTGAATACACATCAAGTGAAACTTCGATCCAAGATTCATCACCTGTGTAGATGTTATAAACAGATTTTGAGTCACCTCCGTTAAATTTTATTAACATATTCTTGCACCATTCGACGCGAGCTTCTTTTTGATGCTGAGTTAAGTTGTACGGCATCCAACGCGAATAATTTTTTTTTACGAACAGTTCATGTAATATTTTATTAATGCTTGTAATACATATGCCCAGAGTAGCCTCTATCTCGCGATACGTAACATGACGGTCTTGCATAATTAGTTTTCGTACAGCATCAATGTTTTGTGGCACAACGACTGATTTCGGGCGACCTTCCTTAACTTCGTCCGTGAGCTTACTCCGTCCACGAATGAACTCACTAAACCAGTGATACACAGTGGTTTTTGATGGAGCTTCAACACCAAAAGTTGAAGTTAATTGATCTACGCACTGTTTTTGCGTTAAACCACGTCGATCATTTCACGTTCCATCATTTCAGCGATATGTCATTTTAAACCTATCAGAAACAAAACACTAGCGTACATAAGGCGTAAAAAATAGCGGCCAGTATTTCAAAAAAAGAACGAATTTTACCATGGAGGTCATATATTGCGTGTAAAAATGTTGAAATCCCAGATTCCGGATACTTACTACAAGTTAAAACATTTTTTTTTTTTTTTTTTTTATGGCCTTTGCGGCAGACGAGCAGATGGCCCACCTGATGGTGAGTGGTAACCATCGCTCATGGACATCTGCAATGCCAGGGGCACAGCTCAGTCTCTGCCTACCTGGAGAGAAATACTCTTTTTAGGCCTCGTTTGAAGACGGCCATATCGTAGTGCTCAGGAAACACCGCAGCAGGGAGCTCATTCCAAAGTTTGCACGTACGCGGGAGAAATGAACGCTGAAACCGAGCTGTACTGGAGCAGATCGGTTCCAGGTAGTACGGATGGACTTTGCTGCGGTGGCGGGTGGTGCGATGGTAAAAAGGTGATGTGGGCACCATTGCAAAGAGTTCCTCGGAGCACTCCCCGTTGACGAGCCTATATAGGACGCAGAGAGATCCAAAGTCTCTCCGCTGCTCCAGGGTCTCTGTTGAGGCTGTAATATTGGGGTCTCCTACGATGCGGAAAGCACGCCTTTGCAAGGAGTCAAGTGGGTCGAGCTGATATTTGGGAGCTCCAGCCCAGAGGTGTGAGCAGTACTCCATGTGAGGCCGAATTTGGGCTTTATAAAGCTTCAGGCGCTGGCTGGGTGTGAAGTACCGCTTCGCTCTGTTCAGAACTCCCAGTTTTTTGCTCACCAATTTGGTTTTGTCCTCCAAGTGACTCCCAAACTGCACTGTAGCAGAGATTTCCACACCGAGGATCCCAATAGAGTCTGTCATTCGAAGAGCAACTCCTTGGAACTGAGGCACTACGATAAATGGGTCCTTCTTCGCAGTGAACGCGCACACCTGTGTCTTCGTGGGGTTGAACTTGACTAAGTTCTTTGTACCCCATTCGGAGACTCGCCCTAGAGAGTCTTCGACTTCAGACACAAGTTGCAACCGCCTTTCGTGTAATGCAATCCGAGGGACGGTCTGGTGGTTGGTATACCGCGCATCACCCGTACTGTCATCCGCATAGCAATGAATGTTCTCAACTGACAACATGTCATTGATATGCAGAATGAACAGTGTTGGGGAGAGCACCGAACCTTGTGGAACGCCAGCATTAATGAACAAGGTTTTGGAGCAGCAGCCGTCAGAGACGACTTTGATGCTCCTACCGTCCAGGAAGCTGGCTATCCATTTGCAGAGTCCCCCGGGGATTCCATAGGATGGTAATTTCGAAAGAAGACCCTTATGCCAGACCCTATCAAACGCCTTCGCGATATCCAGTCCAACGGCGAGAGCCTCACCTTTGCTCTCCAAAGCTTCTGCCCAATGGTGTGTCAGGTACACTAAAAGGTCACCAGCCGAGCGGCCGTGACGGAAACCGTACTGACGATCGCTAATTAGCTGGTGCTCTTCCAGGTACCGTAGAAGGCGGGTATTGATTACCCGCTCCATAATTTTGGAGAGCAGGGACGTTATCGCAATTGGCCTGTAATTTGATGGGTCGGCTCGGTCACCCTTTTTGGGAAGGTGGACGTGGGCAATCTTCCACGAAGATGGAACCCTGTTCTGCTGGTAAGAAAGACGGTAAAGGCGCGTTAATACGGGGGTCAATTCAGGGGCACACGTCTTTAGTACCACTGCTGGGATGCCATCCGGCCCGCTCGACTTATGGACGTTCAGGAGCTTAAGTTCCCGCCTGACCGCACGTTGTGTAATACGGATTTCAGGCAGTGAACTTCCACACCGAGGGATGGTAGGTGGCGTGGTCCCTCCATCGTCCATGGTCGAGTTCGAGGCAAAGAGTTCAGCCAGAAGATCGGCCTTCTCTTTTGCGCTATGGGCCAGGCTGCTATCGCTTGCTCGCAGTGGTGGGAGACTGGACTGGCAGAAGTTCCGTTGCGCAGCTTTGGCCAGCGACCAGAAGGCGCGGCTCCCACTGGGATAGCTTCCTAGTCGCTCGCCAATTCTGGCCACGTGCTCCGCCTTGGCTTCGGCAATAGCCTTCCTGTTGGATCTGGATGCGGCGTTGTACTGTCGCTTCTTCTCCGCCAAATCAGGATCCCGATTTTTCCTGGCGTTGTTCCAGGCGAGGAACGCAGACTGCTTGCGATGTGCAGTCCTCCGGCAGGTATTATTATACCAGCGTTGACTGCAGCCGCCAACAGGAACGGAGGTGCTGGAATGAATGTTTTCATTCCCATCAACACCGTCTCCGTGACGCAGTCTGCGCAGGTATCGGGATCTGCGGAAGTGAAGCAGAGCCGCTTCCAGGGGTAGGATCCGAAGAATTCCCGGAGTCCATCCCAGTCTGCTGACTTATACCGCCAAACTGTACGGCTGCTGGCCGTGGCTGCGCGATGTGGTTGCGCGAGTCTGGCGGTACTACGGACAAGGCAGTGATCTGATGATCCGAGAGGAGCATCGACCACAACCCTGTATCCGCTAGGTCGTGTAGTCAACAGAAGATCCAGCAGGGAGGCATTATGGCTCTCTATATCTGGTATACGGGTGGGCTGTAACACCAGTTGAGAGAGACCATAGGCCGAAGCCATGTTGAAGACAGTTCTACCCGGGAGGTCGGTGGTCCGGGACTTCAACCACTCTTTGTGATGAGCATTAAAGTCACCAAGGACCACCACCTCCGCAGATGGATACTGTTCCAAGGCTCGGTCAATCCCCTCTTGGACGTGCTCAAAAAGCTGAGCTGACCCCAAGTCACTGGCATGGGACCTGTAAAGGCACGCGTAGATTCGGGTAACGCCCCCATGGTCTACGCGAAGCCAGAGAGTAACGACAGATCCCGATGCTCGAGGCCCCGAAGGCGGCGGCAGCAAACATCGCCCCGGACGAACACGCACACACCGGCTTTACGCTGGAATGTGTGTTCCAGTTCGTAACCCGGGAACTTCAGGTACGAAATATCGTCCGGAGCGCATATTTGCGTCTCCGTCAAGAAGAGCAAGGTAGGCCGAGCCGTCTCGAGATGGTGGTGGACGGCATCGAGATTACTATGTAGACCCCTGATATTGCAGAAATCCATCTTGATTGTGGATTGGGTGTCCGCCGTACGAACCTGCTTCTTCTTTATTTTTCTGGCCATTATTTATTGAAGAGTTTAATTTGGGAAAGGGTAAAAAATGTGGGGAGGATCCCGGCGATAAACAAAGAAAGCGCAGATCACGGTACAAAGTGAAGGCGTGGGTTGTGTGAAGGGCTGACGCGCGGCACGGAAGGCCCCCGGTGCCCCCCCGCCTGCAGTCATCGGGATCCACTCCGGTCTCCCACTCCGGCACGAAGACCGCACGACGGGATTTTCGCCGGTTGGCAGGACAGCCTCCCAGACAGGATATTCGGGGTTCGGGTCCTCTACTGACCGGCAGGTGGCCGACGGAAACCATTTCCACCAGGTCTCCCTGTGCCGCGCGTCAACCCGTCACGCCCAACAGCCTCACTGAGACCAATCGACCCGCTAGCCTCGAATACCGCCAAGACTCCTCACCACAGAAGGGGCAGGACGGTCGTATGAAGGAGCGGCTGTTTCTGCCCTTCAAACGAAACACATAACTGCTTCACGATTGAAATAGGCAGAACGGTGGTACCAACCCGCACAGGCCCGGCACCTAAAGGACATCCTTTTTAGTACCGAACCTTACCACAACTGTGATAGGAGAGGAATGGGATGGAGGGGACATCGATTCCGCGGATGTAAGAGGTAAACGGCATCGACAGCTCGAGAAGTCGGGGTCGCGTACCCGGGCTGTCTATAAAGCAACCGGACAAGTTGCAATTAGACAACCTCTCTGACTTATTACGTGTTAATATCGTGTATTACGAGGGCTGCCTTCGTAATACACGATGTATCGATGTTTTCTTGTAGTTCAATAACAATGTTTTTGAGTGATACCTCGAAATTTTAGCCCTACCTGTTTACTTTTTTTTAATAATAATAATAAATTTCTTTATTTAATTACACATTCGGAATTTATAATTACAATGAGGCACTCCTTTTAAGTATTACACTTGTCTTAGGAATGTCTCGCTCTTTCGATAATATATTTTCTTACGTGCAATTTATTAACAAGGAAAAGCAATCAACCAATCAATCAATAAACAAAAGGTACAGTGGTAATCAGTTAAACAGTTATTATGCCCATTAAGAGGATGGACAAACAAGAGTTCATGTATGGGTGTCATGTCGTGTGTTTGTGTGTGTGCGTGGGTTGGGTGTGTGTGCTACGAGTGTGACGTGTTTATGAGATTTATGAGCCAAAGCATGTTTATTTCATTTATCTATACTAATATTATAAAAAAGTAAAGTTTGTGTGTTTGTATATTTGTTAAATTGTAAGGGGTAATCTCGGGATCTACTGAACCGATTTTAAAAATTCTTTCACCAATAGAAAGCCACATTAATGCTAAATGTTATAGGTTATATAACAAAACGAAAAATAAAAAGGCTTTTACGTGGTAGTCCGTTTTGCAAAGTGAATCGGAGAAAAAACGGTCGAATGAAAGCGTTTCTTATGAACGCTGCCTTAACTATGAAATATATATTTTAGTGTTCTAGAGAAAAGATGTGAAGCTTGAAAATGCCTACAAAAAAGTCAACGACAACATATGTCTAACTTTTATATTTAAGTTACAAAAAGTAGTTTTTATTTAATATTACAGTTAGAAATTAAAACAGAACACTGTGTACTGAAAAAGGATTATTAATATTATGGCCAACAAAGTGGGCACGGGTCAGCTAGTTATACATATATTGAGTGATCATTATCATTAACCTTATATTAGTAACATTTCCGATTGCTCGTAATCTAGTGCCAGTAGCCAGTTAGTAACGGTTACCTTGCATTCTCGATAAGTTAGCCTATAGATATTTAAAGTCCGATTTATTTTGTTATAAACTTTAACACTTTGTCTGCCGTACTGTTTGCATGCTAGTTTAGTTCTATTTCTGGGTTGTATTATTACCGAGTAAAGGTTACGTTTTCCGACTATTTTTTGGTCTATTGGTGTGTTTCTATGTACTCTTAGAATACTCTGCAAAATGTACAATTGCCTAACAGTGAGAACCTTGGCGTCTCTGTACAGATTAGTTGTATTATGTAATCTATTCTTATAGAGCATTACTTTTAATATGCTTCTCTGGGCCCGTTCCATGTTTATAAGTTTTGTTTTAAAAGTACCACCCCATACAGTTATACAATATAATAAAATCGATTGTGCAATAGTTTTATAAATGTATATTATTAGTAAGTTATCTGTAATATTTCTAAGATATTTAAATATCCAAGTTAGTTTTCTTAGTCTATTCACTAAAGCCTCTAGTTGAGGGTGCCAAGTTAGGTTTTTATCAATTACTATGCCAAGATACTTAGTGGATTCCACTTTCATTATTTTTGGACAATTACATGTACAAGTACCTGACTGGTAATCAAATGTACAATTATGCGCAATTATTGATAAACTTTTACAAGGTTGCATCGAATCATTGATGGAGAAAGTAATGAAATTAGTTTTTTTGGTATTAAGTGTTAACATATTCTGATTTAGCCAATCAATTACACGATTCAGCCCCTCCTGTGCCACAGAAAATTCATCCTGCCAGGACGCCCCGTGAAAAAGAAGGGCAGTGTCATCTGCATAAGTGAAAATTTTACCATTGGTTAAGTTTAGATTTGACAGATCATTAATATATATTAGAAAGAGGGTAGGCCCCAAAACGCTACCCTGCGGAACACCAAACTGATTTGCCTAAATATCGGAACTTACTATGTCTTTACTAAGTATAACTCTTTGGGAGCGGTTACTAAGATAAATCGTGAGTAATGACAAAAACATTCCTCGAATGCCAACGTTTTCAAGCTTTCGTAGGAGAATGGGAACAAAGACAGTATCAAATGCCTTTTTAAGATCCAAAAATATACATAAGGTTTTTTGTTTTTCATCCAGATGTTTTGTGTCAGGTCTGCAATTGCATCTTCAGTACTTTTAGTCTGCCGAAAACCATACTGAGTTTTAGATAAAATATTATATTTATTTAGGTAATTAATTAGTCGAGAGTTAATGAGCTTTTCTATGATTTTAGATATAGCCGTTAATACGGAAATAGGTCTATAATTATTCAAATCGTCTCTGCCCCCATCCTTGAACACCGGGTGTATGATCGCTATTTTTAATAATTCTAGAATATTTCCACTTTTGAAACATAGTACAGCAAGTCTAGTAATCAACGGCGTAAGTTCTTTGGCAGCCATATTTAAAAATTTTGGTGCTATTTTGTCCCAGCCTGAAGCGGAAGTGGTTTTTAAGTTACGCATAATTTCTAGTATTTCCGTAGCGTCGGGATCAAGGATACCTATAGAATTGGATTGCAAAGGAAGAGTTAAAAAATATTTATTTTGAAGTGAGTTGTTGTGATTTACCTCTTCCGCTAGAGATTTCCCTACGTTGTTGAAGTAATGATTAATATGATCGGCGGAGTCGGTAGGATTACTTTTTATTTTAATTAAATCAGTACTATTTGTTATTTGTTTATTCAAGTGCGTTATAGTTTTTATGCTATTCCACAATGCTATGTTGTTATTTTTATTTTTGTTTAAGAGTTCTTGTTCATATTTAAATTTGGCCGATTTTATCAGATTATTGCAAAAGTTCCCGTAACGTTTATATGTAATTCTAAGCACTTCATTTGTTTGATCTTGGCGCAGTTTACTCTGTAAATTGTTTCTATTTTTTATACATCTAAGTATACCTTGTCTCATCCAAGGCTTAATAATTCTTTTACTTCTAGGGATAGACTTAATTTCCGAATTATTGTTTATAATTTTAGTTAATAAAGCTATTAACTCCTTAGTCATTTCTTCAGAGTCATTAATCGATAATAAATGGTCAGTGCTAATGCTCTATAGTTCTTTAAGCGCCTTATCATAGTTAACTGAGATTTTAGTTTTAGGTGGCTTATCAGATTTTATCTGATTTTTATATATGCAAGTACTTACCATTTTATGATCTGTCACTGTTGTATCTAGTACAGTTATAATAGCTGAATGTGTTTTCGGGTTTAGATTAGTAATAACATGATCAATACAACTATTGGCTCTTGTGTCAAATCTATGACCAGGGAGCTAACTTATCCGTAGATTCTGTGCGAGAAATGTGTAAATTCGTTTGAGCTGTCAATTCACGTTAGGACGAACCGGGATTTTCAACTTATACAATTGTCTGTTACGGCTGACAACATGAAAATAGCTGAATGCCGTCTTTCGTGGAGATACTTCAGGTAAAGCAACTTTAATAACTGTAAATATATGTCCAATCAAGCAGATACGCACAGACAGTCTACATACCTCAACCTTCAGCTTTTCCGCCATGATAGCCTCTCGCTCAATATCTTCGAAGTTGGCCGCCACCTTGGTAGCACCCAGCCCCTTACGCGCACCCAGCTACATTACAAAGTACAGAATTAGATAATTTGTATTCTATTTAAAATTCAATTATGATATTGGGTCACAGGTCAAATTTGAAAATCCAAGTTTCAATTTAACCGTAGGGCGGCATGTATTTTGCAATCCATTTAAAAAAGACCGTGATAGTCGCATTGAAATAAATAGTAATACAATTTACCTAAAATATAAACCCACTGTTGGCAGATTGAATAAAATGGATCATGATTTTTAAAGTTTAGTCACTGCGAGGAACCCCTTCAAAACAACAGTGCGAACCCCAACAGTGACAAATGGTGATGATATATCATCATATTTACGAATTACGTTATTCAGGAGATGATCCATTAAATAGGTCTTCACGCATCTTGTACCAACACACATCTGCATAATCAAGAAGACGTAGGATTAGACATTTTATTAATAGGATTTTAGTAGTAATGACAAGGAAATTTTTAAAATTAGTTAATTTTAAAAATTTCTTAGTAGTAGTCCTCTTAATATCTTTGCAACATAAACATTCCAGTCCAAAGAGGTGCTAACCAACCAGAGATATATATAGAAGAGAAATATCCCGACGACGACGCTGACTGTCAAGTAAAACTGTAACTCAAAATTGGAATACTGACCCCAACTCGCTTGGCGGGAGTGCGACGTGAAGCGGCGTTAGTTGTGGCGTTGGCTGTAGGAGGCGCAGCCCCCCACAACCGCGCTTCAGAACTTAGCTCCGTAGGTTTCGCCGAGACCTTAACAAGTGAATGTTGATTAGAAACATTGTCTATGTTATTCACTGCTTAATCAGAATGAAGAGGTATGAACAAATAATAGTAGAAATCTTCACTATCCTAATCCATTGGTTAATAATACCTTATAATAACAAGTAGGTTAGCTTAGTTCCTGTGAGATAAAGTAAAAGAACTCTCATAATTTTTTTCAAATAGTCAAATTCAATAATTGTACAGTGAAGTCATTGAAAATCCAGCTTAATGATATCCAGTTTAAGCTACCCACAATATTAATTAAGATTTCGGTTGCAATACAACTATGTTCTTTCTGTTAAGCATAAATGGAACATGGTACTTACATATATAAAAAAATGACTTTGCATTCTGTAATCATACTTTCATATGAAATTTGTGCTATACAAAAAGAATACTGTGATTGGGTTTACTGTATGTATACTTCACAGCATAATATAAAATGCAGTCTTCAGTCCAGGCGAAGTTCACTTATACCTTAGGCCTTTTCATCACTTACCACCAGACAAGATGAACGTCAGGTATCATTTATAAAGAAAAATAATAAAATTTGCAAATAAAATCACGTTTGTCTGACCACTAAGGAGAGTAGGGACATGCCCATTACATTGTCTCTCTCTCCAGTCGTTCCCTCATGTCTGAGGATCGTGGTCAGCATCAGGGTTGCATGTACAGGGGATGATCTGCCTCCACTGGTTTCGGTCCATCGGCTCCAAATTTGGAGGTCGATGAGTCTTTGATCTGGTCGGTCCATCTCGTTGGTGAACGACCGTGCGCTCTTTTGCCTGCTGTGTTCCCAACCACAATCAATTTCTCCAGACTATCGTCTCCTCTGCGGACTGTGTGGCCGAAGTAAGAAAGGATGCGCTGCCGGCATATGGTTGACAGGGGAGTTTTAATTCGAAGCTGGGCCTATTCTCAACATTCGCCTCCAGCACCACATCTCGAGCGCATCAATCCTTTGTCTTTCTCGAGCCAATATTGTCCATATTTCTGCTCCATACAAGAAGATAGGAAATACTAGAGCTCGTATTAATCTGATATTGGTCTTAATACTAATTCCTCTCTTCTTCCAGATGCCACTTAATCGGGACATGGCATCCCTTGTCATTCCGATCCTCCGTTTAATTTCGGGGGCACAGCTGCCATCGCTGTTGATCTGGGAGCCCAAGTATATATAATGGTCAACGTTTTGTATGCCAGGTATATGGTAGATAGTTTTCCGGCTCGATCAATTGTCATTACTTTAGTTTTTGATCTATTTACTGTAAGACCCATCTTGACGCTCTCCGATTTGAGTCTCTGAAACAGCTCATTCATATCCTCCATTGATGTGGCCAAGAGAATAGTGTCGTCGGCATATCGGAGATTCGATATTCGCTTTCCGCCTATAGGGAAACCCCTTTCCCAGTTTTCTAGTCTTCCGAATAATATACTCTCCATATATGTTGAAAAGTGCAGGAGACAAGATGCAACCTTGTCTCACTCCCTTCCTCGTTTGAAACATATTCGAGCATTCAGTGTCTATCCTAATGAATGAGCGATTTTCAGAATACAAGCTCTGAATAAGAGCAACGAGGTGTTCAGGAGCCCCCATCTCAAGTAGCACATTCCACAGTTTATCCCACTGCACGCAATCGAAAGCCTTCGTGTTGTCAATAAAACATAGGACGACAGGGCAGTTGAATTCCCTGCTTTTCTCAATGATTTGACGGACGTTCAGTATTTGTTCCCGCGTTCCTCTGCCTTTAACGAAGCCAGCCTGCTCTGCGGGTATTTGGTGGCTTAAAAAGTGGCTCAGACGTCGATTCAGAACATGCAGAAGAATTTTACTAGCATGAGATATTAACGCTATTGTCCTGTAATTTCCACAATCTTTAGAAGAACCCTTCTTATGTAGTGGGATAAACACCGATTCTGTCCAGTCTTTTGGCCATCTTCCAGTTTTCCAGATGGCATTGCAGATTTCAGTGATGACCTTTGTGCCCTGTTGACCAAGGTTTTTCAGTATTTCAGCTGTTATCGCATCCTTACCTGGTGATTTATTGCACTTGAGAGCTTTAATGGCATGTTCAATTTCTGACATAAGGATATCAGGTTCCTCTGCCGCCCATGTAATACTGGCGCTAGCAAATTCTTCAGTGTCATACAACTCCGCGCAGTAGTTCTTCCAGCGTTCCAGTACCTGAGATACATCTGTAAGAAGTCGTCCGTTTTCATCTGCGATAGCACAGGTTCGTGGTTTACGCGTCCCAGACAATTCTTTTACTTTTTGAAAAAGATATCTAGATTCGTTTTTCAGTGCGTGCTGTTCAAGTTCGAGACAGATCTCATTGATGTGGTTCTCATAATCTTTCCGACATCGTAGTTGAACTTGGCGGCTTAATTCTGTATAGCGTTGCCGATCTTCCGCTGAACGTATGCCGTTCTGCTTTAGTTCACGTCTCTCAAGGATGATCTGAGACGTCTCTGGTGTAATAAAGTCTTTCATACCAGGCTTTACTAACTTATTTTCTCTAGCTGTTTGTTCGATTATCCTTTTGAAATACTCCCATTTGCTATTGATGTCTGCAATGGTATTTGGAAAGTCTCTCATCTTTTGTTCAATGCTATCTCTAAAGCAACTGAAATTTATACCACTCATGTTTGGAGCCACTTCGGGTTTCTGTATCCTTTTCAACCGCAGCTGAACCGTTGCTACAAGAAGCTGGTGGTCGGAGCCACAGTCAGCGCCCGGGAGTGTTTTGGTGTTCGTCACTGAGCTTTTCCATCGCGAGCTTTTCCCTATCAGTATGTAGTCAATCTGATTTCTACATCTGTCACCTGGGGATATACAGGATAGTCTACGGATGTGATGTTTGAAGCAGGTGTTCATGATGGTAAAATTTTCTTCGTAGCAGAACTGCATCAGACGTTCCCCCCTGTCATTTCGCTCTCCGATTCCGTATTTACCAGCAATATGACGGAGATGGTTATCGTCTGTGGTATCCCCAATCTTGGCATTGAAATCCCCTAAAATGATAGTAACCTCTCGCTTCGGAAGTCCTCTGAGCACCGCAGTCAGTGTATCGTAAAAATCCTCCGTTGCCTCTTCAGTTGACTGTGCTGTGGGGGCATATACTTGCACGATGTTAAGCTTGCACGGTATGGTGTTAATTTTCAGTGTTATTATACGATCGCTTACTGGGTTATATCCTACAACGCATTTGTTCAACGATTGTGGCACGATAAAGGCCACTCCTCGGCTGCTATCGCCTTCTGGGCCCGAAAAATACACTGTATTGCCAAGTTCAGATGTAAAGTGTCCTTGTCCTTTCCAGTGTGTTTCGCTTAGCCCTAGCAGGTGAACCTTCTTCCTCCGCATTTCGTTTTCCACAATTCCCAATTTTCCAGGCTGATTAAGTCCGCGCACATTCCACGTTCCGATGAGGTGGGGATGTCGGATCGATGTGTAGGTGTTAGATTCATCAGTCGCAGAATTTCCATGCATTGCCTGACGAGCCGCACTCGCATGGCCGGTTGCACATTTCACACCATCTCTCCCGGGAAGATGGCGCCGGGCGTAAGCCGGATTACCAGACATACTATTTCCTTGTTCTCCCTTTATGCTGACTCTCTAGGGAAAGTAGAAGCAGTGGTTTCCCGTTGCCTTCTGCCCCAGACATTTTAGAAGTTATTTAGACTTCAAGGTCGCTGTTGCCTCTTCGATCGGTTGTCCGATCGGGATTAATTGTAATTTAAGGAAATTACGGTGTACTGAGTTGGGCAAATATGCAACATGTAAATGATCTTGCCCGGACAGCGTTTATTGTTGTGTAGTTGCAGATTTGCTGCAAACTTTACAGAAAATATTTTACAGAATTGGACAGTCTACTTATTTGTCCATATAAAACATCAAAAATACATATTTAAAGAATAAAATTATATCATTATCTACACTTTAAAAGATATTTTCACAAAATCACACTACAAGTTATTGAAACAGGGATGACACTTAAGTAAATGGAGAAAAAATGTGCACACCAAATGAAATTTCAACTCACAATTTGAACAAGAAAAGAACAAACATTAATGTCAGTGCAAAAATTGTGTAGAAAAAACTGGTAGCTTTAAAATCAACATCAATAAAATAACACTAATTAACAATAACAATAATTAGATATTAAATTGAAAGTCAACACACAAATAGTGTTAATAGCGCAAGACACTCAACAAATATTGTTTTGACTATATACAACTTTATCTTTCTAAACCTGAATATTGATGAGTATCTGGTAAGTTCATGATTTCTTTATATGACTATATATTATCACCATTATTTCTCAAATAAATGTATTCGCAGTGAATAAACTCCACTTTAACCTTCCTTTACATTATCTAATAATTGGCAATAATAAGTTTATCATAGGAAATAGAAATGTTGAGTGACTTTCGCTAAAGTAGCTGGTAAGTACAAGGCAGGGCCCGGTGCGCGGGGTACCTGCTTGGATGCAAACTCAGTGGCAGATGTTTCACCCTCGTGTTCAGCAAACCAGTCTACCTCCTGCTTGCTCTCCTTCACATCTGCTGGTACTGCGTCCAAATGTAACTGATAGGAAAAACAAGAGAAAATATAAATAAAAATACTTTCAGATCATAGAATAGGTTAGAATAACTATTGTTTTTTGACAGTTCTAGATTGTAAGCACACTTTTATTTTTATAAAATAATCTGTTAATAGATAAATAAAACAGGTACTTGCGAGTACTAATTATATAGCTGCAACACTAACTTGTAAGAAAAGACAAAATGATATTATTTTAGATAATTAAAATGCAAGATAATGTGACATTCAATTCGATGTAAGAAATTGAAGTGAAATTAATATAAAATAATAAATTAATTGTCAAACTAATTTAAATAGGTTGAGTTTTGTGTATCTTGCCATGTGCCTGCGACGGCATACCATCTCCTGGTTTTGTGTCATAGTTTTCATTCTGCACAGTGTTTCTTTATTAGATATCTTATCAAAATTATAATACTAGTACTTGCATAAAGCACAAACATGACGTCATGCTGCGAGTCATTGAACATATAATTTCAGAAAGATTAATAATTTTTATTACTTGATTTTTGATGCCATCTTCGATATTGTTAACAGTCTGCACTATGTAATGAAAATCCCATATGAATAATAGTTAGGAAGCTTCCCTGTATAACGTCATACTGAATTTTAGTACAGGGAAGACGAATCAATCGATCAGACAAGATGATCCAATGTTTAATATAACTTTAAGGGTGGCTAGATATAATTTAATATTTAATTGATAGGGACATCAT
Source organism: Scirpophaga incertulas (assembly GCA_036419045.1). NCBI lineage: Eukaryota > Metazoa > Arthropoda > Insecta > Lepidoptera > Crambidae > Scirpophaga > Scirpophaga incertulas. Next base: position 25,214,132 of record CM071627.1, on the reverse strand, counting down.
TGTCAGGTGACCTATGATGATGATGATGATTTGCATGTAACACAACTACACAGCAACGGCTTCCACCCCCCCTCCCACAATACCCTGCCCACAATGTGTTGCTATTTCAATTGATTGGGACCTAGCGCACTAGTTCACCAGATTGAATTTTAATGCCGTTTAGTACACAATAATGGACTTATTTATGGAGTGAAATAAATTATACAATGTTTATAATTGAACTTGGAACTATTAAAGTGCTAAGACAGTGAATGATGAAAGATTTAATCTAGTAAAAATAATTTTAAATTTCTTTAAAATTAAGTTTTACAACGGTTTTTGTGTAGACTAGTAAGATAGAGCAATCATTGAGATACCAGTTTGATAGATTGTATGTGCTTCTGAACAAGTAGTATACATAATAATTAAAACAACAAATAACTTTCAATATTTCATTTCATTTTCAATATTTTTGTATTAACACCTAATTCTGTAAAAATTATTTGAATCTATTTTATAACTACATTAACTGATCTGGGTATTTCAGATTATTGGTTTCATAAAGAATTATGTAAGATTTCACTCCTGGAAACTATTTTTTTTTTTCTCATTTTCTCTACAAATTAATGTATGCTCTTAATCATTTTGTTACATTATTTCCATCATATTACCTTAGTCCCATGAGTTTTCATAGCTTGATCAGACATAGCACTTAGTTTATCCCGATACATTTGTGCCACATGAGAGCTGTATTTCTGCCTAGCATCTTCTGTCACCAAGCCATGTGTCCGAAAGAATTGAGTCTAAACAGAGATAAAAAAATTATACCTAAATATGAAAAACTTATTGGCACAGTTTGGGTTTTATATTTTATGCTATGGAAAGTAAACAATGCTGCCATTACCGCATTCACGTTCCCGCCTAACTGCATATTTCGAAGCTGCTTCCATGTCCAATTAGTGTCAAGTTGTGTAGACCTGACAAAAGTAAGGTGCACTCCTAAGCTTCGATGGACTGCGGAGCAATCCAAACATATGAACACACCGTACGTCACAGATGACCACGTAGGGTTCTTGGCATTGCAATCGAAACATACCTGTAACAAAAATTAACCTTTGACATTCATTTGATAGCTGCTTACAATATGTAATACGACATCATTACACACTTTATTTGCTGGTATTGCTCGTAATCTTTGAAAAACAGCTTCAATATTGTTTTTACTCGGCCCTACGTTAGCCATTTTCGACGTGGTGTTGTCACTCAAATGTCAATGTCATATTATTATGGTGAATTGGCGAGGGTCCGAATTCAGCCCATATGCGCTGTTGGTACCAATATTTTTTTATACCACGTCAGTGGCAAACAGGCCTACGTACACTTATAACCGTACATATAGCCTAGACAAATGCCACTTAGCATTAGCGTTCAGTCACTGCGGAAAGAAAAAATGTATGGAGATGTCACGTGACTTATCGTTACCTAATGTCATCTCCATACATTTTGCCTTTTCCGCAGTTTCGAATACTAACGCTAAGTAGCATTTGTCTAGGGTACGGCACAGTCCACCGTAGCCTATGGACACTTGCAACACCAGGGGTGTCAATCGTGACCCCTTTTGAAGTAAAGTGTAAACTTATGAAAAAGGCGTACTATAACACTGCTTGTTACCTCGAAGATAAAAGCCCCTGGGCATAATTATCCTGGTCCCAGTTCTTGGTGATCCTAATTTTAGCTGTATTATTATTTTTTGTTACTTGTATTGTAATATGTTATTTGTATCATAACTTTCCTTTTGCTTGTTTTAAGTAGCTGATAATATGTTTTTTTTTTTTGTTTGTATATGACGATTGTAAGTGATCACGTGTGATTCTAAGCAATAAAAGTGTTTGACTTTGACTTTGAAGAACCCCATAGTCCCTGTAGCCCTCTGGGAAAACTTCGACAGGGAGCTCATTTCACAAATGAAGTGTAGGCATGAGGAAATTCCTCTGGAAGTACACCGTACGGGGGCTATTTAGCTTCCAATGAAAGCATAAGCATGAACTCTTTGTCAATGGTGACAAGTGCGATGATAAATTATATATATATATAGTAGCGTGCAAGCAATATATATATTTCAAAAACACTACAATAGCGCTCTAAGCCTAGCCTTTTTTTTCCTGAGGAAAATGCATTAAGTGCACATAACGCCAGCTGTGGCGAGCCGGCGGTTATGTGGGGCTCTCCTCCGCAAAAGGGGGAGGCCTACCCACTAAAAACCTCAGGGATGGCCTTCCTCAGCGAAGCGGAAGCGACTTCCGGGAACCCCCATCACCCGCCGGCGACCCGCGGCGGCGCCGTCGAGGTCGGATGGCGCAGTGGTGGCAATGTGTCGATCCCTCCCGTCCTATTCAATACAGATACTCACCGAAGCGGCCGTACCCGGTGAGTATCTGAATCAATCGACCTTCGATTTCGATTGAAGTAGACGACCTCCTCCTTCCCGTGGAGCCAAGTCTAGCCTAACCTTTCAGAACTTTTTTGTAATTATATTGCCTACAATATACAGTGCCCTACGTTGTCATTCCATGTCTACGTCATTCCTCAGACAAGAAGTGATAATGTGACCAAAGTACCTAAAACTAATCATAATTTCAACAGGCTTTCTATTAAGGCGCAACACAGGTAAATTTTGTGGATCCTTTTTTTTAACGTAGTGAAATGCTGTTACTCATACCTATTTAGGTTATGTCGGACTCTCTGCCAAAAAGGGCTACGGAAACCCTAGTACACTACCGCGGCCCCGTCGTTGTATATACTCGCCGTAGCAAGCGCCTCCCATTTACCCTGAGCGACGCAGATGTTCATGCACGGCTCTCGTCCCCGCAATTCCCCGGCACTACGTGTCACCGGGCTGCACAATTTTTGTAACGCGAAGAGGGTGTTGGAGCCATCGGTGATCACCATCGCCGTTTATCCGGAGGTCTCGGGTCTTATAAAAATAAAAACAAGTCGGTTCGTTCCGGTTTTTGTTCCGGTTTGGGTTCGGTTCAAACCCTTGTTTATAATAATGCAATTCTTTTTAATCATCTTTAGTTGCACGGAACGACGTTCCGGAGCATTCCGGCTCAACAACACCACTGATTTAATCTCGTCTCGGAGATTATCAATTCGACACGTATGTATGTAATATTTCTAGAACTACCTAGTTTTCGTATATGTTAGTCTATATCGCGTCTGTACTGATCTGCCAAATTTCAAAAGTGTATGTATGTATGTATGTTTTTATGTTTGTGTTCGCATTTCTCCGGAACTACAAGTCCGATCTAAACAATTCTTTTTTTTGTTTTACTAGGTATTGTTTAATTTAGGGATACTGCAAGATTCATCGAAATCGGTTGCGTGCTTTTTAAGATAGGGATTTTTTTATTAACCGACTTAACAAAAAAAGAATAAACCGAATTAATCGTACCTTACGTAAGTTTAGAAAGAATAAACACAACACAACTAAAATTTCACTTACAACTACAGAAAGAAAAATATATATTTACTTACAATATCAATATCAGGAACCTTTATGGACTTACCTACGACCTTAGCTAAATAAATTAAGAAATAAAAATATTAAAAAATAAAACTTACTTCAAAATTGAACGCAACTAACTTACTTACATATGTTTGGAAAGAATATAAAAGAACTAAAAATTAAAAAATAAATACGATAACTGCTGTCTTAAATAAACTAACTTTGATATACCAACTATAGAGGTCGGTGCGCGGGGAGGGGTAACGTGTTTGGTTAGATAAATGTGTGTTGTTGAGATTGGTTCATTTGTATCCGTATCAGTATCAGTACAAAGATTCGAATCAGTAAAGTGCTTCGTTTGCATCATTTGTTTCAGTGTCAGTTCAGAGTCACTATACACTGATATAAATATTAATTCATTTGTATCAGACTCTGAGTCAATCGTGTTAGCGTCGCGTATCGAATGAAACCGAAGCGCTGGTAGAGATTTGAATTAGTGAATAGTTTACTGTCATCGTCAGGCATCGACTTAAAAAAATACCTAGTTGGTATATCAAAGTTAGTTTATTTAAGACAGAAGTTATCGTATTTATTTTTTACCTCTTTTATATTCTTTCTAAACTTACGTAGGTAAGTTTGCGTACAATTTTGAAGTCGATTTTTTTAAAATATTTTTTATACATTCTCCCTGATGAGAGAAAGTAAAACCTGTAGTCTTGATCTTAATCATTCGAATTTCATGCTTTCATTCTGTTCATTCTATGAACACATTCATTTGATATGTCAGTGTCAACTTACTTATGTACAAATTTGTTTTTGGTATCTGTGACGGGAGCCAGAAGAACGGCTATTATACTCGTATGCTTGGTTTTAGTAAATTTATGAAATTTTGTGATAATAAACATTTCTTTTCCTTTTTACACATAATAGTGAACAAAATTTTGTACGCCATGGAATATTATAAGTTGAGAAGCTTCAATAGTTATATGAAAGTATGTTCACAAGATTAGCTTCAATCACCTTGTCTTGAATTAAGTGCAACTTTTTTTTGTCTACGTGCCCGTTCTTCAGGCTGAAGGGAGAAAGTTATGGGATTTATCGCATATAAGAGGCTGTCTTTGACAGCGTTTTAGGTGTTTTTCATAAATAAAAATAGTGTAAATGGAAAACGTGAACTTTCAACCGGTCGGCGAGGAGATTGAGAGAGCACTAATGGACCTCGGGCCGCTGCTTGGAGTCACCATTAAGGAAGAGGTGCCCGATGAATTGTCTGATGTAGCGTCAGCTTCCGCACCCGTCTCCGCCCTAAATGTGAGTCTATTATATCTGCCCATAATATTTACATAAAATAGAAAGTTTGTGAATATGCTACATCAATATTTTCATGTTATTTTTTCCTTCTCTATCTTGACAGCTGTTACTTGCTATTTTATGCATGTAATTACTCAAAGTAATAGGTGATTGTATAATTTTATATATATGTTTTTACCTATTGTACTGTCTATAGCTGTTGCTGGCAATTACAAGTTGATTGTAATTAAGAGCCATATTACATCTCGAACGCGATTTTTGCGAAAAATGGTCAATTTTGGCTTTCTTGATGTCAGAAACAATAATGCATTAACAATTTTGACTTAATGAATTATGCAGAATTGATATTGACATAGTTCGTAGCGGTCTCACTTTTTGTACATTTTGCTTAACTCTTTAATAAAATCCAAAATTGTAGAGAAAGATTCTCATAAAATGCTTTTTTGAATCACTTTTTTGAACTCCTGGATTGAACTACTGTTTTACTTAAATGAAATTAACAAATATAATTTTATCTCTGTCTTATAGTTAGTAGCGGCCTTGGAGTTTTGATATATTGATTTAATATATAACTTTTATTTTATTCTGAACAAAAAACTTCAAAAATCGCTTTAAGTTGACTGTAAATATCTTCTATCTACGATAGTATTTATCAATAAAATTTATACCAGAATTAATGTCACTTTATGAGGAATAAATTTTATATATTTTTTAAGCATGAATGTACACTTCTGGACACATCTATTGGCCCACCTTAGAGTTTAGGTTTCCATGGCTCCTACCGAAATATGATTGCTAGATTGAACAAAAACTATTAATGCAGTTTTAAACCTGATACATTTTACCATCTTTTTCGATCGTATTGTTTTAAATTTGAATTCAGAATGCCATACAACATGGAACTACGCCTAACAAGTCGGGTATGCGCCTTGTTAAAGGCAATTGATTTTTGAATAAAAAACATGTTTTATCAAATAAAGGTTTAATTTAATAACGCGTGTTGCCTCCATGGGCATCTACCACAGCTCTCATACGATTAGGCATAGAGTTTATCAACCGCTCTATGAAATTTTGAGGGATCATCTCTCATTCCTCTTCTATGGCAGTTTTCAACTCCTGCATCGTCTGGGCAACTGGCTGACGAGCCCTAACACGTCTTTTTAGCTCGTCCTACATGTGCTCAATGGGGTTCAAGTCTGGGCTTCTGGCTGGCCAGTCCATAACTGTGATGTCCACATCCCGAAGATATTCCCTGACGATGCCGGCCGTATGGGCTCTTGCATTATCATGCATAAAAAGGAAATTTGGGCCCACATAGTCCGCATATGATATCATGTGGGGTTCTAAGCACTCACGAATGTACCTTTCAGCATTTAATGCTGGCAGCCGTGGTCCTGTAACAACCTCAAGTTGAGTTTTGCCGCTCGCGGATATACCGCCCCAGACAGTCCATCAGCCACCGCCATAAGCAACCCTCTCTTCAAAGCAGCATTGTTCGAAGCGCTCTCCTTTACGTCGGTAGACCTTCTTCCTTCCATCATTGCCATGTAACACAATTTTAGACTCATCAGAAAAGTACACGGCTCCAATCTTGCTGTGTCCAATTTAAATGAGTGCGTGCGAAATGAAGGCGCGCTATTCGGTGGGCTCGCTTTAGTTTGGGCCCATTAACTGGCTTGTGTGGTACCAAATCGCGTTCTTTTAACCTTCTCCGAACAGTTCGAGCGCTCACAGATACTCCGTGGAAGTCGCGAAGTTGGTTTTGTATCTCAATGGAGGTAAGGTGATGATTTCTCAAGCTGGTCGTCACGATGAATCGATCCTGCCTTTCAGTTGTGACCCGAGATCGTGGCCTTTCTTGGCGACGAACAAAGTCGCCAGTCTCTAGGTAACTCTGATAAACATTTCGGACCGCAGATCGACTTAAATTAAGTTCAGCACTCACATTTCTTTGGCTGTGTCCGGCCTGAATAAGTGCCACAGCTTGGGCGGCGACTTCAGGTGAAGTACCCATAGATTATTGATAGAACCTCACCTTAATGTTAAGAATAAGTAATGTTTGTTGCAAAACCAAAGATATCAATCACACTTTTAAGAATTAAATCCAAGTAAATTCGATTATTTGACATCAACAAACAGGCTCCAAATTGTCTTTTGTTTCTTTAAATTCTGTGTTCGAAATTCAAAAAAAGACTATTGAATGAAATTGTGAATGTGCCAGGTTCAAGACTGCATAAAAACTTTTTGCTCGACATAATATAAAATTTTAGCTAGGACCAAACGAAACTGAAAATGATAGGTGGGCCAATAGATGTGTCCAGAAGTGTATTATCTTATTTCAATAAAAACGATAAATATTACTGCAAAATTACTACAAAATGCTATGCACAGGCTGTCCGAATTCGTTATAGCTTGAGGCTCCTCAGAGTCGAACCTATGTCAAATTTCTTCCACTAATATCGATTGAATCCAGTGATCGTGTCATTGAGCATCAGTGTATACAGCGATTATCAGTTTTGATCATGTAAATAAAATTATTTTTTAGCAACTTTTAAACTATTATTTATTTTGAATTTCATATCTTTTCTTAAGTTATTCTAGTATTTGAATCTGATAATCATCAGATGCAATCCTGTTGATGAGCTAATGATAGATAGTAAAAATAAAACTTAAAACTGCCGTTATATTGCCCTGCCCGCCACATAAAATTTATTGTTCAAACCATCCCCGATTGCAACCAAACGAGCTCGAGGGTGGGTTTCTCTGTGCTGAACGGTTGACACATTCAAAAGTGTTATTTGTTTTTTTTTTTAATTTGGAATTTACATATTTTTCATATGTTGTTGAATTATTCTTTAACTTAATTTCATTATTTTAAGTGTGGATTGAAAAACGTCTAGGTATAGATGTGAAAAAATGTTAAGACATACATTACAAAATTCAAATACATTAAGAAATGTTAACAAAGCAAGTTACTTCTTTTGTCAATACATGTGTTATATTATATCATATAATTATATTATTACTATTTAGCACTAATATTAATAATGGGACTGTTACTGAATGAGCTCTGCTAAGACATAGTTGACTCCCAAAAATCTAAATCAATGCCAAATAGATGATTCTGTTTTATGATGATTTATACTCCTATATAATTGTAACTAGTTTTTTTCTAATCTGAGCTATTTTTAATTTAAACTAAAACCGTCTTTTGCTAAATAACATACTAGGTAATAAAATAAACATTATTTTTAACAATATCATCTGTCCTATTTATAATATCATTTTCATATAATGTGTTTCTTAATATACTATGTATATATAGCAATAACGAATTATTGAATAAAAATATCAATATAAACATTTTGGGAAAAGTATCAAAATCGCTTAGTCATAGGGTCAACACACTATTTTGGGCGTGTGACCTTCAATGAGTTGTCTGACACTTCGAAATACCTAATCTCGTAGAATGAAGAATTGTAATAGGCCTCTTAACCTAAGTACAGCTTCATTGATTGTAAGTTTACAAGTTAATGTTCTTTATATGATCAATTTTACATAATTGATCTAATCATACTCAGATACACTGATTGAGCAATATACATATGTAGCTAATGTAGTTATGATTGTCTGTATGTTGCTTAAGTATACTGGTGTTCTTAATTGGTGGCTTAATTTCTAGGTTACTTATACTTCACTTTTTAGTTGAAATATACTTTGTCATAATAGCATGGACATAAAATAATTATATATAGTCCACCAATCATTGTTCTGTATGTGTGATTTCCATTGTTTGATGGTGTATCTTAATAATTACTTCCATATGTTAGAGAACCAACATAATTGAATGGAACTCTAATACTTGATAGCAATGTTCTTCTAGCAGTTTCTTTTTATTATAACAGGATGTAGCATTTATCCAATCTAATAAATTCTACAAATTTTAAAAATTATTTCATAAATCCTGAACATTTATGTAATTATTTTTATTATTCGATAAAAATGAGCTAGTAATAATCTAATTAATGTGTATACAATGTTCGAGTGGTCATGATGCAGAGTGTTTGATGTCACCACATTTATTGCAACTACTTAGGTGATGGTAGCAATGAGGCATTAATTGTGGCAAAACATTCTTCAGGCCTTATTAGCATGATGATGAACCATATATAATATTACATTTTTCTATGATTATCAGGTGAGTGGTGAAGGTACAGAAACAAATGAAAATGGGGAGGGTGCTACTGGTGGTGCGGACTCCCTGGCTTCTCCAGGAGGGTCAGGAGCCTCTGCGACAGCCACTGGTGGTCAAGCAGCGGTGCAGGATCCGTCAGCAGCTCGCTGTGTACTATGCGATGCGACGTTGGCCCTGCAAGACGGCACACCCAAGCTTATGGAGTGTCTTCACTCTGCCTGCGAACCCTGCATCAACTCAAAGTTGCATGAACGCCAGGCCAGTTCCCGGGACTTTCTCGGCGAGTTATTACTTTATTTTTATATACATATAACATTCATCTAACAGTCATTACTTTTATCGTATAGCAACAAAAAGCAATGTAGCTTTTCATATTTTATATATGTAGAGTTAAACTATAGAAAGTGCTGCCTGAGTACGTGTTTCATATGGTTGGTATAACTGTTTCCACATTGATCCGTCAAGTTTCTTACCTAAACGTTGCCGATTATTGTTCATTTGTCGTCGACGCCTATTTGTTCATTTTTCGTTGACGCTTATTTGTTCATTTGTAATCGATGCCAGGCGCTCGCTATCTGCCGGTCGAAATGTCGGTGCAAAAGTGACTGCGACTACCAATATGGCGGAGTAATTATAAGAATTTTGCATTTGTATGATGAGACAAAATTCGCGTAAATTTTATTAAGAAAAGTTTAATACTGAAATCGGATCACAGAACCCATACATGATTCAACGTTTGATCATAGATGACTCCAAACTGGAGTGTTCTGTTGATTGCATATAAGAGCACTACAAAATACCGAGTTACTTAATAGCACAACTTCTATCTCCAGGCAGTATATGCTTTTATTTTTCACCACACTTTTAAGTGTATGATTAGTTGAGTTCACTGTATCTTGGGGAAACAAACATCCCTAAATATTAATAAATACTTCGATTTAACAAATTAACTAATAAGTAATGCCTACATAACAGATTTCTACGTTAATTATAGATTCATTGTCACTTGTGTCAAATATATTAAGAATGTTTGATTTGTGTAGCTTCCTCCATCCTCTCTAAATGTCCAAATTGTGAAAATCCAATCCATCCTCTCTAAATGTCCAAATTGTGAAAGCATTCCTGTTTCAATTTTTGTCACTAAATCGTGATTCACACTGCACACTTTCTGTATGACACTATTTCGCAATTTTATTTATCGTCATATTAGCTAAACCTCTCAAATCTCTCATTTCATTGCATTAATTATTCATTGCTTACTTTTATTCTTCTTTTGCCACACCCAGTATTCACTCCATGCACAACCAAACATGCCTATTTTGACAAGGTCTAGTTGTTCATGGTACAAATGAGTTGCTACACAGCCTTTCTAGTCTGCTAACTATTTCAGCAGTAATCCTGTTACGCCCAGCCGCCTTTCCACCATAGTTATTTCCTTTCATCTTTCTTATAATTTCCTGATTACTATGATTTGACTTAATCTTCCTTAAACAAAATTTTAAAATATTTGCTCCTTATCCTTAGCTGATATTTTTCACATTTTAAAACGTATCCAGTCTGACTCTGATTTTAAGCAACTGTTTTAACACTAGCTGTTTTTATCAACTTCCAAAACGACCTTTTTTTTAAGAGGGGAAAATCACCTTATTTGACATTCTTTATTCTGATAATATGCTTAACTGCAATCTTTCATCTATTATAATTCATTCTTGCCTCATGTACATCCCTATTCGTTGTGAAAAATTTTCGTTAATTTCCTCGTGGTAAATATCGTGGTAATAAAATTTTAATATTACTTTGTTTGTCAATCATAGTCAATCATAGTCAAGTCAAATATAGTCAAAATTAGTACTTAAACTTATTAATTAAGTGTTATTTGTGGTTATTTGATTTATTATTAAATTATTTTGAGCATCATATTTATTTTTGCAAACAACCACCTCAGCTGTTACCCTATCTTGACAACGCGACATATCCAAATTTGATCACCATAAAAACGATTCTAGTGAACATTAAAAGATAGTTACATTAAAAGATAGACATATACTGTTGCGGACATTTTTTTATATCATTTTAACAGGAATAATTCTTTTAACATATTTTTGTAAGGAAAATCGCTTTCGAAGGTAAAAAGGATATGTGATATTGAAGAAGAAATAGAGTATTCCAGTATTGGTGGTGGTGTTGGTGGTCTAGCTAAAAAAAGAAATAACCAAACATCTTCTTTACTATCATAATATCATAATTAATGGCACAATATCTGCACAGGCGCGGAACGCATCACAATCATGTGTCCTTCATGTCGACTGCATTGCCAGGTAGCCAACATGATTGACCAGCGCTTTGTGCTCGAAAAGATGGCTGTCGATCAGGCAGGCTCTACAGGTTAGTAAGAATAATTTATTTATTTATTTTATTTATCTATAAACGTAGCTCAGCTCTGCTTTCCGCCTTTAAGCTTGATCATCACTAAAGTTCTTGCTGTCGGTCATCATTAGTCAAGTTTGTCCAGTAAGGGCTACAGTGCTGCCTGCGGGGACTCGGGTCATTATCACCACTAGATTGTTTCCCCCCACAAATTATAGTATCCTTTGAGAACGAGAGTTCATTGAGGGACCAAAGGTCGATTGGAAGGTACTATACTCATTCAATTCATTAATACAAAGTGTATTAATGTAATTTTATTTTGTTAATGGTACAAAATGTTGTATTGTTATATAGTGTGTATCTTGATAAAGTGCACAAACGAAGAGGGGGAAAATTATACTTTTTTATAAATAAAAAGAAAAAGAATAATTTATGTAATATTTTCACTAATTATATCATTTATTCACGTTTTTGTGAAATTAGCCTTTTTAGTTTTTGATAATGATTGATAATATATATTTTTTTAATTTTTATAGATTAGTCAGATAGATCACTTCTCTAAAAAGTTAAATCTATTTTACCAATACAAGGTAGCAATTGCAAAAAAATATTTATTTATTTATTTATTTCAACAAAAGCTTACAACTATCATTACAGTCTATAATTAAGGGCAATAACTTCACAACCATGGCATCAATTTCTTTAGAGCTTTGCGGAGTATGGCAGGAGTAAAACTGAGTGACAGATTGTATAATGAAGTGATTAGAAAGAAATGTGGTTTGAAAGAGGATATCGTGACAAGAATAGAGAAAGGGATGCTTGGGTGGTTTGGGCATGTGGAACGGATGGATGAAAGTAGACTGACCAAAATGATTTATGAAGCTGGAGTGAGTGGAGACAGGGGACGAGGAAGACCTAGGCGAACATATTTCGAACAAATCGAAAGTGTCCTCAAAAAAGGCCAGGTCAGAAGTACCCGCAATCGTCGAGCATGTATGAGGAATGTTATGAAAGTAGATGAAGCGAAAGAGATATGTAAGGACCGTAGCAAGTGGAAGGACGTAATCTCTGCCTACCCCCGTGGGAAAAAGGCGTGAGTGTATGTAGACACTGTATAAGGCATTTACTTTAGTTTTTACTAAGTAGTAGTGTGAAAAAACAGGCCAAATTTAATATTTTTTGAAATAATTAGGCCATTAGATATGGTGTTTAATGTATCTATAAAAATATATAACTAAACGTTTTTTAAGAGCTGGTTTGTCTTTAACGGCTCTTAGACGCTTGACGGCGATACTTCAAGTCCTGTGTGTGGTTTGAGTGAATACTTAAATTGCAATTGCAGTAGTTAGATTCAGATAATTATATGAAAGATAAAGATTGTTGACATTATATTATATTATATATAGTATATATTTAGCTTAGAAGAAAAGATCGTTTGTGGTAAACTTTACAGGTTTCGCCCGTCAATCAGAATACGGTAATTTTGTCGTTCAATTGCTGGTCCAAATGTTTCAGTTAAACCTATGTCGAGTTGCACAGCTGGGTGATTTTGAAACGTCGGAAACTTTTCGAATCCGACTGACATTCAATCCGAATCGAATCCGTTCGACTCGAAAAATGCTATTCTAAAACACCGTCGGAAAGGCCACGGGAAGCTTTCCGTTCGGAAAGTCAACCATAGAGTGACATGCATTCACCTTTACGTTTACAAAGTATGATTGAAAATGGTAGGTTTAGTAGAAAATGACATGCACCATATTTTAGTTTCGGCACAAATAAATAATGTAATAATTTAATATTTTTAAGACTTAATTTGCATAATTACTACCTTAATTAACATAATTAATTACAAATTGTTCAATAGAAAATATTCAAAATAAGTAAACAAAGAAATACATGACAGTGAAGTCTTTTGCATAAACTATCTTTGTAAACAAGAATAATGAAAGTGAAGTTTGTGTTCTTTGAAGTTTAAAACTTTTTCTATCCAACATAGTCATCAACAATTTTAACTTAATAACGTTTTATTCATAATAAAAAATGGTAAGTACAACTTAGACACACGGAGTCCTTCATCTATTATTGCGGGGACCGAAAGGAGGACGACGCCATCAAACGACTCATAACCCCGTCATGCTTAGCAACTGATGAAGAGATCAGAAACTACAATTGGCAAATGTCGTTCAAGGACCAAAATAATGCAGCGATCTAGGTGCCAATTATTTTCGTACCTCTAATTCTAGTTTTATTTAAGTTAATATAAAGTTAATGTTTGTATTTTGTTTTTATTTTTTTATCATTATTAAGTATGCATGTGTATATGTATGTTAATATATAGGTATAGCGTAAGTTTAAAATGAGTATATTGTATATATTGTTAGCTGCGTAAATAAATTAAAATTGAGTACATGTAATTAAGAGAATTGTAAAAAAATTTAATAAGAATTATAAAGGGCATGGACTACGAGTCTGTGGAATAGCAAATGTATAATTAATAAAAAAAAAAAAAAAAAGTACACTTAGACTGTGTTATAGTTCTGCTAAACATTATCAAACTTAGACTGTGAAGTTCTGTTAAACAACATGAAGCGATGTTGGCATTTATGCGCGCCCACGAAGACTATGCCAAGGGCAGAGTCATGGGAGCTGACGCTGCGCGTAAGAAAAAACGTTTGGCGGAGGAGATAGCCCAGACTCTAAATTCTTTAGGGTCTGGTGCAAATAAGTCTGCTGACAAGTAGCACAAAGTAAGAAAACATAATAAACTCTTTTCAATGTAAACGTTAGTCTGAACATACTTCCTTGATAGTATGTTTGAATTACTTTTCTTTTAGTGTTGGCAGGACTGGAAAAGTGACACCAAGGCCAAAGCTATTAAAAAAAGATGCCGGGCGGGTACAGGAGGTGGTCCTTCCCCTGCGCCACTAACAGCTTTGGAATCCGGCCTACTGGATTTTGTAGGTTACGAGATAGTGACTGGGGCCGACTTCGGGCCGGTGCTCAGGCTTGCCGAGCTTGGGGTGGCATGTGTCGTGCGGGCGATCCGCCGGCTGGGTTTAGAAATAGTTCCACGGCCTTCCGAGGCGCCGGGAACCACCCACTGCCGGATACAGGCGGGTGACGCGGTGGTCCCGGTGGGGCCGTACATCAAGTACCTGGGCCTCACCCTGGACCGCCGCTGGAGCTTCGAGGAACATTTCGGGCGGTTGATCCCCCGAGCCAAAAGGGTGGCGGGCGCATTGCATCGCCTGCTGCCCAATCTCGGGGGATCGAGGGATGGAGTTCGCCGCCTGTACGAGGGCGTCATGCGATCCGTGGCCATGTATGGGGCTCCCGTGTGGTCGCAAGACTGTAGCGAGGTCCCCCCGCTGCAGAGCTCTGCTACGGAGCCTGCAGCGGATAATGGCCATACGGATCGTACGAGGCTACCGCACCATCTCGTACGAGGCGGGGACGGTTCTGGGACGCTCCCCCCCATACGACATCCTGGCTGACATGTACGCGGCGACGTATGCGTCGCGGCGTGTCGACCGGGGGAGCGATGGGGGCAGCGCCCTGGATCCCACGCACGAAGTGCCTAAGCGGGAGTGGCACCGACGGATTGTGGCGGCCTGGCGTGCGCAGCTCGAACTACGGATCTGCGCGCGCGAGCGCGCATTTTTTTCATAAGACCATATTATTCACGACTTCCTAGTAAAACTATCGTAATTTTAACAGTAAATAATCAGTTAATATTTACATAAGATTTACATGAACAAAATAAACAAACTTATTTATTACATTCTATTTTACCTTCACATTTCCATCATTCCTTAATCAAAATCTTTTTTTATCTGATGCAATTTATTAACTTACCTCTAAATGTGTTACAAAAGGCTGAAAAGCGTTGATAATACACTCTTTTGGCCAAAACTTGAGATTCGACAAAAGTTTCCGACAGCAAAAACCTCACGGAATAGTTTCCGTAAGCAAATGTTATTCGTTTCGAATCCTAATGTCGATCCGACATTTCAAAATAACTCGCCTTCGGAAAGTTTTCGAATCCGAACGGAAAGTGGGTTTCCGACGTTTCAAAATAACCCTACAGGACTCCGTTAAAACTACTAATATTCGTCGTTTTGGTTCAACAAAGAGGTAAAAAAGAATCTCATTGGAAAAATCAAGTTGACGTTCAGATTACTTATTATACTGATAAAATATACATGAACCATCAATATTTACAGAACGTAAATTGATACGCCATGATATTTTTTGAGCAGTTACATTTTTTAAGTACGCCAGTGATATTTTTAAAACCTGTAGCCAAAGTTAGTTCTATTATATTCAATACTTTACTATATCTAAGATCTTCGATGTGGCTTTTGAACCCAGATAATGTAACATTAAAAATTATTGTGCTATTTTTGCTAGATTTGGTAACGAAAACATATTTCTTACGGACTTCTTGCTTAAGTTATATATAACACCGTATGACAATTTTTGAAGTTTTGTGTTTATTATACATATAAATCATAATATTTCGCAATAGATTCGGTAAGGTCGGGTTTAAATTCGACTTCATGTGAAACCGCAACATAGATTGTATGTACAATGAATTGATTTCATTTGGCTTGTGAATGATTTAGACTTCCTGAGGGGAGCCTATTTCATTACGTATTGTAATGAAAGGAGCCTATTTCATTACAATATTAGCTGATACTAGTAGCCCTTGCCCTTGCTAGTAAATCGCATGCTCTATGCTATGGCTATCAGCTCTATGTTTAATAAAGAGTCCGTATTTAGTAAAGATTTTTAAGTTTAGTTCATCAATGTTATCGCCTCGTATGGAACGAGATAATAAATATAATAAATTAGCAAGATAAAAAAACGTAGATTAATTAAGTGAGGCTTAATTAAACTTTATTTATACAGACCTACGTGTTAATAAACTCATCGATCAATAATCTATAGAATGGCTTTAGTCAATATATAATTAAAAAATATTTACATATATCGTAAATATTTACGATATAGTCATATAGTTTCACAAAGGAAATTAAACACAAAACAAACCCAAACCATGTCGACTAACTCATTAGTTAGCATTACATTGTCAGGGTATTGGAACTATTTTCGTCAGTAGTCTAATACTGTCTTAACAATGTTAATGATAATTTTTGTTAATAATTATTGTTAATAACTGAAATATATATGTGCTCAAATAAATTTTACAAATTAGATTACCACCAACATTGGTCTCATTATCATTAAAGGCGGTACACTTTTTTAACATGAATGTTGTTAGCAGAGATTGCTTTGTGGGCAGGTGTGTCGGGCGAGCAGCAGTGCAGTAGTTGCGAGGAGACGGAACCCGCCACAAGCTACTGCGTTGACTGTGCTGAATTCATATGTGACAACTGCGTTAATGCACATCAGAGGTAAACATTGTTTTTTTTATGTAATAGTAAGATACTTCAGTATTATGGCATGACTCATCGATTGTTTATAACAGCTAATGGTAGGGTCATGTTCGCACGATTTCTTTATGACTTTTTGTTTAAGTAATATTATAAGTCATATGTCTCACCGTTATGTGTCCTCATACTTTGATAGACTATTAATGGTCGTGGTTTTGAAAGATTATTATGCCATCGTAGCCCACGGTCATACTCATACAAAGATGTCACAGTCACAACAACTTTAATGCACTGCTGTTGTACAGGTTAAAGATTACAAAGGACCACAGCATTAAAAGTCGCGAAGAGGCTGTGGCCGAGTTGCAGGCCGCACAGGGAACTCGCGCTGCACACGATATGTACTGTAGAGAGCACGTACAGGTAAAACACAGTCTTTTTTTCTGACAGATAAGCAAATGTAGGATACAATTTGGAATGATTTTAAAATATACATTTTGAGTAGTAAATCAACTAATAAAAATAATGAATGTTCATAGTATTTGTTTGGTTCGGTATAGTTTAATGTTTCTGTTGGTTCAGGAGCGGCTGACATTATTTTGCGTGACGTGCGACCGACTGACATGCCGCGATTGCCAGCTGCAGCACCACCGCGACCACAAGTACCAGTTTAGCACAGAGATGGCGGCTCAGGTACCTGGCGGCACTTTATTGCAATACGTTCATTATTTTATAACCGTGTCCATTTTAAGTTGCATGGATAATAAAGACACTTGTCTTTAACATTTTTCCTAACTGATCTTATTATATTGCCTACTGCAGCAAAAAGATTTCTGTAAAAGTAACAGCAGCGTAATCATAGTTAAAAAAAGTTATAACTGTAGTTAATAGACCCTATATGGGTGGCAAGGTGAATGCCTAGAAAATCTAAAGTCATGCGTGGGAATACAATAATGTTATATGCTTGGGATCTGTTCTTGAAAACGTCATCATGTAATTTAAAATGTTTTTCTTACCATTGTTTTGTAACAAAATTCAATTACTTTGCTAGCAATTTTAAAAGTTTGATGGCTTCTAATGGGACCCATCGCAGTCCGATCCATAGTGAATTAAACAACAAATTGTTACCCCGTATTCGGGATTTGTCTACTTGTTTAGGCTCTAGCCTTTACCATCGGTCCAATCTATGTGAGTAGGTTGACAATGTCCTTTGGCAACGTCACCATGGTTTTGGGTAACAAATTCCCATCAATTTTGTCTCTGCAGATTAGAGCATCACAGGAGCACAATATATGTTTTATACTTTCTTTTTCTTCAATGCATGTTACAGCATGCAATGCCATGAAAATTATTCTCGATCCTGTTCTTGCTAAGGAACTCGCACTTTCATTCAACTAGACATTCTAAGATTCTGTATTATAGATTAGTTGATTTTTTGAATAGATTACAGTGATTTAAAAAAAAATAATGTTAATCAAGTCGTTATACGTTTCGTGTATCTGCTAAGGTTTTAATGGTGCGTGTGATTTATCAGGCTCGCGCCAACATCTCGTCACTGCTGTCCGAGGTGAGCTACAAGCGAGTACTACTGGGCTCTGCCATGAAGGTTATCAAGGATCGTCAGCAGCTAATCGCCGACAAGAAGAAAGCCCTTGTACACGAAATCACGCAGACTGTCGTCAAGTGAGTCACACATCTATTCCCATACCTGTAGGCATCATTACTACGACTATACTTACAAACTACTAGCTTCTTCTCGCGGCTTTGCCAGTGTTATCGTATTTTCTTAGACTAAGGTCGTATGTTTCCGTGGTAAAAATTATCATATGCACTTCCCCAGGTCTCACCTCACATCAGCATAGGGTTCAGTTATTTTTATGTTTCCCATAAGAGATATATATTTTCCCATGGCAACCATTTTCACCAATGGTCATGTTGAGAGGGAATAATCGCTTAAATGAAGTGTTTAAATGTAAATAATATATACTTGGTTCCAGTTCTATATAAATAGTTTGTAAATCTATTTGCTAACATTCAAAATGTCTAATTATTTCGGTAAACTGAATCTGGCGTACAGATTAGGTAATTGGCCATAGCCAATTGGAAAGTTGGATAAGGGGACCATTGAAGATAAAAAGATATATATTTTTTTTTATTGTTTAGATCTGTCCATTCTCTGTTGTTGGGGAAAGAAGTTGAGTGTCCTGGCGGTCACTCGTGCGGAATTCAAAAAGTTTTGAAAATACATCGCAACCGTCACGAAAGTAGGGTGCTTGGGCTATATATCGCTTAATTTTTTTTTGGGAGTCGGGACTTAGGCGACCATTGAAGATAATATAGTACATTACTGCAGCGGCCAGCAATAGAGGCATTGATGGTGGGCCGAGGCGAAGCCGAGCCACACATACGGAAGTCCATCAATACCTAGTTGTGGCCAAGGGGCCACTTGTATAGTACTTTTCTCAAATAATGTAAAATTAAAACTAAGTAGTAGTAGTAACCAAGCAGAACTTTTATTTGAAAATACAGTTTCAAACTCAATGACCAACAATGAACAAAATTTTTCACGCGCCAAAGGATTCGTTTGTTTTTTCATTATAAAACAGGTTTTTTTTGCAAGTCAGGGGGGCCGGGGCCGAAATCGTTCCACTCAACCAATCCGAAAGCTAGAATATCAAGTCATCGAACAGACGTGATATTGTGGCGTTCGGATTGGTTAAGCCGAACGGTTCGGTTGCGTTTCGCTTGCGATTTATTATACTCTGTCCATTATGTTATTTTCTTTTTGACAGATCGCGCGTATGAAATATTGTTTCTATTTTCAAATTATAGTACTACAGTAATAATATACTTTCTAGACGGGTAACGCCCACATAGTGAAGTGCTCTGTGCATAACAAACTACCACAGACAATAAGCAGTTCTTGAAATCAGATAAATCGATAAATTGTCTTCAAATCAAATATTTGTAAATTTATTTATTTCCTTCTCGACAGCTACCTTACATTATTTATAGGTATGTGAATTTTAATATTAAAACGCATATGTAGTTAATAACATCTACGTCAAGTTTAAATCAAGAATTATGATCAAGAATACTTAGAAAATCACATACATACCATTTTTTTAACAAACTAGATAGGTAATTGGTAATTCGCCAAAAATATAAAATTTTGCCTAATTTACTTGGCATGTGTAAAGCTTTATTTTTTCATATATTTCTGATCCATTTAAGAGAGAAAAAGGAAAACTTTCTTAAATGGATCAGAAATAAACGAAAAAATAAAGTTTTACACATGCCAAGGAAATTAGGCAAAATTTTATATATTTGGCGAATTACCCCAATTGGGTATTTCGCCAAATATATAATATAAAAATTAAACAAGTAAATTTATTTACATTATTTATTACATAGATTCATCAGATTCTTCTTCGTAAACTACACTAGACTCGTCAGTTGAGTCCTCTGTTACATAAATAACCAATTCTTGTGCCATCATGTTATCAATTGCAACATCTCGATCCTAATCAGACATTATTAATTTTTTTGTCCTCTGTACAACACTCGCCCAGTAGTGCAATTCTCGTATTTTTTTACAATCGCAATTTAGTTGAAGTTTAGCAATCGCTCGATCTTAATCCCACCCAAAATCGGTATTCACGTATCACATTTCCGAACAAAACCAAAACTAAATTGAAACTAAAACTTAATTTCAGCGAACTTTAGATTGCGAGGTGGGAATGTTGCCACTGAATCAAGACAAAATCCACTGATTTAAAAAAAATAAATATATCGAAAAATAACGATACTATTAGATTTTAGAGTATAAAATCATTATTTAATTGGCATAAAAGTCCAAAGATGTATAAATATTTAATGACAACTGCATTTCAATCGTGGAATTGACGTTTGGTAGCTCAACCTCGATCGACAGGTTTATCTAAACTTTAGTAGAATACCGATTCTGTTGCGGTTAGAGTGCAGTTTAACTTCGATAAAATAGGAGAATACAGTGTAACGATTATGATTTAGCGCTACGTTTGGATCGAGCTAGTTCAAGTCCGATCAAAGTTCGATTGAAAGACGTGAATACAAAAACGTGTTTTTAGACAAATCGTTGCTAACTCGCTGCGACTTTATTTAGGAGAATTGCACTACAGTTTTCAGGCGTCACATCACCACACGCGCTAGTTAATAACTGCAACATTTTATTTGCTGTAAACGGCGGCGTTGTGTTATTTCTTGCTGCCTTCCCTTTAATTTGTGCCCATATCAGTTCGATGGCATTATACTGACAGTGATACGGTGGGATTCTAATGACAGTATGTCCATATTCCGCAGCCATTTCATCGACGACGTATCTTTTAGGTATACGTTTCGAATTTAAAATTCTTATCAGCTCCGCTTTCAACAATGTATCAGTCACATCCTCACCATTATCACGAAGCCAGTTAACAATTTGGTCTTTGGTACTGCTTTGCGTTGGCTTTTTATTTATTTGCCGCGAATGATAGGGCGCGTTGTCTATAAATATAATTGAAGATTCTTCTAGTAGCGTCAACATTTCCCTAAACCAACTTTCATATACTTCCGCATTCATCTCTTCGTGATAGTCACCAGATTTTTTGGATTTAAAAGTTAGCAAAGCATCTGTTACAAATCCTTTTGCACTGCCTGCGTGGCAAACTATAAGGCGTTCGCCCTTGCCTATAGGCACAGCCGAAGTAGATGCTGCAGTGTCGTCAGTCCACGATCTCGATATTGTATGATTAGCATTGAGCCAAGTTTCGTCAGTGAAAACCACATTCGACCAGTCTTCGATTTGTTTAGCTTTCCTTAGAAAATCACAGCGAGTCAGCGCTGTATCATGGCGTTCCAATAAAATTTTTCTCTTATCAGACTTTCTGTAAAAAAATCCAATTTTTCTTAGCACTTTACCTAGCGAAGATTTTTGGCCACGGTACAAACCACTGTCTCTCAGTGAAATTACCATTCTTCTTACAGTTGGGATTTCTTTACGTTGATAGTACGCGTATATATGACGACGAATAGCATCGGCATCGAAATCATCAATGTTTGTAACTTTACAGAGTCGGAGCTTTTTTTTCGGTGAAGACAGTTTATTACTCTGCATACCACTACTGCCGTAGGCTTCTTTAGCAATTTTTGTGACTGTTGGAATACTAATTCCTAAGGCGGCAGCAACACGGTTGCGAACCTGCGATATTGGTAGTAGCGGTTCACCATTTTGACATTCCTTCTCAAAGTATTCATGAAGGCGTCTCACAAACTCCCTCGATTGCCCTTTTAACACAGTTCCTTTCGGCATATTGAGAACTTAATTAAGCTCTACTGTAGACTGTACGTATTGATAAGGAGGAATATAAATACTCAACTCAACTTATTATATTGTAAAACAATACACAATGAAAGCAATGAATGTGATACAAGCGTTGTATGGCAAATGACAACCAAACGGCGTAGCCGTATTTAATGACACATACAATCTAACGTCACTCCTCACAACTCCCGTTGCCTAGACAACCCCATAGACAATATATGACAATTTATTTCATGTATTTGAAAAAACCAGATTAACGAATTTAATATTTATAATAAAAATAATATCGCTGCATTAAATCGATTAAAAGTTCTTCTTAAATAAAATCGATATTCTGTTTTAATCGAATCGGTAACTTGCGAGTTCATCACTGATTTCAAAATATCTTAAACTGTCAAAAAGAAAATAATATAATGGACAGAGTATAGTGCGATCGCCCCTCAGTTCGATATTTAAATAAAACTCTGATAAGTTGCCTCCTTGGTTTGCCATTGCCATCGGAGCAACAAATCGTTCCATTTTTAAAATACACGATAGATATGAATTTACATGTACATATATTTATTTGGCCGAAAATTAAAACATGACAGATATGGATTTTCATACATTTTTTGCCGGCCGCTGCTCGCATGTATTTGGCCAGTACAGCAATTTCGATTTATCTCGAAGAAGGTTGTCAAAATAATGCTCAAATTTCCAAGTATGTTTGAGAAAAAATAGTTAGCATATTGGGCATTACTTGTAACATTCAGATTGACGAATGCCATCAACACGCGCGGCAAGCAGCTGGTGCTGCGGCTGAGCGAGGTGTGCGACGGCAAGCTGCGCACGCTGGCCGAGAAGCGGGACGCGCTGCAGCAGCTGGCCGCCATCACCGACCACTGCGTGCGCTTCGTGTCCGCTGCGCTGGACCAGGTGAGATCGTGCCCATTACTAAGAATAATAACGTAACATAAATTGTCGCAATAGGGTAGACGACTATTTATTTATTTATTTATATAGATTCACCAACGTTTGTTAACATTGTTAATTGTATAAATTTAAACTATGCCAATTGAAAAAAAAATGTAACAAACACTTACAGGTAAATCAGCATGCACAAACTACAGAATACTAAGCATATCAACTACATATTGTGAATAAACAATACTAACAAACTAATAATCTAAAGATCCTAATCTAAAAACCAAAAACAACTTATTCTAGCAACAATGCAAAGACCGTGCTACGGAGCCTGTTGGGTGAATCGGCAAAGATATCGATCACATCACTAAACTCATTCACCAGACTACAACTGATTATGGGCGTTTTTATACTATAATTATCTGATTTGAGCAATTTATATCTAATGAAAGTATGTCAATATAGACATTTCAGTTTAATTATTAATTTATATTGTTTTTTTTTTTTTTTTAGATTTAAAAAAATGAGCAATTATTATTTACGTAATTCTAATGAAACGAACACATTTCTGAATTCATTCATTTATAGAAGGTATACCTATAACCTTTATAGGTATACCTTCTATTTTCCCGGAAGAAGCTTGATGTTCCCGGGGGCTCCCTACATGCCTGAGGAAGGCCATCCCTGAGGTTTTTAGTGGGTAGGCCTCCCCCTTCTGGGAAGGAGAGCCCCACATAACCCCGGCTCGCCACAGCCGGGGTATGCAATTTAATGCATTTTCCTCAGGGAAACAAAAAAAAAAAAAAAAAAGGTATACCTTCTATAAATGAATGAATTCAGAAATGTGTTCGTTTTTAATGTGTCGAATTACAAAGTTATTTTAAAATTTGTTTATACGCTCATACAAATTAGGCGAGTTTACTGAGTTATGACGTCACGATTGCAGTGTTTTTAGTGTGGAGCGTTTTTGCGCGACCCGCGACAGCGCCGCAAACATGGCGATGTATCTTCAAAAGTAATAGGTGGCGGTGTACTGTTGGTTCTACAATATTTCTCACTTAAAATAGTACTCTTATTATATATTGAATTTAAAAAATTGTCGTCTACCCAATTCTATCAATCAGTATACTTAGTAATATTATGTTCATAGTAGTATTTAATAGAATCAAATGAGTTTATAATACCTATTTATGTGTAGTTTCATTTTTCACTTTATCTAATTTCCTTTTTTTTTTGCTTAATTCAATACAGCAAACTACAAGTGGTTCCAATATTTTCGCAAACTGCCACAGAGTCTAAGGATAAAAAAATTGTAAGAAATTTTCAGCCTGCCCAGTATTATTCGTTTCATAAAAGAAAAAGTAGATGTGATCGAAAGTCAATGGAAACTAACAGAAACCAATACTTCAGTTAATCTTTGAATACAAGATCTCTAAATTGAGTTGCGGCTATGTACTAGAAACAACAATATTTGAGGCTTAAGATTAGATATACAATAATTAATTAATGTTAGACAACCAGACAACCGGTTATACTTTGCGAAAACCGTGTATCTTCTGTATATAGTCATAGGGTTGCATAAGTATATATGTGTATAAAAATTGTAACACATTTCATACTAATTGGATTGTAAAAATGCATAATTTAAACAAGAAATAAAATTAAACTTGCCGTTCCAATGTACAGGCTACAAACGACTACTTCGTTTATGGGCAAATGTATAATTTTTTATAACAAGAGGAATCATGTTATAAAAATTTGTGTATGTGGAAACATAGTGTAGCTTAATTGCCTTTTCATATGTTCAAGGTTCATGTTAAAAAGACTCTAATGAGTAAGGGCTATTACAAATCAATGATTATTTATATGATGCCAATGCTTGGTGTTGATTTGAAGACATTACATTCTAAAGTGTAAATATTTGTTTTCCCGTATAAATTGTAAACACATATGTATATTGTATGATAACAACATAATTTATTGTAAATGTTGTTATTATTTTTGATAAAGCTGGTAAGTTTCTTGCGTCCATTCTTCTTATCAGCTAAAAAATACGTCATAAATGGGTGTTAGGAAAAAAATTTGGATGATTCATAATAGCTTTCTATAAAGTCATATTTAATTTAAATTTTGATTTTGTTCATATCAATTTACCCAGTAATGGCAACCGTCCTCTCCGACATGGTCCTTTCAGGCCACCATTTCGAATGGGCCAATGCTTACACGGGCGACCAGCGTACATGCACTGAAACTAGCGTACATGCACAATACATGCACAAAAAGCTTCGTCATGTAACAATATCGGCGTGTACCCCAATAGGGAATTAGTAAAACATATCAGTTTCCTGAAGAAATTGCTCTGTGTCTTTTAGGACTCTGAGAAGGAACCCAACGCGATACTCTTGTTTAGTACTGTCCCAGAATCGCCGTATGAGTCCCGACCTTGTATTCTTGAACTTTTGATGTCCTTACAGTTCCAAGGTGTGGATGGCTGCTAAACTAAAACTTACAATATAATAGCACTCACACAAATACGCGCACACACACGCGCGCACTCATCTACACACACACGTCCAATTGAATATCAATATTTAGTTATTTTTATTTTTAATTCTCATCATTAATTTAATTCTTAATTTTTTACATATTATTAATGGGTCACATTTTATTTATTGTAAATGTAATAATTGTTTATGGTAGGTAGCATTATTCGATAATTTGAAGATTGTCTACAGTACAGGCGTATATATTTTATATAAGGATGATGCTTATATATAATAAAGAATATTAGCGATAAAGTCAATAGATAGGCAGATTTTGTAAAACAAAGCTGTGTTTTTAAATGGTTATCTAATTGTGGACTGAACAAATTATTTAAAGAATTCGATAGGGTCACAAATGTCTACATCAACGCATTAATATAAGCTTCAAATCTACATCGATACTTCATTGAAATACAATATGTAAACTGTTATTTTAATTTGAACTGTGCTGCTGCTTAGCTCGGGTGGGTAGAGATTTTACTAAGATTTATACAAATAAATAAAATTCAACAAAATGTGTCATGATCTCCTCAGGGAAGCGACACGGCCGTGCTACACAGCAAGGCTGCTGTAGTGGCACACCTGTCACGGATCAAGTCGCGTCGCGCGGACATCCCTAACCCTGAGATCCCTGTGCGCATCGCTCTCGCACTTGACAAGTTGCCCGACCTGCTAAGAGGTAATGTCAGATCAATTGGAATGTTTTTAAACGACTGGACTGGTACCAACCCATACGCCATGGTAGCGTGGTAGCGTATTTAAGTTCTATGTACATCTCCTAGGGTAGTCTCGTGCTCGCGGTGGGAATGTATTATGAGCTGCTGATGATTATTAACTACCAACCTCCACTCATCCCGAAGTCGTTGAAAATAACAATCATGTCACTATTACACAATGACGGCTGTTGCTAAGGTGTTATTACACCAGATTGAGGTTTTTGAATTTAAATCTTCGATGACATCAATTGACAGTCGATTAAAAAAAAGTAAACACACCACGTCCACACAGGTACTGCTTGTTGAATGTCAGTGCCGAAAAACAACACAAGCACTAATACACAGAAATATGTAAGATCGAAAATGATTCTGGTAAAACTGATAGATTATCCATCCTAACATCACTAATAATAACTACAAATGTAAGTGTTGTTGTCAAAGTGAAATAGTATTATTTTTTTTTAATAATTGCTTTCAGTGGTATCGAGCATCGGCGCTATCGTAGTAGATGGCAAGGTGGACGGCGCGGGCGGAGCGCAGGGCCCGTACCACCCGCCGGCCGCGCAGGCCGCGCACGGCGCGCAGGGCGCGCACGCCTCGCACGCCTCGCACGCCTCGCACGCCTCTCAGGCGGCGCAGGGCCCGCACGCCGCGCAAGTCGCACAGGTCTGTAGCTCTATGAGATGTAAAACTCAAGACCAGTGCTTCCAGGCCTTATAAGGCTAGTCAAAATTTTTTTCAAATGTAAGTTTACATGCGACAGTCAAGTGTTATTTTTATTTTCGCAAAATATTTATCCTGCAAGCAGAAAAAAAAGATCAAAATATTATCGTAAAATAAAGGCGCCAAAATGTCGAACGCCATGTCTGTGACGTCAATTGTAAAATCTTATGTAAGTAACTAAAACAAACTTCTTGTAAGTTTTAACAAAAACAATATTCTTATCTCAAAAACAATATTCTTCTATAAGATTTTCTTTTAGAACCCGGCATTTTTAAAAACAGAATTTAAAACACGGATAACTATAACCATAACCGGCACAGCAAGTTAATCTCAAATCTACATAAATGTAACACTTGTTTGTTATAAATGAGTCTCCCCCTAGAGGGAATAGACATTAAGCAAAGCGATTCGATTGTCGATTTAGATACAAAATCACCCCACAGATAATAATCGATTGATTTCTATAATTTGAAACGGAACAATATATTGTACGAGTATATAGCACGTGTTTTTACAGACTGTATGAATTTGAAATACTTTATTTTTCAACTGGTGGCAAGTTATTCTTTAGTTAGGGAGGGTTTTAAGTTAATAATAATTGCGTGAAAATAATATCTGCGTGAAATTCGTAACTGCAACGCTGTTTTAGTAGATCGATATTAACAGTAACTAATATACTTAAAATACATGCTTCCACAGTAGATCCTTTCGTAAAACTACTAACTTCTAACCTATTTAAATTATTAAAAACATGATTGAACCCGTACCAGAAAAACATTGTTTCCTTGTCATTCCACTTACCTGTTACTAGAAGCATTGTGCTGAGTCCGAAGTGATGTCAGATCCTTTTCATAATTTGTGTTTTTGCATTTAGTTTATAAATTTTCGATTCAGACAGGAAACAAGCTTGTGTCTTCAACATACGCGTTGACCTAATTGAAAATTTACATTTGCATATTATTTAAATTTCCAAAATTTTGTTTGCTCTTTTTCTTATATATTAATTTATTCTTTCTTTCTTTCGTCTCAATTTGTGTGTATAAATAGGTGTGAGTGCGTGTACGATATGTTTTTTTCTTCTAAAGCGGATAATTCTGAAGGATTAAAATGTAAATAGGTCGCGCAGGCCCCGCTCGCGGCCCAGGCGCTGCAGGCGCCGCAGCCGCCCACGCCGCCAAACTCTGCTGTTGTCGCGTTGCAGCACGTCGCTATGCATCAGGTAACAATTGTTCTACTTTCATTCATCATTTAAGTCCTTTCTCCCCTAGCTGAGGGGCAGAGGCGTCCACACTGAGTCTCCATCCCGCACGGTCTTGAGCTTCGCATTTGATTTCGCTCCAGGTTTTTCAATGGCCTCGTGCCTTGGCTATCCGCGAAGTGATGTCCTCTTCTGTTCCACCAGTCTCCGACACGCAGCTACCGAATTGTTCTACTTTACTATTTGCAAAAGCGCCACTACATGTGATTACCGGTGGTTCAATCCCGCTAAACGCGGCGACTGGTGGCCGTTTAACACACAGTCGTTGCCTCACCGCTTTTGTGAGATGACGTGATTTCATTATTGTTAATTACTATACTAAAATGTAAAATACATTGCCGAATTAGTATCCACTACTTCGCGTGAGAAGAAGCTTATGATTTTGGCTACTTGCGCGCGAAGCAAACGACATTTGTAGCGAGCATATACGACTTTGGCAGGTTGTGTCTGAGCCACGACTTCTCTTTACGCGCGAGGCAAGTGAGGAAAGTTGGCATGACCTTTCTTTGCACTGGAGGAAAGCGAGAAAATACGGGCGCTAGTAGTGAGCATAGACGACTCCGGCAAGTTGTGACTGAGCCACGACCACTTAAATGCTCAGTTTGCGCAGATGCTAACCGACATTTTCCTTAATGCATTATTAATAGCAACTACTTCAGTAATAAAATTATTTATTTTTCATTTTCAGACAAAAGAAACAATGGTTATTAAAACTATTATTTGGTACATTTTTATTACAATGAAGCAGTTAGCGAACTGTCAGTTATAGGCGTCACTTTCAAAGCTTGAATAGATTTGACCTTTTATAGCATAATGTTGTAGTTATTGGCTACTGACTCATATTTGTCAGCGTATTTCTTATATTCAATGAGTTTATGAACGATATGCGCCATGTGCCGAGCAGAGCTCTGGCTGCTCAATACTAGTTAGCTTAAAAGTTTCTTTGGCTGCATGTGCATGTGTCGCATATTAAATGTGCAGACACAGATTGTATACTAGAGGTAACTAGTTGTTGTATTTACAATGGCAATATTTATTAATATCAAAACATTTTTTTAAACAATTTTGTCTATATCAACAATGGCATAACTGTTTACAATGAAATATTTTAATTTTATTAACGAGCCATAAACAAGTACAATAATTTATTAGGACATTTGTGATTGTTTCCATGTCTCAGACGCTGGCGCGGTATCAGGTCAGTCGTGCCCCGACCTAGAATGTCGTTGTTTGCCCTGCATGTTAGTAATTTATTTTAACAATTTTTCATTATGTTGTGAAATGATTATATTTATTTTAACATAAGCAATAGGTTGTCGCTGCGTGTTTTGCAGAAGGAATATAGGAATAGCATTAAATATGTGTATACTTGTAATAGATGTTCTTTTTTGTAATTTATTCAACATATTTCTCATCTTGTGTGCATGAACTATATCAGTAGTAAATTAGGGTTTTAAATTAGATTGATATCAATTATAATTTCTCTAGTTTTGACATTATTGTTGGGTAGTTGAAAGAATTGTATACATTAAGAAAATCAACGTTAATTTTTCAATCTTGAATAATAGTTCCAGTTTTGTTTTAACATATATAGAGACAAATATACATACTAAATATTTTGTAATTTAATGATATTTAATAATGATTGAAAAGTTAATATTATTAAGCTATCATGTAGTTATTCTTTTAATGATCTGATCAATGTTATTATTGTTAAAAGCTTTCGATTTATTTGACATCTTTTATTTTACTTTATTTTCCTTAAATTATCATGTGACACACACGTAGTCATTTATGTAATAGTTTGCAAATAAGAAGAAATGCAATTTGTATAGATAAATATTTTTCTCAATGCAATGTATCTATAATCTCGTATCCACTTTAACAACTCGGCTTTTTAAATAGCTCAAAGGAAAGTGCGGTACGGCTTTTTTCTTTTTAAACATGTTCAAGTGGATACGACGCTTATATCGTAGCAATAAACTTCTTAAAACGCGTTATCTTTGTAACAGTCGTTCGTGCAGAGTGGAGTGGGGGCAGTGGGCGCGACGTATATGCCGATGAGACATGGAGCGCCGCGCTCGCACACCCACCCTCACGTCACCTCAACCACTCACCCCCATCACCTGCACGGTACGTCTGTCCACCCTTAATGTAAGTTTTGTACCTCTACTTTTCTACAGAACATACGAAAGAAAATACGCATTTAATTTACGAAATTACGCTGAAATGAAAAAGACACATTTCAAATTTAGATCTATTAGTTGTTAATGGCGTATAATATGTTTGGCGGTTGTGTGGGATTCGATAGTAAAAATGTAGCACCATTATTAAATATTCAATACTAATACAAATACAAAACACAGATTTGGCATGTTTGAGAACTACTGCGTTCACTGTAAAATCTCATTGGTATTAACGTTTCTTTTTACTGTTTCGGAGTATTATTTAGTAGCCTTAAAACTTATCGATGGCTTCACTGATCTCGAAATACAGGTTCATTCCTAGTCTGTGAGTGTGTTGGTTATTGTTAGACCCATAAGCTACAGTTATATCTAGATTAAGCTCTGTATGAACCATGTCAATAAATACTTATTATGTACTATCATGCTTATTAATCCTCTATAAAAGAACCTATAACAATTAGCCAATTATTGCCAACATTAAAACACTCAATGATATTATGATCATTATATCATCCAAACGCGTGATACTATGAATTTCAAAAAAAGAAAATACTCATGCAATGACATTTTCATCACCAGATCGCTAAAATTTTGAAAAAAGAATAATAAATTGTAGACTAATTCGTAATTTCGGATTCTCATCTTATTGTGTTATTTCCCGCCATTTTTTCACTCGAATATTGGAAATCACAAACAAACAATTACTGTGTACGTTGTTTACAAAAATGAGTGATTCTAGCTTTGATGACATACCACCAGATAGTTCTAAAGCAGCAAAGGAAATTTCTAACAAATCGTTACCGGAAAAATCTAGGAAACAGTATGAAAAGGCATACACCGAGTTCATGAATTGGAGAATATTAAAAAGCAATGGCTCATTTTCTGAAGATGTCCTCTTAATTATAGGTTCTTTTATAGAAGATTCACACCATGATTGTAGATAAAGTCGTGTATGCAACTGTTATAATTAGGCATTAAAACACTCATGTGATACTATTATTCGTGAAACCCACATTCGTGTTTTAATACCCCTGATTATACAACAGTTGAATAAATAACTATTATTTATTATAGGTATGAACGAGCTCAACCTACGCGGGTTACTGAATGCGCAGGCGCAGCGTGCGCGGCAGCCGCACGTGCACCACGCTTACCACCACAGTAAGACATTCCTCTCGCCATTTTTTAAAGCACTTTTTTATGCTAGTTGGTTATCTGTTGTTGCCTACATGCCATAGTTTCGTTATCAGTTACGAATCTAAGCTAGCAGTTGTGAATTTGATATAGATAGTGCGCTAAATATTTACTGAATTTATGTTTTATATAACGTATAAAGAATGATAGAAGTTTACTATAGATTTACTATTAATTAGGGTATCGTCATATCATCAAACAATCACCTGTTATATAGATTTATGATTGCCTTTTATTAATATTTATAAATAATCTTAGATTTGTGACTCAGGGTTCGCCAATGAGTGCTTCACGATTCAAACATGATTTTGTCTAAGAGTAGCTCATTATATCTGTAGTTCGTCTTTTGCTCACCAATTCTCACCAATAACCAGTTGCTCAAACGAGTAACGCGAATGTATTTCACTGCTTTTAGGATGTAATTAGCGGATATAGAACGACGGGACCTTTCTTAATAATCAATTTATTTGATAAGTATGTATTCTTACAGCAATCAATCCGAGATGATTGACTAATTTCTAGGGATAGGCTGAAATTCGTTTTATATTCTGTTTACCCGAATTACAGTGGCTTGCACCTAACTGAAGTTCAAATAACGATCAGAGGTTCGGTACAGGATACAGCATTTCTTTTTACTAATAATATAAATTAAACTAATATAATAAGCTTAATCATTTATTTGTAATTGGTAGCCACTTAATTTCTAATTACTTTTTACGAATTCAGTTTATTAGAGACATTGTGAATAAAATATGTGCTCTAAGAGAATAAATGAAAATTTTGTTGCACATCTACACAACTTTGACATAGCTTAGGAGAAAAGAAACCTGTAGAAACAACACATGAACAGCTTACTATGTCTATAATTTTTTTTTATTTACTCTTCGAAAATCCTCCATTGACCGTCTGCTATGAATAGCTTTATTGAGATATACATATAATGTTTGTGCACAGTGCTTGGTGCGTACGCGTCAAACGCAAACGCTGGCATGGGGTCTTCCAGCGGAATGGGGGGTGCTATGGGAGGGGGCATGGGTGGGTCTGGTGGCAGCGGGCGGCGCAGCGGTGGGCCGCGCACGCCCTCGCCGGCGCCGCAACCGTTCTACCACCCCGCGCCCGTGCACCACCACCACCACCAGCCGCACCTGCAGCATCAGCCGCAGCCGCAGCCGCAGCCCCACCAGCAGCACCAGCAGCTGCAGCAGCTACAGCAGCCGCCCGCTAAATGGCACATACCGCAGCAGGGCCTAACCAACGGTAATTATTCAAAATTACTGAGCTTTTGAATAACATTCTTTTTCAAGTAAATATGATGTGACACAAGCTTACAAATCGAGCAACTGTTTTTGAATTAACAATAATAGACTTTTTTTTAAACTTATGTCTTATTTATTGATTGTTATTTTATTATCATTTATAATATCAATTATGAGGAATATATGAAAGAATATAATAGATACATGCCAATTTACTCTTCAAATTTAATTGAAAATAACTCCTTCGTCTTTTATTTTTCTATTATCAGAGTTATGGAAAAATTACCTGATCATCTATTATTTGATCACGTTCAACAGGCATCCATCGCACCAATGTCGTGCAGGGGCACGTCCATGTCGTCCGTGCATGTCGTGTCCTGAGGTCTTTATGTTCACGCGACGTATAAATAATTTTCCGCTTGATTATACTATATTTATAGTGTATTATTATGATCAGCCATGAGCCAGGCTTAAAGGCCCGACTTTGGTTGTCAACTGCAACATGAATTATGTTGTGAGATTTATTTATTTATAGCTAGTAGATACAGCATTTTGACAATAGTAAAATCGTATAAGAAAATTATCTAGTATACAAGCCACTTAAAAGTATACACAACATTTAATTATAAAAATCTAAAATAAGCCGTAAAAATAATATAGAAAACATAAAAATTGAATTGAATGATTAATAGGTAATAATTGATATGATAAGGTAATATAAAATAAAATGTCAATATGAAACAAATATAATAATAATTAATATTTCAAGCATGCAAGAGATGCAGACATGTTGTACATAATACGGATGGATATACTTATACTAGATATTAGTGATAGAGACTTGACTATTACAGAATAATAACATACAGAAATAATGATTAAACAAATAATAGGTGGTGTGGAAACAAGTCCTATGGTGGGGTCTGGGAGCTCGGACTTCAAGATCACGTTGGGCCGGGCACGGCCGCCTGCCGCAGTCACCTCTACCAACCCTAAGACGCCCAGTCCCAACCTAAATGTGAGTATGCTTCGCCAAGTTTTAGATGTTTACTTGACTGCCATTTTGTATGGAGATTTTTAATTTCAGAGTCATTATTAACAATGTCACAAGTCTAATAGCATAAAATTGTAGGCAAACTAATTATTTTCAGTTTCAACCGATAACTATACCCGATATTTTTAACAAAATAAAAATATCCGCTGTTTATGAGATTATTTTTTGAATATAAATAAACAAATTGTGAGATTTAAGAGTTAATGAACATAAAAGAACTTTACTGAAATTAAAGTTAAATCTATAAATTAGTCCATCAGTGCTTAATTGTGGCCAAGGCTTGTGTAGTACTTTTCTCAAATAATGCGCCTAAATTGAACACAGTTAGTTTTATTTTTTAGTTTTCACTATCAAACAGGTTTTAAACTGGCTTATTGCAAATCAGTTACAAATTCAAATAAAACTCTGATAAGTTACCTACTTGGCTATTACGTATCGGAGTTAAAAAAAACAATTTTTAAAATACATGACAGACATGAGTTTACATAGCTATTTATTTGGCCCCTAATACACGACAGATGAGGACTTCCATACCATTTCATCTCGAGAAGGTTGTCAAAATAATGCTTAAATTTCCAAGTATGTTTGAAAGGAATGTTTGTATATATCAATTCAGGGTACGGTGGCCAGCGGCAATGGGCTCGGTGCATTAGAGCTGGACAAGGTGTGCGCCGAGAGCGTGCAAGATCTTATGGCCACTATCGCCAAGCTGGACTCCAACGGCGTGCAGGTGGTCCCCGAGGCGCGCTCGCCCGCACCGTCGGTGCATTCGTCCACCCACCCCGACCCCCCGGGTACGTAACTCTGCGGCCTCCACGCGCACGTAACTCTGCGGCCTCCACGCGCACGTAACTCTGCGGCCCCACGCGCACGTAACTCTGCGGCCTCCACGCGCAACGTAACTCTGCGGCCTCCACGCGCACGTAACTCTGCGGCCTCCACGCGCACGTAACTCTGCGGCCTCCACGCGCACGTAACTCTGCGGCCTCCACGCGCACGTAACTCTGCGGCCCCACGCGCACGTAACTCTGCGCCTCCACGCGCACGTAACTCTGCGGCCTCCACGCGCCACGTAACTCTGCGGCCTCCACGCGCACGTAACTCTGCGCCTCCACGCGCACGTAACTCTGCGCGCCTCCACGCGCACGTAACTCTGCGGCCTCTGCGCGCACCTAACTATGCGGCCTCCACGCGCACGTAACTCTGCGGCCTCCACGCGCACGTAACTCTGCGGCCTCCACGCGCACGTAACTCTGCGGCCTCCACGCGCACGTAACTCTGCGGCCTCCACGCGCACGTAACTCTGCGGCCTCCACGCGCACGTAACTCTGCGGCCTCCACGCGCACGTACTCTGCGGCCTCCACGCGCACGTACTCTGCGGCCTCCACGCGCACGTAACTCTGCGGCCTCCACGCGCACCTAACTATGCGGCCTCCACGTGCACGTAACTCTGCGGCCTCCACGCGCACGTAACTCTGCGGCCTCCACGCGCACGTAACTCTGCGGCCTCCACGCGCACCTAACTCTGCGGCCTCCACGCGCACGTAACTCTGCGCACACGCACCCATACAATTACTGCTTCCTGTAAGTATCTGACGTGCCAGGTAGTATCATGCTAACAACTTCCAACTGTTCACACCTGATCTTCACAACCCTAAGCCCTCTCCGCTCACTTTGTTGTTTGTAAAGCTTGGGTAGGTTTTTTTTAATAATAATCATTTATTTATTATTAACATTGGTCATGTACATATACAAAGATCTTTGATATAAATAAAATTACAGTAAATATTAAAATACCTGAACTAGGTTAAACCTGTGTTTCAGGCGAATAAATGCTTACATGCTAAATTGCATAGGTATAAACTACAATGTTTAATTACAATAAATCTTAATAAGTTTCATAATAATCATAGTGATAACTAAGTAACCTAATCTGAGTAATATAATAGTAGCGCACTATTATATATGCTTATGTCTAAGTTTGCCATAACTAAGTGATAAATAAACTACTTGATACAAAATATCGAAAACATAATATCTATTTTTTATTTTTATTTATCTATTATTTGAATGTGGTTGTACAGGATATTTTACAATTATAGTAATTTAAATCATACATTTTTAAAACTATTTAATTTATTATAAAGAAAAGGACCAAGAAATGAAAAAAAAAAACTGTTTGTAAATTCATATTTTGAGGTAAAATTTCTATTGCAGACAATATTTCAACAATTAAAGATTTACTACGATTAAAGTAGCAACTGATATGTCTTAAAGTTCACTTTAATAATAATTACCGTTTATTTTTGTTTATCACATCAGATCATAAATTATTTTTCGAATAAAAGTTTAACTATGACTTATGCACCTCGAAGATGCTACGCCATTAGTTCACAAGTCTATGAAGGAATCTCCAGTAATTATTATAACAACAAGATGTCGATTGTCAACTTACAACATTTTCATGTTACCAATATAAGTATAATAGAGTAGAATAATACAGTATAATACAATACAGTATATACTATATAGAATGTAAGCAAGACGAAAGTTATGGTTTTTGAAAGAGAAGAATGTATGACAAACTGTGATATTATGATTGAGGGACAAAAAGTAGAACCAGTGAAAGAATTTGCATATTTGGGTTCACAGTTTAAGAGAGATCGCAAGTGTGATGGTGATATTGAAAAAAGAGCTTTGAAAGGGAATCAAGTAAATGGGGCACTTTATAACTTCATGAATAGCCAGAACGTATCACAAAGAGCGCGACTGGCTGTGCATGGAGGCGTGTTGATCCCCACATTGATGTATGCTAGTGAATGTTGGGTGTGGCAGAAGAAACATGAAAGTAGGATTAATGCTGTGGAGATGAGAAGCTTGACAAGTGTAATTGGAGTGAATCTGAAGGACAAAGTTAGGAACAGTGTGATAAGGGAGGGATGCGGCGTAGTTGAAGATGAATTGGCAAAGATAGAGAAAGGGATGCTTAGATGGTTCGGCCATGTTGAAAGAATGAATGAAGGAAGATTAACGAAAGAGATACACAAGGTAAGAATGATAGGACGAATCGGTGCAGGTCGATCTAGGCGGACATATCTCGATCAAGTCGAAGATGTCCTAAAGAAAGGCCGGGTCAAGAGTACTAGCAACCGACGAGCATGCATGAAGACGCTCATGAAAGTGGAGAAAGCAAGAGAAGTGTGAAGTGGAGAGAGGTGGTCTCTGCCTACCCCATTGGGAACAAGGCGTGACATATATGTATGTATGTACTATGAATAGATCGGACTAGATCAACCTAACTAACCCAATATTGGTGTGTATAGCAACCAAACCGGCAGAAACGTCCGGCGATCCCAACGAGGACTGGTGCGCGGTGTGTATGGACGGCGGCGAGCTGATGTGCTGCGACCGTTGCCCCAAGGTCTTCCACCAGTACTGCCACATCCCTACCATTGAGAAGCTACCCGAGTGAGTGACGTTAACGACTGTTTACTAATCCCAGCAAATAAACAGAGTAATATATTTTTATATAATTAATTATATTAGACTTAAATACTATATTATATTTCTATATTAATACTATATTTCCTGTGGTACCCACACTAAGTGTATGTATATATATATATATAATATATATATATATATATCCATATATATATATATATAATATATATATATATATATATATATCCATATATATATATATATCCATATATATATATATATCCGTTTTTCCGAGAAAAAAATTCCGCGATAAAAAGTACCTTATTATTTAATTCGGACTTTTATCTTTACATCTGCAAAACTTCAAAGCAATCGGTTCAGTAGTTACGGCGTGCAAGCGGAACAAACAAACTCATTAGATTTATAATAGTGCAATTAAAACATCTGTAAGTTGTACGTCTTATGAAGAACATACATATACATAATCATGTGTATTTTTTTCCAAAGAGATTAAAAAGAGCGGTCCTACACATTTTCTTAACTCTCCACCGTACAGAATTATTAAAAAAAAAAAAACAATCATCATCATCCTCTTGCCATTATCTGGGGTCGGCGCAGTAAATCTTTTTCTTCCATTCCTCTCATTTAAAAAATAATAATCTATACTAATATTATAAAGAGGAAAGATTTGTTTGTTTGTAATGAATAGGCTCCGAAACTACTGGACCGATTTCAAAAATTCTTGCACCTTTGGAAAGCTACATTATCCCTGAGTAACATAGGCTACTTTTTATCCCGGAAAAATCGACAGATCCCACGGGATGCGCAATAAAGGCTTCGCTCAAAAACTACTGCACATTCTTGAGCAAGGTTTTGCGGTATTTTTTATCTCGGAAAAACGGATAGTCCCACGGGAAGCGCGATAAAACCTTCGCGTCAAAAACCGACTTCCGCGCATATGTAGCCGTGGGCAAAAGCTATGACCCTTAACCCTCTATAGACCCAATCCCGAAATCCACGCAGGCGAAGCCGCGGGCAGAAAGCTAGTATTGAATAAAAAGAAATGTGTTTGGATCATAGCGAGACGGAATCGTGGCAATGTTTGCTATGCGTGAACTTCGCGGAGCTACCGGAAGAGGAGCCGGCGCCGGCGGCGGGCGAGGCGGACGGGCTGACGGCCCGGCAGCAGCGCGCCGTGGAGCGGCTCACGCTGGAGCTCTACTGCCAGTACGAGCTCAGCCTGCCGTTCCGCGAGCCCGTGCCGGCACACAACTTGCACTATCACGCCAAGGTACACACAACTAGTCATTTCAATAACAGATAATATAATCTATACTATCTATACTAATATTATAAAGAAGTAAAGTTTGTGTGTTTGTATATTTGTATATTTGTTAAATTGTAAGGGGTAATCTCAGGATCTACTGAACCGATTTTAAAAATTCTTTCAGCAATAGAAGGCCACGTTATTGCTGAGTGTCATAGATTATATAAAAAACCGAAAAATAAGGTTTTTACGTGGTAGTCCGTTTTGCAAAGTGAATCGGAGAAAAAAACGGGCAGCGGACGGCGCGCGATGGCTTCGGGTTTAATTCGGATCGCGTTCGTGCTCGCTTCGGGGATTATTAATATTATGCCCAACGAAAGTGGGCACGGTTCAGCTAGTTAATTATAATAACATATTTAACAACGGCTTATACTGTTATCCTGCTATTGCTATTAACAAAATTATCGCCTAGTCGCATTGTTCTTGTCGCCACTTGCGTGTGTGCGGCACGGAACGAGCGAGTACGACTGTGCTACAAGCTACAAGTATGAGCGAGAGAAAGCAAACCGTTGTGTAGGTGTAGGCGCTCGCTTTGTTGCCTGACTGCCTATTCTTATAATATTAACCTTTCTCACAAGGAAATAAAGTTCCTATTTGTTTATTTCTTACAGTAATTTTACTAATCCCAAATTCACCATTTTGTACCTTCGCTCGTATGATAATTAGACTCATTTTTATTTGCAGTGTGATTTAAAATAACAATTAGGTAAATTATTGCTGGTGCCTAAGCTGTTGTCATTTTTTTAGTCACGCATTATTTGCTGTTGTGCGATCGCGCGTATGCAAATTAAATTATTCGTTGCAATAAGTAAATAATGTAAACATTGAATGTAAATATTGAATGTAAGTAAAGTTCATTGATCTGTACATAATTTGTTATAATTATGTACAGATCAAGAACTTTTAAATACGCCAGAAAATTATATTAATTAGGTGATTAGTTTTTAATTATTTAAATTATTGCCTAATATTCTGACAGTCCTAAGCCATATCATTGTTGAGAATAACTAAGCTAGCTATAATAACAATAACAATCGTACTGAACCACATTTGTCAATGCAGCAATATAACAGGATAACAGACAACAGTTTACAATAACAGTTATAGGAAAATAACACAACAGTGTTATTCATTATTACAAAACAGTCGTTATTGCCATCACTGCACACAACACCTCGACACGAATTTTTGAAACAATAGAAAACCAATTCGCATTCGAAATCGTGAGATTCGTATACGAATTACCGAATTCACTATTCCTGAACGTTCATTTCGTGCGTTATGCAACGAGTGGTTCAACCCACTCGTTTTAGATTTCTACTAGTAGAATATCCAACGCTGTGTGACCTTGACAGCGATCCGTTTCACGTGTGGGTCATCGCCGGCTTTTTGTTTTTGTTGTTGTGATTTTGAATTTTTCTGCGCGAAACGGAATTTGATTGAGAATTTGTTTTTAATGGCAGCACTGAATTCGAGTGATTCAAAAATCTACAAAATTGTAAGCAGTAGAAATTAATTTCGCGCGCGATTTGTATTCGTATTCGAATTCCATATTCACGTCTAATGATTCAAAAATACGTCACCTGTACTATCACGCATATATAAAACGCGCACTAATTAAAATAAAATATTAAACTGAGAAAAGACCTTGCTTGTCTGTTAGTATCAATAGATGTTTTCGACTCCAAACTGAGAGTAAGCAGGCACATGTATGAAATAGATTCAAAAGAACGAAATGAAACTGTTAGATCCTTGCAAAATTCTTTTACTCATATGATTCAAACATTTTGGCAGGCTTATAATGAAATTAAGGCTCACATTATAATTATTTATGCAACTGTTGTATAAGCAGCAGTATTAAAACACGAATATGGGTTTATCACACGAGGCTTAGCCGAGTGTGATAATAGTATCACATCAGTGTTTTAATACCTAATTATAACAGTTGCATACAAGACTTTATCTACAAACATGATGTGAATCCTCTATAAAAGATTTCCAATATTTGAGTGAAAAAATGGCCGGTAATAACACGATAAGACGAGAATCCAAAATTACGAATTTGTCTATATTAGTCTTATTGAAATTCATAATATTACGCGTTTGGATGATATAATGATCATAATATCATTGGGTGTTTTAATGTTGGCAATAAGCTAATTGTTATATGTTCTTTTATAGAGTATTAATAGCATGATAGTAGATAAAATCTTTATCAGAGTGGCTAGCTATGTTGTAAACATAATGAGGACTACTATCATGCCCTTCTGGAAAAACACAGTGAATTCCAGCACCAATAATATTATACAATTTGTTCACAGCAACATTATTATAATTAGTCTGTCGAGAAACCTGATCGTGAATGTCTTTGCTCTCAGTAGTTATGTCAGTCACCTGCCCATTTTGTATTGCCTAACTCTGAGGAACAAGTCAATGATTCACCATACTATATTATTTTTTCTGATGAAGTTGGTATATATATGTTCTGTATTGAGTTGATTGTTGGCTCTTGGTGGAACTTATTATACATGTTGAATAAAACTCTTGTACTGCTCCACTAATTTTAATTATTATCGACCTGACCGGTTTCGCTTTACAGCATTTTCAAAGGTGTTAAAGTACACAGCTGTTCGTGTTTACGCACGAATTTTTAGATAGAAGCGTGAACACGAACAGCTGTGTACTTTAACACCTTTGAAAATGCTGTAAAGCGAAACCGGTCAGGTCGATAATAATTAAAATTAGTGGAACAGTACAAGAGTTTTATTCAACATTGGTATATATATGGGTATGTTGTTATTAAACCAATTCGGGCATAATGTCATAAATAACTGTATTCCTGGCCTTAGTTTCCAGACCTTAAGTTCAAAAATAAAATATGAGTTTAATGCTTGGTGTAATTTGATTATTATAATGGGAAAAAGAGGAAATTAAAATAAATCTATGTTTAGTGAATTTTATTCCTGGTTAAATAATTTGAATATAAATAAAATTATTATGTTTACACTTCCATATCATAAGAAATTGCCTCAGAAAGAAAATAACTGAAGATACAAATTAAACTTGACTTTGTATTTGCTGGCATGTTACTCTAAAATATGTCATATGATTGATGTTAACAAACTTAAAAATATTTACAAAATGTTTTTATGACAAAATATATTTGTCAACGCGCGCAAAAAACAATTAGTTGTTTTGCTAAGATGTTATTTTACAAGTTTATCCAAGAACTTTGCTATTAATCCATAACTTGACAATGCTTCTATCGAGCAATCAAACGTCGTGGAACAAGTTCCAAGTAATTTAAATTAAGTAATATGACAATAGAGGTAGCCTCTTGCGAGGTATCGACCAAAGGTAAGCCAAAATTTTTTTGACTGGTCCACCAAAATAATTAAGGCTTATCTGGTAAAAACCTAGAAATAAACTTATTTTTAAACTCGGAATATATAGATGCACTTTGTATTACTGAGCATTGGCTAAAAAAGGATAAATTGTTGATAAACTTAGATAGTTACACTATAGTGAGTTCGTTCACTAGAAAATCGGCTATCAGAAGTGGATCTATGATAATTTTACATAACAATTTGCAATGTAAGGATAGGAAAGGCATAGTTTCACTCTCATTCGAGCGAACCATTGAAATATCTTATGTGGAACTTGATAGTTTATATTATTATGTGTGTAAATAAACCTCCTTCTGGGAATTATTCAGAATTTGAGTCGTTTGGAAGATTCCCTTAGTATTGTAAGGTGTATGCCGGAAAAATAAAAAGAATGTTCTAGTCGTACTTGATCCACATTTTATCATCAATCATCCATTTCTTCAAAAATATTTCGGTTTCATTAAGTCTTAATAATACAAAGGGAACCACAAATAAGTATAATATAATAAGTATACAAATAAATATAAATATTAGGTTTCTTTCAGTGATCGCATTTTCTAAAATTAGCATTTTTCAAATAGATCAAATTCCAGTTTTTAGTTGTCGTTACTACTGATGTGTGTTAGCGCCACTTTTTCTAAAATTGCGTCCTTTTTATCCGTAAGTGGGCGATCACAACGAAGTGTATCTTTTACATTAAAACTTCCATATTGAGATTGAGAACGATTTAAAATGTTTGTGCTACTCTTACTGACACTATATTATTCTTAAACTTTACAAATTTTATCGCGATGTGATATCGCCGCAACCATGTCACGTATAGCACTATTCCTGGAAAAAGGAAGTAAGTGATTTACACCTACTTATCAGGAGCTTAAAAAAACTGTCCTATATTTTTATTATGAGGTCTAGAAAAAAGTTTCAAAGAGATAATCGCAGGTCACAGTTGCCTTCAACTACACGTGTTATATAATTTAGGAACAGATTGATGTACTTCGAGATAATCTAAAAAAACACGGTTACTTCTTTATTCCACAAAACACATCTCATATTTGCAGGGGTAACTACAATAGGGAATTAATTTCTTTTTTGAAAAGAATCTTAATTTGATCCTTGCGTGTCAGTAAATCACATACTAAAAACATAAAAATTTTATACACTCGTTAAGTACTATAAAAATTGGACTAAAATTTAATATTTTCAAATTTCGCGCGTAATTAGACGAAGGCGCCGCACGAGTTGTTACTCTGTAGCGATGACGTCAATACGGCATGTAAATAATAAACAAAGCTCTGTTTGATGCTATGTATATTCATAAATTAAAAATGAGTTATTATCTTTTATATATAAACAACTAATAAAGAAATAATAATAAAAGAGTAATACTGACATCAATGTTTTAATAATCCGTAACTCGACAGAACAAAAGTCGGGATTTGCAGCAAAGAATTTTCCGACCATTAATGCATTTATTTTTGGTAAATTCGTACTATCTCCTTTTACAAAACTGCTTTCCATAGTGTGATTCACGTGCGATTTCAATTTAATTTACGTATTTATAACGTTCTCTTACATTAAAAAAGCAACCTACAAACTTCTTTTTTTATTGTTTTGCGGCTTTATACGTACTATGATTCATAATGACATTGACACGCATAAGTTTACACTACCTTATGACGTCACGACATGGCGGCTTTCGCTCTTGTTTTACGTATAGATTAAAAAAGTGAATACTTTGAAACTCATTTTTATATTATTTTTATTATTTTATGTACTTAAACATGATGGTTCCGACTATTTAATGCATAAGCTATCATAGTTATATGCTTTTAGATCTTTTCTAATATAGAGGGAAGTACCCTATTATTGCTTTTTAGTTACTATGTATGTTGAAATATATGAACTAATTTAACTCTACTTACGGCTTTGTACTCTCTTATATTTCATTATAATCTAGAGTTGTGAGTATAATCACGTTGTTATTTAACGGAAAATCCTTTTTTGTACATAGAGTAATTAGAATTACACAATAGTCCTAGATTGTAAAATACAGGAACAAGTAATTATGTATATTTACGTTATAGATTTTCGTGTAAATCTTCTTTTAAAATTTAACGTAAACATAATTATGACTATTAGCGGGATAATTCTAAAACGTAAATATGCATACCCCCATTTTATGCTGGAATTTTATGTTTTTTAAAGTCGCAAGTTTTGTTTTTTTTTGCATTTATTCCTTCATTTTTGTAAATAGCTTCACGAGATTTTGACAGAAGGTGTAAACAATGATATTCGCTTTATTTACGTAATAAAACATTTTCGACACAAGTTTAGTTACGACTTTTTTACACGGGTAGTGCGGTATGTGATGTAAGATTAACAATAACAATCTACAATATTTTTCAAATAGTAATAGTACACTGTTCATATATGTATAAAAATGTCAAACACTAAACACTTAGGTGTTTAGTGTTTGACATTTTTAATCCTGCGAATCCTGTGTATGATTATGAATGTATAATGTCAGATCGCGCGACCGATGTGTTTGGATGCCATCCGCATGAAGCTGCAGCCGTCGGCGCCCGACCGGTACACCACCACGGCCGCCTTCGTGGCAGACTGCCGCCTCATGTTCCGTAACGCCGCCGCCTACAACCCGGTATGCTCTGCTTTACCATTTGCACGGCGGTACAGTGTATGCCACGACACATGAAATAAAATGTGTACGTAAAAGAAAATGAAAGTCTAATTTATATAGGTAACTGTAAATAATAATTAATTACATTCCATATATTTGAGAAGTGACGTCTTATTCCTGAATAACAATAAACCAACTTGGTCTTTTCCGAAAGTTTATCGCTCA
The DNA here is from genome assembly GCA_036419045.1 of Scirpophaga incertulas. NCBI lineage: Eukaryota > Metazoa > Arthropoda > Insecta > Lepidoptera > Crambidae > Scirpophaga > Scirpophaga incertulas. The sequence goes on along the minus strand of CM071627.1, from coordinate 25,169,184 downwards.
AACACGTTCACTTTTATTAATAAATATTAGTTCCATGTTTCGTTGCAAACAAATACACTTGGCTGGCAGGATTTCTTCGCCTGGGCTGTGCTGTGAAAAAATATAATTTCCGGTTACTATTCTTATTCGTTTCTTTATGTCAATAATTTTAATAGGGTAGACGACAATTTTTTAAATTCTGATTGTAGAACCAACAGTACACCGGCACCTATTACTTTTGAAGATACATCGCCATCGTCATCGTCAAAAACGCTCCACACTAAAAACACTGCAATCGTGACGTCATACCTAATTAAACTCGTAAAATTTGTAGGAGCGTATAAATTTTAAAATAACTTTGTTATTTGTACGATTATAGGTATACTTTCTATATAAAAAAAATGTAACATTTAATGTGAGACTGTTAGAAATGTGACCGTTGCATCAGATAACGAAAATAACAATTGCTCATTTTTTAGAAACCTAAAAACAATGTAAATTAATAATTAAACTGAAATTTCTATATTGACATACTTTCATGCGATATAAATTTTTCAAATCAGATAATTATAGTATAAAGACGGCCATAATCAGTTGTAGTCGTCATCCCTATTATAAGTTCCAACAACAGTAATAATGAACGTTTACTAAAGGCAAACACAAAGATTGAATATTGAACATAATTAACAACAATTACTGCCATCAAAATCAAGTAGTTATATCTAATGTTTGTTTTTTTTTTCATAGATATATGATATACATAATATATTCATAGATATACATAGTATAACATTTAGAGTGTAACTCGCGGTCACGTAATTATTATTGCATTTTGAATCCGTCACATAACTCAGTATTCAAAATATCGCCACAAAATAATTCTATTACTGTGTTAACCTACTATATTAAAATACAAATGTCTCACGCGTTGATATGTATATATGTATGAAATTCGATAAATCTAAATCAATTACGTACAAGTCAGGAATTCCCAATTAAAAGGCCAGTGCCGAAACCACAGCGCCACCGACGCTTTATCTACCGAATTATGGAAATCATATATTTTTTTCAGCCTGACACCCAAATATATAAGGATGCGAAACGGCTGGAAGATTTCTTCGAAGCGCAAGTTGCTAAGCTGCTGCCTGAGCACTCGCTCGGGAACTTGTGGCCGCCACCGGCCAAGCGCCCTCGCTCCTAGCTACCGCTGCTCTACCTTCACCTCGTTCGTTGACGTGAACTCGTGAAACTGTTTAATGGTTGATGACAAAAACAACCCGACTCGAAAACAAAGAGCGATTTTGAAGCATTCGGCCCTGCCGAGGCTACGGCCTGATGCAAGGCAATGAAATAAAATGTGCGAATTGTATTCCACGTTGGATGCTTTTTTTCATAAATATATACTTTCTTGTTATTAAGCGAAAATATATTTCTTGAATTTAGACTTTAAAGTGCTAACTATCAGCTAAGATCTTACAGTGCTTTGAATGTCATCAAATGTCTATTATATCTCAAATATCCATTACTTCAACTAAGATGAATTACTGATAAATAAATTAAACTGTATACTACAAGTAATTCAATTATAATTTCCTGTCTCTTTCAAAGATATACATATTTTATTTTACTAATTTCATATAGAAGAATTTCTTATGAGATTATGGGATCATATAAGATTGAATTAAAAATATAGTTTTATATATGCTAAAGAAATATTACTAGTGACTTCCATCTTATCCTATACACCACAAAAAAAGTAACAAAAAAAAAGTTTAATTACTGAAATGGGTAAAGGTATAAATGAAAAAAAAATCTTCAAAACTCAACAGGTCAATCCTAATGAGTACTACAATTTTACAAGTATCTTGCAGCAAGATAGTTGAATGTATTTAATCCATCAATTGAGTTTAACTATCGCATTAATGTACGATGCACACTACAAATACTGATAAAGCTTTCTTTCGGCGACAAACGCGGTTCTGCCGCCCCCACTGCCCTGCCCGCACTCGGTACTAAAATCATGACTTGTCAATTTATATATCCCGTGAATATTATCTTTTTTTTTCTCTTGATTTTAAAAGGACTTTTATCCAAATGGATATGTCAGTCCTATCGGAACATATACATTATCATGCACAATACGGAACATATACAATTACAGTTAATCTCAAGGTAGTCGCGGCGGGCACAGTACATTGTATAACATATGGGCCTCTTTCGAAGTTGGCTGGGCCAAAATACTGTAGAACACACCAACATCCATAATATTAATTTTTAATCTGTTAATTAAATCTCTCCTAGCATCTCGATAACGGACACATTCCTCCAACAAGTGTTGGACATCTATCATAGTACCACAAATTTCACAGTTAGGAGATTCTATTTTTTTCATTAAATATCCAAACTTGTTGGATGGATAAGGTCCAGAACGTAATCTATTAAATAATACTATATATTCTCTATTTAATTTAAGATTGTAAAACCATGGGTGACGAACAGGCTGATATTGGATACTTTTATACCAAATGCCTTTTTCTTTTGACCGTTTATCGAAATATTCACTCCATTTAGCATCATCATCAAAACAAATATGCTGATATTTTGATGTAATTTCCGAATAAAATGATTTAACATATCTATTTTCACCTTCAGTTATTGCCAGTTTTGCTATTCGGTCAGCCTCTTGAATATCATCATGATGGTTCGTACATATTTTATGAGTGGTATTTCATCCAAATACCGTTTTACCGGAATACATACGTATTCCGGTAAAACTACCGGCTTAGTCGAAACTAAGTTTAAATAATAATACTTCAACTTAGATTTAATTAAGCCGACAATTGAACAACGAAATGATCGTTTCTCGCACTTTATTGAAGACTGACTTACGGGTCAAAGCTATTGGTAAATTTATCATGGCCCAGCAAGCAGTGCACATCCACTCTATTATCGCGACGTGAGAGTACATAGACGAAGACTTCTGTCTATTATGTAGAACAGGTGCATGTTGTCAATTTTTTAATAACTTGATACCTATTTACAATATTGAATGTACAAGTTTTAAAAATGATTAAGATGACGCTTTGTTTGAATTCGATGAGCGTTGGGAGTGGCATGGTAACATATAGTCTTTCAACCCTTTAGATGTTAGGATATATTTTCATAGACAACATTTAATTCACTATTACACATTCATATAGGTACGTTATTTTGTCAAATTTTATATAATATTAAAATTTTAATAACTATTTTTGCATAAAAAAATTATTTTCCATATTAATAAGTAAAAACCTTTTCATCGCCTGTTTATTATATAGTTCTATCAAATTTTTACACACTTTCATGTATATACATTTACAATATTTGTTTTTAATTGTATAAACCCTGAAAAGCATTCTTATTCAATTAAAACCAAACATTTCCTATTAATGTTATTGTATACGTGTTTGTCGCTATAGAATGGCCATAAATGTTTCATAAGATTGCTAAATACATTTTACAAATATAATGAAATATTAATTGCGAGGATTGTACAACAATAATCAATTTCTTAATTTAGATATGAATCATATTTTAAAATGTTTTTCAAATTTAACACTTGTTAATACAAATTATAAAATTATCCTTGAGTTAAGTTATGAATGAATAGTTAAGGTAAGGTTAGTTTTTTAAGACGGAGGCTGAAGCATCCTTATAATAATATTACAATAATGATAAGATTTTAGTATATTGTCACACTGTAGTTAAAGTTTATATATGGATCTACTAGAAATAACTGAACTCCCAAACAGGACCAAAACAAACTGCAGCAAATGTGTCGTGTTTTATTTTTATCACATTTTTAATTCTGGATTTTCCTTTGAAATATTTTTTATCAAAAATTATCACACGTTCAGTTCATTCAGTAAACTAAAACAACTTGAGAGAGCCACGGGTGAGCTATATGTGCTTATCGGGGGTCATCCATAAATTACGTCACACGAATTTCGTGATTTTTTGCCCCTCCCCCCCTCCTTGTCACAGCTAGTCACATTTGTGAGACTCCACCCCCCCCTAGTGTGACGTCACAAATTTTGAAATTATTGAGCGATAACAGCGGTTTCGAAATCAGTTTTATTTTCATTTTAATAAAATTAACATCAAATCAATTGACAAAACAAAAAACGATTACTTATATTAAATAAGTATATTATGGTCATTTCATGATTTTCTTATTATATTTTTCAAAATCACGTACTCAATTAGAAAAATAGTACGTTTAGGGAGTACCTCTATTAATAGATAGAAGAAGATACTATTCCTTTATTTATTTATGAGAGTATACAGACTTTACAATAAAAGTTAATATTTACAGCACTTTTCATACTAATAATAATAATTTAAAGTTTGTGTTTTAACAGTTAGCTTATTTGATTTAATAGATTTTGTAATGTGACGTCACGAAATTTAAGATCCCTCCCACCCCCTTGTCACACAATGTCACACTTCGTCAACCCCTCCCTCCCCTAACCGTGTGACGTAATTTATGGATGGCCCCTCGGCCTGCTTTAGATTTTAGATGTTTAGTAAAACTCCTGACTATAGGGTTTGGCATTGAAAAGTTCTGCGGCAAGTGGCGCCACTTATACATCGCTATTGTAATATAGGCCCGAGTATGCTCAATATATCTCAGTAAAACGGTTAAATATGCCCTTTAAGTATGAGGAAGGAAGGGGGCGTTTATTCCCTTAAAACTTAGGAGTTAAAAACGTTTTTTAAACGCTGTAAAAAAACAGACTGGTTTGATGTATCTGGTTATACGATCAACTGTAATACAGTTTTTACCTGAAGAATATCGCGAAAAGTACAACATCGTATGCAAAAAATCCGATTAAAAAATAAAATAAGCACTGTAGAATACTCTAATGCAAACCAACAGATACGGAAGTCGGCAAACTACAAAATGAAGGTTCTTTACTTACATTCAAATTAAATTATTTTTCTTTCCATACAATGGAATGCTTCTTTTTCTAAGCAAACTTGACCCCCATAAATTGTAAACAATAAACACTGGCGCCGCTCATTCTCACCCTTCACATATTTATTTATTTTTAATTATTTATTAAACTTTATGCAAAAAAAATCTACATAGGCGGGCTTAATACCTAAGGTATTCTCTACCAGCCAACCTTTGGGTGGTGTGGAGATGTGGTGTAGGTGCAACGAGATTTTGAAAGGTCTATACTTATATATAGCTTAAATATGAAGGTATCTATATGAATAAAATGCTGCACACACATACGCACTTTGCTCGTGACAGGCATCCCAGTGCTCCCTCTAACCAAAATGTACATGTCTAATTTCATTAGGCTCGGTAACACTTGTCATTTCTTGGTCATTGTGTATTTCATTGTTTTTATTTATGTGGTGGTGGTCCCATCATGGAAACCCTCAAGATACATCTCATTGAGATGTCCATTACAATAAAATCCAGCAAAAAAGCATTTGCTGATCTTCTGATTGAAATTAATAAACTCTATCAATGAATTTATACTGCCGTTATTTAATTTAACTTTGTGCTTACGTGATTAATATTATGTTAACATAATATCTACCTTCTATATTGCCATTTTTGTTCTCATCTATTAGCGAGTGTACTATCAATATAACTTTTTCAATTCGTGCTGTCGTGCAGTGAAAGTTTTACTTCTCCACATATGTAGTAGTTTATATTTCTAATTTTATAATTATAATCTAGCAAATGGATAATATTAATAATAATTCCACTTATGCAATTCCACTTCGACTAATTTCTATGATCAAATTTTGTTTTGACATATCCTCTTAATATTTCTTTTGGCCCAATTATTCTCTATGTATTTGACAGTGATTTGACCCTTGATTTTATTATTACCCTTACATTAATATTACACAATTTAACCGTACGTATAAATGAATTTGAGTGGTACTGGAATTTAGTTAATTAGGAATAAGAAGTAAATAATAAAAATTTCAGCCACACCACTTTATACATTTACTTATTTTGTAACAGCGTTCGTTCGTTCATAATAATAAGATCAAATGACATAATTCGCATAAAGCTGAAAATTGATACGACGAAGAAAAAAATATCATAATTCTTCATTGAACTCACTTCAGCATTTTTATAAATATTAATTTATGTGACACATCCTAAAGTAATCGTTTATATATTGTGCTCTGACTGTACGCGGTAAATGTGTCAAAATTTTGGCATTTGTTGTAATATATTTATTATTATCAAATGGGGCTATTAAAAGTTATTTATTTGTATGACAAACATATTACTTATATAAAATATTAATAATCAAGTAAACTAAAATTATTTTGTTGATGTTGATTGGTACAATTAAATTACTGTCAATAAGATTTTCCGATTAATTCCGAAAGTATGCACATATACTTAATTTTCTGCTATGTAGAAGCTTACCATTATAACAATTATGCAATGTTGATTTATTGTTATTTATTGGGTCTATGTTAATACGTTAATAGCAGTCGTTATAAAAATTGATTTCCTTAGTAGTGTGATAGAAAAATTTTGTATATGCTGGCTACACTTTAAATTTAGTAGAGAGTTAGTGTTGCTATGTATTTGTGATATTTGGCCAGTTGGCAAACGTTTATTATTTTCTTTACTTTTGAATGCTTATATTATATATAAATCTTAAGTAAACTAATAATAAGCGTAAATATATTAATGTTGTAGTTAATATTGTAGTATTTTTGTATGAAAGGCGGCCTTTAAAATGAGTAGCAAGATTGTATAAGTGATCAATGTTGCAAAGTAGTACTATTTTTTTTATCAGGCGCAGGCTAGAGCGATTATAAAGATTTACATAATACGTTTTTCAGATTATATTATTTCACTTGCAGTCTTTTGAAAACTTGGAAAATGCACAGCAAACTGGCTTTTAAGAAAAATGGGTACACTGCTTTGCACTTAACACTGTTTGTTTCCTTTGCCTGTGCTTGTGCATTGCTGCTTTCAAAACAGTCCTAACCAGTTGATATCGAGTTGCTTATTATGTTGATTTAGAGTACAATAAGCGAGTAAGTGATAAGTTTTGCTCTTTGATTAAATTTTAATTATTGTGCTTTACGATAATGTAATATTTACATGTAATATACCTTATATTTGCTCTCTGATGAATATAATCAGGAATTATTGTTATTGAAATATATGTAGCCGTTTCGTTTTATGCATATAGAATCTGTGCGGAAGGAGAACTGTTGATCTATATTTCTACAGTTATTTGTTATTTGGACTACATAATAGAGAAACCACAATATATAATACATATGGTAAAATACGTTAACTCGCAGTAGAAATGGCCAGAGTTGGACAAAGTTAGTCAAGTAGTTTACTTTGTTAGTCGCTAATTCAATAACAAAATTAGCTAAACGATAAATCATGACTTTACGGAACATTAAACGTTCGTGTTAACACTTAATTAAAATAATTTATTGTTATATCATTGTGATAGTGGTCTTATAAAAACCGTTGTGTTCTGGAAGTCATGTTATATTAGGTACTGTCGCAATACGTTCGCACTGTATTAGTATTCAATTGTCATATGTTTTTACGGTGTGGCACGATGCGCAACGTATCTTTTTTAGGATTTGAGGAAGCTGAATGGAAGGTAATTTTTTGTTAACATTTTAGTTAATTTGTTAATGGAAATGTTAACTTCTTGATTAATGGGTTATTATGAGTTAATGCTTAGCTTTGGAAAAGTCGAAATCAAACCGGAGATATATTGTCACTAACGGCCGGTTTCTGAAACGCATGTTATGTTAACACGTTGTTGACACGTTGTTGATCTCTCATTAAATGTTAGATGTATGGATAACAGCTGGTTACTGAATGGGTTTATACTGTAAAATTATCTAATTGACTATTTTTTGGTTATTTACTCATATATTTGGCGTTTAATAAGAAGTAGTAAACGTGTTAACAGCGTGTTAACACGTTTACTACTTTATGTATTTGCGTATCTATTATTATTTGTATTTATATATTTTATTATTATAATATTATATTTATATATTTTTTGGTAAAACTGAATTACTGACATTCAAGATTAAGGCGCCAATAGAAAATCAGCGTCAGGACTAATAAACCTGACAAATATGCTGAATTGGCTACCTGTTTTGGCACAGCAGCCGTGAGACAATTCCGCTGGAAAATTTGTAATATTTCTTTTTATTATGTTGTGTCAGAATAAACGTATTTTCTTTCTTTCTTTCTGTTAACATAACATGCGTTTCAGAAACCGGCCGTAAGTGTTTCAAAATCCTGGCAATTATTAAAATACCTAAGTGAAAATGAAATATTTATGAACAAGTGTTAGTTCTTTGTCCGCACATACCTCCTTTAAAATGTTTCTTTTCCATGAAAGAGAGAATTTTACCTATTGCAAGAATTAAAAATTTCCTATGTATAGATAAATGCTCGCAATGCTATATAAATAATAAGAAACAAGTTTGTTACATAGGGTAATTGAAAGCAATCGCATGTTTTTCTACGCACTAATAACAACCACTTTCAACGTAGTTAAAGGATACAAACACAACGTTCCACATTGTACTGCTACATAGCGATGAAAATTTAGTGGCCAGCCGATTGGTATAACAAACACCGTACTAGTTTCCCTCGCTATTCAAGTAGTTGTGTTCAGTCCTTTTCGAAACCATTTCTCTGAAATTCCTGTGCATATACGCGATAGATTTTGTTACGACCTGATATAGCTGCAAATAAGTTACTATCACTAGGATTATACCCAACAGTTCCAGATAATCTAAAAGCTATAAAAATATTTTATGTATTATTGTATTGTTTCATTTCTTAAAACAAATTTTGTATTGCCACACTATTTATTTTATAAACTTTGAAAAATGTTTTCATAAATAATAAAAATAATTTACGGGGACACAACAAACTTTTTAAATTTAACAATCGCACATGTGTAGTACATTGCTGCATATGCTGTGAACCCTACGTTTCATAGTATTTGATTTTGTAAAAATCGGAATTGTATAAAACTGCACATAGCTAGGTCCCATGCAAAATATTAATTACTTGTATAATGTAATAGCGCTTATTCGTTGAATTTTGTTTTGTCTGAAATTTGTCAAAGTGCAGAGCAGAACGTGTCAAATCATTATGGATTTTTATGGTCTCCCATTTTTCAGGGACGTTTTCCTATAAGTATTATCTCCGTTATAGCATCTAATTACGAAAGTTTGAGCCAGTGCCGTTTCTATTATTTGTACATCGTATTTTATATTTTCTCTAGTTCTGAACGTAGTGAATATACGTTATCTATGTTATTAATTCCTAACAATGACCTATTATTATTATAAAACTTGTAAGTTTATATTAATAAGTTAGCAAGTAATATTTAATTCTATTGACGTATAAGTACTGTTAATGTTATTGGAAATGTTCTATAATTAATTCGTGTAGTTAAATTGTCTCAACGTTTTGAGTAATTTCCCTGTAAGTATTATTACTAGAAATAAATATCATATATTGGAATTGTGGTGTTTTATTTTTACTTCAAATAATGAAATGGTAAAAAAAAATCATAAAATGGCAACTTTAAAACTTTCACGTCAATGCGCAACATAAGTGTCAAAACCAAATGACGTGATGCTGTTTGCATTTGTATTTATTTATTGTCTGTAGTGTCAGTCATGTTTAGCGATTCATTTAACGAGTAGATATCCACACCGTAGTCGCGTTTGGTCGTAATAATCGCAGAGTTCATGATAAAATCGAGTATTAAAGTAAAGTGGCTAAAATCGATACAAACAACAGGCGGTTCAAGGTAAGTGACCGTGATTGTAGGTCAATGAACTGCTCAAAATGTTTTGACAGGCTGTGCGGTGGCATATCAAGATATGTATTTTTCTAACCGCACTATTTTTTTACTGCAGCAGAATTTGTTATTTCATTTATTGTTTAGAAATTATTTAAGCACATTTTAAAAAATACCACTCTAAATATTTACCCAACTCGTTTCTTTCTAGGAGCTATCGTCCTGAATATCGCATATGAGCGAATTTTGAAATTGTCTTAAGAGTTAATAGTATCTATTATTTTATATTACCGTGGAATCTTGTATGTAAAGGTGAAAAAATGCGATATTTACATGTTATTATTATTAAAGCGAGAAGGTGCGACTAGGGAGATACAGTTGTGAATAATCCAGTGCCTGCTAATATAGAACTAAATCCTTACTAATATAATAAATGCAAAAGTAACTCAGTAGGTATGTCTGTCGGGCTTTTACGCCCAAACTACTGAACCGATTTAAATGACATTTTAGTAGATAGATGTCTATGAACTTTTTAATGCAGAAAAAGGGCTGAACGATATAGAAATGGGAGATGAAGTTTATATGTAAAGCATGTCATTTTAAAATCTAGAACTTTGATAATTATTTAAGCTTTTAATTAGATATAAATAAATACGACATTCAAAGTTTATAAAAAAGGGATGAATATTTTAATTTGAATAGACTCAAAAACTATTGAACTGATTTTGATAAAAGTTGATTGCCATAGGGGTATTTCTAACTACATATAGGTAAAATATCTTTCCTTTTGGAAAACCGGATATAACGCGGTCGAAGCTGCGGGTGGAAAGCTAATAAGTACCTTATAGAAATAACTCACCATTTTAAGCAATAAAATAAAGTTAAAAAGTTAGTACAAGTTTAATTCAAGGCAATACAAGTATGTGTTTGTCGATAAAATACATTTCCACCAAGTCAAATATTGCTGGTCGAGGATTTATGTTCTGGATGGTGAAACTGAGTGGTAAATTAACATTGCAGTTTGGCATTCTATTTATGTATATACACAACTACCAGAGTAGGCTACTCGCCACGCACTCGCTCTTTCGCGGGTGCACACCCTTCAGCTTAGGCCACTCATAGGTAATTATTGAAATGTGGCAATTTTATTTATTATGTAGGTACATTAAAATACATAATGAAAAAATATATATATATATACTAGATGTCGCTTGCTTGCCGCAGGGTGCAAGCATCCCGTCCGTCCGTGGCGTGGTTCATCCGTGCAGTTTTCAAAAAAAGGATGGTCTGTCAAAATTGGTGGGGAAAATGTCTTCCTTTTTGTCACAAAAATCAAATAAACTATTAAACTTGGTACGGTTGTAAAGGCACTAATAAAGATCACGGCGTTCGTGATTGTGTGAGTGCCGCGAGGTGTACGCACGTTTGTATATATACTATACACATCAAAAAAATCGAAACACCTTGCAAGTTTACGTTTTGTCAGGATTATCAGAAAAATGTGTACATTTAGGAATAAATGTTAAATGTCGTTTAATAGTGAGTAATATGAGCTTATCAAATTTTAATGTTAATGTTCTAAATTTAAATGAATTTTTCATAGGTTTCGTATTTTGTTAAATGAGTCATTTTTATTCCGTATGGAGTATAAAGGAAATGGATAAAACAACACACGTAAATGAAAAAAAAAGCTAAAAAACGTTTATTTAATAACTTGTATTCCCTCCCCGAGCTCTAATTACCTACTGCTTCCATACGGTTCTTCATCGATCGGATGAGAGTCACGATCACATGCTGTGGTATATTGTCCCATTCCTCTTGGATTGCATCTTGCAGCTGGCTAAGTGTTTCTGGGGCAGGATCTCTTGCTCGAATTCGTCTCTTTAATTCATCCCACAGATGTTCAATGGGATTCATGTCCGGGCTTCTTGCTGGCCATTCCATAATAGAGATATCGACTTCGTTAAGATAATCTCGTACGACGCCCGTGGTGTGAGCCCTAGCATTGTCGTGCATGAATATGAAGCCGTTGCCAATAAAATGTGCATAGGGCATCACATGAGGCTCGAGACACTCTTCGACGTACCGATGACAGTTTAGTGCAGGCAGACGTGGCCCAGACACAAAAGCAAGCTACCGTCGGCGCTGATTCCTCCCCAAACCGTCCACGAACCGCCACCATAGCTGACCTTTTCTTCAATGCAGCATTCTTCATAGCGTTCTCCGTCTCTTCTGTAGACCTTGTTCCTTCCGTCGTTACTATACAGCATAATTTTACACTCATCAGAAAAGAGAACTTTGCTCCACTGTAGGTATGACCAATTTAGGTGCTCACGTGCAAAGTTAAGGCGCGCTCTTCGATGGTCTGCAGTTAATTTCGGCCCATTTGCTGGCTTATGCGGTACCAGTCCACGATCCTTCAACCTTCTTCTAATTGTAGAGTCACTTACAGCCACCCTTCGTACAACACGAAGCCGCTGCTGCAGTTGAAAAGCGTTAAGGCGTCGATTTCTTAAAGAAGTTGTTACAATAAATCGATCATCTCGCTCAGAAGTGACCCGATTCCTGCCAGATCCTGAACGGCGCGTGAACAAACCAGTCTCCCGATAACGTTTATAGACTCTATGAACAGATGACAGGCTTAGATGCAGTCTTGCAGCCACAACACGCTGACTAAGGCCAGAATCCAGCAATGCCACAACTTGGGCGGCTTCTGTGGGCGAAGTATCCATACGTTTTAGAAAAATAACCTTTTTTCAGACGTCCCAAAGTCACAGTATTGAAATAAAAAACAAAAAGTTTAAGGATAGGCGCCAATTTTTAGTTTTTAAACGCTAAATGTACTCCAACCCTAAACACACATTTGTCTCAAAACAGTGATTCATTTCGTTTATAAGATAAACAAATGAAATTCTAATTTTGAATTTAGAATTTTCGCTTATTACTGTAATGGCCAAACTGCCAGCTATACATTTATGTTTTTTTTTTCATCGTATGAATTCTTTTTTGTGTTAAATTCGGACAGAAACAATGAAAACGGAAGTGTTTCGATTTTTTTGATGAGAAGTGTATATATATAAATTATAATGTGTACTTAATTACGTGAACATTCGCAAAGTCAAATTGCATAACGTGTTTGATACAAAAATATTTGCTCTATTATTTAATATCAGGTACTGCCTTGAATGTGATACTTCAAGACAGTACCTGTGTGTATAACATTAAAGCAAATAGCCGATACGGAATTTGTGTGGGTACACATACTTATATAGTTAACAATGATGTTAAGTAGGACGATGACATTTTTTATCTGAGGTCGATTATAGTAGTGCAAGTATAACAAGATGCTTTATTGGCCACTTTACAAACTTTAACTTTACTAATAATTGTAATATAAATAGGTGTAATATATTGGATGTGAAAACTTGACTAAAGCGTAGGAGTGTCGCGTCGTTGATGAAATATTGATGACATTGTCATTAGAGATATCTAATGACACGATTTAGATAACGAATCCAACGCGAATTATCCTTTTAGTCCTATAAAGTTATACTTTGACTAGTACGTGGTAGCATATTTAAAAATTAGTCAGGATTTATTATGAATAGACTCAACGTCGACGTGTAAGTATATCGAAAATACAGATACCGTACTTTCTTAATTCGAACTTACGACGGTTCGTCGTCGATACTGCAACATATCTCGCCCCAAATTCACTGTGTATACGTAAGTACGACAACTGCAACGATATACTTAACTTTGTCCAGGGTCCGGCTATTCGAGTCCGATTTTTTTGTATCGGTCACTTTTATATTTAATGCGGACAAAAAATAATAATAAACGTACTAAACGTTTATACACATTAACAAATTTCAAGAAATTACTAAAGATTGTGCAATTGAATACTTACATGCCTTATATCAATACATATATAGTTTGTCGTATTTGATAAAGACTAGCTAGAGGTTGTTTCATCACATTGTTGATAGGTATCACAGTTTCAAGTAGTATTTGGTTCTCGTATTTATATTTTTTAATGTTAAAGTTTTTGCTATGTGTTTAAGGATCACAGTAGGTATGTTGAATTGGGGCCGGACACGTGTTTCAAGTTATTGCTTTACTTGGGTGAATCGGGGGGGGTAACCAGGACTGGTTAACCCGCTGATACGCTGATCCAACTGAAAAGTACAATAGGATCCTACTAACATTTGTTATTTTCATTGCGTACCTAGACGAGCCTAAAGCAAGATGCGGCTGATAATATTGGAGGATGCGGATGTTGTGGGCCAGTGGGCGGCGCGGTTCGTGGTACAGCGTGTGGCGCAATTCGCGCCTGGCCCCGGCCGACCTTTCGTGCTCGGCTTGCCTACCGGCGGCACGCCCCTCGGCATGTACCGCAACCTTATAAAGTACTACAAAGAGGGCAGCATCTCATTCAAACATGTCATCACCTTTAACATGGACGAATACGTCGGTATGTTTGTCTTTTTTATGCGAAAAATATCAACAGTAGCCTAAGGATGAAACGCGGCTTGTTGTGAAGAATTGCAATGCGTGGGAGAATCATGGACAGATATTGATTGTATATCTTATTAAAAACTGCGCGTGTATCTATTTCTTGCAAAACAGATTTTTGTATGCAGATTGTAAGTCGGGCGCGGAATGTTGTCACATTGCAGATATCTGTGTTTATTAATAGTCAATTTAAAAACTTTATGCATTTATTTATAGCGTTATGTTTGACTTGTTGGTCGTGGTAATATTTTTAGATTATAATATAATCGTGTGCATATTCTCTATTCATACCACTAGTCGATTTCCTTTTTGATCATATTATAAACAGATTTAATTATGTAAAAAAAAACGTGTTATTCTTAATACTTGTGCTTAGGTCTGCCACGCGACCACCCTGAATCTTACCACTACTACATGTGGAACGAGTTCTTCAAGCATGTGGACATCGAGCCCGGTAACGCGCATATTCTCGACGGTAATGCGCCCGATCTCGGGGCCGAGTGCAACCGTTTCGAGGCGCTCATTCAACAGGCCGGCGGCGTGCACCTCTTTATTGGAGGTAAACTATTTTACAGGAATGAATGCAGCAACATATGTACTTAATAGATTCGTTTTTTACAAATGGTGTGGCAATCCATTTCAATATATGTCTTGCAGCACCTATTCTTTCCGCGGATCAGTCAAAAATCTAAATAGAACCATCTATCAACTCAGTTCTCTCTAAAAAATCTTAAGCACCAAGCGGCCAACCAATAAGAAAATAGATTTATTTATTTTAAACTAGCGATTTACCACGGCTTGGCACGTGTGCTTTTTCTACTGTGATGTGCATGTATTATACATATAACGTTTCCTCTTGAATCACTATCTGTAGCTGATAACTGCATTCAAAAACTGTTGAGTAAAAAATCTAACCTAAGTAACCAAAAGTGTAGGTTACCTATATAAAATAAAATAAAAATATCCATCATAATCCTTAAAAATCTGAGGATGGTTATAGTTTTGAAACAAAATTGTATCAAATTTATTAAACTAGCTTTTGCCCGCGACTTCGTCCGCGGAATAGTGACTTCCGGCAGATTTTTGGTTTTTCCCACATAGATCATGTATAGAGGAATAATTCTTTCATACATATTTTTTGTGTATCTTGAACCGTTTTACAGCAGCGCTGCAAAGAAGCCTTCAAAAATGAATATTTTCCCCGTTTTTTCACATTTACCGCTCTGTCTTTGCTCCTATTGGTCATAGCGTAATGTTATTTAGCCATACAGCCTTCCTCGATAATGGACTATCCAACAAAAAAAGATTATTCAATCGCACCAGTATTTTCGGAGATTAGCGCACGCCTCAACAAACACACACACTCTTCAGCTTATATATTAGTACTAGCTGACCGGTGAACTTCGTACCGCTAATTATTGGAGGCATATTTAGTAAGTCACAAACACACGACACAATACTTTTTTAAATTTTTATGAAATTTGTTGCTTTTAGATTTTTAGGAATATTAAGAATTATAGTATAGGTGCACAGCAAAGAGGCGTTTACATTTCAAGTGACATTTTACATAGCAAATAGGTTTGGCACCCATCAAATATGTCAACACATTAATTATTTTTATATTTTGAAATTTAAATACACGATGTTATAAGCAAAGTTGATATTATGTTGTCGATTCAAAAGTCTTGTTTTAATGCGTTCTTCAATTCGAGTGGAACTGAGAGTACAAATACCGTCAATGTTTGACAGAAAGTAAGTGATCAACTTTTATATGGAAAATGAATTGTCGTCTTAACTTATCTTACTCTCAATTTTTCCTTATTTGCTCACCGTTTAGACCTACCCTGGACTACGACAAACATTTTTAAAACCAAAATCAGCTCATCGGCCCAGCCGTTCTCGATTTTAGCGAGACTACGAACAGCAATTGATTTTATATAATAGATAGATAGGAATGACGCACAGTAAACTGAAGGAAGGGACAAAGGAAAAGAATGCTGAAGTGATGGCAACGAATATCTATCTCTTTCTAACGATATCTGTAATATACACACCATTCTAATTTCTACGACTTTTAGACTAGGTCTGTTACGTAAATTAAGAAAAAAAATCCATTGAAGTGATCTTAAAAAAATTACTATGTCAAATTTATTTTCACAAAAAAATATGAAATGGTTTCTAAGACCGTTTCCTTATATCTTCAATGGTTTAGGTTTTGCCCATACTGTCCCAGTTAAAAAAAAACACTGTATATTTTACATCACGACCAGAGAAAGTAAAAGAAAATAACAGATAGTAAAAATATTTTTTTATAATATAAATTATGGAATAAAGTATATTTGTTTATTTTAAAGTTATTGTTGGTCTAATTTTCTTTATACATTAAAGTTTATGCATTAATGGTATTTATTAGGCATTGGCCCTGACGGGCACATCGCGTTTAACGAACCGGGCTCTTCGTTGGTGTCGCGCACGCGTATCAAGTCGTTGGCCTATGACACGCTTGAGGCCAACAAGCGGTTCTTCGATAACGACATCTCCAAGGTGCCACGGCAGGCGCTCACCGTCGGCGTCGGTACTGTCCTGGACGCCAAAGAGGTAAACCACCATTATCGCCTCGCAGTTTTCACACTGACACTTTAAAGGATGACATTGTGCTCGTACCGTAACTAATATCTAATCTGTGCTCATAGCTGCCACCAGACCGTACCAATTTAACAGCTACATTGCTTTTAATGATCACATGTGGAAAAGTTTAATTAATTTTGCAAATTGAAAACTGCTTGCTGGCAATGACAAAATGACAACTACTGATGCTAAATAATGGAATGAAGATACCAACATAACACAACCTTCAGGTGAACAGTTCGCTTGTTTGCAAAGTTGTACAATACATACATTAGATGCTCATAACAAATTTATTTGTCAGTGACTATAATAATTGTGAGTACACACCTACTACCTCCACGATAACTAATAGTAACCATATAGATTGTTATATTGATTCAGAAAGTTATATCTATATATCAATACATAGTATAAAACAAAGTCGCTTTCGCTGTATGTCCGTATGTATGCTTAGATCTTTAAAACTAACGCAACGGATTTTGACGCGGTTTTTTTTAATAGATAGAGTGATTCTTAAGGAAGGTTTGTATGTATAATAAATGCATAATATAGTAGAGAAACACTGATAATTTAAAGGTTTCTAATGTGATGTCGTAAATAAATAAGCACGTTTTTTTGCGCTTATATTGCAAACGCTGGCTGAACCCTACGAGATAGACCAAAATAATGTACTACAGTATTGTACAACTTACAAAAATCCACAAAAAAGTCCGCGATGGTATATGTCTACCTCTTAGGAATAACCCACCATAACCATTTTTTCACTGCACCCGTGCGAAGCCGGGGCGGGTCGCTAGTAAGTTATAAAATATGTTTATTTTACCTTTTCAGAGTACTCTCCAACATTCTATATATAGAGTTTCGTGTGTTTGAACCAGTTTTCGAAATCCTTTTTCCAATTCATTTTATTATTATTTTTATGCTCTGGAGGGAGAGGCTGATAATCATACTTAATAAATAAATATCCCAATCAAGGGATTAGGATACTACTCACCGGCTTTTAAACGACCTAGAATAAGTCACTCATATACTTTCCCTTAAGCGCTAATAACACTTATGGGTGGAGATTCGCGTGGATGTGAGGAAGCTTTCGGGATACCTATTACGACAATTTCTTTCCACGCAAGTGAAAAGTAGCATTTTTTATAACAGGAGTTAAAAAGGATTGTGAGGGGGTAAGAAATGTTGGGATAGGGCCTTATGAGACATACCGGCATTACCCGGAGTTTAACTGTTGTGTAGACCTTTAATAATCTTACGGACCACATCGGCAGAGATCGAGTCTAAGAAAGGATCGTGATGGGCTGTGAGGGAGGTTTTAAAGAGAACTTTTCCCTCTGTATGGAGGATCCTCTGAGCGGGGATTGAGAAGCAATGCTGTCAGCGAAGTAACAGCATCCTTCTCATCGTCATCAAACACGATGGTGTCGTCAGGTCGGGGTAGAAGGAGTTTGTGACTACGAAGCGCGCGGGCGACTTTGTAGTGCGCTTGGTGAAAAGGTTTGATGGTGGACAGAAGGTCCTGCCATTCGGCATCTCTGAATTGTTTTAAGTACTTTTATAAACTCCCGCCGAAGGCATTTGGCTAAAGACCAGGGGTAGGGCTGCGGGTGCCTCTATGAGATGCCTCTCTTTTTAGTTAAAAGACCGCGTATAGTGCGCGGGGGTTTACGTCTAGGTGCATTGAAATCCCACACGTTACTCGCGATAGAATATTGAATTAATTTGGAAATTTCGTCTATTTCCTGCTAACTACATATCGAGATAGTTCGCATCGATATTCGAATACGGTAACTCGGGAGATTCCAATTAAGAGATAATAGAAGTATGGAAGCCTTTCAATCCGTAATGCGTTGGATAGTGGGTTTGTCGTAATATAGAGAGCCAAAAAGTATTTTAACAGATCTGCGGTTGGAACCTAGATTGTCTAGGGTGTCAAGAGCCCTAAACGCCAGACTAACATTCCTAACTAAAGCAATATCTATATCTGGTTGGTGGTTTGCATTACTGGGGTAGTGGGTTAGTTAATATGGGGAAATGATGTCTAGTTCTAGTTATACCTAAGTATCCAATCGGTGTGTTGTGCAGCAGAATTACTTAAAGATTCCTAGATAACTTGAAAGTCGTTTTCCAGCGCTTCTTAGCTACACGGTGTGTATACTGAGGGCGGGAGGCTGCTTTTTGAAATAAATGACATACCACACCTGCCACAATGCCACCTCGACCGGCCGGTCTGTCATTTCTAATAAAAGGCAAGCAGTGTAGAAATTTTCTAAGTATTTTCATAAACTACTTTAGTTTTATAACGAATTTTCTACAGCCTAATAATTAAAACTGAACATAAGTAATGTAGTAACTGAAATGCTATCAAATCAAATCAAATCAAAATTAGCTTTATTCAAATATGACTTTATAGAAAGCTCTTTTGAATCGTCCAAATGTTTTTCTTATTACCCGTACAGTTCTTATTTTTAGCTGATAAGAAGAATGGGCGCAAGAAACTTATCAGCTTTATCAAAAGTAATAACAACATTTACAATAAATTATGTCGTTACCATACAACGTAGGATATATGTTTACAATTTATACGGGAAAACAAATATTTACACTTTAGAATGTATCCTCAAATCAACACCGAGCATTAGCATCATTTAAATAATCATTGACTTTGTAATAGCCCTTACTCATTAGCGTCTTTTTAACATGTACCTTGAACTTATGAAGAGGCAATTCAGCTACACTATGTGGAATCTTGTTATAAAAGTTTATACATTTGCCCATAAACGAACCTCTAGTTTTTTGTAACCTGTACGTTGGAACGTCAAGTTTATTTTTATTTCTTGTGTTTAAATTATACATTTTAAAATGATTATGAAATGTGTAACAATTTTTATACACATAAATCAAATTTTCATAAATATACTGGCCCGCTAAAGTCATTATATTAATCTCTTTAAATAAATCTCTAAGAGAATCCCTTGCTCGTAAATTATAAATAGCGCGGACTGTTGTTTTTTGAAGAACAATAGTACATTTTAATACAAATGAGTAATGTTGAAAATCACGTTCGAGGCTGACATTGAGCACGAGCGCAGCGAGTTTTGAATTCCACCATACACCATTCCACTATAGTAACCATACACCGAAGATAACTATTGACGGCGTCAAAAGCGCGCGCTAAATAGTAGCGTTTGAAGAACGACTCGAATATATTCCATGTTTTATATTTCACTTTGATAAAAATTGGACTATTTTTTTTAATAAAAGTTTTATGGCTTTTGTTTTTTTAACGATCTAGCCAAATCTTATTTACATTTTCTTCTATATTTGTCCAATATTCCTATATTCATATTTGTCCTATAGTATTTGACTTTGTTCTGCTTGCACAAGTTGAACACGCGGATCTAGTGACTTGGGACACAGAATAATGGGTGGGACGGGTTTTTGGCCACAGTTTGGGCCGAACAGGTTGTAAGCTTTTAAGCCTTCGGGAGTGTGAGTGTAGGTACCACTACGTCCATAAGGGATGGAATGGTAGGGGTTGATGAAGTCGCCTGTGACGCAGGCAGGGAGGTTTGGGTGGATGGAACGGTGTAGAAAAAAGCGGGCGGTGCGTTGCGCCTCTCCTTTCTAGCCTCCTTTCTAGGAGTCACTTCCAGGAAGCCACTCTCGTCAGAACCAGTGTGTGCAGGGACTGCGGTCTCATCCCCGAGGGAATGTCGACCACTGGGTAGCGGGACGTTTGGGTGCTGAGGGAGGCAGCGGCGATACAGGTGATGAGGTAGAGTTTTCATGGAGGACACCGATGGAGTGGGTGAAGCTGGTCATTAAAGCACCGGGTTTCGAGACGACGAGAAGAAAAATTGATCGATGACCTTCGAGAGTACTCCCTGAAGCGCCGCGATAAAGCTGGGGGCGTAGGGATACCCATGGTCTTCACACGAGAGGTGACGAGTTACACTGTTTCCTAACTGGACATCGCGGAGCCTGGGAAAATCTAAATAATGGCGCTGAAGGCGCAAGAGATAACCGCCAAATGTGCAGAAGGCGCGAGGGCGCTATGGCAAAGCGCGGGAACGCGGTACGCTACGGGAGTCTCTCCGCCAAGCGGCCGGGAGGAAGGGAGGCCTAGGCACGCAATAGGAACCCGGACTTCAGAAATTAACGCTCCTGGATAGGCGTCTGCTGCCTTTATTATAGGTTTACCAATGAGCCCAAAAGTGAGAAAATTGACCTTAGACCATTAAAATCGCCTTGAAAAACGCACTTGGGATGATCTGAGGAAAATCAACGCCACTGAGAGTAATAGCGAAGGCCCTACTGTTACTTTGATATTTCGAAACAGTGGAAACTTGTGCACTGTGTGTCGTTCATACATATAAAGTAATAGCGAATGTTTCCTGTTCCTCGCAGATATGAAAACACCCATGGGATGTGTGTGATGTGTGTGGGAATGGGATACACCCATTTAGATGATATTTTATCATTACTTTTTTTTTCAAGTCAATAATTCTTTATCAGATTTTTTTCATAATTTTCGCAATACTTTCTGACTAGCCTGGTACTTTACCAATAATAATGTAGTTTGTTCCTAACTTATCAAGTCATTACCACATGACACTGCAAATTGTACCCATTATCAAGAGGGCATTTGTCATCCTTTTAAGTTTAAAAGGTCATTAAGAGGCTTCACTTTGAATTCAATATAATTACCCACGGACTGGTCCTAGTGGTTTCCATAAGGTTTTTCCGTCTCCTTACCGTCCCTCCGTAAGCAAAAAATCGGTAGTAAATTGAGATTAAAGCGTTTCCGATATATCCATTTGCGTTTCCAGTCGGACAATTTTTTATTTCATCACAGTATCAACGAGACTCCTTAAAAATGCTTATAAATAGGCCACATCTATTCCGTAAGCTAGACTACAAGTTAATGCGAAAACAGTCTTCAATTCAGTTTTTGTTTTGTGGCACAACCAGTAATACAACGCAGAACCTATCACACAAATTAGGAGTTTATTTGGCTCTTCATTTTAGTGTAAGTAACGTCACAACAAAATCTATTAATCTTCAATAACCAGATTGAGACGTTCTTGGTTACAGGTAATGATCCTGATTACGGGTAGTCACAAGGCGCTGGCGTTGGCTAAGGCCATAGAAGAAGGCGTCAACCACATGTGGACGGTGTCAGCGTTCCAGCAGCACGCGCAGGCGCTGTTTGTTTGCGACGAGGCCGCCACTCTTGAGTTGCGTGTCAAGACAGTAAAATATTTTAAGGTGTGTAATTTAATTATCTTTTTATATCACACTAATTGACCGAGCTACACGTTCATCATCACAGTTCAATACGTCCCCACCGTACCTAAATAAATTTGGATGATTAGGCCTGGTCAATCAGTCTGGCCCAGTGTGGATTGTTCGATTTTAAATGCACCTTTGAGTTTCTTTTCAAATGTATGCAATTTCCATCGTGATGGTTTCCTTCACTATAGGAGTGATGGATAAATAAATAAACCTATGAAATTTAAATAACGAAAACTTTGGTAAACTCGAACTCTAGAAGGCCAGTGCTGAGATAATAGCGCCACTGACGTCCAACGTCACGGACATAATTTCCAGTGGAAATTATAATGATACTACTCATTCTAATACCTTTGGGTACTTTTAAAAATGTAATGAGGTAGGACACTAACAGTAGCGGATAGCCACTTTGTTTTATACTATGTAGGGATATGTAACACGCTTAATATTCAGCGGTTAGGGCGAGTTAAATAAATTTAGCTTTAATCCTATAACAACAGTTCTACAACACAACATCCTATAACAATCTAGTTGCAGCCAGAATCAACATCATGGAATATATTTATATAATACGCGATGTATATAATGTTTCCGCATATGTGCATATATAAGACGCAAGTCAAGTAACTTGGGGCATGTGCTTGCACTGGCCTGTGGTATCATACTGCATTGTATAAAAAATGTTGCCCCAGGCGCTGAGCAATGAGCACCAGAAGATGATCGAGGACACTCCGGCGGACGCGCAGCATGTGCTGCACTGACCGACGCAACGATGGCTTTTGTTATTTGGAACTTATGACTGATAGTAGAGTAATACAGTAGTGTATTTACAATTAATTGCAGTATAATGTTGTTAGAATTATATTCGAGAAATAATTTAATATTATGATCGCGAAACGAAAACATGGTGCTTAAATACCTACTTACTTGCATATTGTGATAAAGAAAATTGATGTTTGTGGTATAATCGCTAATGTTTTGCTAAAATTTCAGAGTTTGATGACCGAGCACAATAAACTCCTAGAGATCAAGCCTTCCCAGTGATGCGTACATTCTACACGTTGTGTAAGGCTAATTAATTGTAATGATTAAGTTTTGACTTTAAATATAAATATAATTCAATTACAACGAAAATACACGTTTATACAATATTTATTTTGTTTTAATAATAAATCTTATATTAAACTTATATATACAACAAAGTCGTGTTGGTTACATTACATAACTTAAAGTTCCATCTTTTGGTTAACGGTATAACAATTCGTTGTTGATTTTTATATACTTCATGGAACATTTGTGGATTTTTTCTACATTTTCAAATTAAAAATGCGAGAGCTGCGTATAATATGGTATGCATACTCAAGCGATCGTTGTTAAGGGGCTTAACCACTTCAAGAATCGTATCTTGATACACTTGTGCCAATGTGTGGAATACCTCTTTCTTCTTTTTTGAAGTCTGGATGACTAACATTCTTCATAGACCCAAACCGTCATATAATATCCACATTGCACTCTGTAAATTGATTAGGGAGATTTATTAGAACTTTAAAATTCTGCTTGCTTTTTTTATAATATAGACTTGCACTCCATAGACTTGTTGTCTGTGCTCTCTTCATTATAACGTGTTCTTTATTGTCTAGAATACGTATCATTTACGACTACTCTTCACTGTTATTCTAAGGTGTATTCTTGCAGCCGAGGTGGCTAGAATATCCCCGAAATCAGTATTACGCTCTCTGCTCTGGAATTTGGGGTACAACTGGGTGCTACAAGGAAACTTCCAACTGGGTACAGAGGTCGGTTACTTTGCCGATAACTAGTCACGGCGCGATCGCTGTCGCACGAGGAGGCCCTCCACCTATCATCGGTTGGTACCAATGTAGCAAACCAGATTATATTCCTAAGCATATATGTATAGCATGAATGGCACGTAACTACAATATACAGATCACCAACTAAAGTAATAAGTTATAGATGGCAATAAAAACCAACATTTTAACTAAACTCAGTAAAACATCTGATCATCCCTTCCCATACATTTCTACACACGTGAAAAGCGCAGTCTACTCGTGTATTTTAATCGCTGACCCAAACTACTAAATCGTAATCTTTTGTCGCTCGTGTTTGTATAATTTGGTCATAGCGCTAAAGAAAACGCCGATCTCTTGGGTAATGTCTGCATCCAACTCGACTTTAAACGTTGACGAAAACTCTACACCGCTTACCATTAGTATGTAGTGTTTTCACTTTATGTATGAAATCAAGACAACACAAAGCGTTGTCCAGCGGTAGTTGCTGTCTCTCGACATTCAGAAATCGAGTAGGCCAGATGGCATACTTGCAAAGGTGCTAAAGGAATGTGTTCCTGAGTTGTGTCCTAAAAAGTGTTAATGTACACCCGATACTCAAAATGGGCGCTAGATCTAACTCTTGAGAGTTCAGAAGAGGCATTGGCGGTCGCTTTGGATGTAGTGAGGTATTCGACCGGGTCTAGCACAGAAGTTATCTACCGAAGTTACCATCATACAGAGCGCTTGAGGGTTTTTTCAAGTGGGTTGTTGATTTTTATCTGCGAGGAGCATTAGAGCCTAGAGTTTCCTTTCGCGTATGCTCTGACTGTGGATTGAACTCTTTGCTCAGGTTCAAAAATGCAGTAAATAGTATTTTAAAAGGTCGGCAATTCGCTTTTGTTGCACCTGGTGTTGCAGACGTTCATAGGTTACTGTGACTGCTTACCATCAGGCAGATATTAAGTCTTTTTGCCACTGTGGTGGTATATAAAAAAAGGAATTCAATATTTAAAAAAATGCGAATCAAGACAAATCAAAAATAATGATTTCTGAGAGTAGACTGGTTTTTTTGATATGAGTTTATTTATGAACTCAATAAAAATTAGCGGGCCAAGGATAACCTTGTCTGGGCCAAGGTGATTGCAGAAGTAACCTGGCTAGAAGAAGAAAGGGTACTCTCAACCGCAACAACTTGACTACGTTTGGTAAGACATGACTTCATATTATAACATAGGTATCGGTTTAATATATTGTGAAATTACTTAACGAAATTGGCATATATAGAATCAACTTGGACTTTGATTCATATAGTAATTAAGAACACCATGTATTAGTTATTCAAAAAGTGCACGACAATGCACTAATCGGGCGATAGTTTTCGCAATGAGTTCTGTTTCCAGACTTATATATAGAAAAGCTTTATATAATATATAATTTATATGATCACATAATAATTTGATTACGTTAGCAGTTTTCCACAAAGCTGGAAATACTCCAGTTTGTAGTGACCTATTGAAAAGAAGAAGAAAAAAAATTATAAGTAGGGTCCAGATTTGGCTGCAAAAGCCGCAGTGAAAGTAAAATAGTCGGCATAACTTTTCACTCGTAAGTAAACGAATTATTCAAATAATACAATAACTTATCAAATAATTCGGTGTCTAAGCTCAGAGTAAATAGAACTGGAGTACTGGAGCAGGCATCAGTCAAATTTCTCGAACAAATTTTTACTGTCATATCTTGCGGGGGGCGAGGTTACTACTACACTCTAAACCAGCACACATAAACAGAAAATTTTAACGTTTTTACAAATGCACACATGGACACATGACACACAATTTTGAAATTCACGCAAACAAACCTTAAAAAAGTACGTTGACGTTCTATTCGAACACAAAAATGTAAAAGTGTGGGAAGTAACGAGACATCACCCAAAAGAATGATATCGATAAATCGCTTTCGTTCAATGAATGAATGTTAACTTGGCGTTAATATTTCAACATAATTAAAATATCATGCTTCGACATTTAGTATGTAGTCAATATAAAATTGACAGATATCGAAGGTTAATAAAATGCAAACTTATACTCAGTAGTTTATTATAGTAAATTATAACATCTAATAATTTTACCTAATTTTTGTGTCTTTTTAACTGCATATTTGTTATTTGGAGGATATTAAGGTAAAAATACGAATTTTGTTGCATGAGAAGCTACAGAAGTCCTATTAAACCGGAAAATAAAATAAGTTTTATTGACACCAAGTTGCGGATACAAAAAATAGTTATTTGTGCAACAAGTGAGCAAAGTTGATGTTTGCTGCGCGTGCTGATTTGAGTCCCGAGCAAGCGAAGGATTCTGTTTGAATCACGAGCGAAGCGAGTGATTCTAGAGTAGAATCCTGAGCGTGTCGAGGGATTCAAAGGCACGAGATGCAAACAACTTTGCTCTCGTGTGACACACATAACTTTTCACTTCAGCAGCGAGAACATTTTTTTCTCGCCGATCGTCTTTTGTTTTCCTTCCATTCCAAATTTTGATTTTTTTTTTTGTTTTGCTCTAAGGTGATAATTATGCCTGACATTTCTCGTTTTTCCGTGTTACGCATACCACTTTAAACAAATGCAAAATAAATTGTCAAAAGAACAGAAAAATAATTGTTCAAATATGTCTTCAAAAATAATAAGTAAGTAAATTATTGTTATTATTATTCCCTGTTAGTAAATTAAGCGAATAAAATAAAAAAAGAATATTAAAATCTCAAGAATGTATGATGCGTGGAAAGGAACTTCTGTCAATAGTTCCGTTCCGCGCATCATTCTTGAGATTTTAATAAGTACTTATTATGTTCCGTTCCGAAGAGACATTTTTTTAACAATTATTTTTCTGATTTCTTGCCAATTTATTTTACATTAGTTTAAAGTGGTACCTATGCGTGACACGGAACAACGAGAAGTGTCAAGCAGATCCAATGTCCATGGGCATATTATCTTAGGGCGAAACAACATAGTCTGTATGGTTATCCCATTATACTCTGTCCATTATGTTATTTTCTTTTTGACAGATCGCGCGTATGAAAGATTGTTTCTATTTTCAAATTATAGTACTACAGTAATAATATACTTTCTAGACGGGTAACGCCCACATAGTGAAGTGCTCTGTGCATAACAAACTACCACAGACAATAAGCAGTTCTTGAAATCAGATAAATCGATAAATTGTCTTCAAATCAAATATTTGTAAATTTATTTATTTCCTTCTCGACAGCTACCTTACATTATTTATAGGTATGTGAATTTTAATATTAAAACGCATATGTAGTTAATAACATCTACGTCAAGTTTAAATCAAGAATTATGATCAAGAATACTTAGAAAATCACATACATACCATTTTTTTAACAAACTAGCTAGGTAATTGGTAATTCGCCAAAAATATAAAATTTTGTCTAATTTACTTGGCATGTGTAAAACTTTATTTTTTCATATATTTCTGATCCATTTAAGAAAAAAAGGAAAACTTTCTTAAATGGATCAGAAATATACGAAAAAATAAAGTTTTACACATGCCAAGGAAATTAGGCAAAATTTTATATATTTGGCGAATTACCCCAATTGGGTAATTCGCCAAATATATAATATAAAAATTAAACAAGTAAATTTATTTACATTATTTATTACATAGATTCATCAGATTCTTCTTCGTAAATTACACTAGACTCGTCAGTTGAGTCCTCTGTTACATAAATAACCCCATAGACAATATATGACAATTTATTTCATGTATTTGAAAAAACCAGATAAACGAATTTAATATTTATAATAAAAATAATATCGCTGCATTAAATCGATTAAAGTTCTTCTTAAATAAAATCGATATTCTGTTTTAATCGAATCGGTAACTTGCGAGTTCATCACTGATTTCAAAATATCTTAAACTGTCAAAAAGAAAATAATATAATGGACAGAGTATAGTTACTATACATAGGTTACTATAATCTGTGGTTAGCTTTGTCTCACTAGTGAGTAAAAATCGATTTTACTCACTGATTTTAAGCAGCAAAACCTTCATGTTTGAGCTACTGAAGTGAAAATTGTATTTTTACGTCAAAATTAGATACTGCGACACCGACATTGTTATAATAACATTAAAAATGCGTTTTCTAAAAGAAATATTTTATTGAAAAACACGTTTTAATACACACTATAAAAATAATTGAGTTTTTTGACACGGGATTGACAGTTAGTTCTATTATTCCCATGTATGTCATTATAATAATTAAATTAGTTAAATCGTATTAAATACAACTAAATATCAGATAGGGATCTTAAAAATACTTTAACAATCAACAATATCTCTTAAACGAAATTTTTTGATTTTTATCCTTAATATGTTAGCAATAATTTTGAGTAATTTTTTTTGCAGATTTATATTGGGTTATAATATTTTGTGAACCCCCATGCTCCGGTCACTGATGTAATTAATATTACATCATTAGGTAATTTTTTCCTTTTAGTGTATTATAATCCGAGACGTCATTATTAAACAATATTAAATAAAGCGTACTTATTTTCTGTTTACTAACTTTGTTTGTCAATTATATTTTATTATTCAATAAGATTTAAGCATAATATTTTTAATTAATGTCAATTATTCCATTCATTCATTCATTCCTATTTACTCGTAAAACCAAAATATCGATATAGTTGCATCCCTATTTCAAGTGTGAAAATCAATTAGGGCTGCTGATTAAAAAAGATAATATTTTTTAACTAAAATTTTTAAGATGATGTTGGCGCTAGTTTACAGATGCTTACCTTTTAAGCATGGCTCTTATATTTCCTTTAACAAAATTACACTCACAAAGTAAGTATTACTATTTTATTACTGCTATTTTTATAAACAAAAATAACATACAATGAGATTAACAGTGACAGATTGAGTAATTCGCGATAGATAAAAAAAACTATTGCAAATGTCCTCCTCATACATCTTTTTGATTTCTATATATAGAAGCCGCTAATAGAAACTAAACTTGTTACTTAACTGTTATTCTATCAAGGCACCTTCACCATTTGGTATTGTACAAAAAGTGTATGTCTCGATAGAATAACAGCAGTGTGCTACTTGATTTATCATCTATACTTGATTTGAAGGGAAGTTTGAGTTTAGTTCATTTTTACATTATTGATTGTTTTAAATAATGCACCTATATAAATACTTATAAAAATATTTAATTTAAATGGTATAATTGCTAGTACATCGTTATGTATAGAACTGTTAAAGTATCAAAAAATAGTAAAATTGTGTATTATTGTAACAAGGCATCGGCAATTTAAGACAGCAGAGTACCAAATGATGCTGTTACTGATTAAATTAATACCTACCAGATTAGAAAATTGTTATATGAACTATACAAATTCTATATGTCAAATGTCATAATTAATTGAAATATGATAATGTTCAACCCTAGCTCACGCACTCCCACACGAGACTATATGACGTCAGACCGCACTCCTCACGAGACTATATTACGTTAAATTTGAATTTGCAGAATTGTAAAACATGAAATTATGAATTAAATAATCAATAAATCTTAAAAATAATACTTGCAAATGAAAGGTGACACCATCTTTTTGCATACTTGACGTGTTAGACTTCTTTTTACACGAAAAAACAGCACAAATAGGCATTTTAGTGGGAGCTCTGTTCGCCGCGACATGCACAATGTTGTGTGACAGCCCATAAGGTAGGGATGATCGATATTCATCGATGCTGAATAAACATCGATGTTTAACTTTAAAACATCGATGTTTTAACATCGATGGGTTGACTTCGATATCATCGAAACATCGATGTTAAATATCGAAACATCAATTATTATTTTGGTCGCGGTCTAGCGTGCAGTTGGTGTACTAACTTCAAGTATACCTAAATATTGCATCGTCATTAGTATTAGAAAAAACATGTCAAAGTTTATTTTTTACGAAGTGTCCCTAAAAATACTGGGAATGTATTTTTATTATTATTTTTATTATTTCTAGTGCATTTATCTAATAATTAAAACTTTTTCATAAATATAATAGACAGTTTTATTTGTTTCCAAAAACATCGATGTTTTAAAAATATCTCAAAGTAACCAAGACAGGAGATGCCATTGTCTAACATTCCCCTCTGCCAAAGCATAAGACTCGGAATCTTGTACGTTATATAAAACTAGTTGAGCTGCCTTATGGGCTGTCACACAACATTGTGCATGTCGCGGCGAACAGAGCTCCCACTAAAATGCCTATTTGTGCTGTTTTTTCGTGTAAAAAGAAGTTTAACACGTCAAGTATGCAAAAAGATGGTGTCACCTTTCATTTGCAAGTATTATTTTTAAGATTTATTGATTATTTAATTCATAATTTCATGTTTTACAATTCTGCAAATTCAAATTTAACGTCATATAGTCTCGTGAGGAGTGCGGTCTGACGTCATATAGTCTCGTGGGGAGTGCGTGAGCTAGGGTTGAACATTATCATATTTCAATTAATTATGACATTTGACATATAGAATTTGTTTTCATATAACAATTTTCTAATCTGGTAGGTATTAATTTAATCAGTAACAGCATCATTTGGTACTCTGCTGTCTTAAATTGCCGATGCCTTGTTACAATAATATACACAATTTTACTATTTTTTGATACTTTAACAGTTCTATACATAACGATGTACTAGCAATTATACCATTTAAATTAAATATTTTATAAGTATTTATATAGGTGCATTATTTAAAACAATCAATAATGTAAAAATGAACTAAACTCAAACTTCCCTTCAAATCAAGTATAGATGATAAATCAAGTAGCACACTGCTGTTATTCTATCGAGACATACACTTTTTGTACAATACCAAATGGTGAAGGTGCCTTGATAGAATAACAGTTAAGTAACAAGTTTTGTTTCTATTAGCGGTTTCTATATATAGAAATCAAAAAGATGTATGAGGAGGACATTTGCAATAGTTTTTTTTTATCTATCGCGAATTACTCAATCTGTCACTGTTAATCTCATTGTATGTTATTTTTGTTTATAAAAATAGCAGTAATAAAATAGTAACACTTACTTTGTGAGTGTAATTTTGTTAAAGGAAATATAAGAGCCATGCTTAAAAGGTAAGCATCTGTAAACTAGCGCCAACATCATCTTAAAAATTTTAGTTAAAAAATATTATCTTTTTTAATCAGCAGCCCTAATTGATTTTCACACTTGAAATAGGGATGCAACTATATCGATATTTTGGTTTTACGAGTAAATAGGAATGAATGAATGAATGGAATAATTGACATTAATTAAAAATATTATGCTTAAATCTTATTGAATAATAAAATATATTTGACAAACAAAGTAAGTAAACAGAAAATAAGTACGCTTTTTTAATATTGTTTAATAATGACGTCTCGGATTATAATACACTAAAAGGTGCAGTCGAAAAATTACCTAATGATGTAATATTAATTACATCAGTGACCGGAGCATGGGGGTTCACAAAATATTATAACCCAAATAAATTTGCAAAAAAAATTACTCAAAATTATTGCTAACATATTAAGGATAAAAATCAAAAAATTTCGTTTAAGAGATATTGTTGATTGTTAAAGTATTTTTAAGATCCCTATCTGATATTTAGTTGTATTTAATACGATTAAACTAATTTAATTATTATAATGACATACATGGGAATAATAGAACTAACTGTCAATCCCGTGTCAAAAAACTCAATTATTTTTATAGTGTGTATCAAAACGTGTTTTTCAATAAAATATTTCTTTTAGAAAACGCATTTTTAATGTTATTATAACAATGTCGGTGTTGCAGTATTTTAATTTTGATGTAAAAATACAATTTTTGTTGTATCCGCAACTTGGTGTCAATAAAACTTATTTTATTTTCCGGTTTAATAGGAGTTCTGTAGCTTCTCATGCAACAAAATTCGTATTTTTACCTTAATATCCTACCAAATAACAAATATGCAGTTAAAAAGACACAAAAATTAGGTAAAATTATTAGATGTTATAATTTACTATAATAAACTACTGAGTATAAGTTTGCATTTTATTAACCTTCGATATCTGTCAATTTTATATTGACTACATACTAAATGTCGAAGCATGATATTTTAATTATGTTGAAATATTAACGCCAAGTTAACATTCATTCATTGAACGAAAGCGATTTATCGATATCATACTTTTGGGTGATGTCTCGTTACTTCCCACACTTTTACATTTTTGTGTTCGAATAGAACGTCAACGTACTTTTTTTTTTAAGGTTTGTTTGCGTGAATTTCAAAAATTGTGTGTCATGTGTCCATGTGTGCATTTGTAAAAACGTTAAAATTTTCTGTTTATGTGTGCTGGTTTAGAGTGTAGTAGTAACCTCGCCCCCCGCAAGATATGACAGAAAAATTTGTTCGAGAAATTTGACAATGCCTACTCCAGTTCTATTTACTCTGAGAAAAATATCGATGTCTTTCGATTGATATTTATCGTACATCGATACTTTTGATTCGATGTTAGCATCGCGTCAACATCGATGTTTTCCTAATATCGATCATCCCTACCATAGGCCAGCTCAACTAAGTTTTAATAAAGCGTACAGATTCCGAGTCTTATGCTTTTGGCAAGGGGATGTTAGACAATGGCATCTCCTTCTTGGTTACTTTGAGTGTCTAAGGCATGTTTTAACGCTTGTTCTATACATTTTTCTTCAAAAGATAGTCTTAGTTAGGGATAAATTAACCTATTTTTTTTTTTTTTATGGCCTTTGCGGCAGACGAGCAGATGGCCACCTGATGGTGAGTGGTAACCATCGCTCATGGACATCTGCAATGCCAGGGGCACAGCTCAGTCTCTGCCTACCTGGAGAGAAATACTCTTTTTAGGCCTCGTTTGAAGACGGCCATATCGTAGTGCTCAGGAAACACCGCAGCAGGGAGCTCATTCCAAAGTTTGCACGTACGCGGGAGAAATGAACGCTGAAACCGAGCTGTACTGGAGCAGATCGGTTCCAGGTAGTACGGATGGACTTTGCTGCGGTGGCGGGTGGTGCGATGGTAAAAAGGTGATGTGGGCACCATTGCAAAGAGTTCCTCGGAGCACTCCCCGTTGACGAGCCTATATAGGACGCAGAGAGATCCAAAGTCTCTCCGCTGCTCCAGGGTCTCTGTTGAGGCTGTAATATTGGGGTCTCCTACGATGCGGAAAGCACGCCTTTGCAAGGAGTCAAGTGGGTCGAGCTGATATTTGGGAGCTCCAGCCCAGAGGTGTGAGCAGTACTCCATGTGAGGCCGAATTTGGGCTTTATAAAGCTTCAGGCGCTGGCTGGGTGTGAAGTACCGCTTCGCTCTGTTCAGAACTCCCAGTTTTTTGCTCACCAATTTGGTTTTGTCCTCCAAGTGACTCCCAAACTGCACTGTAGCAGAGATTTCCACACCGAGGATCCCAATAGAGTCTGTCATTCGAAGAGCAACTCCTTGGAACTGAGGCACTACGATAAATGGGTCCTTCTTCGCAGTGAACGCGCACACCTGTGTCTTCGTGGGGTTGAACTTGACTAAGTTCTTTGTACCCCATTCGGAGACTCGCCCTAGAGAGTCTTCGACTTCAGACACAAGTTGCAACCGCCTTTCGTGTAATGCAATCCGAGGGACGGTCTGGTGGTTGGTATACCGCGCATCACCCGTACTGTCATCCGCATAGCAATGAATGTTCTCAACTGACAACATGTCATTGATATGCAGAATGAACAGTGTTGGGGAGAGCACCGAACCTTGTGGAACGCCAGCATTAATGAACAAGGTTTTGGAGCAGCAGCCGTCAGAGACGACTTTGATGCTCCTACCGTCCAGGAAGCTGGCTATCCATTTGCAGAGTCCCCCGGGGATTCCATAGGATGGTAATTTCGAAAGAAGACCCTTATGCCAGACCCTATCAAACGCCTTCGCGATATCCAGTCCAACGGCGAGAGCCTCACCTTTGCTCTCCAAAGCTTCTGCCCAATGGTGTGTCAGGTACACTAAAAGGTCACCAGCCGAGCGGCCGTGACGGAAACCGTACTGACGATCGCTAATTAGCTGGTGCTCTTCCAGGTACCGTAGAAGGCGGGTATTGATTACCCGCTCCATAATTTTGGAGAGCAGGGACGTTATCGCAATTGGCCTGTAATTTGATGGGTCGGCTCGGTCACCCTTTTTGGGAATTGGGTGGACGTGGGCAATCTTCCACGAAGATGGAACCCTGTTCTGCTGGTAAGAAAGACGGTAAAGGCGCGTTAATACGGGGGTCAATTCAGGGGCACACGTCTTTAGTACCACTGCTGGGATGCCATCCGGCCCGCTCGACTTATGGACGTTCAGGAGCTTAAGTTCCCGCCTGACCGCACGTTGTGTAATACGGATTTCAGGCAGTGAACTTCCACACCGAGGGATGGTAGGTGGCGTGGTCCCTCCATCGTCCATGGTCGAGTTCGAGGCAAAGAGTTCAGCCAGAAGATCGGCCTTCTCTTTTGCGCTATGGGCCAGGCTGCTATCGCTTGCTCGCAGTGGTGGGAGACTGGACTGGCAGAAGTTCCGTTGCGCAGCTTTGGCCAGCGACCAGAAGGCGCGGCTCCCACTGGGATAGCTTCCTAGTCGCTCGCCAATTCTGGCCACGTGCTCCGCCTTGGCTTCGGCAATAGCCTTCCTGTTGGATCTGGATGCGGCGTTGTACTGTCGCTTCTTCTCCGCCAAATCAGGATCCCGATTTTTCCTGGCGTTGTTCCAGGCGAGGAACGCAGACTGCTTGCGATGTGCAGTCCTCGGCAGGTATTATTATACCAGCGTTGACTGCAGCCGCCAACAGGAACGGAGGTGCTGGAATGAATGTTTTCATTCCCATCAACACCGTCTCCGTGACGCAGTCTGCGCAGGTATCGGGATCTGCGGAAGTGAAGCAGAGCCGCTTCCAGGGGTAGGATCCGAAGAATTCCCGGAGTCCATCCCAGTCTGCTGACTTATACCGCCAAACTGTACGGCTGCTGGCCGTGGCTGCGCGATGTGGTTGCGCGAGTCTGGCGGTACTACGGACAAGGCAGTGATCTGATGATCCGAGAGGAGCATCGACCACAACCCTGTATCCGCTAGGTCGTGTAGTCAACAGAAGATCCAGCAGGGAGGCATTATGGCTCTCTATATCTGGTATACGGGTGGGCTGTAACACCAGTTGAGAGAGACCATAGGCCGAAGCCATGTTGAAGACAGTTCTACCCGGGAGGTCGGTGGTCCGGGACTTCAACCACTCTTTGTGATGAGCATTAAAGTCACCAGGACCACCACCTCCGCAGATGGATACTGTTCCAAGGCTCGGTCAATCCCCTCTTGGACGTGCTCAAAAAGCTGAGCTGACCCCAAGTCACTGGCATGGGACCTGTAAAGGCACGCGTAGATTCGGGTAACGCCCCCATGGTCTACGCGAAGCCAGAGTAACGACAGATCCCGATGCTCGAGGCCCCGAAGGCGGCGGCAGCAAACATCGCCCCGGACGAACACGCACACACCGGCTTTACGCTGGAATGTGTGTTCCAGTTCGTAACCCGGGAACTTCAGGTACGAAATATCGTCCGGAGCGCATATTTGCGTCTCCGTCAAGAAGAGCAAGGTAGGCCGAGCCGTCTCGAGATGGTGGTGGACGGCATCGAGATTACTATGTAGACCCCTGATATTGCAGAAATCCATCTTGATTGTGGATTGGGTGTCCGCCGTACGAACCTGCTTCTTCTTTATTTTTCTGGCCATTATTTATTGAAGAGTTTAATTTGGGAAGGGTAAAAAATGTGGGGAGGATCCCGGCGATAAACAAAGAAAGCGCAGATCACGGTACAAAGTGAAGGCGTGGGTTGTGTGAAGGGCTGACGCGCGGCACGGAAGGGCCCCGGTGCCCCCCCGCCTGCAGTCATCGGGATCCACTCCGGTCTCCCACTCCGGCACGAAGACCGCACGACGGGATTTTCGCCGGTTGGCAGGACAGCCTCCCAGACAGGATATTCGGGGTTCGGGTCCTCTACTGACCGGCAGGTGGCCGACGGAAACCATTTCCACCAGGTCTCCCTGTGCCGCGCGTCAACCCGTCACGCCCAACAGCCTCACTGAGACCAATCGACCGCTAGCCTCGAATACCGCCAAGACTCCTCACCACAGAAGGGGCAGGACGGTCGTATGAAGGAGCGGCTGTTTCTGCCCTTCAAACGAAACACATAACTGCTTCACGATTGAAATAGGCAGAACGGTGGTACCAACCCGCACAGGCCCGCCCCGGACATCCTTGAGTTGGAACCTTACCACAACTGTGATAGGAGAGGAATGGGATGGAGGGGACATCGATTCCGCGGATGTAAGAGGTAAACGGCATCGACAGCTCGAGAAGTCGGGGTCGCGTACCCGGGCTGTCTATAAAGCAACCGGACAAGTTGCAATTAGACAACCTCTCTGACTGAAAATTTGAGTTAGTTACATTTTTTTTTATTTAATTTAACGACACTGGGTGCAAGCTTTTTGTTGTCAATCTTACAATATAATTAATTTTAACATTAATATTTGAGATTGAGTTACATTTTTTTTTGTTATAAACACTGATATTGCCATTTTCTATAAAGAAAATTACCCTATAATTTGTCCATTATTGAATGTGAGTTTAATTAAATGAAATTCCGTTATCAAATAATAAGATTCAGTTACGTACAATAATAACTATTATTTAAACCTATTACCTACTATTGTATCACCCCAGCAGTGTTTTTTTTTTGGATAATTTTATTTATTTTGGATTTGCAGTTTTAAGCTCCCGTGTGTTTTACTAAATGAGTCTTCTGCACCTGATTGGTCAGTAATGTAGCAATCGCCGTACAGTGTGGACGTGTGTATTTGTGTCATCAGGTGCCCCAGCAGTATAGGAAAATCATTAGTATTTGTTTATATATTTAGGCACTGTTTTTGTATTTTAGTTGATGTTAAATCATGTAATATCGTCAGTATTACATTATTTAATATCAAATACATCTACACAAAAATTTGATAACTCATATTTTTCTATGTTTATAGATGACTGCTGACAGTCTTAGGAGAGGAGGAGCTCAGCAAATTGAATTAGGAATCTGAAAATTAAGAGGAAGATGAAACTGTAAACCAAATGTTGCCGAAAGAACTATAAAATGAGCTTATCAACGAAAGGAAGAACGCCTCAAAATGCCTTATTTGAAAAGATTTCTAAAACTTATGCAGGATCAAAGCACCACTACAGGACACCACACCCCGGGGACGCTGTGGATTCTACCCAAGAAATAAGATCGCAAATCTAAGATCAAGTACTATAAGTGCTAAATTCCAATTTTGTTGAAAATACCTAGATTTTAATGTTGATTTGTGATCTCAGTTACTAATAAGTAAAAAGTTAAAAAAATATTTAAATGTGTTTTTTTTTAATAACAGTACATAAAACTTTGAGATTCGCCAGCACCCCTTGTACTACTATATGTTTGGTCAAATAGGTGTAAGGTATCTACATTTTGCACCTAGATGTGTATTATGAGTCAAATTTCACCCGAGTGAAGCCGGGTTTTCATCTAGTATATGCATAATATTTCGATATTTTAGTATAGGGAAAACAAAACTTGCTGAGATATTTGCCCGTTGGCATAAATAGATACTTTT
The DNA here is from genome assembly GCA_036419045.1 of Scirpophaga incertulas. Classification (NCBI taxonomy): domain Eukaryota; kingdom Metazoa; phylum Arthropoda; class Insecta; order Lepidoptera; family Crambidae; genus Scirpophaga; species Scirpophaga incertulas. The sequence goes on along the minus strand of CM071627.1, from coordinate 25,131,408 downwards.
GAATTTATTAATTTTTTTTACTGTAAAATAGTATTTTAATTTCATAACCATACAATCCTTTGTCAATTAAATGAATAATTTACAAACATAGGCAACAGTTATAACTAGGAATGCATTACTTCTTAATAGTATATAATAAATTAATACCCAAACATATGGGAAAAATTTATAACATAGCAACACTGCACAATAAATGTCAAACGATTGTCTGTTTCATGTGCGGTCATGCGATCGCGCCATCTAGTTGTGTTTAATCTGAGATTCCGTATTATAGGTACAAAGTACTCTGTGCAGACAACAGAGCTTGATTTGTTTTGAGAGTGTAGTCATCTGTGGTTTTATATTTGTATGTTTATATATCACTTTTGAATAATATAATTTGTTATTTAAAAATAAAGTTTATTCGGGTTCGGGATGTGTTCTTATTAATTTTTTGCATAATTTCATGTAGCAATTTTGTTCCGTATAGTACATAGGATTTACTTCTTGCAGTATATCCATTAGAAACAATCGAATCTCGAGGTGAATCATCGCCCTAAAAGGTATCTAAAACAAGTTTTGCGGATTTTTGAAAAAATATTAATGTCTATTTTTATTAAATTATAGATGTCAGTTTTTAGGGTTAACAGCCCATTAATAAAGATTGCGGACTACTCTGATTTAAAACTTTTGTATGGTTTTAACATTACACAAAAATATTTTATTAAGACCATTGTATTAGCTGTTATGTTGTTATTACTATTGTGTAAATATCGCCTATTCTTCCTGACTATTATCATAATTTTAGTAATTATAAAAAAATTGTTGACAACTATAAAACTATTCCAACATCCATCCATTTTGCCAATTTGCAAATCCATATTGCTTGAAATGGTTTTATATTATTTTTAATGTAAATCAAAAATTTTATCTTCAAATAGGATTTTACAATCACTTTTGAATGTCAAAGATGCTACGCCATTGGTCCACAAGTCTACGGCGGGAGACCTTGTACTGGAAAAAAAGAACAAGAAAACCAGCAAGGGCAATTTTTTTTTCCCTGTGTCATTACAGCCGTCAGTTGGACTGTGTACACTGTAATACTTATTATTATAAACTCAATTATTCTTCCCATTTGGCTAAGTCATCTCTTCACTGGTATGTATTTATGTAATTGCAGCAACATGGAGTGGTTATTTGGTCACCGTATGACGCCTGATGAAATGCTCCGTAAAAATCAGCGTGCTCTTAACCACGCTATGCGGGATTTGGACAGAGAGCGCATGAAAATGGAACAGCAGGAGAAGAAAGTTATCTCGGATATAAAGAAGCTTGCCAAGGAGGGGCAAATGGTTTATAATTTATTCATTACTATCGTTTCCAATATACTAATACCACATAAATATTCAGCTAAAATAACTACCATTGTTGGAGGTTTAACAATTTATCAATTAAGTATCTCCAAATCAAAAAGAACTGCACTGCTAGTGTCTAATGCCTTCCTGTAATCTATAATTTACTTATAAAACTTAAATATGCCTAATTAGTGTTGTTTTTCAGTGGAAACAGCATATCTTAACATAAGTTGTATATGGTCTTTTTGTATATTTAATAAAGATTATCATTTTGAATTCCTGTACATGTTTGCTTATTTGTTTAACTAAGGAAACATGACAATATCAGAGACAGTGACATATACCTTCAAATGATGTACAATTGTTTTTATCTTCTATAATGTTCTCTCTTTATACTTGTTCTAGAAATACAAAAATGTTCAAACATATTTTTAACTATAAAGGAATATTTTAACTTGTTTCCTCCCACCTCTTAAATTCTTGCACATTTCTGTTGTTTCTATTCATAGTTAACTGTAAATAATAACCACAGGATGAGTTTCAAACACTCATATACCACACACTGTATTGAATTAATAATCTAATCATGACTTGATTGTTCAATATGAGTGCCCAGTATCAGAGATGTATTAGCAATCAAGTCTGGAAATTTGATTCGAGGAAAAAGGAGATAAGGGAGTAAACTTCAAACAACATGTAGGATTAGTATTATGAGACAACAATAATAAATCAAATATTTTTAATGGAATTATTATTAAATATTACAAAAAAAAGTAGTAAAAAGGTACCAGAAACGACATAAACACTACAACCAGATATTTCTTTAAAAACTATTTACTAACTTTATTTTACTATACAAATAACAGCTTAATGAAACAAATAAGCTTAAGCAAGTAATAAAATTTCAGGTTATGACTTAGACATGAGATATTTTGTATTAGTTTTTAGAGCTTTAAAGTAGTCTAAATTCTTGATACTTTTCTAGGTTTCTATCTTGGTATGGTGTGGATTGGATATTAACATTTGGATATTAATAATATTTATTGATAATGAAAAACAAATTCATCAATGACCCTTAATTCAATAGTTAAATCTTATTGCTAGATAAACTGTATTTAAAGTCTTGTGCACTCTGTTATATATCTTTTCATTAAGGTATTGATTAATCTATGGCATAAAATCTGTGCCATTTTTTTCAGTCACACTATAGAGAATTAAATCAGAATTACTACTACCTAATGTATTAATAAAATTCATCACCGCAAAGGCAACAAAATACATATTCTACCATTGAAGTTGACAAATAATTTCTTTACATAATGTCACCTACATTGTTTTTATATGTAGTTGATATTGTTCAATTCATTATAAATATTTTCAAACATATTTGACAATATTTATATTGAATTAAACAATATATTTATGTTGATAACTGTTCTTATTCATGTTAGATATTATGGTAACCCACACCCGTAAAATTTGTTATTAGATTTTAAAATTTTACTGCAGGTATGTTGTTGAATTATATCTTTTGTTTATATATTACATATAAAAACAATTGTCCCATTTTAAAATGGCCTAACAAAGTAGGTCACACATATTACATGTTATATAAAAAATATAGAACCCTGTACTCTAGTGTTAAAGATAAATTTTTGCAATCGCCAATTAACTAATAACTTGCGAAACAATATGGCGACTAGAAAAATACAAAAACGGTCATATTTATTTATTTGTCTTGTCTTCATTTATGTATTTGTATACAACTATGTCAAACAATCAGAGTGCCTACATGATGATAATTGGCTACAATTACTTTATGAGTCCTGTGAGACTTGCATCAAAATCTCAAACCCCACAACAACTTCTTGTACATCTTGTGACGGTAGGTGTAATGTCATACGATAACAACCGTAAAATATAAGCACTGCTGATTTGCGGAATTGATAGGTTAGTTCGTCACGGCGATCAGATTCGTTCGCTTGCGGAGGTACGCTGCTGGAGGTACGCAAGCGAACGAATCTGATACAGACCTTCCGATAAGTTTATTATGAAAGATGAAAAAATATGTGCAGGATGCGGTAAAGATCATGGCAAAGGACTTAGTTCGGACACGTCGTTACGTGCGCAAGTTCATGTTGATGAAGGCCAACATCCAAGCTGTTTCCCTGAAAATCCAGACGTTGAAGTCTCAGAACACAATGGCGCAGGCCATGCGCGGTGTTACGCGCGCCATGGCAACCATGAACCGCCAGCTCAACATGCCTCAGATACAAAAAATATTGCAGGTATCTATACGAAATGGCTCTAGGTTGTTAAATGTTTGCTACAATTGTTAGTGAAACTCATCGTCATTATCGCAGTAAAAATATATATTACTAGCTTTCTGCCCGCGGCTTCGCCCGCGTGGATTTCGGGATTGGGTGTATAGAGGGTTAAGGGTCATAGCTTTTGCCCACGGCTACATATACGCGGAAGTCGGTTTATGGTGCGAAGATTTTATCGCGCTTCCGTGGGACTATCCGTTTTTCCGAGATAAAAAATGCCGCAAAACTCCTCAAGAATCACTCTATCTATTGATGAAAACCGCATAAAAATCTGTGCAGTAGTTTTTGAGCGAAGCCTTTATTGCGCATCCCGTGGGATCTGTCGATTTTTCCGGGATAAAAAGTAGCCTATGTTACTCGGGGAGAATGTAGCTTTCCAAAGGTGAAAGAATTTTTGAAATCGGTCCAGTAGTTTAAGCGTGAAGAGGTAACAAACAAACAAACAAACAAACAAACACACTTTCGCATTTATAATATTAGTTGGGATGGTAAGATAAACTGCTGATTTTAGGTCGCTTCCCACCACGCTGGTGAGGCAGTGTCCCGTCAGTTGTTGGTAGAAGGCGCTGCTAGTGCTACATGCTATACTATTCACAATTTCAATGTCTTTATTTCCTTTATCAACCTTTAAATATTAATGAAGAAATAGCTTCAAACTCCTGTATCACACAAGTCACTAGTGAAGTATAGAATATCATTTATTCAAATCAAGAAAACAATGCTCAATATTGATCCTTGGTGCACTTTGATAATTATAGGTGTAGACACTTTTCTGAACCTTATTGGATAAACTAAATAAGAAGCTAAGCGCTGTAAAGCCCAGATAAACTAAACTAGCCCTAGCTAGCCGCTTGAGAAGAGACACCATAATGTTTATTGAAAAGAGTTTGATGACTAACGCACTCAAAAGCCTTTGATAGGTCACAAAACTTGGTATTCTTCATATAATGTACCAAAAAATGCATCAGTAATAACAACTTCTTTGATTATTTATTATATATATATTTTTTTATTATTTATTATTATTTATTTTTTACAAATTTTATTTCAGGAATTCGAGAAACAATCTGAAATAATGGACATGAAAGAGGAGATGATGAATGATTCTATTGACGAAGCAATGGAAGCTGACGACGATGAGGAAGAGAGGTCAGTTCCAATTAGTAATTTTTTTGTTACTGCACGAATGTGCAGTGCAGTGCAACGTAACAAATATATGTTATGTATGCTAAGTAACATGTACACTTGTTTGGTCATTGCCATTCGTTAGTGATACTAATACTGGAAATTGTGAAATTATTGTCAAAGTAACACTACCCGCAGAGAAAATACTCTAGATTATTGAAAATAGCACATTTTAATCAAATAAATATTCTTCCATTGTTTTAACTCACTCTATATATCGTCAACATCTTTCAAAACCTGATAAGTGGCAATTTTTACGAAAATTTGATAAATATACAGTTCTTCATAACTTTTCTCATGTAGTTATTGACGGACCTGACAGACTTCGTCCTGTCAAAAAGATTTGTAAAGTGGCAGTTTTTTATTCCTACTTACCTATTTTATAGATAATAGTACTAAATATAGCCTTTGTTACTCAGTGATAATGTAGCTTTCTAATGAAAAAAGAATGATTAAAATCGATCCAGTACTTTTTGAGTTTATTTGTTACATACAAAAATACAAATCTTTCCTCTTCATAATATTAGTGTAGATAATTGAATCCTTAATTTTTACAGCTTTTCAAACTAAAAATATACAGAAAACACATTTTTTGTCTGACTGAAATTTATTATGAAACACTGGTATGTATATAATCCATATATCTTGTTTTTACATATAACATTTTTTAGAATATACACTCTTTTATATTGATATTAGGTGAACGGAAACGTTCACCAAAATTTTACAAGGTCATTCAAGTGAGTGAGATTACTGGATGTTTTCTGGATTTTGAGGTTACGTTAAGCCCTCGCTCTCGACTATTTTAATACGATCATACAGTGTCGCAGTTCCGGTAACCAATCCGCGTGGCCTGGTGTTTACCAGGTTCCCCTGAGAGGAGGTTCGCGTCCTACAGTAGGCCGTGTATGGGTTGAAACGATGAATATTTTATTCATCGTTTCAAAACATATATTTTATTTTCGTGTCAGAAACTAATACGTTTATTTCTGATCCTTACACTTACATTTAAAAGTCAATAAATAAAAGATCTTACCAAAGATTTCCTATAAATGGAATGTTTATATTTCCGATTTATATATAAAATATTTTTTACGGTGAGTTTTCAAATTCAGGTGGTTTTTGTTATAACAAAGAAATTTTGTTTTAAGTTTCATACAAACTGGTATAAGCCGATTACTCAAAGCACCTACTCGTGGACTTGTCAGGTTTTGGTATTATGTCGACGATATCATTCATGATATGTTCTTGTTTTGTTGTATTCCTTCATTTAACAGTGTGAGTCTTAATAAAATTCACAAACGAAAGCGGTGAAATTATACTTAATTTATTCCATCAAATCAAAAGGAAAAAATAATTTATGCTGTGATTTCGAAATTATTGCCCTTTATTTTTATTTTTTTGTAATCAGTATCTTGTATTGATAAAATAGCTATAACTTTTTAGAGAAGTGACGTATCTTGATAAAAATTGCAGAAAAATAATGTCAACTAAAATGTTCATTTACCAACATCAAAATTAATGAACGAATTTATCGCAACGGGTCGTGGGTACGGACATTCGTTCTAGTTTAGAAGTTTGTGCATGTGACATTTTATGTGTGAAACTGCATCCATAAAAATCATCAATCAGTTAATACAACTTAGAGTATCAATTCAGATTTTTGAGTAGAGTGAATTTGAGTGACTCCTTGTCAAGTTACAGCAATATTAATACATCCTCATCTTACTTTTTAAAATTCTGTATGATACTTGTACTCCTACATATATATCTATAGAAGGGTTTTCAATTTCCGTGGACAAAATATAATTGCGAATTGCAATAAAAATCCAGTACCTGGTAAGTCGTGCGAACCCCGTTAGGGGGTCGTGGTTCCCACCATTTCTGACAGATTTCCCCTTGAACCCCGCCCCCCAACTTAACCCTTTTCAAGTTATAAGGCTTAAAAGACTTTTTTGAAAAAATGACCGATTTTTGTCTATTGGCCCATTTTTTTGTTTATTATAATTCAAATATTTAGTTTTTACTATTTTTGTGTAGCAGATTAGTTTGTTCATCATAATGCAAAATAAAAAATAGAGTTACCTCAACTAAATAGGTTGTAGGTAGAAGATTGATAGTTATAGCATCAAACAAAAATCAGTACAAATCAAACTTCAACCAGCAATAATAAAAAAAAAATCTATGACACGTAGGCTGCAGACACCTTTAAAAATATCTACGTTTCATTAGCTATTCAACAAGGTATAACAAGGTAGGCTGCTATTAGATTTCTTGGAATAATCTTTGATAAAAGTTACCAAGGTACCAGGTAGTAATAAAAAACCATTCCGTTAGGTCGGCGTCTATTATTCTCCAAGGGTTTCAATGCGTGCGAGCGGGATGTCATGCTTTTGTAAAAAAGAGTGAGCGAGAAGGAAAGATCCCGCCATTTTATTATTGTCGCTGTATGCGGTGCGGTAAGTCAGACTATTAGTTTGCTTACGCGATTCGTCCGTAGTAAATGTGTTCTTTGGTGCTCGTTACTTTCTTATTTGACTTGGCTTGGATTTATTGGACTTCTTTTAATTGTGACCCTGCTTGTAAACTGGACTCTGATTTGTGCTTGTCGTTTGGAACAGTTGAAGATGGCGACCTACACGAACGTGGAATATGCTGATATGTTGCTCTGTTACGGGTACCGTGAATGTGTATCCACACATGCCCGTGATGAATACATATTGCGTTTTCCAAATCGCCGTGCACCAGATCATGCTGTGTTTGAAAGAGTTTACCGGCGGCTCAGAGAGACTGGCAGTGTTTCAAGGCGACGATCAGACTTGGGTAGACAAGAGTATCTGATAATGACGAACATACGTTGGAAGATAGTGAAATAGTTCAACGGTTTAGATCAGATCCTACAATTTCAACTACAGTTGTTGCCCGAGAATTTGGAATTTCGCAGTGAAGAGTATGGTTCATTGTTAACACTGCCGGCCTGTACCCATATCATTACACGCCGGTACATGTTATAGAGGAAGGGGATCCAGTGAGGAGGCTAGATTTTTGCCGATTTATGCTCAACGCCGATTTGGAAGATCCATCATTTTTTAAAAACATCTTGTGGACAGACGAGTCTAAATTTGACAAAGATGGGATCACTAATTACCATAACGCTCATTATTGGGCCCCGAAACAACAGGGAAATCCCAATAAGAAGCGACCAAGAGGATCTCAAAGAAGATTCAGCGTAAATGTGTGGATGGGCATAATATCAAACCATTTGATTGGACCACACTTTCTCCCCGACAACTTAAATGGTGAGCACTACAAGATGTTTTTAAGAACACAATTAAATGATTTGCTTGAAGACTTACCCCTGAATCTTATTAACATGTGGTTTCAACACGACGGTTGCCCGGCACATTATAGCAGATGTGTTCGAGAATGGTTAGACACAAACTATACCAATAGGTGGATCGGGAGAGGTGGACCTATACCGTGGCCAGCGAGAAGCCCAGACCTGACCCCCATGGATTTTTATGTATGGGGGCACATGAAAAGCATAGTATACGACGAAAACCACCCAATTGAGTCTGTAGACGTGTTAAAGGAAAGGATTCTAATGGCAGCAGATCAAATAAGAAGAGGTTTAACAACATCGGTGGTTAAAAGTGGACTTAGAAACAGAATGCGAGTGTGTGTGCGAAACAGAGGTGGACATGTTGAACACGAAAGATAAAATAAAATACATTTGTTTAACCTAATTTAAATTGTTTTATTTTATTTTGTAACATAATTGATAAATTTTACATTAATTTCACTACTCCTTTTAGGACTTTTACTAAAGATTATTCCAAGAAATCTAATAGCAGCCTACCTTGTTATACCTTGTTGAATAGCTAATGAAGCGTAGATATTTTTAAAGGTGTCTGCAGCCTACGTGTCATAGATTTCTTTTTACTATTGCTGGTTGAAGTTTGATTTGTACTGATTTTTGTTTGATGCTATAACTATCAATCTTCTATCTACAACCTATTTAGTTGAGGTAACTCTATTTTTATTTTGCATTATGATGAACAAACTAATCTGCTACACAAAAATAGTATAAAACTAAATATTTGAATTATAATAAACAAAAAAAATGGGCCAATAGACAAAAATCGGTCATTTTTTCAAAAAAGTCTTTAAAGCCTTATAACTTGAAAAGGGTTAAGTTGGGGGGCGGGGTTCCAAGGGGAAATCTGTCAGAAATGGTGGGAACCACGACCCCCTAACGGGGTTCGCACGACTTACCGGTAACCCTGTATATATGCACAGTTATCTAAACTAAAATAGTTCACGCAATAAAAAAGATTGCTCTTTGCAATAAGACCGCCTTCTAACACAATGCTTTTTTTTCATATTTATGTTGTTGTGTTCAATAAAAAATGTATATCTATAAAAACAATTTAAGAAATTAACGTCATTATTAGTAAGCAGTCATTGTAAATGTATGTATATCTAAATGTGCCGTGTGTTTGGCAGCGATGCGGTGGTGTCGCAGATCCTGGACGAACTGGGCCTGCAACTAGGCGATCAGCTCTCGGGGCTGCCACAAGCTTCTGGATCGCTCTCTCTGCCTGGTGAGAAGAAAATGCAATATTTCACAGGATTTGCAGAAACTTAACCATTATGGGGTTCACACAGTGCCATCAATTTACATTCTATAGTGTATCAAAGTACTTACAGTTAACTTTCTAAATATTATTCTTTTTGCCCTATTGTAATAGTATATAGATATTTATCAACATTAACAGTCATACCTAAATATCGTTTTACATAACGAAGTCAGAACTTAATGTGGATATCATTCAATTCAAAACTTGAAGACTATGGAACTGACCTGATGAAATGTTCACCGTCCATTAGTTGGTGTCCATCACAACCTCCACCTGCTCTGTGGCGGCACCGGCTACCGTTTAGGCCGGGCAGCGGGACGTCCTTTTGTCTGGGCGGGGTTACATTTTCGCCCACCCATCACATGACCGCAGGGCCGCTTGCTTGCCTCGCAGGCGGCGCAGTGGGGCTCCGCGCTACATTCGGAGCCCCTCTTTGCCGCACCGGATGCAGAGCTTGCTCCGGTCGACTGTGGAGGGGCATCGTTGGCGGGTGTGGCCCCGGGCCGAAGCACAGGAAATACCGCATGCTCCAACCAACTAGGAGCCGCTTCTCCACTAATATTTTTGCCGTGACCACGGGGCACCGCACTATTGCGGTGCCTAGACCGCCCGAACCCGGGCGGATCTCTCCCACTTTGAGCTGGCGCACGTCACAGCCACCTTTTGTAGCCATAGCGTCAGCCAGTTCATTTTTGGAGATGGAGTCGTCCAGCCCCGCAACTCTGACGTCCACACATTTTGTGGGACGAACCACTTTGGCCTTTCCGGAGAGGGCCTCCGCCAATTTCACGGCCAGCTGGCTTTCTCCGCCGCCACTGCGCCCGGAATTTCAATAATCCTGGCGCCGGCGGCGGTTTGCCGACACGATAGCTTTTCGTTTTAAGGCCCGCCAGATCGATCAATCGAGCGGCGGGCCTTCGACAGCACTTCCCCGTAGGTGGTCCCCTTTTCCACGGCCGCCGACTCCAGGGTGATGACCACCGCGGCCGTTTTCGGGAGCGCCAGCCTGGGTTTTGCCGCCGGTTTGGCCTTCACCTGTGCCGTGCGTGTGACTTGGCGCGTGGCTTTGGCGGGGCCTTGGCGGCATCTGCGAAACTGCGCGCGGGGGGCTGGGCAGCTGGCGCCGGTTTGGGCGCCTGAGCTGGCGCCCGTTTCGGGGCCGGAGCCTCCCGGAAGGAGGAGGGAACCGCAGCCGGTGCAGCCGGTTTTTTGGACCGGCCGGCTGGCGCACCCTCGGCCTTTTTCTTGTCCGCCGCTAGTGGCGACGCAGCTTCGGGGCGGGCAGGAGTCTGCCCTCAATGCCCTCAAAGCGGGCATTGATCATTCCGCCTATTTGAACTATGGCCTCCCGGAGCCACTCGTCTTTCTCTCCGGGAGGTGCGAATGCTGCGGGAGCACTTTCCGTGGGCAGAGTGGGGCCGCGGGCCTTCCCTGCTTTGAGTACCCTCACTTGGGAAGTTAGCTCTGTAACTTCCCGGCGGAGCTGTTCTAGCTCACGCCTGTGGGCCTCATTTTCTTGTTTGAATGGAATGTGGGCCTGAGTAATGTGCAGCGACGAAATTTTACCAGAGAAGAGTATAAATTATTGTAGATCATCTGGATAAAGATTAGATTTTAAATATCTCCCGTTTTTTTTAAATTAATAATTTAAAATATTTAATATTAGCAAGTTGATGGAATCTATTTCTAAAGTTTTTTTTCTTTTTATTAATCTGCGCAGGACATGCTGTCAAAGTCGTATTGACAGCGGACGAGTGTCATTATTGGTCACAGATTATGTACATTCAGGGTGGTCAGTAACACAACATGTCTAAAATTTCATGAATTTATAATTACTAAATTACATTTCTTTTGTTAACTACAATATATAACCATTTATCAATAAGATTTAAATGAATTATCATTTCATATACTTAATTAAAACATTTTAACTACGTTTTGAGATGTGTTTACTTGAATATCTAGATACTTTCAAACATCATTTACAGAAAAATGGGGGATTTAAAAAAAATATAATAAATTGTAAATTGATGAACATAAAATTACCTATCGATTGATATGTCTTACGTCTCTGCACATGATTGAGGCCCACTTTTTGTCCATGTCCTTTAGACTATTATCTGTAGTGATAAAATATACCGACTTTAGTATGAAGTAAAGACTTGGTCGGTTATACCCAGCGGCGCGGCAGCCGATGGCGGCGGGGGTGGCGGCCGGCGGAGGCGGGGCCCCCGCGGCGGCGGGCGGCGCCGCGGTCTCCGACGCGGACGCCGAGCTGCAGGCCCGGCTCGACAACCTGCGCCGCGAGTAGCGCCGCTACACTAACCGCCTTAACATGTTATCCCAAAATGTTATCGACATTTTCATTTAACTATAATACACCTCACAGCTTTAAAGCAAAAGAGCAGGTCCATATTTTTAAGGTTCTTAGATAGGTTACATGTTTTATATGATAAAATATTTTTATCTAATCTTTTGCATCTCTTTATTTTCAAAACATTTAGGATTTCATTTTTTTCTTTTTTGAATTCCTTGAACGTTTCCTTAAAGTGAAAAAAAGAACTGTTAATCTAAGCATAAACATAGAAAACTTTACAGAGGTCTATACTTGTTCAAAATTAAGACAATATTCGTTCAACATACATATGCCTTTAGGAGACTTATTGTCGTTAACATATACTCAAAATTAAGTAAATAGAAAGAGCAACTTGTATGTGCACACGTAAAACTTTTAGATTGTAAAAGGAGCACATTTCCATGGAAATAACGCTGCGGTTCGTGGTCGGTTTTTCCCGTCCAGTGTACAATGTACATATTATAATTTAGTAAATTCCTAAAGAATCGCCTTACTTGCATTGACGATTCAAATAGTTGTTGATAAGTTCATACTAAAACTTTCTTGCACAGGTTGTCTGGTAAGTATTTTGTATACAGTGACGTCGTGGTACGTATCGGATCTCTAACTGGCAACATAAAAAGTATATATGTAATATTCTTTGCTGATTTTACAGATATCTGAAAAAAGGATACAATTTTTTTTTACAATATTATAATAAAAAGTATTCATAATCCTACTTATTGAACATCAGATGTAATTAAAAATTAATTCCAACGCCTATATGAATATATTGAACTAGAAATGCTGTAATTTGAATTATTGTCATATATAGGGCGTGGCTATAGAATCCGAGGGCGTTTGATTGGGTCTGACATTATAGATCTTCTTGTGAAGCTACTTCCCCGAATGACTCTGAAAATTGGTAGATTTTTTTTGCATAGTAGGAGCATAAATGCCGTCACGAACGACTGTTCGAAAGCTATAGCCATAAATTCAGGCATTTCACAAGGGTTGTGTGCTCTTCGCGACACTTGTCTGTCTGATCTAAAATATACATAGTTAAACAGATGACAGCACGGTTGATGTGCGGTGTACCAACCACCAGAACCTCCCTCTGATGTTGCAATAGAGGGTTGCAAGTCGAGGACTTTGTAGATTGTTTCCGTATAGGCAGTGAATGTACATCGCGGTATTTCCTTCCGCCCGTAGTTCTTACTCAGCTTCCGAAGCTTAAGTATCGTTGAGGCGGTAGCCAATAGCAAAACCAGGAAATGGTTTCTTGCTTCTCTAGTTTCGTCACCGTACCGTTTGGTTATTTGATATTCCTCTACCCTTCGGAAAGAATCTGATAGACCCCCTACGTGCATGTCCCATCTTCTTTCTGAGCTCTCTAAAGTGGGAGGAACAGTCCGACAGGTAGTCCACAATCAGCGGTTTTACGTAGTGTTGGTGCGGTTGCGGCAGCAATGTTGTTACCGTTCGTGATCGTTGATAGTGGGTCGACTCGCAGGTGGCATCGATAAAGTTAGTCACCCTTTTTGTAGCCATTTTGGTAGTTCACAAAAAGGTGGCGACAGTGCTCCAGTCGATAGCGAAGCGGCAACCCTGATTCCCGTTGGTTGTGTATGGTCTCTTCTTAATGGGTGGTGATCTATCCACAGGTATTCCCAATACGCCGCTATTCTAGCATCGTATCGTATTCCATACAAAGCCTACAAGTATCAAAAAATCATCTAATAATATTATAGGCGCGTTGTGCCTTCGGTTGTCACAAAAAAAAAGAGCTTATAAACTGTACGTTGCGAGTTTATTGTCTAATAATTGTATTATAATGTATATATTACGAGTTTACTAATAAAAGTATTGACCCAAATTACGAGCCGACTTACTTTCATATAGATATAAGTATGAAGAATTTTGTGCTTGTGCACATCATTTGACCTTTATACATTCGCAACAGTGTAATAAATTCGCAATATAAGTTGTTTCTTCAAAAAAATATGTAAAAATTTAACATAATACCTACAAAGCTATGCAGGAGTCCCAAGTTTTTAAACAATAGCCAACTGAGATGGATGACGTATAGAAATCTTTCCTTTTACTCACAGAGCATATATTAATCGATGGACTCGGCAGCCAGTCACATATCTTTGGACTTATCTGGACTCCACGAGAGACTTATTAAAAAGTTTTGTCGCACCATTTTGTAGCGCATATTACCCGAACATTATACTATCTTCGTTGTACCTAGTGTATAAAATATATAAATATCGTTAAAATATATATTTCCACGAGAACGTTTATTAGATAAATAAGATGAATGATGATTTATTTTAACATTAGCTACTGCTAACCGATTAAACGATTTTTATTAAAGTTTTCATCAAATAGAGCAAAATACATGTTATTTCTAAAACACCTTTTTCGAAATTGTCTGTATAATTCTCATTATATTATGTAAATATTATGATGAAACCCAGATGAAATCTGAAAACCTCATACTGAATATAATTGAAAAAATATTTTGTTGCAGTCTCCTGTGAGGCGAACGTATTTCTCTAAACTGCTGATTAAGCATTAACGATACGCCCTAAATCTTAAGACATTACAACCCTTCAAAAAGAGATTTTATAAATTATATATCGTTTGTTGCGTGTATTATGTAATTTCCATACTTTTAATAAATTAAGAAATATGAGTTTTTAGTAGCCACGGGCTTGTGCAAATATTCAAACCGTGATAGTTCAAAAATATTACCGAGTACTTACGTACGATTACTAGTACCGAGCTTACAATTTTAGATTGGTCAGTCAACTAACTTGAATAAAATTTGGAAAGTGAAATATGGTCGGATTAGTCGTTTAGTTGTATTGATGTTATGGTTGCTCGCCTGCACATAAATCTTACAAGAGATCTATTCGCCTTAATTATTATTTCACTCATTATTCGCGTGGGTCGTATTAAGTCGAACCAATTATCTGAAGGCAACGTATCATTATATCAAATTATTGAATTTACTTTAAATTAAAATGTCAATCATTGAAATATTTGCATTTAAAAAAATCGAAATGCACCCTTTACTATTTTTAAATGTTTTCTTATGTTAATCAGCGATAATTATTTGCATTATATTCTTACTGAATAATCTTTGAATGGAAACATTTTAAAAATTATCGTTGTATCTTTGAATTTTCCTTCAGGAGATTTTATGATGCCGGTTTGATTCTAAGAGAAGTAGTATGAATTTTAAAAGTAAAAAAGAGGGTGCTTTAGATATTTATCAAAACTCTCACTAGGCACGTTGTACAGTTGTTAAGTTTACAATGTAAATTATAAATTTAGTTTATCTAATTATATTTCAATAAAGAATATTTTAATAAAGAAAATTTTTGTTACTTTATTGCCCACTTTTTAGTTATCTTTTTCATTAAAATGTGTCAGTGATTACTATTATTTCGAAATGTATAAGATCTGAATCGTGACATTGATTTTACGATGCCTTATCGTGTCCAGACAATTCAAGTGTGTCACTCATATAAACCATCGTTCCAGCTATATGGAACTTATTGACACTTATCTAGGTAGGTATTAAACAGTTTTATAAAATACTGTTACTTAATACTTAATTTTATGGTAAGTAAATGTATATCATACTACTTAAAATGTCTCCTGAAAATTACAGCATGCATATTTATATACTAACTAGCTTTCTGCCCGCGGCTTCGCCCGCGTGGATTTCGGGATTGGGTGTATAGAGGGTTAAGGGTCATAGCTTTTGCCCACGGCTACATATACGCGGAAGTCGGTTTATGGTGCGAAGATTTTATCGCGCTTCCCGTTGGACTATCCGTTTTTCCGAGATAAAAAATGCCGCAAAACTCCTCAAGAATCACTCTATCTATTGATGAAAACCGCATAAAAATCTGTGCAGTAGTTTTTGAGCGAAGCCTTTATTGCGCATCCCGTGGGATGTCGATTTTTCCGGGATAAAAAGTAGCCTATGTTACTCGGGGAGAATGTAGCTTTCCAAAGGTGAAAGAATTTTTGAAATCGGTCCAGTAGTTTAAGCGTGAAGAGGTAACAAACAAACAAACACACTTTCGCATTTATAATATTAGTTGGGATATTATATAAAAAGACGTGCCATTCTAACACAATTTGATTTTAAGATACGATTATTTAAGAAACGATGACATAAATGACATAGGGTAGACCAATAAAAATAAACATTGCCTTTTATAACTTTATTTGATATTCGTGTTCTCGGATACAATAGTATAATATTAAATATATAATGAAAAAGTAGGGATGGATGTGCGGCCAATCTCTCCACAACTCCTAAACCAATACATAGTACCTACCATGATGATATTTATAATGGTGTTAGTTTGTGGGGTGCTTTATTAATTATCAGGCATTAACCATTGCAACCTTTCCAACATTACAAATTTAAAGTGATTAAATATTATTTTTTCTTATGGAAGACGAAACGTTGGTTCATTCATCAATATAGGTAATAAACGAGTCATTTTACGTTTAGAAGTTACTATCTATCTTTAGGGTAGCGAAATCAAAGAATGTACACTTTTATCAAATACTATGAATAGTGTTTCTTACACATATCAGCAAACTATTGTATTATATAAGAATTATTATATTATGAGAACTATTAAGATTACACAAATCGTAAAAATTACTAGTAATCACAAAATTTTACCCTCCTAAGCGTGTTTCTAACAATAACATGTTTTGAAACAAATTTACAATAAGAAATACAGTACTTAATATAGATCTTGAACTTCTACTTACATTTTCAACTGACAATAGGACAGATAGCATTTCAAGAGATTCAATATAATAAGATTTCACTTGTTAGAGGAAATATTGTCATTATGACGTGGCTTTCACAATATTTGTTGACCTTGAAGCGATCTATTTACTAGGGAATAGAAGCTATTTTCGTAGTACATCTGTATTACTGCTAATGCACTTAAAATATAATTAAAGTTCATTGACTTGTCAATAAGATAGTCATATAGCGGTAGTCATATATCGTTAACTGCAAGATAATAATTACGTAAAATGTCAGAAGATATTACTGAAATTGATGGACTAGACACAAAGTACTAAACAGTAGTCGGTAGCATAGCGGCAGCCACCGTAAACGGATATAGTAATTGGATAATGGAGCGCGTTCACCGAACATCATACCATCACGATATAAATACCCTGGTGCTGCATTGTGTTTGTCACTCGATAAATACTGTTGTTTTCTGACTTTGAACTGCCGAAGATGTCAGCGATTGATGACATACTGATACACAATATTGCATTTAAGAGTACCCGATTATTATCGGATAATTGCATTTGAAATACAATTTTGAGTTGCGACATGTTTCTTTTGTACTTGATGTAGCAGCCTTAATGTCATTAATAGAATTAAAATTTCAATGTGTAAATTAAATGTAACTTGATAAGAATGGTGATTCTTTTCATAGCTAATTTGAATGCCACAATATTCGTGATTATGCATATAAAATATTACAACAAATAAATATAAGGTGTTTCGTTTTCACATCAGTAGGTTTCAACACCATTAAGGAAATCATTACGGCTCATGTGGCGTGATATTGCCTTCCTGACATTTAATTCACAGACCTCGACAATATAGCTTATGTGGAACAAACAAGGTTGCGTGACTGCAATAGCGGGCGACCCTAGCTCTGGCTAGCCTACACGCGAACTCTTTACCTACAAAAGCACGTAAATTACACCTAAAGCTGGCCACCAATACTTACATAATTTCAAATGGTTTACAATGGTATACAATATCAACTTTTGTCATATACTTTTCGATAACAATCAAACAACATTTCAATAATCGAATGTGCAGAAAATCACTTTCAACCCACTTATTCTAAATATTGATAATTTTAACCATCCATAATGGTACACAATTTTTGGCACTACTTATCTTACCAATTATTCAAAGTAAAAGAAATTGTCCAACAGCTTAAACATTTTCCAAGGATAGTAATTATGAAAGACAAATCTCAGTATAGACTTTGTCAACTAAAATCACTCTTACGTGGTTTATTACAATTTTACTATTTAGATTTTATTTGTATGTAATTTAGGAATGAATTTGTATGTAATTAATTTCATTACTAAATTACAATGTTAGTCTATTTTTATACAGATCATGCATGAAACAAAAAATACATATATATAATATAACAAATTGATAGACCAATCACCGTCTCGTATCACAGACCGTTCCCTGACTTGTGCTTGCTCGGCTCACATCGCTCATTCGCAACTGAAGGATACAATGGGACTGTTACTATTTAAACCATCATTTACGAACTAAACTTTTACGTGAACTGGGTCACAAGTTCTATTGCAAACTCCTCAATAAGCCGTTTCTCGAGTTAATACCCATTTTGAAATATAGTATAAGAATATACTAATATCGTTGTTTATATTTTTAAAAAGTGTATCTTTCGAGAAAGTTGGGACAGCTTGTAAGAAGTTATGGTAATACCTTTGAAACTGACCTAAAGTAAAGCCAAAAGGGTCAAAATACATTCAGGTATATTTTGTCATACTTCAAAAATTGAATAAGCAGAGGTATTGAAGCCTCAGTTAGCGAACTGACTGACCATAAAGCACAATCCCTGTTCCGGCAATAGATTACTTATTACTACTTACTAGATACAGTTTGACCTTAACAACTAATTACAGGAAGAATCGTACGTCGCTCAACCCTATTAACAACGCATATATTTCTAATACTATATAATGAGGTATACGGGCGCGGCAACTTATAACGATATTATAAGACACAAATCATAATTTCTGTATGTTTACAGAATCTGTAGATACAACCGTGATAAAAGATCCCGCGTCGGCTAAATACTATGGAATTTTAGGCGGATAACAATGACTATCTAACGTTTATTAAGTCTTGAGATTACCTTGATCTATTGTGCTCTTGGCTACAATTAATGGAGCGTACTTAATATCGGCATTACAGGCCTCTCAACAACTAAAGAATCCGTTCAAGATATCTGAACATTAAAATAGAAGTCTTACTGTGAAAACTTAGTGCATGCTGTGTTCACTAATAAGTATTTTTTATTATCTACTTGTGACAAAAAACAAGACATTTTTTCACCTCCTTTCGACAAATCACCCTTTTTTAGAAAAACAGCCAAAATGGAGCACCCCACCGCGGGGTACTTGCACCCCGCGGCAAGCAAGCGACGTCTAGTTTAGTTTATAAAATTAAATTAATCTTACATGTGGTATTTATCATCAGGAGTAGATAATTCAATGGACTATTATTTGATAAAACAATAAAATTGATTAATGGTATAACTCTATCCTTCTTTTAGAAACGGTACACAGATATATAAACATTTTACTGCAATCCAATGATGATTTCTAATCATACATTTGGAGAAGCCTGTAATATACCTAGACATTATTGAGGGTAAAAGATATGCATAAAATACTACTGTGGTATATAACTGCGTCGAGCGGTGCTACTGTTGCTTACAATCGTTTTCAAAGACGCTTAGCGCGATACCCAGCTGGCCGAGGTAGTAACTTGCCATCACCAACACCTGTAGGCAAACCTCCGCTCAATATAACTCTTCAATCATATTCATAACTAGCTATAAAAAAAGTTTTTTGCACTGTTCTATAGTTAGTTATTGACAGATACACTAAGTATTAGTCAATAATAATTATACACTTGCGAACAATCAAATCGACCCAACCCTTCACTGCGCACACATACATCAATTTTATAAAAAATCGGCTCATAAAAAATAAAGTAATAAGTGAGAATATTTTTCTTCATTAAATGTGAAACAGTGAAAAACATCTCGGTTTACATAGCTAATAGTCAAATTGTAATTACGAATACTGAAATAACTTGAACTACATATTTGGTGGATAAATAAGTTTAGACAATATTTTAAACCAATGTAGTCAAAATTATTATTTGAATGATAAAAAAATCCATTGATCCTATATGCTTGTCTAAGATCTAACATTTTTCCCGTTAACTGACATTAAAATGCAAAGTCACGCCTAGTCAGCTGTTAACACAAAAGAAATACTAGTAAACTGTAGACGTAATGGTGTTAAAAAGATTGCTGCATATGATTCCTCGTACGCTGACGCAGTACTTACCATCAAGAAATAATGCAGTTAGTTTAAAAGAAAGAAAAAAGGTGTAGGGGAAGTAATGTTAAATATAGTATTTTATAATATAATAACAGAATACATATTATTATATAATACATTACTGCAAACAGTAAAAGAGGAATTGACGGACAAACGTGTAAATCTGCCTGAGAAATCGCCTAAAAGTAACTAAGACTTCACAAATATTGCGCGGAAATTAAATACAATTACTTTTCAAGATTAATGACAAAATCATTTACACGTTCATGTATATCTCTTTTGCTATTTACTTCATTTGGTATCACGCCGTGAAACGTTCTGGGCCCGTATCCTTAAAATCGAATATATATATCGTCGTCGCTTCGCCACACGTTTTGACCTTATTTCACTGTGTTATATGTAAGTTAGAGCAAACTTGGCGCAATACGGACAATGATATTTCGGTTTTGTGTATTCCGAGTAGAAGGCCTTTATAGTTGTAATAATTCGTTACGATTCATATCGCCCATGTATGATACAAGCATACACTCGTAATCTTGAAGGGCATTCTTGGTACCGAACATACCTGGTGGTAAGGCAGCGGGGGATGGTGCGAGAACAGTTGCAGCGCGAGCACGGCGTCGGAAAGCAAGAACAGTACGGCACCCACGGCCGCACGGCCGCCGCGCGCCACGCCGCGCCAGGCGGTGGTCGCCAGTAGCGCGGCGTACGCCGGCACCAGCGCGCCCAGCCAGTGCGGCAACTGCCATACGAACGCCGTCGTCGCCACGTACAGCGCCAGCCCTTCCATGCATTCGTGTTAAACAACCGGATACATCTCGAAGGCTCATCGACTAAACTATCGAGAGTCGAAAGGACTACCGCTATCTTTTCGCTATATATTAAGAAAATACATTTTTACAAAAAAGAAAGAAAGAAGACATTTATTCACGATACAAAAGGCACACTTAATACAACATACATCAGTTTACAATATATATAAATTTACTTATGAATACGATCTCAAAATATATATATATGCGGTGTGCTCGTCATGTACTGATGAATCGGATACTGACTCAGTATATGCTGAGGTACCTGCAGCGCTGGTTTTCAGCCAGTACCATAACTGACTAACGGAACGCAATATTAACTCGACAAAATATGTTATTATATAATAATAATTGAAAATTCTACTGCACTTTACATATATTATATAGGTAAAATTAGGTCTAATTGAAGTATAAAAAACATAGATGTATACGACATATATAGGTGGCTAATTTATTGATTGAAACGACACAGTTGTATCTATTCTGCTTTGCTAGGTGCTGGTTTATTTAAAAGATTTTTGTAGAGTCAACAGATAAGCCCTAAACTTTCGTTTAAAGCTACTCTTGCCGAGTGCCACACGGATTGGTGGAGAGGTGTCATTCCAGCACTTAGACGCTGCAAACCTAAAGGAGCCCCGAAACACTGTTGTGCGGTGGCGAGGCAAGAGCGCAACCGGCGTATCCTGGCGAGCATTACGCTGCGACCATTCAAATTTACTGAAGAGATACGAAGGCGTCTGATTTTCGATCATGTCAAACAGTTAGCCGGTGAGATGTAAGCGCCTTCGTCCTTGCATATTCAGCAAATTAGCCTCGTTTAGGTAAGGTGTAATGTGGGAGCGAGGAGGGATTTGAAAGCAATAGCGTGTGCAAGCGTTCTGTACTCGCTGAATCAATTTCACTGTCTGACCAATTATGCAGCCATCGTAAACAACATCGCAATAGTTAAATCTTGACAATATCAATGATTCACAAAGGTAGATACGCATTTCCACACTCAGATAATCACGAACTCTATAAAGAAGTTTGAGGCGGTAAAAGCAGTTGCTCACTACTTTGATGATGTGGCTCTCGAATCGAAGTTGACGCTTTTATTTTTTTCGACACATAATTTTGATTAAAACTACATATATAAGTATTGCTTCGTGCTTTATTTTAAGTAGATATATCAACTATTCTTCTATACTATGCTGTGCTTTATTGTGAACGCTTTGCTTGTATTCAGTGCCCTTATATCTTGTATATTTCCTTCTGATTATTATATGTGAATTGTGTTTGGGACAATATACCGCTTCATGTAAGTTATTACTAGTTAACTATAACTATTGTAGTCATACAACAAGCAACCACAGGTCCTCAAATGGAAAACGATGCGAACTTTAGAAGTAAAGATTATTACCGAAAACAGACCTTTGCACCTATCACTCTTTCTCCTAAACCGTAATCAATTTCAATGTTATTTCAAATCAATTTCAATTCAATAAATTTCTATGTTATTTCCCGTATAAGTAACTTTAAACAATTTTTTGTACCAAATGTGCTCTCATATCCCTAGATAGTTTTAAGGTACGAACAAACGTTCATAATGGGGAACTTTTAAGCCAAGATTTTACAATGTCTACTCTAGTTCCCCTTACTATTACAGGTAAAGTTTTTCAAAAATCGCCAGTAAATCGTTTTTATCACAGCTTTTAATTCTCTAAGAGTCCTATCTAGAGCCAATACTCATGTATGTAGAAGTATGAATCATGGTACATTCGTCCCAGATTGTTAAAATGAAGTCTTGTAAACATTTTCCCTATCAATCTTTCATGATAGTAAAGAAACATAACTGTCTCTTTACTTTCTATAATAATAATAATAATAAGTGCGTAGTGAAGTGACGACCCCATGGCCCGCTGGTGGGGCATTTAATACCCCATCTGTGCAGTTAGTCTCCCTCAGGGCAGCTTGTGGCGTGCTGTCGGTGAGTTGCGACACTGAGGGTACCGATGTGCTTTAGGCGGGCGTATGCCACCCGCCTGTGTCTTGCCTTAGCCGGCCGGACAGAGTGGAGTCGCATGAGCAGATGCTCGAAGGGTGGAAGTATAAGTACATAATGCCGACAGCGTCTCGATCGCTGTCGCAAACACACCTCTCTACACTCCCCCTTACTCCCTTCGCACCAATCGAGGCGAGTCACAACCTGTCATATTTGAATCAATTAGGAGGCTTTATGAAGGCAGGTGACCGGAGTATCTTCCATAGCCCGGTTTTCATTACCACCAAAATCAAAATGCAAGAGTCCACAAACGTTTTGGCCAATAATTGTAAGTTTCTGTGCATCTAACTGGGTATATTAGGTGCATTTTTTATGGCGTGTGTAGAGATTAGACCTAGTTGGTACACTCTCTTAAATGGCCTCACGCGTTGGATCTGTATTGCGTTAGATCGTCTTATAACATCACGTGATATAAGCGACAATTTTTTTGTTTTAATTTATTGGCAATGAGTTGAGCTTGTAAATAAACCTAAAATAAGTACCGCTAAACAGGCAAATAGTTAAGAAACGGGTGTAACAAAACAAGCCAAATTGACAAAAAAACCCTATTCATAAGAAGGTAATAATTCTATTGTTTGTGAGAGAGAGAGGTACTTTTAAATGATATGTCAAGGGCCCGGAATTTTAGGTAGAGCCCAATAACTAAAAAAAAAAATAGATAATTTTACCCAGTTTTTCGTCTAAATCAAAGGATTTTGTTTATTATTGTAAAGAATTTCTTAACAAATTTATTGTTAAATGCTAGCACAGCTCATTAACTTTGAAATAAGGCCACTTTTGTGTATGTAGACCAAATAAAATCGTAACAGCAAGATTTAATAAACTCCTTAAAATACGAGAAATAAAATTTTAAAATAGCTCTCATTCATAGGGGTGAGGGATGCGACCCCCATTTGTATAGGTTTTTGTCGATAAAACTTAACATACAGCACGTTGGTAAAGTATCGGAAGTCCGATCCCTAACACACTGTATATTATTATGAAATAAACACAAGTGCTGGTGTGTGTGTGCACTACAGCAGGCGAAATAAAGCGACAGCTCAGCATAATATTTGCTTGCAGTAAGAGCCAGCGCGCACTGGTGATTTTTGTCACAGTGACTGTTTCCTCACTCTTGTCAAGTCCGTGAATATGTATGGAGTTGCGCGCATGTTACGACGTGACAATTGGGTGACATTTGTGTACGCCGACCGCCGAACAAATGCGCGCACTGGCGACAAATTTGCCACTCTCGTCATTTGCATTTTGACTACCGAATTTGGCGCGCGCAAAATGGCGTCATCGTTAAGGATTTTAGACTCTCTCTGTGTAAATGTGGTTTGGCAGAGGGATTTAAATCATATATTTTTTTCATGTACAAATTATGATCGTACTCTTTCATTGATTCACTTTTAGAACATTCATAATCCATTTCCTCCTCATATTGACATTTTGCTATCATCATTGAATTCATTCTTAGTCAGTATTATTGGTGATTTTATTAATAAAAATAATATTAAGCTGTAGGTTATTTTGTATATATGTAGTTATATTTAAGTAGTTGGTAATAGTGTATCTCTTTGTTTCAGATCTTATTAATAATCATCAGAAGTCATTGGTGTACTTTTTAAAAATTCCTTTTTACAATATTTAGTTTCGAACTTATCTTTCACTTGACGCTGGCATAATTAATAAATGCCATAAGGGGAAAAAAAAAAAAAAAAAAAAATCTACGCGAAACGTACATTTGTGAAGACGATATTGAAAAATGATATTCTAATAGATTAAAAGAGACCAGATATTCACGTGAAAATCAAAGCGTGGGAAGAAATTAGTAGAACAATATTTTCCAATGCTTGAGGTAACTTGTCGCAACAACAAAAATCTCAAGTTCATATTTTCATATATCAATGTAGGTCCTAAAGTGTAAAGTAATTCATCAAAGCTTCTAGCACTCATTCGGAAATATCTAAAAAATTCTTAGGATGTTCTTTAAGTTTATAATACATAGTATAGAAATTTACACGTAGAAGCCTGTCACTCCAAAGGGGGTGTACCCAGTATTCTCTTCACTTTCTTACTTTTTCACCAGTGCTCTAAGCTCTAAAAACGAGCAAATTGTTGATTTTCAGCTGTAACCTTAATAGGTTTCGTATGTAATAAGTTTTTTCTTAGTTGCTCAAATTCTGGACATACCTACATAACAGCAAATAGCAATAAAATAAAAATGAATACATATTTAAAATATAATCGATAAATTAGTTCAAATAATTTTAAATATTTGATTTGATAATGTAATGTAATAATAATAAAAAGTAATGTAATTATAAAGTTTTTTTTTTATAATACATAAAATAAAAATAAATAAATATTTTTTATATTTACCTAACCCAAAATAACTAATATTTTGATATTAATCATAATAAGGTAAACTTTTTTTTCCCTCTTGAGAGGAGGCTAAGAATCCTCATGGATACCACCGCAACGGCAAGTAGAGATGCGGTGATTATGTCGGACTCCTGGTGAATCGAGGCGACTCGATCTCGACTCGACTCGACCAACAGACCTACCGACTAAACTCAGCCTGAGCCTTAGGTCCTAATGACCCTACTGGCTTGAAGTGACAGAGAGATAAGGTAAACTAACCGTATGCTTAGGTAAACAAAAACCTAACCTAATAAGAATAATTATGTAGATGACACCCACTACATCAAAACAATAAAAGTGTTCTTTTCACATGACTTCGGTCAATCGACCTATTCTTGACTGCGACATGTCTTAATTGGTTGTAAACACACCTGTACAACCTTATATTGTACTAGCTTTTGCCCGCGACTTCGTCCGCGTGGAATAGTGACTTCCGGCAGATTTTTGGTTAACAACAACATATTTATATTTATATTTGAATAAAGATTAATATTATTATGTTGATACAACTTAAACAAATTATTTCGACCAAATTTGGTACCATAAAAACGGTCATTGTGACTAAACCTTAAAAGATAGACATATGCCGTCGCGGACTTTTTTTTAGATCATGTATAGAGGAATAATTCTTTCATACATATTTTTTGTGTATCTTGAACCGTTTTCGCAGCGCACGCAAAGAAAGCCTTCAAAAATGAATAATTTTCCCGTTTTTTACACATTTACCGCTCTGTCTTTGCTCCTATTGGTCATAGCGTAATGTTATTTAGCCTATAGCCTTCCTCGATAAATGGACTATCCAACAAAAAAAGAATTATTCAAATCGCACCAGTAGTTTCGGAGATTAGCGCGTTCAAACAAACAAACAAACAAACTCTTCAGCTTTATATATTAGTATAGATTATTCACCTTATCTCTCAAATAGTAAGCCATCAAAACAGCCTGTTGAATCTATTACTAATTACACGACGAAGCGGATTGGATGTACTTCAGATTACTGTTTTATCACAAGTAGTATCAGTCTTGTGTAACGCAACTAATAATATACTGTGTGATAATAGATGTGACAATAAGTCACAGTATATTAGATTCATTGGAGCAGCCAAAATATTTTTTAAAATTGTTAAAGTATAAGGAGAAGACATCCAAAACAGTTTTTAGAGATTTTTTCTCTCTAATAGTTGAGGTATTTTCCTTACGTATACTTTTATATTTCAAACAGTGAATTTGTTTAAAATTTGCAAACGCTCTTTTGGCAATTTCGGAAGCAATCTACCGACACTCTGTCATCAACCAAGGCTATGATAGTTAAAGTGCCAAAAATATAGCTTTAAGTCCTATTCACCATAGTAGAACCAAAAATACTGACACAATATTCAATTTTCATAATTTTTGTCTAAATACGTCCACTGATCGAAACAGATCTTTAAAGATCTGAATATCGATCCTGCTCTGCTAGCGTCTTGCACCTTGCTGTGATCAACACCAAATCGGCGGCCCACCTTGAAGAAAGCCTAAACGCCAGCATTCACCTGATTGATGATTCTTTTGTAGATTCCACACTTCTCTCCTCCTTTTTTTAGAAAATCTTTATAAAAAAAAATCTTTATAAATTATATTAATCTTCCTGTGATGTGGCGACTGATTGATTTTCTAAGCTCTTAAGATGTATTCAACTTTCAGAGTATAAAGGATATTATTATATTAACCTATGTAGAGTTAGAACTCTCTTCAGTAATATATAATAAACCTTATTATTAATAATAAACTATATTACCGGAGCGAGACTACACCAAATTAGCCTGTTTAGGTACCACGTCTTAACTATTTATGTCTAGAAACATACAGGATTATTGTTCCGGTTTGAAAAGCTTACGTTACTAGCAAAGTTGGGATTTTCCGCCTGCTTAGCCTCATAATTGGTCCATAGTGCATCGTATTCTAAATTTAGTTCCCTCTTACTCCAAACATCGTAGTTCCAAAACAGGATGTTAGTAGCTTCCACAAACTTTTGCATCCTTTTGATAGGGATATGGAGGAATTATATTCATTGATCAGCTACCCTACGTGCTGTGACGTTTTCTGATTTCATGAATCGTCTGCATAGTCTCTATTGTGAAAAGGTGTTTCTTTTGGGGATAATATAACAAACCAATAAGCCAACACTGATATAGCCCACCCTGTATTAAGTTATAATAGTGGTATGTATAGTAAAGGTTCTGTTCCATGTAATATTGTGTTTTAACCTCTCTTAGACAATTCACTAAATGCGTCGTTACCGTTGCTTTGTGTTTGCTATGGATAGAAGGATATTGAGACATTTTAATAAAAGGACAGAAATGATAGTATTATGCGTTTTTATAGATAACCTTTATTTTAAGATTACTAGCACTTCTAGCTGTATCTTCTATGCCGCTCTGATGCGTACAGAGGGCCTAGACAAGATGCCTTTCTATTTTCATAATCGCATCGCTAAAATAAAAAATGTATGGTATTGACATAACCGATCGCTTGACTTTTCGAGTGGTTATGTGAATACCTTTGGTTTGCTTATCTTACAATTATAGTAAGGATTATTTATGTATTTAGGATTAAATTGTAGAAAGAAAACGTCTGAAGTCTTTGTTGGTAATTTTATGACAGTTGTATATAATGACAAGCTTCAAAGGTACTAGACATAAAAAACACCCAAAAAGTCAAATTATAAAAAGTTTCTTAACAGTAGCTAACATAAAAAATGTATGGTAGTTTCAATACCATACATTTTTTATGTTAGCGATGCCATTACGATTATCGATAGATATCTTGTCTAGGCCCTCAGTTGTATTCGCTCGACAGTTATAGGTAGCTTTAATTAATAAAAATATGTACGTCGAACTTTTTGTCTAAGTGTAAAAAATATCCAGAATTACCAGGCTATCTACAGACATATTTGCCTTCAATAAGCGGGGCATTAGCTGTGCCCTCGGAGTTGAAGGTGTCAATGAGCAGTAGTTTCTTCTTACCATTAGGTAAGCTAACAGCTCGTTAACTACCAACAAAAAAAATAAGATAAAAAGCATGTTATATTACCAAGCATCCCGAAGCGTGGGGATCCCCAGCCGAAAGCAGCGATATAAGCGATGTGTGCGGCGGCGAAGGCGGCAATCCCTGGCGCTAACCCTTGCTCGAACACTAGCAAAGCATCACCCAGCGCCGATAGTGCCAAGCCTGCGCATACATACTGTCCGTAGCGAACCCTGTCAGCGACCGAGAAATCACTTTAACCAAACAGCAGCTCTACTCACTCTACCTGACTAGCGCCAAATAATTCGTACGAAAACTTCGACCAATATAAAAGAAACTGTGAATTGGGCGCCAGGGTAGAGATTAATTTCAGTATTGTCAAAATTGTGGAAAATCTACATGTTAAGATGTCGCCGCAAGCGACCAGAAGACCCCCTAAAACTAAATATTTTTATTTAATTGGATCGGTGGTAAAGTTTATCATTAAGTAATATAAATCATGTGCAGTTTCCTTTAGGATTTACATGTAGGAGCAACACAAAGCACAGAGCACACAACACAATTATTGTCACAGATAGATAGGATGTTTATTACATTTAAAGTCTTGTCAATGATATATTTTAGGTTAGGTTAGCCCCCTTTCTAACATGGATTAACACATACCTGGGGCGATGCCACAGCAGCAGCAGGAGCAAGCTCAGAACAGGTGCACACTTAGCAGCTACGGCCACCGCAGACGGTGCTGCCCCCACGCCTGCCGCGAAGTATACGCATACGCATTTGAAGAACGGCACCAACCCCGGGCTCAGTCCCACCTTTTTCAACTGACAATACTATCTTGTTATAGACGATTACAGGAAAAGGTGTTGCCAATTACCTGACAAGACCCAAGCCAATCTGACTTGCTCCTGCCAACTAACAAACAAGGCTCTAGCATCAACCGCACTGTGCCAGCGTGGTGGGAGACGGCCAAAACTAAAACATTATGTCTACGCAGGAAATGCCTCAAATTTCTAAAGGTACAGTAGGGAGAGCATGACTTGGTAAGATGCCGGTGCCAAGGGTGCTAAGAATCCCTGGGCAACATTGACCGTGGAACAATCTTGTCAATGGTAACCTATAACGTACGTACACTGGAACTACCTAGGAAAAGCTGCTGGAAGTTAAGTAATAATTAAGAAACATTCGCTGATGCAATATGCGATTGACTTTGATGATTGATTTTGATTGTCTAAAATGTAAGGATATCCTGAAATTCAATAACTTATAAATTCAACTTAACTCAATAACTCATCTCAAATAGAGAATACAATCTCGAGTAAGTTTATCAATCCTGGGTATACAGGATTCTTGGAACTGGAATATGTGGTATTTAATTGGGTTAAAATGAAAAAATACTTGAGTATTTATTTAAAAAACTTTTTGCACACAAAATCACACTACATTTATTAAGTAAAGAAAATAGACAAAACTATTATTTTAGCAAAATATAAAAAAAAACACAAAAAACTATTTAAAATTTCGACATAACAATCGCAGAAATATCGATGCATCCAGTGTTTGCCTTCCAAGCCTGTCCCGTAATTTATAAATTATAACCAATATAAGCAGCAGCTCAAAATGCTCGCTGACGTTCTACATTGAGTAAAAGAATAGACGATAGATATATAGACTTCATTTCACATCTTACGCTATTTGTCAATCCACATCCATTTTATACTTTTCCATCAGGATCTGATGACATCATACTCATAATAAACTTCTAGCTGTAACTTAATATCAAACATTTAATTGGGGCTGGGAGGTTGTTAATTGTTACGTTATTTTGAATTGCTGTTTCATTTTTAATAACGATCTTATGAAATGTACTATAACTTAGCGAATTTTCATTCATATTAGCTAATTAATGATTTCACCTTGTGTTAACTCTGATATGTCTTCGCGCGAGATTTTCAATTAACATTAAACCTGATTCTGAACGTCTTCTTACTTCTTCTAATCTTGTTCATATGTTCATTATAGTCACCATCGTTGTCTAAGTCTGTTCGTAAATCAACAGCCACATCAAGTTCATTTATACTAGATCATCCTCACCGTCCATACCATCGTCACTTTCCACTAGGTTAAATACAGTGCCACCCACTTCAACCTTGAATGTTACGCGGGGGTTGAATGCCTTTCTACCAGCGTCCACCAGGGCTGGAAAAAACTAGAGTCCGCATGAAATTGAGTAAAGAAGTTAACATATTCATCATGCGAACCTACAGAAAACAAATACATGAACTCTGACAATACCCGAGTTATATCAGGACAGCTGAATTTCAAAATTACATAACACACACATAACAGAAGAAATATACTAAGTAATAAACCACCATGGTAACACAGACTACAGAAAGATATTGAAAAAAAAGAGCAGATTGTGGTAGGCTTACACAATATATCAATAACAATAGATCAATAAAGTAGTTAATAGAGTCGACGAAATTCTTAAAATTATTTACTTATATACACACCAAACATGAAAACAATAATAAAAAACTTGCAGAGTTCCTAGATACTCTAAAACAAATACTAGCTTTAAAAGTACACAAACTCAGAAGATACAAAAATGCAGAAATGAGAATGCTTTATTTTCAACAAACGAAAAGCTATTCTACAGAAACCTAAATACTGCTAGCATACATCATTCAATACTCGGGCCCTTGTAAATAACGGGTGTGCTGACTCGGTCATTCACAGTGATTAATCCATCTAGTATGACCTTGTAGTATGGCTGGCCTTGGTCCGACAAGTGTATGTTTCCAATAAAGCACCCAATAAAGAAACCTCAACAAATATCCAGTGGTACCCCCATACAAAATGCCATAAGCTCCTCTCCAAACAAACTTGCACGGGTAACGGCGGTAGGTGACATTGTTGATTTTTGTCACGACTCAAAACGTTCCATCCTATGTGGTTTCAAGTTTCGGGAGTTTTTTACTGTGGACTGGATTGTGTAGCCAGACTAACGAATCCTTTTCAAAGACCCTGGTTGTTCAGCATCCAATCATAACGGGTTTTCATGATCTTAGACATCTGTTGTCCCGATCGTCTGACATGCTCATGAATGTCATTTATCTTGTTACGCAAGGAATTGGCATACTAGAGTATACTGCTATTAAATCTGCGGGCAACTGTAGTTCTCTACCAAAGTTTGCATAGGCTGATGTCACCACAATACTTTGCTTTACAGCTTGTACATGAATCCCATTACTAGCATACCAGCTTCGTCAGGTAAGCGTCACTATATCTCGCCTTCAGTGCTTCTAGGTGTTTCTCATAGATCACCTTTTTATGAAGGGTGTCAAGGACAGTTAAAGCCTGACCTCGAAAGCTCAAGGTGGGTGCAATCATTTCTACTATAACATACATATTTTAATAAAACTTTTTGTTAATTTACATAAATTAATTGAGTAAATATTTACAATTATTCATCAATTACAATCTAATACTGTCCCTATCGGCCGGCATGCTCCACTAATATATAGTAACATAAGAGATATAGAAGTCTAGGCTATTTTATAAGGATCTACGATCTTTAACTCAGTTACCCGACACTAGAGGACAGTACTGACAAGTGCTCGAATTGCTTCTGATACTATACTAGAAGGTTTCTGATTCTTTTCAAAATTCGAAAATAAGTTTATAAATTTGATGGCGCAAATAAATTGTGAAATAAGTAAAAACACATAATTGTATGAAAGTGTGGGATAGTCAGTAGTAAGAATACAAAATTCAGTTAGTAAAGTTAAAAATTTATTTATTTATTTATTATTGTTTTGGAAGACCGACAGCACATAAAACATTATATATATATATATAATATATAATATATAATATATATTAATATATTATAAAAAGTTGGCCAATAATGGGTCTTCACGTATGGAAACATACATTGAAATAAGATTAGGTGTGAACAATTACTATTAAATATTTAAGATCCGAACTAATCATCTTAAAAATCCTCACTAAGTACACGCCTCACTGTCGCCAAGCTACAGTTATATATATCAATGTTTTTACATTTACACAAATCATTTAAAGTTTTACTAGCTCGCAACAAGAAAGAGTTTTGGCGATAGTTCGACGCGGCCACTGAGATGTAAAGGGGGGTATAGTGCCTGGTAGACCTAGTTGGTACGTTGAATTTCAATTTTGATAACAATTCAGGAGAGTCAATTTTTCCTTGTAGAATTTTCAAAAGATATATTACATCTGCTACTTCCCGTCTTTTGACTAAAGAAAGCAGGTGAAAGCGAGAGCACAATTTTAGGTAATTTTCGGAGTCATAGCCGATTCCAAGACGATAACATAAAAACTTTACAAATTTCATTTGAAGTCGTTCAATGCGCTGGATGTACTTTATATATCGCGGATTCCAGATTTCAGAGCAATATCCAGGATGCTTCTCACAAACGTGCAATATAAAATTTTAATAGTTTTAATTTCTTTGAAACTGCTGCTGCTTCGCATCAGAAACCCCAAAGCTTTGAACGCCTTCTTTACTATACTCTCAATGTGATCGCCAAAGAGAAGCTTCGAATCATGTACAACCCCTAGGTCCCGAGCCACATAACTCCTTTCCAAGCTATGGTGTCTTAAGGCATATGAAGAGGGAACATTAAAACTCTTTCTTGAATAAGTAGATACTGAGCACTTCAATGGATTCAAGTCGAGCCTATTTCTATTACAGTAGTCATCCAGACGGGCCAGATCAGATTGAAGGTCTTTTACATCAGACTGAGAAGCAATAGCCTTAAAAATTTTCATATCATCCGCAAAACAAAGGAGCTTTGAATGGTGAAAGCATGCATCGATATCATTAACAAATATCAAAAACAAAAGTGGACCCAGGAGAGAGCCTTGCGGGACGCCACTGGGGACAGCAATCCAACCGGAAATGTAATTATTTATTGCTACTGCCTGAGATCTATTAGTTATATATGATGAAAACCATCTCAAAAGATCCCCACATATTCCCATGCTTTCCAATTTGACTATTAATAAACTATGGTTAATTCTGTCAAAACATTTGCTATAGTCTGTGTATATCACATCCACCTGCAAACCCCTGTCCATAGACTCAGAAACAAAGTCAGTGAACAAGATAAGGTTAGATGTAGTAGACCGCCCCTTAAGAAATCCATGTTGGCAATCAATAAATAAGTGCTTCAAACCTTGATAAATCACCCTGTAAACAATTTTCTCAAACAGTTTAGCTAAAATACAAAGTTTGGAAATTGGCCTATAATTTGTTACATCTGATTTTTTACCTTTTTTGTGAACTGGAGTTATAAAGGCAGATTTCCAAACCAATGGCATATCACACTCAGAGACTTCATAAATAGCATATGGACTGGTCTAGAAATATTATTAGCGCATCTGTGCAAGAAGATCGGAGGAATATTATCAGGTCCGGCCGATTTTGTCAAATCCAGTGAAAGCAATGCTTTAGTCACGTCTTGTAATTGTATAGTAATATTAGAAATATTGACTTGGGACAGGGCATTCGAGGTTTCATTAGGATAAGTAATCGTTTGGGAAGGCAATGAAAAATTCGAGTAGAAGAAATCTGAGAACATGTTACATATAGATACACCGTCATTCGTAGTGGCGTCACCGTAGTGCATAGTGGATGGGATTCCCAGAGTTTTATTTCTATTGATAAAATATAATTATTGTAGCATTCGTCCTCCAAACGTTTTTCTCTATCTCTCAATAATTTAAACGAATGAAGATCAGATAAATTATTATATATTTTTAATTTGCGGTGGTATTTCGATTTTTCCCTTATCACCTTTAACAGCGCAGATGAGTACCAGGCTGGATAACTACGATCGCGACATATTTTTGTAGGTACATAACTATTAATGAGGTTATTTATTTTTGTATAGAAAATATTAACTGCACTATTAACGTCTTTGCCAGAAAATAATGTGAACCAGTCAGTGCTAATAATATTGGCATTAATTTTGTCATAATCACATTTAATGAACATTTTTTTATAACGAGTGGCGTGCGGTAGCATATAAGGCATATAATATTATTGACTGTCACATCAAGTACTAAAGCTTTATGGTGTGGATCAGGTGGCACTAACGGACTATAGCATTCCCTTACAATCACTCCCGTATTGGATAGAACTAGATCTAATATTCTGCCGTAATTGTTGTGTACACCATTATACTGTTTTAAGTCATGTGAACATATATCATCGATTAACATTTGTTCCTCGGAACCTGCCACATTCCCAGCGTGGAAGGATTGATCAATGTTACTATAAGTCCACGGGATTCCACTCATGTTAAAATCGCCCACGATAAGGTAAATATCTCCTGGATTTTGTGATACATTCACATCCAGCTGAGAGAGAAAATTTTTTAATTGCTCGGAAAATGAGAATCCGTTGTTTTGTTTGCATAAGTAAAGAACACATAAATTAAGCTTGATATTTCTAGATTTTCTAACCGGTAATTGAATTGGTAAAGACAGCTACAGATCCTCGGCGGAAGAATTATATTGGTTAGTTAGGGTAGCCGGTAAATCATTTCGTAAAGCGATAAGGACTCCACCACCGCGACACTGATTTGTTAAGTCATAATTACGATCCCGACGCCACACAACATACCTACTATCAAACAACTCTGAATCACTTACACTATCTAATAACCAGGTTTCCGTAAGCATAATGACATCGTACGAGCTCAAATACAAACTACGACAGAACATTGCTGTTTTAGTCCTTAATCCTCTAATGTTCTGGTAATAAATATTTAAATTACTTAACGTGATATAATCTATTATGTCATATAATATTTAGTTTTGGAATTGTAGCAAAAATATTTTAGTATCACGTTGAGAGGATTAATATGCTTATAATATAGATCAAAGGCGCAAAAATGGCAACATGTCTCTCTGAGTATGTTAAAAGTGCCGTGCCATTTAGCACATACAACACTTCTTCATTTATTTTGGTCCTTTGCTTTCACTCAGTCAATGTTATGTCATTTATAGTTATGACACTAGGAGTAAATTATACTATTTTAATATGAGCCTTAAAGTTATAGTTTGAAATAATATTTTTGTGTTAAATATGCTATTTATTAGCTTATTTAACACAAACATATGCTAAGGTCCTTAATTTTCATAGATGGACAAGAGTACATGCACATCAAATAACTAAGGTTGGTATCTTTTTGCCTTGCTTGCTTTTTTTAATATGTAATAAAGATTTTCTTTGTATGCACATAAGCAGAGTACATGAGCATGGCATACCCATAGAGTTGTAGTTGTATCAGACTGTACCCTAAATATACCCACAGGTAGGAAAACAGATTTTCATTTAGACTAGTTCTGTCATTTCTAATAATTTTCTATGAACAAAAGCTGGTGTTTTACTACTAACTGCCAAGATTTCAATATACTTATCAATCTACTTATGGAATTGCTGGAAAAATGACACCATAACTAGAATATCTAAAAGAATTTACCAAAACGATTGTTTTAAGTCTTTTAATAATATATTGGAAGGTTAACAGTGACAAACCTAGCCTTCATATATTATTAACCATAATAAACATAAATAAATCTTACCCAGTGAGTTGGCGACAGCATTGTTTTACTTAAATTCAGTAACACAAATTTTAGTTCGGAACAGAGGAACGTTATTATTTCACAATTTAAAGTTAATTTATGATTTTTATAATAATAATTAATAAACCATATATTTAATAATAGCGAGCACAATGCAGCGCTTCAGCTCGATTCAGTGGATCAACAATGTTTCTTCGTGCGTTTCATTTGGCGCATAAAATACATTTACTCTAGCGAGATTTGGCGTAAACAATGATGACATTCTAACTAAACAAACAACTGTCCACAGATTACAACTGTCAGCACAGATGATTTTTCATTTGAGATTCTTTACTGGCCTTACAGTCTGTAAAATATAGCTTGATACTTGTGACAGCTGTCACTAAAATCACGCCCATGAAGTACTGAATTTCGTAGTAGCACACACAGAACTTGTCAATGTCATTCTTTATGGGCATGTCAACCTAATTAGTGGTGCGATGAATCATCGTGAACGCAAAATATTTACTGTCGATTTTGTAAATAAAATTTTTGTTAACGGCCGGGCTTACAATATTATTATTTTCGTACTACATATCTTGTATTTTTCTGTGTACTTTTAAATAAATAAATGTATGACATGTATTCGGCAACCAAAGACATTATGTTTACAAAACAAAGACAAAATAAAAAGTTAAGAGCACATGTATTTATCCCGCCAGTTCGACACACTTATTTTAAAATAAAATTATTATTTAATTTTATTGTTTATGATATTTACATTTCTACTACCTTTATTTACATTTCTACTATACTTGATAGAAAATAAAATTGGATTATTAAAATACAAATAATAAATTTTATAATAAGTTTAAGGAGTGGCTTTTAAGTTTGTTAGGTAATTTAAAGGAGCCACATTATATTATCATGGATAACACTCCATATCACTCGGTCCAAAGTCACCAACTTCAGCAAACAGAAAATTAGAAATTATTGCATGGCTGCAAGAAAAGGAAATAGAAGCCAACGGAACAATGCTCAAAAACGAATTGTTAAAGACTCGTTGGACTGCACAAACCAAATACTCCAACGTATTTTTTAGATGGTATAACCCACGAAAATGGTCACACCGTCATAAAACTACTCCCGTACCCGTACATAAATTTAAAAAGTGGTTTTTGATTCTACTTAATAACTTAAATGAGCCACATGTAATCATTATGGACAATGCTTCACTCTACCACTCGGTATAAAAGATAAAGCACCAACGACGAGCAATCGCAAAATGGAAATAATTTCATGGTTACAAAGCAAAGGAGTGGAAGCCAACAAGACGATGCTGAAGAAAGAATTGTTAAGACAGGTTAGCATCCATGAGCCGCGAACACCTAGATACATTTTAGATGAAATTGCAAAAGATATGGGCCATACAGTCATCCGTTTATCGCCATACCACTGCCATTACAACGCAATCGAACTGATTTGGGCAAATATTAAAGGTTTGTATCTATTTCTTTACATATTTATGTATACATTATCTATCTCGTCTATTAAATTCAACTTTTAGCGTTTTTAACTTTTCCCAAAGTCATTCAAGAAACCCTTCGATATGTGAGTGAGTACTTTATACTCAGTTCATCATGTGATTTATTTTTTTCTTTTTAAGTCACGCAGCCAAACACAGCACCGCCATTTACAGCTAGTAAAATGTTGACATTACTACACAATGCTTGTGACCAGGTTACGGCTCAAGACCGGAAGAAGGTGGTTGACAAAAGTAAAATAATTATTCAAGAGGATTGGGAGCGTAATGTCCACTTTGACAACATTGTAGATCAAGAACTAATTTTTAATCTCCAGAACACTCCAGCGAATCGGAATCTGATTCCGATTATGAGGATGATTTGGGTTGTGTACCTTTTACTGAATAAATTTACTTAATATAAGCAATTTCAGTTTGATTTCGTAATAAAACATTATGTTACAAATTCTACTTCACTATCGATAAAATTATACTTGGTTACGTACAGCACTAGTTATGTTAGTCAGACAACTGTCACAGGTATCAAGCTATATTTTATAGACTGTAGGCCATGTCTTGTATGGATCAACACAGATGAATATAATGTGAGTTAAGAAAGACAATATATAATTTTAGTGAAAAATATTTGATATTAAAAAAATATTGATATTTTCAAACGATATATCACGAATCAATATTTTATAACTATAAAATTTATTGATATATTTTTTAAGTGGACACCCCTACTGTCAGTGACACAGTCCATAGAATAGAGATACTACCGTAGACAGAGAAGTGTATAGACCTCTTAGATAAATCTAAGGTGGTTTGAATCGATCGCAGCGCTCACCATATCCAAAAATGGAACTTTGGGACAACCAACTGTTTTATTTTACTATAAAGTTTTTAAATAAACATGGATCATGAAACCTGCTGCGTAGTTAAATGTAAAAGCAATGGCAAAAATAGTGATGAATTTTTTTCCACGAGTTAAACTACGATTTTTAATTCGAGTCAGTAAAATGACAAGTGCAACTGTCACTGATACAAAAAAGGGTAACCCACTACAACCCACTACAATAGTGATGTTCGGCAATCAATAGATTTAGACATTTAGTCATATTAAATAATATGATTTGTAACACATGACACTGGAAATGTCATTTTACTGACTCGAATTAAAAATCAAACTTTAGTTGGAAATGAGAACAATATTGAAATGGACCATAATATGTATGTACTACGTCAAAGATTGCAGAAACAAGAAGAAACTGCTTACATTTAACGATGTTTTGAAGTCACGGAGGTTTGTCGAATTACATGAGCTTCGATGGTGTGGCTCATATTACTCTCATTAGTTTCTTTAACATTTTGCACATGTTGTACAGAAACTATTTCTTTTCCTTTTTTTTTGTTGTAGGTTGGAAAGTGATATCATGTTTAATTGGTTGGAATCCAGTTCTTAAAATTATTTTGGCTATGTTCAACAGAAAATACACAAAAAGACTGCATTATTGACGACACTAGTTATAAATAATCATCTGCAATAGTCACAGACCACACCACAGAATGTTTAATAAACAGTCACTACCACAATGAATTGACTAACAAATTAATGAAATATGAAGCAATGTCTATAACAAATACAAAAAGTCTAAAATTATAAACATAACTTTTTTTATTGAAGAGAAGGAGACTAAACACACAACCATCTCGCGAGTTTTGTGTAATTAACCGACAGCACTCTTGCAATACTGGCACCTTCAACTAATTTCGTTTATACCAAAATGGGTGATGTATCGATCTAATGAATCGATTCAGTACTACATATCGATTTAATAAATCTATTTTTTTGCTCACAAATAGATTTAGCGCGGGAGCGCTCAAATTGAATAGGCGGATTTTTTAAATTGCAATTTAAATAATTTTGTAATTTGATTGCTTTCTGCAATAAGTATCTTATTTTTAGTTAACAATGGGCAAGGCCCGAAGATAACGAAAAAAGGCACAAGAAGGCGACTCGGTTGGATTAGAAAGTTCCGATTCGGAAGAGTCAAATCTGGTCGCGTTAATGATTATGTTCGTAGGTACCCAGAAGACTCAGATACAAAGCCACTTGGAGCGCGGGACATGATGTCGTTAAGCTCATGTCTCAAGCGGTTTGTTAAAGGCATACGCTATTTGCAAAGACTAAATAAATACAAAGTTGGATTACATTTTGATAAACCAACACTAACGAATACTTTATGTGTAATCAGACTTTTCTTCAAGACAATAAATTTAAGGCTTCCATTCCGGCATCGGCAGCTGAAGTCACTGGTATTATTACGAATGTACCATCATCTAATCGCAAGATTTATACATTAATATCTAGTTGCAGGAACATCATCTCGATTAGGCGTATTATGCGACGAACCAGGGAAGATAGTGGAAATTATACGCAGGTACCTACTGGAACCGTTGCAATTACTTTTGCAACATCCATCCTACTGGAGTTTGTTGACCTCAACAATTGGCGTTTCAGTATGTATAATTATACCACCAGTTAAACAATGTTTTTACTGTTTGAAATATGGTCATTTGGCAAAGTTCTGCAGAAATACAGAGAAATGTTTCATATGTTCTGAAAATCATAATTTCAAAAACTGCTCTGTCTCTCCTTAGAAAGTTGTCTGTTATCACTGTAAAGGGAATCATATAAGTATATCAGCAAAATGCCCAATAAAACAGAAAAAAATTTATGAAAACAAAGAAAAAATTAAAAACAAGATGTTTGTTGACCTTTTTAGTGATAAAGACAAGTCTTTTCCTCCATTAACTTCATCAATACCAAAACCTGTTGTAAATAAATTTAATATATATTAGTCGCGCCAAGTATATGAAATTATATTCTTCGATAATCAGTAGGTAATATGAGCAATGGACTTTTAATTTATAATAAAAATGGTACACACAACATAGAAGGGAAGTTGTGAAAGATAGCACGTACGTACCGTTCTGGATGGCGGTGGCTCGCCTCTCGCTCCAACCCTCGGGATCTTCGACGGCGGGCCCGCCTCTTTTCCAGACAACAAGGTTTTTGGACGGAATCCACACACTCTACAATCTATGACGTGATCGCGAGGCTGACACGACTATTTTTTTGAATTACTGGGACGCAATGTCCAGAGGTTTAATAAAATAAATAGAAAATCAGCGAGGAGCTCAATGCTCGTTCGGGCGGCGGTTATTCAACTAACTAATGTTTATTCTCGCCGCTAGCGGCGCCACCGGTATTCGATTGTACGTGCATAGAATTGGATAGAAAGGTTTGTGATGTACCATAAAAATAAATAATTTTCAACTTTATAAATTGGCGTAACCATATATAAAGAAAATAAAGAGCTTGGTGTGTATCCGAGTTTGTTTATTTGTCAAGTAAGGTAAACGTCACAATTTAAATTTTAGATTACCAAGTAATAATAAAGTGACACTATGTACGATACAAGTAGTTCACATAACAGCCCCACCTAATCTAAAATTTATGACTAAAACATACAGAAAACAGGTAATTCACAAAAAGTATAAATATAGTATACTAGCTTTCCGCCCGCGGCTTCGCCCACGTTATATTCGAATTTCCCACAGGTAGGATATGTTTTCCGTCGGTAAAATTATGATATACCCCGTATATACCAAACGTAAAACAAAATTTGATTAGCTGTTGTTATCGGATTTTCGCATTTGCTGATGGCAGCATGGCCCCAAGACCCCAAGACCTCAGCCTTAAATCAACAAAAAAAAAAGTAAACGTATTTTGGCGGAATTTGGGGTATTATATTAATATAATAAACTTGTTTTGTTTTGTTGTTTCATTAAATATTCAATTTTTTAGAATATTATTTAACGGCAAGGATAATGTCCGATGACGACGTCATGGTGATGGAAGTTGAAGATGTATCACACTCTTCTAAAACATCTACTACAAAAGGTTCCAGGAAATCTATAGTACATTTACCGTGGATAGAAAAGTATAGACCTCAAACCTTCAACGATATTGTCGGTAACGAAGATACAGTATCACGACTGGCAGTCTTTGCTCGCACTGGTAACGCTCCTAACATTATAATTGCCGGTCCCCCCGGCGTTGGAAAGACGACCACCATATTATGTCTTGCACGAGCTCTACTGGGACCTTCGTATAAAGATGCAGTACTTGAGCTAAATGCCTCAAACGATAGAGGAATAGATATAGTGAGAAATAAAATAAAGATGTTTGCTCAACAGAAGGTCTGTCTCTATAACTTATTAAAAATTGTTATTATTAATTGTTTCTAATCACTACTCTAATTTTCATATATTTTCTTTATTACCAAGGTCACTCTGCCACCAGGAAGACACAAGATTGTGATTTTAGATGAAGCAGACAGTATGACGGAAGGTGCTCAGCAAGCACTGCGCCGAACTATGGAACTTTACTCAAGCACCACTCGGTTTGCCCTTGCTGCTAATAACAGTGAAAAAATTATTGAACCTATACAATCCCGATGTGCAGTATTAAGATATTCTCGTCTTACAGATGCACAAATTCTTGCTAAAGTGAGTGATCAATAAACAATATATTAAGACTCAGTTAAAAATTTAATTAAGACCAATTTCCACATTGTTTAATTATAAAGACTATTTGTGTAGAACTAGTAAATATGTATAAGTTAAAATAAATATGACATACTAAAATAGAAATGTGTAACTTAAAGAACAGTTGTACCATTTAATCTGCTCAGTAGAAATATTTCAAAATATAAATGCCTTAGATTTTTAAGTGAATTTTAATAAACTTGCATGTTTTTATCATTTCAACACAATTAAATTCTATAGTTCACTTCTACTGTTTGGTCTACCGTTATATATAGATTTCATATTCACAAAAGGATTGAAATTTGGAAAGCACTCAAAGTTTCCTAATATACAAAAATTTTAATTACATTGTATATTTTTTAACTATCTGTTGTTTCCTTGAGTTGAGTTGTTGATTAATTATGATAATTAATTTTGTAGGTTCTGGAGGTATGTGAAAAAGAAAATTTATCATACACAGAAGAAGGTGTCAGTGCAATAGTGTTTACTGCACAGGGTGATTTAAGGTCGGCACTCAATAACTTGCAGTCTACTGCACAGGGTTTTGGTCACATAAGTCCAGATAATGTTTTCAAAGTCTGTGATGAACCACACCCAATGCTTGTCAGGGGCATGTTGGAATCTTGCATAAAACAAGATATTCATGCTGCTTACAAGGTTTGTAATCATACATACTTATGTTGGTTTTTTTGACTTGACACACCAGATCCTCACATAGTGCCAACAGGTTCTGGGATTCGTTTTACTTCTAGTAGAGATGCTAGAATGTGTATCCATTTGTTTTTTTTTTGGGAATAGGAGGTTGTTTAGGACAGTGTCCTGTTACAATACCTATTAATTTTCGGCTTCTACCTCCTTAGTCTGATAAGTGACAAGCTTTTTAGTTACTACTGGGACTGCATGTTTTGTTTGCTTGTATCCCTCATTGGTTTTTTATTCTGTTTTCTTCATTTTTCTCTGCAGTAAGTTGGATATTTCAACTTTTGTTGAAGACACTGTGGCAAGGTGTTTCATAAATTGATGCATATGTGTGTTATTCATAAGGAGATTGTTAGTGTTATACTAGAGTGCATGATGAAACATTACAGGCTGGAATTTAAATTTTGTTATGGTGAATTCGATTCTGTGCCCCTAAACCACAGATTTATAGGTTAGGTAGTGCCTACTTAGTGCCCTGCATAACCAAAGTGTAATAATTTGATTGAGACACCATGTTATGTGCATGGGTCAACCGCTTATTATGTCTTTGTAATTAAATTGGGCGAAAGCTATATTATCCAGATGTTTTTCTAGAAGTTATTGTTTTGTTCCTTCCTTTTGTTGGCGAAAAAGATAACCATTCTTTTTGTTACATTTACTGATATTAATTCATTTTGTCAATGGTGGTTATGAATTATGTGATTGATGTTGCTATGCATTGTTTTATCAAAAACTTCTATGTCTTATATGCCCAGTGTTGAATATTTGTCCCAATATGCATTTAGGAGATTTGTATATTTCACTCCACCTACCTCTACACTGTAATACGGAATTATCACTAAGATACCCATGCTGAATTATTGGGCAGTCTGCTTGCGGTTTTAGAACAGGAGGTAGAGTCCTTTGAGAACTTCCTTCTTCAGATATTAATCTATCTCTTTTTCATGAGTTCATAAAAGCAGACTTCAAATAATATCAAGATTAGACTATTTTAGCAGCTCAGAATCTCTTCACCAACATTAATAACCAGTTTAACCTTTAAATTATTATTGGATATTGTGAAATCTAATCATACAGATGTAGGTTTTTGTATTGCTTGCTGTTATATATTATTTAAAACCACTTATATGAATTTTGTTATAACTTTCTGTTTTGTAAATCGAATATCATACTGTGTAGGTGATTGCAAAGTTGAGCAAGTTGGGCTACGCAGCAGAAGACATCCTCAGCAACGTATTCCGTGTTTGCAAGACACTAGAGGTTTCTGAAGAAATCCGTCTGGCACTTGTGCGTGAGGTAATTGATATCCCATATCCTGCCTATTCTATTTATATTTGGATGGAATATATTTCTAGTAAAAAGGGCCAACAAAAAATAACAAGCATTGCTAGTGGAACTTTCCATGACAAGGTGAAGTTAGAGAGAAGTAAAAAATATCTAATTACTACAATGCTTAATCGGATTAGAACTTTTGTTTCCATCGAGAATTTCGGGAAAGTATTTGACCTTATTGAGTACTAATAAAACAATCGAATATTGTTATAATAATCGAATATTTATAGTTACTGCAAATCACAGAAAACCAAGTAAAATAATATTATGTACAGGTGAAGACCAATCTTAACAAGTCCGTTTTGCCCCTCTGAGTAGTGTCATCGCAATGTGAACCTTACCACACACATTCAAAAGGGTTTTTG
The DNA here is from genome assembly GCA_036419045.1 of Scirpophaga incertulas. Classification (NCBI taxonomy): domain Eukaryota; kingdom Metazoa; phylum Arthropoda; class Insecta; order Lepidoptera; family Crambidae; genus Scirpophaga; species Scirpophaga incertulas. The sequence continues at coordinate 25,086,971 of CM071627.1, read as the reverse complement.
TGGGTAAATCAGACACTCTTCCTAGAAGAAGTGTGCCCGCCGCCGCCAACGTACGAGTACGGTGCGAGTTCACGAATTCAATTCAATTCAATTTGTTAATGGCAAACGTTTTTTTATAAAAACATTTTGCCAGCATCACGTCAGCTTTATATAATAAACAAAAATTCGAACGCGACTTAAGAGAATAGGCATTCCATTGAGAACCAGGGCACTCTACCGAGAACCAAGGTACTCCAGCCTGAAACAAAGGAAAAATATTGATAATATTAACTACATCTACATATTCCTAACTACAAACAATAATTATATAATTACATATTTACATTGACCAACATAACTCTTAATGAATTAAAAACAAAAAAAAAAACTCATGAAATAATTAATAAACCACTTTAAATGTTTATATCATTAGTTGTGACAAAAGAAGATATTACTTTTATTGCAAATGAATCTATTCTAGATAATATTACATCTATATTAGTGGGTAATGGATATTTACAGCTAATGAGGGTTTCAAAAAAACTGTTATGATTATTTTTTTGCATACAAAAAATATATGATTTACATCTGCCTCACCCAACCCACACTCACATAATGATGAATTCAAAATTCGTAATTTTTTAAGATGAAATGGAAGACAGCAATGACCAAGACGAAGTCTAGTGATAACAGATGAAAGTTTTCGACCAATCCAAATTTTAAAGAACCATGGCCTTCTTGGCACTTCAGGTTGTAGTTTAGCATAGTAAGAGCCCTTACCTTTACTGCTGTTTGCCCATCTCTGAGTCCACTTTGCCTTTAAAGATTCTGAGGGCAATGATAACAGGTCCAGTGGATAAATTTTAAAATGTACTTTGTCCCCACATGTAATGGCTTGTTTAGCAGCAACATCTGCTCTTTCATTGCCATATATACCACTATGGCTAGGAATCCAGGCGAGTTCCACAACATAGCCAATTTGAAAACATTGAAATAACAATTGCCTGCATTCTAATATAAGCTCATTTCTGTGACAAGTTTTAAATGGATTACCGACAAGTAACTTTAATGCATTTAAACAATCTGAAAATATTACTGACCTTTGTAACCTCATTAACAAAATATACTTCACAGCCTCCAACAGACCTCTACACTCTCCCGTGAATATAGAAGTCCCTGGAGGACATCTTATTTTTTGAATAATGTCATAGTTTTCATGATACACACTAACCCCTACACAACCTAAAGAACTTTCTTTGGAGGCATCAGAATACAAATAATTCCACCCTGCCCAGTACTGAATCTTTGATTGTAAGAAAATTGTGGAAGTCATGATGCCCCCTTTAACCAACCCCAAGGACATACAAACAGCAGGTTTATACAAAAGCACTTTATAGTCAAATTCAAAAACTGGAATTTTACTCATCCTATTTACTGGATATTTTAGTTGTTGTAGATTTTGATAACTTTTAACTAAACAGGGAACTTTTTTATGTCTCCAGAATGCCAAAGTGGTAATGAAACTAGAAAGTAGCTTAAGTTTAGGAAGAAGTGGATGGTACATAGTCAAAAAACATCTATATAAAAACTTGTCAGACAGGTACTGTCTCCTTAAGTCCAAAGGTGGTTCGACACATTCTACCTGCAATGCATTAATTGGAGAAGATCGCATCGCACCACAAATGATTCGCAATGCTCTAGCCTGAATACCATCCAGTCTAAACAGCATTCTGCAGGAAGCAGGTTCTAAAAGGAAGGAAGCATAATCAAGCACACTACGTATAATAGCATTATACAGCAGTTTTAAATAATAAGGATGAGCACCCCACCAAACTCCAGCTAGACATCTCAACAAGTTTAAATTTTTCTCACACTTTGCAGAAATATATTCAAGATGAGAAACAAAAGAAAGTTTATGGTCTAAAACTACCCCTAAGAATTTTATTTCATTACCGACTGGGACTCTGATTCCATCCACATATATATCTATACGAGGTTTAAGTCGCTTCCTAGTGAAAATCACAATACAACTCTTTTTTGGTGAAAGAGTTAGGCCGTTGATATTCAACCACTCTCCCAATGAAGCAATACCTTGTGAAATAGCATCAGAAGCAGTAACTATATTCTTATTTGAAGAATAAACCACCAAGTCATCAGCATATTGTAAAATCCTACAAAAAGGGGACACAGATTGTAAAGATCTAAAGTGTATATATTAAACAAAATTGGGCTCAAGACTGAACCCTGAGGAAGACCCTTAAACAAGGTTCTGGATGCTTTTAATTCATCATCTAACCTCAGATAAATATGTCGCCCTGAGAGCTCAGAGTAAATAGAACTGGAGTAGGCATCAGTCAAATTTCTCGAACAAATTTTTCTGTCATATCTTGCGGGGGGCGAGGTTACTACTACACTCTAAACCAGCACACATAAACAGAAAATTTTCACGTTTTTACAAATGCACACATGGACACATGACACACAATTTTGAAATTCACGCACACAAACCTTAAAAAAGTACGTTGACGTTCTATTCGAACACAAAAATGTAAAAGTGTGGGAAGTAACGAGACATCACCCAAAAGAATGATATCGATAAATCGCTTTCGTTCAATGAATGAATGTTAACTTGGCGTTAATATTTCAACATAATTAAAATATCATGCTTCGACATTTAGTATGTAGTCAATATAAAATTGACAGATATCGAAGGTTAATAAAACGCAAACTTATACTCAGTAGTTTATTATAGTAAATTATAACATCTAATAATTTTACCTAATTTTTGTGTCTTTTTAACTGCATATTTGTTATTTGGTAGGATATTAAGGTAAAAATACGAATTTTGTTGCATGAGAAGCTACAGAAGTCCTATTAAACCGGAAAATAAAATAAGTTTTATTGACACCAAGTTGCGGATACAAAAAAAATGTATTTTTACGTCAAAATTAGATACTGCAACACCGACATTGTTATAATAACATTAAAAATGCGTTTTTTAAAAGAAATATTTTATTGAAAAACACGTTTTGATACACACTATAAAAAAAATTTAGTTTTTTGACACGGGATTGACAGTTAGTTCTATTATTCCCATATATGTCATTATAATAATTAAATTAGTTTAATCGTATTAAATACAACTAAATATCAGATAGGGATCTTAAAAATACTTTAACAATCAACAATATCTCTTAAACGAAATTTTTTGATTTTTATCCTTAATATGTTAGCAATAATATTGAGTAATTCTTTTTGCAGATTTATATTGGGTTATAATATTATAATATTTTGTGAACCCCCATGCTCCGGTCACTGATGTAATTAATATTACATCATTAGGTAATTTTTCTGAACTGCACCTTTTAGTGTATTATAATCCGAGACGTCATTATTAAACAATATTAAATAAAGCGTACTTATTTTCTGTTTACTCACTTTGTTTGTCAATTATATTTTATTATTCAATAATATTTAAGCATAATATTTTTAATTAATGTTAATTATTCCATTTATTCATTCATTCCTATTTACTCGTAAAACCAAAATATCGATATAGTTGCATCCCTATTTCAAGTGTGAAAATCAATTAGGGCTGCTGATTAAAAAAGATAATATTTTTTAACTAAAATTTTTAAGATGATGTTGGCGCTAGTTTACAGATGCTTATCTTTTAAGCATGGCTCTTATATTTCCTTTAACAAAATTACACTCACAAAGTAAGTGTTACTATTTTATTACTGCTATTTTTATAAACAAAAATAACATACAATGAGATTAACAGTGACAGATTGAGTAATTCGCGATAGATAAAAAAAACTATTGCAAATGTCCTCCTCATACATCTTTTTGATTTCTATATATAGAAACCGCTAATAGAAACAAAACTTGTTACTTAACTGTTATTCTATCAAGGCACCTTCACCATTTGGTATTGTACAAAAAGTGTATGTCTCGATAGAATAACAGCAGTGTGCTACTTGATTTATCATCTATACTTGATTTGAAGGGAAGTTTGAGTTTAGTTCATTTTTATATTATTGATTGTTTTAAATAATGCACCTATATAAATACTTATAAAAATATTTAATTTAAATGGTATAATTGCTAGTACATCGTTATGTATAGAACTGTTAAAGTATCAAAAAATAGTAAAATTGTGTATTATTGTAACAAGGCATCGGCAATTTAAGACAGCAGAGTACCAAATGATGCTGTTACTGATTAAATTAATACCTACCAGATTAGAAAATTGTTATATGAACTATACAAATTCTATATGTCAAATGTCATAATTAATTGAAATATGATAATGTTCAACCCTAGCTCACGCACTCCCCACGAGACTATATGACGTCAGACCGCACTCCTCACGAGACTATATGACGTTAAATTTGAATTTGCAGAATTGTAAAACATGAAATTATGAATTAAATAATCTAATAATAACTTGCAAATGAAAGGTGACACCATCTTTTTGCATACTTGACGTGTTAGACTTCTTTTTACACGAAAAAACAGCACAAATAGGCATTTTAGTGGGAGCTCTGTTCGCCGCGACATGCACAATGTTGTGTGACAGCCCATAAGGCAGCTCAACTAGTTTTATATAACGTACAAGATTCCGAGTCTTATGCTTTGGCAGAGGGGAATGTTAGACAATGGCATCTCCTGTCTTGGTTACTTTGAGCCTGAGAGTAAATTAAAAATAAAATTAATTAACTTTGGATGTAAATTTATGTGGACTAATTTTGTCTTTAAAATTTGTAAACAGACATTGTCATAAGCAGCAGATATATCTAAAAAGGCTGCAACATTAGACTCATTCCTTGAAAATGCTAACCTTGTATCTGTAATGAATATAGCAAGGTTATCAAGAGTACTTTTGCCTTTTCGAAAACCATACTGACAATTTGGAAGGATCCCATTACTCTCAATAAACCATTCAAGTCTATTCTTTACAAGATGTTCAGCAACTTTGGTGAGTACAGAGGACATAGCAATCGGTCTATAGCTGTCAACATTTGCAGCATCTTTCCCTGGCTTTAAAATAGGGATGACTATTTGAGACTTGAGTGAGTCTGGAATCTGACCTATATTTATACATACATTTATTAGATTTAAAAGATAAAGTTGGCAACTGTGTCCAGATTGTACCAAAAAGGAATAAGGGAATCCATCCAGACCTGGAGATGAATCTTTTAAATATGGTAAAACTAATTGTAACTCTTCTATAGTAAACGGATCCAGAATGTTATTATCAAAAGTCAATATTGGAGATATGTCACTAAGATTTGGTGCAAATGATGGAGCTAATTTGTCAATGAATTCTTCCGCCCATGCAGAGTCTAATGGACAATGAGAAACTGAATTTTTATAAGACCCACGATATACTCTAATTTTATCCCAGACAACTGATGGTTTTACCTCTGGGGAGACAGATTCACAGAACTTTTGCCAACCTTGTCGTTTTTTTAAATGTAGCAGGTTTTTAGTGCATACAATTATAGACTGTAAAGCTAAAAAGTTCTGGTCAGTCATATTCCGCTTGTAGGTCTTCTCAGCCAACTTTCTATTTTTAACTGCTTTGGAGCATTCACTATCCCACCATGGGGGAGAAGGTCTTTGATGTGTGGTAGATTTGAGTGGAAAAGACTGATCAGCAGCATAACTAATGGAATCTTTAAAAGAATTAAAACAATCTTCAAAGTTATTAGGGCTAGGATGCGGAAGGGATTTTACTAATGAATCTATAATTTTTGTGTAATTATCCCATGAAGCTTTTTCAGATAGTTTATATTTTAGTAATGGACTAGTGGTTTTTATCATTTGTTTAGAGAAAGGTAAATGTATCAAAATTGGGAAATGGTCACTTCCATAGGAACTATCGCATACTGACCAATACATAGATGGTACTAAACTAGCAGAGGCAAAAGTCAGATCAATTGCACTAGCTCTTTCATGAGGCTTAGTGCGTCGAGTTGGGTTACCATCATTTAAGAAACATAAATTAAAGCTATCCATCATTACAAAAATTTGGTTTGCAAGAGTATCTGTTTTATCACATCCCCAAGCTGGATGATGAATATTAAAATCACCCATTATGATATAGGGACCTGGTAATTCAGATAAAAGTCTATTTAAATGATGAATTACGCTAGATGTTGAGTGAGGTATGTACAATGAGATAAAAAAAATATTCTTAACTTTAACAATAACAATTGAAAAATCAGACTTATTGATATTGATCCTGACAGATGACGATGATATTGAAGTGTTTATGAGCAAGGCAGACCCGCCTTGCCCATCCGGTTTATCATCTCTGAAGCAAAGATAACCAGGGACCCTCAAAGAAGATTCCGGTTTTAATCTAGTTTCAGAGATGGCAACAATAGAAGGAGTATATTTTTTTAAAATAAATAAAAAATCAATTTTCTTTGCCTGGACACTTTGACAATTCCATTGAATCGCTTGGTCCATTATGAGAATGTAGAGAATGACTTAAATTATTGGCAACGTTGGACGGTATGGAATAGGTTTGTAAAAGATTAGAAAGAGCTAGTATAATTTCAGTAAGAGAAGATGTAAATAAAGAATGATCAGGGGCAGATATATTACCTTTAATGTTTGGCAGAACTGGTGCCTTTACAATGCTATTATGAGAAATTCTATCATAATCTATACTAGGCAAGGGAGGAGGTTTTGATTTTGAAAAATAAGTCTTTTTATAAGAAGTAGACCCAGCAGAGTTGAGACTGGAGTTGGACTGGAAATGATTGCATCCCTGAAAGATTTTTTAACTGGACCATGTAGGCCAGAGGCCTCTTTTTTTCTGCCATAGTAACTTTTATGGCTCTCTGCCTTGCATATTCTGGGCATACTTTATCAATTGCAAAGTGGGCACCTTCACACAACAAACAAAAGGCTTCATTTTTTTCTATTTTACATATATTTCCTGCATGACCCTCAACTCCACATTTGTAGCATCTATGTTTAGATCTGCAATTTGAAACAACATGGCCAAAACGACAGCAATTGTAGCATTGTACTGAGGATAGTAATATTTTTCTACACTTAAAGAATTATAACAAACTAGCTTTTGCCCGCGACTTCGTCCGCGTGGAATAGTGACTTCCGGCAGATTTTTGGTTAACCAACAACATATTTATATTTATATTTGAATAAAGATTAATATTATTATGTTGATACAACTTAAACAAATTATTTCGACCAAATTTGGTACCATAAAAAGGTCATTGTGACTAAACCTTAAAAGATAGACATATGCCGTCGCGGACTTTTTTTTAGATCATGTATAGAGGAATAATTCTTTCATACATATTTTTTGTGTATCTTGAACCGTTTTCGCAGCGCACGCAAAGAAAGCCTTCAAAAATGAATAATTTTCCCCGTTTTTTACACATTTACCGCTCTGTCTTTGCTCCTATTGGTCATAGCGTAATGTTATTTATTAGCCTATAGCCTTCCTCGATAAATGGACTATCCAACAAAAAAAGAATTATTCAAATCGCACCAGTAGTTTCGGAGATTAGCGCGTTCAAACAAACAAACAAACAAACAAACAAACTCTTCAGCTTTATATATTAGTATAGATGAATATTCTAGGAGGGAGAAATTGACCATCAAAAGACAACACACATGACTGAGAAGGTTTCCACACTGGAGACCCCTCAACCATAACCTTAAAATTTAATCGTCTGACCTTAACAACTGGACCACAACCATCTGGAACCTTAACATTGTCAATTATTTCCTCTTCACTCCAATCAGTTGGAATACCTTTGACAAGACCAAGCCGGAGAGTACTAAATGAAGGAATAAAAGCCTTGTATCCATTATCCAGTATAATCTTGTTTTTAACAAAATTGTTGGCCAAATTAGCACTAGAAAACGTCAAGGTTATCCTGTTTCGTCCTATACTTTGAATACTGCCATTAATAATGCCAGTAAAATCATTGTTTGAAATAAACCGACCAAAGTTTACTGGATGAAGATATGAAGCAGGTGTCTCACCAACAATTTTTTGTACATGTATAACATAAGGACCCTTATCAGACTGTAAATATTCTTGTCTTCCTAATGGAGTACGCAAAGGCATAGAGGCTGTCTGGGATATGGAATGATCAGGAGTCACCAGAGAATCCGTTATTTTAGATAAATTTAAATCAGCACCTTGAGAATTTATATTTTGACCTAGTGGAAATGTATCCTTAAGTGTAGTTAGTGCAGGCTGAGGTATTTGACCCAATGGAATTTGAGACTTATCAGTATCAGTAGTCAATCGTTGGGTTCTTTTGAATTCATGACGCCTTCGTTTAGCAGAAGATTTTCGCTTCTTGGATTGTGCTAATGTAAAATCGTGATAGGATACAACTACATTGTTGTCGCTACTAGATGATGATCCATCATCACACACCGATACATATACACCAGGTGAGGGAACTGAAGCCTCATCTCTAATATCATCAGTATCTCTGTCAAGTAGCTCCTTGCCTACAGAAACAGCCGCCATTACAAAAGTTTTTTACATACTAAAATGAAAAAACAAAAGACGATACACAGATATATTTTGTGTACAAAATACACCAAATTCTTACCATAAATGACAACTAAAATGTAATGATTATTTACACAATCTCACTTAACCACATGAACTATAATACTTAATATATTCTATAATATTTAAATAAAAATATTTTTCCGTGACAGAAAACACGACCACGCAAGCTGACGATCAACCGGAAGCCGAGTTCACGAATGTCGCCTCGAAAAATAAGTTTTACATATCCCCCTTAGTTTATCTATCAAAATGTCATGATTTTGAAATATGAATGACAGTGAAACCTGTCAAAATAGACTTATTTGGTTTTGAAGACTTATAGTCAGGCCGCTCTAAGATTACCGATTTGACATATGTCAGATTGACAGCACTAGTGAGGGACTACGGCAAAATTACCGAGTCATTTAAGTAACTGTTATTTCTACTTAATAACTAAGTAAGGATTAATTAAAACAAAAATAAGATTGAAAAGATTTATTCACTTTCAGATTCACTTATAGAGTCGCTATCGCTATCTGTTACTCGAATCACAATTTCATTGTCTATAATAGAATCAACTCTTATGTCTCGTTGTTAATCTTCTAATATTAGTTTTCGGGTCTTTTCGACCACTTTGACCCAATCCTCTTTGGTCACTTTGGAGCATGCCTCTTTAAGTAGGTTCAACATTTTCTTCGTGCTGAACGGGGGTGTCGTATTATGACGAGCTGCGTAACCTGTAACATAATTTTTATTATTAGTATTAGAAGCACTAAAATTTAATTTAAAAGTCTGGATATTTGTTTCTTTATAACTTTTTCATCATTTAGTTTTTAATATTTCTATGTATGAACTATGTATGTCCTGCTGTTTATTTTTTGACGTGAAACGTCTTTAAAATCGCGCCGAAACATACGGGTACCAGGTTTAAAAAGTGGACCGTAGCGAAAAGGTCTATATCATCGTATCTTAATAATTAAAAAACTATTAATCTTAGAAATAAAAATGTGGTGTGAATATTTCACTTATATAGTCAGCTCGCTGTTGTGACATTGAATTTTTTATTAAAATACTTAAAACACCGTCAATCTTGTTTTTATTTCAATCTTTTACTTTAAAAGCGATTCCCTAACATAGACGTTTCACGTTAAAACCAACGGCCGTGTGCCCCGGCACAGCCCAACCCGATTTTTAGTCTACCAAGTCAGTCATGCAGAGTTTAAATACGAGTATTAATATAATGTTTATATAAAGAAGAAACAAATTACCTTTGACTTGCGCCCATATTAACTCTATAGCGTTGTATTGGCAATGGTAAGGCGGGATTCTCAGGACACGATGTCCGTGTGCCAGAGCTAGTTCATCGATTTCATATAGCTTTTTTGCTTCTTTATTTTCGAACACCAATTTGAGTAAATCCGATTTTAACATTTCGGGATTGGTTTCTATACCATTTTTTTCAAGCCAACCTGCCAGATCTGCTTTCTTATTAGCTTGAGTGGGTGCTTTGTTTATTTGCGCCGAGTGATGTGACGCATTATCAATAATTGTAATGGATGACTCTGCTAAACTGGGGAGTAATTGGTTTTGAAACCAAGATTTAAAAGTTTCCGCGTCCATTTCCTCGTGGTAATCAGACGTGTTTTTGGATGCAAACGCTAGCAATCCATTTTCAATAAAGCCAACTCCAGCAGAACCGGCATGGCAAATAATGAGAGGTACTTTTGATGTAGATGCATGTGTTCCATCAGTCCAAGTACGTGACACAGAGTGGTTAGCGTTTAACCATGTCTCGTCAATAAAAACAACGTTCTCCCAATCAGTTATTTTTAGAGCCTCTCTTAAAAATTCACATCTTTTTAAAATTATGTCATACCTTTCCATTAACATTTTCCTTTTATTGATTTTGGCGAATTCAAAACCAATACCATGTAGCAATTTAGATAAAGCGGTTTTCGCTCCACTAAACAAGCCAGCCTCTTTTAATGAAATCATAAGCAGACTTCTGGTTGGATATTCATTGCGGGTATAATAATTATAAACGTGATTCCTTATTGCATCAGCATCGAAAGAATCAACACCGGTTACTGGCTTTTGTCTGCGTCTTTACTTAGGCGTCCTTAGAATGTTTTCTTCACTGCCTGAAGCACGAAACTTTTCTTTGTTGATATTATATATTGTTTTGGCACTGATTCCAAGAGCTCTTGTACTTGAGTTACGGGCAATAAGGGTCCGCCATTTTGTGACTCACGCTCGAAATAGTCATGTAGCTTTATGACAAGCTCCCGACATTGACTATTCAATGTTTTTCCTCGTTTCGGCATTTTAAACCAAACACAAAGTCCAAACACAAAGCAAAATCAGAGTCCAATAACGTGCCAAAGTCAACGTAAGAGCAGGATAATCAATAAACTGGAGAAAGCCGGGTCACAATAATAACAAATACACTGAGGGACGTAGTCTATGCGCACGAGTACGAAAGACGACTGAATTCGACGATTGACATTGTCAGTCGTTCACAGCAGCTGGGTTGCCAATGTCAAAATTAATCCAATTCCCTAAATAAAATATTTGCAACAAATAAATTTCTAAATGTATAATTTTTTCTGTATGGCAATAATTTATTTCATCGATATTTAATGTCAATGTCAAGTTTATCGAAGCTTATCGAGTTTCATGCTCGCAAGGCAATGTAGTATAAAAGAAACCTCCAAGTGCTATAAGTAATATTTCTATCATTCTAATTAATTTTTTTCAGTCTTATTCCGTGAATTGAATACCACATTTACCGTAAAAATATCACAAAAAAACAATATTTAACTATTGATAAAAATAATGAAACCGCCGCTATTAAATCGCGCCAAAACCTCCTCATTCTAATACATTCCGGAACACAAAAGTACGCAGTGAGTATTACCGAGCACATCACTATAAAAGCGTGACCAACGAAGTAACTTTGTAAAAGCGCAATACAAAGGGGAAATTATAAGTTTTTTTTTATTCTTAAATTATTTAAAGTACTAAAAGACAAATAATAATACAATTACGTAACTTTGATATTTTGACAGAAAATTGTATTGATAAAAGTTGTTCTAAACGATTTTCCAAATGTGTTCCTCATAACAAAGTTATATGTACAACCAAAAAAAGTAAAGTGTCATATCGGTAATCTTAGAGCGGCCCGACTATAATGAGTACAGATAGTTCAACTCAGTTGTGCGCGCGGCCGTATGTGTGCGTGCGCTTGTAAATAAACAACTTTCATTCGTGCGGCAGTGACACGTCAGTCGTCGTCCAAGCAAGATGTGTTCTTATCGCTTTTTCTTAAGGATACAGTCGTTTACGAAAATGTCTAGTTTTTCACGGAGAAATTGTTTAAGGAGTCAGGTAAATATTTTTTAATTTTAAATTTAGATGTAATTAATATTTATGATGATTCTATATACGAAAAAATATATACTTGCTGATGTTTACGTATTATTGTTTTAGACTCGAAAAACCATTGCTAAGGTATACGAATTTCTGAAAATAGATAGCGAGAGATATATTGGAACTAGTAAGTGATCCAGTTTGCAGTGCAAGTCCAATTTTAATATCGAAATTGAACATTTAAATAGCGTACGAAAAAGAACAGCAACGGCAGTTCAGAGAGAACAATTACTAATATATTGGCTGAAGGAAAAGAATCTGACTCTAAATTTAAATCTCCACATAAAGGCTGTAAGAAACGTTTAAAAAAGTTAGAATTAGACAACTTTAATGCTGATGCTATACGTTCCACTATTCAAAATTATCATTTAGAACATCGCGATTTACCTACCTTGTTAAAGTTGAAAAGAATATTTCAAGATAAACTTAACTATGATGGAAGTATTTCGACTCTTTGTACAGCTTTGATAACTTGGGATACAAATGGCGATAAACTGTGGATAATAGAATTGTTATTATAGAGTGGCATGACATCCAAAAACTACGATTTTCCTATCTAAAAAATTGACTCAGATACCGTCAAGAAAATCGGTGTATCGTATATACAGATGAGAGCTACATCTTAACTAATCATGTGCAAAACAAAGGATGGGGTAATAAAGATGGATCACCTTTAAAGAGAAACCTGTCGAAAGGACAAAGAATTATCATTGTGCATGCTGGTTCAGAACAAGGTTTCGTACCTAACGCACTATTAAAAAGGCACCTAACGCACTATTAATAAGATATTAAAAAGATATCGTTGGGCGTATAAAGAATTTATATTTAGTCAATCGCTATATCATAATAAATGCTATTTACGTAGATTACATAGATTTATCCTTATTTTCAATAAAATATTTAACTTAAAATTTATTTTTACTCGTTTTTCAATAGAATATTCACTTCTGATATTGATCCCATCCCTGTATCACACCCGGCATTGATCATACCATCTGATTATGCGAGTATTGTGAGCGTACGACTACACAGAATTTTTGTTTGCGCTGACGCTTGTTCTCTATACTCTATATCTTCTGCGATAGTACAGATATTTGAGTAATTGTTGAGAATTTTCTTTTCGACCGAAAATCAGATCGTTTTATGTCGTTATTTATTGTAAAGGTTGGCAAAACGCAGTTGAACGCGGCCCGTGGATTGCATTCACAGCTACAACTGGCGGCGCTACTAGCGCGCTGCTGCCGCGCGGCCACCGGTAACCCGGACGACGGCTGACCGCACCAGACCTCCGAGACTGTTCCAGTCTGACTAAATAAACTGTTGCACATCATGCTTTAATAAATATGTTTGAATTAAAATAACTTTTTAATTACTACATATTTTTTATATATCGTTCGAGTGTTTCCCCTAAGGTTAGTATATATTTTAAAATTAAGTTGTAACAGTGCATCTGTTACATGCCTTATGTTGCCTATGGTTAGTACTCATTGGAATCCTGGCCGGTTTTATTTCTTTCGTTTATGATTTTGGTTTATCAGTCAAAGTTCAAAATATATATAACTGCCAATGCAAATAAGCTAGGCTGACTCACTCCCATTTTTAAATAAACCAACCTTAAGCAGCAAACCGTCGTTTGAACATTGTTCTTTAAGAACCTTACCCACGCTCTACCGAGCACCGTGACAAAGTTTCTATAATTGCTTTATCTAAGGACATGTTTTTATTAAATTACTAGCTTTCCGCCCGCGGCTTCGCCCGCGTTATATTCGAATTTCCCACAGGAAGGATATGTTTTCCGTCGGTAAAATTATCTTATTTCCTTCCTTGGGTCCTCGGGTTTTACGATTGGTATATACGGGGTAAACTATCTGTGTATAAAATTTTATTTAAATCGGTTCAGTGGTTTTTACAATACTGCCATACAACCTTTCACCCCCTCCTTTCAACCCTTTACAGCCCTTTTCTGCTTTAAAAGGTAGCCTCTGTCCTTTCTCAGCCTCTAGACTATCTGTGTACCAAATTTCATTTAAATCGCTTCAGTAGTTTTAACAATTTTTCCATACAACCTAGCATCCCTTCTTTCAACCTTTTACAACCCTTTACAACCTATTTTGTATAAAAAAAAGTAGCTTATGTCCTTTCTTGGGCTTTAGATTATCTGTGTACCTAGTTTCATTTAAATCGGTTCAGTAGTTTTAACAATATATTTCTATACAATCTATTATCCCTCTTATTATCATGCCTTGAGTTCATTAAAATGACCATAACTTTTTTTTTAATGAACCGATTTTGATGATACAAAGTTTAGATATTATTCTGAGTTAAAACAAAGCAAATAGTGAAAGTTTCAAGCAAATCGTTCAGTACTTTCGGAGATAAACGTGAACAAACATACAGACAGACAGACAGACAAAAAATTCCAAAAAATTTTTTTTGCTTTCTAATAATCTATTTAAGTGCCCCTCTATCCATTTCAGTCAAAAATACTAAATGTACAGACAAAATATTTTTACTGTCTTATTATATGTATAGACAGATAAAATAATTGATTTAAGTTGTGGAAACTTTGTTTATAATAAATAAATTATTGTGTACAGTAGCAGTTATCTTGATTTTTACTAGATAGATATAATAGAACTACATTGAAGTTATGTTTTGGTAGTGAAGTATAATAAATATACATTACTACTGTCGATATTCCATGGCATGGTGGCGCTGTGGTTTCGACATGCAATCCACGTTTCAACCGCAGTCAGCCAGCATGGTTGATTAAAGCCTGGCAAATTTAGGGTAGTCTCGTGCCCGTTGGTGGGAACGGACACGAGCTATTGTGAACTGCCGACACCCAGTAAGAGTAAAAAAGGGCCATTTGTATATTTTCCGTTACATTTAACGTTATATTATTTATACCATTGTATACGATGGCCGTGTGATAAGTAGTATGTTTCGATAACTTTTCTGTATATAGATATTTCTTATAGATCTTTTCCCATAGCCTAAAAAGAATGGAGAAACTTTTGGAACAATATTGTACTACACTTAACCAATAAATTACTTAAGTAAACACAAAATTTTTCTTCTCACTTCATCCCAAGTCGTCGCCATTTAGAGTAGCAATTTTTACTTATTGCGCTCCCACAATTAGTAAAGGTAATATCTGACCACCTAGCCAGAGCTCCGCATGCTTAAGTGAGGCTAACCATTTTCTGCGAGTCGCCCAGCCCCAGGCACCCCAGTACGCTTACGACAAGGCACGCCCCTAGCCACGCATCCATGTTACGGTAACTAGATTGGCAGAAGAGTACGAGGAAAGAAAAGAAGAGGTTCAGGATATGGGTAACTTGTAGGATTTCTTGATGTTTATTATTGAAGGAAAATGTTGTTGGATGCTATTAACTCGGAATGTGAGTAAAGTGGGTTAGTCATAGTTCGGGGAGTCCAGAGTCGCATCTGTGTGCAACATCCCTAATGTGATAGTGTCTTATTAGTCGGATTTTATGACATGTTACGAAAAATGACCTAGTGGGCTCTTTTTATTTCCCCGCCACCCACGAGGTATTTTTCTTTTCTAATATATTAAAATATATAAGTTAAAGTATTTAAAAAAGACTAGCCTATAGCAACAATCCGTCCCCATTGCGTAGTGTGCTCTGAATGTTCATTCTAAATTCACTGGCACCGTACATTAATCTATATTACAAACAACTGAATACGAATTCGGACATCGATTACTTCTACTAAATTAAACATACATACATAACAGGAATCAATGAAACGGCACTAAGTATACGAGTATGTCTGTTATTAAGTTTTGTTAATTTATTTATTGAAGCCCTTTTCTTCTTATTCGTCAATTTATTTTCACTTAAACCAGATTATCCTTCGAAAGATAGGTGAGATTTATACAGGTTACGTACAGAATTAGTTTCTTCTTATTTTTATGAACTTTCATTAATCGGTGAATGTTCCTGCCACTATAATCCAGATAGAGAAAATTGAATATCAATAAACAAGTACGCACATCATAGGCATTTTTCACCTACTTACGAGAATACATGTTATATATTATTGATTTCATATCAATATAAAATCGATGAAAACTGGTTTTAACCAAATTTATGAACAATGACAATGTTGTTATGTGAAACCGGTTACAATCAGGTCTACGAATTGCGATACATAGAAAACTTTTTGGATGCCTGTAAACAGGCCATAATTTGCTAGATATTTGGCAGAATGGCACGTATATTGAGAGATTCGTGGGACGTCCGCGCATCAAGATTGTCTCTTAACACTCACAACTCTATAAGAAATGTCGTAGAAGGAATTCAATTGAAGCTTAATCCAGAATACAAATTGATCAATCTTTCTTTGGGTAAGTCATGATGATACTCTTATATTTCTTTACTATAATACAAATAATTTTTACAACACACTATACTACTGTAAACGTTACAGTGATGATAATATTTACGGTTAGCTTATAAAATGTTGATATTCAAATAATAACGATCTAGGTGAATTTTAAATGATAATATCAATAGCCTTACAATTGTTACGGAAAAAATATTTGTGAAATTACCATGACATTCATGAAATATCAAAATACGAAAGTGACGGTGAAGTATAAAACACAAATAATAGACAGGAGAGCCGATTTATAACGTGCTTGCTAATAACTATATCACTCATTTAGATATTTATTTTGCAATTTTCAATAGGAATATTCCCATTGTTTGTTATTTATTACCTTAAGAAATATCTTGTTCATTCAGACGATCATTCAGAACTTATGTTATTTGATAAATTCTTAAATCCTGGAATTTATCTCGACTGTCAACAACATACCACGAATAAAACGTGACGAAGCGAAATAAAATAATGAAAAATATAATTTTTATAATCGTGTTTTATCTGAGTTTTTAAATATATAATTTTTTTTTTGTTCGCGACCAACTTCGTTTATTATATTCACGAGGGCTTCTTTAGCGTGGACACGGACTTAATGAAAAGTTTTTCTCTTAGATCTGTGGGCTTGAGTTATCTGTACAGGAGAAGGTACCATCTGTATCAAGGTCTGCTATATATAATAAAAATAAAACCTTTTAAAATGATAATCTTATACTTAATTTGTAGTATATAAATATACGATAGGCCACAAGCTTACCACACTCCTAATAATTAATGAAGAAAACAATAATCCAACAACATTTATATTAATGATATATAATAATTATTTAAATTGGAATATATAATAGTAGTTCCGCTATGTTCTCTCTTTTTCCTTAGTTCAATGTTGATAGCGATTCTAAAATAATTCATGTTCCTTTTTTCACTATACTGAACTTATTTAATGTCAAATTTTTTTACAACGCAATATTTATATATAACATGAGCTTAAGTAGGAAGTTAACTACTCAAGCGCATTTAGAGAGTAACAATTTATGAAGTTTTCATCTAATTAAAAGGTTGTAATTCGTAGGATACATAGTTGTCGCAAATCGACTAGCTCTACTTCTTTGTATTTTCTTTGAAATAGTGTCGAATGTCTTGGAAAACTTCAATGCATCTGGGGATCTACAATCGTGTTTGTTATAATTGTTACAGCATGTTCCGAATTTATGACGCATGAATCTGAATTTTCGACTGGATAACAATTCCGTAATAATTAAAGTAATTTTAAAACTGTACTTAACAAGCTGATTAATCGATAATTTACTAGGCATGTTTTAGAACTGTTATTATTAGAGATCGGATAATCGGATGCATATTTACCAAAAGTTAATTTTTGGCTCACAAATTATGGAAGCGGCTTTTTAAAATACATTTTGTTAAATAAAAATTCCGGGAAAATACGGGACTACAAATTTAACGTAGTGATATTGTTTGAAAATTACTAAATTAGCACGTGGTATATATTTTCAAAAGACCGAGACTCCGGGTTCATTTATACAACTATGCATACGTATTTACCAAAATGTTCTACAGTAGCGGAATTCCGGAATTTTTATTTATGGAAATAAAATAAATAGACAGTTCCATACTTTGTCAAAAACTAAATTAGGTAAATAAATAAACATCCGGCTATCCAATTCCGCAATCCCAGGATTTTTATTTAACAAAACAATAAAAAGCCGTTTCCATACTTTGTTTTAAATTAACTTTAGGTAAATATGCATCCGATTTTACGATCTCTATACTCGGAATTTTAATTCGATTCCAGATTTGACATTAGCTACTGTCATTTTGTTTTTTTTTTCCTCAGGAGAGGAGGCTGAGAATCCATCATGGATACCAACGCAACAGGCAAGCAGGGATGCGTTGATTATGTCGGACTCCTGGTACTGTCGAGACGGCTCGACTACACAGACCTACCGACTAAACTCAGCCTAGCCTTTGGTCCTATTGACCCTACTGGCTTTATTGACGAGAGGGCCGCACCTCAGGAGAGGCACGGTTAGCGCTACCCCATGGTGAGGGTATATGCGCTAGAAGAAGGCACGAATCTCCAAAGTGGGACCGGCCAGTATTGACAAGAACCTAATCATGGCTAAGCAGAAGGCTGCCGTTTAGGGGTTGACAAGGGGGAGCGACGGCTCAGACGCCGCCGCTTGCAGGTCTAGAAGTTCCTGCGTGAGTTGGTTAGGGGGGTCGCTAAGGACATGTCGCGGTCTACGAATCCTCTGCCGGTATTGACTAGTGTTGCCTTGAGACTGGCTCACAGTTGGTGGTATTGACGGGTAGTTAACTGACTCGCGTATTTACGGGTAGTGTCATTTTGTGAAATAATGATACCATATATAATAGTGTAGTGATGTCACAAAAATCGGTAAACAATCGGTAATAATCGGTTTGCTGGAGTCTTACCAAAATTAAGACCAAACTCAATTGTGGTGATGGATAAAGCACCTTACCACTCCCGAAAATTGGAAACTGCACCAAAAATGAGCTGGAAAAAAGCTGCCATTCAAGATTGGCTTTTAAATAAAAATATTCCTTACGAACCAGATATGGTAAAAGCTACGCTTTTAGAACTAATTCCACATAATAACGAGTCTTTTAATAAGTACGCTGTAGACGAAATGGCAGCACAACATGGGATCACGGTTTTAAGACCCCCCTTACCATTGCGAGCTAAACCCCATCGAATTGATATGGGCGCAGGTAAAAGGGCATGTAGCCCAAAACAATAAAACATTCAAATTGACAGACGTGAGAAATTTATTTCAAGAAGGCATTCAAAAAATTACTGCTACCGAATGGACTAAATGTGTATCCCATGTTGTCAAAGAAGAGGAAAAAATGAGTAGGCTAGATATGTTGATTGACAATATCACAGACACATTTATAATAAATGTTACAGAAAGTGACAGCGATAGCAATAGCGATGACGGCGACAATTTATAAAATAAATTATTACCATATTACATTATCTGCTTTATTTGTTATGTTCCTTCATGATCACATTTTTTTATTTATTTTACACACAATTATAAAAGAAATGTCTCAGATCGGTAATTGATCTTCAAAACTAAAAATACCACTCATTTTATATAACAAAAATTAAAATATAAACTCTTTTTATTCAATAAAGTACAAATTATAATTAAACTTGTACAATTGTATTAGAGAAACTACTGTAAGCGTTTGAAAACGCTCATAACTTAAAAGGACTATGCTTAACTACGTCCAATTATAAACAAGAATCGATCCGGAAATATTCCATTCCATATCGAATAATTTCGCAATGTGACTATTTAGTACTTGTCATAAGGTTGCAACACTGAAACTGTCAAATCTGGAATTAATTAAAATTCTGACTTTAGTTATTATGTATAGGTGTAATCGAGACTAGTTTACACGCTTGAGGAAAGCAATTCGTAGTTAAGCTTAAGAAGCTTAGCATGTTGAAACATCTCCAGCGTACTTAACAGTGCTGGCACTAAAACTGTCCTAATAATACCTAGAGTGAGAATTTAGTTTTATTTACATTCTGAATATTAGCGCTTGTTAGCTAGCGTTGTCTATACTAATATTATAAAGAGGAAAGATTTGTTTGTTTGTTTGTTTGTAATGAATAGGCTCCGAAACTACTGGACCGATTTCAAAAATTCTTTCACCTTTGGAAAGCTACATTATCCCCGAGTAACATAGGGTACTTTTTATCCCGAAAAAATCGACAGATCCCACGGGATGCGCAATAAAGGCTTCGCTCAAAAACTACTGCACAGATTTTCATGCGATTCATCAATAGATAGAGTGATTCTTGAGCAAGGTTTTACGGTATTTTTTATCTCGGAAAAACGGATAGTCCCACGGGAAGCGCGATAAAACCTTCGCGCCATAAACCGACTTCCGCGCATATGTAGCCGTGGGCAAAAGCTATGACCCCTAACCCTTTATAGACCCAATCCTGAAATCCACGCAGGCGAAGCCGCGGGCAGAAAGCTTGTGTTAAGTAATAAAAAGGAATGGGTAGGAGATTTACTGTTAGTATTGCGTTTTTTTATTAATATGTTATGTATATGAATGATGTTTATGAATAATCTATGATCACAAATTTCGCAAAGCTAATCCTAATAAATATATTTTTGTTTCAGGTGATCCGTCAGCATTTGGCAATCTTGTGCCCCCAAATGAGTTACTTGAAGCAGTCCGTGATAGCGTAGCTGTGTGTGCGAGTAGGAACTATGGCCCCACTAATGGCGAGTTGCTGGCCAGGCAAGCGGTGGCGGAGTACAGCGCCCACCAGGGATCGATCACGGCGGACGATGTCATATTGAGCAGCGGCTGTGCGCACGCACTCGAAATGTCTATCACAGTTCTCGCAAATCCAGGGCAGAATATATTAATTCCAAGACCTGGTTACACGATTTACATGACTTTAGCTGAGGGTTTGGGGATCAAGTGCAAATTTTACGATTTATTGGTAAAACGCTTAAAATATTATTTATTTTAGCTTTTATTAAAAGTAATATAATAGATTATACAATCTACTATTTTTCTTCCATATTTTAAATCCACCTATTTGAATAACGTTAATTTGATCGCACATAAGTACGCCTGAAGTCAGTATTTTTGAATAAGGTTATAAAATTAACATATTATACAATTATTAAAAAAATATATTAATAATTTTATTAATTAAATTATGCCATTGAAAGGTTTTGAATTAGAGATATATCTGAGTTTCTACTTATGACTTGACATTATATATTACGCAAGAGATGGAATGAAAATTACTGTTGCCTCGTTTCATCCGGGAATCTATTATAGAATCGTTACGTTACGAAACACTACGTTCGAGATTCTTTTCTAGAATCATTAATTTCATTCTGGGAGCAAAATACACGGCGTCAAAAAAATCGGACCTTTTAAAAATCTTATTCAAAAATTCCTAAGCCTTATGTAGAGGATAGTGTTAGGTATCATTAGAAAGGTAACAAAAAGGAGTATCAAAACACAATTAAGTTTAATCTTTTTTTTTATTAAAATTATACAAAAATCATTAAAATTTGAAAAATAATAAAAATTCTTAATTAAGTCCTAATTAACAATCGATAATTTACAAAAAAATGTACAAAAAGTGTCTTAAAATTAATTTAAAATCTAATGTTACCCCCCCTTGCCCTTATGACGGCTTCCATACGGTCCCTCATAGACCTCACCAACTTCAGGAACTCTTCTTGAGGGATAAGACTCCATTCTTCAATCACCGCGGTTTGGAGATCCTGTAGAGTCGATGGAGCCGGATCCCGAGATCGAACCTTACGCTTAAGGTGGTCCCAGAGATGCTCTATCGGATTCAGATCAGGACTTCTCGCTGGCCACTGCATCACAGAAATTTGGGACCTCCGCAGGAAGTCACTCACGATGGCTGCAGTGTGAGCGCGAGCGTTGTCGTGCATTAATGTGAACCCCTCGCCAAAAGATTCGGCAAAAGGGACCACATGCAAATCCAGGATCTCTGTGATATAGCGGCGAGCAGTCAGCGACCCTTGTCCGCGAGCACCTCCGGCCCGGGAGACGCAGACAAGGTCGGTTTTGCCGGCAGCCGACATACCGCCCCAGAACATGCAGGATCCGCCTCCATATTCCACCGTCTCCTGGATGCAGGCCTGGGCGAAACGTTCACCCTGCCTCCGGTATACTCTTCTCCGTCGGTCATTGCAAAAAAGACACACTCGTGTCTCGTCTGAGAAGAGAACAGCTCCCCACTGCTCAATGGTCCAATCGACGTGGTCGCGAGCAAACTGCAAGTGGGCTCGCCGGTGCGCTGCAGTCAATTTTGGACCTGTAGCAGCTCTACGGGCTGCTATGTTCTTCTCCTTCAGTCTTCTTCTAACCGTGGAGACACTTACGGTGCGTCTGCGAACTGCCTAGAGCTCCTGTTGCAGCTGAACAGCGTTTGAGAAGCGATTTCTCAAAGAGTACGACACAACGAACCGGTCGTCTCTTTCTGAAGTGCAGTGACGTCTACCGGACCCATGTCGCCTGATATAGCCACCGGTCTCTAAAAAGCGCTGGTAGACTCTTCTAACCGAAAAACGGCTCAGATTCAGTTGCCGGGCGACATCAACCTGCCGCACCCCTGCTTGCAGTAGTGCAACCACTTGAGCGGCCTCATCAGCTGTAGCATCCATTTTCCAGATGTTCTTTCTTCAGTAAAATCAGTGCGTGTGTCCTCTTCAACGGTTTAATAGCGAATGACCCACATTGACCCCGTGTTGACCCTTTTATACCCACAAAGGTAGCGCAACTGGCGACTCTCCCGACCATCAAAATTTCCTTAGAATTTTTGTGGCACTTTATTTGTTGCATTAGGTTTTATTTGATAATGAAAAATAATGTTTTTTATTAAGCTAATTAAATAACCTTTTAAATAAAATTATAATTAATACGACTGCATGTGCATATCAAGAGTTAACGACATTTGAACGTGATTTTCTCGGAGGTGCGATTTTTTTGACGCCGAGTGTAGTTCCCTCGCTGTAAAAATATTATTTTACACCCCTATGGATAAAGTAACTCTATCTATCTGTATATCATGCTTGCAAGCGAAAACAACAAAACCAATGTAAATGGCATTTAGTACACACATAATCTAGAGCCTGAAAAAGGACTTGTGTAATGTAATCTAAAAAAAAAGGGTTTTAAGGGATTAAAATATGGGATAAAAGTTTGTATAGAAAATATTATATATTTTTTAATTAGATATTAATAAATACGACATTCAAAATTTGTTAAAAAATTACGTTAAAAGGGGTAAGAAAGAAGAATAGAATAGGTTGAATAACATCAAAATTTTTATCGTAGTAAAATATATCTCTTTCTGGAAAATCCGATATACTTAACGCAGGCGAAGCCGCGGGCGGAAAGCTAGTGCATAAATATATGCATAAACTACAGCCCGGGCATAAAGAGAATGTATTTGCTAGAATGCGTCTCATGCCTAATAAATTAACGTAATGGTACTGATGACACCTGTCAGAAACGAATTCTCTTGGCCATTGAACTGTGCCTATTGAATTGGAATAGGCTATTTGACAGGTTTTTAAAATCCATTTTATATTATGCAGTAGAGTCTAAGGAACCCAGTAAAAGTTGTTATTTTTAATTCTGGTATATATTAGCTGAAAAACATCGAATTAAAAATTCAATATTTAAATAGTGTGCCAAAACGCTACTTTGACAATATGGCGCTGCAATGAGGTCAGTGACGTCACTTGCCTGTATTCTGATCGGTGACAACTGGCATATATATTTGTTTGTTGTAAACAAAAACGAAAGAGCGATTGGATTTACTTTTTATCAGTGATTTATGTAACAAAATGAGTTACAAATGGTGTGCAGTTCCAAAATGTACAAATACGTCGTTAAAAACTCCGGACAAACTATTTGTAAGTATTCCAAAGAATATCGAAGTGCGCCGAAAGTGGTTGCTACTTCTCGGAGGGATCATAATGACATAGCGAATAGTACAAATATTTTCTTTTGTGAAGACCATTTCGATGTAAGTAAACATAATATTTATATTTTGTAATAATTAATTACATTCAGAATGTTAATATTTTCGTTATTGATTTGAGGTTATAATACCTCTAATGTTTTTAACAGAATGTCTCTTGCAACCCACTTCGAATATTTCCGCTGTTTTCCATAATATTTGTTAAAATTTGTAGCTACAGAGTCCTATGATTTCAATAAGCAGTACACTAAAAGATCCCGACTAAAACTTGTTTGTTCGTTACAGATGGAAAATGACATGGCAAATTACTATCAGTACAAAATGGGTTTCAGTCAGAAAATAATTTTAAAAGATAAAGTTCTGCCTTTTAAATTTCATTGCCAGCCAGATTGCATTAAAAGAATGTGTGATGCTGGTACTTCCCGATTTGCATTTGTCAAACGGCAAAGAATGGAACTTGTTAAACAATGTGAAGACATTCAATAACCGACGTAACGTGAACAAATTATCGTTTATGTTCACGAAATTATGCCAAACAAACTTAATTATTTATAACCTATATAAGTTCTTGTGGAAGTTCATCATTATTTCACTTTTTTATGATATAATTTAAGTTACCAGTAAAGTGTAATTATACTTACGAGTACTTTGCTGTTTTTACATTTTTTAGCTCCGAAGCATAAAAGTCAGAATTATTTTTGAAAAATAATCCGACCATGATTGCGTCGACTTGTGGCAGGTTTCTCTGTCTGTTTTACAAAATCGTTGTCCATGGTTGAAAGTACTTGTAAAATAGTGCAAATAAACAAAAAAAAACAATGCATAATAATGAAAATCTTAATATAACGGAGATAATCTACCACAACTAGACGCAACATAAGTAGGTAAACGAAGTTTACAAGCAAGTGACGTCATGATAAATTCGACCAATCAGGAGCGTTTTGTGTCACGTGACAAACGTTTAAAAAATGCAATTTTTATTTACGGATTTTAAAATAAATTAATCATTATTTTCAACTTACGTTAATAAATAATCATTTTTAACTCTTAATTTATACTGTTAACAGTAATTGACAGTTTATTTTTCGCATTGTCAAATAGCCTATTATAAAATCCCTTTACTTGCGAAAAAATTGACGTTATATCAGAGTCATCTGCTTGAGTATCTAAATCTTAACTATTTCTTCCGCAAAATTGCAGTGGTTGCATTGTTGTGTTCCCTTTCGTGGGTTTTCACATATTTCCCCTTAAAAAAGGATAGCTCATAAAGACGATTTTGGAAAGTAATTATTACAAATAAATATTAAAATATCTGTAAAGAAATTTACAAATGAATTAAGTTTTGATTACTTGGATTAAGTGGTAATAAAAATGTTTACTTGTTACTAACCATTATTTTGATATTTGCTTATAAGCCATGTCATGTTTGCTTATTATAGCCATAGCATGTTCATCCTCACACGCTAAAGTCTAAATAGATCACACTATTGTGAGTGTACGCGGGAGAAAATGCTATTTTCTCCAGCATTCACTCTGATTCTAGAATGAGCTCAATGACGATCTTTTCCATCCCAGGAGTATACAATATGGTGTTCTTAAAGAAAGAAGATATGTATTTAAAGGGTTAGCAACGCATTTGTAATGTCATTTTGCCATCGCGGAATAATATCGTAGCTTATGTGCTATTTAATTAGGTCTGTGGACGATTGGTAGGCGAAGGCGGGCACACGCAAGCGTGTTGCCTGTCTAGTGACCCTACCGTGTGGCTGCGTGCGCGTCCGGCTAAGCGCGCATGCCGTGGTGAAGTCTCTCTGTCTGGGGGACTGTCCAGGGGTTCTCAGACAGTCCCTCCTATGGCGGTGGCTTGACCAACTCTTGGTCGAGCCGGCCCCGGGACACATGGCGGTCGAATCGCGAGAGCGCACCCCGCCATGTGCCCCGTATGGGCCCAGAGAACTCGGAGAGGTTTTAGTGGGTAGGCCGGTCCTCTTGACCGGAAAGCCCCACACACGGCCGCGTCTTGCCAGCGCGGTGTCATGGTGCACAAGGTAGCATTTCCCTCCCTCAAAAAAAAAGGTCTGTGGACGATAGCACGTAGAAAAATATGTATTACAAGGTCAAACAGACTGTATGTACAATCTGTTTGACCTTGTAATACATATTTTATAATCATAGCAGCAAACCGTAAAACCATGAACAGACCGATGCAGGAGGCAGGACTATAAAATGTGAATAATTATTGTTCGAATATATTGTGATTCTAGTGGGGATGGCAGATTTTGTTACATGTGATCGTAACCATGTTCTTACAACCATGTAGACAGTCTCCCTGTCTGAAAACTTAGTTTAAAGTAACATAAAACCATTTTGATAGGTATTTTTATATCCTATGATAGTTTTAAACAGGAATGTTTTTTAAACTTTTAGGCCAATCAACAATGGAAAGTGGATTTGGAAAGCTTGAAGAATGCAATAGACGACAATACTGCAGCTATTATTGTTCTGAACCCTTCCAACCCTTGCGGCTCCGTGTATGACGAAAATCATTTATTAGATATACTGGATATAGCTTTGACATTCAAGATTCCGATAATTGCTGATGAGATTTACGAACATTTTGTATTTTCTGGACATAAATATACAGCTTTATCAAGCCTCTCTAAAGATGTACCAGTTTTAACGTGTAGCGGGTTAACAAAGAGGTTCCTAGTGCCTGGCTGGCGGATGGGTTGGGTGATAATTCACGATCGAAACAACATATTTGGAAAGGAAATCCGCAAGGGCCTTCGTAATTTATGTGGTAGAATTTTGGGACCATGCAAATTGATCCAAGAAGCTATGCCTATTATATTGAAATCGACATCAGCGCATTTCTTCAGTGGAGTTATGTCATTTATTGAGGTAAGTAACATTTTGTTATTCACAAAAGAGGTATCTCCGTTTTCCACCGAAACGCAGTAGGATATAGTGATTTATCACTTTGAACTGTTAAAATACAAAGGAAATAAAAACTTAACTAACTATTGCCGATTTGAAGGTTCTAATGCTAATGAAACTGAACTAACTTAAATCTCATCAGGTGAGACCGTTCAACTTTCAACCGTTCAACCGAGATTTGTGAAACCGTTTAACTTCTGCTGAGTTCGCCCCCTTAGTCTAATGCTGTTGAGCGAGGGGGATGTATAACTAGATTGAAAAAAGAAATAGGTACATACTTTATTTCAACAACTCCTAATAATATAATCACACGCTACGCACGTGACTCTTTGCAAATACCTTCGCTGGTTCATACCAGAACAAAATTACAAGTTTCTAAGCCATAGCTGATTGTTTTTTCATGATTGATTGTTATTTTTTGAAAACATAGTGTACTTTGAAAGTGGCATCATGAAAGTGGGTTCATATTGAACTACTTAGTGAGCGGAGTCCCGCTTAGTGTTGGAAAGGCACCACTGAGTTTTGAAGGTATTGAACTTGGCACAATTAGTATGTCTGCCAAATTGAAATTACTTGCAGGATCATGTTCTGCCTTAAGCGTCTCTTTAAACAACGCTACTCCAAATTCTGTTACCATACAAATTCTTTTATTATACGTAGCACAGACTAGTTTACTGAGGACTAGTTTTTACGCAATTATCAAACTATCGTATTTCATGAACTAGGAAAATTTCAATTATCTGACTGATACTAGAGAAGTTGCAAAATTTTTATAATCTGACGGACTTTATTCGGTTCTGATATTTAGATTTTAATTAAACTTATGTTGAGAAGTCTGCTTTATAATATAATCAAATGGCATTAAAAACGAGCTATGTTGAGCTCGTTTTACTAGTAGAGTAACCCTGTCCTACATTTAACCAAACCTTACATACACATACTTTGCTTTCGTTGTCAAATCAGTCAAGGCATCTCTGATAAAATATTTGTCTTTTTTTGTAGTTGAAATCAATTTTAAACGAACTTTAGTCTGCACTAATATGTAACAATAGTTCTTCTATCATAATAATGTAGGTAGTTATTTCTGCATTCATTCTGCTTTTCTAGAGCGGTAGCTTACTTGAAAATATTAATCGTTCAGTAACATCCTCGACTGTGACTTCAGGAACCAGCTATAGTGTGTGATTTTATTTTGTTGAGAAATGTGCAACTTTGTTCGATACTTCTATATATGGTTTTAGTGGTATCACTGAAGTAGGATAATGTTCACATTTTAATCGAGAAGTTTCTTTAAGCATAAACACGATCATTTATCTAGTTAAAATATTGCTCAATTTGAATATAAAATTCCTTTGCGTATCGCTTAAAAAGTAAATTAAATTATGAGTTTCAGTAATAACTAGTCATAAGCAAGTCTTAAGTCATCTTTTAAAATACTTGACGTGGTTCTAGGTGGTATCTTCATCTCGTGATATGAATTCTTCTGCTTACTGACAGGATTTATTAGAATTCTTACCGTTACTGCTTTGATCACCTTTTTCGTGTAAGTAAACTAATATAATTAGTAAAAGGTAAAATAGAATGCAACGACCATTACAATAATAACCATTAAAATAAACAACTAGTATTTCTTTCTGTTTGTTTTTTATACGTTATGCCTTAGCAGCTCTATGATATACGGAGTTTATATTCAGAACCTATTTATAACGTAGTGGTTAGTACACCGATTTCATGGCGTCGCCATTTCCGAGGTCCCGGGTTCGAGTCCCGGCGGGGGCATCTGCTTGTATGATGAATGCGGTTTTATATTTTTGCCTTAGTCATGGTTGTTATAGTACTTTGCGTTATGATGGTTATAAAATGCGAAGCGGAATTTCAGCCCGAGCCGAAGGCGAGGGCGTAATTGAGCCGAGCATGTTATAATGAATACGCCCTTTACAAGTCAATATTTTTTTCTAATTCAGACTATGGCTAAGGTTTTGGACAGTCTGTTCAAATTTGATAGTGGACTACATGCAACTGGATTACTAACAATAGTGGATTATCATAAGTTCAGTTTTGTACCCAATTCATCTACTGAAAGTGCTATTATGTCTCTAAAACAGATTGTCCACACATCCAAGAAAACGTCTGTATTTGCTTGTTTCTTAGAGATATTCAGGTCTTTTGGTCTTGCTGATTATGACAAGCTGTGGCAGAAGCTGTCGAATGAGACTAATGTACCTGAAGAGATACGAGGGTAGAAATATAATCCAAAATTTTTTGATCTCGATCACGAACCTCGCTTTTCTGTGTAGTTGTAGTCATGAGCGAGATGCATATAGGTACCAATGTCTGTTGCGCAACGAAGAGGATTTAAGAAAAATATATTTTATTAACCGTTAGAGTGCTAAGCAGCGATTTTGCGTTGCGGCGATTTGTATCGAAAAGTGCGACGCACTTTTTTCTGTATAACCCAAAAATAATTATTAAAATTGATTAATATTTGTCTAAATGAGAGTGTTTACCATAATTTTTTCCTTTAGAGTAATCCAAATATGCATAGCATTTTCCAATAGATTTTTACAAAAATTGCTTAACACTCAAACGGTTAATATATAAAGGTAAACGTAGACTAAACAAAGACCTAACGCCGATGTGTACCTCCGTATGGAAAAGAGTAGGCCTTCTAGGCAATTTAAAGGGCGACAGTAAACGTCCGCTCTAGCATACAAATATGTATCCGATATATAATTATATCTGGCACATATTTGTATTGTTCTGGGCCCACTCTAACAAGTATGAGTGAGCTTGTATGAGTGAGCCCAGAGTATTTGAGTCTTCGTTAGAAACAAAAATGTTGTGTACTGTCTCAAGATCTTGATGATAACTAGTAGTATTTAAGTAGATCGCGTATCGTTATACAGCAAGGGTTTATCAATATATTTATATAAATTTATTTTATAAAAGTGTTATGTTAACAGATGCCATTTAACATTTTATTTCGTATTCATTACAGAGACAAGCGATATTGGCGTTTCAGGAACTGAAGCAAGCGCCAGGCTTAAACCCGATCATGCCGAATGGCTCAATGTATATGATGATAGGGATAACCACGTGTATGTTCTCAGACATAAAGGACGATTTACAGTTCATAGAACAGCTGTACTCTGAACAGTCGGTGTTTTGTATACCCGGAAAGGTAACGAAATAACCCACTAAATTAATATTTTATAAAGAAAAGAGATTTTATGTAAAGTAATGGTAATCCGTGATTAAAAGTTAGCTTACGTTACATTGTAATTTATTTCAAAATTAATTAAAATGTTATTAATTTAAGCGATTATGTCACTAGATACAATATGGAAATGGATACCTACCTTTTTTTTATAAGTTGCCACTACATGGCATTAAGTAACTTACCCGTTGTTAGATTTCACAATGTAGCACACATTAACCTATCTTTGTATAAGCTTAAAAAATACATCCAAAAACCAGTGCTTAAATGCTAACAAAATATGCGATTATCAATCTATTTAAGATTTTTTAGAAAGTATTTTTTAAAGTTGAACACATAATTTTAATAAAATAATGTTTTTGTCCCGCATCGAGAAAAAAGAATGTCAGTACTACTATATTCCCTTTTTTACTGGTTTCAGTGTTTCTTCTTCCCCAATTTTATGCGCATTGTCCTGACGGTACCCGAAGACATCATGCGCGAAGCCTGCAAGAGGATTATAAAATTCTGCGAGCAACACGCAGCTCATGAAAATTCGAAGGAAATAGATACAACCACATTACACGTTGAATTAGAACCTAAAGCACTAAGACGATATTGAGTAAAATATTATAAATGTTTTAATAATAACCCCATTCCATCCCATATCGTCGTCATCTTCATAGTTACTAAGCACGGCCTGGTTAGTATGGACACCAAACCGTCGTATGATAAAGATGTATTTTGTGCTAAACTATCACATACAATAGATTTTTAACGTAATTTGTCAATTTTTTATTACAATAATTTAATACTCACGGTTTTATGATATTGTTACGAGCTGTGGTTCTTCTCAGTAAATAAAATGCGGTTTTTTACTACAAATACTCTTTTTATTAATCTACCCAATTAACAAATAATCAGCACTAATTAACACTGATTAGTCACTTCGTAGCTCGCTCTTGTAGCTTCGATGTTTATTCGCCGTATCGTAATCGAATACTTACTGTCGGTTTTGTTTTTTTTCCCTCGAGAGAAGAGGCCGAGAATCCTCATGGATACCACCGCAACCAAGTGCCACGGTGATTATGTCAGAATCGTGGGCAATTGACCCCAAAGGCCTACCGACTAAACTCGGCCTGAGGCGTTGACCCTAATAACCCTATGACTTAACGTGACAAGGAAGACCGCACCTCGGGAGAAGCCAAGTCAGCGCTGCCCTATAAAAGAGAGCATATGCGCTAGAAGAAGCGCGGTACACCCAAATGGCTCAGGAGGATATTAATTAGGGCCTACTCGTGGTTAAGTAGAAGACTGCAGAGAAGGGGATAGCTACGGATGCGACGACTCACACGCCGCTGCAAGCAGCTCTTGAAAGTCCTACGTTAATTGACTGGGAGGTTCGCTAAGCACGTGTCTTTGCTGATTTGAATTGAAAATCTTCGTTGAAGGCAGTTTGAAGCTGACTCTGTCAGCCGATACACTCCTCTTATAGAGTCATATGGAGAAGTCTTTTTTTTATAAAAGACTGTAGAACAAACGAAACACTATGTGAGCCATGCGTATTAGGCAAAATGACAAAACTTCCGTTTAAAAGACAAGGACATAGAGCTACGAAACCATTAGAACTAGTACATACTGACGTTTGTGGACCATTTAATCCCAGAACACATGACGGACATAATTATTTCGTGACATTTATTGATGACTATACACATTTTGTTATTGTATTTTTGATATCAAATAAATATGAAGTTTTTGAAAAAATTAAAATATATTATAGTTATGTTACAAATCATTTTAATTTAAATATTTCAAAATTAAGGTCTGATAATGGCGGAGAATGTTGCCAAAGAATTCCAAACATTTTGTGAAAGTAAGGAAATACAAATGCAGTATACAGTTCCATATAATCCACACATATCAAAAAGACACTCATGAGTAAAGGTTATTATAAAGTAACTGACTATCTAAATGATCACAGTATTTGGGATTAGGGACACTATTCATAGAGCCATGTTTGGTAACAACATTATTTATAATATTGTATTATTTTTATATGTGTATGTAAACATACATACGACTGTAATCGTATTAGGTATGATTGTATCTTATACTATATTGTATTTTTATATTATATTATTATAATTATTATCATTGTAAAGAGGAGATAAAAAATAGACCTTCAGAGTTTCTTGCCTGTTCTTCTCGAGAAGGCTCTCCCAATTTCCGAACAGGTGTCGAGTCAATTTTTTTTATTTTTTTCTTTTTTCCTTATTCGTACGTACGGACAAGGTTTTTGTTTTTTTTTTAAGCTTTGTTTTTTTTTTGTTTTGCCTGTTGACGTCAATAAGTGCCTGTAAAGGTCTATGTTGAATAAAGATTATTTTGATTTGATTTGATTTGATTTGAGATGAATGGAGTAGCAGAAAGAATGAACCGCACGTTATTAGAAAAAGCTAAAACTGTTTTATTGGATTCACAGCTAGGAAAGGAATTTTGGGGACATGTAGTGCTATTTTCTGCATATGTGACTAATAGAAGTCCAACAATAGGAAAAATCATTTGAGTTATGGGAAGGAAAAATACCTAATGTATCTAATATGCGCGTATTTGGATGCACTGCCTTTAACTACGTACCCAAAGAATTACGTCAAAAGTTAGATAATTCAGCAAAAAAATTGATATTTATTGGTTACGGTATATCAGGTTATAAGTTGTATGATATAGAAACAAAGAAAGTGGTTATAGCAAGGAATGTTATATTTGATGAGACAAAAGATGAACACAGTAAAGAAACTAAATACAAGCATACAATTACACATAGTCACCAAGAAACTAATACAGTAGACGAAAGTAAAATAGATTGTGAGGATAAAGATGTGTTAATAGAAGAATTACCTGAGAATGAGACTACTGACAATGAGAATCAACTGACGACTCAACAAACAGGGAGAGTGAAACGTAATATAATCAAACCAAAGTGGCATGATGATTATGAAATTGATTTAAGCGATGAGGAGGAAGTATTATATGCATTTTTGACAAGTCACCAAAATGTACCACAAAATTTTAAAAGTATCGAAGGAAGAAATGATCAACAGCAATGGGAAAAGGCGGTATCACAGGAGTTAACACTTTAAAGGAAAATGAAACATGGGTAATTGTTGAAAAACCAAGCAATGAACAAAAACTACTAGACACTAAATGGATATTTGTAAGAAAAGATATAGGAGAAAAAGAAATATGTAAAGCAAGACTTGTGGTAAAAGGATTCCAACAGAAAGAAAAACTAGATGATATTTACTCACCGGTACTAAAACTACAAACACTTAGAATTATACTATCAATTGCAGCTCAACGAGATTATAAAATACATTAGATGGACGTGACAGGTGCTTTTTTGTATGGACGAATTGATGAAGACGTTTATTTAAAGCCCCCGGATGGATTGTTTGTCCCAGAAGGTCGTGTATTGAAACTTACTAAGACTCTTTATGGTCTTAAAAAATCTCCAAAATATTGGTACGAAAAATTCACAGAAGTTATAAGAAGCAATGGATTTCATAAATCTCAAAATGATTATTGCTTATATTATAAGGATAACATATATATAATTCTATATGTTGATGATTTACTTATATTTGGGCCCAGTGATGAGGATATAACACAGGTTAAAAAATACCTAAACAAAAATTTCTAAATGAAGGACTTAGGTGACCATAATTTAACATATCTTGGTATTTCAATCATAAAGAACTCAAACGGAATTTTTATAAATCAAACCAAATATTTACAGAATGTGTTAGAAAAGTATAATATGGAGAGTTGTAAAGGTGCTAATACACCTATGGAATACAATTTCAAACTAGACTTTGAGGACTGTGACATTGACATGAGTTTAGAGTACCAATGTAGGTCGTTAATCGGATCATTAATGTACGCCATGGTTAGTAGTACACCAGACTTGGCTACAGCTGTGTCTTATTTAAGTCGTTTTCAGTCAAAGCCGTCATTAAAATTATGGCAAGCGTTAAAACATGTATTAAGGTACGTCAAACAAACTATTTTCTATAATTTAGTGTATACAAAAACTGATAGTGAAAAACTTATTGGCTATGCAGATGCAGACTTTGCTAGAGATAAAGATATACGTTCTACTAGCGGTTATATGTTTAAATTGTTTGGGAATACAATTACTTGGAGATCAAAGAAACAGAGCACTGTGGCTCTTAATACAACTGAGGCGGAACTTATTTCATTGTGTGACGCTTCTGTTGAAGCATGTTGGTTATTAAAATTACTGACAGATTTTAATATTACTATAAAAAATGTTATTATATTTGAAGATAACCAAAGTACGATGAAAACCGTTACAAATCCGGATCAAAAACGTTTGAAACATGTAGACGTTAAGTTTAATTTCATAAAGCAAAAAGTTGAGGAAGGTTTGATAACTGTTGTGTATATTCCTACTACTAGTCAAATAGCTGATGTTCTTACAAAACCCTTAACATCTGATAAATATTATAATTTTGTTTGTTTGTTGAATTATGGAGACTTAAGTACGGACGAACATTGAGGGAGAGTGTTGGAGTAGTCAATGTTCACCCAAATAGTTTTATAGCAAAGAAGATTAGTTTTATGTTTTTTTCTGAATACTTGTCATATATCTTGATGTCAATGTTGTAATAAAATAGAGACAATATATTAAAAATGTTTTTTGCTGTTTTCTGATTAACTTGTTCCATAAATAAAACACCAATAATTGTTAGTTTGGTTTATTATTGATTTATTAGAAGTTTAGCTGATTTTCAACAATAATAATATTCCAATCTTTGATGGAGCGGGCTATTGTAATTGGAAAGTCCGGATGCTGAAATTTTTGCAATTTAAAAAGTGTAAAGATGTGGTTATGCGTGCACAAACAAGTGATGATGATGAAAAATGGGATGATCTCGATATTCAAGCGACTAATTATATATACAGCTCAATTAGTAATAAACAATTGGAATATACATTAGTGATTTGGATTCAGCTTACGAAATATTACAAAAGTTTGACGAAATGTATTTGAAAAAATTGACGGCTTTGCAAATTGTGTGCTGACATAACCTAGAAATATAAAATTAAAAAACTATGCACAAGTGACTCTATTTTTTGATGATTTCGAAAAAGCTATAAATGAATTGAAGCAGGGAGGTGCTCTCATTACAGAGCAAGAAAAGCTTAATTATATGTTGAAATCATTGCCACAGAACTACAGTCACATAAGTGACTTGATAGATGAAAAAAGACCTGAAAAAGAGAGGACAGTTGATTATAGAAAAACCAAAATTAAATTAAAAAGTGTTGAAGAAAAATGTAATGAGATATTAAATGACGGCGCAAATGTGTTTCGATCAGAGTCCAAAAAATTGTCACAAAATAATACATTTAATTGTTTTAAGTGTGGTAAACCTGGCCACCTTCAAAGAGATTGTCGCTTTAATATTGGCTATGTACAAAAAAGCAGACGTTTTGGATATACTAATAATAGAAGTCGTGGATATCATAACTCGAGAAATTTTAATCAAGGAAGAGGAAAGTATGAACAGAATAATAATATTGAGCGAAAGAGAAATAGTTTTCAATTGTCCACAATACTACCTTGAATGAGAAAACAAAAATAGTAAACGGTCAATTTGACTGTCTGCTTCATAGCGGTTGTACAGATCACATTATTTACTCAGATGAGTACTTCGAAACATATGAGACATTGAAAAAACCAGTTAAAGTGAAAATTGGAGATGGCAGAATATTAGAAGCCACAAAAGTAGGCAATATTAAAACATATTTCTTGGTCTATGGACAAAAATCTGAAGTTACTATAAAAAATGTTTTCTATGTTAAAGATATGAAGGCAAATTTATTAAGTTATTCTAAAATTACTGATAGCAACTCAATTATTTCAAGAGGTAGATTATCAAAAATATACAATGAATATGGAAGAATTATAGCTATAACAGTTAAAAATGCAAGATATGATATGATATTATGGAATGAAAAGTTATATTAATAATGAAATGTTAGAAGTAAATGTGAGTAAAAATATGACTGTAAAAGAAAAACTTCACCGGACATTAGGTCATGTTAACTTTCATAAATTAGAAATAATGTGTAAAAACGAATTGTTGGAGGGAATACCTAAAGAAATTGAATCACAATATTTTAAATGTGCGACATGTATTGAAAATAAAATGCATAACATACCATTTCATAACAATCGAAGAATAGCAGAGGATATATTAGAAATAGTTCATACTGATGTAAATAGCCCACATCAGACATTAGGAAATCAATGTGAAAAATATTTTTGAGCTTCATAGACGACTATAGCAAACTAGTGAAAGTTTATTGTATCCGAACTAAATATGAAGTGTATGACTGCTTAGTACAGTATATAAATGAAGTGCAAAATATCACTGGCAAAACAGAAAGGTATAATAATAAATCCTTGTCCAGCATATGTCCATGAACTTAATGGAACTGCGGAAAGATATAATCGTACTTTGATGGATATGGGAAGATGTTTATTATCAGAAGCGAAAATTGAACGAAAATATTGGCCTTATCTTGCCATATCTTAAAAATAGAATATTTACTAATACTTTGGAAAAGAAAACACGTTATGAAATCTTTTTTAAAAGAAAACCCTCAATAAAGAATCTCAAGCTGTATGGAAGTAAAGTATATTGTAGAATTCCTGAAGTTAAAAGAATGTCGAAATGGAACAAAAAGGCTGAAGTTGGTACACTACTTAGTTAGGTACACAGATATTGGCTACAGAGTCTTAATTAATGACAAGATAATAATTGCGAGATATATCGATATTATTGAAGAAGATGTTATGTGTATTGGATTAGAAAGTGAAAATAAAATTGAGAGTGAAAAAGACGAACAAAATATAAAAGAAAATGATATTCAGGATGAAAATGAATTTACAAATGAAATAGAAGAAAATGTTGAAATAGATATAAATAAAGAAATCAGTAATATAAATGAAAGGGCAAAAGGGACAAGACAGATCAAGGCTCCACACCGTTTTGATGAAGAGTATGGGTATTATTGTATTTCAGTTAATTATTGTGATGCAATGACTCCAGAAAATTTTCAAGAGGCGATTATGTGCAAAGATTCCAGCAAGAGGAAGGTAGCAATAGACCGTGAGACGGATAGCCTTGTTAAAAACAAGACGTGGACACTAATTGACATGCCACCTAGAGACAAAAAGGGTACTAGATGTTAAATGGATTCATAAGAGGAAGAGTTCGAATGAATATTAAAGTGTATCAAAATCCTTAAAGCAGTATAATGTACGTTAGTAACAAACATGGCTATGTCCAAGCCCATCTAAATCAAAGTTGGCAATATCCAAGTGTTATTAAGAAAGTCGGTAATCTCCAACAGTTTTACGTAAATTCTGTTTTATACAAGTTATATTTGTTTAACGATATAGTTGAAAACGATTTTTGTTATTGCTGGTTTGATATTTACAATATATCTTAGCCTAAGAAATTAATTTTCACAATATTATATTTTTTTCACTTATCTCAAAATCCAACATTGTGGACATTGCCGCCTTTGATATTATATGACTCAATCAAAGAATTGTTTTTTTTCATTGAATTTGTTTTCAATGAATACTGACTACTATTCGATACAACCGACTTGGCGACAGCCTAAACTAAATATATTAACTAAGAAAATAAAGAAGAAAAGTGAAAAAATGAAGATTTGAAGAAAAAAAAGCGAAGAATTGGCTGTATGGGCATTGTGTCCTTTGCCTTCCCAGAATGGGAAAATTAACCAAAAAAGAAATGTCAACGTTGTTAAATTATAATCTGTGGTTAAATTGTTCTCTTTAATATTTTGCGGTGAATAGTGATTTCAAATTGCTAATTTTTCAAATAAGCACTATCTGATTGACACATTAACACAAAATGCCAAAGAAAAAGACTGGACAACGGAAAAAGGCTGAAAAGCAAAAATTGAGACAGAAAGAAATACGCAATGCTCGTGGCCACGTAAACCTTGCCCAGCATCCGTGTAACCTGCCTATGGAATGTGATAAATGTCAAAAGTAAGCTCGACTATTTCAAACTTATTTAATAGGTGTCTTTGTGTTTTTTTTTATTTTCGCTTGATTGCTTAAACGAAATGTAGTAATTTGCTATATATGCGTAAGCAAAAAATTTGAGGAACGTTGAAACATAATGTTTAATATAACAGAACATATCTTCTACATTTTTTTATTAGGAAGCAAAAGAGTCGAGCATTTTGCTACTTCTGTTCAGCACTACAGCGATTACCAGCGTGTGCTGCTTGCGGGAAAGTGAAATGCATGGCAAAGTCCGGTGACTGCGTAGTTCGCCATCCTGGTACTTTTACCACAGGTCTTGGCATGGTGGTAAGAATTGAACGCATATGATAATAAATAAAAATCCTCTCACTCAAAAACTCTTAGCATGCATTTGACTCACTTTTTGGATGCTGGGTACATAGTGTTTCAGAAAGGTTAGCTAGAAACAATGTCAGTCAGTTATGTTCCAGGAATAGGTTTAGAGGCCCCTTTGATGTAATATTGACCTTTTTATCTTCATTTTACATTTTCACCTATCACAGTATTCACCTTAACCACTTGACTCCTCTCTACCTAAAGCATATTCTGAATTAGACCAAGTCAACTGACAGTTCAGTCAACTTCATTTCATTTTGTGAAATAAAGTTGCCATATTCAATCTAATAGTGATTTGTTCCGCAGTGAATAATGAGTGATCATTCATCTTTTCTTAGCAGCCATAAAATACCTATTTGTAATTTACAATAAAATTGTATAAAAGTGATCTGATATGTCTACATATCAATCACTATTAGTGGTGCACAATTGTGAATTATCTGGTCATTCTAATTAACTACTAATGTTAGTAATAAAATGAGGATTACTAATATTAGTAACTAATTTTAATTCAATTTCTATTCTTGCTAGTTGTTTGCGAATGAATTAGTTGTTCTATTTAGTTAAACATCATTTAAATCTATCTTGTTTGACAGTGTGTACAAAGTAAATTGAAAAAGGAATACAAAGAAAACATAGATTGAAACACAATTTCAAGGTTTAACTTGGACATTTTATTTTTAAATCCAAATTTACAACTTTTCTGAGTACCTAAAAAAAATCTAAATATTTAAATTTCAAGTATGCCGTAAAATCAATAAAAAGAGTTCTATTTGATAGACAAGATATTGATTTATAGCGACAATACTTTCAAAAAATTTAAGAGTGATTGTAATTGTGGGAGAAGGAAAGAATATTTATTACCAACACTAAACTTAGATCAATGAAGGTCATACACCAAAGATGGAATGGATTCACCAGACAGTTCTATCATCCGGTAAGGCATCCCTTTTTTTTTTGTTCTGCTAAGGAAAATGCATTGAATTACTTACCCTGGCTGCTTAGAGCCGGCAGTTATGTGGGGCTCTCCTCCCCAGAAGGGGGAGGCCTACCTACTAAAAACCTTAGCGATGGCCTTCCTCAGGCATATAGGGAACCCCCGGGAACGATGACGTCTCCGGGAACCCCCAGCCTCCGCTCCCCTGCCGATGCAGGTGCCGCACGTTTCTCCCGTGTCCCCGATCACGGGAGTTGCGTGGTCCCTCCCGGGTCGCCGTATCCGCGGGCGCGACTTGCT
Source organism: Scirpophaga incertulas (assembly GCA_036419045.1). Taxonomy (NCBI): domain Eukaryota; kingdom Metazoa; phylum Arthropoda; class Insecta; order Lepidoptera; family Crambidae; genus Scirpophaga; species Scirpophaga incertulas. Next base: position 25,047,168 of record CM071627.1, on the reverse strand, counting down.
CGGGATCGGCCATCTCCCGACCCCTCTCGGCGGCTTCCTTCTGGAGCATCACTGCTTCACAGAAGGAGGCCACAGCCTTCCAACCTCCCTTGTCCGCCAGCATTGCCGCAATCAATGCCGGCGGAGACAGATCTCGCCCGATCTCTGCGACCTAGACTCGGCGCTCGGAGGCCTACGCGGGGCACTCCGCCACCGTGTGCTGGGCCGAGTCTAGGTCGGATGCGCAGTGGTGGCATCGTGTCGATCCGTCCCGTCCTATTCGACACAGATACTCATCGAAGCAGCCGTGCAAGGTGAGTATCTGAGTTAACCGGTAGGTGACTTCCTCCTTCCCGCGGCGCCAAGCGAGGTACGGCACCGACGGCCCGCTGGCGCGCGCAGCTCCGTACTTTGAGCTGCGCACGCCAGGCCGCCACAATCCGTCGGTGCCACTGCCGCCTAGGCACTTCGTGCATGGGTTCCAGGTGCGTTCCCCCCGTCGCTCCCCCGGCTGACTTGCCGCGACGCATACGTCGCCGCGTACATGTCGAATGGGGGGGAGCGTCCCAAAACCGTCGCCGCCTCGTACGAGATGGTACGGTAGCCTTGTACAATCCGTATGGCCATTATCCGCTGCAGGCTCCGTCGCAGAACTCTGCAGCGGGGGGACCTCGCGCAGTCTCGCGACCACACGGGGGCCCCATACATGGCCACGGATAGCACGACGCCCTTGTAAACGACCTCGTACTACTGCAATAAGTTTGCTGTAGACGAGCTTGGGATAATTGTTTTACGTCTTCCCCATACCACTGTAAGCTCAACCCCATTGAGCTGGTATGGGCGCAGGTTAAAGGTTTTGTTGCAAGAAATAACAAAACATTCAAAATTATAGAAATGAGAGTCGCTGCATGGCTCATATAAACAAAGAAGAAAACAATATGTATGGACTTGACCACATGATCGAGAATTTATCGTACAGATTTATAAATAATGTCACCGACAGTGATAGTGATGATTCTATATCAGATGCTGCATAAAAACTAATAAAAAGAAATGTATTAACTTTAATTAATCATTTTCATTATAATTGTTATTCCATTTTATGTAATTTCTGTCTTATTGGATATGCGACAGAACTGCAAATTTCCTAACATTTTCCTTCATCTTTAGAGCACTCGGTGTTCTGTATAGACACTATAGGTACGCGGTCGTCGAAAAATACAAAAACTCATTCGTATACAAAGCAAAGCTTCAGACTTTTCATGTCGACCTTCGTAGTCATATTGCTGACTGTACATAGCACGATTGGAATGCGATGCTACATTAATCACAATAATAATTATAAGGAATTGTATCAATAATTCATTTTACTACTTCAGTATTTTTATATTCAGTGAACATCAGGTATTTCGTGTAATTAAAAATACGACTTTAGCCATATATGATAAGATTCTAGGTTAGGCACCTCTTTAATTACATGTAATTCCAATATTTACTGCAATATTGCTTTGCAGTATTTGCTGGTCAAGATTTCAACAATACATAAAGGGAGTTAGCTGTTATACTAATCGTTACCTCAATCAAGTACAAAATCAAAATAATATTTACTCATCATAGCCCTTTACAGACACTTTTTAATGCAAATGTAAATGAGAAAATGCAAAAAAAAATAATTATGTGCACACAAAAGGACCTCATATAAAAAATATGACTACAACGAACATTAGAATCATTTTGTCCAGAAGATGTGCATTCAGTTAGTACCTGGAGATTTCTAATTCTGAGCCGAATGGATGGCAAATCTGACATATTTTGAGTCTATGATAATGGGTACACGAATTCTCGTTTGACCACACGTATACAATCATCCTCCACATGGTCGGCAGGGAGTCACCAGATGCTATGCCAAAAGTTTTCATAATATTGACATTGTTCAACTGCTCTTCAACCACGTCTGTCCTTGGCAGAGAAGACCAGACGACCAAAGGTCAGGATGACAGATAAAGAACGCGGCTATATCTGCAATATCGATTGTAACTGTCCACGCGTAATTTATCTTGACAAAATAACAGTCAAATAATAAAGATACGTATGTTTGTTAATTTGCATCTAAAAATAACGGTTTATTGTATCAAAAGTTCCTATATTGTAAGACTAATATATATTTATTACTACTCCGAACTTCACTTTTTGTGAGTATTCAAATAAATGTTCGCCAAGAATAGTTTTTAGTATGAACACTCATAAGCAAAGCAATATTTTTTTAAGAGCTAGAATACTATTACGCAGCCTATCAGTGTATGACTAAGAGGCGTGTGTGCCTGCGGAAGGCGGGGTATACCCACAAAACTACCTCGACTTCCAGTTTGTCTATAGCTAGGGTCATTCAAGGTCTGGGGAACCCAATTTCTCCGGACCACCTCATGTCTGCTCGACCAGCTTTCGGCTCGGATCTTAGCGTATTTGGAAGATAACCCTAGACCTGTAACAGGGCCGGTAACATTGTGCGTCATGAACCAAGTCACCTCGGGCGGTCATATAAATGTAGATATAAGTAATTCTCCAACTCAATAACAAAGTTAAATTGGACTAGTCCTTTTTTATTCTTATTATTGAAGCAACAACAAAAAAAATTGTTATTAATTTGCAAAATCTTAATCGCTAAGATCTCTTCATGAATTCATATCTTCATCACAGTTGAATAGGGAAAATGGTTCATTAAAATGACCATTGACAATTAATAATTTTTCGGACATATTAATTACACTTTGTGCGATTTATAATTAAAAGTGATATTTATTGTGACGGCAGGGTGCAATTTGCGACTTCTGCGAAGCATGGGTGTGCCACGGCCGCAAGTGTCTAACTACACATGCTTGCTCCTGCCCGCTCGCCGATGCAGTCTGCTTGGAGTGTGAAAGAGGTAATTCCAATTTAGATGTAGATTATCTCAATCTACATCTGGTGTTCACTCACCTTGTAACGTAGTATTTTTTACTTTTGCTTTCTGCACAATTTAATCAACAAAAGACGTATGATCGAAACCTATACAGCTTCAGCATAAGTGCAACTTTTTTTTAGTCTTAATTATTTTTCATAAATGTTACTTATAACAAAATGGACATAAAGACAAAACATTTAGTTTCTGTATTTATTTAATTAACATACAGATGTGGTTAAGCCTGTGATAGGAGTTTTTAGTTGAGTTGTAATTTAAAACTTAAATTTCAATATACAGACCTTTTTTTTTTTGAGGGGGGAATGCAACCTTTTGCGCCATGACACCGCGCTGGCAAGACGCGGCCATGTGTGGGGCGCTCCGGTCAAGAGGACCGGCCTACCCACTAAAACCCCCCCGAGTTCTCTGGGCCCATACGGGGCACATGGCGGGGTGCGCTCTCGCGATTCGACCGCCATGTGTCCCGGGGTCGGCTCGACCAAGAGTTGGTCAAGCCACCGCCAAAGGAGGGACTGTCCGAGAACCCCTGGACAGTCCCCCAGACAGAGAGACTTCACCACGGCGTGCGTGCTTAGCCGGACGCGCACGCAGCCTCACGGTAGGGTCACTAGACAGGCAACACCGCGTTTGCGTGTGCCCGCCTACCAATACAGTATACATATCTATGGTGGTAGAGATTTGATAGGGTGAAGCCATAGACGGTAATAGTAAGTCTTAACATATTTTCATAACGTTATTAATTGGGAGTTTACTTAAAACAAATTCCTTTGTTTTGAATCATTAAAAGGAGTTTTCATTTCTTATCTCCTTGTTGGACGATTCCGTATTTGTTTTACTCGGTGATACTTCCAATTCGGAACGTGGCGTCTTGAATGTATGGTAAAGGAGAACTCTCCTTGGCTATTAATTGGCTGTTTCGTCTACGATTATTCATTGAATCGTCTACTGAGTACCGCGTTCGAGCAATCTTCTGACTCCTCTAACTGCTGCGCGCTCAGTACTTTTCAGTCTTGATCGATCTTCCGTCTGTGGGATTGCTCCCGGGTGGCGAAGGCCAGTCGGGGGCACCTGAGACGAAGAGGGTCGGTCACACCTCGTGCCTTGAAAATTCAAGACTACCCACCACCGGCTTTTCTTAGAAAATGTCGGATACCCCGTTGACAAAAACACCCCGGGAGAGAAGACCAGTCAAAGACTCGCCGATGCCCTCAACCCCCACCCTTGAAGGAGGGCAGGAGACCACCTTCCCACCACCAGTAGCTGAAGACCGCTGCAAGGGCTTCGCACAAAAGAAGCTGTTCAGTGATGTGACGCCAAGATCCCTCCACTCATCTAGGGAGTCAATATCGTCCGCAGCATCCTCTTGCTACGGCTCACCGATGCCCATCGCCGCGAGACCCATGAGCGCCGAGAGACCCGCAACAGCACCACCACCTACCACTAGGAGGGAAACGAAGCCAAAATTAAAAATCGCTGCCACCACAACGCCGACATCATCCACCTCCACCCAGCCGCTGGACTCCCGGAGAGCACCCTACGCAGCAGCCGTCGTGGGCAGTTCCAGGAAGCACACTACAAGGGACCCCAGGCTGTCGGGAAGAACAAAAAGATCGGCAGACAAGTGTTTCGACACGGAACACCGTCTGCTAGTGAAAACGCCAGAGGCTAAGCAACAGCAACAACAACAACCACAGATGCCATCACCGCAACCACGGGCGGCCAAGCGACACCAGGACGATGACGAAAACATGACGCAGCGAAACAAAAAGTTTAGGGTAGATCCATATCTACCCAATAAGATGCCTCGCGTCCACCGACACCTACCTCGCAAGACAAAAATAAAAATCCTGCGAAGTGCCCATCTCTAATAATTGAGACCCTACCAACTGGCCTCAACATATTAGAGAGATAAGGAAGATACTAGGCCACGACGCGAACGCCCGTGCCTACAACCAAGGCATAAGATTCATGCCTAACACAGAGGATGAATACCGAGTGGTTCAGCGTTACCTGACAAAAATCGAGAAGACGGAGAACATATCCTGGTTTTGTTTCTCCCTTCCCCCAGATAAAAATTTGAAGGTAGCCATAAGGGGACTGCCTCCAGGAACGGATATCGAACAAATCGTTGAAGGCCTCGCTTGTTTGGTATCAATGCCGAACATATTAAAAAGATCAGCCCGCGACAAGGACGACCTGGCTGCGTGTTCTTCGCACAGCTGCAGCGCACCCCCGATATAACACCGAGGGTGTACGAGATCGAGAAATTGCTCGGGCTGCCGATCCGAATAGAAGCCTGGCGCGGCAGAAACATTGTCACCGCTGCCAGTCCTTTCGGCACTCGTCGGCCAACTGCCACAGGACACGCGCATGCGTCATCTGTGGAGGCGAGCATGCCGCAAGGGACTGTCCACGGCCCAGAGATTAGTTGCCGACGTGTGCGAATTGCAGTGGGCCGCACACAGCAAACAACCCTAGCTGCCCGGTGTATAAACGAGAGGCTAGGAACAGGAAAGCCGGCACATTGGCGCGTACCACGCTGTCCCTGTGCCCGACAACAACGCAGTGGTCGATGAGACAGAGCCATCGGGCCCCAACTCATTGATGGCGGCTGCTAACGGGCCAGGAGGACCCTCAAAAAAAAAACGCCGAGGGGGCAGAGGGCGCAGAACAGAGGATACCACTGAACTGGGCGACCACCCACAACCAGTCGCCAGCATAGAGGAGCCTACCACCACTGTGACAGCCCCCGTGTTAACGGCTGTCCCGCCGAAACCACAGAGACCGCGCAAACCCAGGAGACCGCGATCGGTAGGCGCAGAGAACCCACAACTTCAAGAGCCATCTGAGGGACCGGTGGTCGGCGCCTCTAGCCAGAGGACGAAGGCGAAGCCGGGCAACCTCAGAACGGGCACCGACAGCCACCAAGCGGACTGCTGCCGAAATCCTTGAACAACTCATTCAAGTGATAAAAGGCGAGTTCGTCTCGGTTATGTCAGGCGAGAGCCTAACGACCGTAATCACAAGAGGTCTGATGGAGCTGTGGCGGCTCCTCAGTAAAACATGGACAAAGACCGACTGAAGATCATACAATGCCGGGGCCTTAATGAAACTAAAAAGTCCTCCTAAAGCGTCTGCTTGCAGAATACAGGGCTGACATAGCCCTGATAAGCGAGACACTTGAAACCAGGATCGGCACTTAAGCTCGCGGGATACCAAACCTACAGAAAGGATGAAGTACCCCCCAGGGGAACACCTATAGGGGATTGGCAGTGATAGTAAAAACCAAGATGGTACACTACACTTTGCCACTGATACCACTGGCTACCTCTTACGGTCTGGGTGTAGAGATAGCAGTCAACACCGGCCCACTCCGTGTTTTTGCATTTTACAAGCCACCAAGAGAGAGGGTACACGTGGGGGATATCCACCTTCTCTTGGACTCACCGGCACCAACCATCATTGCCTGGTGATTTTAATTGCAAGAACACGGCGTGGAACTCTGCCACCACATGTTCGAACGGAAGACGCCTACTGACTGATGCAGAAGCCAAAGAGTACCTGGTGCACGGTCTGGAGACTCCCACCCACTACCCATATAGCACCGCACAAACTCCTGACACCATAGATCTGATGGTGACCGCAAACATCCTGGAAACCACGATCACGCAGGCGGTCCTCGACGATCACATGATATCCGACCACCAACTGATACTGATAGACTGGTACTGATAGAATACCACCCACCTATTAAAGTCGAGGCCCCTGTCAGGAGAAGATGGGTAGATTGGATTTGGATTAGCCCAGCTAATCAAAAACTGCCTTACTTTCCCCACCACAACACCTGCGGATGTGGACAAACTGGCAGAGGAACTCCAGAAGTACATCAAGAAGGCTCTTAGCAATGCTCAACTGAGCGACAGACCACCCAGAAAAACAAACTTGCCACACGCTATACTCAGGCAGATTGAGGAAAAAGGCGTACCCGGCGTCTGTACCAAGCCACCCGCTGCCCACTGCTGCATAGACAGTTAAATAGAATGGCACAAAACATCTCAGCCAGACTCAAAGATTACCATCGTGAATCCTGGATCAGGACGATCAATAACGTGGCAGACGACTCCAACAACATCTACAGGCTATGCCGCGCCCTCACAAAAAAGCCACCACCAGTCCGACCCTTAAGAGCCCCTGATGGTACCCTTAAATACCGGGCGGAAGAGAGGGCCGAAATATTAGCAGACTACCTAGAGGAGGTGTTCCAACCCAATCCAGATGACGCCAAAGAACACACAAAGACTGTGAATGCTTACCTGGATGAATACCTGGAGAGACCCACAGAAGGAGAAGAACGAGACTCCATCTTCTTCACCCCAGGACAGATCTCCAAAGCATTAAAGAAATGCCCGACCCGGAAGGTCCCCGGTCCAGACGAAATACCTAACGAGCCTCTCCGACACCTCCCACCGAAAGTAGTGGCAGCCACCACACGCCTCTTTAACGGAATCATCCGTACCCAGCATTACCCTACCAGCTGGAAAGAGGGTAGAGTGGTGATGATCCCCAAGGCGTCAAAGAATACCACCAAGGCGAGAGCTACTGACCCATTACCCTTCTGAATACAATCTCCAAGGTGTTTGAAAGGCTGCTTCTGGCCATATTGCATCGGCACATATCACCTCGTGCCGAGCAATTTGGGTTCAGACCAGAACACTCTACGACTCACCAGCTAACGAGAGTGCTTCATTACGTGGCCAGAGCAATGAACAAGATAAGTATGCAGTCGCAGTGCTCCTGGATATCGAAAAGGCGTTCGACAGAGTGTGGCATGAGGGCCTGCTACACAAGATGGCCATTTCTACTACTCCACGACGAGTAGTTAAGACAGTGGCCTCCTACCTCAGAGAACGCCATTTCCGAGTGGCAGTGGAGGGTAGAGAGTCAAGCAAAAGACCAATCAAGGCGGGAGTACCCCAAGGCAGCTGCCTGGCACCGACTCTCTACTCCCTATACACTGATGACATCCCGGTGAGTCCAGGAGTACTGTTAGCCCTGTATGCAGACGACGCCGCATTTCACACTGCTTCCATCAAGCCACGGGGTGCCATTACCAGGATGCAGACCCAGCTGGACGCCTTGCCAGAATGGCTGGCAAAATGGAGATTGATGCTGAACATCAAAAAGACGCAAGCCGTACTATTCAGCGGGGTGCGGAATCAGCCTTCACTGACGCTAATGGGCGAAAGGGTGCCATGGCAGAAAACAGTTACCTACCTGGGGGTAACTGTCGACAGATACCTGTACATGGGCCGACACGCAGATAACGTCATTAACAAGGCCAAATCCACAAGAATCAAATCAAATCAAATCAAAATAATATTTATTCAACATAGACCTTTACAGGCACTTATTGACGTCAACAAACAAAACAAAAAAAGCTTAAATAATAAAAAAAAAAAACAAAAACCTTGTCCGTACGTACGAATAAGGAAAAAAAAAAGAAAAAATATATTGACTCGACACCTGTTCGGAAATTGGGAGAGAGAAGAACAGGCAAGAAACTCTGAAGGTCTATTTTTTATCTCCTCTTTTCAATGTTAATAATTATAATAATATAATATAAAAATACAATATAGTATAAGATACAATCATACCTAATACGATTACAGTCGTATGTATGTTTACATACACATATAAAACAATACAATATTATAAATAATGTTACCAAACATGGCTCTATGAATAGTGTCCCTATTTCCAAATACTGTGATCATTTAGACCGCCGCGACAAGGACCGCGCTAAGGCCCCTATTAACATCCACGCTGCCACTGAAGCAAAAGCTATCGCTGTACAAGATGTACGTGCGCAGCAGGCTGACATATGCTGCCCCCTCCTGGATGGCCTTAATCAAGAAGAAAGCAGGAAGGAGGTTGGAGGTGCAACAAATTCTCACTTCGCCCGCTAGCGCAGGCCCCACGCTACGTGCGAAATGACGTCATTAAAAGAGACCTTAGATGCCAAAGTCTGCTAGAATACTCGAAGAGTCTTGCGCGGAAGATGTATGAGAGGGCTGCCAGATCTCAGCATCCTCTCATCAGAAACATTGCCCCGCAGCACGCCAGACCACCCGGCTTAATGCCTTAAAAGTTTCGTCAAGCAATCCCAGATAATGGGTTCACGGGATACCTAGGAATTATCCCAAATATAGGGCGTTTGTTCCCGTCTCCATCTCAGCTCGACTTCCTGCACACAGCCATGCGGTGGTGTCCGATATGAAACGGTGATGTCTAGTCAATCGGCGGAAATCCCTGCAATCGCTATTTAAATCATAATTTAAAAGGTAACCTCATACAATTTATATCTCTTCGTGTATGTAAACCGCCGTATTTTGTAGGAATTGGTGTTTCTCGACATCCATCTTAAGCGACGTGTGGAGGATGGCTCAGCTTAACAAATGGACTAGTAAACCTATATTTTAGTGCGAAGTACCCATATCCTAGAGATTGTTTAATGAATCTATATTTTTTTTTTCTTTATGTTTAAAGAGTTTTTGTTATGGTTTACATAAAGTACCCTATTTAAGGACTTAATTATAAATTACAGATATGAATTTCTGTGTTTAATTTCATCACCTAACCATTTGAAGGTTTGTGTGTATTTATGTGGAGGCGCCCATATTATTGGTTATAAATATCTACATACGAGGGGTGATCAAAAAGTAATGATAAACGGATATTTGTAAATATAATAAAATTCAGAAAAAATATTTGTTCAACTCCCTGGAGTTAATATTTTTCCTGCACAAGTTCCCGGACAAAAAATGGTATAAATAGGACGTCATTTTTAAAAGTTAGAAAGAAAGAAAGAAAAAACATTTATTGACTCGCACAGACATACAACATTACACATAATAAAATACAATAAATAGTTTAAAATAAAGTATAGACATGTGCCAAGCCAAAAGGTTCCTACCTCAGCATGTGCTTTGCGCCATATATGATGCCGCAAAGCGCTGATATTCTGGCAGGGCCTTTCCATTTGTGACGTACGGGAAACAATAAATAATACACAATTATATATTAATTGATAAATATACATTATTAATATTATACATAACTTAAAATAGACATACATAACTTATAATACACATGATAAAAGTATATGATAGTACTATAAAAATATATATAAATGAGATATTTTGGTGGTAGTAGTGGCGTACATGCTTGTGTTTGCGTCCAGAATCGTTTCGAATATTCAATCTGTGGTGCCATTTTATAGTGTATTCCAAAAGTAAGGTAATACCATTTTCATCCCACCACCTCGGAAAGTGTAATTTTGCGCTTCGAAATCTGGCTGGAAAATTCTATTTTATTCGCTTGAGCGGCAAAGTAGATTTGAATTTAGAACATCACATATAATGAGTACTCAATATAATTGTAAATTCAAAACGTCATTAAACCTATTTAATGTAACCTCTATGGTGCCAATTTATGATTAGAACTTTTTAAATTGTGAAAAAATTTAAATTTGGAACCTTCTTGGTTTCTGTTTTATTTGCGTGCTTTGCGCCATTCTAGTTTTTCACGTTTTATTGCTTAACCCATTAGCGCCCTCTGTACTAAATAAACGACACCATTCAAAACTGTAATAAAAGTTTGTTGTCTATTAATATGACTAATTAATACTTTAAATAAATGATAGATGGCGTCAGCTTCTATGAGAGCATAAAAAAGTCAAGAAAGTAATCGGTTAACCGCCATTTTTTGACATTTTCGTGCGCGATTATTTCAGTTGCTCAGATAAGTCAATTATTTATCTTTTTAAATAGGTTAACGTATATATTTTAGTGTAATTATGCATTTCATATTTAAATTATGATAGTAACTTACTGTATTAGATAAAATCTAGAATTTATCACGTATCTTGTGAGTTGGATTACGATATACCTTGATGTCGTTCCTTTAGTACACTGGGCTTTAGTGTTATATTTTATTTGCAGAAAAAAATGAAGCGATTCTGTGCTGCAAATCATTATCGCGGGCTTGAGGAAGCTGTAAACGCCATTGAGGAGGATGAGAGTGATAACGAGTATGATCTTATTATTTTACCGCCTGGACCTGATGTATTGACGGACGAAGAAGAAGGAGAAGAGGACTTACAAACGTCAATACTACCGAAAGATATTCCTGGAATATTCCTGGAACAATCGAGGTAGTACGTCGACGACATCATTCATCTGAAACGTCCGAATGGGAAGATAGTGACGATGAACCTTTGTCGAACAAAAGAAGGCGTACCAATGCAGGTGATGTTTTACCGACGTGGAGGAAATGTTCACCATCTTATTCATCGTTTTCCCAACCATTAGAAAATAGTACACGTTCATTACAAAAAACTCAACTAATTGAACAGCTAAAAAATCTTTCACCAGTAGAAGTCTTTGATAAAATATTTGATGCCGAAGTTTATGATTTGATCCTAAGTAACACACAGCTTTATGCAGGACAAAATAACAGACATGGATTTGTGTTAGATAGAGATGATTTGCGCAGATTTCTGGGAATTCTTATTTTATCAGGATATCACAGATTGCCGAGAGAGCGTCAGTATTGGAGTTATGATGAAGATCTTGGAGTACCTCTTGTTGCCCGGTCCATGTCTCGAAACAGATTCCTTGATATAAAAAGAAATCTGCATTTAGTAGACAATAGTTTAGCATCTACTTCAAATGACAAGATGTTCAAAATCAGGCCCTTGGTCGAATCTCTAAATCAAAAATTTTGTCAAAATGGTGCTCTCCATGAAGACATATCGATAGACGAATCAATGATAAAGTATTACGGTCACCATCCATCAAAACAATACATCAGGGGTAAACCAATCAGATTCGGCTATAAAAACTGGGTGGCCGCTAGTGCTGATGGTTACTGCTATGTATTTGATTTATATTGTGGCAAATCTATTGAAGCTACGAACACACCGCTAGGGACTCGAGTGGTTACCTCATTGTTAGATAAAATGCCACTAGTACCTGCTGAGCATAACATATATTTTGATAACTTCTTTTCTAGTTATAACTTGTTTATCAAACTAAAAGAGAGTGGGTTCAGAGCAACGGGAACAATAAGAGACAATCGGACAAAAAAATGCCCTCTTACTTCCGTGAAGGACATGAAAAAATCTGAAAGAGCTCATTTTGTTTACCGGTTTGATACAAATAACGAAGTTTTGCTTGTCAGGTGGAAGGACAATAGTGTATGCACTATTGGTACGAATTTTGACACAGTTGAACCTATGGGAAAAGTCAAACGGTGGTGTTCACAAAGCAGACAGAAGGTTGATGTGAATATTCCACATCTATTTCAAACCTATAACAAGTGTATGGGCGGCGTCGATGTTATGGATGCATCTATTTCAATGTATCGAGTGAGTATACGTGGAAAAAAGTGGTGGTGGTCTATTTTCACCTACTTGCTTGATATGTGTGTATCTAACGCTTGGTGTTTACACAGCATGAGCAGCGAGGAACGCTTTGACCAGCTGGATTTACGGCGACATGTAGCGAGACATTATCTACAGCGTAACAACATTATCAAAAGCCGTCCATCTAGTACTGAAATAGCAGGACCTTGCCCAAAAAACAACGGACATAACCCTAAGAAGCTGCCCAAACAATTGAGATGTATTTTGTGTCACACGCGTATAAAATGGCAGTGTAGCCAGTGCCAGAAGACATTGTGTATTGATAAAGATTGTTTCACCAAGTATCATGCATAAGCGCCCGCTGTACTATAAAAAGTACGGCCCCAAATATTTTTTTTTATTTTTTTCATTTTATTTTTAACAGTTCAATACGTCTTTATAGTGCCTAAGTACCCTATTAATAAAGCTATATTAATAAAAACATTACTCGTTTTAATTTGGGCGTTAATGGGTTAATATAATTTGTCATTATAAATTGTTTTCTTTTTCATTTTGTCATTTCCTCGCTGAGGTGGGATGAAAAGTTACGTATTGCACTTGAGTGGAAAGATTTTTCACCTTGTGCTCGTTTGTTTCCCTCGCTGACGCTCAGGATTCTAATTTAGAATCACTCGCTGCGCTCGTGATTCAACTTTAGAATCCTTCGCTTGCTCGGTCATCCAAATCGAGCACGCGGTTAAAAAGGAACTTTCCACTCTTGTATAATAAATAACTATTGTTATTTTCAATTTATGTTTGTTAAATTTGAGTTCTTAGTGTTAGTTATTTTTAACATATTATTTACTTATATTAACATTATAATATACTTGTTACGTGATTAAGCTGATGGCCTATTGCCAATGCTTTAAATAAATAAATTTATAAAAAAATATAGTGTATTCCAATCACAGAGTACTTTTTAATTCCAATTCACTTATTTTGTGCTAAAATAATACATAATCGAATTTTAATCTATTTCGTATTTTCGTCAAAAATTAAAAATTCCTTTATCTTTGTGCACGAAATTAAACATATTAGATAATATAGACATATTATTATTATCAATAAGGAACAAACAACAATCACAAAGAAAATACCTATATTCAGTCCTGCGTCATATGAGTCAAGATTACTAGTAGCTAAAGCAGGATTTTGAGAAAAATAAGCAGCAAATGCTTTATTTTATTAATTTCCAAAGAAAAAGTGTTCCCAGAACTTCTGATTGTTTCCGTTTCCTTATTTTTTTTAACATAATCTTGAAAGACAGAGACAACAGAAGTTGTTGTTATAGCATACAGTCCTAATAGTGTCCTCCTGCTTTTAATTTACATTATTTTACAACCTTTTGCGGAACTATATGATTGTTTTTATTTCTAAATTAAATAAATTATTATATAAATAATTGACATATCCGTTTATATTCTGCAAAGATGTAATTTGAGATACTATCTTCCAATTGCATTTATTTAGCCTACTGCTATATATAGGTCTGCGAATCACTTCAGCTTAAGAGCTAATGTGGGTGTTATTTATTCTACTTGGTTCGTTAAAAACGTAATGCAAATCAAATTATTTAAATAAATTGGACATATATGATAGATCTATATTATTATTTTTTATACACACACTATTCTGAACTTTGAATAAGTGGTATTATGTGTTTTCGTTTTTTTATATCAAAATTAATTATCGAAGATCCACTTCTCATTGCAGATTGTGTAGTAAATGAGCTTTTCAACACTTTAATCGCCATCGCAATTCATCAATTCATAATTTTTAGCTAATGCTCGGTAACACATAATATGTGAGTATTTCACAAAGTTGAAGCAAATTAAATATAATAATTCGTTATAGGGCTTGCTCTAATTATTCAATAGCACACTTCCTCTATTGTCGTATGTGTTCGAAATTGTAGGTTATAAGAAGAAAGGCTACCTCTCTTAGCTATCGGCATAGCAACAGTGCTTGCATTGGTGTGTTCTAATTTAGTGCCCAATATACTAGGTTTTCTAACTTTATATTTTATATTTCAATATCTAATATGGTCTATGTAGGTGTTCCAGATTTTTAAATTAACACTTAAATGCAATATTCTTAAGTAACAAAAATATTTTTTTAAATTATTTGAGATTGTATTGTGATATGGATATAGTGTTATGGACGCAGGTGTGTGGGAGCACGGTGGGCGCGTATTCCGCTGTTGCTTCTGTCAGGGGTTCCTGTGTGAGGATGATCAGTTTGAACACCAGGCGTCGTGCCAAGTGTTGGAAGCGGAGACGTACAAGTGCCAGTCATGCAACCGATTGGGCCAGCACTCATGCTTACGTTGTAAGGCATGCTTCTGTGAAGAGCACGTGAGGCGCCACGCGGCCAAAGCTAAAGCTAAGGAGGCACCGCCCTGCCCACGCTGTCAGTTGCCCACCCTTCCAGTGGCCGACCTCAGTCTCTCCAGTAAGTATTACTTTTGGTAATTTAAACTGTCATCAGTTTATTTCTTTCTACTACACTCAACGTAATATATATATATATATTATATATATATATATATATATATATATATATATTATATATATATATATATATATAATATATATATATATATATATCATGAAAATAATTCTCAAAAATTATTGATCTTTATCCTTCTGAATGTACATACTATTTCGCACGAGTCTCGAACGCTCGAAAATGAATTCACAATTGATATCGCTCTTTATTTACTTTAGTGGGTAGACGTTTCGCCGGCAGAAAAGTAACTCTTAAAGAAGAAACAAGTTTGATTAATAATTAGAGCTATAATTACATTCTACGAAAAATTTAAAAAAAAATTGTATGTCTTACACTTTTGGGAGTAACACAAGAAAATTTCTAAATGAACGGTAGAAGAGAAATAAAAGGCATATGTGCTTATATGGATGTGCGTAAAATATAAAATTTGTAGACTTTGAATCTTGGCAATATTCAATATCTTGACATACCCGGTAACTATTAAATGTGCGATGGTACTGTATACCTATATAAGTAGCTCTTAATTTTGCAATAATCAAGTGTTTGTCAACATCACGAAAGATACAAAAAAATTTTGCTTTAAACATCACTAAAGAATTCAAAAATTGTCTTTTGTTCGGCTAGTAATTCTAACTACCATCAAGTGTTAGAATTTTTACGTATTTTGTCTTTTTTTTAATAATACCCACTTAAGGGTGAGACCGACAATGTCAAGAGTTTTGGAAAAGGAGAACATATCAGAGACTATAAAATAATGACCTTAGTCCAAGAAATAATTACAATAGTTATTAAAGTACATATCCTGAAAACTTCACAAGCCAATTTTTCGTTATGAAATTATTGATTAAAATTTGATTAACCGAGCGAATAGATTTCTTTAAAATATGGAAATAAGCACACCAACAAATCTATTTTTATAGATTTTTGAACTTTTATATATCTTTTATCAAACAATATATTTATGGGAAATGAAAACATAGTGATGTGACGATAGAAGCCATAGATTTTCAGGAGAAAAAAATATTACTCCAGCGTGGTTTTCCAAGGAGAAAACAGGAGACTACGTTTCTAAATATGCCCTGATGTTTCCTCTTAACGGCTGCGCAACCTTTCATTGGTATAAAAAAGGTGAATAAAGGTTCAGTAGGTCGGTTATCTAAGAAGACTCATACAAAAATTATTAATAAAAATCATTGAAATAAGTATACTTTACAGGAAGTTTGTAGATAAATATCATATTTACTACATATTACTTACATATTTCGTTTAAAGCACTCACAGGAAAAAATATTTTTCAACACCATTGTTCGTATTGTTATTACATACCTACTACTACACTACACCAATTTTAGTTTCAATGTTAATAAGTAGAAGAAGTGATCCATACTATGACAGGACCCGACAGAAAAAATGAAATATCATAAAAAGGTTGCAAATATATAGTCGTCGAATCATAGCCTATCTTCTAATAAAATTAATTTTGTATATTTTATTAATATGAAACAAACTATTGCAGCGCGCACTCATCGCTACGGGCGCCAGACAGCGCCAACGGACGATGATGACGATGCTCCCGCCTATTCTGGTAAGATCCGTGAAATTCACCTACACTATTCCACTTAAAAGAGTTCGCTATCATTAGATCTGTCTTTCTATTTTAAAGCCAATTCCTAAATATTACTAGAGTAATGTGAATGTCCTTTCTTTAACAAGACATACCACAACCACAAAACATAGGAGTAGATCGTTAACACGGGGTTATCACATTTTTTGTTAGACTTTTCCACATTAATAGTAAATAGTTCGTGTATGAAGGAGATTAGGAATAAAATATAGTTATAAATATATATGTATGAAGTTTTTATAATAGTATTCTAGGCCATTTAAAAAGCATTAAAGTTTTGGATTGGAAAAAACTTATAATTAAATTGACTGCTGTAATTCTAGGCATTTTAGGGAATCATGGTATGTATATAGATAGACTATAGTGGATATACAACGTGTCCCAAAATTCAACGATAAGCGGCCACCAGAGAGTGGATCTACTCATCGCTACTCGAGAAAAAATAGAAGAAAAAAAACCGTTTTTTTTTTAAATTACAAAATAAAAATGAAATTATTCGAAAATCTACACCCCTTATGGTATTTTTAACTACCATCACTACAATTTTTCAAATATTTCACATATTTTTTTTGTATTGGCAATCTAAGTAACATTGCTATCCACCAAAACCATTAAAAGTACCCGAATACAGATAGTTTTATAAATATAATAAACATTATATAATAAAAAAAATATAAAAATTTATCAAAATATTTTTTTCTACTGAAATTTTCAAAGATTTTTACTTTCAATTCACTTTCACGCATCGTGGTGTATAAAAATTGTATCGACACTACTATGACAAGTTATTTAAAAAATTGACGCAACTAACCAAGATTCCAAAATGGAAACTAGCCCCAAAAAATACCAACTAATCATAAACAAAAACCGAAAGTTTTAGTTCTTACTGATATTTACCATGGCTTGGTCCATGTTTTCGTTACATGTTCTTAGAATTTGAATTGGAGATGTGCGTAGTTAATAACATTTAAAAAGTAGAGAGAGATAGGCCGATGAGTATTATACGTTAGAGAGAGATAGATGATGTTGGTTAATAACAATAGGTAATAGGGCAGGTAGACAAGTTGCTGACAAGTCAGTACGATCTGTTCTTTTGTTTATTTGCACACCTTTCCGTATTTAATTGATGTGGTTCCCGTACTAACGACTTTTGGCTTCTCTTTTTGTACTGTTGATCTGAACTAACCTGGCATTATTTTGGACTGTGATTGTGTTTTGTGAATTGGAATTTTGCCGTATTTTGGACTGTGTAGCGTTTATCATGCCGCTACCGTACACGCCGTTGGAATATGCTAATATGCATCTCATTTATGGAGAATGCCGATGCAATGCTAACGCTAGCAGATTGAATCGAGAAAGGTACCCAAATCTTTTAAGATACCCGGATTATCGAGTATTCATTAATGTGCATCAAGCGTTTGCGGAGGGTCGTTTATCATCTGACAGGAGAAACGCTGGAAGACCTAGATTAAAACACGACGAAGAAGTAGAAAACGATTCAACTACATCGGTATGTGCCATAGAACGAGGCACGGGAATTCCAAAAAGTTCTGCACATCGAATCATTAAACGTCACAGGCTTCACCCATATCACTACAGGCGTGGGCAGACGCTATTACCGCGAGACTATCCACTGCGGGTCGCATTTTGTCGCGTGATGCTACAAAAACACAGGGATGATCCCCAATTCTTGGATAAAATTCTATGGTCGGATGATACAACCTGCAAGAAAGATTGTTCACAATCACAATCTTCACAACTTACATTGTTGGAGCAATGTTGGTACAATGAAAATCCGCATCTGATGAGGCAAGACAATTCTCAATATCAATTTAAAGTTAACTTATGGACGGGCATATTAAACGGAAAAGTAATTGGGCCCTTTAAGTTACAAGGAAACTTAGATGGCCATAGTTATTTGAACTTCTTACAAAACGACTTGCCAGAATTATTAGAAGACATGCCTTTACGTGATTTACTATTATATTAATATTTAAACCAAGAGTATCCAGAACGTTGGATCGGGAGACATGGTCCTATCTTATGGCCACCCCGTTCGCCTGACCTAAACCCACTGGACTTCTACTGGGGCTGTCTCAAAGAGATAGTTTACGCCAAAGTCATTGCAACCAAAAAATCACTCAGGCTGCGGATCATATTAATGCCGGAAGACATGCACGGCGAATAAATGCGATGTCGTGCCTGTATTAATGCTGATGGCAAACAATTTGAACATTTACTGTAATATAAAGTAAATTTAAAATTATTTATACCAATCCTTTTTATTCAAGCAATATTTATCACTAACAAAAGTCCTGTTTCGAGCCCATAGTATAATAAGACTTATTATTAATAAGTAATACATTTAAAATTATTGGTTTTTGTTTATGATTAATTGGTATTTTTTGTGGCTAGTTTCCGTAAAGTATTATACCATTTTGGAATCTTGGTTAGTTGCGTCAACTTTTTAAATAACTTTCAATAGTAATGTCGATATAATTTTTATACACCACGATGAAAGTGGACTGAAAGTAAAAATCTTTGAAAATTTTAGTAGATTTTTTTTTTATATATTTTTGTGTAAAAACTATCTGTATTCAGGTATTTTTAAGGGTTTTGGTGGATAGCAATGCTACTTAGGTTGCCAATACAAAAGAAAATATGAGAAAAAATACCATAAGGGGTGTAGATTTTCGAAGAATTATATTTGGTAATATAAAAAAAAATAGAAATTTTTTCTTATATTTTTTCTCGAGTAACCATGAGTAGGTCCACTTTCTGGTGGCCGCATATCGTTGAATTTTGGGACACGTTGTGTAAGAAAATATACATTAAACTTCGAAATCGCAAACTAAAGTTTCGACTCTGATCTTATTGATCTTATTTTATATCTCTATGCACAGGTGACTACTACACTGTAGAAAGCGGGGACTATGGATACTCGAGTTCTGACGAGTCAGGCTCGGGATCAGACGAGTCGGACGAGAGCTCGGACGAGGAGCGGGCCGACTAACGCGTCGATTCCTTATTGCACACGGCAACACAGTCTTTAAATGTTACCTTGATCACTTTCGGTCAGCGTTTCTTAACCTCCACGAACCCCCGAATTATTTATTTAAAAAAAGAATTCCACTCATTTATTTTAGTATTACAAACACTGATAAATAAATATTTAAAATAATATTAGTGTAAAGGTTGGTGCTCCTTTTTTTCGATTGTATATATTTAATTATAGTCCCAGTGTCTCAGAACTGTGTGCGGACCGCGCATTGTGTATGCAATACTACTTTAACCCGTTCCCAATAAAGGCGAGTTTTGTAGATAAAATGTAAAGTTTGATGTGGTGTTAACTGTGCAGTGGCGACTCATCAATCATAGTTGTTGAGTTGTTAGTTTGTAATAACACATTTTTGTAATTTTAACCAAATTTGATTAGTAAATTCCTCTATAATTCGAAAAACAAAAAGATGTATTTTTTTACCTTATGATTAAAATTAGTTTGTATGTTTGTTTGTTGTAGTTGTATGAATATTTTGTAATAGAGAAATATTTGATCGATTTATAAACGAACAGAAAAGTATATAATATAATAATATAAAGAAGATTCTTTTTTTCACATGTAGTGTATATAAAAATTGTAATGAATAACTTTTGCTGTACTATTTGTATCTGGCTGGTTCTGATGATATTAAAACGATTACATTTAAAAAAGAATCAATCAATAAAATGTTATTATCAGCTTTTAAATTTGTTTCTTTCTATCAAAATTAATGAATCTAATAAAAAAAAAATACGATACACTTTAAAATTTTATAATAATTAATTTAAAACTGCAACGTAAGCCTCGATAAGTGACACTGTCTTGAGCCATAAACTTGTGACGGTAATGGAGCTAATGCAGTGTCGGTATTTTCTTGCATTGTTAATAGCATCTTGAAGTTTATAACACATAAGTTTAACAGTATTTGAAAAATATTTTGCTCTGAAAAAAGTTATTTTAATCGTCGCATTGAAGAGACGTTCGAAGCATCGAAACACATTATTAGCATTGCATAGCATTATCATCTCTACTAATTGTCTCTCTCACGTCATCTAACAAATATGTCCGCGCGTGACGCCTACGATCGAACATGCGCAAGGACGAACATTTTCCTACTCTTTAATTGGTGCCAAATTCTGATTGTGGGATCTTCCCAATATTTATAATAATTAGTTACGATTGGTTTTAGTCATAAGAATTTGTATATAAATATAGGTACAATAAATCATTCTGAAATGTCTACGATGTTCTGCACAAACTGAGTTTCTTGCTTTTTTGAAAGAGAATTTTTGATCTACAAAAGTGAAAACAATAGTTTGAGCGGAGGAACCTAATTACGAAGTCTACAGCCGGAGGCTCCAAAAAATATCAAACTTTACTTTAAAATTATTTAATTAAAAGAAATTACAATAAAATTACGAGCTAGATTTTAAGTGACAACTCTTCGATGTTAGAAGTAATTCTGAGCTCCCATTCTAATGCGCCTATTAATGAAGACTCCGTCTGCGTCATCTTTTGCTGAGGCTGCACCTCGTGCCAGTAGTGCCGTGTGCACTGTTGATGTGGGGCAATGCTGACACGGCGATCTTCGTATATTAGGGTTCCGTAACACCTCCCCCCGAAAAACAGCCACCACCGATGAATTTCGCAGTAAATTGAGGTGGGGGTTGATTTGAAGTCAATCTTCCTTTGGGTTCTGGAACAGCATACTGATATCGTCCGTTTTCTTTATCTTGAAGATTAGGATTGTTAGCGGCCTTCATGCAATATTTTCTGTAGAGTATAATTATTAATACTGCACATATTATAATCAATATAATATATAATGGAATGGTCGTGTGATAGATACTGTAATCATTATCTATATTGAAGTCGAGTGGCAATGTCTGTGAATTTTTTCTATTAGTATTGTGAAGTTGATCTAAATTCACAGAATTCAGTTTAAGCTTGCTATGAGTGGTAGCAGAAGTATATGTTGCGGCTGAGGTATGTCCATTAGTTTTAGGACGTGTCCCTTCAGTCGATCTTTAGCATTTGTAATCAATAATTGTGAAGTTTCCAGATAGCATGATTGAGGAATGATTGTAAGATTACTTCCATGATATTCTTTATATAGGTCTTGGCCACATGATAGATGTACTTCGTAGTATTTGGGAAATTAATAGTGTAGTGGCGATCGTCTAATACGTCATATGCTGGTTGATCAAGAGTGACGGTGACAGGATTACAGGTAGTGTTGCGTTGTTGTGTAGTAATTAACTGATGAATGCAATCTTTAGATTGTCGCCTTTTTAGACTTTGGTTTTCTATGCACAAGAACCATTTACTGGTCTTCGGGCATTCAGCCTCTATGTGCTTGAAATCTTTCTCAAAAATGGCTAGGAAAGGGAGGAACTAGGACTTCATTATTTTTATTAGGGACTATAGATAATTGGAATTTTAAAAACTATTACAATTTTGTTATCGGTATAGTATGAGCCTACCTTAATAATGTCGTAATATTCCCTAATGTCTAAATCTATTATTCTGTCATTTCCGTATAACGTAACTAATTTATTTATACATGTTTGGATTTCATATGAATTTAAAATTGAGTGGTGCATACTAGACACTCGTATAAAAGCTAAAACGTTTTGTAACCTATTTAATTCTAACGAAACTAAATCTACATTATCTCCTAGTATTATAAACACTGTTGCTAACTGAGCAAACTTATTAATTTCAGTATCTTTAGTGCTATCTACTTGAATGATATTATTTATTGCAGACTCTAATTTTTGTTGATTATCTACGATTTTGTCTAAGATTTGGCCATACTGAGCAGATAAATTTTTTGATAAGCTAACGTGGTAATCAAATTCTGTTAATAACTTATTCTCATTCTGTTCTATTCTTTTTAATGCCTGATCGTAATTAATAGCGTCTGTGTAATGGAGATTGCCTGTTATGCTTTTTATGATTGATCCGAGGCCGTCGATGAGTCCTCTTTTGACACGTTTTAACTCAAAGGTTTGCAGTTGCTCAGATAAGTTATTAAGTTTAGACTTTAAGTATTTTAAGTGGGGTTTAAAAAGTGAAAGTGATCTATTATTTATTTCAGGTGTATTAATATCTAATTGAATATAAATTTTATCTATTTCATCTTGTAAGTTCTGCAAGTCAATATATTGTAGGAATGAATGGTAATGGATAGGATTCTGGATGGACCTAGCTTAAAAGGGAGTATTCCAGGACCATTATCGAGACTGTCAAGTTTTATCTCCTGCGTTACTACTGTTCGTAGGAGTAGATGGAGAATCAGGATCGTTCTGTAACAATTGGGAACTTTTAGGACTTGTTTCAATCTAGTTTTTCTTTTTTGTATAATATGGATAGGGAAATATGCCATTACAATTATCTGCCATTACAACGTCTTGTGTATAACGTGGGGCTAATTTTTGTCGGGATGCAAAGAGATTTTTTATGAAAATTTGTTGCTCGGGGTGTATTCCTTTTCAGGATTTCTGGTCTGATTGATGTTGGTCATTATATTTTTTACGGAAGTCGTTACAGTTACTCTGTATTGCGTTATAAGCTTGTGTCATTTTATCTTTATGATTTGTCATGTATTGTTGTAGGAGATGAACCGTCAAGTCTAGGTCAAAGGGGTCTCGTGGGTCAAAATGTCCAGTTATGACTTCGATAGGTCTGCATTTTGTAAAACTATGAATACTACTTATAGGCCAAAAGGGCATAGGGCATAAGGTTAACTACAGAATCGCTTTTGTGACTAATTTTCAGGATACGTAGATGCTCTAAAATTGTTGAGTGAAATCTTTCAACATACCATTTTCGTTAGGGGCGTGTGGAGCTATTTTATGGTGTTGGATCTTGTGTAATTTACAAATTCAGCTATGAGCTGATTGGTGAATTCAGGTCCGTTATCAGAAATTAAAGTGATCGGGATACCATGGTGAGTACAAAAATTTAGTAAAGGAACGACACTTATCGCAGTTCCATCTCGCAAGTGATAAGCTTGAGCGTACTTAGAAAATGCGTCTACTAAAGTTAAGAATTTCTCGCTTTGTATAGTTAATAAATCTACATGTAATAATTCAAAGGGTCTGCTGGCTGAAGGCACTATTTTAAATTGCTGTTTAATAGGATTGCGGTCATACTTTGCTTGACCACAGACTGTACACTCGTTAATAAATTTTGTAATTTGTTCTCGCATTTTAGGCCAGTAATATTTGTGAGAAAGAGCTAAATAAGTTTCGTTTATACACGATGGTTAGTTTTACCGTCATGATATTTATTAATTATGTCCTGCTGTCTTAAAAATCCCTTACGTTTTCTAATTCCTTTTTTGTTAGTAACAAGTGCATTGCTGAGCTTTTAAATGTGCTTTGAATTATAGGTATAATGGAGTACATAGCTAATGGTGGATTAATAAGTAAACCTGTCTTAATTTTAGGATTAACGTATTCCTTAATAGCGCTAATGACATCTTCCTCTAGGTTAGTCTCTGATATTTGTACAGCTATTCGAGTATGAGTTTCAAATGGCTTGGTAACAATAGTACGGCCTTTGATGTCGCCTACAACAGATAAAATTAATTGTCTCGAAAATTTATTTAAAGGATCATCGGTGATTGGTATTTCTAAAATAGGATTTTCGTTTTCAGTATGAACGGTTGCAGTTGCTGAGTTTTCTGAGGGGTGAGGGGCTGTTATAGTTCTCGAGTCATCCAGAACGGATAGATTTTCTGATGGGTTGACTATTATGGACATGCTTTCTTCGTTATTTAACTCTATACGGGATAATGCATCTGCATTAGTGTTACATTTACCTTGTTTATATACTACTGAAAAATCATACTCGCTTAACTTTAACCGCCACCTTGTTAGTCGCCAGTTAGGCTCTTTTAAGTTCATGACCCACTGTAATGGTTTGTGGTCAGTTATAATTTTAAATTTTCTGCCAAAGGGTCGAAAATATTTCGTTGCCCACACTATAGCCAAAAGCTCTTTTTCGATGGTACTATAATTAAGCTCGCTAGAGTTCAGAGTCCGCGATGCATAAGCAATCGGTTTATCTGACCCTATTGAACCTTGGGATAAGATTGCTCCAATCGCAACGTTGGATGCGTCGGTGGTAAGTAAAAATTCCCTAGTAAAATCTGGATATTGCAAAATTGGGTCATTAGTTAAAAGCGTTTTACAGTGCTCAAAGCAATCTACATATTTTTTATCTAATGTTATTTTTGAACCTTTCTTAAGACATTGAGTTAATGGTTTTGTTAGTCGTGCAAAATCTGGGATGAATTTCCTATAATATCCTAGTAATCCGAGAAAACGTTTGATCTCAGTGGGAGTTTTAGGAAGGGGATATTTTTGGATTGCAGCTATTTTATCCGGGTTAGGTTTTACACCTTCATTACTAATTACATGGCCAAGGAAACTTGTTTCTAATTTTAAAAATTCAGACTTATCCATTTGGATTTTAAAATTAGATTCACGTAATTTTATAAAGACTTTTTCTAGATTTATAATGTGTTCCTGAAGGGATGTACTAAAAACGATGATGTCATCGAGATAGACTAAGCAAATTTGATTTTGAAGATCTCTAAGGACATTGTCCATGACTCTTTGAAAAGTTGAAGGAGAATTCTTCAAACCCATTGGCATTCTCAAAAATTCGTAGTGGCCATTTTCTACGTTGAATGCAGTTTTGTGGATATCTGAGGGGTCCATTTCTACCTGGTAGAAGCCACTAGCTAAATCCAGGATAGTAAAGTACTGATATTTACCTAACTTATCTAATACGTCAGTAATATTCGGGATAGGATACTTATCATCAATTGTTTTCTCGTTTACTTTTCTAAAATCTATTCACCACGGCGCCATAAACTTACTTTTCTGAGGCATCGGCTTTTTAGGGACTATCCATATGGGAGAGCTCCATGCTGAGTCAGATGGCCTTATAAAATTTTGTTCTAACATTTTACTAATTTGATCTCTGACCTCTTGTTTGTGAATGTAGGGATATCTATAGCTTTTAGTGTGCACAGGAATTTCATCGGTTGTTCTTATTTTGTGTTTGATTTTGTTGGTGAATGTTAGTGGTTCACCCTCAAGATAAAACACGTCAGCATAATTTGCACATAGATTTTTTAAAAGTTCCTCCGGGTTAAGATGGTCAGTGCGAAGGCGTGATAAAACTTGTTGCGTACGATCCGTAAAATTTCTGTCTTTTGGATTTCAACATTGTAAATTTCAGCTTCTATTGGGCGGTCCATTGAAAAAATTATATCATTAGATGAGGGGTTAGTAATTTCTACCCAGCCTCTGTTCTGCTGTACTAAAGTTAAACAATCGGAAATTATGCAGTTACAAATAGTTTGCTGATTAACTAAAACTTCACCATCACCAGTGTTAATAGGCAAGCGTAATATTTTTTTGAGTTAGCAGGAATGATATTTTCGTATAGATTAACGTTACGTGAGTCATACATATGTATAGGTATTTGAGAGTTTCTAGTTAAAAGTAATTTATTTTGAAGATCAATTTTTGAGTCCAATTTTCTAATAAATCGAAACCAATAAGTGCGTCAAAGTAGTCGTGAAATTTATAAATGAACAATTTTATTTCGCCGTTTTCATTAAGTTCCGGGAAGCAAGGCAAAGTTATGGAATATTTATTTTTACTAGTTCCATGTACGTTTGTGACTTCGAACGGTTCATAGTTCAAAGGTACATGGCTATAAAATTTACGTACGGCATCTGGACTTATAAAAGATTGGTTAGCACCGGTATCAATCAAAAATTTTAATGAAGGATTATTTGTTTGAATGTAGCCTAATTGTCTTTAGTATGTGAAAATTAAGTTCTATTTTGGCTTGTCTAATTTCTGAACCTGGTGAAAATTTTCAGTTGAAGTAACCTTCTGGTCTATTTCTTCAACTATGGGTGATTCATCGTAAATGTAAGACTCTTCATAAAATACAGAGGGTTGTTGCTCTGTAGGGTCATAGTCCTGCGGGTCACCGTTATAATAATCAGTATAGTAGTTATAGTCCTGGTTATAGTCGTAGTCAAACTCGTTCATGTTAACTTCACGAGTCTTGAAATAATTACTGGGGGGTGGATTCCCATACAGTCTCCAATCTCGTCCAGTTGGTGGCAAAACTTTAGGTACGAAAGGGTTTACACCACTCATAGGGCGTGGTGTGAAATTTTGTTGCGGGTATGACTTATTTGGTAATTTAAGAACATTACTATTAGGGTTATAGTTTGGTGGAGGAGCTCTAAACATTTGTTGAGTGCGGGTGAAACCGCGGGGTGAGTTATTATTCGGCATATTATTGGGTCGCCAGCCTTGACTGTGATGCTGTATCGGTTGTCGCGAAGTACTTGGTATATTGAATAAAGGCTGTCTAGGAAAGGTAGGAGCATTACTTAGTTTCGGAACGAAATTATTTAATGGTAAGTTGAAATTTTGATTTGATAATGACTGAGGGGGCCACTCTTTTTTATGAGAGGGTCCATTTTCGTTTCGACTTTGAAGGTACAAGGTATTTAATTCATCCTGTACATATTCGAGAGCCTTTTCCATCGTTTCAGGCCTCATACAACGAATCCTAGATCCTAAGGGGTCTTTAAGTCCCCGTAAATACGCTTGTAGGGTTAACTTTTGATATAAATTACGTTTCGCTGTAATAGTTGTATAGACAGTTTCGTGAAGTAAAAT
Organism: Scirpophaga incertulas; assembly: GCA_036419045.1. Lineage (NCBI taxonomy): Eukaryota > Metazoa > Arthropoda > Insecta > Lepidoptera > Crambidae > Scirpophaga > Scirpophaga incertulas. The sequence goes on along the minus strand of CM071627.1, from coordinate 25,019,868 downwards.
ATACGTCATTATTGTACTGAATAAATTTTGACGTTCGTAAAATTCCTGAGGCGAACTGGAACCTTGAGTTTGTAATGACAAATCGCTGTACAAAGCGGTCTCATCGCGATGGTCAGCAAAATTGTTTATTAACGCGGAACGTATGCCACTCCAATTTTCTGCAATACCGTTTGCATTAATATACCTAGCCGCGGGGCCAGTCACCTTATTCAAAATGCCATTTATTAACGCTAAGTTCGAAAGTTCGTTCCCGGGTTCTGTATTAAAATGAGCTAACACTAATTGGTCACAAAGATGTATGAAGCGGGTCAATACGTGTGGGTTCCCGTCGAATTCAGGCAATACCCTAAGAGATTTATAAATAGTATCGATATCCGATTGCGACATGTTTGATTCTAAATTACGATGTTCGTCGAATGCGCTATCTCTAAGCCTACTCTCTAACCTAACTTCACGCGACTTCCTAGGATAAAAAAAATTTGATTAGTAAAAAAAAGACACGTTCAATAAAAATACAAAATGCACTATGAATAATAAAAAGAAACAGTAATTAAATTATATCTATGTTAATATCATGCACACGATTGGACTGGATATTAAATAAAAATTATAGTGTAAATGAAATATATAAATGTGTAATTTTATATACTTAAGTTGTGTATAAATGTAAAATATATGAAATAAGGATTATGTATTATAAAATATAGGATTAGTTATAAGATAGGTAAGGGCTTGAAAGATTCAAGGACTTACAGCATATTTTTTTCTGGCGAATCTATTTGTTGATTCCCTCTGGACTGCAGCTCCCGTAGGTTGTGGATACCCGAACGCGACTTGAAAGCCACTCGGCGGCTCAGACAAATACGGAAATGTTCTCCTGTTGTTCCCGAACCGACCGCGAGTATCCTACCGACTGCGCCAATTACGAAGTCTACAGCCGGAGGCTCCAAAAAAAATGAGGACTCCGTCTGCGTCATCTTTTGCTGAGGCTGCACCTCGTGCCAGTAGTGCCGTGTGCACTGTTGATGTGGGGCAATGCTGACACGGCGATCTTCGTATATTAGGGTTCCGTAACAACCTCAGTAAACGTTTTACTGTTCAATCTTCTGGCATCAACAATTAATCCGAAACCTTGATTTCAATAGAATACATGATTAGGAATATGTAGTACAAAAAGAATTATCGACTTCAGAGTCCAACTGGGGCAAGAGAAGGCGGGGCGATGAATCAGCATCCCATCAGGTACAGACATTAAAATTTTTGAATACAAAAATAATAACTAAACAGGACTAACCGGTCTTTAATACAAAATATTATGTAATATCACTTGTAACAAACGCCTCAACCCAGAAAAACAAGAGAATTTCCAAGGATCAATTATTTTAAATCAAAATTTTCTTTCCCAGCCGTCTGTCATTCATCCGCCATCGCTCCCATCTCCATTATGTAGTCCACGGATGAGTAAGTAAGTAATTTTAATGGGTGAATATTAGAAAACGTGCATATTTGATGTCTCACTGTAAATAACACATTAAACCTAAATCGATTTTGATAATTTTTTTTTATATACATAGTTAATTAAGTGGGGTACATATTGCCGACCAATTAATTGTGTTTTATAAGCTACTAGCTGTGCCCGCGACTACATCCGCGTGGAATATAATAAAAAAGGGTTTTTCTTAGTAGTCTAAGTTACTCCTTTTACATAAGCTATCTGCCAGTGAAAGTCTCGTCCAAATGGGTCCAGCCGTTCCAGAGATTAACCTGAACGAACAGACAGACAGAAAAAAAATTAATAATATGTATTTTGGTATGTGTACCGTATATACATTCACATGCCGTATGTACATAAACATGCATGTAGTAGAAAGCGGTTATTTTAATATTACAAACAGACACTCCAATTTTATTTATTTGTATAGATAAGCCATTTTATAAAAAATAATAATTCCCAAAACTTCTACTATTCGTGTCCGTTTTACCAATTTTCAACCATTATCATAAGAAAAATTAAACGAAACCTTCGAAGAATAACATTTTTTCTTATTATTTAGTAAATATGATAGTTAATGTATAAACTAAAACAAAATATATGACATAAAGAACAGTTTCAGTTAATTTTATACCAAATCAAAAATTGTCTCACCCATCGTACTACTTTCCGTTTGCGAAATCTGAGAGTGAAATATAATTGTACCAATGGCAAATGTCATCCTCACGTCGACTATCCACCACGGCCTCAGTGCCACAGGAATGGTAAGTAGGTATTTTTTTTTTCTATTTAAATGTAGTATTGTTTCAATACATGCTATATTTATACTGCCGTGTAAATTACTAGCACTACAAGTTTCAGATTCACGAAAAGCGCAATATAGCACATTCTGCGCTTTCTTCTGTCACTGTCAATATTCTCTTACAGTAGTGGTTTGATGTTTGTACAGCTGTATTAAATATTTATTATCTCTATCGTCATTTTTTTTCTATTTTTATTCTCCTTCGGAGAGGAGAGGCTGAGACTCCTCATGGATACCACCGCAATCAAGTGCCACGGTGATTATGTCAGACTCCTGACGAATCCAGGCAACTCGACCCGAAAGACCCACCGACAAAACTCAGTTAAAGCCGTTGGGTCCTTTTGACGCCGTGGCTTGACGTGACAAAGAAGACCACATTTCAGGAGAGGTACAGTCAGCGTTGCCCTATAAAGAGGTCATATTCGCTAGAAGATGACAGGTACACCCAAATGGCCCCGGCCTATATTGAAAGGAACCTACTCGTAGCTAAGCAGAAGAGCCGAGAAGGGGATAGCAAGCGGCACGACAGCTCAGATGCCGCCGTTTATAGGTCTTGAAGGTCCTGCGTCAATAGGCTATTTGACAGGTTTTTAAAATCCATTTTTTATTATGCAGTAGAGTCTAAGGAACCCAGTAAAAGTTGTTATTTTTAATTCTGGTATATATTAGCTGAAAAACATCGAATTAAAAATTCAATATTTAAATAGCGTGCCAAAACGCTACTTTGACAATATGGCGCTGCAATGAGGTCGGTGACGTCACTTGCCTGTATTCTGATCTGTGACAACTGGCATATATATTTGTTTGTTGTAAACAAAAAACGAAAGTGCGATTGGATTTACTTTTTATCAGTGATTTATGTAACAAAATGAGTTACAAATGGTGTGCAGTTCCAAAATGTACAAATACGTCGTTAAAAACTCCGGAAAAACTATTTGTAAGTGTTCCAAAGAATATCGAAGTGCGCCGAAAGTGGTTGCTACTTTCTCGGAGGGATCATAATGACATAGCGAGTAGTACAAATATTTTTTTTTTTTGTGAAGACCATTTCGATGTAAGTAAACATAATATTTATATTTTGTAATAATTAATTACATCCAGAATGTTAATATTTTCGTTATTGATTTGAGGAGACCTCTAATGTTTTTAACAGAATGTCTCTTGCAACTCACTTCGAATATTTCCGCTGTTTTCCATAATATTTGTTAAAATTTGTAGCTATAGAGTCCTATGATTTCAATAAGCAGTACACTAAAAGATCCCGACTAAAACTTGTTTGTTCGTTACAGATGGAAAATGACATGGCAAATTACTATCAGTACAAAATGGATTTCAGTCAGAAAATAATTTTAAAAGATAAAGTTCTGCCTTTTAAATTTCATTGCCAGCCAGATCGCATTAAAAGAATGTGTGATGCTGGTACTTCCCGATCTGCATTTGTCAAACGGCAAAGAATGGAACTTGTTAAACAATGTGAAGACATTCAATAACCGACGTAACGTGAACAAATTATCGTTTATGTTCACGAAATTGTGCCAAACAAACTTAATTATTTATAACCTATATAAGTTCTTGTGGAAGTTCATCATTATTTCACTTTCTTATGATATAAGTAATTTAAGTTACCAGTAAAGTGTAATACTTACTTTGCTGTTTTTACATTTTTTAGCTCCGAAGCATAAAAATCAGAATTATTTTTGAAAAATATCCGACCATGATTGCGTCGACTTGCGGCAGGTTTCTGCTGTCTGCTTTTACAAAATCGTTGTCCATGGTTGAAAGTACTTGTAAAATAGTGCAAATAAACAAAAAAAAAACAATGCATAATAAAGAAAATCTTAATGTAACGGAGATAATCTACCACAACTAGGCGCAACACAAGTAGGCGAACGAAGTTTACAAGCAAGTGACGTCATGATAAATTCGACCAATCAGGAGCGTTTTGTGTCACGTGACAAACGTTTAAAAAATGCAATTTTTATTTACGGATTTTAAAATAAATTAATCATTATTTTCAACTTACGTTAATAAATAATCATTTTTTAACTCTTAATTTATACTGTTAACAGTAATTGACACTTTATTTTTCGCATTGTCAAATAGCCTATTAATTGGGGGGATCGCTAAGGACGTGTAGTGGTCTGCGAAGACTTTGCCGATTTTGATTGAATAAATTCGCTGAAGGCGGTATTGAGCTGTAATTCGCTGATTTGCGTATTAACTTTAACTTTTACGCATTAACGGGTTTGGGTGGTCGTCCGCGCCTCGGAAGAACCGCTTAGAACACTTCCTAAAATACTGTTGGATTGTGGGGCGTACAAAGTCCCTGTGGAGATCACAATTTCAGACGTAGTAGGGGGCATCTGCCATTCGGTGCAAGAGTTTGCTCTGAACGGCCTGGATGGGATGCAGAATTTGTTGGTTAATACTATTTGGTGCATTAGTTCTAGGATACGCTGGTTACCTCACGATGTTTGTTACGATTACAAATCACCATTTGTTTAATTTCTCATTACTGTCTGCACAATAATTTCAGATCTAAATTGTGACATATATAACAGCTTATTTTTTGGTCTCACGCATTATTTTGAATGTGTATACTTTGCTTTGAATATGTAAAGAATAGTTTGAATAGTACTATTATTTTATTGTCTAAAGTCTAATATGTTCATTTGCAAATATTCACCCTACAATTGTAATAATAGTATAATGTTATGTAGTCTACAGACCAGGGTTGACAACCAAAGAAAAAGATTCCTCATATAGTGTAGTTGAAAATCTCGTATATTGACTTCCAAACCTCGTACATGAAGGGCCAATACCCTGAGAATCACCGACAATTTTGTTTGACGGGGTTTCAGCCATAATAATGAAAATAATCGTTCGGAACTTTACAGATAGATTATTTACTTTATAATGTAGTGTATTCTCGTATATTAAAAATATATGGAAACAAATAAAATTACAGTTTTATTATCATTGAGAAATCTGCAACACATGAAATTAATAATATCAATAATGAGTTGTTAAAAATAATTCAGGAAGGAGATTTCACAGCTTTTGAATAAAAACATTCATATGATGCGGATTAAATATTCTTTGGTAGTGAATCAAATTAATTATCTTGTCACAGCATAATTAATGATAACTTTATCATTTGCGTGACTCTGTAAGCTGAAGTATACTATTGAAATTAACTTGCAAACATAACTACAGATGGCGATATAACAGTATTCAATACTGATGTTAAAGAAGTATGCTCATTATGTAAAAATCGGGTGGGGCTGTGCCGGGGCACACGGCCGTTGGTTTTAACGTGAAACGTCTAGGTTAGAGAATCGCTTTTAAAGTAAAAGATTGAAATAAAAACAATATTGACGGTGTTTTAAGTATTTTAATAATAAACTCAATGTCACAACAGCGAGCTGACTATATACGTGAAATAATCACACCACATTTTTCTTCCTAAGACTAATAGTTTTTTAATTATTAAGGTACGATGATATAGACCTTTTCGTTACGGTCCACTTTTTAAACCTGGTACCCGTATGTTTCGGCGCGATTTTAAAGACGTTTCACGTCAAAATAATTAATCAATAGATGTCAGGTATAATATCGCTGAAACATAAATATTTTAAAATTCAACATGATTCCAAAAGACAACTCCAGCGCGCCCTGTCGAGAACTTTGAATACTGAAATGATATTTCTTTATGTTCGATTCCCTATCGCTTTTTTTCCAACCTATGGTCACAGACAGTTAACTCGAACAAAAAAAAGCTTTGTCTTAGAAGACTTTATCAGATAGGGTTTTTATTACAGAGGTGGCATTTTACTGTAAATCCAACTTTAAAAAGCTAAGAGAGTTATTGAAATATTTTAACTTTTTATCTTGGACTGATGAAAATGTTCCTTTTTTAGTTAAAAGTTAAGCATAGAAAGATTTGTAGGCTTAAATATCGCATCCATAATAGATCCCGACCATTTTAACTTATTTTGGCATTGAAAAGGATGATAAGTTTGCTTCTGGGAACTTTGCTCATGAATGAGAGGTGGTCTGGTTGGCATTCCATTTATACTGATGCTTCTAAATGCGACCCCATGGGTTGTGTTGGTGTTTACCATAAAGAACATTCATCAAATGATAAAGTGTCCTCCGGAAACTTCAGTATTCACTGGTGAGGGTAGAGGAATTCTTGAAGCATTGAATTATATTTTACTTAGTAAACTAAAATCTACCATTATATTTTCCGACTCCTTGAGTAATCTTTATGCCTTGCAGTCTAATCCGTTTACTGGTAGAGGTTCTTTATTATTATTTAATATAAAGGAGAAATTATATTTATGCAAGTCAATGGGCTATGATGTAGTTGTGGCTTGGATTTCAGGTCATAGTGGCATATTTGGCAACGAAAAAGCTGACCACTTTGCTAAGACTGCAATATTAAAGGGCGATATGAATTACAGAATTACATTGATATGAATTACAGTCAAGATCTTTTACTTCTTCCAAAACAGCAATTATTAAAATCCTGGTCGCGTCTTTTGGCTTCAAATTCTAAATATAAAGGCAATCGTTATTACAAAATTCAACAGGATATTCCACCCAAGCCATGGTTTTGTAAATTACATGTGAATAGATATATTTCCGCCGCAATATGCTAACTTCGTTTTGGTCATTGTTCTACAGCAGTGCATCTTAAAAAAAGTAAGGATTTTAGACTCTTCTCTGTGTAAATGTGGTTTGGCAGAGGAGGATTTAAATCATATATTTTTTTCATGTACAAATTATGATCGTACTTCTTTCATTGATTTACTTTTAAAACATTCGTACGTATCCATTTCCTCCTCATATTGAAATTTTGCTATCATCATTGAATTCATTCTTAGTCATAATTAATAAATGCCATAAGGGGAAAAAAAAGATAATCTAGTTCTTGCTTAGTTAATCCTTTATCTAAGAGTTCTTGCAGGAGTAACCCCACCTAAATGATCGTATGGCCTAAAGTTCGGTGAAGTAGCGAAAGCTGATTTAGAACTAGCTACATAATCCATTAAAAAATCATATGGCCATAATGTTATCAAAATTTCGTACATATTGTACGAGGTTGATAGCGTCCTCGTACCTCGTACGGTTGGTAATCCTGCTACAGACGTTCGGACTTTTTCCTTATCTGTGGCGTGATGGCTGGTATTGTCATAATTGCCATATGCGAGTTTGTTTTGTATATTGTGTTGAGGTGCGACGACTCGATTTTGGTGTATTAAGGTAGGTATAGGAGTTAGTACGGTTTAAATTAAAAGCAGGAATCGATTTATAAATATAATAAGGTAAGTTGGATCGGATAGGAATAGAATAGCGGTTGGATAGGTAGGTAGATAGGTATTATAATATACTGAAAGAGACGTTCGGACTGTATAGTCTATAAACTTTCCTGTGGTCCAAATCAACAAACAGTGCAAACGTGAATGACTCGAGGAATTTTCTGACAGCCAATATAAAAATTGAAAGCATAATAGAATACCAGAGAGTGCTTTAATATTTCTTTTGTTAATTTGTCTGGAAATAATGTTTTACGAAAACATTATTTGTTGTTAAACATTGTTATTCAATGTTACAAAGTATACATTTTATCAGTAAATATTTATAATGCGTAAATAATCCGAATTTTTTAATAATGCAAAATATGTTTATGATACACAATCTATGTTAATTTACAAACGTACACACCGATCCTGTCACGGCAAGCCATAGGGTCTATAGGACCAACTGCTTAGACTGGGTTTAGTCGGTAGGTTTGCCGGGTCGATTCGCCAGAAGTCCGACATAATCACCGTGACATTTGCCGTTGCTGTGGTATCCATGAGGATTCTCAGCCTCCTCTTCTGAGGAAAAAAAACGTACACACCATCTATGAAGAGCTTAGAGCATAGTAAGGGAGAGCAAATAGAAATGCATGCATGATAAGGGTACAGCGTCCCAATAACAGAAATTTCAAATAGTAAAAAAAATATTTAAAACAATTGAAATTGATAATATTTGGCTTTTTATGAGATATAGTTAGTACCTTTAAATGGCACGGAGTTCAGCACTATAAGAAAATATCAAATGATTATTGAAAACATCTTTAGGTGCACTGTACGAACTTAATAAGAATAAACTTACTTTTATTGCTTTTTTTCGTTGAAAGTTGTACTAAAAAGTTTCATTTCGTTGTAAATGTTAGCAACACATTTTTAAACTGGCTCGTAATTTCTTACAGTAGCCATAAACTGTGGTATTTTAAGAAATCTGCAAAATAATAATGAAAAACCTTATTAAAAAAATCCTATTAGACAAATAACCATACAAACTATGACTTGTGTACCAAAATCTACTACTATAAATAATTTGTCAATAGTAAGCCAGCAGTGCTTCTCAAATTTAAAATCAAACTATTATTGTTACCCGACTGCGCCAAAAGGAAGATTATATTTTTCGCGGGTATGTATTTACGGATAATTGTTGGCACCTTAGCATGAACGGCTCGATTGAGCAACACTAAGGGCCGGTATTTCAATGTTAACTTATCTTATTACTTAAGTTAAGTAGCACATTTAATCTAAGTCTCACTTTTGAGAAACGTATGTATATTTCAATCAGGATATTCATCACCTTAACTAATCCGAGATCAATCCCAAGGTTGCAACATAATGAACAAAATGTATTAGTTTACATCAAATTCCGCAAAGACGCTAGCGCTATTTGACGTTTAGATGTCAAATCAAATATGTCAAATAATTGACATTGACAATTTGACTGATTCGTTCGCTTCGCGCTGTTTTGTTTGTGTTTTACAAATTGAAACATTTTAATTAAAATTGAAGTTTTAATAAGTTAATTTAAAATATTTCTACTGAGAAAAATGAACGACGAATGTCCTTACCGTTGGAGCAGTATAATGTGAGCATCTACTATCACTAATCGTCTCGTTTATAACTTTGGCATGTAGTTTTAATCAATCGTGGTGATATTTTTCATGAATTCTAGCTCTACCTTAAGTTCTAGTAGTGATGACGAATAATAGTTACCACATAAACATATTTTACTGTTTAAGCTTAGCTTTGTGTTCATGTCGATTAACTTTTATTGATAATTAAAACTTGTTCTTTAATAAGTTATCAATAAATACTCAAATAACATATTTTGAGTAAAAAATAAAATTACCACGAGACAACTTTTTCTGCGGAAGCCACACTATAAATCCCAGATTGTCACTTAAGTGGTAGAAATCCGCCACTTAGATTCGGGCTAGTTAAGGTGGACTTTGAGTACCACTTTACTTTAATCCTGTTTTGAAATACACCTAAGTCAAACTTATTTTCAATCCTAGCTCAATTCAAGATAAGTTACTATTGAAATACCGACCCTAAGTATATAAAAATTAAAAAACAAAATACCTAATCTTGTAGAATTTGCGACTTATTTTAACCCTTAGTAGCTTGATTTTTTTAATATTACTGTGTTTGCCCCTTTAGCCCCTTTATCAAGGTCTGGAAAGAATATAAAAAAAGTAAAATACGTACAGCCAACCTATAAAAAATAAACCTATAATAAATAAAAATAGCTATGTGAACATTTGGTATCAAAATTGAAACCAGATTATTAAGGGCTAGAAATGGAGGCTTAGAGAATTGAGAGCACATATCTATATTACAATGCAGATTACTCCAATCTATTGACTAAATGAATCGACTAATTAAATTAAATTATGACAAGATAATTTATGAATTTTCGTCCCGTTAACGCTTTTGCATCCCAAAACGCTAACGCCCCATGTTTTGGTCACGCAATGTCAATTCCTATAACTGTGCTCAATACCATACAATATGAGTCAGAAGAAGTTTCAGAAAAGAGCGTTTAAGTGGATAGTTTTATAAATACATATTGTATGTTGAAAAACCCCATTTTTATATATTTGATCTTACAAAAATTACACAAAATTATGTTTCTATAAACTTAATATTTAAAAAATGTAACCGTCAAAACTTTTGGCTTGATTTTTGCACACACGTTGCTGTACCTCTTTTTCGTTAGCACCGATAGCACAGCTTATTGGCATTATTCATGACGAGACATACATGAATACTTAATACGGACCGCTTGGTGTATTACAAAAGCAAAATGACAGGAGTGACAGCTGCTAAAGCGATTAGGTAGTGAGTGATTGTACAATTGGATTGGATTGGATATAGTGTAATTTGTGTAGTATGGTATAGGCATTGTTCTTCTTTAGGAAATAAAAAGCCTTATTTTTTACAAAAATATAAAGTGGCTTTGGTCCAACTGGTTATTCTTTTTTAAAACTGTGTCCGTCCGATAAAACCACCATAACAGGTGATCGCGATGTTATTTTTGCTGGACAGTCAGTGAAAGTGCTTAGTGTTGTGACCGTGAGTGTGAACGTGAGTATGGGTGTGGGTCTTCAACCGCTGGAGTTTACGGAGTGCTTGGCAGACAGCCCGCAGTTCCGCGAAAACTTGCAGCGCCACGAAAAAGAGCTTGAGCGCACCAGCCAGCAGATCAAGCGGCTCATCAAAGAAGTCAAAGATGTGGTGCAGGCAGCCAAACGTGCGTATCCTTCTACAATTGCTTAAATTTGTCAAACTTTATTCCCTCACTACTTTGTACACTTTATAACTCTACCCTGTCATTTTCAAAGATTTTCAAACTTCTGTAATTTTAGCTAAACTGAAAACCAATCAATAATACAATGTTCATGATGTAGAAATATTATATTACGTTATGGTGCAATATCATAATATTTTTTTAAAATCAGATTTCTAGAAATCATTAGAAGACTTCAAGCTGTAAGAATGTATTGTCATCTTGACATTGGCTTGCAGATCTTTGTTACAGTATCATTATAAATAAGCTATGCTATTGATTGATATGAAAGAACTAGCAAGATTTTTTTTCTTGTTTTGTTACAGATTTCAACTTGACTCACCATAGATTTGATGAGTGTCAGTTCATATTATATATTTTTGCCACAGCAACAAATTTAGCATTCTCTGTTAGCATTTGTTGACATTAGAAACAACAATTGTATCATTTAAATAGTTAAATTCATAAGTTATTTTCATTTGAATAATCATCACAAGCTTTACTGCATAGGAGTATTATTATCAAGTGCTTTGAATTTGTCAATAGGCAAGTAACACTTGTGAAACTTAACAGTAAAAAGATATACATTTTCTGATTTACTTCTAGTTTGATGAAGACTGATTGCTGGAATGTGAAGTTTATTTTTATTTACTTTGTTTATTTATTGTATTGTATTCTACACTAATATTATAAAGAGGAAAGATTTGTATTTTTGTATGTAACAAATAAACTCAAAAAGTACTGGACCGATTTTAATGATTTTTTTTCATTAGGAAGCTACATTATCACTAAGTAACATAAACTATAATTAGTACTAGATTACTATAGAAATATATAAACAATGCAAATCGTCCGTGGGTGAAACTGTTAGACACAGCTAGTCAGTTACACATTTGATACAAACTGAATATTTCATAAATAAAATTTTAATAAATGTGTCTTGACTGACTTGCTAATGTCTTTGAATTGTGAATAGGTGCTTGTTCAAAAATGTCTGGTTAAAAATACTTATGGCCAGATTTTTCCATTTCCAGATTTTGACCCTGTTTAATTTTATGTGGGAAATGAATCTAGTATAATACTCATTAACTTTATACTATAAATGAATTTAGCAATTTCTCGAAATTTTTCAAATATCTGCTTTTCTTTTGACAATAATATTTTGTATTTTTATAACTTACTGTAGTAAAAATGCTAGTAAATGTACATTTTACAATATATTATGTAAATAAGATTATAAAAAAGTAATATTTTTATAAATTTTTTTTTTCAATTTCTGAAAAATTCTTCTCTGCATTCAGCTTAATTATACCCGACTGTTACTAGTGTGTTATCCAAGTAATATTTTTCATCACTATATATAATAAGTCTTAATTTTTTCTTCCAATATTTCTGAAATAATTAATTTATTTGGGTAAAAAGAATCAGATAAGTATATGCAATATTAGATAAGTTTTGGATATTTCAAAAAAATTCAACTTTTGAGTTAACTTAAAAATAATAATTTACAATAATAGAATCTATTAAATAACCTAAAAACAATGAGAAATGTTATTATTCATCAGGATGGATAGAACATTATACTATTATTAGGCTTTAGCATTTCACACAAAGCGAAAGTGTTATTAATGAATGTTGTGAACAAAGTAAACTCATTGAATTTTAAAGAAACAAACTTAAGGAAAATTGAGAAAAAATAATCAAAAATTTGGCTGAAATATAGCATATACATTCACAAGTTCAGGGCCATTATTTTTTTCGTGTAGGAAGAAAAGGGGCGCGGCAATTTGGGTGTTCATTTAGAAAGTAGCCTGATATATGGCCATACTAAGGACAAAGTATGCACTAGAATGTTTAGAGGCCCCCACATCTAATAATAGTGATAAGGCAGTGCCTCAAGATGGTATTGAATATGAAGAAGCTATAAACAGTGCTGGTGATGTCTTATGTCACTTTGAAGCAGCACATATGTAAAGGATATAATCTCATGCCAATTACAAAACTTTATGAAGACATTGGTAGTGTAACGCCCTATACAAAATAAAAAAAAAAACTGATTTTACCCAATCCCAAATAAATGCGGGAGTATATAGCTCGAAATACTATTATGATTATAACATCTCCCTTCCTTCCTTCCTTGGAACTGAATGTGGCCAACATAAATACTTATTCAGCTGCTCGTATTATTTATATAGATGATCAGGCTGTTGGTAGTCCTTAGTACCAACAGCCTGATACCGTAGTTTTCGTAGTTCAGATTGATCTGGAGAAATTTGCTTGAGTGACTTAAATCCGTCGGTTATTGCAGGCTTCAATCTTCCTTTACATTAAAACGCATGTGCCTCAACCAACTTTCTTAAATACAATTACTTTAATGCAAGATAGTGCTCACACTCACACTGCAGTAATTGTACGTGATACTTTCAAGAGGATGGGGTCTCAGTCTTGTAGTGACCTGACCCATGACTTGACTTAGTAGTTTTAAATTCGTTACTTAATAATTCTACATTTTTATAAATCAACTTTGAAGGAACACAAACACAATAAATATAAAACATATTGCTTACAAATCATTGAATGCCATAGGGCTGGGGCAGGCCCAAAAGGCTCTGGCGCGCAGTATGGAACAGTTCGAGTTTTCGTGCATCGGCGCCTCCATGACAGAGGACGAGCGCGTTATCAGCCACTCATTGCATCACTTCGCGCACCTCATCCGCAACATCGAGGAAGAGCGAGACCGCATGGTGAGGCGTTCTTGTTATACTTTACCTCAGAGATCCGGGTAGAAAGAAGCGATCTGATTTATCATTGAGAACTATCGAAATATAATGGATAACTTCTTGAAAGATGCCCATTATATCCCACGATAAACGTTTTAACACGACATTCGTGTTTCTGTGGTTAAGGGTTTATATAGAAATTCATTTATGTTATTATCAAAAGTACGGCGATATTTATCCAGATACCTACTCAGCTCAGGTCACACGTCGTCGCTTCGGTTTCAGTATCAATACTGTGCACACTCCATTGTGCAACGCCTGGGCGACGCCCTTGAAATTATCTTGCGGTACAATACTACTACGGACGTTGACAATCGGGTAAACTGCGAAAAACTCGTGCAATAACAAGTTTTCAATATTAACTTTGCTCTTGACTAATCATTTTACCTTTAAATATATTATTGTGTAACACCTGTAATAATATTGTTTGTCAGCCTACGTGAGCTCGCCATGTTAACGCTACGTAATCAGCCGGTTTAGTATTGGTGCTATTGTTATCAAATATAGATATGAATACAGTAATCATCTTCCTGCTTCCAATTATAGGGTGCGTTCGCCGCGCTAATTTGGTTTGTCTCGTGTTAGAGAGCAGCGTCACGCGACATCTCACGACGACCGCCAACGCGGTGGCTGGACCGTGACTCATGACATGCGCAACAAGTACTGTTAATAATGATAAAAAAAATGATAAAACACCAGATGTGATGCTAATAACTGTAATATTAAAAAATACTGAATACTGAAGATCATTGAATATATTACAAAAACCTCTGATGGAGGCTATATTTTCACAACAAATTTATGCATTAAGTTTGATTAGAGTGCTAAACTGTAAAAAAAATTAAGCCTTAGACATAATTAAATCGTGTAAGTGGATACTTAGCATGCGGATACTGACTAATACAATGGTCGGTCACTGCTATTTATGTGTTTATTTATTAGACTACGATATTATGTGTATATTATATGTGATATCATATTAGGTATATAGAGGCTTTTGTTGATTAGTTCCCAAATAAAATAACTTCAAATCTGTGGAACGTAAGAACATTACAAGATAATTTTAGACGTCAATGATTGACAAATATTATCAACTAATTATTCACAAATGGTCTAATAAATTAGGTACTGATAAAGGTAGCAATTTTAATGGACTCTAATAGTTTACCGTAATGATTTACAAAGGTGGTTTGGTGTGCCTAAAAATATATTATTATTATTTATTTTTTTTAGAACACCATCGCACTACAAACATATAAAAATAAAAAAAGGAATACTATAAATTAAAAAATTAAAAATAAATATTTAACAAATTGTATACCGACACACAAAAACCAATTACTCGAAGCGCGCCAACACGCGCTCTGATTGCTAGAATGTCCTAAAGAGAATCTCTGTCTTGCCTGGCTAAGAGTAAGTTGCGATATATTGAAGTCGTGGTTATTATAAATGTAAGGGTTTCTGAAAAAAGTGGCTCGTCTGGCAAAGGAACTGTTGGTTGAGGGTACAGGGAGTCGGAAAGTATACGCTTATTCCGAAGGGTCTGGCCCTGATGCTGACAGTACCTCTTTGTAAGCCCTCAGACAGATTTTCAGAAGATCTATATCTTGTCAGAAGACTATTCTTCTGACACTCAGAACATGTGATTTCTGAAATAACTCCATGGCGGGAAAACGCAGGGATTTATTCAACATTGTTTTTAGTACGGCACTTTGAGCCCGTTGCAGGATCAACAAAATGCCAAGAATGTAAGAAGTTAAATTAAACTTTCCTTCATCTGAGTATTGGGAATTCTCATACTGTTTACTTCCCTCCTTAGGGCGGAAAGTAAAATTTTAAAAATAGAACTGAATTAGGTTACGTACATGATACAATCTTTGGTACAATGATAATAAAAGTATTTGGCTGAATGGCCAGTAAAAGGTAAAGCGAGGTGTTCCAAATTTTAAAATACCTGTGAAAAAGATAATTTTGGCGTGAGGGGAATCTGTTACGCTGTACCGAAATCTTGATTGTGTGATTTAGGTATTTAAGAAAAACAATGAATTCAAGCGATTCTGAAATTTTTATTTTATTTATTTCTATTTTTTATTTTCCTTGCATTTGAAATGAAAAGTAGATTGCTACACACGGGTAAAAGAAATCAAACCCTACTCGGACTATAGTCTAACAACCTCGTAGGGATTGATTCCTTTCCACCCTTATAAAGCAATCTACTATTTGAATGTACCCGATATTTTATTCGTAACTGTGGTAATGGAAATTACTATCCTGTATATTCAACCTACCTTGTATATTCAACTCCCAATAAATTAATGAGATTAGGAAAAATAAATAGATAAACGCTTTATAGCTCTCACAATATAATGTATAGAATCTAAATTAAGAACACTACTTAAAAATAAAGACGTTGAAAGTAAATCCAGATGACCTATATAATATATAGAACATTGTGTGAATATATTTAAAAGAGCGAGTGACATAAACAGGAAAAGGAAAACTAAACCAATCAATAAAGTACTATAATTCTTGAAAGATGTAAAAGAAAATAATCGGTCATGGCTATGGAACCGACATGTCATGCTTCGTTTTGTGATTTCTATACACCTACCTAAATGTTGTGTAAAAAACGCATATCCTTTTTTTTACTCTACCCTATATCAATTATATTTTAAGGTAACATACTGGATATCTGAAAGTATGGTTTATATTACTATTGTAAAATATTGTTGTATTTGTGATGATGACTTCCGTAAATACATAAATATTGAAATATAAAGAAGAGCAATGTTCCAAATAGTATGCAAATGATAAACGCACCGACCTATATAAAAGATATTTAAATACCTATTTCTCAATCAATGAGAAGTAGGTAATGTATATAAGTATGTGATTTAGATTTCCGCTTTGACTAGAAAAAAATTACAAACCCTAAAAACGTTATACTAATTTGGTGAACCTTTTCAACACTACACTAAACTACAACATTATAATTATGTAAAAAAATTTGAATTGTTCTCATTTTATTTGTTTGAAGACTCGTAATTTTCCTTGAAAATTGATTTTAGGTTTTAATTTAGAGACCAACCAGGTCTACTTTCTGTAATTAAACGGAGGCAGCTTAAACAAATAATTATAAAATTATTACAATAGTACATGCGAGCATATAACTAAGTAAGTACCTCAAAGAAACCTAAAAATTGATAAAACTGTATTGTCTTGGTTATTGTTGACAAGTAGAGACCGAATAGAGTAAAGAAGAAATATGTTGGTGTAAATATTTTTTTTTAAATAATTTAGGACACGCCGCTAGTAGCCGCTCTAGTCGCGGTAATAACGGGACATCGAGCTCAAACATGTGTCGAAATGTATAATATATATATCTCTAGCGTATTCATATACGTTAGTCCTGGCGCAGCAAGATAGATCATAAACCCAATCTTCACTTACCAACAGGTGAGATAGTACAAATTCATTCTCAAAAATTGAATTGCATTTACAATTGAAACATCTTTCAATAGTTTCTGATTACTGATTTGACTGATTGAACCCGATCTGCTTGTCATGGAGGCACTCAATTCAGACTGCGATCGTTGACTAAAAATGCGGTGTGTGTCGTGTCTGGGGCAAGGTCTACGAATGGCCTTGATGGTGCACTTACTTTCCCGCGCGCCGTTAGAGGGTAATCACTTTTACTAATGCGAAACGTGAGGCGCACGTCGATGAGCCGCGCCCGACGCGAGCTACCGTACAGTCATTTCCCTCGGACAACGAGCCGTTACCGCTGCTGCGAGTAGTGACTTGTCAGACGAGTCCTAGGTATCGCGCCGTCGGTTTATCGTAATGACGTTTGCCTCATCATGTAAATAAACACACTCAGATCAATGATCTATAAGTGTTTTGAGACCCGTAACTCGAATATTATCGAGTACTACTATCTTATACCTACATATGCGCCAATTTTTTTGAGTCGTATGATATTTATTCATAGGGCGATAACAAATAGTTTAAAATGTTCATAAAGCATTCATATATTATCATTTTTAGTAGATCCTATTATTTAAAAATGTTTATACGTTGTTCAATGCTCAACTCGTCAATAAGATTCAGGGTGAACATGACTCAAGAAGCCTTTTATATGATAACTTTAACAAGTATTTTATATCATAAAGATTGTATTCGAATAACCGGCAGTTTAATTTAATAAATGTTGCGGTATATAATGAGTTACTTTTGTTGCTTTTACCGCATAACAATCGAGAGGAAGAGCTAATGAAAAAAACACGTAATGATTACATTAAGAAGATTTAATACTGAATCGTTGATTTATTGTGAATATAGCTTATCACTTAGCCGCCTTATAGGGTATATAGCATCTAACTTATTGAATGAATACTCAAACCTCCACAACTTGCCCATTGCTCTTCTCGAGGCATGCTTACAATACTTAATCAGTTTCAGTTCAGTTTAGGAATCACTTCCTGGGGTTCTTATTTGTTTTATTGAAAATAGCTGATTATAGATAGATGGCTCCCACATATATATGTCTGATTGTTATACATATAACAAATTTGCCACAATAATTATTATTTGGGTGCTTATTCACACGTCGGTCAAGTATGGCCCCTGCAATTCAGCAGGACTAGCATATTGGAAACGGGCCAACCCCTTTCTGCCTGGACATCTAGCTCTAATCTGAACAAACTATAATTGTTATGCACCAAGAACTTCATTCTATCTATATTACTTTTTTGCCGTTGGCCTGATTGTATTCATGATTCGCTTCATGATTTACATTTCATATTTTTTTTTACTGTATAAGCGGAGTTTTAAAAATGGAAAAGTATGTATATTAATTAAATACGATGGTTCCAGCTGGACCGTGCTGATGAGCAGATCATACAGCCACTGGAGCGGTTCCGCAAGGAGCACATTGGCGCTGTCAAGGTGAGAATCACGGCAGTAGTAACATTCATTAACGCAATTTTCTGAAGAAATACGTCTTTGATGACGAACGAATCCTTATAACCATTATATAACGTTAGAATAATTACACTGTATTTTGTTTGTTTATTTGAAAATCGGTGTGATAACATAGACAACCGAAATTTGGTAATTTACAATGGGCAGTGGTGGCCTATATCAAGTAGTAGACGTATCTTGACCGATATGATTTTGGTGATGTTTTGAAAGGTATATAAACCGTAACAGAAAGAGCCGTACCTACGAACAACAATACACATGCTCAATTGACTTAATCAAATAGGCATGCAAAACATTGCCATATTTGTTCTTTCGAAAAGGTTAATAGTGTACGTGAAATATTGAGTTAAGTATATATAGCATTTAGCGTTAGTCGGGCATGCGCGTTTCTCCGACATAACGCGTATGTTACAAACTTGTACTCGGCGTTTGTTGTAGGCGCAAAAATGCGGCGCGTCTACAGTGCCGCAAGGGAAAGTATCTATATAGTATAAATGCGTATGTAATTGTACGCATCGATAGCAAAAATAATCAGAGATTCGATAATACTACACTCCATGGTATCTAAAGTATCTAGTAAGTATATCAATATAAAATTGAATGGAAATAACATATACTCCAAGTTACACATGTAACTTGACTCAGCTCCACAGACATGTCATTGTTTTTATTTTTAACCGTTCACATCTCTATGACAATTCATGAGCATAATTCCGACATAAGCATAAATAAGTATTCTCCAGTTCCAGGCGGACCTGATGAAGATTAAATAATATAGAAACACTGCTTTTTTATCACTATTTTAATTTGCATACTTGACCTTATCAATTTAATGATTCATCAAATGTATGCAACTATGTATATAATATGCTCACAAAACTAAACTATTCGTCGAGTCCGCCAATCCTATGTTCTTTGGGAATATGTATCACAATTCTACTTGCGTCCTGCGGACATTATTTGCGATTTAATCTCGCAACAAAGGCATGACTAAGTAATGTAATACTCCGCCGCCACCGCCCCTGATCGTTATCGCCGTAATCACATGGTCCGCGTTTATCTGGCGCTACTAGCGTTATCACCTTCGAGGTGTTGGTGTTGCATTATCGACATTATACCGCTTTATTGTTGCCTTGCTTATACATTGTTATTACCTTCAACGATGAATAGATTGCTCGCGCTTGAATTGAACTTGTTCTAATCGTAAAATTTGTCGTAGCTGAGTTGCAAAACATAGTATACTTACCACTAACACTATATGTGTGTAGAACATATACGCAAGTCAGACGGATTCTAACTTGTAGACTGCAAGAGATATAGTAACGGAAAGTCCGTTCATTGTGCGAAAGAACTCCGACAATTATACAATATTAATGTTTTCCTTTTTTTCACTTACGCGCATACGCCATTTTTGTTCTTATCCTACATCATGCCGGTACATGACAAGACCGTAGGGGAAAGTGTTCTTCTATTGAATTCCGACGACTGGCAGAGTTTAGAGCTATCTGCACATCTTAAAATATATTATCTGTTAATGTGGAAATAATATGTAGCCGTAATCGATTAAATTCGTTGAATACTGACTCTTCGAGAAGTCTACCCAAACGCACGACATGTCGCGTGATTGCGGGAGAGACGCTCATTACACGGATTGCTAACATATTATTTGGAACTAGAAAACCATTCTCAGAAAGTTGCTCGCAAAGGCGCTCTCTGCCTTCTTTTTCTTACTAATCTAATTTTCTATTAGATTTTTACACGAATAACTGCTAAAACACCACTAGTTCTAAATACAAAACAAATCTTATTAATATAAAAACATCTATCGCTATCCCTCTCAGCATTCTTTGTGATTGTAGCATTTAGTCTAAACCTGTAAATTGTAAAAACAAACAAGTAACAGGGTTTTCATCTGTTCGTATTTAGCTGGGAATTTCCGTCAATTTTCGGCATTGTCCGACCAAATAATCGCGTCTTAGGCTTATTCGCCTTTTTATAGAATTTTGGTTTGCCGCCGAACACGTTGCTCAAAACAAGCACAGCATACTCGTATGTTAAGCAAGGAGGTGAAACGAACATGCTTGTAAGTTCACGGCGAAAATTAACTATTATGTGGCTGTAAAAAAATATATCTGGTATTTAGGATCAAATGTCAAGTTTTTGCAATGATCTTTGCATTTTAGTAGATGGCAACCCTATATATATTGCTATGCGTACAACAATATACAGCAGTGTTCGCACCTGCTGATTAGAAGTGTTAATGGTGTTAATCGAGCGCAGACAGATGTGAAGAGCCCGCTCGACTCAGCCCCGCCTGAACTGCGTGGGCAACACCTGATGCCAAATTAAGTATCAAATGAAAGCTCAGACTTATAAATTTCAAAATAAAATATTTAGTATATAGAATCCCGAAACATAACCAAGCAATATTATCTTATACACGATTAAATATGTAAAACTAGCATGTATTAAATCTATTTTCATCATTATTTTGTATTTATTGATAAATAACTTATACGCACGTCAAGTTAGATCTAATTATAGCAATAATGTTATATACAAACAAGAAATAAAAGAAGATAAATATCACTGGGAACAAGTGTTGCGTATTTCGAGAATGTTTTTGGGATTCATGTGAGCCAAATTCAAAAAAAGTCATGAGTTATTAAAATTAACAAACTGTTGTCGTTGATCCCCATATATCTTACTGAAGTAATGACCACGGATATTCCAGTTATGTCCATGACTGCTTATGATATTGTTATAGATGATGAAACGTGAATTTATTATTTTGTATAAGACAACTGTTGGCTACGGAATAAAAGAGGAATTTTCTTATAACATTTGTATATTCTTCGTAGCTAAGGTCTAATTGACAATAATAGTAAAAAAGTTGACAATGACAATAGGAAAAGTAAAACTATCAAAATACTAGCCAGTCCGTAACAGCCTACCCCCCCGTGCATAAGCGAATTAAATTTAGGGCTGGCATAAAAGGGGAGCAAGCATTTTTGCTGCACGCTTTAATACGCCTCCTTTGGTTGCAACTTCCGCTACTCTTACCTTGCCATCTTTGCCAGGCCATACTTTGGTCATTTTTCCTATCGGCCAACAAGATCTGGGCAAATTCCCATCTACCACTACCACTACATCTCCACAGGCCGGCTGATTAGACGATGATGTAGCTCTTCTTGTTCGGATAATAGGCAGATACTCTCGGGTCCATCACTGCCAAAAGTGATCGGCGAGACGAAGGCCTTTCTTCCAATCTCGTCGTCCAAGCAAATCCGAGTCTTGAAGCGGCTGTAGCTGTGGGCCATTTGAAGACGAGCCAAAAATAAAATGGAATGGCGTCAGTGCGGTTTCAGCCTCGATGTCAACTGCCACGTGAGTGAGAGGCCGGCTATTAATTACTGCCTCTACTTCATGAAGCAAGGTGTTGAGTACCTCTTCCTTAGGCGACCTTGATTTTAAAGTAGTGGCCAGAGAGGATTTCACGCTGCGTACCAGGCGCTCCCAGCACCCACCCATGAACGGTGCTGCTGGAGGGATGAAGATCCAAGAAATTTTATTGTTGGTGGCGAATTCAAAAATATCCGACAAAAGCCTTGATGCTCCGACAAACGCTGTACCGTTGTCGGAATAAATTTTCTCTGGACAGCCTCGGCGAGCAATAAAACGACGTAGTGCCATGATAGCGGAGTCTGTTGTTAGTGAATTGACTATCTCGAGGTGTACCGCCCGCACCACCATGCACGTGAACAGAGCGACATATCTTTTTCTGTGCGGCGACCGATACTGACATTGATGGGCCCAAAATAGTCGAGGCTGACTCTAGAAAATGGACGTGACGGAGTAAGTCGGTCTTCAGGTAGATCTCCGATTGGTGGCGCATATGGAACAGTCTTCCGTTTGCGGCAGGACAGACAATTTGAAGCAATCATCTTCACTGTAGGACGTAGACGAAGAATGTGATAACACTGCTGAAGTTCATTCACAGCTGCCTCGTTGTAGCCGTGCATAAATTTACAGTGGTAGTGGCGAATGAGAAGCTGCACTATAAGGTGATTCCCATCGAGCACCATAGGGTTTGGTCCATGCAAGAGTAATGGAAGATTCTTGCATACAGCGCCAGTTCGGCCAGAAACTCTCAATACTTGCTCGGCATCAAGATATATAGATATTTTAGCTAAGCGACTTTTCTTATTAATCGGCTCGGAATTTCGAATTGACCTTATCTCGATATTAAAAGATTCGTACTGAGCTTGAATCAGTAATTGCTTTTCAGCAAAAATTATATTATCAGCTGTAAGTCGTGGCAAACTGAGTAGTCGTTCTGACATAGACGTTTGCATTATGTACATTGCATGACGTGATGGTGAATGAGAAGATGGTTGTGATCGAATTTTGAATAAAATTGACCGAAACTTATCGAAACATGAATATAAGCGGGCGGTTGCGCGAACTAATCTAATCCAAACGCTGAAACGCGTATGGTCCGCAACCACCGGTGAAGGTAGTTCATGCGGTGAAGTTGAAGTTAACCCATTGTTTCCCAATGCTTGACCGAATGTTTCTTGCATTCATCAGAACACGATTGAGTTTGATAATGCGACGGTGGTTCAGTGGGCCATGTCTCTTTAGAGGAGAACAAAAATGGTGGTCCAATAAACCAGCGGCTGTTAACTTGGAATTTCGCGTCGGGACGCGTAGCATCATCTGCGACATTATTAGCTGACGGAACATATCTCCAAGACGAAACATCAGTGGTCTCTAATATTTCGCCTACTCTGTGAGCCACAAATGCCTTGAAACAGCGGAGGTTATGGCTACGCAGCCAATGCAACACGGTTAAGCTATCCGTCCAAAATACTATACTAACAGCCTTTAATCTATGTGCTTCAAGAATATATATAGAATAACGTGCAGCAATTAGTCCTGCTTGCAATTAGTCCTAGGAATTGAAACAGTTTTTAGGGGAGCCAATCGAGCTATTCCACCTGTGACATATATGATGTCAAAAAACGTAGCTTAGCAACGCTTAATGTTATTGTAAATAATGAATAAAGATTGATTCCCATACAATATTTTAATTTATATACAGTAATTGGCGACGAGATGCCGAATAGTGAAAAGAATTATTCAAGTGTGCGTTCCGCATTACGAGGTACCCTAAAGCGTACTGAAAATTACTTAAATTCACATGAAAAATTGTCAAGTGAAGAAATAGAATCAATCACTTGAAACTTCAGTCACTTGAAACTACATTACATAAATTCCTACAAATACAAGAAGAAATTGAACTATACTCTGACGATGACCATTTAGAATTTGAAACTGAACAGAGGTATGAATTTGAGGAATTAAGTACTAACTTGAAGACGAGACTCTTAAAACTACGGACTTCACTGAAACCAAATGAAGTAAGTGAGTCGTCTTCCTCTTCAGCCTTAGCCAATAGTACTCTTCAACAGCTTCCTAAATTATTTTTTCAGCCGTTTCATGAAAGAGAAACCTTTCAAAATTTTATTAAAAGACTAGAAGTATACTTTCTTTTGAATAAAACTACGGAACCATCTACAAAAGTATACATACTATTGTCTACCTTACCCCCTGAACTACATGAAAGAATATATGAGCTATGCTCTCCTGATGATCCTTTACAAAAAAGTTTTGAAATACTTACAGAAATTTTGAGTAACTACATCGACCCTAAACCTAGCATGTGGGCTTTACAGCACAGATTTATTTCTCGAAACCAACACGAGAATGAAACCGTCGCTGTGTATGCTTCAGAACTTAAAAAACTATCTACGAATTGTGAATTCAAATGCCAAAACTGTAAAACTTCAATACTTGAAAATTTTATATCACTACAGTTCATTCGAGGTCTTAAAGATGGCGACATACGTACTAAAATTTTACAAGAAGCCGACACCCCACCTTTTAACAAATTAGTGCAAATTGCTACAGTCATCGAAATGGGGAAAACAGAAAATAGCAACATTTCTTCGGACCTTATTAAACAAAATGATGGAACTCATCAAATCTCAAACAATAAGCCTCGCCCTCGATTACCAACTAATCCAGCATCTAAAACATCTATTACAATAAGAGACTTAAAAGGGAAATGTTTTCGATGTGGCAAGTCAGACCACCGCGCAAATGAATGTGGGGCAATAAAGTCCATATGTCTCAATGTCGAAAACAAGGACATTATCAATATCAAGGGTACAAAGATCTAGATAAACGAATCAAATAAACGATTCATCCAGCAGCATCAGTAACGAAAGTATTGCAGATAACTGAGAAATATATGATTACTGTTACAATAGAAAAAAAGAAAATTCAAATGGAATTTGACACAGGTGCTACACTATCTTCCATGTCTTTCAAATATTACAAATCATTAGGTTTTGACAAGAAAGTATTCAAAACAGATATGATCCTTAAAACTTACACTGGTGAAACGATTAAGCCTGTTGGAGTAGTATACATCAAGGGTCTATACAGAAACCAAACATTTTATGGCAAATTATATTTGATTAACCAGGATGTTGATCCAATATTTGGTAGAAGCTGGATGAAAGAACTAAAATTAGAATTAGCAGACATACGTATCGTAGAATCCACTCAGCAACATACAAAGCTAGATCAATTACTACAAGAATTTTCTTCCACAGTCTTTAGAACAGACCTCGGCAAAATTCCCAATTACAAGGCGCACCTTAATCTTAAAGATAATGTACAACCGATATTTATAAAACCACGTCGAATTCCGTATGCCCTGAAATCAAGAGTAGATGAAGAGATAGACCGTTTATGCTCAATTGGTGTCATAACAAAAATTTACCATTCTGATTGGGGAACACCAATCGTTCCTATCGTAAAACCCAATGGATCCATTCGCCTTTGTGCTGACTACAAGGTTACTTTAAATCAAGTCATAAAAGATGAGCAATTATTTTTCACTCTTGACATTACACAAGCTTATCTGAATGTCGAAATGGACGAAGAAAGTGCATTATTACAAGCCTTAAGTACAAAGTAGTATAAAGGTACGTATAAAGTAAACAGACTTATGTTTGGAGTCAAGGTAGCTCCTAGCATATGGCAAAAATTTATGGATAAACTTTTACAGGACATTGATGGAGTTAAATGCTTCTTTGATGACATTATTATACAAGGAAGTACAGAAGATCAGCTACTGGTACGTTTACGAAAAGTCCTTACCAAATTAAAAGAAAGCACTTTAAGAGTGAATAAAGAAAAATGACATTTTTTTAAATCCAGCATTAATTATCTAGGACACACGATTGACAAAGAAGGTATACATAAGAATACAGATAAAGTCAAAGCCATTTCCAGCACTGAACCTCCTAAAAATGTTACTGAATTGAGGACCTTCTTGGGGATGGTAAACTATTACAATAAATTTATTCCGAACCTTGCGTCTATCACAAATCCTTTGAACTATTTACTAAAGAAAGGTGTAATATTCAACTGGTGTTCTAATTGTCAATCATGTTTTGACAGGATCAAAAAAGAAATTCTAAGTGAGAGAGTACTTACCCATTTTGATCCTTCTAAGCCACTTCTGCTAGCCACAGATGCGTCGCCTTACGGCTTAGGGGCAGTTCTATCACATAGATTCCCAGATGGTTCAGATCGACCAATAGCTTTCGCTTCTAGGTCTTTAACATCCAGTGAAAAGAAATACAGTCAGATAGATAAAGAAGCGACAGCCATATATTGGGGGCTAAAGAAGTTCTTTCAGTACTGTTACGGGCGCAAATTCACGCTTGTCACCGATCATAAGCCCTTGACTTCAATTTTTCATCCAAACCAAACCTTACCAGCCCTTAGTACTATGCGACTGTTTCACTATGCACATTTTCTCTCCGGATTTGATTACAGCATCGAGTATCGTTCATCTCAAAACAATTCTAACGCAGACTATCTTTCCAGATTTCCAGTTGAAAAGGTTAAAGAAAACACTTTAGACCAACACTGTGCTTTCCAAATCCAACAATTACGTACATTACAAATTAGTCCAGATGTCATTGCGAAAGAAGCAAACAAAGATATAGAAATGAAAGCTTTACTGGAAGCACTTAGATCTGGACGATCCCTCAAACAGTTTGGTTACAATGATATTGAACTCACTTTACAAGATAACTGCATTCTTAAAGGTACTAGAGTAATGATCCCTGTAAATTTACGTTCAACTGTACTTGACGAACTACATAAAGGTCACATAGGTATTTTAAAAATGAAATTACTAGCTCGCAGCTTTGTATACTGGAAGCATATAGATCAAGACATAGAAAATCGAGTAAAGTCATGTAGAGCATGTCGCTTGGAACAAAATGATCCACCTAAAGCGCCCTTGCATCATTGGGAACAGCCATCGAGCCCATGGCAGAGGATTCATATAGATTTTGCTGGATATTCCAAATGGGTAGAAATAATCCCTACTAAAACAATAACAAGCGCGTGGTGTATTAGTAAATTACAAGATCTTTTCTGTACGTTTGGTATGCCATACATTCTTGTATCTGACAATGGTCGACAATTCACATCTACAGAATTTCAAATTTTTTTGTCGATTAATGGTACCATTCATAAGACTACAGCCCCTTATCATCCCTCCACCAACGGACAAGCTGAAAGATTTGTGCAAACAATTAAGAGAGCATTATGATCCATGGAGCAGGAAAGAGGTGATTTGGTGAACAAAATTTTAACTATAAAATCTCGTTTGAGGCGCACCCCGGGACCAACAGGCCAAACACCTTATAGATTAATGTTTGGAAGAGATGTGAGGACTAAACTTCACGTCATGTTTAAAAAACCTCCAGTTCCTACAATACATCCCTACAATAATCCACTACCGACTAGGTATTTTGCTCCGGGTGATAGGGTGCAGGCGAGGTGCTACGCTACACCCAATAAAAAATGGACTTTTGGCACCATAAGCAGAAGACTAGGAAATCTCCATTATCAAGTACGGACGGACGAAGGGTTGCTCTGGACACGTCACCTAGACCAGCTTCTTCCGGCGCCCAGGGTCACGCAGCCAGGAATCGGTGCGGAGGTGTGACATATATGATGTCAAAAAACGTAGCTTAGCAACGCTTAATGTTATTGTAAATAATGAATAGAGATTGATTCCCATACAATATTTTAATTTATATACAATACCACCTATAAGCGACAACTCCACTTCTCTGTCAGCATATTGAAATCGCCAATACGCTACGCAAGCGTATGCGTGCTCGCTTGCATCAGCAAAGATGTGCAGTTGGCATTCACAATAACTATTATCTCTGATATAGCAACGAGGTATACTAAA
The DNA here is from genome assembly GCA_036419045.1 of Scirpophaga incertulas. Lineage (NCBI taxonomy): Eukaryota > Metazoa > Arthropoda > Insecta > Lepidoptera > Crambidae > Scirpophaga > Scirpophaga incertulas. Next base: position 24,991,810 of record CM071627.1, on the reverse strand, counting down.
CGTGAGAAAGAGCAGCAACTCATTAAGCCAACTGGTCCATTTCGAAGCCATACAAGAAGGAAACTGTTGGTCCTAATCTATATTTAAATGCCAAGTTTGTTGAAAGTAAATACGACCTCTGATCATAATTGAAGTTAAAAGACCAAGAGGATCGTAAACTTTCATTAAAAAGAGAGAACAGAACGTTTCGTTAATTTTGAAGGCTGATACCCATGACCGCATTTCCAACCCCGCCTGTGCATGTACGTGTACAATATCAGCTGCCAGACTAGCGGCTTCTTCGATCGAATCTACGCTCCCAAGGTAGTCGTCCATGTATGTGTCATTGATTATAGCATCAGCGGCAGAAGGAAATTGACGACGGTGCTCTTCAGCATTTTTATTTTTAAGGTATAATGCCGTGAAAGGACTAGATGTGGCTCCAAAAATCATAGAAGACATTCTAAATTCCTGAAGAGGCTGAGAAGGATCGTCACGCCAGAAAAATCTTTGTGCGTCACGATCTTGTGGCCTTATTTTCGTTTGTGGGAACATTTCCCTAATATCTGCGTTTAATGCCACCATGCCTTCACGGAAACGCATTAAAATAGCTACTAATGGTTGAAGTATATCGGGTCCCGAGAGCAAAAATGTATTCAAACTAACCCCTTGTACTAAAGCCGCTGCGTCATGTACCACCCTTAATTTCCCTTTTTGTGGGTGTTTAACTCCAAAATGGGGAAGGTACCATGTTACCTTACCATTGGGTGGTCCATGACACAGCTCAGCGTATTCTTTGTCAATCATAGCTCTTACAATGTCTTTGTATTTATTTGCATAATCAGAGTCACGTCGGAACCGCAAAAGAGGAGTGAATTTTGAAAGAATAGTATTAAATAATTCGGGAGAAGCTAGGTACTCGCAGTAGTTCAATAGCTGAATAGTTTTAACACAGTTTCGTACTCTACAGGCAAACGTATTAAGCTCTTTACTGTAATCTAGCGGAAGGCGCGGAAGAGATTGTAAAAACGAAACCTCTTGCAATACTATGAACTCTGGCCTACCGAATCTAAATTCAAGTGAAGATATAATCTCTTCGGGGTCACACGCAGAAATGAGTAAGCTGGCGAATCTGGCGAAGCTACCATCATATGGAATCCCTGAGGGACTCTGCAAATGGATAGCCAGCTTTCTGGATGGTAGGAGCATTAAAGTCATCATTGATATCTGCTGCTCGAAAACCATGCCCATAAACGCTGGCGTTCCACAAGGTTCGGTGCTCTCCCCGACACTGTTCATTCTGCACATCAATGATATGTTGTCCATTGAGAACATACATTGTTATGCAGATGACAGCACGGGTGATGTGCGGTATACCAACCACCAGAACGTCCCTCGGATATCTCTACATGAAAGACGGTTGCAACTTGTGTCTGAAGTCGAGGACTCTCTAGGGCGAGTCTCGGAATGGGGTGCAAAGAACTTAGTCAAGTTCAACCCCACGAAGACACAAGTGTGCGCGTTCACTGCGAAGAAAGACCCATTTATCGTAGTGCCTCAGTTTCAGGGAGTCGCTCTTCGTATGTCCGAATCTATTGGGATTCTAGGTGTGGAAATTTCAGCCACAGTGCAGTTCGGGAGTCATTTGGAGGACAAAGCCAAAATGGCAGGCAAAAAATTGGGTGTTCTCAACAGAGCGAAGCGGTACTTCACGCCCAGTCAGCGTCTTGATGCTTTATAAAGCTCAAATACGGCCGCATATGGAGTACTGTTCACACCTCTGGGCTGGAGCCCCCAAATATCAACTCGACCCTTTTGACTCCCTGCAAAGGCGTGCTTTCCGTATCATCGGTGATCCCAATGCACCATTGCAAATTATTTGCAATGGTGCCTTCGTCACCTTTTTACCATCGCACCACCCGCCACCGCAGTTCATCCATATCACCTGGAACCGATCTTGTCTAGTACAGTTCGGTTTCAGCGTTCATTCCTTCCGCGTACATGCAAACTCTGGAATGAGCTCCCTGCTGCGATGTTTCCTCAGCGCTACGATATGTCTAACTTCAAACGAGGCTTAAAAAGAGTATTTCTCTCCAGGTAGGCAGCGGCTCAGCTGTGCCCCTGGCACTGCAGATGTCCATGAGCGATGGTTACCACTTACCATCAGGTGGGCCATTTGCTCGTCTGCCACCTTATGGAATAAAAAAAAAAAAAAAAAAGCTGGACACCATATCGCGGGCCGCTCCACTTAGAGCGGTGTTGAGCCGGGCCAGATTTTCAGCTACGGTACAAGAACCTTTAGTTTGATCATACACCGACTTGAATGGCAACCAGTCGGACGTACGACCACTAAACAATGGAAGTTTCAAATCACTCACCGGTCGCGATGATGCCAGGTTGGCGATTATCTGCGCCAATATCTTAATATCGCTTGAATTTGTATTGTCAGTAGGAAAATTCGTAATAAAATTTTTATTTGTGTTACAACGATCGTGTTTCATTTGTGTACCTACACTTCTAGTGCATGTTGAGTGTCATCTTGAGCTGGACGCGAAATCCGAGGGGGTGCTTCCGAGTCACGCTGCCCTGGACCACAATATTGTCGACATCCAAACTCATCGTTTACTAGCGCATCGCCTTTGGGCGGAACATCTTGATTCTTAATAACATCTCTAGAATAAACATTGGAATTTTTATTATTATGCCGAGAACTAGTGTTAAAATCATGCGATTTTACTAACCAATTGTCAACCCGTGATCGTGAGCTGGAGCTATGCGAAGCACCACTTTCCAAAGCGGCGAGCTCCGCTTGTAGCTCTAATTCCATAACGGATTTCCTTCGCTCCTCTAGTTCCGCCAAGCGACGAGCGTGTTCTGCTGCTGTACGTTCCTCAAGTTCCACTAAACGACGCGCATGCTCTGCTTTTATAGCAAGCTGTCGTGCTTTAATAGTGCGCCTAGACGAACGCGAGCCGCTTATAGAGCTTTGAGCATATTCAAGGCCTTCAGAGACCGGTAATACATTACGTAAAAGTTGCGGAGTTTGTGGCAAGCTTGACGTACCCGGGGTATCTACAGCAGAAGTATCTTGCGGAATGGACGCATGCAGGGGCGCTGGTATTGCGTAGCCCTGGCGTTGTACCGTACTAGGAGAAGCTGCAGAAGGGTTTTCTTGTTGCACACTCATTATAACTTTATTGGATCTCAACAACATTAAAATACACTTTTATTTTTACTTCTGACACCAAAAACTGTTGGCTACGGAATAAAAGAGGAATTTTCTTATAACATTTGTATATTCTTCGTAGCTAAGGTCTAATTGACAATAATAGTAAAAAAGTTGACAATGACAATAGGAAAAGTAAAACTATCAAAATACTAGCCAGTCCGTAACAACAACAGTAAGTAAAAAGTAGTTCCTTTTTCCTTCTTTACGTGTTGCCATACTACTTGAAGAGCATTACTTTTTTTTAACAAAGCGAAAAATCCGTAGTATGTTTGTTTTGTACGAAACTCGATTCCGCTTCCTTAACAAATCGTTCTGACGCCTTAACTATCAGACCACTAAGTACTATCCATCTAAAGAGAAAGAACTTTTAGTTACTGTTAATAACTGCGTATCAATATTCAATTTAGAATTTTTTACTGCATTTATGACTTAAGTAACTTTATAAATAATTAAGTATACAAATTTGTGTTTTTGACTTTTAATTTTATTTGAAAATGATAAATAAAAGAATATATATAAGGATAAAAGTAAATAGAGGTGTGTTAATCTGCTTAAATTATATAACGTAGCATAACGTTATGCTACATTTAAATACAATGCTATTTTTTCTGCTATAATTATAACACTTACTTTATACTATAACTAAAACTATTTATTTACACTAAAACTATATACTATACTTTTATCACGACACGATCTATTCTATTTTAATACCTATCTTTTTATATTTACAACATTAAACTGGTCAATTCACGAACGAAATGCACAATCCCGAGCGCATGAAACTCCGAACGTCAATCTTCGCGATCGAGTCTCGCACATTACTGAGGCTTAAATTAAAATATAGCAGAAAAATAACATCATCATTTAAATTGAATTTGATAATTTATAACCTGATTTGCTTATTATAATCTAGTCATTATTGACAACTCAATAAAGTCTATCCAAATAAAATTTTGCACACACGTAATTCATGGAAATAGAGTTCAATTTTGAATGTCCGTTGTAGCGCCATCTTGCCAATCCACGATTTGGTGTGATTTGGCAGTTCTTCTCAACTATACTAGATGTCGCTAAGTTAAGCATTTGGTTTCATTTATTAGTAGATATTTAACAGTAGCAGTAAAAGTTATAATTGTATATTAGGTGTTATCATTTAAGTTTTATAACGTTATAATTTATTAGTTATATGTTATAACGAACACCTTGAAAAGTAAACAAAATTTTTGACACGGACCGGACGCGAACCCGCGTCTTTAACAAACTGTGTCGAGTGTATAGTTCCAATCACAGTCTAGATATTTTTTGGAGGTTTAATTTTACAAAGAGTAACTTGGAAGAGGACTCGATGATGTACAATGAACATATCAACTAAACATGTCTGTTGAGCGATCATGGTATTTTAGAAAATGGTTTAACCGTACAGAATTAGGATATACCTAAGATAATACCTAAAATTAAAAAACGGTGAAACTTCTTTTGATCTTTCTACTTTATAAGCTATACAAACATTCAGTTCGGTCTACACACCCTAGATCCCATAACACAAGTCTTACAGATTAGACTGATTTTGGGCTAGGCTAATTGGTGTTGTAGTGGAGATTCGGGGGAGGTATTGTAGCCTCCCCCGAGGAGGGCTCCCCTGTATCGGCAGGGGAGCGGAGGCTGGGGGTTCCCGGAAGTAGCTAGGCGTTCCCGGGGGCTCCCTACATGCCTGTAATGCCTGCCTAAGGCCATCCCTGAGGTTTTTAGTGGGTAGGCCTCCCCCTTCTGGGGAGGAGAGCCCCACATAACCGCCGGCTCGCCACAGCCGGGGTATGCAACTTAACGCATTTTCCTCAGGGGAACAAAAAAAAAAGTGTCTATGGTTTAAATAATTTCATTTCAATTATAAATACATGTGTTAAATCAAACTGTACTTTATAATGGTGGATATTTAAATTAGAATAGGCAACCTTATTATGTAACTCAAATGAGAAGTGACAATGGCTGTGAGTAATTCAAATTACTCGTACATTTGCTGGTTGAAATCTTGCCATGTTCTCCACTTAAAATCAAGCAATCAATTATAAATCGCTTACGGTAATTATAATTTTTACTTCTCATTTGTGTTAGTCAATAGGCATGTTTTTTTTTTATACCACGATGGTGGCAAACAGGCCTACGGCCCGCCTGATGGTAAGCGGTCACCGTAGCCTATGGACACTTGCAACACTTGCACTTGTTGATGTATAAATGTTATATCAACGTCAAAAAATATAGTCACAGATTAAAATTATTTTTAAATTATGATTGATTTAAATTATGATGATGATTTTAAATTATTATTTTAGATTAAATTAGAATAGATAAAAATATCTTTAACTAAAATAATCTGATTATACATCGTGGAATAAATCTTATCAATCAATCATACATAAGTATTTATGGCCTTAAAAGGTTTCCAACTACAACTGACTAAATTCAAGTCAGTCTTACCTGCTCACGGTGGACCTTGCCAACCCACAAAAGAGATTTTGGCACTCCCCGTGAAACCGCACTGGGTCAGTGTGGTGGGAGACGGCCCTCCTATTTGGGGACAGTTGGGAACAGACAGACTACTTGGGGGAGCAGTGGACGTACAACGGCTGAAAGTTCATTCAGTACAAGTTCAAATCATTACACCAAGCAGCTAAGACTTTATAAATTGATAGGTTTGTCAGTGCAGCTGTATAAAAAAAAGTTTGGTCGAAAGTTTTACAAATTTCAATATCAAATTTAAAATATCAAATTGTAAACTATACACTGATATGTGTATAGCTGAAGTTGTCTGTCATCTTTGGCTAGGGTTGCGGACTTGCGTTATGTGACAGTTATTTAGACAACAAACAGCGCTGTCTTGTTGAAACTTATTAACCTAACTTAACATTCTATTTCAGGAAGGCAAAAAGAAGTTCGACAAAAAGACGGCCAAGTTTTGCCAAACACAGGAGCGTACCCTATCACTATCCACCAAGAAGCCAGAGAGCGTCTTCCAGGAGGTGACGCCCACGTACTATCTCGTTTATTACGACATCAATATTTGCATGGCTGACGACGGAGCCTGATTGTTTTACCACATACAGTATAGACCACCAGCACACCTGATGTTGACCGTCTATCGTATTTAGTTGCCTTTTTTTTTACTTTATTACCAGTGCACAAGTATATTCCGTATGAACACTATTGCCTGGTATAGTCTAGTTTACGGAAACTATATCAGGTCTTATAAGGAACCTCCGTCTTACCTGTTTATCCTACTAAGCAACAGCTTGCATAGCTGTGTTTCAATTTATAGGTCAACATGACATTAAAATTGCTGGCTACCGAGACGTGATGTCACATGTTCACAACGTATTCTATGGTTGTTATGGGGAATTGGAGGCTTACTGCAAATCACTCCAGAACTTATCATCAAATAGGCTTGCTTGTTTGTCAGTGCAGCTGTATAAAAAAAGTTTGGTCGAAAGTTTTACAAATTTCAATATCAAATTTAAAATATCAAATTGTAAACTATACACTGATATGTGTATAGCTGAAGTTGTCTGTTATCTTTGGCTAGGGTTGCAGACTCGCCTGATGTGACAGTTATTTAGACAACAAACAGCTCTAACAGGGTTAGAGCTCCTTACTAAAATTTTAAAAATAAAATGTACAGCTTCCTGTACGAGTAATTACATTTATTTGCTGCCTGTAACAGTATAATTTTAAAGTCAAGTTATCAACCGAAACACTCTTTTTGCGTAACTCATGCATATTTATCATGATCTCCTTCCTCAGTAATGATCATTAGCACAATTGGGGAAAATTGTAACATAAAGTAGATAAACATTTTTATAGTGGGCAATACGTAACGTTGCTTGCATAAGATGTACAATAATAATTAGGCCATGGTGATTACTGCATTTATTTGTCGTGAATACGCCCGAGTAGGCTCCGTCAATGCCGAGCCGCATGGTATTAGTGACGCCCGATCTCTTTATTTGGGGATCTCGCCTGATTAATATTCACTGCCTCGAAACGCGGAGGCGAGCGAATCCGTCACACATACTTTGCAGTATGTCTCTTCATTCTATATACAATAGGTGATTGTTAATAATTAAACCTTTATTTGGGTACTTATCTTTAATGTTAGTATTGACTAATATTCAAAATCATCACATTCTAACTACCTATCTTTTCAATTCAGCTAGATCATTACAATTCATTTTTATGTATTACTTTGTTATGAATTATTTAAACTGTGAAATTTAAGTATTCAGGTACTAGTTGAATACATTGTTCATTTTATTATATTTCTTTAGTTTTCTACTCTTAGCTTCTCTATTTAAAATTATAATGAAATTACGGAAATTAGGAGATCTGCTTTGAAAGTGATATTATTTATAGAGAGTATTTCGTTTTGAACTTCTGCATACAGTTATAAAAACCAACGAGATTGTCTACGCTTAATGAAGCTACTGTCCACGTAACGTTACCTAACAATTTAGTTGTGGTGATGCAGGCTGACGCAGCGTTGGATATGGCGGAGCGTGACTTCTGCCAGGCGTCGCTGGAGTACGTATTCCAGCTGCAGGCGGTGCAGGAGCGCAAAAAATTCGAACTCGTTGAGACGCTGCTGGGCTTCGTGTTCGGCTGGTGGACTTTCCACCACACCGCGCACGACGTACATGCCGACGCCGAGCCACGCGTACGTGATCTGCAGCTACGTATACAGCGAGTGAGGACTATCAACGCACTTTATATCTTTACGACTACACCTTTTCGCACCTTGCAAGCCTGTTCAGTAGGAGTATTCACACGGAGCAAACACAATGAATACATAGTTTGTTACAATTTTGGGTCTTAACCCTACTGTATTGTACTTAGTACTGATTGCGGGTAGAACACAATAAGCGTAAATCATCTAGCGACGAGTAACCACAGCTATAACATGTGTAGTATTATAATCCTTAAAATTAATTTTCATAAATACCATGTTACTATGTGTTTGTATTAAATTAGTTAAATAAGTCTATAATAGATTCTCTTGACCTTAAGTTAGATAGCGCGAATTGCTGTTTTTTGTAACACAATTAGTTTGAAACAGATCCCCACAATAGTATTCCATAAGACACATGACTCATGAAAATAACTGGTATAGATCAATCGTGCTGTTTTATCATTAGTTGTCTTACTTTATTTATTACAGGCTATTCAGCAGCACTTTATTGCACTACAAAATTGATTCTGTTCTAATGCTCAGAAACTGTACTATCACTAAATTTGACAACCCCATCATGTGTTTCACAATAGTATCTATTTTTCTTAGGCTTGATAATTATATTTTTATAATTTGGCAATATAATAGTTGATTGTAAATAACCTCAAAATATTAGCGGCAGCAACACTACAAGCAGAGGCGCGGTACCGACGTGGTGTTATTGATGCGCCAGTGGGGATGATGCGCTCGTTTACGTTTCGTACCTTTGCATAGTGAAGGTACTGCTGCTTTATCGAAGCGACACTATCTCTACAGGCACTAGTTTTGAAATGTCTCTTAAAGAATGACCTAAATGCACGCATATATTATTTTTAATAGTTACGGATAAGTAAAACGTCACATTGTCAAAACATTTATTTAGTTAACCCGACGTTTGGGCAATGTCTAAAAATTGAAATCATTTGTATTCAATTTTTGTGTTGAATTAGATTTGAGAGTGCAAAACAAATTTCTTGAAATTTAATATGTTGTATTGGCAACACAAAGTTTCACTTGATTACGGATGGGTAAATATCTAGATTTGCGCTTATTTTCTTTTTTATTTACTCCACCAGATGACCAGAAGGCGTTGATCGCTGCCGCAATCCTCGCACACTGTATGTCGCTATGTGTTGATTTTTACCCTCACTAATCTTAGCTTTGAGTGGTGTTGCCACGTAGCTGATGTAGGGCTGTTTGGAGGTCGTCTTCTTTTGGGTTTGACAGCTTAATAACCGCCAATATAAGTATAATACTGTATTATTAGGTTTTGAGACCCAGTGCTTGCGTCCCTCCAAAATCATCGAGTAACGTTCATTCATCTGTTTGTCCATCTACATTAAGTTTCCTAATGAGAGTGGAAATAGTCGCCAATATATGGTTTTACTAGTGATAGCATGTCAGAGTGAGCGTTAAACGCAGTGTACTTCGACAGACTCCGCATATAATTGATTAATTAATATTGTTAAATGAACAAAAAAAAAACTAGAAGCGATGTGCACATCCCTAGAAATAACTTTCACACATATCATTATTTGCTTATACACATGTTATTTGATATAAAATAACAAATGAAGTATTTTTTCTCACTGTTGTAACGTTGTTTCGTACTGTAGTCACCATGTAATACAGAAATAAATGTTTGTATAGTTATCATAAATAATATAATTTATAAAGTTAAAACCTATTTACTACCGATCAATGCATTGGCTCGTATTCGAAGTCTGTCGAGGATCAGTGCAGGGCAGCATGTGCTTGTGCGCTGCTGAGCGCTACGACCCCGGTCGCCCCTGACTAAGGCTCGTTACAGACCCGGTCCAACTTCGAGGAGACCAGCAAGCAGACCGAGTCATTAATGAAGAAAATGATGGAGGTGCGCCAAATGGTAAGACATCGTGTTTTTTTAGCAATTTTCGTTATCATTTATCAAGTAATATTACGTGTTAGTGTAATTTCAAGTATTGCCGCATATTTAGTTGCTCTTCAAAACTAGATTGTTAATCCTTTACTTCGTAAAGCTTTAGTCATTTTTATTATTAATCACTTTTCTTAATTTCTGTAGTTAACATATCGACATTCAACCAAGACATAATAGGGTTTGTTGGAGTTCAAATCGAGCCCAAGACCCAAAGACATTTATTTAGTATAGAAAAGATGTAAAGTTACGTAAGATATAAATTACAACAATTTCAATCATAAGCGTAGCACGTGATGTTAAATTACCCAAATGTTTATCTTATGCAAATGCAAAAATGAAATTTCGTATTCATTCGCATTTTGACCTGTTGCAGTATAAAGATGACACGGGTGGCGAGGACGGTGGCCGCGCTGGATATCTGTTCCTCATGGAGAAGAGTAAGACGGAAAAATTTGTTTTTAATATAAGAAAGAAATGTTAAGGTCCAGATCAAAATAATTCAATTTCCTATAAAAAGAAATACGAGTACCTATAACGCGTATTGATAATAACTCCTTCATGCGTCCAAAGAAAGCAAGTATTACCAACTTTCAGAACTTTGCCAGTTTATAAAGCATATCTCAACGGATATTACTTTAACTTCCTTATATGAAAATGCAAAACGTAAACAATTTTTTTCCATTACTTTAAAATCTCTTGTAAATGTACAGAGTATTGTAAAATGCAGTAAAGACCCTTTGTAATGACATATTAATAATAATATTTTTACAATATCTAAATTATATTAAAGAAATAAAAATTATGCACCCTAAAAATTTGACGTTAATTGTCTATGACATTTTTAACCTTGTGTACATATTCTGTGTGTAAATAAAATTGATAAGAAAATCTTGACCGTGCTATATATGTATATATTTAAAAACTACATTAAATTACTGATGGATGATATAAATTTCAGCTAACAAGAATACATAATGATTTTAGAAAATTTCATAGATAAACTTAATTTTCTAGTACAAAGAGTCTGTTTAGAGTGGAATACCCATTAATTTACTTTGATAAATTTCATAAACTTTGGAAAGAAGTTCTCTACTAAGTTTTGTTCTGCAGTTTATTATATTTTTATTTTCATAACATTTTTAATATATTAAATATAAATAAATATATATAAATTTTAGTATAAGAAAATACGACTTTTCTAAAACTTTTATTAGTATTCTTGCTAAAATCCATCTACACCCTTGTATTTACATACGCAGTCATTTGGAATACACCTCCAAAAACAGGAATCCAATGTATACCACACACATTGGTGGCATTGGAAAAACAAAAATTAAATTCATAAAATGCTTATGCTACCATCTTTCACAACGGGATAGTTCTACTTTAACTTTATCGGTGTTTTCATCTGCTAACACTGGGTAAACATCGACCGACAACCGATGCTAGTAGTACACTAATATATGCAAATATTTATTATATTAATAGTCAATGAATAGACAAAGTTTTAATGCCCAAGACGTAATAAAAGCTTACGCCATTTATTTTTTAAGCTATGTTTGCTGGGAAAGTTTCTCACATTTTGAGTGAATTCCATACAAGAATAGATTTAACAAAAAATAGAAAATGTATATCAGAGTGGTGAGAAGGACATTAAAAGGTTATTTGTGCCAGAATGAAAGGTTTTATTATGGAAGGTACATTTCTTAAGAATTTGAGCACAGCAATGTCTATGAAAATTCTCACCTGTACTCAAAAACTCATTTAATCACAATTTAGGAAATAATAATATATTATAAACTAGTATATTATAAATAAAAATTATATTAATAAGATAAATATGAAAACTGTGTTCCTTATGACCAACATAGCAGTTCAATATAATCATCATAAACATTGCTATCAACATATTCCTTATAATAATTGTAATCATCTTGATGTACTGAAAAAAAAATGACACTATATGAAGAGAAAATTCACCAGGACTATGATTAGTACCTTATTATGAAGTTAGTATATTTAGTATGAAGGAAATTCAACTGTTTATTATGTGTAAATTATAACATTTGTTTGTACACATTTCAAGAAGGTATTTTTAAAATTTAGATATGATTATTCCATAACAAATGAATTTAGACCTTTATAGCAGCTTCCTATAAAAGACCGAAATGTGTCTTTTAATGAAATACCTAATAAAAATATGATAATTTAGATTTCAATTCAGTGAAACGCAACGAAAATTTAATAAGTTTCACTCAACTCGGCTACTTAACACACCAATAACTTACTTGAAATCAACAAGATGTTAGGGCACCGCAATGCTTACATTATACTACAAATTCAAATTGATATCTCGTCTCATTATGACAACTCAAGAAAACTTACTGCGTCATAACGGCGCCAAAACGGTACAGTTCGCCCCCTAATCCAAATTCAGTGGTATTACGATAATTGGGTTCTTTTTGTGGTCTATTTCCTGATAGTTTATCTGATAGGTACGAGGGCTGCGTTTTAAGTTGTGTCGTTTGCCAATCTCCCGCAATTATGCAAAAAAAACATTGCTTATTTAGAATTCGAAAACAAAAGAATGTTTTTAGATTGGCCGAATAGATTTATTGTATCGTCTATTCGAAGGTTACAAGTCGGTTGGCAAAATGGAAAGGCGAAGGAAAATTTTCGTGCGATAATTTTCTAAAACTTTCAAAGAGGATTATCGCGACGTCTATGCTTTGAGGAGATCACTTCTGTGTTTAGTGCAGCACCATGCAGCACCATGTCTTAGGACTATAGAACGCTGGTATTTGGAATTTCAACGTGGGTAGTTTAGCCAGTCAGTGACATGCCACGTGAAGGTTGTCCAAAAACTGCCATACGCAAGAGAATATCGAAGCCGTGCGGCAGTTAATCCTCGGAGATAGTCATGCGACATACCGTGAAATAGAATCATCCGTAGGCATTTCAGGGACCACTATCCAAAAAATCATACATGAAGAACTTGGCGTAAGAAATTTGATCTTCATTGGGTACCACATTTGCTTAGCAACGATTAAAAAGCAGCCCGTCTTAGTTGGTGTCATAAAACTGCAGCGATTTAATCGAGGAGAGTCAAAGCATGCTTATGATATGGTTAGTGGTGACGAGTCTTGGATATATGCTTATGCTCCAGATTCTACTGTCTGGGTCTTCCAAGATGAGTCAAAACCGACCAAGGTCATACGCTCACGGACCACTTCAAAAAAAATGATTCTTTTTTACATTGGCTACTCCACGGACTCGTAGTCCATGCCCTTTATAATTCTTAATTAAATATTTTATTATAATTCTCTTAACTAACATGTACTCAATTTTATTTATTTTACGCAACTAACAATATAAATACAAATTACTCATTTAAACTTACGCTATATATATTAACATACATATACAAATACATACATACTTAATAATGATTAAAAATAAAAACAAAATACAAACAATAACTTTATATTACCTTAAATAATGCTAGAATTGAACGAACTAAAATGATTGGCACCTATGTCGCTGCATTATTTTGGTCCTTGAACGCTATTTGCCAATTGTGGTTTCTGACCTCTTCATCAGTTGCTAAGCATGACGGGGTTATAGTCCGCAATAATAGATGAAGGACTCCGTGTGTCTAGATATAGTCACTACAGCATGAGGAACACTATCGTGGACCGGGTTTTTCGGTTCTGTGCCCCTCAGCACAATTACTCTACGGTGCGTCAGCCCCTGAGTCTCATGTATCGTTAGCAATCAAATAATTTTCTCCAGTACCATACCCTTTCCTTTCGTATTCCTCCTGGGTGAAGGTCAAGAATAGAATTTCTGAGTCAGTTCTTTTAGACTCTGCTTCTGATGCCATGGTGCTCGTCAGGGACCTCAGTTCCTTCCTCGACGTGTGTATGCCTTCCTATATCTCCTTCAACGCATACACTACATCCATCGGGCAACGGTGTGTGCAGAGAATGGTTAAAAAAATGGTTGCCTTCTTTGTGGCAAAAGGTGGTCACGTTGTCACTTTTGTACTAGAAGATCGCAAGATGGTTAACGCTGACTGGTATACTACTGTTTGTTTGCCACATGTCATCACCGAATTTCGAAAAAACAATCCAAGACATCGTATAATACTGCACCATGACAATACAAGTTCGCACACCGCTCATAAACGTTGTTTTTGAGCACCCAAAATGTCGAAATTTTAGACCATCCCCCTTACAGCCCTGACTTATGCCCAAACAATATTTTAACGGTCTCCAAAATTAAGCAGTCTTCGTGGTCAACGTTTCAGCTCACCCGAAGAAGCTGTTGATGCATACAAATCGGCCATTTTGGCTACCCCCACATCCACATCGGAGTGAATTAAATGATCTAATAACTGGTTTGAACGCATGCAAAACTGTTTTAAAGATCGCGGAAAATTCTTTGTAAAACAATAAATGAAAATAATCTATTAGATTGTCTATACTTATTTCAAACAACACAACTTAAAAGGCAGCTATCGTATGTACTGTTTAGAACCAAGAAGGTAGCTATGCTTCCTAATCAATTTGCTAGTACAAATAATACCATATCGTTATTGTGTTTGAATATTAAGAAGAAATTAGAAAATTCCAAAATATACCGTGTCTTATTTATTACTAAATGCAACACTACGTTTCATATAATAATTAAGGAGCAAAATTTTTAAAGAGAGTAATCATGGATCAGCTTGGATAATCATTCGATAACTGTCAATTTCTCAAAAGATTTTAATTATATTGATAATTGTGATCCCTGCATAATGTGTAATGTCCACATAATAATATGCAAGAAAGGTTTAATAACGTTATACAAATAATGATTTCATCCTTATATTATGTTAGGTTTCACGTCAAAACGGATGATTTGATCTTGAGGAAATTTAGTATGGCGAGATTTGGAACCCGAGAATATTTCTTTTTTGAGATAAATTGCTATAAAACGTAGTCAAAGCCGTAGGCAGAATGCTAGTAAATGTGTGTGTTTCAACATCAGAGGCGTGGGGCACGGCGTGGGTGAAGCAATACTGTGTCTGGGGCGGCGGCGGAGCACGCACGCTATCGCTGGCAGCGTGCAGCCAACTGGGTGGGCGCTGGGCCGCCGAGCCCGAGCGCGTGCCGCTGCGCGCCGCCCGCCCACCGCCCGAGCCGCCTGAGCGTCGCTTTTGCTGGGAGGCCCTGCCCGCTGACCACCGCCCGCCGCTCACATTGCAGGTGTGTATCGGTGTCCCGCCCGTACATATCGCCGTCCGCAATTGGCAGAATAAAATTATGAATGTGGATTATTATAGAATCAAAGTCTTTTATTTCCAAGTTTGTGTAGATTTTATTGATTTTGAAGTTTCTCTATGTAGTAAACATTACCAAGCACAGGTCCAAATGCGCTTTTGTTTTATTCAAATTTGTAGTCCCAGTAGTAGTATACCGGGACTACAAATTTAATATCTACTATAATAAACGACTAATGAGTATACTCATTGCTGCCTGACGTTTCAGTTGAGTTCCAAGTACTCCAATGACTGAAACCCGAAGCGAAATGCGAAGAATACCTAAATTTCAATACAGATGTTATATACAACAATAGAATTGATTTATTTTAAAGTATTTCTGTAGTCCTGTCTAGTCAAGATAGATTAATGCTCATTAGTAGTCGGCACTTTGTTGATCGAGTCGTGTATGTGCGTGCGTAGGCACTCTCGGAGCGCGACCGTACGGCGTGGATGCGCGCCATAGACGCGGCGTCGGCCGATGCGCAGGGCACCTCTGCGCCTGCGGCCGCATCCGCACCCGCGCTCGCCACCGCGCCCGTCTCTGCCCCCGCCTCCGTGCCTGTCGCTGCGCTTGACGACGCCGGTTTCGAGTTCGTCGACCTCATCATAAACACGCTCGAAGCGCGCGGCCTTGATGAGCAAGGTATACCTAAGTTTAAACTCAAGGATTTGAGGTCAAGGGTCTGATTGATTACTTATTAGTTACTACGTACCAGATGAAAAGACGTACGAAATCCCATATATTTACCTATTCAACCTCGTTAGCAAACGATACGTAGTAAAATGTTAAATTGCCCGACCATTTTTTTTTTCGGGGGATATGCTCCTTGTGCACCATGACACCGCGCTGGCAAGGCGCGGCCGTGTGTGGGGCTCTCCGGTCTACGACCGGCCTACCCACTAAAACCCCCCGGTGTTCTCTGGGCCCATGCGGGGCACATGGGTGCGCTTTCGCGATTCAACCGCCATGTGCTCCGGGGCCGGCTCGACCTTGAATTGGTCGAGCAAACGCCAAGGGGAGGATTGTCCGAAAACACATGGACAATCCCCCAGACTGAGAGACGTCATCTCAGCGGCGCGGTAGCCGGCCGCGCACGCAGCCTCACGGTAGGGTCATTAGGCGAGCACCGCGCTTGCGTGTTCCCGCCTTCTCCTACTAATCCGTCTGCGGCGGAGGGGAGCGGTCTCGATGTCCTCCTCCCGCTCCCTCTCCGCTGCCTCCTTCTGCGAGACAACGTTCTCGTAGAAGGAGGCGACAACCTCCCATTCCGGCTCGCCGCGGAGCATGGCCACGACCACGCTCGGTAGCGAGAGGTCGCTGCTTCCCAGCGCAGCGATCAGATTGGTGCGCTGGTGTTGCCGGGAGCGCCGCAGTGGTGACACCGCGTCGTTGTCTCCCGACGTGCGACCCGGTGCAGGTAGTGACCAAAATAGCCATATCCGGTCAGCACCTGCACCATACGGAATGAGAGGCTGCCCTGCCGGCGCCCAAGCCACTCCTCCAAAACCGGACGAACGACTTCGATCGTCCGGTAGCCGGCAGCTGGGAAGGCGAGTGCCTCTCTCCATTGGTGCAGAGCCTCCCTCTGTACCCGGGCACGGACTCCCTCCACTCCTGGTGGAGCGAGCCGTTCCCCCTGCTCACGTGCTGCGACCCGATGTCGATACACAGCCGCATGGACCTGTGCGTCTACATCCCACGGCGTATGGCCCGCTAGGACGCACGGCCTGGGTCGCGATGACCCTCTGCGGTCGTCGCAAGAGGGCAACCGTGCGGGGGGAGAGGCACTCCGCCCACACCGGGGCTCCGTAGAGTGCCATCGACCGTATCACCCCGTGATACAGTCGACGGCACGCCGATCCAGAGTTAGTATCACTTCGCGGACTCGGGACACAGCAGACTCATTACTTTTCTTTGGCAGCTGGTAAATGGATACGGAGACATGTTTCTATTTCTTTTCTTACTTGGCGTACATCTGCTGCATATAAATTGACAATTGGTGACAATACAATTTTATTAAGTTTACACATATTATAGGGTTATTATAGAACTGTCATTGCTAAAGGCGGTATATCAAATTAAAAAACTGCTAAGTCTACATCGTTTTTTTCCTTTATGTTAATTCTTAATATACATTTCAGTGATGAAGATGGTCCACATACAATCGTATTTTTTTATCTATATATCTATACAAATAAATAAAATTGGGGTGTCTGTTTGTAATATTAAAATAACCTATATATATATTATATTTCTACTATATGCATATGAATGTATATACGGTACACATACCAAAATACATATTTATAAAATTTTTGTCTGTCTGTTTGTTTGTTCCGGCTAATCTCTGGAACGGCTGCACCGATTTGGACGGGACTTTCATTGGCAGATAGCTTATATAATAAGGAGTAACATAGGCTAAAACTATTTTTTTTATTACATTCCACGCGGACGAAGTCGCGGGCACAGCTAGTAATTAATATAATTGAAATTGTAACAGTGCTAAGATCTTGTGGTAATGATTGTGGTCATGGACATTATCATCATAAACCAAAAACTAGACAAGTATTAACTGTTTGAGTTTATTTATTCCATTTGAAGCTATTTAAAAAACTAATATTTTTTACTTTATTTTCGTTCCGTAAAATTACGGAGAAGAATGATTATACGTCAATGTACGCTCGTGACTAAATGTTTTTTGATGACCATTTCTTGATCAACCGTACAATATTGCGTAATACTGTGTTACTTTTCATGGCAGGTCTGTACCGCGTGGCGGGGGTGTCGTCGCGAGTGACACGGCTGCTGGAGTATGCGCGTAACCCTCGCACTCTTGGGACCGCACCCCTCTCGGAGCGATGGGAGACCAAGACCCTCACCTCCGCGCTCAAGGTAATGAGACACCCTCCTCGCTGCTCCGAAATCGTGGGAGCATACTTTAAATATGAACACGACTTGTTCTTCAATTATTTGTATTTCTTTTCTTTAGGCAAACTAATACAATGTTGTCGCTAGGTCGTCCGTACTAGAAGTCTCACTTCATTTGGTTAAAACTTGTTACGTCAAACCCAGCGGAGTTTTGCTTTTAAATCTGACGCACTGTGGATAATGAAAGACGAACTTCCAATTAGTTCGTCACAGTTAATGCTGTATTTCTTTCACTTTTTGTGGAAAAAATCACATATTGGATGATATATTTAACACATGATCTTTGGGAGACACCATACAATAGCACACACTAGCCTAATCGGTATCGTTGTAATGTAATTTTAAATTAAGTAGTGTAAATATGTGTAAATTGCATCGAATTCACAAAATTATTTATTCGGCAAAATAGGTGTGTAACAAAAATTCGATAGAAAATTATAAAATCAAATGTGCCGGCGTACATTGGTTACGTAAACAGTAATTAATGAACTATGAACAAGTTCTAATCTGAAATATGGACAAGTTGGAAACGTCCGACATCCTTTTGTATTAGGCATTCCTGCGCGCGCTGCCGGAGCCGCTGTTGACGCGCGCGCTGTACGCGCGGTTCATCGCGGCGGCGCAGCGCGAGCGCGCGGCGCGGCTGGCTGCCGTGCGCGCGTTAGTCTCGCAGCTGCCGGCGGCGCACGCCCGGCTGGCGCGACGCGTAGTGCGGCACCTGCGCGCGGTGGCGGCGCGCGCGCGGCTCAACCTCATGCCGCCCGCCAACCTGGCCGTATGCTTCGGGCCCACGCTGCTGCGGCCCAGCCAAGACTCTGTGGCAGCCATACTCGACATCAAGTTCTGCAACGTTGTTGTCGAGACACTCATCGACTATTATTACGAGGTACCGAACACTTCTGCCCTACTTTCGTACTTATAAATTTTATAATAACCATTAACTTATATTTGATTTCGTAACAAACACTACATATCGAGTCAAAATAAATCGCTTTCATTAAAAATATTCATATACATTTTATGCCTTCTATTGTTTTATGGTCTAAAATATTTAAGATCCTTTAAACATTATCTAAAATCAAAACCCTAAAAATTTTACAAGTATTTTAAATACTGTTCACCAGTGTTTTTTAACTGAAGCTCCGCGGCTCGCTGGTGGTCCATGGAAGCATCCCAAATAGTCTGCGGAGCCTTCCTAATAAGTAAATGACAACGAGTCGCGTTGTCACTAAATACAACAATTTTAATCATTTGTTTGCATTTGAATGTTGTTTATTATTTTAAGCTACCGAGATGGTCTATCGCAACACATAATTTATATCAAACGTTTCCTCATGACTAAAAAGACAATTATTATATTATATATTGCCGCTTTTCATTGTCGCCAGATATTTGAAGAGACGCCGCCGCCGCCTTCTCCGCCACCACCCGTGACACCGGCGCAACCAGCTTACAACGGCACGATTGGGTGAGTAACAATAACTTATACAAAACTTATAGCTATAATAATACATTAACTTAGACCATTCATGATTACGACTGATTTTCGAGTAAAAAGTGCACGATCGCAAAAGATCTGCGCAGAAGATATTTTGTGAATTGATTAGAGTTTATGAAAACATTGTACTGCCATCACCATTATTGTATTATGTTGGAGAGTTCATCTGTATTTGAGCTTCGAAGCATTATTGTCAAGTATTGTTCGCTTTCCGAGATCATTTTTCACATCTCTGGAATAAACTACTGTGTCGTGGTTGCCCGGTCCGATTGCGCAAAACGTCAATCTCGTCAAAATTTGGAAGGACAAAGACGCCAAGTACCTTGGGTTAGTTCAGTTAGTAATTGAATCAATTATCATTGTCCCGATATATGTTTCTGTATTGGGCTTGAAAGCAAAGCGTTTTGACCCACATAATAGGTTCTCTCTTGAGAAAAAATGTAAGACCGCATAAAGAAATCCGAGATTGTCGACGTGGCTTGTATTGTTCAGAGGATCCATTTTCTGTGGCCTTAAACATCTTAAGTTAGTCCGTTTAAATCTTTTATATTTATTTATTGTAAAGAAGAAAACAATTTTAATGCACATTTAAAAAATGAAAACACCATATAAATTGAATTGGATTAAAACTTACGACGTCCATATTAAAGAATAACTTCTAGTGGTAAGGAGATCGGGGGGGGGGGGTTATTGTAGCCTCCCCCGAGGAGGGCTCCCTGTATCGGCGGGGGAGCGGAGGCGGGGGGTTCCCGGAAGTAGCTTGGTGTTCACGGGGGCTCCCTACATGCCTGAGGAAGGCCATCCCTGAGGTTTTTAGTGGGTAGGCCTCCCCCTTCTGTGGAAGAGAGCCCCACATAACCGCCGGCTCGCCACAGCCGGGGTATGCAACTTAATGCATTTTCCTGAGGGGGAACAAAAAAAAAAGGGGTAACCGTGCAAAAACTAAACGGCAAATGAATGGGTAATATGAACATTATTCATGCATCTAAAGGTTTTAGCAGTGGTTGAAGGTTTGGTTTTTAAAATACTCTAACATATCTGCATCAAGGATAAAACGAGGGAGAGACAGACGGATAAGTACTCAATATATAAAATATCAAGTGATATAATAAGAATGACATAAAATCACAAAGTAATACGATCTTACCAATCAAGTCGAAAAAGTGGAATTTAAAATATGTAGGTAAAATTGCATTAAAAAAAGATATTGTAAAGACGAGACAACACTTAACTTTTTAACGCTGTCGAATTTAAGACCATTTATAAGATGTTGATTCCTTTGCGAGTATCAAAAAGTAACAATTATTTCTATGATGTAAGTACACATTTTTGGTTTTTTGTTTTTTTTTTTACTTGAACTACAGGAAGGTCATGATTTTGATAACCGACCAGAAACAAGACATAATATTACTTTTATTAGTTATTATAAAAATCACCATCATTAAACGATATTGATTCTTGTCGTCAAATCTTAGTCACCAGTTTGATCTATTGGTCAGATCTGGCTTTCAACCAAGTGGTGTCATATTGTGGTAGGGACAAATTTGTGAGTGAAGAATGCATACTTTGCTTATCATGGATGTTTATACTAACTGACACTTGTCATCAATTTTGTTACAAGGATTTTTTTTTCTCTTATACATATAACAGTTATTACATTAATGTGTATAATTAATCCATTAATATAAAAACAGTAAAACTATTTAAAGCTAGTCCAAAACGATCTCAACTGCTTGCGACACAATTCATTAAACGTTATCGACGAGTTTTCATTATGTTTATAGTAAGTCAATCTCTGTCTGTCAATAAATGACTTGAGAGGTCTATTAGAGTAGGTACATTAACGACCGTGTTTCATGTTTAAACTTACGTCATCATAGTATGTAAGGTGGAATCTAAACTATTCTAAAATTACTTTTTAGTACTCAATATATAGAGAATACTAATACACCTAGTTTCGATGCTAGGACATAAAGATTTAATAGGTAACGAAAAAACGAATCACTTGGTAAGACTGGAATCGGAAGCACCAATGGTGGGACCAGAATCATTTGTCGGTATTACAAGGAAGCCAATCGGAGCATACCTAAGAGCTCATTCACACGAGAAGAAGAAGAATAGGTCAATGTGAACCATGCACGCGAAACTGCTTAAGGACATGGAGAACTGGCTCAAATTTACTCTAAGTTAATTTACTACGTGTAAACCCTAAACCCGCCTAGTACCTAAGCGCCTTGAGAGATCAGTTTGGCTGTAGTGGTTTTTACACGCGGTTTACGATTGGCCTATAAATGCTTAATCTTGCATTCCATAACATTATTATATTGCTTTTGTATTAATTTCAACTAAAATACTAAACTGCATTTGACAAATAATTTGTTATTGTCGTACATGAAAGGTTTTTTTTAAGTTTAACAGCCTTGTACATGAAAGGTAGATTGATATTGACATTTGCGATCACTTATTACTGACGCGGATAGCAAAAGGGATGCACCTACATTCAGACACTTCTTTTTGTACTGGATGGTTGAGACAATGCAGTATATAAATTCTGTCTTACTTAATTAACTGATTATTAATAGTGGCACACAGATATAGTTTACATTCCTAAATGAATGCAGCTGTAATTCTTGAAAGAATTTGAATTGATTTTAATGTTGAGTTGAGTCTGTGAATAGATAATTCAGCTTGAACTCATATCTGTCTAGGTCATAGGGCTATATTTGATAAGAACATTTAAGATAATATAAAAATTTCTGAATATCGTAATTAAAGCACCTAAAATATAAAATAGGTTTATTTTTATAAGAATATATTTATTTGTTATTTCTCTGTTATGAGGCGTCTCATTGGATCTCTTCTGAGTACATCTCCCTCCGTAGGGCAATTAGGTCCGGGAGTATATGTTTCATTCTTTAGTCTATGGCTGAATTCTATTGTAGGCAACCATTTGTCTATGCAGTCTTTTTCTTGTTGGTTACGATGGCGGAAGGTCGCATACGCATAGTGCTCTTTAGAGATGGAGATCAGCACGCTTCAAGGTTATGAAATTTAACTAGTTTTTTTTTTATTTTTTTTATTACCCAAATGGGGTGCACTTTTCTTTATTAATAAAAATCCAGTTCTTAACTTCGCTAAAAAGCGGTAAGTGTAATTTACTTGTATATTGGATTATCTCGCGGTACTTCTCCGTTATAGCCGATGCCAATTTCAATTGTTGTTTTTCATCTTTTCCAGGTTTTCTATTCTATATATAATTTTTGGCTCGTTTAGTAGCATAATATGTAGCCTATCTTCTATCTACATCTAGCTTCAGACTTGGTATTGTCATCTGCACATTTACTTGCCAAGCACGTGTCATCAAGAGGTCCGATTGTTAAGTAAAACCATCGAGTCACATCACTTTACGAGAAACGTGGAGTGTGACATATTGGGACTGCAACGTGAGAGATTAAATCCTCCTACATTACGCCAATCCACCTCGAGGTAACCTCATAACCGGCTGGAACGTAAGTGCTTCCTACCACTTAATTATAATAATATGATATTTCCACTCTGTGTGTTGTGCGGTTGGCTAAAGCAATATTAATTATATTCGAGATATTGGAAATATTTTACATTTATATAATAAGCATTAAATTTGACCAAGTTTGTTCGCTGATTTAGAATTTTTTAATTAATTTGTTAACCATAAGAATTATATGCATGCTTAATGTGGTTAATTCTTTGTAGTTTTATTTTGCATCCATCTGTAACTCTGATTGAGTCAGTGTAAATTTGTACTGACAGGGAAGGCCAGGGGAGACCCTTACAGTGCCTTACAGCATATTAAAGCCATTACAAGATGTTTTGTATATAATAAATAATAATACTGGTATTTAACTTATAATAAACAAAATTTAAACTAACCATAGATATTAAACATTGTTAGTCTTAAGGAATAGTTAATAATAGTACTTATATTATAGTAGAATATATAGATGGGGCTATGACTGTCGCAGACGGGACCATCTGATTCCACAAAACGGAGAAAAGACACCTCCCAACCGAGAGTTGATATGTTACTTGTAAATAGATAATAAATAAGGACAAAAAAATACTGACAAAAGCAAAATAGAGTGCGGAGCAAAGAGTCTAGAGAAAACCAGACAAACATTATAAAATAATAATATATATGATTAGGGTCTTTTGTCATTCGTGATACTAGTTACTGTCAAATAAAATACCGCAGGCGCAATCAACTAATAATACACACCTTCATCAATAATTAACTATCTATTAGTAGTTTATGTTATTTGAAAGTAAATAACTGAAAAATAATAAAATCTTGCTTAGAATTAGTAATTCGCCTTACGACTATAAATAAAACTTAGCCATATATCGTATTTATAATAGGTCTTTACCTATGAAATTGCCGTTCTGCAGTACTGGCCATTTCAAATCAAAATAGTTTTTGTTAGGCTAAGAATTCTAATTTCAAATTAATTTTGTTTTAAAAACATGGGATTCTTTTTCCAAAAGTAGTCATTTATTTATTGATTAGTGTTACATTTTCATCGCATTTCAATCTGTTTCGCCATCATGGATACGTTAAAAATTCGAGTAATTTATGGAATATGAGTTCCGTCGTGGCAGCAACGCGGCACAAGCGGCACGCAACATCAACGACGTTTACGGAGCTAACACTACAAACCAACGCACCACCTGTTATTGGTATGCTCTCTTCCGTTCTGGGAATTTCGACTGAAAAATAAACCTCGCGGTCGTCTGAAGACTTTGGTTGACAATGACGAATTAAAGGCGATTGTGGAAGCTGATGATACACAATTTACGGCTGAATTAGCAGCAGCTTTCGACGTTAGCGTCAAAACAATATTGGTCCATTTGCGTCAAATTGGCAAGGTAAAAAAACTTGACAAATGGGTGCCCCACGAACTCAATGATCGCCAGCGCGAAGTACGCGTCGAGACGTGCCTTGCAACAGACACACAAATGAAGGAATTTTGAACCGCATTGTTACTTGCAATGAAAAATGGATTCTGTTTGATAACCGCAAGCGCTCAGCAAGGTGGTTGGATCCTGGTTCAGCACCTAAGCAATGCCCTAAACGAAAACTTACCCTAGAAAAGTGATGGTCACTGTTTGGTGGTCTAGCGCCGGTGTGATTCATCACAGCTTCTTGCCGAACGGGATGAGCATTACTGCAGATGTATACTGTGAAGAATTGAACACAATGATGGAGAAGCTGGCACATTTCCAACCAGCATTGGTCAATCGCTCTTCTCCACACGACACGACAACGCGCGACCTCATACTGCACAACAGACGGTCTCCAAGTTGCAAGACCTGGGGTTGGAAGTTCTCCGTCATCCACCCTACTTACCAGACCTTGCGCCTGCAGACTACCACTTTTTCCAGAATTTGGATAACTTCTTGGCGGGAAAAAAATTCAAGAAAGAAAAAAATCAAAAAAGAATTTGTTGCTTCCCGTCCAGCTGATTTCTTTAAGAAGGGCATCAATAAACTGCCACTACGTTGGCAAAGATGCATTGATTGCATGGGTGATTACTTCGATTAATACAAATAAAAAATACATGAAAAAAAAATCGTTTAAATTTTTTCATGGAAAACGGCAATTTCATAGGTAAAGACCTAATATATTCTCCTATTTTATTACATTCACATCATGGAGCGATGCTGATTAGCAGTTTGTGGTGATTATTAATATTGATATAAGTAAAGATGATGTAATAGGTAATAGGGCATTAAATTGACCAATCAAATTACATTTAAAGTGGTACTTAAATTAACATGTGTTCATGGTAGTACTGTTGCGTTGATGTACTAATACTTATTTAATAACGAAAAGTACATGATCATATTGCCAAAAATATCATTGTTTTATAAACAAACTCGACAATAATATTTTTATTATACAACGTTGTAAGAGTAACATATTAAATTTAAACCCATTTATTGATAATAACAACATTTTGCGAGTGGGAGGACGATTGAATAATTCACAACCACAGAACACAGAAAGAGGTTAGAATGGCGAACATGCATCGTTTGTACGGGAGCCGCTGTCGCCAGTTTAAGAAGCCAGGCAGCGCTGCGTCTGTAAAGTCACGCATAACCAATCAGGAGAAGTACGCATCGCGCGATAACGAACTGAACCAATCACAGCACTGCACTCACCAGATTCAAATAATTCCGTCTAAAAACGATATTATTACCTTAGTGATTGACAAAAATGAAAAATTATCGATATAAAATGTCGATAGCAAATTTAATATTACAAATATTTTCAATACTGAAAACGAAATATTACATTCATGTAGGTATTTAAAATTTAATAATTAATTTAATTGTATATACCTATAGTATAATGATGAAACAAACTTATTAAGTGAAATAGATGTAGGTTGGAAGCAAAGTAAACTATATTTCTGTAAATCTTGTTTCCATAACAAACATATACAGGCACTTTTATATGTGTGCGATAGGACATTTTTCCGACATGTTCATACATTTTGCGATTTTGCAGTGGCTATCTTTTCACAATGTTATAATTTATTATGCCCTAGCTATCTGTAATATCATTCATTTAATACATTTACATATAGTATGCCCAAATTCAATAATAGTTTTTATATATTTAACGTATTTTCCCTAAAATCTTATACTCAATCTCAATCTCTTTTATTGCTTACGCTACTATCTCTGTCTAAGGGTTTTTAATCAATATATGTATTATTATTACATACTATATGTTTTCTTCCTGCTATGGGAACCTATTCTATATACTTTATTTATTTCCTAAGCTAAAACTTATCTTTATTTATCAACTATGCTCAGTGCTATTCTTACTATTATTCCGCCGTTTAATATGTTTTATTACTATCTGAATTCTATTATTTTATACATTTTTATTTATTAACTATTCTATCCCGAACACATATTTTAAATTAATTTGATGATAATCTTGAATCAGTATTTTTTTCTCTTTTTTTTGATATACCGTACATATACATGGGCCAAACTGGAACATGTTCCAGTTTGGCCCATGTATAAGAACATGTTCTTTCAGTGTAAAATATCATAAATTTTTTAAATAACAGCAAAAAGCAAGAAGCCTGTTTCGCCGTTTTCACCTACTAAGACCCCTTAAGTGGTTCCTTGCAGCCATTCGTAATAAATTAGCGCATGATTCGTAATAAATTAGCTGTGATGATGATATTAATTATACATGTATTTGGACATATTAATAATATTTCCACGGTCGCACACACCGATTAATTCGTTTAATAAAAGTATAATTTAAATTTAATTAAAACTTAAATAAATACTTGAACAATCTTCTAACAAATGTTCGAGTTTATCACACAATCATTTATTCCAACCAGAATATTAAAAATATATATTTATCGATAAACATAATGCGTACTTTTTTTGGTAAGCACAGCACTATGGCCTTTTACTACGTTTATTGCTGTTATTCAAATGCGTCGCTACCGAATTCAGTGTACTACATTACGCGCTCTGAGTAATGTAATTAGACGCATGCGCGTACATAGCCGGCAATGTATATTTTTTAGAAAAATATTATGTGTCTTATCGTTACGATCAAGCTTTGATAATTTTTTTGTAAAACGTTAGTTATTACGATCAAATCTGCTATTTACCGATGAAAAGATATTCCATCTTTAGCTACACTTGAGACCTGACTTCTTGCTATGCAGGTAATTACAGCACAAGTAGGCATTTTCATTAATAAACACGCAGCACTTCGTAAAACACTCTCCGTGATCACTCGTGACTGACTAAGCAACGCGTTCGCATTATTGGCCACAGTCATGATCATTTGATCATAACTGTGGCTCGCGTGCCACGCCTACATAGCCGTTCTAATCTCTTTCTGTCTTCTGTGTTCACAACTAAGCACGAATATGAAAAATCCAATACTCCTGCCTCACAGTTCTAGATTAACCGATTTAATTATTACACGAGCTCACCTTGAAACACTCCATGGAGGTCCCAAATTGACACTTGCACATTTAAGACGAACGTTTTGGATAGTCGGTGGTTATCGCGCCGTGAAACGTGTATTACACCATTGTGTCACATGTCGCCGTTTTGCTGCTAAGTCACGGAACCAAATCATGGCAGATTTACCTGAGCCACGAGTAACGATATCACGTCCCTTTTTACATACCGGAGTCGATTTTACTGGACATGTAGAAATCAAGGCCAACAAAGGTCGTGGAATTAAAACCTTATGGGCGTACGTTGCCGTTTTTATCTGTTTAGCCACCAAGGCAATCCATCTCGAGCTGGTGACAGACCTTAGCAGCGCAGCATTTCTTGCAGCATTTAAAAGATTTTGTGCACGGCGTGGTAAACCAAGCGATATGTATATATGGCACGAACTTCATTGGAACAAACCGTCTACTTTTAAAGCAATACAGGGATGTTTTAGATACATTTGACATACATCTACTCGGAAATTTAGCACAACTAGGAATTAAATGGCATTTTAACGCGCCTATTTGGCCTAGTGCTGGTGGACTGTGGGAGGCAGCTGTCAAAAGTATGAAATACCACCTGAAACGAGTCCTTGGAGAACAACGACTTACGTATGAAGAATTTACGACTCTTCTATACCAGATCGAAGCATGTTTGAACTCAAGACCTCTATGCCCTCTCACAGAAAGTACAGAAGATATAGACTGTTTGACACCTGGTCATTTCCTCACTGGCACCAATATATTGACAATTCCTGAAAGTGCCACAGAGTATGTTAATATCAGAAATCGATGGCAAATGGTACAAAAGATGACAAGTGACTTCTGGAAAACGTGGTCACGTGAATATCTGCAACAACTGCAAGTCCGATTGAAATGGAGGACACATAAGACAAACACTCAAATTGACGATATTGTGTGCATCCAGGATGAGAAGTTACCAGCAGGAAAATGGGCTTTAGGACGGGTAACTGAATTACACTCTGGAAAGGACGGCAATACTAGAGTAGTGACATTGCGAACTGCAAAGGGTAATATTAAAAGACCAATTACAAAATTAGTGACCTTAGTTGATGCATCAGATGATAATTGCGAGGTAAAAAGTGAAACGAGAAAAGGGTTATCGTGTAAAAGCTTAATTTGTTCGACTATATTATTTCTTTTAATGACATTTATCACACCCACTCTGCAAACACAAACAACACGTGACATAAAAATAAACACAATAACTGGGAATCAAACTATCTATTTTGACAAAATATCAGATATTCAAGAGATAAAAGATGAGTGGAAATTAGTTTTCTTCTACAACATGACTGGAACTACTGGAACAATATGGCGGCCCTGGAAGAATATATCATACATTTAAAACAATTTCAACGTGACGACTGGGCTATACAATTTCATCTATTAATAAATCAATTGGAACAAGGCATTAATGAGCTTAACTATTACAATAATCTTCTTAAAAATCAACATTTAATGCATAATCGTTATAAACGAGGTTTGATTGACGGAATTGGTTATGTCGCAAATACGCTATTTGGAGTTTTAGACCAGCGTTTTGCTGGCAGGTATGAAAATGACATGAAACACATCCAAAACAATGAAAATCATATTATTCAATTGATAAAAAACCAAACCAGTATCTTGGAAACAGAAAATAACATCTTACAACGCAACGAAGCAACTATGATTAAACATTTTAACTTGATAAATGATCAAATGAACTCATTAAAAGCTGACTCAATAAAGGATAAATTATTTACAGAAAGTGGATTTTATGTTATTACATCATCCATTGCAGCCGAAAGTATGTACTCTATTGTAGCAGGTGTTATTTTGCGGAAGTCCATTGTATTACAAAGGATATTGTTTTTTGCTGATTCCGCGCAGTTCATGATGACTTGTCCAACAAGCAGACAAGCAACTTGTGAAAAAGGACATATTATGAATATTCGGGAACAATTGGAAATCTACAAACATAAAAATATACCTAATATTACATTGCTGAACGAACAAACAAATCTTACACATTCGCCTATTATACAAACAGTTGCCCAATGGTCGGTAGCCCCTCCTACCGAGAGGAGGGGCCAAGCCCCTCGGCCTATAAATACAAGCGTGCAAGGCGCCGCAAGCCAGCCGCTGGTGAGTCATCGAGCGGGCAACAAATCCTGAAGATGTCTCGCTGAGAGACGAAACACGTGTCGACCTTGTCTGCTTGTTGGACAAGTCATCATGAACTGCGCGGAATCAGCAAAAAACAATATCCTTTGTAATAGCCGAAAGTATGATTCAAAATTTAAAATATATTCAACAGACTATTATTAATACATTAACCAATATGTACCAAGGGCACATAGACATTCATTTATTATCAGCTAATCAATTGCAAAAGGAGCTCGATAAAATTGCTCGTTATTTGCCACGGGATTTAGCATTGCCAGACGTACAGGATGATGTGAAAGAATTATACAAATTATTTCGGATTCACGCACGTATAACTAAGCAAAACCTCTTAATGGAAATTAAAATACCCCTGTTGAGTAATGATTTATATGAATTAAGTAAATTAATAAGCATTCCTCAACGTGTAAATTCAACTCATATTATAAATGTTATTCCTGTCACGGAATTTATTGCTTTCAACATTAATCGACATTCCTTTATACCATTACAACAATCACAGATATACGAATGTCAAAAAATTCATGAGCAAAAATTACTATGCAATCTAAATCATCCTGTATATAACTTAGGCAGCCACACTTAAATCTATTTGTAATCAGCAAATAATTCGTCACAATGAACAACATGACCTTTATTGTGATATCGAATTAAAATCCTGCATCGACAAGTGGATCCAATTACATAAACAAAACACGTGGTTGTATTATTGTTGTGAGGAATGCATCGTCCACATAATTTGCTCAGACAGCATGTCGTCGGAAACATTAATCAGTACTGGATTGATTACTCTCGGTCAAGGATGTGTTCTGAGAGGTGACACATTCATGTTATATGCACACATGGAATATGCCAGTCAAGCTCAAATTAGTTCAGAAAAATTGATTTTGTCTCCTGAAATATCACCAATAAATAATATTGTTAACACCTCTATAAATTCTTCATTCCATATAGAGAACCATAATAAGCTATTTAAACATATAGAAAACCAAATTGATTTGTTAAAACAACAAGCTGATATTTCTGCTATAGATAACCATGACCTACATCACTATGTGATTATATACGTTGATCTGTTCATATGCATTGCGCTGTTTGTAGCTTCCGTTCTTTATTGGAGAAGAACTGTTCGAAAGGCTTTGACTACCCCGAACTGCACCGAACAGATAGAATTACACACAATATCCCGGAGTGATAAAGAAAATGACACCTCAGTGCAACCCAATGTAAACGTCAGTTCAATTGAAAGAAATGAACGTTCTTCCAACCATGTGAAATTTGACACTAAAAGACATAGTGATGTGTGTTAATAATTTGTTTAGAAAATCATGTTTTAGAAACTTTACTTATTTACTATGTTAATGTTTTTAATAAGTTTTATACAGTTTTTTCTTATTATTATTTTACTACTTCTAAATAAGTTTTACAGTGTTTTCTAATGATCATTATTGACATATTTTCTTGCATTTAAAGTTTTATAGGCTAGACTTTTTGCATGTTATTTAATTGTTTTATTTCAGTTTAATTTTTGATTTAAGTTTTTGTATGTTTATTATTTGATTCTTTTTCTTTTGGAGTTGGCAATATGTACAAAGTACAGTGCAAATTGCAATTATAAGATTTTATATTTTTGTCAATTAGGCGCGTCAATTGTGCACTTTGATCGCGACCTACAAATATCAGTGCAATGAACTGCGATCTGTTGCCGTAATGGTTAAATTGTACATAGTTTTTATTTAGTGTTCAATTAGAAATCGTGACAACAACTCTCGCCTTGCATTTTAATTTATTCTTTTTAGCACTCATTGACATTTGACATTAGTGTAAGTTGACATTTAGATTTAATTGACATCATCCCCCAAACAAAAACAATGAAAGTGAAAGTTCAAACGCAAAATAATTTCCTTGTCTGATCCACTCTCTCTCTTTTAGCGCTTACCCTGTTACTATACTCTGTCCATTATGTTATTTTCTTTTTGACAGATCGCGCGTATGAAATATTGTTTCTATTTTCAAATTATAGTACTACAGTAATAATATACTTTCTAGACGGGTAACGCCCACATAGTGAAGTGCTCTGTGCATAACAAACTACCACAGACAATAAGCAGTTCTTGAAATCAGATAAATCGATAAATTGTCTTCAAATCAAATATTTGTAAATTTATTTATTTCCTTCTCGACAGCTACCTTACATTATTTATAGGTATGTGAATTTTAATATTAAAACGGATATGTAGTTAATAACATCTACGTCAAGTTTAAATCAAGAATTATGATCAAGAATACTTAGAAAATCACATACATACCATTTTTTAACAAACTAGCTAGGTAATTGGTAATTCGCCAAAAATATAAAATTTTGCCTAATTTACTTGGCATGTGTAAAACTTTATTTTTTCATATATTTCTGATCCATTTAAGAGAGAAAAAGGAAAACTTTCTTAAATGGATCAGAAATATACGAAAAAATAAAGTTTTACACATGCCAAGGAAATTATGCAAAATTTTATATATTTGGCGAATTACCCCAATTGGGTAATTCGCCAAATATATAATATAAAAATTAAACAAGTAAATTTATTTACATTATTTATTACATAGATTCATCAGATTCTTCTTCGTAAATTACACTAGACTCGTCAGTTGAGTCCTCTGTTACATAAATAACCAATTCTTGTGCCATCATGTTATCAATTGCAACATCTCGATCCCAATCAGACATTATTAATTTATTTCATGTATTTGAAAAAACCAGATAAACGAATTTAATATTTATAATAAAAATAATATCGCTGCATTAAATCGATTAAAAGTTCTTCTTAATAAAATCGATATTCTGTTTTAATCGAATCGATAACTTGCGAGTTCATCACTGATTTCAAAATATCTTAAACTGTCAAAAAGAAAATAATATAATGGACAGAGTATAAGTCAATTGATTGTGGGTTCTGTTTCGCAAAAGTTTCCGTCAGATCTCTCATAGTGTTTAATTTCTAGTGAATTCCGATTGATGTCTACCTCTCCAGTTGAATTAGAGCAGCCATACTCAAAGTATGTTCCGCGGAAGCCTAGGACTCCATAAGAATTTAGAAAAAAAATTAAATACCTCTCTCCCTGGTCGACTGTTCTGACTTCTGACGCGGCGTAGCACGGTTTAGCGCGCGCGAGGCGAAGCGCAGTCAACTTTCGATTTTAACTTTAAAACGTAAAGTCGAGATTGTTTACACCGCATTTCATTTTATCAAAGGCGCCGACTCGACTATTTTTGAGAATCTTCGAGATTGAGGCTAGGACTAAAGCAACCTAAACAATCGCGCCTTGTCAGTTGACGATTGGCCTTTGAAGCGATAAGTACATTCCTGCTAGTACTAACATACCACGATAGTACATATGTCAAACGAGATATATGAATCATTTTCAGAAATGACACAAGCATGTAGTCACTGTTTAAAACGATGCCTCTTGGGTGCATAATCTGTGGTGAATATCCAATACTTGCCAATATAGCTCTGAATATTCTTCTCCCGTTCCCAACAACATATTTGTGTGAAACAGGATTCTCAACCTATGCAGCCACGAAAACAAAATACCGCAATAGACTGGAAGCTAAACTTGATATGAGACTAATAACTGTCACAGACATAACCGTCATCTATTTTGATAGATCTTTTGATAGATATTTTGACCTAATATCAACCAATTGATGAAAAATAAAAAACAGTCTCCCATTAGATAGTTTTTTGTAATATCTTCTATTATCATACTTGTCATGTAAGTAAGTAATAAGTACCTTTATGGTTATACACGAATACACTTTTCAAAACTTGTTTTATTATAGGATTCCGTCAAGTATTTTGCTTTCCAAAACGGTTCCGTCACCATAAAAGATTGAGAACCGCCTTTGATTTGGCACTACCATTTGTAAGTCTTCCTACTGATATTCTAGGTCACTTTTGTGTTTTATATATTTGAAGGAACACGTAGAGACAACGTTGAGTTAGTAAAAATGGTACATACAAATATGTCTATAATATTGGTTTAGAAAACGTACGTATCTGTGACAGATAAAACGACTGCTTCAAATGAACCTGGGCTGACATATGATCTCTTATAATATTCCTTATGACTTGAAGTTTATCATATTTACCAGTTTTACCAAGAGCCACCCATCCTAGACATGGACATCCCCAATTATCTCCACATTGATCTGCTTTGTACGACTAGAATCGTACGCGTTCCTGATATCGACACTTAAGTCTAAGACAAATCATCCCTGTTAATTTACTATACTCGCTAACAACTTCCAGAGTAGTTTCCAACTATAACAGCAATTGGCATACGCAACGTTCTACAATTTGTAGTTTTGTCTGTGTTAGTACAGTGTATTGTCGTGAAATATCAAAATAAAATACTTTCCTATTTATAATTGACTCATCTATATATAATATATACGACAACCAAATTGCTCTCAGCTCACCGTAATGTGGTTGGAATGCATAAAAATACCTTCAAATTCTTAAAGCGGGGTTCAGCGGTCCATTATGGAACCTGCGCATGACAGCAGTGGACAGATGTGCCAACTGAATTGTAGGCGCGGCCAGCTGCGAGCGGTGAACGCCAGGTGCAACGTAGGTCGTTACGCCACTGTCGCTCTTATCACGCCAGAGATAGATAGCACATTTCCTCAGCACCCCGAAGCAGATGACTCGCGCGTTGTAAGACTTCTTCGAACAAGATTCTGACTAAATTGCATTTCTAGAGGCTCTATTAAATGTTGTTTTTTTAATCACACATATACTGTTAATGTATAATAGCTAATTATGCTAACCAGCTAATTATCTAACGAAGTATAGACGATCACAATGATCAAGAGCTTTTGTTTTTTGTGTGTAAATTAAATTTGAATATATTATATTCAATTTCCAGATATATTCATATTGAAAAAGTTTTTATTCGTATACAAGAATAACAACGTTACTCTTCCTAAAACACAATGTCGAGAGTGGCGGCTGGTGGTCTGCCGCAGGTGTACGGCCGCACAATAACATGCAAATTTATTACTGCATTAAATCAAGGGTATCAACCATTTAATACAAGAATTATAACAATCAAAAATTGCATAATCTATATACGCTAATAAATAATTGAACATTTTTATTGTACATTAATGTTTGAATATTTAGAGCACTGTAACGTGTAACAAAAGAAAATGCTTAGATTTATAAGAACTGTAGCTTGTTCTTACAAATATTTTCAACTAAAAACTGTAGATACTTGATATTTTACATTTATTTATTTATACATAACAGTATCTATTCTGACAGGATCCATTAAAATTGTGTCCCAATTATTATTTAAATAACACACAATAAAATTTAGGATGTAAACCATATTTATTGTCGCTATTATAACTACAATTTAAATAGTGTATGTGTTAAATCTGTGAACAATTAATTTGAATAAAATATTCACATCAACAATTCATCATATTTTACCATATAATTCTTTGTTTACAACTTTATTATTTATATATACTGTGAAAATGTCTGACTAAGGCATTCCCTCTAGGTTTACTTAAATTCTTTATATACAAAAATTTCTTCTTGTAATAAAAATGAAATCGAGGTGGAATGATTTCCTAACCAAAGCGGAATCGTATTGCACGTGTACTGTGCGCACGTGTGGCAGTGTCAGCTGACATGCTTCCGACTCCTAATTTCCGAATATTAGCCGGTACCAATGTCGGGCTCAAATAAAACAAACCCAGCCACCTTACTGTGTATCAGCGTATTCTCTCGAAGAAATAATCTCAGCGTGCTTAAGTGGTCAATGACTGGCAGAACTGTCGCTAAACTTTTATATCATTTTTTATTTATCAAACTTAAAACCCAATCAATATCTACGTTAAAGAAAATAATTTAAGTCCTCTTGACCAATTATCATATAATAATATTAATATTATTTATATTAATTATATTAATATTGCCTTTCAGACTGTAGTGCATAATCTCAAATTGTGGAATCTTGTATATTTATAAATTATTTAAAAAAATCTCGGAACCGTTGCAGAGCAGCCTAGTTGGTTTGAAGTTATTAACTGCCTGGATTATACTAAACTTACATATAGATATGTGTACATTTTTTTGTGATATATTATCGCTGGCAAATAAAAGTAGAAAGTACTTATTTATATGAATGCATAATTATAACTAAAATTTTAGTAAATTTTACACAAACAAAAAACATCAGTCAGGTAATTGATATTATTCGCTATTGAGGCACGCTCCTGTCTCGAACAAACACACAAAAAAAAGAAATCCGTTTGCATCTGAAAAGAGGAATCGTAGCGGATGGCTCGTCAAAGGCGCGCGGGGCAGGATCAAGATGAAGCGCGCCAGCTGTGCCCGCGCCACTGCAGATAGGCACAAAAAACACGAAACTTCGCGCGCGGTACCACCTGTTGATTGCTCTTGCACTGCCCATTTCAAACCATACAGTCTTGTTGTTATGGTCTAATATTCTTTTATTTTATAAGTCAATATATAATTATACAATCTTATTTCTTACTTGCACCATATTGATTTATTATTAATAAAATTTCGTCATTGTGATAAAATCCAAATCTTTCTATATTCGTGGTTATTTAGCTATCGCTTAATTCGTTGATGTTTTTATTGTTATTAATCAGTTGTTTAATAAATTCGATTCGATCTACCTTGTGTTTTTTAAGAATGTTTAGTTTTACTTATATATGTAATATAAATTGTACTTAATACACTGTTAAAAGTAGATGCTACGATGTTGTTTTACTACTTATTACCTAGTTTAATGGGAGTTGCATATTAAACATATTAAAGCTGGCTTTTGCTTATTACAATGTAAGCTTAATTAATTATAAGTAATTATTGAACCTGCTTTAAGATCGGCAATTGTAGTAATAAACAATATTTGTGTTCAGTGTGTACGGAGCAGCAGGTAGGGTTTGTGATTCCTAACAAAGCTGGAATCCCTCATTACCATTGTACTGAGACATTACAATTGACGTATTGCACACAAGTTGATACTTTGTTTCAAAATCATGGACAGATATTTCAGTCAGGTAAACTTGTATTCAATTTTACTACTATTAAAACTTGTATTACAGAATTACATATGATGTGAAACGTAAAAGAGTTATTGTTTATCTTTAGCATGTTTTACCCATTAGCATGCGTCGAAGGAGTTAACATTATCATTACCTCACATCCACAGAGGTTGAGGTTTTATTTTTACACAAAGATTTATTTATACTCAAATTTATTATTATTTTAATAAACATTTTACATTTTAATCAGAGATACTTTTTGATTGATTGAACCATGATATAACTAAAGACGATAAAAATGTAATATATTATCTATACTAATATTATAAAGGAGTAAAGTTTGTGTTGTATATTTGTAAGGGGTAATCTCGGGATCTACTGAACCGATTTTAAAAATTCTTTCACCAATAGAAAGCCACATTGCTGAGTGTGATTGCTGAGTGTTATATAAAAAAGACCGAGAAATACAAAAGCTTTTACGTGGTAGTCCGTTTTGCAAAGTGAATCGAAGAAAGCGTTTCTTACGAACGCTGCCTTAACTATGAAAAATATATTTTAGAGTTTTAGAGCAAAAAGATGTGGAGCTTGAAAATGCTTACAAAAAAGTTAACGACAGCATATGTCTAACTTTTATATCTAAGTTACAAAAAGTAGTTTTTTAAATATTGTATAGATAATTTAATTTTTAATATTCATAAAATAATTTAAGTCATTAGGTCATATTTATCATATCATATAGTCATATATTACCAAAATTTTTGAATCTTTATGAAAAAAGTAAACTCATCGCTTAAGTTGAAGGCCAAGCAGCGGACGGCGCGCGATGGCTTCGGTTTAATTCGGTTCGCGTTCGTGCTCGCTTCGCGGATTATTAATATTATGCCCAACAAAGTGGGCACGGGTCAGCTAGTTTAAAATAAAAGTGTTAATGAAAAATAAAAGTTTGAGATATTTATCAGTATAGTAGTTTCAGTATACCATATATAGACAATCTGGATCTGTCCGGTCTCGTATCTTGCGGGGAACGATGTAAGTTTGAAGTGGGGTGGGGGTTGATACCGTCAGATAATGCGGCAGCTGCGCCGCGGAATGCACACCTGTTGCCAGGCCCCATCAAAAAACGCGCCTATTCTGTACCTAGCTTTACGCTTTTATGGGACATAGTAGAAATAATGACCTTGAATCGATCGTGCGTCCTATAACTAATCCATTTAGGATGAGTGAAAACGTTTGAGGATAAATGACAAAAAATACCAGCGCGTAATCTTGAATATATCTAAAATTAAAAACCTAAATAATGATATATAATGCCAAATCTTATTAAATATGTATCACAGATTCATCTATTAGCTGCCCTCTACTGTTCATAACATAACATATCGTTGTCTAAATGTTAGTTTATAAATTATAAAAATTTACATCTTTAAAACACAGAAAAATTCTTACGTTTTTACTTATGCATGAAAAAAAAAACAAATGTATGTTACGAGCTGGGGTCAGTAAATTAAACGGCGGTCTACCAAAACACTGAACTTTTATTAATTACCACAACTAACTTCACTGAAAGCACTGAAAGTCGCTTCTTAGTTCTCCAATATCACTTAGATGTTTTCGCACTGTATCGCAAAACAATACTGCTTCCCGGCGGCCGGACACAGCCTTATATAGTCCCCTAAGATACTTGCCACTCTTGCCAGAACATTCGCGGACACACTCGAATGTGTAGTCCAATACGTCGCGCGTTCGAGACGTTTCGAGTATAACTGTCTCGATACTCGAATATTCTCGATACACAATACTCGAATATTCCCGTACTATCTTTCTCGAATATTCTGTGTTTGTCTATCTCTTTCTAATGATGTTTTCTCATTCTAATACTTCTCGAATGTTCTAACTATCTCTGTCTCTTTCTACTATTGCTATCTCTTTCACTCCTATTGAAATTTATGTCCTTTTACTGAAGTAGGCTTAATGGCTCATAAGGGGTCCTGAAAACGCCTGAAAACGGGTTTTCAGGTTATTGCGGCATTGGATAGAGGGTAGCCTGAAACGTACTGAAAACCATGGGGTGTTTTTAGATTTTTTAGTATGTGAAAGAGCTACTTCTGAAACGGCCTGAAACGACGTTTCAGCCTGCTGAAAACGTTTCTAAGTCACAGAAAATCACTTTTGAAGTTTTACTAAGCCACCGGCGTAACACTACCCCCTCCTAAGACATGCTCGTCCCGAGCATCATTATTTCCGTGGTATTTCGCCAGTCGGTCAACGTGAACAATCTTACAGGGACTACGTGCATTCCGCTGTATCCGGTACGTGACGTCGTTGATCCTCTTCAAAACTCGATAGGGTCCTTCCCATTTGGCTTGAAGCTTCGGAGATTTCCCTTTACTGCGGACTGGATTATGTAGCCACACCAACGAACCCTCTTCAAAGCCCTTGTTGTTTACATTTCGGTCGTAGCGGGTTTTCATCTTCTCAGACATCTGTTGGCTTGATTGTCTGACTTGCTCGTGTACGTCGTTCAACTTGTTGCGCAAATCATTCGCGTACTCGGTTATATTCCGCGGGGCGTCAGGTGGAATTCCAGTAAGTAGATCCGCAGGCAACCGTAGTTCTCTACCAAAGTTTGCAAATGCTGGTGTCACCGAAGTACTTTCATGGACTGCGCTTCGATATGACATCAGGAATGGTTGGATGTGCTTGTCCCAATCCTTTTGCCTGTTTGACACAACCTTTGCAAGATACCTCTCCAATGTTTGGTTAAATCGTTCCACCATTCCATCAGATTGCGGATGGTAAGAAGTGGTCCTCGTTTTATGGGTACCCATAACTCGACACATCTCTTGAAATATTTGAGACTCAAAATTTCTTCCCTGATCACTATGAATTTCCAAGGGTACTCCAAAACGGCAGAAGACTTCATGGACTAATTTATCCGCAACTGTTGAAGCCTCTTGGTTAGGAATAGCGAAGACTTCCGGCCACTTAGTGAAATAATCCATCACAACCATGAAGTACTTGTTTCCGCATTCACTTTCCGGAAATGGTCCCGCAACGTCTATGGCAATCCTTTCCCATGGTGCACCAACGTTATACAGTTTCAATGCACCTCTGCTGCGTGTATGAGGTCCCTTTACTGCAGCACAACTAGTACACTTGCGGCACCAATCTTCAACATCGTCACGGCAATTTATCCAGTAAAATCGTTCTCTTATTTTCAACAGAGTTCTCGTCACTCCCATATGACCTCCCGAACATCCGTTATGGTACAGCTGTAGAACATCCGGTATCTTGGCTTTGGGTACAACCATTTGTAGATGACAACGGTCTCCTCGAGCGTTTTCCCATTTGCGGCACAAGACTTCATCTTGGATAACCAGGCTGTCCCATTGAGCCCAATAGCTCTTCGTGATGGAACTCATCGACGCAATATCACTCCAGGCAGGTTTAGGAGTACCGGCTTTGATCCATTCGAGAATCGGTTTGATGTCTACATCATACTGCTGAGCGTGCTGAAAGGTTTCTTTCCATTCATTGCTAAGATCCGTGTTTAGCATTCTCACAGGTAGGTCTGCTTTTGCCTCTTGTTTTACGCAGTGCTTGCAGTCTTCAGAGCAAGGTCTTCTTGACAAAGCATCTGCATTACCATGAGATCTTCCACTGCGATGTTCAATCACGAAGTCATATTCTTGAAGTAACTCGATCCATCTCGCAACTTGTCCTTCGGGATTCTTGAATTGTAATAGCCACTTCAATGCAGCATGGTCAGTACGCAGATGGAATTTTCGACCAAGCAAATATTTGTTGAAATGCTGCAATGTTTTCACCACTGCCAGTAATTCTCTTCTCGTGACACAGTAATTTCTCTCAGGTTTGGACAAAGATTTGCTGAAGTATGCTATAACAACTTCGCGATCTCCTTTCCGTTGCGACAATACACCACCTAGCCCAGTATCACTTGCGTCTGTATCCACTATGAATTCATTTTCATTATCGGGATACCCCAGAATAGGTGTGTTACACAGATGTCGTTTCAGTTCTTGAAATGCGACGTCACAGTTTTCATCCCAGCAAAAACTTCTCTTTTCTTCCGTGAGTTTATGAAGAGGCTTGGCAATGTCGGCAAAGTTCTTCACAAATCGCCGGTAGTAGGAACACAAACCCAAAAATGCTCTTACTTGTGTCTTGTCTCTCGGAACTGGCCAATCCTTACGGCGATGATCTTCTGCGGATCTGTCTGGACACCCGCTTCCGAAACCACGTATCCTAGGAAGCTTACTTGTCGTTTGAAGAAGGAACACTTTTTAGGGCTTAACTTCAGGTTGGCGCTTCGAATTTTTGATAGCACCCGTTCTAGATTCTGAAGGTGTTCTTCAAACGTACGGCCCACGATGATGATGTCATCCAAATAGACCAGACAGGCTTCTCCAATCAATCCGCTGAGTACCAGCTCCATCAGCCTTTCGAAAGTCGCCGGCGCATTACACAGCCCGAACGGCATCACTTTGAACTGCCATAGTCCCTTTCCAGTAGAAAATGCAGTCTTCTCCTTGTCCTTAGGGTCAATTTCTACTTGCCAGTAGCCACTTTTTAAATCTAACGTGCTGAACCACTTCACTCCGGTAAGCATATCCAGCGTGTCATCAATCCTGGGTAATGGATAGCTGTCCTTCTTTGTGATGTCGTTCAGGCGGCGGTAGTCAACACAAAAACGCATGCTGCCATCCTTTTTCCTACAAGCACCACGGGTGAAGACCATGGGCTGGACGAAGGCTCTATAACACCTTCCTTCACCATTCCTTCAATCATGGTCTCCACTTCCTTTTCCCGTGCTATCGGTAGTCTTCTTGGTCGCTGGCGGATAGGCAATTCGTTCCCAGTGTTAATTCTGTGTTGAACTAAACTCGTCTTCCCAATGTCCTCGTCGTTAGTAGAGAAAACATCAGCGTACTTGAGTAACATCTTCTTAGCCTTGTCTATCTGTTCCTTAGACAAAACGTCTCGACAGTCTTCCAAAAGTTTTGACACGCTGATTCCTTCATTTTTGTTGACATTTGTATGAGTCGTGTCTTGACAACGACGCAACCAGTCTACCTCCTCACTCGTACCAAGTAACATTCCCTTTTCGATCACGTGTTCTTTATCGTCAAGATTCAGTACACGAACTGCTGCAAAGCCAGTGGTTCTTACCAGAGTTCGTGCCATCTTCCATGGCTGGTCATGATCTAATCTTTCAATGAGTACACATCGATGTATCTTCCCAGAATTGTAAGGGAGACTAACCGGCACAATGGTTTCTGATTTTGGGGGTAGAGCGGTTTTCTTTAAGCTATACACTTTCCCCGGTGTGGCTCCTTCCATGAACAATTCTTCTCGTCCACAACTCATAATTCCTTGCTTGACGTCGATCTCACAACCATTCTTCCTCATAAAGTCTAGTCCGAGAATGCAGTCATCGACAATATCAGCCACAATGACGTTGTGCAGGTAAACTTGATTACCCAACTTCAACTCCACCTTCTGTTCGCCTCGGACGGGTATGTGCTGACCGGTGGCGGTTACTAAATTTAATCGCTCCAGGCTGTTGTTTCTGAAGTCCCTCAGAAACGATTCGCAAGTTGGGAACTGACAACCGTGCGAGAAGCTCCGGTATCGATTGTCAGCTTACATGGCCTTCCGTTAACCTCGCCATTGATGATCAGGCTGTTCCCATCGTGGGCTTGTGAGATCGAAATCCTTGGGGCTCTGCGAACACCAGCCAGCACTCGCCCCGCAGTCCTGGCGTTTACTCGTTTCCCTGCTGTTGTTGGACAGCGCTATTAGCTGCCCTGTTCTCCTGAGGCCCATCTTTATCAATCCCTGAGCTACGCTTAGGACAACTTGATCGGAGGTGTCCCTTTTCGCCACAAGTGTAGCATCTAGGGCTGTATCCCTTGAAGCGGTCACGCACAGGTGTTGCAACTACCTCCCTGACACGGTGAGACCGATGGTCTTGCCTCACAGCTTCCACTTCTAGAGCATGGGCCAGGGCGTCTTTAAGGGTTTCGTGGTGCCCGAGTCTCACAGCAGCTCTCACTTCGAGGTCCCGAATGCCGTCGACAAAAGCCTGTACAAGGTTGCCCACAATTAACGTCGGTGCGGACTGGTACGCTTTACGTACCAGTTTTTCTACCTCTAGGGCCCATTGTTGCAGGTTTTCACCAACACGCTGAACCCGATCTTTTAGCTGGGCCCGAAACACATGTTCAAGGTGTGCGTCGCCGTATCTTGCCTCAAGCGCTTCCAATAGTTCCTCATAGCTCACCTTCTTGTCAAGAGCTTCGAGGACTGTCAAGGCTTGATCTCGGAGGCCTAGCTTGAGTGCGGTCATGGCCTGGGCTTTAGTCCACCCATTTGCCTCCATTACAGCCTCAAACTGTATTTTATAGGCTGACCACGAGGAACTCCCATCAAAAGGTGGCACTTTGAATCCTCGCACCGAAGGAGCGGCACTGACGATAGTGGCTGTCCCATCTCCGACCTTCAGATTACCCAAAGCCTTCTTGACATCGGCAATCTCAGATTCAGCTTCGGTGAGACGGTTCTCGTGTTGCAGAACCTTATCTTCTATCACTTTGACCTTATTGCCGAAAGTCGCTTGGAGATCTTTGATCAGGACCATTTGTTCATCTTGGCCGAGCTGCAGTTGTTCCCTCAAAGGCGAGTCTGCTCCTCCTGACGGCGGGCCTGCTCCTCCTGAGCGGCGGGCCTGCTCCTCCTGACGGCGGGCCTGCTCCTCCTTATCACGCTGCAACTGCTCTTCCAGACGGCGTGCTTGCTCCTCCTGACGGCGGGCCTGCTCCTGCATCATCGCCATGAAAGCCGCCCAATCTGGTGCGGCAGCCGACGTTGAGGGAGTGGCTTCCATAACTGACTGCTGGTCCTCGTCAGTTGGCGGCTGAGTAGCTCCGAAGCGTCTCTGGTCGGCTTCCTGTTGTCGCTGGCTTCTTGTCCGGATTCTTCCTTCCGTGTCTTCCTTTGGTAGAACCGGCATACTGATCCCACTTCTGACACCAAATGTTACGAGCTGGGGTCAGTAAATCAAACGGCGGTCTACCAAAACACTGAACTTTTATTAATT
Source organism: Scirpophaga incertulas (assembly GCA_036419045.1). Lineage (NCBI taxonomy): Eukaryota > Metazoa > Arthropoda > Insecta > Lepidoptera > Crambidae > Scirpophaga > Scirpophaga incertulas. The sequence goes on along the minus strand of CM071627.1, from coordinate 24,947,769 downwards.
ACCACACTACTTCACTGAAAGCACTGAAAGTCGCTTCTTAGTTCTCCAATATCACTTAGATGTTTTCGCACTGTATCGCAAAACAATACTGCTTCCCGGCGGCCGGACACAGCCTTATATAGTCCCCTAAGATACTTGCCACTCTTGCCAGAACATTCGCGGACACACTCGAATGTGTAGTCCAATACGTCGCGCGTTCGAGACGTTTCGAGTATAACTGTCTCGATACTCGAATATTCTCGATACACAATACTCGAATATTCCCGTACTATCTTTCTCGAATATTCTGTGTTTGTCTATCTCTTTCTAATGATGTTTTCTCATTCTAATACTTCTCGAATGTTCTAACTATCTCTGTCTCTTTCTACTATTGCTATCTCTTTCACTCCTATTGAAATTTATGTCCTTTTACTGAAGTAGGCTTAATGGCTCATAAGGGGTCCTGAAAACGCCTGAAAACGGGTTTTCAGGTTATTGCGGCATTGGATAGAGGGTAGCCTGAAACGTACTGAAAACATGGTGTAATTTAGATTTTTTAGTATGTGAAAGAGCTACTTCTGAAACGGCCTGAAACGACGTTTCAGCCTGCTGAAAACGTTTCTAAGTCACAGAAAATCGCTTTTGAAGTTTTACTAAGCCACCGGCGTAACAGTATCAACAATACTATATCTATTATCTATACTAATATTATAAAGAAGTAAAGTTTGTGTGTTTGTATATTTGTTAAATTGTAAGGGTAATCTCAGGATCTACTGAACCGATTTTAAAAATTCTTTCAGCAATAGAAGGCCACGTATTGCTGAGTGTCATAGGTTATATAAAAAACCGAAAAATAAATAGGTTTTACGTGGTAGTCCGTTTTGCAAAGTGAATCGGAGAAAAAAACAGGCAGCGGACGGCGCGCGATGGCTTCGGGTTTAATTCGGATCGCGTTCGTGCTCGCTTCGGGGATTATTAATATTATGCCCAACGAAAGTGGGCACGGGTCAGCTAGTACTATACATAGACTGAAACAAAATGTAAAAAATAATCAAGCCGACATGCCAACTACGAAAGATAAGTTTAACCTTGCCGTTATAGGTGGCCGAATAGAGCGAGTCAGCCATTTTAAAGTAATTGTAAATTATTTCGATAATTCTTTTTTGAAATTTATATGGAACCACGTCTTAAATATAATCTGCCAAACAAAAAAGAATTCACAAAATCAATTCATAAAAAACACGCAATCGTCCCTTCCTCCTTCTTTTTGAAGTTGTTTAAACTTATTCTAATTATAAAATATTTGTGTCTAATAGAATGGAATAGTCCGATAGCCTGATTTTATATGTCAATACTTATTAAAAGCCATATTAAAGTGTTTTGAATCCATAATGAAGTGTTTGTTTATAGCGTCAGACCCTGATTAAGTATATTTTTGTTCAAAATATACCCCAACCTCGGTAGAAATCGGGATTATTAAATTCAGATATAGAGCGATAATATAAAATGTCTACTCATGATAAATGACAACATCGCGTAATGTACACAGTCGACTCATAGAATACCGATTTCGACAAAAGTCTTAATTATAATGAGCAGTCATTATAATGAGCACTTATCCTATTTTACGTAGGTGCTCTAACGTATTAGTCACAAAGTGACTTCATCGAGAAAGTACGGATCATATCTGTTCAATATTTACATTACATGCTCTCCTTGATAATTTTCCTGGCCACTTACATATTTCCCAATTCGCTAATATCTTCTAAGAGCATTATTTTCCCCAAACGCAAGTGTTGTAAATAAATTAATAATATATTTAATTCATTTTTATATAATAAAGTAATAATATTTTAATTAAAATTAACCGCCATATTCTCTTGTAGGTGATTGTTGTACTCGTATACCGTATAAAATGTTTTTGTTCGCTTAGATTAAATAATCTAAGTTTGTTCGCGAACTTCGTTTTGACGGCTTTTGGTCAAGCCTATGATTTGTTAAATCTTAACATTTTGTATCTGCTGAAGCTTGATTAAAATTTTAATGATTGGTTATGAGAAGGAGTATTAGTTTTAAACCATAAAAACATCGTTTCTTATCTTATTCTAATAATTAAGGAAAATAACATATGAAGGAACAATCTGGCTTACATAGTTTTTAATATGTATCTCTTTCACTCGCATTAAATTTTGGTATCCTAACGCAATCCAAAAAAGGTTTATTGCACACTTTAAAATGTTCTAGCAGCTTCTATAATATATACTCAATTTAATTTCCGCTTTATCAACCTCCAACGCGTTAAGGGAGTACTCCTATTGCATAAAAAAAGTTTTTTTATAACCAGCGTTCTTAAGCGTCCGTAACCGTCCATTCATAAAATAATTTTATTTTCCATTTCTCAAATCTAGACCCAACGCTATAGGTGGCGAAGTATTCTCATATCAGATAATTATAACAAAATTTAATATTAATTTTGCATTCAAAACATTCTCAAATCAAGACGATATAAGCCATATGGAAGTAACATATTAGGTGTACATATTTTATATTATAAGCATTAATCACCGAATTTCTTCAACGTATGTGCAATGGTTACAATATGAATAGAATATATAAAGGCATAAACTGTAAATATTGCGCTGTACTGTCGTAGTAAAGCGATGATAATGTTGGCATTGCGGAATTTCTTAGGATTATGTTTGTTGACATACAATTCAAGTTCGTACGGTAGTGTGGTAGTGATGTGGCATGGCCGCAGAGCATGTCATCAGTTCTGTGCCTCATGGGTACATTGGTGTCTCAACATGCGGTGTGATTGCGGCAGGTGCGCACGCACATCTGTTGCCGACACGCTCGATCCCATCCGCGACGTATGCGCACTCGGTATATAAGATCGGTGGAGATAGCTCGTTCGCATTGGCCTACGCGCCGTCATCCCCAGCGCACCCCTGTGAAAGTTTTTAAAAAGTGCCCGTGTGCGATATAACAAACAGACAGTGTTGTCCGCAATGATCATCTGCCTCTCAGGATTTGTTATAGCCGGGTTGGTGTTTATAATTTTTATATTGCGAGTTTAGTTATTTTAAAATTAATGTTTGAATTAACGATTTCAAGGATTTTACAAATTTTGTGTTTTCTTCGTGTGGTGGCAATTACGTAGATATTAAGGTGACCGTAAACTGTCCTTGTGGAATGTGATAGATTTTGTGTATAGCCAATCTATAAGGAGCAAAAAATACATCTACTGCATAATAGAAGACTTTAAACGTATTTCCTGCAGGTTTATTATACATTGTCAATATTGTTGTTGCAGAACCTCTCCCTCATGCCTGCCACACGTCTCACGCACTGATACCGTAAGTGTTTTATATATTTCCATAAATAAGAATATTATTTTAGCGTAGGCAGAAATCCTCTCTCATGGTATGCATGATGTCGCACAATTTTAAAGATACTTGAAAAAGGATTGAATGATGAAAAAAATTATCGTTATTAATTGATAATTTGCATCGTCTTTTCAACACTTTTTGTGTTGCTGCCTAGTATTGTAATCAAAAATAGATCTTGGTGTTTAATGATGCATGCTCAAAGAACATTTACCCTAAAGCTGTACACAGACTGACTGTATTTCAACTGCAACATGACTGTTTGGAAGCAATTAGTAAAATTGTAGTAAACGCTGCGAACCAACAGCACCAAGTAATTAGTTACAGTTCGAACGATTTAATGCACTCGTACCTACTATCGATATTCAAAGTCAAAATTTGAAGTGCAGTCCATCTACTTACCCCTCTAAGACTAAAACTCGTATTCTACAAAGCTAATAATCTATTAATAGATTTAAAAAATCGTCTTCTGTTACATTCAAAACATTGCAAATGACACCGACTTAACACTCGAAATTTATGAAAAACAAAAGAAATATTCAATTAAAAGTACTTAATATATTTTTTATACCTTTGGAGAATAATTTCTTTGGTAAATACGGACAAAAAAGGGTTAAAAGAGATTGGGAGGTGCTCGTAAACCAGCCTTATGGGCTTACTATACGTACGGTAAATTTTACCACCCAGTGAGACAACAGTGCAACAGTGTGATCAATTAATTATATTAAAATTTTTAGAGCTCGCGCGTGCCGGGGCTGCCGCATCAGGTAGCGTTAGCAACGTGGGCGCGCAGCCGCAGCAGCTCGGCGGAGTCGGTGTCGGCGTCCGCGTCCGCATCGAGCCACAGCGCGTCGCCTCCGCCGCTGGCGTCTCTTCCAGCGCTAGCGCCGCAGGCTCCGTTAGCGTCGCTGTCAACACTAGCGCTGCCGACGTCCAGCGCGCCGCCGCCGCTGCGCGTGCGCACGCTGTACGCCTGCCTCGGCGAGGGCGCCGGCGAGCTCTCTTTCGAGCCTAACCAGGTGCGCACTCACTTTAAACGTTTTAATTATTTTTTTACTAGAGGTGTATACAATATCAAATCAAATTATAAAGCAATTAAAGGCTAAAGTATTTAAGTCTTAAACAGCTTTATACTACTTTGACATTTACTTTCACCTAAATTAAATGTCACTAACACTCCTTAATATTCATATCAAAATTAACAAAAGATTGTAATCACTTGTTAAATTTTGTTTTTCTTTTCATACACTTGTAAATTTCTCGAATTAATACTTTTTGATATGTGATATTGTTATTTTGTTTTGTGATATACAAACAACATTTACCAATTATGGTAAAAGTCTTATAGTAGACTATCCATCCATATAAAAAAATAATTTGTAATAACGAATGAACTAATGAACATACGAACGAAATAATGAACATTAATATTTCATAATTTACATAAACATTAATTTGGAATGAATTAAAATTAAAATGAAAAGTACACCTTAGTTATAATTTACCACACGCAGTTATAGTATTCAAATATATCTCAATCGTATTTTTATATCAACATTGAGTTATATTAGTAATTTTATTTATTTATTAGTATCTTTTCTATAATCTTCAGTAAATCTTATTTTGCTATTGTTGAACTTAAGATTCTATCAATCTATTTGCTGAATATATCTTATAATGTTGTATTCTTGAACCATTGGCCGCAATCACAAAGATCAAAATAAATTTGTGTCCAATATAATATGATAAAAAACTAAGACATGAACACGTGCGATGAACACATGAATGAACTAACAATTTGATTGTCTACGCGATTTTTAGGAAATCCTCTAAACGATGTAAATAATTCCATTGTATATATATAGCGATAATGATAGTTAAAATTATTGTATATAAATGGTAAATTTGGTTCTGTGATACTAGACTGCGTAGACTAATCTTGCGCTCCACACACTTTGTATCATATACAAAGTTTGCGATCACTTGCCAAAACAGCAATGCTATTATTCACGTTAAAGTTAGTATTTTTATTCTTCACATATTTACTTGTTTAAAGTAACCACTGCTACAGCAAATTTATATGATATTTATATTTTTAAATATACTACAGAAACGAACATTTAATTTCCCATGTAATTGCAAACTGTTGTATATTTTGAACAGTAAATTATTTAACAAAATATTTGTATTCCACAGGTGATAACAAACGTAGCGGCGTCAGGGGAGCCCGGGTGGTTGCGTGGGACCCTCAACGGTACTACCGGCCTCGTGCCAGAGAACTACGTGGAGCCCTTGCCCTAGGGGCGCACTAACTGGGTTACCTGCGACATCTCGAGTTGCACACAACCGAACAGTTGCAAGCAAGTCGCTTCCGACAGACGCTCGCGAACAACGAGCGAACGCAACGAGACTTAGAAAGACGTAACCGGCCGCAGTTGCAACTGGCGTTCATTCAGCGAACAGCTCAGCCACGTCCAAACTTGATAGTTCCGAGCGACGCCGCCAGGGCCGCCACCGCCCGTTGTTAAATCTATATCTGTATATTGTGTACATTGTAAATAAGAGACTGTTGATATTTATATGTTTATTTATGTTGTGAATTTTTACTTGTGTTGTGAATTTTTACCAAATATATACTATAATGTATTATGCGATATCCATTCATGGATTAGATATTAAACAAATATTACTAGTCGTCGGTTTTTCATTTTTTCTCAGTTATATCAAGAAATGTTATTCCGTCTGGCAGACATAGCGAATAGAGTGGTTTTACCTGTTTCAAGACGAGTGACATAAATATCAATGAGACAGTAGAGGCTGGTGGAGTTTTGAAAATGCCTTGTTTAATTACAGTTAATATACGAGTCACAAATCATCAGACTCAGTAATCTAGTCTATTCCTTTTTTAGACAGACCGAGCTTTGCCAAACTCACCAGAGATGTTGCGTGAATATAAGATTGCGTTAGTTATGGTATAAGAGTATCTCTTAAATCGAAATAAAATATACTGCAAAGCACGCAGTGTGCCAGCTGTTATCAATGTCTGAGGTAGAAATACACGGTATTTATTTTGATAATAAATTTAAAGAAATTTTAAGAGTTCAATGATGGGTTGAGATGTTAATCTATATATATAAAAATCAATGCCACTTTTCGTTGTAATGTTATAACTCAACAATGCCTATACCGATTTGGCTAAGTTTGCTCTTGAATAATTCATGGAAGTCCAGAGAAGGTTTGTAAGTAGAGATTTTTTTTTAAAAATCTTGAAAAAGTGTAAAATCAACATATTTCTATACTCTCATATACAAACAATTTGTATGAATACTTCAAAGCCAATTTGAACCTTTGCAAAACAATCGAAGACAAAAAAGTGACGTTAGTTCTGTCAAATAAATTTAATGTCATCATATATTATTTCAAGTAGGAACAAAAAACTGCCACTTTACAAATCTTTTTAACAGGACGACGAAGACTGTCGGGTCCGCTAGTATGAGATATCGACTGACTGGGAATTCCTATGACCGCGCAAGCGACAACAACAAGAATGTACTATGCTGTGGTATAGTTTAATGCTTTTGTAACTACATTTATTTTTTTGATAATTTGAAAGATTAAAATAAAAAGGTTTTTATCAGACTCTTTAGTCGTAACAGCAAAGTTCATATTAGGTTTTGTTTGCCTCGTAAGTTCAAAAGAGAAATGAAATTATCCGTGTTTACGCCTCTAAAATGGTAGAAACGGCAACGTACATTTTGTAACTACCTGTATGCATTTTTTATAATAAACTATACTACTCTTTAGTGTGCTGGCAGGGGTTACAAAATATTGCCGCCGTCTACGGAATAATGGCGCGAATTTTAACGCAACGAATGTAATAGAATTTACGTTCAGATTTTGTACAATTTGTTTTTGTATTGTGTTTGGTATATTACTGGCTATTTCGAATATTTTTTTTTACAATCATGCTAAACGTGTAATTTATCTTATTAACAAAGTATTTAATATTATAATCGTGTAACACTGTCCCAGAAAATACCCAGATTAGTGATTAAGCAGACATCGAGTATAGTCTTAATCAGTGCTTCCGTATACCATTGGTTAGTTTTGAGTAGATGAACAATAATTTTATTCAAATTTCTTTGAATCAAAATGAAGACGAGAAGGCCACAATATTTAGTAAAAAAGAACATTTAAAAATTGTTTTTTCTAGGAGGATGATTTTTTGCATAGTGAGACCTATGAGAATTAGGTCAACCACACCGGAAATTGCCATAACTATTTCCAATATCATAGCCCCGAGTGGCATACATAATATGAACGTGCGCTGCTGCAGTCGGAAAGTATGTTAAATAATGAAAAAAATACAAATTTCGTGTATTAGTATATTTGCTGCGTTTACAAATATAAAAATATATATCGTCAGCAATGTATATTCACAATGAAGAAGCTAGCAGCCGTCGCACGACGACTACACATGCTTAACATACAATAAAAATCTGCGTCTATCTATACGTCTTAACAGAAGCAAGTCAACAATGTACACCATAACAAACTATAATGCAATATAGCTATAGCAGCACAATTTTTATACAAGATTCAAACGTGTTTCCAGCGGAGTAAGTATATACCGTTAGTTAGCATTTAAACAGTTCAAACTCAAAATAAAGTTACTATAAATAATAGGCACCTACGTAAGTAATTACAAACGTTTGTATATAATTAATATTTATACCAGATACATAGACTTTTTGAGGAATGGTGTGAAATGTGGAAAAGTTCCTCAGTTAGTCAAATTAGTAAAGTTAGGTACGTAGAATAAAACATAGTTTAATTTAGTGTTTCACTTTGCTAGCTTTTGTCTGTATATTTATGTTAACTTTTCATTTTCAGGGATTCTTTCAACTTTGGGTGTTGTTTTTCTTGTTTGGTTTTACTGTGCAGCCATTGTGCCATTTTCGCATATTGCAAAGTTAAATTTCTAACGAACAAAACTTTTTTGATTATCAGACATTAACAACATTAAAAAATAGGCAAATAATATTTACCTTAAATGGAAGCAAAATATAAATGTAAAATGTTCTAAATAAAATGATGGTTCCAAAATGCATTTTCAGGAAAACTTAATTCATAGAATACATTAATATCGAAGTAGTCGTATCAAGAAAGCAAGATTTTCTTTGAAATTTCAGGTACTTTACAAGTTTGAGGAAGATCGTTAGAAATTGATATTAAATGTTTAACATTTTGCAAACGCTATGTACACGTATACGTACGTACGTATCACAATTTATATAGAGGACCGGTCCTATATACATGCTTCCTAACGATACACCACTATAATACGTAACACCTTTGAATATACATACAAATCATACAGTAAATACAGAAGGAACTGAGTGTAACGAATAGACAGTTGCTGTATCCAACTCGGTCATGATCATAATTTGTATTTACATATAATACATTTATTAAAAGAAACATTTTCATTTACAATTAACACTATTTAGTCTTTAAAATGACAAATGATACAAGTGACGTCTTTGGATCTAGTTTAGAAGACTTATGATAGCCTTATACATTCAATCTATGCTGCCAAATAAATCCACTGATACCACTGACGTATTGGATCTTCTATAAACATCCTCAGTCCAAAAATAATGTTGGCTATTATTAAAACAGGACACATTTGATATTAACATGTAAATATACATGATACAACAATACAAGCAATAGATTTAATTCCTTAACATACAAAAAGCCACAACATTACATTTACAAAAATCACCATAAATATTTTTATTCTTAGATTTAAATTGATTATACAGAATTACAAAATATTTTGCTAGTGAAATATATTGACAATAGAATAATTATTTTTATGTACAATTGTTTATAATGTACAATGTATGTGTCAACACCAGTGCGTATTTCTTACATACAATAGACACAGTACTGGTACAGGACACAATTGTGTCTCTGATCTATGAAAGGATCATTCTTCAATCATCGGCAATAAGAATTATTGTGAATTTCTAAATTTATACATATCACAAGAAAGCTTTTGGCTTTCAATTCACCTGACGGTAAGGTTTAGCTCTCTACCTCTGAACAGTTACTCATTTTGAATAAAACTGGATACCATACACTTTAAACTCATATGAACACAAATTATAAAGTACAAGGCTCTGTACGATATCAGTTAGGCTAAGTGTTCAATAACCATTAAATATTCTAAACAAATTTAAAACCTCTTTGTTATTCCTAATCTTGCACTACAGTAATTGTTCTAAAGTCAACTAGCGTTCATTCTGACATCTGACCTTTTTGGGAGGCATAAATCAAAAGACCAACATACGACTTATCATCCGGTCCTCACAAATTATTACCATAGCACAATTCCACATTAAAATTATGGGACCAAAAAGAGATCACGTTTGTTTGAAAATATGACTACTAGTTTCTTTTTATACAAATGGATGTAACATGTTTGTGTTCAGCGAGATTATGGCGAAAAGACGGTGGTATCTAACGATGCAAGCTCCACTATAAATCAAACCGACTAGAAATAATTCTGCCCTCATGGATAATCGAACCCCGGTCGTGCAGATACGAACTAGTGCACTAGAGGTGTCAGGCTACCGAGTCTGATACCACTACACTATGGTTGCAGTTTAAATTCTATTCATAACTAATAAATAGCCTTGTACTAGACGTAGTGATGACAATATTAAAAATATTGTAAATTTTTTTATCGTCACAATAATTAATAAGCTTTTAAACGTAAAGGCGATGTAATTTTGCAGACCCGACGATATCTTGCAGTTATCCGCGCATATCCATATTTGCAATCTGTCCGTAAAATTCGTCACATATGCGCTTTGGTGCTTACCAATCCTATAAAATTATATTACCACAACTTCCCGACCCATTTTGTACAAAAATACATTGCCTATGCAACGAGTGCGTTCAAAGAAAATATAAACCCATGTAATTGTTGTCAGTCTTATATTTGACAAGATTGATTCAACCAAAGAAAGCCTACTAACAAAAGTACGTGGTGACCACGCTCAAACAATGAATAAGAACTTGCAAAAAAAAAATATAACTAAAACTACAATTTTATCATGACAACTAACGATACTATTCAAATTATGTCGTTTTTTGTTGCTGCGTAAATTGTGGAAAATTAGTCTAATATAGTAGAATTGTTTATGGATTATAGGGAATATATAATCCATACCTAAATTTGCTAATGAGTGCAACTAAAGACAGCACATTGCAGAGTTAAAATATTTGACATATTTCTCGTCTTATCTCCAAATCACAAACAGCAACGCTGGCCTGTCAGTTTTCTAAAATGAGTAATCAGCAATCATGTATGTAACAATAGCGAGTTAGTTTAGATATCCAAATTTAAATAATAAATAGCATATTCTTTGGTAAGTTTTCCAGTTCTGTTTCATTCTGTTAAATTTGTCATATCATCAGTTGCTATCAGTGAATCTGAATTTAATCAATTGAACGAAACCTAATTGAAATGTAATTATGAAATAAAAAGAACCAAAATTGTATTATTAAGAAAAAATAAATTGCAGTGGGCGGTGAATTTTCAAGATTAATATTTGAAGTATCTGAGGCATATCCCGATGATCTTTTCTTACTAGTTTGAACATTCAAAAAGGATGGGATGGTCTTTGTTGATCAGACAAAAACCAAAAAGATTATTATCAATACAAACTATTAATTTGATAGTCAACATCTATTTTTCTGTATAAACTATATCTTTTTTACTAATTGTAACGTAATATACTGATATTAATATACATAATAATTAATATTTACAATATTTTTGAGAATAACATAAATCTGTTAAGTGTTTTTCTTCCTTCGTCGCTTCATAAGTTGGCTAGTTATTTACTCGGTTGCTGGCAGTGTGCACTTACTAGTTCCCAATGCACTTCTGACATTTTCACCATTTGATCTTATACGTAACTTAAGCTAACGTGTTTGCTATCGGGATTCGGAAATAATTCTAATTAAAGACCACTACCAAGACAGTTGGTGACTGACTTCGAATGGAATATTTTTCACGGATTACATTAAATCACTATAAAGCGTAGTCATTCCCCCAAAGAAGTGGTTAATCATCGCAATCGTCGTCGCCATCTGCATTTCGAGGCGGCAGCAGTATCGGAGGACGCGTAGCGGCGGAGGATGGCGCGGCGGCGGCCAGCTCGTCGAGGCGGCGCGCCTCGGCTGTGCGCACGATGCGCATGAGCGCCGCGTACTTGTCCTGGACCGCTGCATTGCGCGCCTCCGCCTCAGCAGCCGATTGTCGCGCAGCGCGCCGCAGTTCCGCCGCCGCCGATTCGCGCGCCGCCAGCGCCTCTTCCAGCTCATGTGCTCGAGCCACCGCCGCCTCAGCGCGCGCGTTTGCCACTTCCGCATCTGCCACCGCACGCGCCACCGCCGCCCGCAGTGCGCGCTCCGTATGTGTCGCCGCTACGGCGGTGGCAGCGGCGGCGGCCGGCGGCAGCGGTGGAGGCGGCAGCGCGTGTTCCTCACGGCCGCTGAGTTGGCGTAGTTCGCGGCGCAGACGGCGCAAGGCGGTGGCTCGGCGTTCTGCCGCGTCCTCGTCAGCGGCTGCGGCGGCCAGGCGGCGCGCTGCATCCAACGCTGCGGCGCGCGCAGACTGCAGCTCGTCGGCGTCGCGGCGCCGCAGCGCACGCTCCTCATGAAGCGCAGCCTCGGCGCGGTGTCGTGCGGCGCGCTCTGACAATAATGCCTCCTCGAGCTCAGCAGCGGGCGAGGGGGATGTGGCGGGCGCAGACGGAGGTAATGGCGGATATTCGCGGCTAATGCGCGCCCGTAACTCATCTATATCGCGTCGAGCGTCTCGCAAACGATCCCGTAGCGCCTGGTTATTGAGATCAAGAGCGCGGGCGCGACGACAGCGGCCGAGCAGGCGGCGGTTACGCTCGGCGTGAGTGTCGCGGCGCCAGCGCTCGTAGGCGAGCTGTGCCTGCGCTATCGCCAGTTGCTCGGCGAGGTCACCGTTGGATGCGGAGGCCGGGGTTCCACGACCACTGTACAGGGCATTGATGTGTTCGTCTACCCGGTCGGCCAGCGGTCGTCCCGTTCCTTCCTCCTCTTCATCATTCTGCATAAGATGAGTTTTAATTAGAACCGCATTTTAAAGACACCGAAAAACACTAGTTAAATTTAAATAAAAGAAAATTTCAAACACAAATAGTTCAACATTTTCTTTTATGTCTTAACTAGTTTATTGCAACAACAAGTTTCAGGATTTGAGATATTCGAATTATTATTCTTTATAAAATGTATTACCTAAGGACTATTTGCAGTAGTGAATCTAGACCACTTATTAAGTTTGCTTGCATGTTTGGCAGAATATCATGTTGGAGAAACTTGTCCATTTGATTTTCAATGGAACTATAGAAATTAGGTATTCATGCGTATGAAATAGGTAGAATATATTGTACATTTCTGATAATATAGGTGTATCATAGTGATACATTATTGTAAATAAATGTTGTAAAGATTAACATTTTGCATCATCTGATATTTTTATTTTAAACAAGCTGACCTGTACCCACTTCGTTGGGCATAATATTAATACTCCCCGAAGCGAGCACGAACGCGCAATGAATTAAACCCGAAGCCATCGCGTGCTATCCGCCGTTTTGGTCTTAAGACCATGAGTTTATTATATTTATTTTCATAAAGATTCATAATTTTCCTGGGGGTATACAAAAATGAACTAGCGTATTGTTACGAGCTGGGGTCAGTAAATCAAACGGCGGTCTACCAAAACACTGAACTTTTATTAATTAGTACACTAACAGTCACTAATCACTTCACTGAAAGCACTGAAAGTCGCTTCTTAGTTCTCCAATATCACTTCTTAGATGTTTTCGCACTGTATCGCAAAACAATCCTCTCTCCCGGCGGCCGGACACAGCCTTATATAGTCCTCTATGGTACTTGCCACTCTTGCCAGAACATTCGCGGACACACTCGAATGTGTAGTCCAATACATAAGCGCGTAGGAATGACGTCGCGCGTTCGAGACGTTTCGAGTATAACTGTCTCTTCCTTGTGCTATCCTTGTCACACAATACTCGAATATTCCCGTACTATCTTTCTCGAATATTCTGTTTGTCTATCTCTTTCTAATGATTTTCTCTCATTCTAATACTTCTCGAATGTTCTAACTATGTCTGTCTCTTTCTACTATTGCTATCTCTTTCACTCCTATTGAAATTTATGTCCTTTTACTGAAATAGGCTTAATGGCTCATAAGGGGTCCTGAAAACGCCTGAAAACGGTTTTCAGGTTATTGCGGCGTTGGATAGAGGGTAGCCTGAAACGTACTGAAAACATGTTTCAGGCGCCTGAAAACTACTGTAACTTGGTGTAATTTAGATTTTTTAGTATGTGAAAGAGATACTTCTGAAACGGCCTGAAACGACGTTTCAGCCTGCTGAAAACGTTTCTAAGTCACAGAAAATCACTTTTGAAGTTTTACTAAGCCACCGGCGTAACACTACCCCCTCCTAAGACATGCTCGTCCCGAGCATCATTATTTCCGTGGTATTTCGCCAGTCGGTCAACGTGAACAATCTTACAGGGACTACATGCATTCCGCTGTATCCGGTACGTGACGTCGTTGATCCTCTTCAAAACTCGATAGGGTCCTTCCCATTTGGCTTGAAGCTTCGGAGATTTCCCTTTACTGCGGACTGGATTATGTAGCCACACCAACGAACCCTCTTCAAAGCCTTTGTTGCGTACATTTCGGTCGTAGCGGGTTTTCATCTTGTTGCGCAAATCATTCGCGTACTCGGTTATATTCCGCGAGGCGTCAGGTGGAATTCCAGTAAGTAGATCCGCAGGCAACCGTAGTTCTCTACCAAAGTTTGCAAATGCTGGTGTCACCGAAGTACTTTCATGGACTGCGCTTCGATATGACATCAGGAATGGTTGGATGTGCTTGTCCCAATCCTTTTGCCTGTTTGACACAACCTTTGCAAGATACCTCTCCAATGTTTGGTTAAATCGTTCCACCATTCCATCAGATTGCGGATGGTAAGAAGTGGTCCTCGTTTTATGGGTACCCATAACTCGACACATCTCTTGAAATATTTGAGACTCAAAATTTCTTCCCTGATCACTATGAATTTCCAAGGGTACTCCAAAACGGCAGAAGACTTCATGGACTAATTTATCCGCAACTGTTGAAGCCTCTTGGTTAGGAATAGCGAAGACTTCCGGCCACTTAGTGAAATAGTCCATCACAACCATGAAGTACTTGTTTCCGCATTCACTTTCCGGAAATGGTCCCGCAATGTCTATGGCAATCCTTTCCCATGGTGCACCAACGTTATACAGTTTCAATGCACCTCTGCTGCGTGTATGAGGTCCCTTTACTGCAGCACAACTAGTACACTTGCGGCACCAATCTTCAACATCGTCACGGCAATTTATCCAGTAAAATCGTTCTCTTATTTTCAACAGAGTTCTCGTCACTCCCATATGACCTCCCGAACATCCGTTATGGTACAGCTGTAGAACATCCAGTATCTTGGCTTTACCCAATACAACCATTTGTAGATGACAACGGTCTCCTCGAGCGTTTTCCCATTTGCGGCACAAGACTTCATCTTGGATAACCAGGCTGTCCCATTGAGCCCAATAGCTCTTCGTGATGGAACTCATCGACGCAATATCGCTCCAGGCAGGTTTAGGAGTACCGGCTTTGATATATTCGAGAATCGGTTTGATGTCTACATCATACTGCTGAGCGTGCTGAAAGGTTTCTTTCCATTCATTGCTAAGATCCGTGTTTAGCATTCTCACAGGTAGGTCTGCTTTTGCCTCTTGTTTTACGCAGTGCTTGCAGTCTTCAGAGCAAGGTCTTCTTGACAAAGCATCTGCATTACCATGAGATCTTCCAGAATTGTAAGGGAGACTAACCGGCACAATGGTTTCTGATTTTGGGGGTAGAGCGGTTTTCTTTAAGCTATACACTTTCCCCGGTGTGGCTCCTTCCATGAACAATTCTTCTCGTCCACAACTCATAATTCCTTGCTTGACGTCGATCTCACAACCATTCTTCCTCATAAAGTCTAGTCCGAGAATGCAGTCATCGACAATATCAGCCACAATGACGTTGTGCAGGTAAACTTGATTACCCAACTTCAACTCCACCTTCTGTTCGCCTCGGACGGGTATGTGCTGACCGATGGCGGTTACTAAATTTAATCGCTCCAGGCTGTTGTTTCTGAAGTCCCTCAGAGACCGATTCGCAAGTTGGGAACTGACAACCGTGCGAGAAGCTCCGGTATCGATTGTCAGCTTACATGACCTTCCGCTAACCTTGCCATTGATGATCAGGCTGTTCCCATCATGGGCTTGTGAGATCGAAATCCTTGGGGCTCTGCGATCACCAGCCAGCACTCGCCCTGCAGTCCTGGCGTTTACTCGTTTTCGCTGCTGTTGTTGGACAGCGCTATTAGCTGCCCTGTTCTCCTGAGGCCCATCTTTATCAATCCCTGAGCTACGCTTAGGACAACTTGATCGGAGGTGTCCCTTTTCGCCACAAGTGTAGCATCTAGGGATGTATCCCTTGAAGCGGTCACGCACAGGTGTTGCAACTACCTCCCTGACACGGTAAGACCGATGGTCTTGCCTCACAGTTTCCACTTCTAGAGCATGGGCCAGGGCGTCTTTAAGGGTTTCGTGGTGCCCGAGTCTCACAGCAGCTCTCACTTCGAGGTCCCGAATGCCGTCGACAAAAGCCTGTACAAGGTTGCCCACAATTAACGTCGGTGCGGACTGGTACGCTTTACGTACCAGTTTTTCTACCTCTAGGGCCCATTGTTGCAGGTTTTCACCAACACGCTGAACCCGATCTTTTAGCTGGGCCCGAAACACATGTTCAAGGTGTGCGTCGCCGTATCTTGCCTCAAGCGCTTCCAATAGTTCCTCGTAGCTCACCTTCTTGTCAAGAGCTTCGAGGACTGTCAAGGCTTGATCTCGGAGGCCTAGCTTGAGTGCGGTCATGGCCTGGGCTTTAGTCCACCCATTTGCCTCCATTACAGCCTCAAACTGTATTTTATAGGCTGACCACGAGGAACTCCCATCAAAAGGTGGCACTTTGAATCCTCGCACCGAAGGAGCGGCACTGACGATAGTGGCTGTCCCATCTCCGACCTTCAGATTACCCAAAGCCTTCTTGACATCGGCAATCTCAGATTCAGCTTCGGTGAGACGGTTCTCGTGTTGCAGAACCTTATCTTCTATCACTTTGACCTTATTGCCGAAAGTCGCTTGGAGATCTTTGATCAGGACCATTTGTTCACCTTAGCCGAGCTGCAGTTGTTCCCTCAAAAGGCGAGTCTGCTCCTCCTGACGGCTGGCCTGCTCCTCCTTATCACGCTGCAACTGCTCTTCCAGACGGCGTGCTTGCTCCTCCTGACGGCGTGCTTGCTCCTCCTGACGGCGGGTCTGCTCCTGCATCATCGCCATGAAAGCCGCCCAATCTGGTGCGGCAGCCGACGTTGAGGGAGTGGCTTCCATAACTGACTGCTGGTCCTCGTCAGTTGGCGGCTGAGTAGCTCCGAAGCGTCTCTGGTCGGCTTCCTGTTGTCGCTGGCTTCTTGTTCGGATTCCTCCTTCCGTGTCTTCCTTTGGTAGAACCGGCATACTGATCCCACTTCTGACACCAAATGTTACGAGCTGGGGTCAGTAAATCAAACGGCGGTCTACCAAAACACTGAACTTTTATTAATTAGTACACTAACAGTCACTAATCACTTCACTGAAAGCACTGAAAGTCGCTTCTTAGTTCTCCAATATCACTTCTTAGATGTTTTCGCACTGTATCGCAAAACAATCCTCTCTCCCGGCGGCCGGACACAGCCTTATATAGTCCTCTATGGTACTTGCCACTCTTGCCAGAACATTCGCGGACACACTCGAATGTGTAGTCCAATACATAAGCGCGTAGGAATGACGTCGCGCGTTCGAGACGTTTCGAGTATAACTGTCTCTTCCTTGTGCTATCCTTGTCACACAATACTCGAATATTCCCGTACTATATCTGTCTCTTTCTACTATTGCTATCTCTTTCACTCCTATTGAAATTTATGTCCTTTTACTGAAATAGGCTTAATGGCTCATAAGGGGTCCTGAAAACGCCTGAAAATGGGTTTTCAGGTTATTGCGGCGTTGGATAGAGGGTAGCCTGAAACGTACTGAAAACATGTTTCAGGCGCCTGAAAACTACTGTAACTTGGGTGTAATTTAGATTTTTTAGTATGTGAAAGAGCTACTTCTGAAACGGCATGAAACGACGTTTCAGCCTGCTGAAAACGTTTCTAAGTCACAGAAAATCACTTTTGAAGTTTTACTAAGCCACCGGCGTAACAGTATCATTGTTTTCATAAACTATATATGTCTTTTTTTTTATTTTTCTTTTTCTTTACGTTATAGTTTTTATGTGTAATATTTAATATGTTTATAATGGTATCCATCACTTATCTGTACACTTGCAATATTTATATTAAACATAATGGTACTTTAGGTCTGTTTTTATATGTTCTTTGATATTTTCATACTTTATTGTAAGAGTAAGGTAGCAAACCTTAATAAATAAATAAAAATAATTTTTGGTAATATATTATGACTAATAAATATGACCTAATGTTTTAAATTATTTTATTAATATTAAAATTTAATTATCTATACTAATATTTAAAAAAACTACTTGTTGTAACTTAAATATAAAAGTTAGACATATGCTGTCGTTGACTTTTTTGTAGGCATTTTCAAGCTTCACATATTTTCTCTAGAACTCAAAAATATATCATTCATATTTAAGACAGCGTTCCTAAGAAACTCTTTCATTCCACCGTTTTTTCTCCGATTCACTCTGCAAAACGGACTAGCAAGTGTCTTTTTATTTATCGGTTTTTTATATAACCTATGCCACTCAGCAATAGTGTGGTTTTCTATTGGTGAAAGAATTTTTGAAATCGGTTCAGTAGATCCCGAGATATCCACTTACAATTTAACAAATATACAAACACACAAACTTTAATTCTTTATAATATTAGTGTAGATAATGATTTATGAAGTCTCAAAGCGGCAAACATGACATAATGATTAATTAAAGTTTTGTCATCATGTAAAAAATATGAATAAATCATTTTGTATATTATAAAAAATGTAAGCTTCAAACGTAACTATCATGTAAATAGATTTGCTGGAGAAATGTCTATTAATCCTTGTAGTTACCAAATCCCTTTATTTCCGAAGTGTGATGCCTAAAGAAACAATACGCATTAAAACAAAATATTGCTATTATGTTTGTTTTTTGTTTAATTTTAACTAATTCTAAGAAGTTTCATGACAAATTATCTCTTCAACTAGAATAAATATGATCGTTTGATAGATTCTCTAAAAAAATTTATTCCTCAGAAATAAGTTATTTCGTAACTGAAATATTGATTAGTGATCGCATTTGAAATTACCTCCCCGAAGTATAAAGGTATGTTTGTGCAATGAAGTGATTTGGTAATTTAAGACACCGACGTCACTTTCAGGATCAGCCCTCATCGTGGGTAACCATGGCTATCTGTAGTTAAGAAGCTATGTATATAATATAGAAAAGTTCCACAATTGCAATGTCAAATACCCTGTGACATGATGCACCAATGATTGGAGGATTGATGCTGAAAGAAGAGAGAAACAGTATTTAATAGCCTCTCTATCGAGTCGACGAATATGGCACGATGCTGCACATCTTTTGTAGATACTCACAACAAGTTTAATTTCGGAGGGCGGGCACCGGAAGAAGTCGGCGATAAGGAATTCATAGGGCTCCGGCCAGATGTCTAGTGTTTGAACCGCTACTGAATGAGTGCGCGTCGGCGGCTGCGGCGGGCACGACATCGGCCGGTGTGGTGGGGATCTCCCACGAGCTCGGCGGCGCCCCGGTATCGGCATCGCTCGCGGGTCACGCACTGGCGGTGGTTCCTTCTCCTCCTCGGATGAATAATGAGCCATTGGGGCGGGCGCAACAGCTGGCGCGCCTGGTAGTAAGGCGACGCGCGGTTCGGGTCGCGGCAGGCCAGCTGGCGCGGCCGCCGTTCCGAAGGATATCGGCGAAGCTGCCGCGCGTCGTTCTCCCGCAACGCGCGCTAGTCGGGCTGCGTACGCAGCCCCTGCTCCACCTCCGCTACCTTCGCCCGGGAACCGAAATTGAGCGCGCGCATCTCGGGCGGGCGTGTTTTCAGGGGTCGCCTCTACTGCGGCCTCTGGAGGCTCCGCGCTATCCGCCTCCGCCGGTAGAGGTGTGTTTGGAGCAGAATCCGCACCGCAGCGTTCTGCCAGCGGGAACCATGGTTCAGCACCGGGCTGCAGTGCGGAGGGTGCGCGTGGGGCAAGGGTAAGCGCTGCTGGCGGCGGAGAGCGCGGGCGAGGCGAGGCGGGAGACGGCGCGGTGAGGTCGAGGCGACGACACTCATCTAACACGTCATGCGGTTCGGGGTGCGGCGGTGCGATGCGCGGCTCCACTAGCGCAGGATGCAAACGCACCGATGCCAGCAGCGGTCGCAACCCATCAGCGCTCGCACCAGCCGCTACCTCGTTTCGCAGTCGCTCTAGCAGCGCGACTGGCTGTGCAGCGTACAGTGCGTGAAAGAGCGCAAGACGTGCGAGCCGAAGAGCCGGAAGGGCAGGCGAGGGATCGGGACGCAACAATGCGGCCGCAAGCGCACCGGGCGCGACGGCAGCGGCGGCGAGCGCGGGTGCTGCCGGTAAGAGCGCTGCCAACGCCAGAAGTGCATGCAACAGCGGGCGTGATTCGGGCTCCATCTGTGCGGCGTGCATCAAAGCGCGCGCCGCTGGGTGCACAGCCAGCCGGTGGAGCCAGGCGGGGCGGCGCGCAACAAGCGGGGCCAACGCAGCTAACGCGCGGTGGCGCGTGGCACGCTCCGCCCGCAACTGATCCTGCAGAGTGTCCAGCAAATGGCGCGCATGTGGTTCGGGTGCGCGCGCCAACAGGTCCAGCGCCCTGGTAGACCCACTACGGGCGTGATAGGCGAGCAGAGCGCGCACCAGCCACGCTTCGCGCACGGCGCCATAAACAGCGGCAAACGCCTCCAAGGGTTCGCGGCAGCGCGCCGGCTCCTCTAGCAGTGCGAACACCGCGCCCGCCTCGAACGCTGTCAGCATCTCCGACCTGTGACAGAGCATGTGCTTTGATTTAATAAAATATAACCAAAAATCGACTCGATGACAATTCATTTACATAATAATCTATAAAAATCCCTTATATTACAGAATAACAAAAACAAGTATACATACAAATGTGAATAATTTTGTAGAGCAAGCTTATCAATTAGAGAGCCAACACTAGGGCTCATTATGACACCGATAAAAGTACGCAGCACCCAAAAGTATAAGTCCACAGCTATATATATTTCAGTTATTAATACACAAAACTATAAATAATTAGCAAAATAAAATATAGACACAAATAAATATAATATTAATATAAGCTGATGAGAATATGATCTATATATTGTACAAGAATGTAAGTAGATAAGACTGTGTCTAACATAATTTTAGCTTTGTATTTTTCGTTTATTTGTAATTTGAATTTTTAGTGTTTCGTTGTTGCCTTTATTTGAGATCAAAGATCATTAAAGTGACCATATTGAAATAACTTTCTTAAGTATATCTAAATGCGCATATCATTTCCCGACAAATTTTATCGTTGCTTATGATTTACTTGCATTCATCATAATCAGAGCAGCAAGTTTTTACATTGCGGTAGGAAATAATTAAAGAATTAGGAGGTTATTAGAAAATACCGACCGAGATAGCTGTTTGTGTGTATGTGTGCACACAAGGATTTTGAGGTAAGAAAGAATTAAGCTTATTTTAAGAATTATGGAATTTTACCATTGCCATGTTTGTACATATTCGAAATATGTGTGTTTGTGTATAAACACAAACATCTTTTTCAAACTAAGCAGGAGGCGACTATTAGAAAAGTTCGCTCGCAATATATTTTAAAGTTACATAAACCTCGTGCTCAGTTGTCAATAGCAGCAAGAAACTCATTTATAATGTGTATTGAAATATTCAATAAATTACCAGATTGTTTTAAGGATAGTACTCTTAAATTAAATAACTTCAAAAGAATTCTCAAGGCGTGGCTTTTAGATTATTGTTTTTATAGCTTAAGTGATTTTTTTCAATTGTAATTATTTGGTATGTGCTTATTATGTTTTGATATATGTATTGTTGATATAGAATTTAATTAAGTACCTACTGAATTATAATGTGAATACATCTGTAAAGATAAAATTTGGCGATTCTTATAATATAGTATTGTCTTCTGCTCAAAATGTACCCAAATTTATGTTCACAATAAAAATTGTTTCATTGTAAGAATAGAGATTTGATCGAGAAAACAGTACAATTTGAGGATTTTGAGACTTAAACAGATTTGATTGCGGGAAAATATTACAGAATTTATTAATGAAAGAATATTTCAAGAATGTATTCCACAAAATGTTTATATATTTAAAATTCATATTTTATTTTGATTATAAAGTACATACAGAATTAAATAAATAAAGTAATGCACAAATTTAGTTACCAATATAAAAACTGTGCCTAATCAAGTAAGTGAAGTAACATATTGCTTTTCTCTATTTTATAGTCATAAAAAAGTGTTGGATGCTAAAGCACGTAATTAGACTTTGTAACTATCATATCATTACTTGACAGTGGCTTCAATAACTATGTTGTATGGCATTAGGCAATGACATTTGTGACATCTTTTATAAACAAGTTAACATTTTTTACTGCTAAATCATTGTATTATATTATCTGCAACCATAATCAAATTGTAATAATAATATTCACAGACACGCACTTATTACTTTTTGTATACATATAACAATCAAAAGTAATCAGTACAGAGATAATAACCGAATTATTTGCAACAAATTTGTAAATACATACTTCTGATTATATCCCAGTTTCAATCAATTTTTATTGGAGAGTGATACTGTGGAAGAGAATGATATGAACACAAATCATATTAAAGGTATTAAACTATTATTATATTAAAGGTATATTTATTCTTGTAAATACGTAGAATTATTTCTACTTCTTTATGCACGTGTTGAACCAACTAGTCAGCCTCCGGCGCAACTTATAATAGCCTCAATAAAATTATAAGTATATACTCCTTCACTTGACAGGAATAAAAGTTATCGGTTACTACATGGTTGATGACCTTAACATTAAAGGATACTGAGAAATTGATCAAGCCTATTCAAACAACAGTTATATAAACTGAGACAGCTAACAACTAGATGTATACACCACACTGACACAACACAATTAATACAATCATTAAGTGCATATTTTTATATGAACTTCTGAATTGTTTTAATTAAAATATTCATAAGAAAACTGTAAAGTAGAAATCTTTAAGATTTGAATGTCAATATGAGAATAAAGTGTACTTTAGCAAAGCAAAAGGAGAAGAATGCAGATGAAATGTTTGATTAGTACAGATATTACTCGGTGGCCAAATAGTGTCACATTGATGAAGACACAGATTTGAGACCTGTCCGAGTTGAATGTTTGTATTGTTTTCTTATATATTCATTTATGTAGCATTTTTAAATAAAATGCAGTCAAAACATAAATTGGAATACTACTATGATCACATACAAGTTAGAAAACAGTAAGGTCAAGAGTGATCACAATAATGTAAAAAACAGTTGATGATGACCACTACAAGGGTTTGCATTCATACAATGATCATGACTACAATGCAAAATACTACCAATGACTATGTTAATTCTCATAGTTCATTTATTTGCTTGCAGACAATAATGTTATACATATGTTTTGGGATGAATGTATACAGTAAATTAGCTTGTATTTTAATCACTACTATTAATACTGTACCACAATATACAATATCATCTATGAGTAGAAAGATTATACAAGAACTATTTGTTCCTGTTTATTTATTCATATGATGGCCCAATAGGAAGTGGCCACTCAGCAAATCCACCTACATCCATCACTAACATAAAAGCAATAAAGTATTAAAATAAATATCACATGCTGTTACTGCAATACAAAAAATATAGTAAGTTTAATTTAATTAAAATGAATATTGTGTTTTCTCGAATATACTTTTATGTTATAAACAATTACTATTACATGGCTTGAAAATTATCTGTATCAACAAGGCATAAATAATTAAATTTGCAATTGCCAAATTTTCAACACAGGCACTGATTGATGTTGAAAAAGATTCCTCTTGAAGGTGTAAAGTACTACAATAAAGACTTCCCAATATAAAAACTAGGTTTGATAGGATTTTTTTTACATATTTTTAGTATCCCCATAGGGCTTTATTCAACTATATTGTTTATTTTGTTCTCTGCTTATAATTTGGGGACATTTTTAACTTATTTTGCAATTTCCACATAATCATACTTTTTTATATTCACATACAGCAATATATTCAATTACATAGTTTAGATCATCTCTTGCAGACCTGTGACAAAGAGAATTTAAAAGATTATTTTTAGCAGGACTTAATCAACACAACTGTAAATAAGACTACACAGTATATTCAAACAACCACATAATAAAATTAAATATTTTAAGGACTTAGCGATCATTGATACTTTTTTAAAATTCAATAATGTTAGACTTGGTCAGCATACACAAGATTATTGGAAATAATATGGAACTATTAATGTATCAAATTTTTTAAGAGATTAATGTTTGTTGAACAATTTATTACAAGGTTTTAATTAACTTTTCATGTGAGTTCATCTCACTTTATTATATAATGATATTTATGATTATTATTATTTAATAAAGTGTAAGTTATTATTTATAAAAACAAATAGTTGAATGGCAAAATCTCTCTCCAGCTATATTACAAACCCACTGCAATCTATCTAAACACCATCCAAATATTTTGATTAATTTGACATAGACAATCATTGAATCTACAAATATAGTGCAATATAATAATTCAATTACATAAGCAATCATTTAATCAATATATTCATAATTGTGGAACCAAGCATCCAATCCTAATAATAATAATCAGTATAACTTTGTTAAGACTAGGGTAGGTTCTAGACACAACAAAAACCTACATTCTCGCATTATATTAAATATATGTAATAATAAAATTCTGAAAAGATGGTGATATTACTATTATTCTAAGAAATGTATTAGTGGTTTAATTATCACCAACATATCATAACCATTAATAATCATAATCTTAATTGTGCCATACAAATATTGTGACACAATATAAAAAGGCCATCTAGATCACAAATTATTTACATTATACAGAATAAATATACTGTTTTAAGTAAAATTTGTGGAGGATTAGAAACATTGGTTCTCAACATAAATCATAGTGTCAGTTTTATATACACAGTTAACCATACAACAAAATAACATTATAGGACAATATTCAAAAAATAATATTATACACGCCCCTGTATGCGCCGACGTTTAGATAAAATAAGAACCAATGAAATAAAATTACCAACTAATTGCTCGGAGCGGTAATCCTTGGTTAGACGAGGCAGGAGATTTTGATCTTGGGTTTTAACTCAAATATTTAATTTGTAATTGACCGAAAATTATTACAACTAATTAAAATTAAGAGGTACAACGTAAGCATTCATTTCCAACATAGTAGGTACAAAAAAAATGAAACAAAATAGAATAATTTCAGGTGCGAAATAAATGATGAAAGAAAAATAATTTTGATCGACTTGACAGTGACATGACAATGACTGTAGTGGATTTTTCTTTCCACTAGGGAAAGGCAAAGGCTCTGTGCCATACAGCCAAGTCTTAAAAGAAACGATGTCAATGAACAATTGAATTGACAGCTTTAATTTATAATTTCCCTATTATAAGAAAGGGGAAGGCTGTATATGGTCTATACAACCAAGTTTTCATTTAATACTTGGTAATTCATTATTAATTATTTTCAAAAATATATATTTACTTAATTCTTGGTAGATATAGTTAATGAATGGAATATATATTTAATTAATTCTAGTAGGTAAACATGCAAAGGCTTTAATCAGCATAATTTCAAAATATCTGTGTATAGTAAAAAACTTACCAGTTATTGAAGCTATTTCTCCTAAGTACTGATTCTGGGTATTATCTATCTTTCTGCTCTAATTCAGTGAGATATTCAATAGTTCTTACTATTTCATCAACTCCTTCGACATCTTGCAGATGCTCTGTTAAAGAAAGTTAATCGTTTTAAAATTACCTACTAAAATACAACATAAATTAATAATGAGTATGTGTAAAACATAGGTGAAGTTATTAAAATGAATACGTTAACTAATGCGATGTTCGAATGAATATAATTAGTTTTATGAAAAGCTACTCCATTATTACTTTAATTTCGCCAAAGTAATCTCCTATCATTACGTTAGTGAATAGTGTTTCTTTATGGTCTCTTACAGATTGTCGTTTATGTGTGCAGTTTCCTCAAATTGTTACCGCTGTTATAATTATAAACGCTTCAGAATATGAGTATGAGAAGACAAAGTTACTTCGCGAACTACAAGCTATATATCTTCATGACGATATTGCACGCATCAACCGGATGTGAATTGTGAAAAAAGGTGGAACTATAAGTAAATAATGAATTAAAGTGTATCAGTAATCGCGACCGGTGTTTCTAGTTATTCATATTCAAAGCTCAAGTGTGAATCATAAGTTGCTGAGGTCAGAAAATCGGTCGACCAAAAATTGTGGTGAGCATCTTGTTTACCTTTCGTACTGTTTTTCTTTTCATTTTTTTTGAAAGAGAGTTTATTTTGCAATTTTTTTTCTAACTTGATGTAACAATTCCTAAACAAAATATAGTATACTTAATTACCCAAACCACGAACAAACATATCCAATTTTATAGTAATCTATCCATATGAATATCGTCATTGAATTATTGTAACACTTTGGATTGCGTATGTTTACATTCATAATTATATTTTTAACACCTTTGCTCGTAAAGCTGATGTAATTTCACCGGTTTTAAATATGTAAAGCAGGGCATAAAAACGCGTGTTACCAAAGCAAATAATAAAGTTGTAGTCCACATAAATTAAACACCAGTATTATTTGCCATTTTGCGCGCTGTTACTATTCAAATTTCGAACTAATCGCCACGCAGCGCCAGTAAGTAGGCAGCGCTAGCGCGCTGTTAAAATGGCGGGAAAGCAACAGTGTGCATTCACAGATTGAGTTTCTTTAAATGTTTTGCTTTGACTGTTTGCTCGCAAATTTGTTAAAAAACTTCGTACGATATATATACGTGCGTATTGGTTATAACATGCTCGGGTCAATTACGCCTTTGCCTTCGGCTCGGGCAGAAATTCCGCCTCATATGTTATACTGACGACCTCCATAGTCGAGTGGATAGTACACCGGTTTCAAGGTGTCGCCATCTCTGAGGTCCCGGGTTCGAATCCCGGTGGGGGCAGATGTTCGTGTGATGAATGCCAGCATTTGTACCTTAGTCATGGTTGTTGATATATATTTCAATAAAAATTATTTATATATGTATAATATATGTATGTCTATCCGTTACCCTAGATCCCATAGCACAAGCCTTACAGAGCTTAGTTTGGGCTAGGCTAATTGCTGTAAGTGTAACAAATATTTATTATTATTATTATTATTATTATAACCATCATAACGCACTAATATCGTAAAGTACTAACTGTTCGGAATTTTGAGTAATGTCATAGTTTGTGGATTGACATGTTTATGACACTGACATATAAAAACCTGTTTTTATGCTATACTTAACCTAAAAAGTAAACCGCAGAGTTGTAATATGTGTTGTAGCTACAATAAGAATTCATTTGAAAAGCCTTGAAGTTTTATTATGTTCGTTAATGTTTATCAAATAAAATTCTCTGATATCATCGAAATTTCATTAAAAACGTTCACTGTCGTCAATACTGTCAGAATACAATCAGAATATGTTGCGAGTTATTTCAAGTATTTACCTCGAAAATCAAACACTAGAATTACTAGTAAATTATAGAAGAGATGTATTAAAATTATTTCGTAAGTTATTGTGCTTTTTTGTGAACACGTGGTAGTAATTTAAGTAGTATTTTTTTCTTAGTTTTGTGTTTAATGATTAATCAATTTTGTTCAGACGACTTTCTTATAGATTGGTTAAGTTTAATCTTTTTAAAGTCTTTTCATTTCATTTTCTATTTCAACCAGGTACCTATGCTACATCCTCCCCTTACCAGGTAAGTACACGACCTGGCAGAACAATCTTTATAGTAAGGAAGTATTTTTATCAATATTCACATTATTTATAGATAAAGACTTCAAAATGCGATCTAAATGTTCCAATTATAATTATATCTTAAACCTCATTAACACTTAGTCATTAGATCAGTTATTAATATAGAATGATAGTTCTTAGTATTTAATGTATTGGGGTAGAATAACTTTCCGTTTCCTTGTATATATGCATATACAAACTGTATGTGACTCTTCAGTTTGTTAAGTTCTCAAAATTTTAAAGTTATTTGATGTTACAGGCAAATAGCCTGTGAACACCTGTGTTAAATAAAGATTATGTAGATATTTTGAGACACTGTGTGGGCATTGGGTCCATGGTGTTGCAGAGAGGACAGCCAGAAGCACCACATGGGACATATGATCCAGTTGTAGTATTTAGTAGCTCCTTAAGTTGCAGGAGTCACCTTCACTACCCTGGCTCTCCTCTTAGCAATGTAGCAGTATGATTTAGCTAGAGGTACCTCTTACCAGTCTGTTTGTCCATGTTATTAAAAAAATCACCATTCTGTGACATTCACTGCATCACTGGTTGCAGATTTCAGATATAATTTGCTAACTATTATGCAGTCACAGGCAATTGAGTGATCACACTTTATGAACATGTGCACAGTGTTCATAAAGTGTGGTCACTCAATTCATTGAAATGATTTTCTCAGGAAATTTATGCAAAATTGTACAGGTTGGTAAAAATTAATGACTTCAAATAAATTTTGAACCTGAGGGACTCAACCTACTATTCCTTGATCTTGTAAATGCTACTTATAGATGTATGTTGGATCACCAAATGTCAGCATATTTCCCTGAAATTCTGTCATGAAGTACTTTAAGAAAACATTTCACTATTCTCCCAAGTATCTTATGATTATGTATGATAATGTTTTGCCATGCACTGGTTGGCACTGCTACTATAAATCCATAGTATTAACTTAATGGAAAAAATGTTTAAGTGCTAGACAGAGCTTATGCATTTAATGGGTAAGGTCGACATCTGTGAGCTTTGTTGTTTTAATTGTTTCTCTATTTTTACTTTCCAAGCCTACCAGAAAATTGAAACCATACAAAACGGTAAATATATACTTAATCACTATTATACAGTCAAACCTGAGTAAGTGAGAAAACTCTATTAATGAGAGTATTTATGAGGTACCTTCTAAAACCTTTATATGTAGCAAACATAAAACCTGTAATACAGGTTACAGGTTTTATGTTTGCTACATATAGTGTGACAGTCATTTTACACATGTGAACCTATTGAAATGAGATTAACACTTGTCTATAACTCAGTTTAAAGAATACAATTAACTTTTGCTATTATAACTTATTCTTAAATTTCGAGAGTTTCTTATTTAATTCAAATCAAATGTGTCTGTGTCTATTTTTGTTTTCAAATTATAGCTTGAGAAACTTTTCTATTCAATAAGTCAAATTGTGCATACTGACTTAATACTGTCAAAACATAAACAGCGGTTGTGATAAAAGTTCTTACACTTATTTATAATGTCTCAATTAAAATGCAATGTGTTGGCAAGTGATAAATTTATAAATGCTTTTAAATTTGGGAAATTACAAAAGCAAATACAGAGTGAGTTTGGATTAGTAGAATGCACTTACTATAAACTTAAAAGTATTAATTATGTGTCATTGCTCCGAAAGACTTGTAATATGTAGAGAAGCCAGATATCAGAGATTCCTGATGTTGGAAAGTGCATGTTAGAATGAATTAAACAATCCCTCGCTAGAAATGTTCTTACATTTCTATATATAAACCACTATTTTAACATACATTTTAAAAACAATGCTGAGAAGGAATAACCGCCTTACTATTCAATGTGTTAACATGACTTGACTGACATGACTGACATGACTTCTTACATAAGAAGAGAATACACCAAAGACGATAATACGAGGGCTGCTACTCAAGAATCTGGAATCTGGGATTTCAACATTTTAAACGCAATATATGACCTCCATGGTAAAATTCGTTCTTTTTTTTTAAAATACTGACTGCTATTTTTTCGCTTATGTACGCTAGTGTTTTGTTTCAGATGGGTTTAAAATGTCATATCTGAAATGATGCTGAAATGTAATTCACACGTGATAATATTCGTGCTATGATTTATTACGATTTTCGACGAGGTTTAACGCAACAACAATGCGTAGATCAATTAACTTCAACTTTGAAAAACAATAAACCCATATTTAGCCATATAGGTACCAATAAACCCATATATATAGGTACGTTTGTTTAATTTTTCTATTCCGGATACATAAGTAGCAGCCCTAGTAGAAGAGACAATATCAATAAAAGGAGAAGATATAAATACATTGGAGATGTATCACAAAATTTTTTGAACATATTTTGATTGCTGAAATTATGATTTTTTTGAAAACATACACATATTTTTAAAACAGAGTTTGTTCTTTTATTATTTCAATAAATATGTAACATACTCGCTACAACATAATAAATATGTTACCTATGCATACACACAGGCTGTCACTTATCCAGGTTTGACTGTACTATTATTAAATATGTTTTCTTATTCTGTTGTTGTTTATTAATTAATATGTCTATAATCAATTTAGTTTATTGAATGTTCTGTTCCATTTGCTAAACATGTCCTTAGCATTGTATATAACAACCACTCAGTTCTAGGTATTTTGATTTAAAATATATTTGATTATCTAAATATAACTAGTATTTATTGTGATTATCACGCATAACTGTTTTACAATTATTAGAAGGTTATACAAATTTTATGTGGTGTCTGTTCTGAAGTGGGTAGCTTTGTCGAGACTTATTTATCGAATAAGATTCAGAAAGTTGTCATTAATAGAACTGAGTCTGCTGGTGCACCTATAATTATGAGAGTGCTCCAAGGATCTATATTAGAACCATTACTTTCCCTGATTTATATAAATGATCTTCCATACTTCACTAGCGACTTGTGTGATAGAGTACTGTTTGCAGATGATGATACATCCTTAATATTTAAGGTTATTAACCTAGGAAGTGAGTAAAAACATTGATGTTGTGAATGGTACACTTTCCAACGGTTCACGTCGAAAAATTTGATTCTTAATTCTAAGAAAACTATATGTAAAAAATGTTTGTTACCAAATGTTAGGATTATAGATACAGTTCTGAAAATAAATAATGAAATTGTTGAATTTCTAGATAATACAACATTCTTGGGCATACCACTAGATTGACGATTGCAATGGGATCCTCTTATACCTTAGATAATAAAGTTAGTTCTGCAGCATATGCAGTAAAAATAGTGAGACAACTTATTGATGTTGAAACGGCAAGAATTATTTATTTCAGCTATTTTCATACTTAGTGTCTTATGTCATATAGACTATTATTGTGGGGTTTTGCTGCGAACATATTGTTACGAGCTGGGGTCAGTAAATTAAACGGCGGTCTACCAAACACTAAACTTTATTAATTAGTACACTAACTTCACTCAAAGCACTGAAAGTCGCTTCTTAGTTCTTCAATATCACTTAGATGTTTTCCCACTGTATCGCAAAACAATATCTTCCCGGCGGCCGGACACAGCCTTATATAGTCCCCTAAGATACTTGCCACTCTTACCAGAAAATTCGCGACACACTCGAATGTTGTAGTCCATACGTCGCGCGTTCGAGACGTTTCGATTATAACTGTCTCGATACTCGAATATCTCGATACACATTACTCGATATTCCCGTACTATCTTTCTCGAATATTCTGTGTTGTCTATCTCTTTCTAATGATGTTTTCTCATTTCTATACTTCTCGAATGTTCTAACTATCTCTGTCTCTTTCTACTATTGCTATCTCTTTCACTCCTATTGAAATTTATGTCCTTTTACTGATGTAGCTTAATGGCTCATAAGGGGTCCTGAAAACGCCTGAAAACGGGTTTTCAGGTTATGCGGCATGGATAGAGGGTAGCCTGAAACGTACTTGAAACATGTTTCAGGCGCCTGAAAACTTACTGTAATTGGGTGTAATTTAGATTTTTTAGTATGTGAAAGAGCTACTTCTGAAACGGCCTGAAAACGACGTTTCAGCCTGCTGAAAACGTTGCTAAGTCCACAAAATCACTTTTGAAGTTTACTAAAAGCCACCGGCGTAAACATATTTTATACTATAGAAAGTATTTTTATATATACAAAAACGAGCAATTTGCGTTATATATAAATTAACATCAAGGGAATCTCTTGACTTATTTACTATTAACGAAATTAGTATATTGACCTTAGCAGGTCAATTCATTTAAGAAAAATTAATTTTTGTTCATAAGATTTATAGTAGTTTTCATAAAAATGTTTAAATTCATAAATTAAACTTGAGAAATTAAAATAAGCTTGCTGTTTACCAACATACAGACAACATAAAACTTTTATGGGGAAATGCATAGCCTCAAATCAAAATTTTACAAAGTGTTACCAATTTGCCTTTTCACAAATTAAAATCCCTTGTCAAAAATACTCTTATGAAAAAAGGTTATTATAGTGTTAAGGATTATTTAAACGATAACAATGTTTGAGTTTATTTGTAATAACTCAATAGTTACTTTGCCAAATATTTTGACTATAGTAAATAATATAATGAAACTATAGTCTATAGATATAATGTGACTGTTTAAAATTGTAAAGGAAGTTACAACTCCAAACTCCAACTCCTTTCCAATACAAGGTCCCTGCTGTAGGCTTGTGAACCAATGGCGTAACATCATTGACGTGCAAAAGTGATTGTAAAAGTCCCATTTGAAGAATAAATATTTGATTTCGATTAGAAATTTATATACATCAAACAAATAGAAGAGGGCGTATTTATTAATAAACATTCCTTGTTAATTGTTGTGTAGAACGTTACCAATAGTGTACCATTTCTACTAACTAGTTCATTAATATCGAACAGTTCGTATTTCTACTAACTAAAACTAGACCTGATTATTTTAAAAATTGATTGAAGATATGTTGGGATGCGAGTATTTTGCATTTGTTTGTCCCTTTCTTTGTACAGACTGTATTGATGAACGAGGACAGCAAAGTGAGAAGAGATGCGCGGGTGCCGCCCCAGCCGCCACCACCATCACAGCCTCCACCACAGCCGCCTCAACCACCACGGCGCGCCTGGACTTTCGCAGCTGCTGTTGCATTCACAGTTTCTGTCGGTGGAGTAAGTATAGACTCATCTTACTACCTCACTGCAATTATACATGTCTTAAATTTAAACTAGATTTTCTTTAAAAAATACGTTATTAAATAGGGGTCTATACTGTCTCTGTGTTTTTTCTTTTTCTGCAGATGTACTTTTATAAGCGGCTGAGCGACGACGAGAAGAAAAATACAGAAGAGAAAAAAGGTAACGCTGCCGCGCTTGATTTTTGCATCTAGTTCTGTAACTATTATATATATAGTATATTACATTTGGGAGTAAAAATTAGTAGCTAGATAAATGAGTCATTATAATAATAATAAGATAGAAATTTTTGTGGTGGTTGACTAGGCTTAACACCAGCAATTGTCATTGATGAGTAGAGAGACTGTATGTTGTAGCGTAACCCTTTTGTTTCGGTGTCTTTAGTAGTGTGGATCCACCTTACTTACTTATATATATTACGTGCTTATTTATCAAATTATATTTTTTTTTCATACCCACGTCCATTTGCTATCCTTACTAAAAAAAAAAAAACAAACTTTATTTTAAAACTATTTATTGTTATTTAATTAATATTATTATTCTTTAATTTGCACAAAATTACAATTATATTATAAACTAATTTTAAGTGCTAACTCTTCGATGTTAGAAGTAATTATAACTATTCACTTAATTCATTAATTAAAGGAAAGTAGGTTTTGCGTCACTCTCTGTTGAGTCAGCGCCTCGTGCAGAGTAGTGTTGATTTGGGACAATGCTGACGCGGGTCCTTAGGGCTACATTAGGGTTGCATAACAATGTATCGTTTTGTTATTGTTGTAGGTCACGTTGGGTGGTCAAAATAAAAGATTTTTTTTTCTTTAGTTTTTACCTTGTTAAACATTCTAGGTAAACTTTTGCCTATCACTTGTACTTGACCAAATATCTTATTCTGTTTTTAATCTAAATCTTTTTCTTCTCACATATATTAGTCAATTTGTGATGCCATATTCTACTAGACCTTACATTTCAAATCTAGTATTTGAATATTTTAACAATTTCGTGAAAGTCAAGCTCATAGCTTTGGTGTTACCAAAATATTTCAAAATTATTTCAATCGACGCTTCGTTGCTTAACCGTGATATGCTTACATTGTCAGCAGTTTCTTCAACACTCGTAAACACTCCGCTCCAGAGGGGTCAGATGATGGTGGTCGTTCGATGATTTCGCTGCGCATTTGTATTTATTCGTATTTTACATGCTTGCCATATAGATGAAGTGTGGTTATATATATATTGTCATTATAGACTTTAATTTCTATAATTTATTATTTTTATTTTATTTATTTATTTAGGACAACCAACAAGACTTACACTAACACAACGTTTATGGACACTATAATACTTAAAACTATGCTAAATGTTATCTTAATTAAAGGTTGCCACGGTATGTATTAACTACGAGCAAAGGGACTTAATAAAAAAGAAAACGAAACGGAACACAAAACAAAAAATCATATAAATTTATAGAAAACTACATGTATACAGGTGGATAAACGGTGCGCGAAAGATTCAACTATGTTTTTTTGAAATGGTACAGACTGTTACAAAAGATGTCAATATCGTAGTCGTTGCTATTAAATAAGGTATTATACTGACATTGCAATCTATGTATGGGTGAAAAATGCTGAGCGTTAGTCCTAGATAGGTGTGGTTGAAAAAGCTTATATGTAGATGACCTAGGTACTTTGTAGGGTACAGTAAAGTTTATTTCTTGTAATATCTGAGGGCAATCCAGACAACCATTTAGTAACTTCTATAAGAAACACCTGATCTAGTAGTAGTCTTCTAGGAGTGTCTTAGCTTTATTACACTGGAATGTTAAGTGCTATACAAATCTGTTATGCTCTGTATGCGCTCTATTCTTTTAATGTGGACATTATATAAAGGTGACCAGACCTGACTGCAATACTCAAGTTGGGAGTGTACAAGTGTTGAGTACAGTAGTTTTGTGGATTGTTTTTTTTTTAATCTTTACTGTTCCTCAAAGTAAAGCCAAGCATTTTAAAACCCTTCTTGGATCTTTTAATGTCCATATACATCCAAAATCTCGTAAAGAAGTTGTGTGTTTAACATGCTAGTAGACATTTTACTATAATTTGCACTTTAATATAATAACCTTATCAGTTACCAAACAATACTGTTGTCTTGTAAACTTATAAGGCAGCGTTATAAGTAACAATATAAGGATCTATTTTTTTTTTGCCACCTAAAGACTTAATTATGAAGACTCATATTGTTCTATCAAATATTAAATTTTATTTATCTCAGCCGATTATATGGTAAGATTTGTCCAATTCCCAATACTTTGTTGTAAATACGTAATATATTGTGCAGTTAAGGAGTAAAGGCGGTTTTTTGAACCCGACTACTCATTTTTTCTTATGAATATACTTATGACAAATAATTTACTACGCATTAATTCGTCTGAAGAGATTTGGTCTATGTGTGTTTTTGTTGTGACTTAAGTGAAATTTTGTGTATCAGCTGTTACGGAAAGTAAAACAGCGGACAAGCCGACAGTGCCGTATCCTGCGGATGGTGGACAGTTTCCGGAACAAGTTACATTCCTAGTGGTGGGTGCCGGTACCGCCGCCTTCGCCGCTATGCGAGCACTGCGGGCCGCGCGTCCTGACGCACAGGTACGACGCCGTACGGCATTCTACTGGTACTGAAAAAATACTAATATTACAGACGAGCTATCTCAAAATTTCAAGAGGCTATCTCGGTCTAAGCACAAGTATAATTATATTATTAAGTGAAGTTCTATTGTAATTATACGAGATGCTTTTTTCAAGAATATATTGGACTAACAATCGAACTTACAAACTTTAATATGTAATTATCTAACACATGGCGGTGTCTAAACTTAAAGCGTAAAACGTAATAGCTCGACGCGCTGATATAAGATTGTTCGGTTCTGATGATGTTTCCCGTGATGTGATATCTTACAGTCGGGTCAATTTAATAGGCCACTTTGACATTTCATTAAAATTCCTCAACTAACCTTGTAATGGCGGACATAAAATATTCAATATTTTTAGTTTGGAAATGCACAAATGACCGTTATTACAATGTTGCGTTCAGTGAAGTCTATACGTAAGTGATGTCCCTCAAAAAAATCGAATGAATGCAATGATTACTTGTGAAGGGATTATTCACCATGAATGTACGGAAGTGAAAGTTGGGTATGGGAGAAACGACATGAAAGCAGAATAAATGCAGTAGAAATGAGAACTTTGCGGAGTATGGCAGGAGTAAAACTGAGTGACAGATTGCATAATGAAGTGATTAGAAAGAAATGTGGTTTGAAAGAGGATATCGTGACAAGAATAGAGAAAGGGATGCTTGGGTGGTTTGGGCATGTGGAACGGATGGATGAAAGTAGACTGACCAAAATGATTTATGAAGCTGGAGTGAGTGGAGATACGGGACGAGGAAGACCTAGGTTATAGTAGAAATATGTTCGATATTTCGAACAAATCGAAAGTCTCCTCAAAAAAGGCCAGGTCAGAAGTACCCGCAATCGTCGAGCATGTATGAGGAATGTTATGAAAGTAGATGAGCGAAAGAGATATGTAAGACCGTAGCAAGTGGAAAGACGTAATCTCTGCCTACCTCCATGGGAAAAAGGCATGAGTGTATGTATGTAAAACATGTTGTTCTTTTGTTTTATAATAAAAACAATAATAACTTCATAAACAGAGAAATAATTGATGTTAAAAAATTTTAAGGCAATTAAAATCGTAAAATATATTAATGCAGTACCTATAAAAAAGAGCGTATTCCCATTTAAAAGGCCGGCAACACGTCTGTTGTTGCGGGCAGCGATAATCACTTACCGTCAAGTAATCCATTTGCTCGTTTGCCTATTACAGTTATTGTGGAAAAGTATTTTTTTATAAGATAGGGATCTTATAAAAAAAGTACTTTTCCATAATAACTGTATTCGATTCACATATGTTTGAAGTAAATATCGATTTTTTCACCATAATCGGAGTGTTTCAGCAGGTCACCTCACTATGAACAAATGTCAAATGTGGCCTATTAAATTGACCCGACTGTAGTGTAATATTACATTTTGAAATAAGTAAAGTGATATAACATTACTATTTGACGCCGTGTTTCGCGTTTTGGTTGCTGCTAGACCATGTCTATATGCAAGTGCTTTTCGTAAAGTGTGTGAGGTACTAATAATTGTGCTCTCAACTTTAATCCCAACTAATATTATAAATGCGAAAGTGTGTTTGTTTGTTTGTTTGTTACCTCTTCACGCTTAAACTACTGGACCGATTTCAAAAATTCTTTCACCTTTGGAAAGCTAACATTCTCCCCGAGTAACATAGGCTACTTTTTATCCCGGAAAAATCGACAGATCCCACGGGATGCGCAATAAAGGCTTCGCTCAAAAACTACTGCACAGATTTTTATGCGGTTTTCATCAATAGATAGAGTGATTCTTGAGGAGTTTTGCGGCATTTTTATCTCGGAAAAACGGATAGTCCCACGGGAAGTGCGATAAAATCTTCGCACCATAAACCGACTTCCGCGTATATGTAGCCGTGGGCAAAAGCTATGACCCTTAACCCTCTATACACCCAATCCCGAAATCCACGCGGGCGAAGCCGCGGGCAGAAAGCTAGTACTTAATATTAACCAACGTTAATGGTTAATGGCGCTGCCGTATCCGCACTGGTCTACGAAATGGAACTTTGGGGATCCGGGTCGATCTATGTACTTACCAACCTGTTTTTCGTTTTTCGAATCCCATACGTAGAGTTATCTGACGCTTCCACGGTGAAGGAAAACATTGTAAGACAACTTGCATACTGTATACTTGCAAATAAATTCAAAAGTTTATGTAGTCGACCAAAACACACTGGGCCAGCGTGATGGACTAAGACTTTGTATCTCTCGGTGGGAATGTATCCATATACGTTTACACCCCAAGTGCAAATAATTATTTCACTTTATTTCAGAAATACAAATGTCTTTGTAATTCATATTCGAAAATATTTTTTTAATTCGTGATTCTTTAATTTATCAGTAAGAGTTTTGCCATTCGATATTATTTTATTAATTTATGCACCCGGTCAGCCGCCAGTTTTATGTATGAGCTAACGCAAAGATATTATATTAGAAGGAAGTTGGAGGAAAAAACAAAAAACTATAATCTAAGATTATTAATAAAGCTTTATTTAGCTAAATAAAATAGCGACTCACCAATGAATCATCGATTTATGTATCACTGAATGGCCCATATTAATTAGGTGAAATTAACAGAAATGCTACACTGGAAGTTTCAGATCGTTTGCATTTGCACAGAGTGTAGACTTTCCATACAGCTTATGTATGGAAAGTCTGCGCTTAGTTTAGTATGTTAGCGATGAGATAAAATGCTGATATTAATTTTTAATTTATTTTGTACATGGCTAATGTAGAGTACATATTAGGTGCTGCTGGTTGGCGAGGAGATGGCAGTGCCGTACATGCGTTCGCCGCTTAGCAAGGAGGTGTGGCGTGAGCCAGCCCTGTCTGGTGGTGGAGAAGTGGAGGCTGACAGACAGGATAGAGGAGCAGAAGAGACATTGACATTCCGGCAATGGAATGGGCGGCGGCGCGCGCTGGCGTACGAGCCGCTCGCCTTTTACACGCCCGTTGAGGAGCTGGGGCGTGGGCTGGTAGCGGGCGGGGTGGCATGTGCGCGCGGCTGGCGCGTGCGGCGGCTGGACGTGGAGCGACACCAGGCGGAGCTGGTGGCGGCGGGGGGCCGCTCCGCCACGGTGCGCTACCAGCGCTGTCTACTCGCCACAGGACCTGCCCCTCACTCCACAAGTATGTATTTGAGGACTGTCAATGTAAAATATCCTTTGGAGCTGTTGGGTGACAGCGGTGACTAGCGTTTGAGCATGGTCGAAAAAGATCGAAGATCTCAAGTGGACCGTATGCTTTTTTCCGTATAATGCAATAAACTATTTCGAAAAGAGCGCCAGGACTAAGGTTTTATGACGATGTCGATGACGATGTGTTTTATGATGTTGCCTGGGGATTCTAGCGCCCCTAACACCGGCACCGTGTCAACAGCTATTTCGATCTATTTCTGTTTGAAAATTATAGGGCAGTTTTAGGTCTAGTCAGTCTTTTATTACTGATTAAGTGTCGATTGGTGGAGATGTAAATCAATATAAATAAATACTTGCAAATTTCTTTTGGTTTTAACGTATTTTTTCATAAACAATGATCTACAGTAAAAAATAGAAAATAGTAATGTTTGACGTGTGTGCAAGTAGTTCCTTACATTTATATCAAACAAATTTTATTATTTTCGAAAACACTAAGTAATTTGAATTGGATGATTTCATCTACGAATTACACATGTAGAGACACAGTAGGCTAAGTATATTGTTAGCACAATTCTTCCTGCGACCCGCTAGTCTCTGATATACTGGCGCGCGGGACGGTTGCGCACGTTTCCCTACGGTTACCGTCTGTTACTTACATATATCTTTTGTAGTGTGATATAATAAAGTTTAACGATTCAAATAATGTGTATGGTTTACACACACCTTTTATGATAAATAAAGTAATGAAAATTTTGATACTGCTAAATTGATATAATTGATAATATAATGATATGAGCGCGCGCGGCGTGAATGATAGCCTATGGCGAACTGTACCTAGAAATGATGAAATTGCTAGTGTGGCGTAAAATGCTTACGGGACAAATTTACACAATGTACGAGCTTGGCTCGTACATGCTCCCAGACCAGAGATGGGGAGTGAGATGAGTGGTGCATGACGTGCGACAAGGTGATAAACAATTAAAACTTAAAACTAGGATAATCATATTAAAGGGTGAATTGTTTTGATAAAATAGGCGACGAGGCTGTATTGCACTTAACGATTCGACTTTTGATATTTCGACCACCTACACTATCACTAGACTGATTGATATCACTACACTGATTCACTGCACTCTCACTGAAACACCTCATTGCTATTGGGCGGACGGATGGGTCACCCAGGGCGAAGTCAGCGGCCGGCGGGGCGGGCGCGGCAGGGGTAGGTGGCGCTCGTGAGCGCACGCGACGCCACGCGACCACTGCGGCGACGGCTACCCCGGCGCCCAACATCACATAGATTACCACATAATGATGCACGTCGTGATATGAGATGCGATCGGCCAGCGGTACGTCGGATGCGCTAGCTTTCATGTTTTCGATCTTTTGATTGATCTCTTCCAAGTATTTTTTATCTTCCTCTAAATTTGATTTGATCGGAATCGATATATTAAGGACGTGATTGATACGAGGAATATCGATTGCTAAAATATCTGCTGTCTCATTTATTATATTATATAGTAAAGCTATTAGATTTGATTATGCATTCGTTGCTTAAAGTTATTATGCCAGTACTATGTAATTTTACAGCAGTAACGCGAGTTTCACATATGAGGCGTACTGTACACTCGCCGCAGCACATGTATAAATATGTATTCAAACTGTGCAGTTCTATCCAATTTTCCTGACATATTGAGCTGATAGCCTTACACTGACCAGATTCATGATGTTTGACACACAGACTCTTTTCTGATCTCATATTGTAAATCGGCGGTTTTAAAGGACATAAAAGGACGTCAGGATCAAATGCAACACACGATTGCACATCTGTATAGTTCATGATAATAAATGTATCCTTTTGTATGTTCATAGCTATATACTCTGATAGTGGCGTTAATGATATAGTAGTATCGTTTTCGGTTGTGTGTGGGATAGGTATCAATTTATAAATATCATAATAATCGCTGCTCACCAAAGGGATATTTATTTCAAACAGGATATACCTTTCTAAAACCTTTGCTTTCGCAGTAAGGAGATGATACATCTTAGAAATGTCAGACTGCATACTGTTCAACGGCAGTGTTAAATCTTTCGACAAAATGCTTGATATTATGCTTAATTCATGATATAATTGTTGCGGAGTAAGGAGATGATAATTAAATTTCCCATGAAATATGTCCATCAGGGAATCTAACAAGAAATCTTGAATTTTTTGTAAGTTAACTATAATATTGTTAGCAATAATTGATGACAGTGCAAAGCCGTTAGAATATACTAAATGTTGCAGTTCATTTCTTTGCGCACTCAAGGCCTTGTCTAGGCTATTTATGTGAGAAATTAGACCTTTGTGTTGCTTATCTATGGTAGTTTCTATTCTTTTTATAACATTGAACTCAGCCTCTACTACGGACGTCTGATTTTTCCATAACTCAGCTAAATGTTTCTGATTATCGCGAATAGTGTCAATGTCCTTAACATATTGCTGTGCAAAATTGTCGTCTAATACTCCGAAGAGTGTATTTGCAATGTAGCTGACGCCGTTAATGAGGCCACGGCGACTTCGTGAGTGCATACGCGGCGCATGCCCGGACACTTGCTTACCCATCAAAATGTTGTTATAGTGGTCAAGTTCAGAGAGCCCGTGACGTAATTGCAATAAAATAATATTGCATTGTGGTATTTTAGTGCTGTTCAAATAAAGACATATGTTTTCAAGGTGATTAGAATATTTCTAGGAGTTGATTACTTTGCCAATATGGAGCCATGTCATAATACACGATAAGTTTCTAATGCTCTCTCTCTAGACGTATGTTTGCTATCTTGTCAAAATAAAAACCTTGACTTGTATTTAAGTTTGTCATTTTATATTCACATGATACAGGTAAACAGCAAGCAAATAAGGTAAGTAACAAAAAGAAATAATTTACTAGGGTAGATTTTCCACTTGGTTTTGTTCTACTTGATTGAGCGGCAGCACAAATGATATTTTTCTCATGAGGGTTTGATATACTCTGCTGGCATGAGTCAGCCTCTGATGGAGATATGTTTGTCACAGGTAAGTATGCTATTTTTGTAATAGGTCTTTTTATAATACCGTTTTTTCGTTTTGATAGAGAAGACACGAACATGGCCGTCTTGCCCCGGGTGCAAGGAGACAATGCGACCCAAAGCCCATTTTCCTGGAGGTAAGTTGACATCTTGAATAATAACTAAATCATTTATTTTCAGATTTTCTTTGGGGACCTGCCATTTTGATCTAACACAAGATACTGTAACGGGGATTGTATGTAGCAAGAAAATGGAACCACTGGATAATAATAAATGTGTATTGGATATTTAAAAAAAAACAATTTAAAAACGTTAAAAATAATTTTACAACTCGCCGTCAGGCGGAATGACATCTCACGTCTAAAACAACTTAAAAAGTTAATTATGTTCAAAACTTGAGCATGAAGTATCTATTACAAATAGTGAGAGATCACTACATTCTTCCCCCCCTTATTAAATAAAATTTTGCCAAAAAAAAATTACAAAATTTTATTTTCACTGAATAACAATTAAAACAGACAAAGAATATATACATGCATATTCATATGCATAATACATGCATATAGATCAAAACGACCTACCTCACCGGAAACCTATGTTCACTTTGTGAGACACATACAAAATACAAAATGTTAATCAGCCCCATAAACTTTTTTCCTAAATTTTTCCGTAAATATACACAGGAACAAATTTAATATTTTCCTATCACAAAGTAGAACCGAACAAAAATTTTTATCCATAAATCAACAATTTTTAACATATCGAAATACTTACATTTTAAACATTACTACTAAGCATCGGTTCAGTTTTGGTTTGCACGTAAATGAAACCTTTATGAATGATGTAACTACCTAATTTCTTAACTAAATAATTCACATTAGATACACGACGATCTATTTGGAACGGGCCCTATATAGACGCGTTAATTTCATACTTCTGTAACTCTTCTAGGCGTATAAATCAATACTAAATCTCCTTCTTCGAAATTATTACTAGGTATTTACTCTCCTGTCGTGATATTCCTTTTGCTTCTGTTATGCTAATCTTTACCAATTTCTTGATAGAAATAGTATGCCGCTCCTTCTAAAAACCCAGCAATAGTCA
Source organism: Scirpophaga incertulas (assembly GCA_036419045.1). Taxonomy (NCBI): domain Eukaryota; kingdom Metazoa; phylum Arthropoda; class Insecta; order Lepidoptera; family Crambidae; genus Scirpophaga; species Scirpophaga incertulas. The sequence continues at coordinate 24,904,760 of CM071627.1, read as the reverse complement.
GTTTTTTTCGTTCATCGTCCCATCCTTGCGAATTCGAATTGTGCGATGAAGTCATTGACATCACTTGTATCCCATTGAATTTGTTCATCTCCATATCGTTTTTATGCGTTACCGGCGCCTCCACCACTTGTAACGGGGATTGTATGTAGCAAGAAAATGGAACCACTGGATAATAATAAATGTGTATTGGATATTTAAAAAAAACAATTTAAAAACGTTAAAAATAATTTTACAACTCGCCGTCAGGCGGAATGACATCTCACGTCTAAAACAACTTAAAAAGTTAATTATGTTCAAAACTTGAGCATGAAGTATCTATTACAAATAGTGAGAGATCACTACAATACACACACTGATAACTGACACAAGTACTCAGATTGCCATTTTTTCCAAACACCATTAAATATTTTTTGAGTCAAATGCCATCTCGTTCTTAAATCATTTTCCGTTTCTATAATAGTTAAAGTAGGGCCACTCGATAAGAAATGTGCAGGTGTGAGACAGTCGATACTATCAGGATCTTCAGACAAAGGGGACAACGGCCGAGAATTCAAACATCCTTCTAACTGAGCCAGTAGGGTTGAGTATTCTTCAAATGTCAACTTCTGTGTGCCGACTACTCTTTTCAAATGATGTTTTAAACTTTTCACTGCAGCTTCCCATAGACCCCCGGCGCTAGGCCAAGAAGGTGCGTTGAAGTGCCACTGTATTTTCATGTCTGTTATGGCGTTGAAAAACTCCTCATCCAATGTTGATTTTAAATTGATATATTCTTCATCTAGAACTCTACTAGCCCCGACAAAATTCGTACCGTTGTCGCTGAAGATGTGACGCGGTGCACCCTTTCGCGCCGCCATCCTTTTGAGGGCTGCCAAAAATGCTGATGAGCTCAAATCCGAAACCAATTCAAGGTGTAAGGCCTTTGTTACCATGCATACAAAAACTGCGATATAACCCTTTGTGGTTTTGATACCACGACCCTTGCTTGATTTAACGTTGACGAACCCTGTAAAGTCAACGCCAGTATTATAAAATGGTCTGCTTGGATTTACACGTGCTGCAGGTAAGTCTCCCATTATCTGATTGTGCTTCGTAGGGTCATGACGTCTGCAGATAACGCACTGTCTGATACGTTTTTTGATTGCTCTGTTTCCACCAACTAGTCAATACTCCTGTCTAATGTATGATGCAGTAAGGCGAGCACCTCCGTGGAATGTTATTTTATGATATTTATCTATCAGCAACTCTGAGAGTCGGCAGCCCTTCGGTATGATTAAGGGATGCTTCATTTCGTAGCTGATATGAGCTTTATTTAGTCTTCCTCCCACTCTAAGAAGACCATTACAATCTATAAATGGATTAAAATTACTAATAATGCTTTTAGTGTGAACTTTGTTGCTTTCCTTTAAGCTATTAATTTCGTGGTAATAATGATATTGCTGAACTTGCAATGTATGTGAATAATGTTAAAAACATAGGTTTGTCTCCTTTTTTAACATAAATCTCTTCATCCAAGATACTATTCTAATTATCTTATCTAATGAACTATATCTTAATAATAACTCTTGTATTAATATACTATTATTTTCAGTGACTACATTAACTAACTTAATATTTTTTATTTCCAGGGTGGTGTCATATGTTAATATATCTGCTTGTTTATCGCAGTAATTTGGTAACCAGGCGGGTCCCTTCCACCACAAATTATGTTCTTGTAACTGTGTTACTGTTAATCCGCGACTAGCGCAGTCAGCAGGATTCTCCTCCGACTTTACATAGCGCCAGCATCCAGGAGGCATGACATCGGTGATTTCCTTCACTCTATTTGATACAAAGGTCTTCCATCTTTTTGGATCTCCGTGCAGCCATCCTAATACAACCTTCGAGTCACACCAGCCATATATTTTAATTGCATGTTGGTTAAGGCAACGTTTGACCTTTGCCATTAATTTGGACAGTAGAAAGGCACCACATAATTCTAATTTTGGAAGAGATAGCTGATTACTAACGGGCACTAATCTGGATTTACCAGCTAAAAGTGTTATGATAGACTTATTATCTGTAATTAGTTTGCAATAGATTACACAGGCGTAAGCTTTTGTTGATGAGTCACAAAAGCCGTGTAGTTCGATCGTATCATGTTCTACTGTGCGTATCCATCGCTGCATTACTATGCTATTAATATTTACTAGATCTATCTTAATTTTTTGTCACTCTAATTCTAATTCTTTAGGTAGTATGTCATCCCATTTGATATTGATGCCAAGTCTGTTGAAAAATAATTTTTAATTTAGTTGATAAGGGCGAAAGCCATCCAAGGGGGTCGAATAATTTAGATATAGTTGATAATAATGTTCGCTTTGTATCAGTTTTTGCAAATGAGTTCATATCAAAATTAAATAAAAATATGAATATGTCACGTTCGGGATCCCAACTAAGGCCAAAATTTTTTGTATGTTCTGATCCCTTAAAATCGAAGCGCTCATGATTACCTAAATAATTATCGGAAAGTTGAATATTTGACCTCCATTTTCTTAAGTTAAAACCACCTGACTGTAATAACTTGATAAGATCTTGATATAATTTTCTTGCTGACTGTACGCTATAGGTACCATGAACTAGGTCATCCATATAGAAGCATTGCTCAAGGACATCGGGGGCTTCGCTATTTATAAAGTTTTGTCTTTCGTCAGCAGCTAACTGTTTCAGGGTCATCATGGCCAGGAATGAAGCGGCCTTTGTACCATGGGTCGAATTACGCCAAATTATTTTCTGATATTTTTGATCACTTTCATTCATCCAAATTTGACGGAACATTTTTTCGATGTCCGCCGTGAATCCAAACTGATATTGTCCCATTTAATGAATCAGTGATTGCAGGTCTTGCTGAAGATTAGGGCCTGTTTCCATGACATCATTTAAAGTGTATCCGGAAGAAGTCTTAAGTGAGGCATTAAATACAACTCTAAACTTAGAACTGATAGAATCGGGTCGATGTACGCAATGGTGATTCAAATAACATTCCGGTTTCGTGTTACCCGTAGCGATCGTCATATGGCCTAGTGTGATATATTCGTTCATAAATTATTGATATTCCCTTTTTATGCCTGGGTTCTTTATAAATTTATGTTCTAACGAATTAAATTGTGCAACAGCCTTATGTTTGGATTCACCTAAATATTCTTGAAAATTATGCTTTAATGGGAGTCGTACTTCATAACGACCATCTTTCCGCTTGATAGTAGTGTTCTTATAATAATTAATGCACTTATCATTTGATAAAGGTTGCTCCTCAGAAATATTTTCAATCTCCCAAATTTTTTTGATTTCGTCAAGGTCATATAGTACTACATTGCATTGAATCGCCCTGACATTGCTACTTAAGATCCAGCCTAAGCGGGTGTTTTGTGCCAAGGGTGAATCGTTGCTCATTTTGCAAACACCCTCTAATAATATATATGAATAAATATCTGCCCCTAGTAACAAGTCTACTGAGCGGCTAACATTGAACTGGGGGTCAGCTAAAGTCATATTGTTTAATTCACACCAAGCTGATTTATTAAAAGACTGACTCGGCAAATTTTTAATTAATTTGTCATGATAAGAACATTAGTGCCAAATTCAAAATCTGAGTTTGATGAAATGCATTTGATATAAGTTACACCCTTACAGTTACTCTCCTTAGCGCCGATTCCCGAGATAACACCCTGACATTTACGGCGTGGCAGGCCTAACAGCTGAACAGCATTTTCAGTGATAAGAGATGTTTGGGAGCCTTGGTCTAATAAGGCTCTCAAACTTATGTACGAACCATCAGCAGCTTGAACGTTGATAATCGCTGTTGCTAAAAGGATCTCAGGAAATTCGTGATTTAATGATACATGTGAGCTGCTGAGATTCGCTTGATCGGGTCTGGTGGCGGCTCTATCGGGGTGGGCTCGTGACGTCACTACCTTACTGACGCGCTCGGGGTGATGAAATGCTTCGTGGAGCAACGTGTTATGTGGCTCGTTGCATTCGCGACATTTCTTATCTGAAATACATACTTTACCGTAGTGACAATAAAGGCAATTTTGGCATAAATTATATTTGATAGCTGTTTGTTTCTTTAATATTGGCGCCATTTCTAGGAACTGTGTGCATTGGAATATTTTGTGCTCGTCACTTTTGCATATAGGGCATTTGATATACTTAGTAACATTTTTATTATTATTGAATGATTGTGTAAAATAGAACGGTCATGAGAAGGAAAAGGTTGTTTCGTGCTATTTATATTTAGGTTGCTGATTTTATGATTTTTAATAAATGATGATTGATTTTGATAAGTGTTGATTCGGCTTGTTGATTTGATAGGATTCTCTAGCTTACGACGTGAAGACTCTAACGAAGTGAATTTACTCTCTAGAAATGATACAAAATCTGATATTTGCGGTATTTCTCTTGGTTGTTTTAAAGATGATATGTATTCGTTGTGAGTCTCAGCATCCAATTTTTGACTTAAAATATATATAAGAAGTGGTGGTCCCACGAATCTACCATGACTCCTAGGTTCCTGATAGCATTGAGAGTCTCCCGAGTTGTGTCGTGAATTCTTTTTAGATGGCTTACTGATGCCTGCTGCGTGATCGGTATGCTGAATAAGATATCAAAATGAGAGTTCAGAATTAATTTTTTATTATCATACCTGTGACTTAATATTTCCCAGCAAACTTTATAATTATCTGAAGAGATTGGCAAATGCTGAACCAGTCTCTCGCCTCACCTCTTAACTTTGATTTTAAAAATTGCATTTTTTGAGCACTAGATATAGCGAGATTGTTATGAATGGCCTCCATGAAAAGATCCTTGAAGGAGGTCCATTGATGATAATTACCACCGAATATGGGTAAGTCTAAGTGGGGCGTAGACTGCTCTCGATGAGAAACCGACCATAGTTTTCTGTTTATGTTTATAATTATGCTATTGTAGTTGCTTTCATGCCTGAAATATGCTCCTTCATAGTCTACATCTCTCTCGCCCAGCTCGCTGTCCAGCTCCCAGTGTAGAGAGTCAATAGCTGACCAACGCGACTGAACGGTGCGTAACACATGATCAAATTCCCACTTCTCAGATATATTGTCAAGGTCAATAGTTGATATAGTATGTTCAAATGCTTTAAAATTACTCCTTTGTTTTCGCAACATTTCGTCTGTTTTACTGTTTATCCCTCGTGACGTGGAGGGTCCGCTTTCAGTAGGCTGCTGGTTAGTTGGTATACCTAAAGGGGTTGCTGGTTTGATAAGCGGAGTTGAAGGTCTGCTCTCTTCCCTTACATGATAGTTTTGAATAGTTGTCCTGACACTAAATAATTTCTCCTTCACTACGTCGTATTGATTTGATGTAAAATAATAATGGGATTTATCACCCCATCCACACAACCTCGAATGGTTCGATTGATACTCACGCCAGTAGTTGTCAAGTGTGTCAAGACGTCGTTTGATATAGTCTACAGTTTTACGGTCAGAACTATCTTTCTTAAAGTTAGTGTATACTTGCTCGATTGCTGTTAATAACTGCTCCTGGATTTGCAGTAGATCCTCCATGCTGGACATCTCTATAAAGTTGCTGTAGAAATTAAGATGTAGCCTTACTTGATGATGACGCAATCTGCCTTTAATGACGTAACCTTTTGAAGTTGGTTACTGCTGTACTCTTGATTGTCTCCTGAACTCCTCAGTGCTGATATTATCTTCAATAGCTTGCGATATTGTCCACCTCGCTTGAAACACAGTCACTTAATGGTTCCACGTCCACACCGAAATCCACGTGGTCACTGTATCACACGCGAGTCCTTTGCCAAAAACCTCGAAGGACCAAAAAAGTATGTATGGTTTACACACACCTTTTATGATAAATAAAGTAATGAAAATTTTGATACTGCTAAATTGATATAATTAATGATACTGATAAAAATAATATAATGATATGAGCGCGCGCGGCGTGAATGATAGCCTATGGCGAACTGTACTAGAAATGATGAAATTGCTAGTGTGGCGTAAAATGCTTACGGGACAAATTTACACAATGTACGAGCTTGGCTCGTACATAATGTTTGCAATACTTACCACATAACATTTCATATAATACAACACACATTTAAAGTTTATTGTTATATTTATGAACAAATGACATTGATACTATATCAAGAATCAAACTAACAAATGTGACGATCGATTCATGCAAATGTTAAGTGTGTTTGTCCAAAATTTATCAGCAGTGCTTGTACGCCTTTTTAATATGTAAACGGTTGGTCCATAATTGCCCGAGGCACGTATATTTGTCCATTACAGCTAACATTTCAAACAGAAAATTGGCAGTGCACTATCTACTGAAGTATCGAATAATGAACAAGAATTATGGATTAATCGTTTGCAATAACGCATACGAGTACGCATACAGCAAAATTTGAATTTCATCAGCAGTATGTATAATTATTGGGCAGGTGGGTCAAACGAGCGCGTGTATCGCGTGCACCGGCTGGAGGACGCGCGGCGGCTGGCGGCGGCGCTAGAGCGCGGCGAGGCGCAGGCCGGGCCGCGGCCGCTGCGCGTGGCTGTGCTCGGTGGCGGGCTGCTGGCCTGCGAGCTGGCCGCCTCGCTGGCGCAGCGCTGCAAGGAAAGGGGCACGCGCACACAAATTGTTCAGGTTGGTGTGTGGTGTACGAGGTGCTCGGTTGTTGTTGTTAGGGGGCGGGAGAGATTCGTTTACGCGGGCGATGGGGTCGGGCTATTATTATTTTTTTTTTCCTCAGGAGAGGAGGCTGAGAATCCTCATGGATACCACCGCTAAGGCAAATAGAGAAGCGGTGATTATGTCGGACTCATGGTGAATCGAGGCGGCTCGACCCAACAGACCTTTTTTTTTTAGTAAAATAATTATATATTTTCATTCTCGTAATTATGAACAAATAAGATCGTGTTCATCATCTTGATAAATATTTTCTTTTTCACGAAAACATCGATGATTGCCTGCTTCATTAAATGATTCGATCAAGCCATTGCAATGTTTACAAAAGTATTTTTCTGTAAAATAAAATTGTTTATAGATTCGAGTTCTAAAATGAAATTGTATTCACATTTTAAATGTGGAATATAAAAAAACGTCAATGCTTGTACCTTCATCCATATTTATATGTTTTTTTTAATATCCAAATAATATCCAAAAAACTACAACGAAATTAAAGATTCAAAAATTTTGTCAACACTAAATTATATTACTTGAGACCATTGCATTGTAAATAATAGTAATAATATTACTACAGATAATATAAATAAAACATTTTGATCAATGTCAACTTACAGAAAAAACACTTGTTTATTTTCTTTCACTGAGTTGGAATCCATTGCACGCATCAAGCGAAAACTACTTTTGAGAGTGCTCGATTGTGCGAAGCGTTGCTGTAGTTGAAACATTCAACGTTAAGTATTATGCCGCATAATGCGCTCTAGTGCTATAATTGGAAAACTATATTAATCTTCAATTGGAAGCTAGCCTCAAATAAAAATCGGTATTCAGCTTCTATTAACATCATATCAGTGAAAAGTACTTTTACTTTTAAACTTTTCTAAATCTGTGAAAAGACATATATCTGATATTGTAACGTTGCATATTAAACATTTTTCCAAGTGTAGACATATCATAGACCACATACACAGAGGCATATCCAAGACTAGTCGAGCGTAGTCTACAAAGATAGTTTCTTTATCAATAATACTGAAACGTCACTCCGGAATTCATAGATTAAAAACAGTGTGTATAACTGCCCACAGATTATATACCGGATACTAATTAACAACAAATTATTTGCACTGCCGGTTACAAAAATATTGTTTTAGAATTAAACGTATACATTATAACTTAAAAAGAAAAAAAATTAGGAAGAATTGATTTATTTGTGGCGGATCGACATAGTTTCGACATCATCCTAGTTTCATTTAAAGACAGACAGCACCATCTGTATCCTATTATACCAAACATTGTATTTTATGGGCTGTCGGAAAACATCTCTTTTCGGACTGCTAATGCCATCAAGGGACGTTGGTTGAAATTATGAAAGGTTGCCAGGTTTTGGTCTTTTCTCCTTTTTTTTATTTTTTCATTAAGAAAAATCATAAGGGAGTATTGTTTCCGATAGTTTTTGCTTTAACTTACTGATGTTTCCGGTTCTCACACTATACAGGGTGTCCCAAGAAATAGTGTCAAGCGTAAGTCCAGAGTTAGAGCACCTCTTGGAGTACCCGAATCACCCCCATGTATGTTCCGCGATTATTCGTAGTTTTCGAGTAATAATTTTTTTTCTGACTTTTTGAAAATTCTCATCCAAATAACTTAAAATTTTTAAATAAAAAAAGTAGAACATATTTTAATGTTTTTCTTTTTGCTACTGAATCAGCTTTAGTGCTTCTTTTATGTCCAAAATAATCAGCTTCGTAACTTTAGTGGAAATTTAGAAAACAGTAGTGTAAAGTCAAAATTTGAATGTTAGTGAATAATTACTTAAAAATTCATCTTTAAATTAAAAATCTAAACAGGCGAATTCATGGTTTCTAAGTATCTATCTAGTTCTAGTGTAAAAACTTCTCTAGACTCTCTGCTTTCATAATCATTTAAAAAAAGAAGGACTTAATAGGGCTAAAATCGGCTTTGGCTAAAATCGGCCATCAAAGACAGCAAGGTGAAAATTTCATAAAATTTACCAAATTCCTATCAGATGATAAAAAAATTATCTGGTCTTTTTATAATTTCTAAGGTTCAGATTAATTACCCGAGTACATGCATGGGGCATACATGGGGGTGATTCGGGTACTCCAAGAGGTGCTCTAACTCTGGACTTACGCTTGATACTATTTCTTGGGACACCCTGTATATGCTGCGGTGTCGTTTGTCAAATAAAATACAACATTTTGTCTTATGAAACTCCTTGTTGTGAGTCGTCGCTGCCATGTTCGAAGTCCAAACGTTTCCGTACTCTCCTTGCAATTTGCAAATAGTAGTAAAATGAAAATATCATTAACTTAGTTGGCACAGATTTTTAAGAAATTAAATAATAACATAATCTTTGGTTTTCGTGGAATATATTGTTTTTTTATTTCGGAACTGGTTCGGTGGAAATAAAAATGTTGGGAGGACAACACTAAAATGGAAGCGTCTTTTTTTTTTTTTTGACTTTGTGCACAGAGTACTTTTATTTATGCTTGGTCATTGGATTGCGAGAAAGCGTCTTCAGATTGAGTTTCAATTTAATTTAAGCTTAACGATTTTAAATACATTAATTTAAAGTCTGTCTACTGCCTTTAAATTGGCAAGCAACTAATTGTGTCCATTTCTGAACAAACGGCGAGTGGTTGTTGCGGAGATTTCGTCATTGTTTTTCTAACAATTTTTTTCCAACCTCGCAATAAGAATGTTATTGTTTCAGCTGGCTGAAATAATTTAAATAGGAACATATTAACAAATAAAAATCTGTAATTCAGCGTCCAGTACATCGGTATGTAGTCAAAGTGTATAAATTTTGTGATGAAGAAAAAATGTTTGGGGTACCCACTCATGTTTCAAATTATTGGAAATTCATTTGGTTTTCTTTCTATTCCAGGCTGGAAAGCTAAGAATAGGCCATCGTTAAGATATTTTTAATCAAGGTCGAACCAGGTGAAAGCCAGTGCTTCTGTAGTAAGGACATAGAGTGGCGCATCTGCGAAGAGGTACCTTGTGCATGGTGTTGGTGTAACATTGGTTACCTTTGAGCTGTTCCGGTCTTCAACGCTGCCGTCTTTTTTCCGAGTTTTGTCCGAAGTTTAAATTGTATGTAATACCACATTTGTTGTTGATCCAAGAGGCCAAGTAAGTCAAATTCGGGTGTTATCTTATGGTGATTCGACTTGGAATATTCCTCGTGGGACGAAGATTTCATTTTAGGATCAAAGTTTAGGAAATAAAAAATATATAGACATATATTAAATTTTAGGAGCACAAAAGTAATTGAGTTATATTAAAGAGTAGGTTATTTTTAAATATCCATTTGGTGGTTTATAGATTTACAAATGTCATACAGTATCAAAAGTTACCTATTGTGAAATTTTTACAAGGATTATAGATATATTTTTTTTTGTAACCTCATAAGCGACACTAAAAATATATTTAAGCCTAATGGTAAAGAAAAGAATAGAACCCAGGCATTGTATCTAATAAACATAATTAAGAACTGAGCTACATTTTTTGAGAGTTGTTTGTGTACTTAATTAAAATTTAGGTTTGTAAAACTCTGTGGGGAGAACTACAACAAAATTTATTAATAAAATTTTATATCCAAGTGCAGATAGCCGGTTTAATTTTTTCTACTACTCTTCTCTTCCAACAGATTTTTTTTGTAACTATATAGCCGGGACATAGTTACAATATGTCCTTTTCAAACTTCGTAGATTAGTGACTTAGTAGATTCAGACATTGTGGAATGTTATTGTAAAAAGCTATGCATTTTCCCACAAAAGAGCCTATAGTTTTTTGCAGGGCATAAGTTGGGACGGCCAGCGTACTTTTATTACGCGTGTTTAATTTATGATTAGGAAGGATTGTAGTTCTTATAAATATAAATGAAATTTTAATATAGCTACTGCCCTCGTCTACATTTTAATTTGCTGCTGTTAATATTATATTCATTTCCGAAATATCCTTAGCTTATTTCGAACTTTTTTGTAGTCTAAAATAATTTGTACAATCGCAACAGATCATTACAATAGTAGCCATTATGACAGAACACTATGAAAATATCAAAAATAAATCAATTTTGGTATTGTATAAAGCAAGCATTTAGCAAAATTTTACGTCAATTATATAAAATTGCACAAGTATCTCGTGTGACTGACTGAGATACTTCTGCAATTTGGTAGCTTGTTTCATTGACAATCATTCTATACACATTACATAGCTTATTTAAATTTGAACCACAAGGTATTGTAAAAGTAATAAATAAACAAATTAACTTAATAATATTAATGTCAAAAATATTTTTAATCGATTTTTGTTTTAATCAAACCGTAGTCGAAACGGAACGATACCAAAACCATAGTTTAAGCGTTAAAATTAATGCGATTGGGCACTTGATCACACATATTTATTTTTTTGTTAATTTTATTTTAGCTATTATAAAGAATTGTGTGTAATTGTAAAAGTATATAATTTGTAGAAAATCACTGTGATACTATCATCACACTCGGCCACGCCTCGTGTAGAAACCTATATTCTTATTGAATCAGTCAGTTCTCATTATGAATCAATTCTATAAATAACCAGCAGAGGTATTCCATCCAGCATCTTTGCGATATATAGATACATCGCGGTGGGACGCCGCTCGAGGGTATTCTACCTGCGTATTTGGGAGTGGAGGTATCTGAAGCATTACGTCGTGCCGGCGTGGAGGTGGTACGTGGAGAGGAGGATTCGGAGCGTGGCGTTGCGGAAGTCGCAGATCTCGTGGTGGATTGCGCTAGCCAGGGGCACGCGCCCGACCTTGCCACGCCCTCCGGTCTGGAGACACATGATACCTTGGGTACGTATCCACTGTATTTTATATAGTTATTCTGTTAGCCGTAGATCGCTTTTACATTATCATCGTAATTTAGCTTAGGAATGGTAAGAATTCTGAGAGATAGTCCAGCTAAACAGGCTAACAATGATCAATGATTCTTGGGAGCAACCTATATCCAGCTGTGGGTGTATTGTTTGAAATGATGATGAACCTGTTACAATGTTCTACGATTGCTGCCATAGTCATTAGGAGCTCTAAGGAACAATCATATCTCCTGCTTTAAGCAGCTGTAAATCGATGGTTATTTTGTACCATAACATTTGTATTGAAAAACACCTTAGTATATTAAATGTAATTTTTGAAGTGGTCCCACTTTTCGTACTTTTATTTGAGAGCGAGACCCGTGGCGATTGCGGTTGAGTAAGGCAGTTAACTCGTAGGTATGTGTGCCGGTCACGAGAACGTGCACGTATTGAGGTTAAAAGTTTTTGAAGTCGCTGTTTTTCCGACTCTTCCAGGCAGTCGATTAAACGCTCTTTAATGACTGTATATTTTCCTGTCGTTGGTGGTGTGGTGATTATATCGCTGACAAGGATAACATGGTCCTTGTTCAAATTCGATATGACCATGTTGAATTTGTACTCGTCGCCTTGTTTTTGAGGTGTAAGAATTGCTTTTAATTGTGCGAACTAGAGCGACGTATGCGTCGAGGCGTGTCGACCGGGGGAGCGATGGGGAGAGCGCCCTGGAACCCGCGCACGAAGTGCCTAAGCGGGAGTGGCACCGACGGATTGTGGCGGCCTGGCGTGCGCAGCTCGAATTACGGATCTGCGCGCGCCAGCGGGCCGTCGGTGCCGTACTCCCGCACCTCGAAGCTTGGCTCCGCGGGACGGAGGAGGTCACCTACCGATTGACTCAGATACTCACCGGGCACGGCTGTTTCGGTGAGTATCTGTGTCGAATAGGACGGGAGGGATCGACACATTGCCACCATTGCGCATCCGACCTCGACTCGGCCCAGCACACGCTGGCGGAGTGCCCCGCGTGGGCTTCCGAGCGCCGAGTCTTGGTCGCAGAGATCGGGCGAGATCTGTCTCCGCCGGCTTGATTGCGGCAATGCTGGCGGACGAGGGAGGTTGGAGGGCTGTAGCCTCCTTCTGTGAAGCAGTGATGCTCCAGAAGGAGGGCCGCCAAACGGGGTCGGGAGATGGCCGATCCCGCCCAAAGGAGGCGGCGCTGGGCTCGGTAGCACAGCTGCGGCGCCGCCGTGAGTCGCCGGCGGGCGCGAGGAAATCGCGCCAGCGGATGCGGCGACCCGGGAGGGACCACGCCCCTTCCGTGGCCGGGGGGCGTCGTCAGTGGTGGAGATCGGGGTAAGTATTGTAGCCTCCCCCGAGGAGGGCTCCCCTGTATCGGCGAGGGAGCGGAGGCTGGGGGTTCCCGGAAGTAGCTTGGTGTTCCCGGAGGCTCCCTACATGCCTGAGGAAGGCCATCCCTGAGGTTTTTAGTGGGTAGGCCTCCCCCTTCTGGGGAGGAGAGCCCCACATAACCGCCGGCTCCCCACAGCTGAGGTATGCAACTTAATGCATTTTCCTCAGGGGAACAAATAAAAAAAAAAGATATGCCGAGGGACCGGGAGGTTACAGTAAGGCTTATATACTAATATGGTACGTGCGTATTTCGAGCTTACTCAGCACCCTTGAGATGATTATCTCAAGGTATGTTTAACCTCAATACGTGCACGTTCTCGTGACCGGCACAGTATGCTTGCTAATTTAGTTTTAAAACATGATGGTATTATAATTATTTAAATAATATAGTACTGTTACTTGTGGTGAGCTGTGTTACGTTGCAGGCGGCATTGTGGTGAACCCGGAGCTTCAGGCACGGGATGGCGTTTACGCGGCGGGCGATGCGGCCTGCTACTACGACGTCGTCGAAAGTATGTCACGTCGCTTTAGTAATTCTCTTTTTTAACCGAAGTGGTTTTCAAATTTGGATCTAATCGCTATTTACACTTTCGGTATTTAATAATCCCACCCAAAGACTAAAAATAGATAAAGTCAATGGTTACACAAAATTTTTCATACACGTAGTTTTATAAAAACTTTTAAAGGTGCACTAAAAGAGCTGTTTTTAATCTGTTATGATATGTTTGGGTATAGTAGATTGTATAATAAACAAGAGAGCAAGATTATATTTTGAGGCGAAGGCCATATCTACTATCTTTAATCTCAAGCTTAGCAAAAGATTAGAATTAGATATATTGTAAATGTTAAATAACGTGAGATAGAAATGTTTATTTTATTGATATGCAGGCGTCCGACGGCGCGTGCAGTGGCACGACCACGCGGTGGCGAGCGGGCGGCGCGCCGGCGAGAACATGGCGGGCGAGCGCGCGCGGCCGTACACGCACCGCCCCATGCTGTGGAGCGACCTGCACGACGTGGCCGTCGAGGCCGTGGGCCACGTGGACGCCACACTGCGCACCGTGGCCGTGTTCCTCGACGAAGCGCGAGGGGATGCCGCTGTCGTCACGGACTCTGCTATGCCGGTGTGTACCGTAACCTATTTCATATTGTAGAAGTCATTGTAGGGCAGTCCACGTTGCTGTGTTGTTGTCTTCTGAATAGTTAGCCAAAGGCTGTAATATAATGTAGGATTTAATATTAAGAATATAAATATATCGGTCAGTAATGTGTAATTTTTCAAAGTTGAAGAATTGATTTTTTTTGACATCAATTACATTTAAGCTATGTATATTTTTCATTGTACAGATATATGTTTTATGGATTTACCGAGTATGCGAGGAAGCAAGTTTTGCAAGTCAGAATGGGCGTTATAATGCAGCAAATCATGATTAAGATGATCATGTAATCCCAAATAAAATATCAGGACAAATGTTAGTGAATGTTTGTGGCTAAAGAGTGCGATTAGAAAAGGACGTAGATACTTGGTGTCTCTATCTCCTCGAGTGGCTTTAAATGATATTAATGTGTTAGAAAATGTTATGTTATCGTCAGTTCAGAGATCGAAATGTAACTATTTAATTATATTTAATATTAAGATATATAATTGTTAATTTCATGCAATGCAAGGATTGTTAGAGCCTGGTTTTGTTCAAATACTAACAATAAGAATCTAAAACCTGTACAAAATCTTTTGGATCTTATGGTTCAAAGTTGACTGAACCAAAACGAAGGAACAAGAGAGTTATTGTAACATAGGAAATTTGGGGAACCGATATTTGTTAACGACTTGTTGGCTCAATGAATAAGGTCTCTATTATTAGATATCATAAAACTCAATGATGTTACACATGTTGCTAAACCATTTTAAATCTTTATAGAACTTTATAGAACTTGCAGCCGATGGAGATCATATTGAATAAATTTAATATATTTTAAATGTTTTTATATTATTGTATTAACTAATACACATTATAGTAATAAATGTTATATACAATAGAAAAAATCCTTGTAATAATATTTAGGGTAAGAGTAAGTGGAAGTTATCAGATGTTACTGCAAATAAAACTAATCCTTTCCATCTAGTAATCTGCAAACGACAATGTTAGGACAGTATACCAAATTTCTGGCCGATTGTATGTTTACCACTATTTTTCATGGACTTCCAGTAATAATTTTTTTTTCTGAATTCTTGGGAATATTTGGCCCTATTCGTTGGCCAGACACAAAAAAGTAGAAAACTTGAAAAAATGTTTGCGATTGAATCTTCATGACTTATTTTATCCATAATACGAGTATAATTAGATTCGAAATTTAATGAAAATGTGAAATAGCGCAACGAGAAATGAATATTTTTACTGAATTATAATTAAATTTTCATATTTTAATTATAAATCTTAACTTCATACTTTTTTTGTAGGCCTGAAAATGCGTCAAACTCTCAGCCTTAATAATTATTAAAAGAAGTGGTATTTATTTTTTTGTTGGAATTGTATTAATATAACTAGTTACTAGTATATATGTCTCGTGATAGCCCGCAGAGAGGTTGAATCAGGAGACAACGGTGGGACCAGTAACCGGCACTAGTGTCGAGATGACGGAATCGACACCATTAAGAGCGCGAGCGCGACGCTTTGAGCGCGGTGTGGTGTTCTACCTCCGCGGCGAGCGCGTGGTCGGCGTGCTGCTCTGGAACCTCTTCAACCGCGTGCAGCTGGCGCGCCAGGTATACATGCTCCGTTTTACATTTACATGTATATTCTTTGAGCGCGGTGTGGTGTTCTACCTCCGCGGCGAGCGCGTGGTCGGCGTGCTGCTCTGGAACCTCTTCAACCGCGTGCAGCTGGCGCGCCAGGTATACATGCTCCGTTTTACATTTACATGTATATTCTTTGAGCGCGGTGTGGTGTTCTACCTCCGCGGCGAGCGCGTGGTCGGCGTGCTGCTCTGGAACCTCTTCAACCGCGTGCAGCTGGCGCGCCAGGTATACATGCTCCGTTTTACATTTACATGTATATTCTTTGAGCGCGGTGTGGTGTTCTACCTCCGCGGCGAGCGCGTGGTCGGCGTGCTGCTCTGGAACCTCTTCAACCGCGTGCAGCTGGCGCGCCAGGTATACATGCTCCGTTTTACATTTACATGTATATTCTTTGAGCGCGGTGTGGTGTTCTACCTCCGCGGCGAGCGCGTGGTCGGCGTGCTGCTCTGGAACCTCTTTTGGAAATGTTTTGAAAAATTATGTACGTTTTTAAGCTTAAATATTGGAAAGTCTATATTTAGCTTTTGTCAAATTGATAAATCTTTAAAATATCGTTTTTATAAACAAACATAAATAAAATTTTCATAAATGTACTTGCTAATATAATACATATGTAAGGACCGATGTTGCGCAGGACCGATCTGCGTGGAGATCCTTGGGGGAGGCCTATGTCCAACAGTGGGCGTCTATTGGCTGAACTGAACTGAAGTATATATTTCGTTAAATAAGTTTGTGCGTGATTCTTCATTTGGTTTGTCATTTTGGGAAAGGGACATTATGCATCCAAACACATAGGTTATATTATAGTTTACATTACGTTTGGTATGAAAAGTCGAGCTTCGGTCACGAACAGCTATAACCAAATACCTATCGTATCTGCTTATTTTTTGTACGAATACAATTAAAAGCTGCTTAAGTTACTACAAACGGGCAAATTTTCTCTATCGATTTAGTTAAAAATGATTTAATCATTTATATTTTTTTATGTAATCTGACGTTTGTTATTTACTTTTTAAATTACTTGTGACTGATAATCATTAAGAACATTTTCATTGCAGGTTCTCGCGCAGGGAGAATTCCAAGATTTGTTTGAGGTGGCGAAACTATTCACAATCCATGACCAAGATTGAACATTCCACCATTACCTTGCGGTTGATAAAGTTTCCATGGTTCGGTTGCGAAAATTAAACCAACAAGTAGTGGATCCTGTTTAAAAGGCCAAGTGGTTTTCGGGACCCAGGTCTAAATTTTGGATATGTTGTTCTCCTGGTCGAGTTGAGTAAAAAATGTAATGGTTTTGGAAAAACGTTTTTTGCGACCATTATATTTTTTGTTCAGCTCGACCACAAGAACAACATATCCAAAATTTTGATCTGGGTCCCGAAAATCACTTGGCCATCATTTAAACAGTACCATAGTTTGAATGTTACAGTTTATTAACATTTGTTTGGTAGACACAAACGCGAAACTAGAACTTAGTCATTCGTGCAAAATATTGTTTATATTTTATTTTACAATTTTTATTATCTTACATTTTGATAAAACTAAAGACAGATTTTATGCTAGTTATCTGTCAACCTAAACATGGATTAATTGAGAACTCTACTGAAATAAATGGTCTCGCTGGGTTTTCCAAACCACCCAACCACAAACGGCAGATGTCTGCAACTTGCATTTGTAAATATTAGAAATAAATAATTTATACACTCATAGTTTTTTATTCGGCGATACTTATTATGAAATTCACGACTCCCCACTAAATTAATAAGGTATCAGCCAAAGGAGCTGTCCGAGTCACGAACAGTCCACGAGACTATACTTAGCTTTTTTTGAACCTGGTCGACCTGCAGATGGGTCAGAATTATTTTTTTGTAGACGCGTTATTTTTGTCTGATGTGCATTTATAGATTTATTTTTGCGCACATACATTAATGGAAATAATATTTTCAACAATGAGCAACATTTTCAATAAAATGGTTAAAAAAATTTATGGTTATCAGTTAAATACATACATATGTGTTATGAAATTATTTTATTATACATACTGTATAAATATCCATGCGGTATGTAGGTGTATAGTATGTATAACCATAATAGGCATATATATGACTATTATGGTTAGTTTTACTCTTTCAAATAATCTTCCTTAAGGGATATCTTGAATATGAATATTTTTAGTACAATCTTAATGTTGAAAAATACTTCATTTCATAGGCTTACAGTAAAAGACTCATTGTGGGTTTTAGTACCTCGGTTAGGAATAAGAAGAAGCATATGTAATCGAGTTCTATTGATTTTGTCAGTAGGATGCAAGAAACTTAAACGTAATGCGACGCCAAAGCATTATTAGTCGCATCAATGAATACATAAAACAGGCAGTCTTCAGAAGTCCTCAAGAACAGCTCCCGATTTTGATGGTTTTTTTTTTATTTTTGTTTTTTTAAATTCCTTAAAATTAAAAACCTCTTGGAGTGGGGTCTTGTTTAAACAATATCTGTGATATTTATGCACAAAATCAATTTTTCCTGAACTTTAGTTGAGGTACTTAACTTAATATGCTCTAATCTTCGTGCAAGGCGTGTTACTGTCGAACCCTTGCGAAGCTCTTTAGGCCACTCTGTATTAACCTGTGAATTTTATATTAAGCGTGAAATGATTAAACCATATATTATGAAGTGGAGACCAATCAAGGATATAGACTGGGATAAGTTCCATTCCGACTTACTACGACTGGACTGGGACAGCTGGTATAATCTAACATCAATTAATGAAATTGTGGATACTTTTAACAAAAATATTCTCTCCGTATTAGATGTACACGCCCCGATTAAGTCCAGAGCGGTAAAGGCTAATTCTTATCCCTGGGTGACCGATAATATAAGATTGATGATGAGATTGCGAGATGATGCATTATCTAGGTATAGGTCGGAGAAGTCCGAGTCAATAAACTATATTATAAACAGTTGAAATCTTTAGTCAATACCTCTCTATATCATGAAAAGGCAGCGTATTTTCGGGAAAATATTAACAATAAAATTCACGACCCTAATGGCCGTTTTCACCAACTTTGTCTTAGCTTAGGCGACTCCTAAGAGACATGCTGTCTCACTCTTTTTAGTTAATATAAAAAGTGACAGCATGTCACTTAGGAGTCGCCTAAGCTAAGAGAAGGTTGGTGAAAACGGCCATTAGACACTTTGGAGGAACTTAAAAAATACGATATCCCCCTTTACAGAAATTAAAGAACTTCCTACAGAATTCAGTGATCCTGAAAAAATAAACTGCCATTTTTTGAACGTTCCAGGGAGTGACACATTTGACCCTTTATATGCAAATTCTTTCTGCCAGGGATATAACAATATTCCAGTTTTCGATATTTCAAATGTGAGTGCAAACACTGTTTTACGCACTATTCTGAGGATGAAGTCCAATGCAGAGGGTCATGACAAAATATCTTTAAAAATGTTGCTTTCTACCCTGCCACATACCTTGGAACATAGTAGATACATATCTTTAGGTGCTGTGGCACCCCGGTGTAATAACAACATAAGTTTTTTTTAATATAACAATCAAGTTTATTTTCTATTATCTTAATAGGTTACACTTCCATTATAATTAAAGTGTTTCTTGAAATTTATGTTGTAAAATAAAAAACAAAACTATACATTTTAATTTTATTGCTTTAGAATATTACTTTATATGTATTGCGTACTGTTCCATACTGGAACAAAGTACCTATTATTTTATAGTGTGTGTTTATTATGTATGTAACAACATAGCTGTAAAATAAATGTAGTCATTTCCTGGGTGAGGCAAATTTTGTTTTAACTCTAGAAGCTGTCATTGTCTCTGGGCGATGGTAAGGCTGAGGTACTGGCGACATCTAACTATTGACAGGCATCGTCGAGAGTGCGTACTGTTGTATCCAAAGAATATATTTACTTGTATCCGACAGATGCTAGCTGTAGACATTATACTACTATACAGCTAATACACCGCACAGTCAGTCTGGTTCTAAAGCCGTCGTGAGCGATTGCCAAAACGTATTCTCACGATCATTAATTATTCCTAATATGTTAAGATAAATAAAGTTCTATCTCGTGAGTAACAAGTTATCCTGTTTTGAAAAAGACTCATCGAAGATTCCGTGTTTTTGATAGCAGCGGTAGGATCTGAAAATCTCCAGTGTCCTGTGATCCTGTGTAATCGTCCGATTGCAGTGCTTTTTCCAAAAAATAATAAAAGAAAGAAGAATACCTACTGTGTGATTATATCCAGACTCCACGGAGCAAGAATCCATTAAACCAAAAAGGAAGAAGATATCCCATTCACCCTTGTATTTAATAACTTAGGGTTCCCTTTTTAGATTGTTCTTATTAATCTTGTATGTTAATGTTTTATTTTTATATTCCTTTTTAGCGTACTTAGACATAATTTCACGTAGAAGAAATGTAAAGAGTGCTAATACATGAAAAAAGCAAATTAGCGATAGATATCCCGGTAAATTAAGGTAGAGTATACGTCTTTTATACCGGTATCTATTAAGTAACTTTTACTGTATCGATCTCTTTGTAGTCAACTATCTATGCCTGTAGGTGAGGTAGGTTGTGAATAAATTGCCGTTCACCACAAGCGTCGGAGCAAACAAAACTTTTTAGAAGTCGAGCGTTCGAGCTAAAAACTACACTTTGAGCCATAACTGGCGTTCTCTAAATTCGGTCACTGCTGGCTCTATCGAACCACTAGACGCGACGGTTGGTGGCAGCCACTAGTTTCCGCCACTCATCTTTCTTTGCTATAGGATATTACGTTATTTCGTCAGTACACGTGCAGGATTAAACGTGTTTCTTTAATAAACCCAGGCCAGGTAGGGGGCCCAAGTAGTAGGCTAGCCACCCATGAAAGGCTGCCCCGCCACCTCGCGAAAAATCCCGGGATGCTCCATCGTGCCGGTTGGCGACCGGACGAAAGGACCCGATGGCCATCCTCGGGGGGGGGGGGGCTCGGGCGTCCCCGCGCGCTCCAGTTCAGTCACCCGTCGGCGTGACGTTCGGATCTCACCGCTTGGGACCTTAGTCAATACCTCGCTCAACTGCCTTCATCTTATCAAATCCCTAAACTCCCAACAAATGAGAAAAAACACTAAGAAGAGGAAAGTATCACAGCGGATGCACGTTCTTTCATTAAAAGTGCATTTCTCCAACATCCGAGGTCTGCACTCCAATCTCGTTCCGGTCCACCACCATCTCGAAACCGAAAAGCCTCATTTGTTGGTGCTTGCGGAGACGCAAATAAAATGTCCAGCAAACGCAGCATACTTGCACTACCCAGGTTATATCCTGGAGCATAATTTTAAGCCACGCGCTGGGATCTGCGTTTATGCTCGCGATGACATCTGCTGTCGACGTCTCCGTAACATTGAAGACCCGAGATTTTCTGTTCTGTGGGTTTTAGTAGACACAGGCATAGAGAAAATTCTATATGCATGTGTTTATCGATCGCACAGCGGTGATGAGGAGACATCCAGGCTGTTTACATACCTCAGCGGCGCGGCAGAAGCGACTCAGCAACGGTTCCCTTCAGCGCAACTTGTCCTTCTGGGGGACTTCAACGCCCACCACCAAGAGTGGTTGTTCCCATACCAGAAGACTGACCACGCGGGGAGAGAGGCGCAAGCTTTTGCTTTATCGCTAAATCTCTCCCAGCTGGTGAATTGCGCTACACGGGTTCCTGACGCTGATGGCCATACTGCGAATTGTTTGGACCTTCTGCTGACAACTGAACCGGACCAATACCAAGTGTCAGTAAATGCTCCTTTAGGATCATCTGATCACTGTCTGGTGAAATCTGTATCTGTCTATTCTCCGCCTGACCTCAGCCCAAAGGGTAGCAGGCGAGTGTGGCGATACAAGTCGGCAGATTGGGATGAGATGCGACATTTCTTTGCATCTTACCCTTGGCGTGAGGTTTGCTTTTCTTCAGCAGATCCTACCAGCTGCGCGGATGCTCGCGTGATAAGACAAGCTATGGAATATTATATTCCGTACTCTGACTTGTCGCCTAATAGTATAGCTCAACCCTGGTTTAACGCTGAGTGCGCTGATGCAGAAGCACAGAAACAGTCTGCTTTCCAGGCTTGGGCTGCAGCTCGAATCCGCAAAGCTCCTGAAACCAAGGCTCTGAAGAAAGCCTTTAACACCGCCGCCAAATCCAGCAAGAAAACAATGCGCCGAGCACGCTTTCACCACATCAGTCGAATAGGTACCAGACTAGCTAAATACCCTTCTGGGAGCAAAGCTTTCTGGTCCTTAGCCAAATCGGTTGAAGCGAACTTCTGTCGCCCGTCACTGCCGCCACTGCTGAAACCGGACGGCTCACTCGCTCATACCGCAAAAGAGAAAGCTGAGTTGTTTGCATCTCTTTTCGCGAGCAATTCTCGTCTAGATGCGGGCAGTCTAAATCCACCTACGTTACCAAGTTGTGGCACATCTATGACTGATGTTCGTGTCCGTCAAAGCGAGGTACTGAAGATGCTCCGCAATCTGGACGTGTATAAAGCGAGTGGTCCTGATGGTATTCCTGCCATTGTATTGCGGAATTGTGCTCCTGAACTGTCTCCCATTCTTACACGTATATATCGTCTCTCTCTTAGCACTGGTTTGGTCCCTAAGTCATGGAAGCTTGCCAATGTATAGCCTGTACCAAAAAGGGGAAGTCTTGCTGACCCTGTCAACTATAGACCGATTGCAATCACCTCCATACTCTGCAAGACTATGGAACGTGTATTGAATAACCGCCTCCTTACATATCTTGAAGCCAATGACCTCCTAACCGATCACCAGTTTGGGTTCCGTCGAGGAAGGTCCACAGGCGATCTCCTGATATATGCCACTCACCTCTGGGGCGAGGCTATAGAGAAACACGGCGAAACTCTTGCCGTGTCCCTAGATATCTCCAAGGCTTTTGACAGGGTCTGGCATGAAGGACTTTTAAACAAGCTTCCCTCGTACGGGATTCCTGCTGGCTTATGTACATGGATATCAGACTTCTTGAGAGGTAGATCTATTAAAGTAGTAGTCGACGGTTGCTCATCCGTCCAACTACTGGAGATCAATGCCGGAGTCCCTCAAGGGTCTGTACTTTCTGCCACACTCTTTTTGCTGCATATAAACGACCTGTTAGCAAATCCCGGAACCTTTGGGTATGCCGACGACAGCACAGTGTCAGAAAGGTATATGTCCAGTGCACGAGCCAGCTCATTAGAGATTAATTCTCTAAGAGAGAGACTGATAGGCAACGTGGACTCAACCCTCCAGGCAGTGTCTGATTGGGGCGATGCCAATTTGGTTGAGTTCAATGCCTCTAAAACCCAAACGTGTTTGTTCACCGCTAAACGGAGTGCCTTTCACCTAGCTCCGACTTTCCGAAATGTAACCTTGCCGATAACCAACCACATACAGCTCCTCGTCATGGATATTTCGTCCAACCTAAACTTCGGGGGATACATTGAGTCCTTGGCGAAAACTGCAGCTAAAAAGCTTGGCATTTTATCCAAAGTTAGGCGCTACTTCACTGCAGAACAGATGCTCAACCTATATCAAGCCCAAGTTCGAACCTGCATGGAGTACTGCTGCCATCTTTGGGACGGTTCTGCCCGCTATCAGTTGGCTGCCTTGGACTCAGTAGAAAGGCGAGCTAGAAAACTTATCGACGACGAAATACTTATAAACTCACGTCTTCAGAGTCTAGAACACCGTCGAAGAGTTGCTTGCCTTTCGGTTTTCTATAGATTGCATTTCGGAGAGTGTGCGTTGGAATTACATGAATTAATTCCACCCGCTCCTTTCCACCACCAGTCAACCAGACGTAGGCTTAACTACCATCCTTACGTGGTGGCCTTAACCACTTCCGACCTATTTCCATCCTACCATTTCTTTCCAAGATCCTTGAAGCTGCTGTCCACAAGCAACTTTCCTCTTTTATCTTCCGTCACAATCTCCTAAGTCCTTTTCAGTCTGGTTTTCGGCCTGGACATAGTACCACCACTGCTCTTATCAAAGTCTTAGAGGACGTGCGTGACGGCAAGGAGGATGCTCTGTTGACTGTTATGATTCTTGTCGACTTTTCTAACGCGTTTAACACAGTCAACCATGCCATTCTCCTTGCTATACTCTCACATATTGGACTATCTACTTCAACTAGGTCGTGGTTTTCTTCGTATCTTAGTGGACGTCAGCAAGCTGTTCGGGTTGATCAGCAACTTTCCAGCTGGCGTGGTCTATTTGCTGGTGTTCCACAAGGCGCTATACTTTCTCCCCTTCTTTTCTCTCTTTTTATAAACTCTCTAACTACTCAACTTCAATCCTCTTACCATCTGTATGCGGACGATCTCCAATTATATGTTCAAACCCATAAAAGTAACATAAATCAGACCATTTTCAATTGCAATCAGGATCTTATCAGAATTGCCAAATGGTCAGAATGTTACGGCATATCCGTCAATACTGATAAGTGCCAAGCAATCATACTCGGCAGTTCTCGACAGTTGTCGTCTCTAGATATAAGCTCTATACCTTCTTTGGTATTTAACGGCAACTGCTTACCGTATCTACCTCGAGTCAAGAATTTAGGCCTTCTTATCGATTGCTCTCTCACCTGGGAGGACCAGGTCAATGAGATTTCTCGCAAGGTGGTCAACGCATTGCGGTTTCTGTACAGGCTTAAATTCTTTCTCCCATTTAGCACAAAGATCGCGCTTGTACAAGCTCTTATTCTCCCTATCATAGATTATGCTGACGTTTGCTTTTCTGATATTAATCAACATCTTTTGAACAAATTAGATCGTTTGCTTAACAGCTGTATTCGTTTTGTGTTTGGTTTACGTAAATTCGACCACATCTCGGATTATAGAAACCAACTCAAATGGCTGCCTATCCGTGAGCGTAGGAGTGTCAGAGTTGTCCGTCTGCTATTTAATATCCTTTATGATCCACATACTCCAGGATACTTAAAATGTAGGTTTCAGTTTCTGGGGAACTCTCACCAGCGTGACCTTCGCTCAAGTGATAACCTGACCCTTCAATTTCCCGTCCATCACTCCGGCTTCGTAACCAATTCCTTTACTGTATCCGCTATACGTCTGTGGAATAATCTTCCAATACATATCCGTCGCGCTGATAATAAAACCACGTTTAAGAGATTAGTGCGTGATCACTTTTCTGTCTCTGTCTAGCTGTAATAATATTAGTATATATTTTATTTATTTATTATATATTTTATGTATATATATTTATATGTATTTATTCATTAATATTTATTCTATATCTTTAGTATAATTAACATATATCTATTTTATAGGAATACTACATAATTATTTATGTCTTAATCTTTCTTCCATCGCCTCACTATAGTCTACAACATTTATTCCGGTTGACTGGTTGAGAATGCCTTAGTGCGTTAAGTCCGCCGATTGTATTCTTATTATGCAATGAAGATTAAATAAATAAATAAATAAAAAACTATCCTCTTACACGTACAAAACGGTTCCAGTCTTCGTTTTTAATACGAACAGCTAAGATGTGGAACTCTTTGCCGACGTCTGTGTTCCCGGAACAATATAATCTTACGGTCTTCAAGTCACGAGTGAATAGGCATTTGCTAGGTAAGCGTGTTCCATCCTAGTCCTCATCGTCACTTACCATCAGGTGAGATTGTGGACAAACGCAAACCTATTTAAAAAAAAAAAACTTGTTTATAAATAGAAAACATCTTGATTTCATTTAAGGTGACAAGACTGGTCGATGTGAGGCTATAAACTGCGTTATTTAGAAACATATCGTAGTTATATATTTGTGTAAATTTAAAATCAAACGACATTTCAATTTGCCTTTTATTTACATCGTTAAATAATAAAGTGTCATTCGCCGCTTTCCAGTGTTCTTGCCTATTAAGAATTGTATAGTCAGTTTCCGAAGAGTAGGATTATAAAATGTAACATCTCATTGCTTTCCTTACAATTTGAGGAAAGCTTTAACGTTATCCACTATCTGCAACTTGACTTTTCTCATTTCTTCGCTATCGTTGATGTTTAAAGCACTGCAACAAAAGACCTCAAATGTATTTATTGTGTTTCGATGTGATTTTAAACCATTAGTGAATAGTATTAGAAAACTATAGTTCCTAGATAGCAACATAAATCTAAGTCTCTTATAAATTTATTTACCCCTCGAATATTGTATTATCGCAAACATACGGAGACAGGCCTTCGACTGTCAGACCTTCAGAGTTTCTTGCCTGTTCTTCTCGAGAAGGCTCTCCCAATTTCCGAACAGGTGTCGAGTCAATATATTTTTTTCTTTTTTTTTTTTTCCTTATTCGTACGTACGGACAAGGTTTTTGTTTTTTTTTTTATTTAAGCTTTTTTTTTTTGTTTTGTTTGTTGACGTCAATAAGTGCCTGTAAAGGTCTATGTTGAATAAATATTTTTTTGATTTTGATTTTTTTGACTGTCGACTGACATCGACTATGTAAATGTAGATATTATGTAAAGGGGTCCTGGAGACCTATTTTTGAATTACGAATGCGACTTCGAAATCACCGATGTGACTAATAATCACCGATTTTCAATAATTCTTACTTTTGAATATCACTGATGTGACTACCTTAGTCACAGGTGTGATTTCATGACGAGTGCCCTCACCCACTCGAAATCAAGTCATACCTACTTACATTTATGTGTGTACTTTATCTATGTTGGCAGCTCTGCGATCGACTTTCAAAAATTGGATGTTTAGGAATCCGTGACCTCAAAGTCACCGCATTTTTATGCGCCGTAATGAATTCTTTTTTTTTTCAGTGTATAAACGGGCTGGTTCAATCACGGAAAACTATGTCAAAATTGTACAAGGCCTATATGTATAGGACCTATCACTCCACGTTACATTTACTACTAGATTTTGGTTCGCGACTTCGCCTGTGTTATATTATATTTTTTCCATAGGAAATATATATTTGCCGGTGGTCATTTTTTCCTTTAGAAACTACCCCACTCCTAATTTCATAAACATTGGTCGAGTTGTAGTTTTATTTATATAAAATTAATATAGCTATATAGTAGATATAAAAATAATAGTCGTACTCAGTAGCTCTGCAATGCGCTGATCCTTCTAGTATGTAGACAGGTGTTGTTGGGGTGTTTTGTTGCCGGGTCGGTCCTAATACGTGCCAAGGGTCGGCGGTGCCTTGTACAGAGATCACATGCTGCGGGATGTGTTTCAGGCCGCCAAAGAATTCGTGTGTCCGAGCTATGTTCTGCTGCAGTCGGAACTGGTTGATACTGCAACAATGTTGGAATTTATGCCAATTATTTCAGGCTTAATTAACTCACGAGACTAATTGTTTTAATAATTACTCCATTTTAGTAGAAGCATAGATATTCACATTAACCTATGTGACACTAATAATCTTCATACATAATAAATACAAAAATAAGCAATTTTGAAGAGAGAAATTTTAGTTTAGTTACTTAAAAACTACATTAACAAGAGTTCTACATTTATGTTATGTTGCTCTCACTTCGTAGTAAAATAGTCTTTGCATATATCGTAGTTGAAATCCAAAGGTATGGTGTTGTTGAAGATCTGCGCCTTGCTATCGGTGGTCTGGATCCAACCGTATTCCGTGCACCACTTGTACGCGAAAAGGCGGGCTACAAAACAAACATGGCTTATGGTAATTACAAAACAAATAATGTTAATAAGTTAACTACATAAATTAAGATTATTCGATATCATAAAGATATCAGATGTCATATCATAAAAATAAACATATCAGATATCATAAAGAAATATTAGATATTAACGTGTTATATATATATATATGTATAGCCATCGATATATATCAACCATAATGGTTAAGCCGGCAATAACCGGCAGCGGTACATTCTGCGTGGAACCGAACTCTTACATTTATATGTGTACTTTATCTATGTTGGCAGCTCTGCGCGATCGACTTTCGATCGATCGAAAAATTGGATGTTTAGGAATCCGTGACCTCAAAGTCACCGCTGACTAATTAGTCAGCGGTGATTTCGAAGTCGCATTTCCCGGACTCCCGCCGTATTTATACTACATTTTGGTATTCTGGAACACTGTGGAATATTCTTGCACCATCTACAGGAGACCTATTTTTGCATTACGAATGCGATTTCGAAATCACCGATGTGACTAATAATCACCGATTTTCAATAATTCTTATTTTTGAATATCACTGATGTGACTACCTTAGTCACAGGTGTGATTTCATTACGAGTGCCCTCACCCACTCGTAATCAAGTCATACTTGTGGAAATGTTATCTGTGTTTGTTTGATTTTTCAGTCTATATATAGCATATAGGTATATATAGATATATATATATATAATATATATATATATATATATATATATATATATATATATATATATATATATATATATATATTATATATATATATAATATATATATATATATATATATATATATATATATATATATATATTATATATATATATATAACCTTTATATACCTATAATATATACATAGATATATATGAATGTAGCATATATATAATAACCATAATGGTTAAGCCGACAATAATCGGCAGCGGCTACATTCTGCGTGGAACCGAACTCTTATATTTATGTGTGTACTTTATCTATGTTGGCAGCTCTGCGATCGACTTTCAAAAATTGGACATTTAGGAATCCGTGACCTTAAAGTCACCGCTGACTATTTAGTCAGCGGTGATTTCGAAATCGCATTCGTAATTCAAAAATAGGTCTTCTACCAGGTAGGTAGCCGAAAGTTATGGAAGCTTCTCGATATTTCGCTACTCGACGATCTTTCTACTATTAGTTTTTCTACTCGACGATAGATGTCATTCATTACTGTTATCGTTCTCGGTTTCTCTCTAAATAGGTATCGCTTACATAATCAGATCAAGATCTATCTAAATTTTTATTTTACCTACCTATTGGAAGAACACGCCAGCGAATAAATAAACAGACGGCTAAAAACGTTTTTTATTTCAGATAGTTTCGGGGGGGGGGGGATAAATCCCAACTATCCCCCGCTCTGTATACCTACGTGCTTGGGTATAATTGAAAAGATATTCAAACTTAAGTTACATTACAATCGTGGTTTATGCTTATTTTCCCTTCAAAACAAATAGCTTCTAAGTTCCTGCCTTTCAGTTTTGTAGGTAATACTTATTTCTCATGTACATTGAGAAACGTGAAACAATTATAATCATTTATAAAGCTAATTATTGACAATATACGCTAGAAATCAACAAGTATTAAGTAAGTACTTAAAACTATTTAGTATTATTATATGTATACAAAGTTATTTATATACAACCTTTTTTTAAAGTCTCAAAGAACTGTATAAAAGTGACAAACGCGCGACATTTCTTGCACCTATTAAGTATCATCTCGTGTCCATAGAACCTATGGGAAGTGACAACTAATTAGTAAGCGTATTATTATACAATTACTAGATATGTTTAATGAAATAATAACTAATAAGGTCCGAAAGTATCAATCAGTACGAAACATGTCTTTGATTATACACTATATGCTAGGTATATTTATTGGAAAATTTGACGAAGAAGAAGATAAATTACAACTTACTTCCTTTTTCCGTGGAATTGTAACTGGGGTCCCTTCTCGCGTCGACGGTTACCATGTATCGCGTTTCGAAGCACTTGCTAGGGTTGGGTCGGTTCTTGTTGACCCAGTTGGCCATCCGCCTCATAGCGCTTGCTGTAAATGGATGCAATAAATCATAGTTAAACATAGTCTTGTATGGGATTTTCACCAGATGGAGACTCTGTATCAGAGTTCTGCCCTGCATGGGCACCTCTGTACTGCTTATTTCTGACAAAATAGCTGTGTAAATTTGGTTCGGTGCCTAGAACAAGCTGCGAATCTGTTACCGGGTACAATGACTATTGATTAATTGATAACTACTTTTTGGATAATTGACTTAATTTGTATACTTCCTATACCGTTTTGAAAAATGTAAAATGAGATTAATAGTATGCCCCAAATATATGAAAATACAAAGAATGAGGATTTGTTTGTATTTTGCAACAGAATACAAACACTTACTTACCTATACTTGTATTACTCAATCAAGAAAGTACATATTGGCAAAAGGTCAATAATGCACAAAATGTTGGTTATTTATTTTCTAAAACTCTTTCTAAAACGATACACTTATGCCAATGAAAAATCTAATCATTGAAACATTTCTTTAAGGCTTCACAATCTAAAAAGCCCGTTTTGTCAAGTAATAAATTATCTGTCAACAATATATTTTGACAGATAAACTATGTGGATGACACCTGTCAAAATAGACATTGTTAATACCTACTTTAACGCTTTTTCCGGTATAGAGCTTGCGCTGTGTTTCGCCGAGTGAGTGAGGGTACCGGAGGCCTCATGCGTTAGAGTTTTTGGAAATTCCATCTCTTTTGGGACTAACCGAGTGGCAGTATGTTTTACAACCAATTGGGTATTTAAAATGGTCTAGCTTATTAATTGAATATTTGAGTCACTCAAAACGTTCAACACTACAGATGATTCAAAAGCAGCCGTCTAATTTAATTAGTTCAGCGCTCACCACCGCAGCGCTAGGTGCGTTTTGTCTAATAGTCAACTAGCCGTGGTTTGTGATTGTTTCAAGATATTTTTCGGAAAGTAAGTAGTAAATATACGTTACACGTGTTATTAAGGACACAGAAATTATGAGGTCACGGTCAGGTTACGAGTGAATCAAAATTTAAACAAATATTCCAGGAGAAATTACGGGATTATGAAATGATTCTTACTTCGAAAATTTTTGAGTTGAGTTGCTTGGTGCCATAACCATTATTATATGATTAATAATTTGTTTTTCATTTTTACTTATTTCATCAAAGTTTTGATCTAGCTGCTTGATTGAACGGCTATTTTAACCAGTTGGCTGCGACAGTTACATGTTCATTGGTAATTTTATTTGGGATCCTTACTACCCACCCACGCTATACAATGTAACGTATTAGCAATATATTTGTGGTTTCTGCAACAATTGTATGCCTATGGCTACAAACCACTAGGGTAGTTTGCTTGTTTACCAGATTGGCTGTTCATATAAAGGTTGAAAAAATAAGTTAGTCTGGAGTTGTACTGTATTTCACTTTACTGTGATGATACAGATGTACAGAGGTACAGATGATCGGATCAAATATTGGTTTGACGAGTTCTTTAAATCACTGTTGTAGTATACACAGAGATACTCACGAATTGACGGGTCGGTAAGTTCCTTGCAGGCGGCGGCCACGTCACCCGGCGCGGCATATTGCACGAGGGCGGAGAAGGCGTACGTAATAGCGTCGTTGAATAGTGTGAACAGGTCCAGGGGTGCGTTAGAATCCAGAATCGTGCATGTGCTGCATCATATTACTTCATTAAGCAAAAGTTTATTAAAGTTTATTTTTTTATTGCTATGTATATAATCCAACAGACTAACCCAGGGGTTCCCAATATTTTTCATCCCGCGGCGCAGTTACAAATTTAGTGTTTTGTCACGGCGCCCTGCTCTTTAAAAAGGCAGAAATAGGCACCTATAAAAATTGTTGATAGTAGTAGTTAGGTTAGATAGGAATCCGGGCACGGCTGCTTCGGTGAGTATCTGTGTCGAATAGGACGGGAGGGATCGACACATTGTCACCACTGCGCATCCGACCTCGACTCGGCCCAGCACACGCTGGCGGAGTGCCCCGCGTGGGCCTCCGAGCGCCGAGTCTTGGTCGCAGAGATCGGGCGAGATCTGTCTCCGCCGGCATTGATTGCGGCAATGCTGGCGGACGAGGGAGGTTGGAGGGCTGTGGCCTCCTTCTGTGAAGCAGTGATGCTCCAGAAGGAGGCCGCCGAGCGGGGTCGGGAGATGGCCGATCCCGCTCGAAGAAGGCGGCGCCGGGCTCGGTAGCACAGCTGCGGCGCCGCCGCGGGTCGCCGGCGGGCGCGAGGAAATCGCGACTGCTTCGGCGACCCGGGATGGACCACGCCCCTTCCGTGGCCGGGGGGCGTCGTCGGTGGAGGAGACCGGGGGAGGTAGTAAGCCTCCCCCGAGGAGGGCTCCCCTGTGTCGACGGGGGAGCGGAGGCTGGGGGTTCCCGGAAGAAGCTTTCTGTTCCCGGGGGCTCCCTACATGCCTGAGGAAGGCCATCCCTGAGGTTTTTAGTGGGTAGGCCTCCCCCTTCTGGGGAGGAGAGCCCCACATAACCGCCGGCTCGCCACAGCCGGGGTATGCAATTCAATGCATTTTCCTCAGGGAAACAAAAAAAAAAAAAAGTTAGATAGAAATATAAATTAAAACACATACAATGAAATAGTCTTTTTATTATTATAAAATAATTAAATCTGAAAATAACAAGAAAGAGTTGTGTATTTTTTAAGTCTTATGAAAAACAAGAATAAAATATGATTGACAGTCAAATCAATGTGATGGGTGAGCTAAGTGATCTCCACACTGTCTTACAAAGCAGGGAATAAGACTTGACACTGCTACTCTCATTTCTTACTTCACATTGATTCTCGAGCGATATTTGGTCTTAATTACAGCTACAGCTGAAAAATCAGCCTCGCATAAATATACCGTTGCAAACGGAATGAAAAGTCTTAAAGTTTTTAAGCTAAATTTGGATATTCATTTTGAATTGATAACAAAAATTCTACCAAGTCGCATGTCATAAATCTAGTTTTAAGGCTGCTGGCGCAAGAGAGCTCAATGAGATTCTCTTCATCTTGTGATGTGAACCCTGGTGGAAATAATGGATGGAAAGGATCTTTGATCCATGCAAATTTTTCGACATCATTATCTTTAAAGTACGGCGAAAACCATAAATATATAATATACTATATATAAATATATATTTATATATGTATAAGCTACATTCATATATATATATATATATATATATATACCATATAGACTGAAAAATCAAACAAAACACAGATAACATTTCCACAAGTATGACTTGATTACGAGTGGGTGAGGGCACTCGTAATGAAATCACACCTGTGACTAAGGTAGTCACATCAGTGATATTCAAAAATAAGAATTAGCATTCGTAATCGCATTTAAGTGGTGATGTCAGTCGTCTATAGTACATATGGTTGGTTCCAATAAGGTTTTATTTTATATTATGTGATTTCCAGCAAATCTGTAATCACCACAAAAATAACAGTATACGTTGTCAATTTGTGACATGAGATCTAAACTAAGTCCAGTAACCAGTAACTTCAGTTTTTACGATAGAAATGAAAAGACAGAGGTATCCAACTAAACGCTCCACAGACTCCCTTTGGTAAACTGTAGTTCGGTTTAGTTTCTGGTTTGAGAGGCTTTGTGTTACTACACACTGTTAGTAAGTCGTATTAGTAAACAATTTTCGAACCTCTACAATGACTCACTGTAGTGGCTATGTATAGTTTGTTATAAATACGCTGGATATTGTTTATGAAATGCTATACTGACATTTCTTTTTGAAAGTTAGTTTAATCTATCCATACAGACAAATAGTCGTTAAAAGAATTTATACATGTAACACGTGCCAATGCTGTAGGCAAATGCTTCTTTGTTGATAGGAAATAACTAAGGTTAAACAGTTTTCTTAGCAAAGGCGACAATGACTGCGATTTTAATGTTACATTCTCTAAATATAAATTAATAAAATCAGAGAGCTAATTTTAATTTATTTTCGGAGAATTGGTATTCTTCATTATATTAAGAACACAGAAGATATGCTGTGAATTCACAGATGAAGTTACAGCATTCAACCGGTAAACAGTATCTATTATCGGTTTATATAAAACTGTAATAAATATTCTTTTTAGGATGATTTCAACTTTTTCACATTTTTCATATTTTATCATATTTCAATTACTTTGTTTAAACTTGTTGCTTTTGTATACACACAAGAGCAACAAGTTAATACCATTTTAAATATATACCTAGTCTGTGATCTTTTTAATCCCTAATCTGGGGTCCTTAAAAGAGGCGTGAAATAACATTTGTGCAGAGACGAGAATGCTTCGCGTAGCAATTCATAACTACGAATTACAACTATAGTTACGAGTATCCTCACGTTTGGACTTTACTACCATAAAACATCAGGTGGGGTAGAGTCATTTTCCTAGTAAATATATATAAAAAAGTTGTCTTTGTTGTTTGGTCTGATTGGCACAGCTCTATGCTATGATTTCAAAATTTAATAATATGTTTTTAATGTGCGATGGTTTATTAGGCACGGGATCCATTTTATGAGCGCTTGCAGATATGTATGTCTTAATCAAACGCCCGCATCAGCTGCAGTTGCTGATAACGTCTTTATGAAATCGTGTCAATTCGTTTTCTAATGAAAGAATTTACTTACTTGAACATGTTCGAGATTAGTTGCCGGCCTTCGAAAGTGGCGGTGGCGGCTATCACGTCGTTTACAGCCTGCTTCACCGAGGACGTGCAAGCCTCACCGCCTTCCGCACGCATCACTGTCGTTACTACCTCGAGGTACTCTGCACCAGTCATAACGATGATCGTATCGTTTTTATACAACAAGCTAATCACACGGACCGAGTCTTTCTACTACTATCATATGATTACATAAAAATATATTTTGTCGTTTATGAAGTACTGTCTGGTGCCCGCGACTTCGTCTGCGCAGGATAATAATTTCGAGTATCTTAAGTATATTAGCGTGGTGTATATCTTTATAAATTGTAGTCTATGTGTTATTCTGATATATAAGCTATATTATTGTAAAGTTTCTTTAAAATCAATTCACAAACTTTTACGTGAAAGATTAACAAATATCCATCCTTTCAAACTTTCGCGTTTACAATATTAGTAGGATGGTAATAGTTTGACAACAATAAGTTGTTGCAGACATATCCGATAAGTGTTTTGGGTCATTACTGACGAGCATTACCGGGGAAGTTTTCCTTGACGATGAGGGGTCCGCTGTGCGAGACCACCACGTCTACCAAGTGCGGGTACATTTGTTTCAGCCACGTGGATTTCATGCCAGCTGAGGAACATCCCACCAATACCACTTTACCGGACCTGGACAAGTGACATTAATGCGTTTTTTATGAAAGAAAGTATAATTTTGAAGAAATAAGTGAAGTGTCGAATTCCATCTAGTGCTGGTAATCAAGTAATATATATTATTGAAATATTTATAAGTATTGTCTAATGAAACAGGACAAATGGATGGTAAGCATTTAGTACTTACTTATATTGCCCATTCTCGAAGGCGTCGCTCTTGATGTAGCCAATGAACTGCGCCAAGTCGCGCAGCGCGTTATCTGTTGTTAGATAACGAAGTGATTCCACCTCGGTATCCCTAAAGCACATTAACTTCTATAAAATAATCACCATACGTATTCTATGCACTACGGATGTATGTACGTCACGATGATTGCTTTTTTTGCTATTTCTAATTATATTTTAATTGAGTGAAGGCAATAGTAATGAATTTAAACCATAAGCTTGGAAACAGTAAAGATAATTTTTTTTTAAATGATTTGAGAATTGTGTTGAGCACAACATTTTGTTTTTGAGCACAACAATTTATTTGGAAACTATATATCCATTTCTGCGGTTTATTTATGACCAGACTAGCTAATATGTCTGGTCATAAATACTGTTACATAAACTTTGTTTCTTAACTTTTTAATTATTTTCAATTTGGAACACGTCTATTCAGTCATATCAGCAGTATGTTCGTATATCGTACTATGAACCGGTCGAAGACCAGACAAGATCGGGGCGGCCGTGTGCTGTTAGAACTACTAAGGCTGTTAATGCTATTAAATCTAAGTAGTATGTGTCGAAACCCCATTAAAAAGCAAAAATCTTATCGCGAGAAATGGAGATTCACGCTAGCCTATTATAAAACGAATCCTGAAGCTCGGTGCTTATCGTCGATATATTAAAGAGAGTGGATCGATCCAACATCTTCTGACCCGATATGCAGGTACAGAAATATCCTACTGACTAAAAAAACACCAAAAAAACTACCGATTAAAAAAATCACGATTGAAGAACACTACAATAAGCAAAATGACAAAACTGTACGCTCACAGTTTTAAAGAAGTTACTCAAGTAGTCTGAAATGTATAACGTGGTCATCATTCTGCGTCAGTAAAGGTTTGGTGGGGTGTGTCTTAACAAGGAGACAACACAAATTTACATTTTTAGACAAAGGAGGGAAAACTTCACTAAAAAGCAATATACTTTTTAAAAATATACTGTGGTCTGTTCCGCAGGCCTCTGCACCTGATCACAAGGCACGACTACCCAAGCTTGAAATCACCGATATTTCGACAATCGACTTTATAAGAGCTGAAGATTGGCCTTCGATCTCACTTTCAAATTATAGTCAGTTTTATTGCCTGTTCCAAATGAAACGGCGACATCGAGCCTCTAAAAAAATCTTTGGAGTAAGCAATCGCGAAATATCCTTTGGAAACAGTGCATTCCGAAATCCAAAGATTTGTGGCCAAACAGATTAAAGGCCTGTATAAAAGGCAAAGGTGGACTATTTCGCATAGTATTTTTTTTTATTTTTTGTTTAGACTAATAAATAATATGTAAGTATAAACTTTAGTAATACTACATTACTTCATTAAAATAATGCATTTTCATTTGTAACAGAACGTATGGCCGAACTGGGTATATACCAGGGAACATCCTGGTATGTCCTTGGGCTGAAACCTCAGCGTTGGCTTGTAAAAGAGATGTAAATAAATCTCATCAATAAGACATATAATGATGTAAATGAACCAAAGCTAAATGAGTGCTATAAAATTTAATAAGTATTTGAGTACTTATGAATAAAAATGAGAAAATTAATGAGTATCCATCATTTCATTAGTATTTTTTATATTGTATGCCAACTGTGCAGTAGACTACACGTTGTGTACACTAGGACTTAGGTTGTACATTAGGACAATAGGGTAGACTACAAGTGATTATGACAGTTTTTATAGTATAATTATTTGATTTGAGCAATTCATATCTCATGAAAGTATGTCAATATAGGAATTTCAGTTTAATTATTAATTTATATTGTTTTTAGATTTCTAAAAAATGAGCAATTAATCTTTACGTAATTTTAATGAAACGAACACATTTCTAGCATTCTCACATTAACTGTAACATTTTTCTATATAGAAAGTATACCTATAAACGTACAAAGAAGAAAGTTATATTAAAATTTGTTTATACGCTCATACAAATTAGGCGAGTTTACTGAGTTATGACTTATGACGTCACAATTGCAGTGTTTTTAGTATGGAGCGTTTTTGAGCGACCCGCGACAGCGCCGCAAACATGTCGATGTATCTTTAAAAGTAATAAATAGGTGCAGGTGTACTGTTGGTTCTACAATATTTCTCAGTTAAAAGAGTACTCTTATTATATATAAAATTTAAAAAATTGTCGTCTACCCAATTGCTGCAAACACCTACTTAAGAGCGATTCAATATTGAAAAGTCTGGCGAATTATCGAGTGCACACACAACATCAAAATTCACACAATTAAACAGCTACAATACAATATACAGGTTGATAAAGGGTCTGTGAAATAATATTTAAGGGGTAGGTATATAAGTTAGACATTAGTTGGACTCTGGTGTTTGTCTAAGGCCCGTATTACAGAACCAGACTCAAATTCAAATCTCTGCTTGGGTACAGTTAGAAAGGGATGGCGCTATGTGGGCTTAATAGCATCATCCTTAACTGTACTTAAATGGAGTTTCAGTCTCGTTATGGACGAACCTAAGATCTTATTTATTTTTATTTTATAATATTATTTCGCTGACCTTCAAACAATCTATATACAAAAGCCATAAATACTAAGAAAAATTGCTAAGATTTACGCTGTAGGTCTAGTGTGTCCATAGTAACGTTGTTCGGGGTAGAACATAGAGGCACCAATAATAGAGGCAAGGTCGTACGGGAACCCAGCCGTCACCCAGTTCGTGCTTACAGACCACTCGCCGCCCACGAACAGCACCATGTGTTTGTCGGTCGCATTCAATTTGTTGTAGTAGAACCGCTGTAAACATTTTATTTTAACAACTAGATTATATTTTGTAAGATTACCAAGGCATTCATTACATGTGTAATTTACTAAATTTCATCGGGCAATTGGCATATATTAATATAATAACGTATGAGTGAAATTATTGTTCCTCGCTCCAATTTTATGTTTGGCTAGGCCAACATTATCTTTTTACATCTATAACTTTCCTATATAATCTGTTTCATTCACTAATCATTCAATAACTTTTGAAGATAAGTAAGGTACTACATGAACAGTAGGAGGTGGCTTTTTAAACATCGCAAAGAATGTGGATGTACGTGATCTATAATGAAAACCCATTAATTATAGGAAGAATAGTAATCTCGCATTATATTATTGATAATTTAATTAAAGATACTTTCGTGTGCTGTTGTGACTATCTCTTTTGCCATTTTCTGTGAATATACATCCACGGCGGCGACGGCCTCCATTTCCTCTTACCCTCTATCATTTTATTTACGACGATTTGCTAATCCGCTGATGTAGCTTTTAATAGAATAAAACACCTAGCGGGTAAAATAAGTACAATATTAGTTATGTTGATTTAGCATTTTGATATTGCACTGACGGTGTGTTTATTTCATTCTACTCAACAATTTAGTGCTAGTAGTAATTATATGTTTTTATTAAGGAAGATTTGTTTACCAAGGGGAAAGATGCGTTGTTGGTGGTGGAGAACTGGTCCAGTCGAACGTCAATCCATCGTTCCTCGGGTATGCCACGAAACTGGCGATTCGGTGACGCTTGCAGTGGCGGCTCACGGTTCAGTAGCCCCAGTGCGGGGGCTGCCAGCAGCAACACTAACAACCCTGAAAGATGACATCAATGATGTATTAAAGAAAAACTTCTATATAACTTTTATTCTGCACCGTGAGGTCAGAACTAATCAGTGTGTGCTATGAGTATCATAAATGGCAAAATTAGAATTAATAAGCTTCATTGTGAACAATGCTATTAACGATGTTATTATTACATAAATTAAATAAGACAAAATCTCGCCAAAAAATAACCAACTGTGATAAATCACACACTTGGCATGACTAAAAAGCAAATACTTTAACCTGATTTATTATTGCTAATATCCAAAGTACAAAAATAAAGATATATAAACAATTTATAGTAGTGAATACATGAACCGACACGTACCAATTACAATTGTACTGTAAAAGAGGATATAATTTTTTTTTTAAGTGATGTAATACTATCTCACGATTACAACATTTCTGGCTTGCTTACGCTATTTTAAAATATTTTAACAATGTTACCAAGGATCGATATTCAGTTTGTGATAACAAAATAAGCAAATATGGTACCAGACTATAGTATAATAATATATAGAATATCAAAATTGTTCCAATTTTGGCAGAGATTTATAGATAGATGGGCACTGGGTATAGTATATGTTCGACTGAAATTCTTGGACTGGAAATAATTGGACTAATGGAATTTAAGATTGTAAAATAATAATTATTATGATTTTATTTCGGTCGTCATGAGCGTGTGGACTTGTCGAGATGAGCGGTTATAGCATTTGCAATGATAATACAAAAGCGAGCATTTTTCTAAATAATAAAATAAAAGTAATATTTACACATAGTTATCAAAGTATTAATATTAGTCGATAATATTTCCGTTTGCGTAATTACAAAGGCACTGACATGGAACTTTAATGTAAAGGTTTATAAATGATTTCATTATCGTTTGATGATTGGGGGCAAAGATATGCACTGATTAAAATAATCCTAACCCTGAAAAAATAATACATTTTATCAGCTTACGTATGTATGTATATGTATCGACCTCTTCAAGTAACGTGATTACATCATTCTATTTAGCTCAAGTTAGCTAGGTTCCTTTTCCCGGATGATTATTGGCCGATGATGATAACGAGGCCAGCTCCCTGCCACATTAGCTTGAAAATCCAGTGGGTGATGTTTTTTTAATATTATCCCAACTAATATTATAAATGCGAAAGTGTGTTTGTTTGTTTATTTGTTTTTTGTTTGTTTGTTTGTTACCTCTTCACGCTTAAACTACTGGACCGATTTCAAAAATTCTTTCACCTTTGGAAAGCTACATTCTCCCCGAGTAACATAGGCTACTTTTTATCCCGGAGAAATCGACAGATCCCACGGGATGCGCAATAAAGGCTTCGCTCAAAAACTACTGCACAGATTTTTATGCGGTTTTCATCAATAGATAGAGTGATTCTTGAGGAGTTTTGCGGCATTTTTTATCTCGGAAAAACGGATAGTCCCACGGAAGCGCGATAAAATCTTCGCACCATAAACCGACTTCCGCGTATATGTAGCCGTGGGCAAAAGCTATGACCCTTAACCCTCTATACACCCAATCCCGAAATCCACGCGGGCGAAGCCGCGGGCAGAAAGCTAGTTGACATATAAACAGTCTACCAACTTCATGGTAAGTGGTTACAGTCACCTATAGTTCCGGCGATTATTGCAGTAAATCTGCAATCCCCACAATAGCCACAGTACACGTTGACAGCTTATGATGTAAGATATATAGTTATGACACCCAGAATTACTATTATATATTATTCAAACTTGAACACAATGTTACGGGCACTGCTACTTAGTGGCATTAGGTAGCATTAGGTAGGACAGAAGCACCCAAGGAGACGACACTGTTAAGTATAGTCTCCCTGCAGAATATATGTATGGAGATACTCACTTCCAGCTTAAATCACCGTATTACTAATAGTTATATCATGACATGACATTTCTACTATTGGCATTTAGTAATACTCTTTAGCGAATACTTAATATGCCATTATTCCTGGTGTGTCGTAAACGACTAATAGGACACTCACCGTCCCTCCAGGGTTATTACACACAGTCTGGCAAATGTGGTGGAGCACTTCGAGTATGCGACCCCGGGCTCCCCGAGTTACTTTGACCTGCTTTACTGTCAGTAGTATCAAACAACCCACATTTTCCTCCTCATAATTTTAAATCAACAGATGCTGCAGCTTACCCTTATACTGAACATCTCCTTTTTCCTCACACTCTTCTGCCAATCTACGATTGCCATGTTATGGAAAGGCTTCTAGTCGTCAGCGTGTACTTAGTCCTAGGGTGGACCTCTATCTAGATTGATACTTATTTTGCTTGCCAATTTAACCTGACTCCCGAAGTATAGTTCTTTAATAAGTACGTAAGTCAAGACAATAAACGATACAATAAAACAGTTTGACCAATCTAAAAACATTCTTTTATTTTCGAATTCTAAATTCAATAAGATGAAAAAGCAGTATGTTTTTTTTATATAATTGCGGGAGGTTGGCGAAGGGCACAACGTTAAAAGGCAGTCCTCGTAAATACACGAGTAAGACATCATTAAAAACAATTTATTTACAGCCTAATCTATCTGGAATGTCTAATTTAAGATTTTGAAGACTTATTAATTGCTTGTTTAATGTTTTAAGTAATATATAATAAATACCTACTACTTTGAATATTAGACGAATATGATAGGAAACTATTAGTCAAATTATTTGGATCAATCATCCTTATTCTCAATTCTTATTCCTTATCAAGTTGATTATTATAATTACGCATGCATGCAAAATTTGATATCCCAATTTTTATTCTTGATAGTGATTTAGGCGAACGTAGTAGTAGCCATCTAAGGTAAATATTTTACTTCTTCAAGGTATATTCCTTTTACACTTCATTTTATACTTGTTTCTTTTTAAAATCTAGATCTAGAGACTAGTCATGGCAAAATTTTAATAAAAAACTCTTAAACCAACCAAAACGATCATGAACTAAAGGCAAACAACACGGCAATATCTTACCTCTGTTATCATATACGGATCCAACAACTTCTAAGATACAAGACAGAAATACAACATTCCATTTAATGTTGTATTTTATGTATCTAATTGCAGATTGATTGAATATACATTTTGCTTGCAATATCTACCTGAGTATACATATTATAGAATACGTAAACGAGTACATCTACTTAGGACAACTTATATCGCCCAAATTATAAAATAATCCTAACCCTGAAAAAATAATACATTTTATCAGCTTACGTATGTATGTATATGTATCGACCTCTTCAAGTAACGTGATTACATCATTCTATTTAGCTCAAGTTAGCTAGGTTCCTTTTCCCGGATGATTATTGGCCGATGATGATAACGAGGCCAGCTCCCTGCCACATTAGCTTGAAAATCCAGTGGGTGATGTTTTTTTAATATTATTGACATATAAACAGTCTACCAACTTTTTTTTTTATTCTAAATTATCAGCGTTCAGGTCATTATTTTTTATAAACAGCTTGTCTCGACATAGGCCTCCTCTTAAGATTTCCATTTTTCTCTACCTTTTGCAACTCTTATCCTTTCTGGACCAGCCACCTTTTTCAGATCATCTTCCCATCTTTTCCTTTGTCCACCTTTGTCTCTTTTATCGTCCCTTTCCGACATCGTTCCACGCGACAAACCTTCCATCCTCACCATCTCAATACTTGGCAGTCCACCACTGTGCGTTTCTCTAGAAACTTTCTGCCTCGCACAGCTAAACTGTGGAATGAATTGTCGCCTGCAGTGTTTCCGAGCCGTTACGATATCCAAACTTTCAAGGAAAGAGCGTACTCCCATTTAAAAGGCCGGCAACGCGCTTGTGACTCCTCTGGTGTTGCGGGCGTTCATGGGCGGCGGTAATTGCTTACCATCGGGTGATCCGTCTGCTCGTTTGCCCCCTATCACATAAAAAAAAAAAAAAAAAAAAAAGAATAGAGATATGCCAATAAAAGCTTAAAAAAGCCTATAACACCTGTATTCTGCCCTAACATACGGTAGTCAAACATGAACACCAACAAAAACCTTAACAAATAAACTAAACGTCTGTCAAAATAGTATAAAAAGAAGTGTTATTGGTGTGTTGGTGAGATAAAGTAAAACACTAAAATGACGATGGGCTGGACATATGTTTAGAGGAAGGAAAAAGAAATGGACCAGAATAATAACAGAGTGGTATCCAAGGGACGATAAAAGAGACAAAGGTGGACAAAGGAAAAGATGGGAAGATGATCTGAAAAAGGTGGCTGGTCCAGAAAGGATAAGAGTTGCAAAAGGTAGAGAAAAATGGAAATCTTAAGAGGAGGCCTATGTCGAGACAAGCTGTTTATAAAAAATAATGACCTGAACGCTGATAATTTAGAATAAAAAAAAATTGTTAATTAGGTTAGAAGAACGTAATATATAATATTATGTATAAGTTAAACAGCAATAAAGGCTAATTTTATTTTATTTTTATTTACATATTAATATTGAATAACACGCTCTGGTAGGAGTGCATATACGAATTACATCGCTTCAATAAAAATAAAACAATCTGATATTATTTCTGATCGTTAATATACATGAATATGAAGAGAACAAAACAAAGAAGAAGAAAAAAATATTATACCTGTTCGGAAATTGGAATATGTGAAAATATATGTCACATATTCTATTACTATGTAACTCAGTTCTTGTAGCATTGAGGTGAGCATTATCTTTCAATACAGGTATTATACTCGTACTATATAAAAATGTGTCTATGTCATGTCATGTCTTGTCTTGTAATTTGCGGTGGGAAGGTTAGGCAAATCAATAATAATGTCCGCATTTAAGATAATGTTCTGTTATCTTGGATTCTCGATACCTACTAATCGGCGCGGCGGCGATGAATACTGATGACATATTGATATATAGATAAATACATATTTGGTATTTATAATAGCTACATAGATAACATACAAAATGGAAACTTTAACAAATATGCTTTACGAACTATTGTGAGGAAAGGCGGTCTTCTCGCTAGGAGTGATCACTTCCAGACCCGTGTAAGGAATATATATGAATAATACAAAATGTAATAATAATGTCTACTCGTATTATTTTATTAAACCTTATTCGCCTTATGTCCAGGAATACAGAGTTAAAGAATTTTCGAAAGTATTTTTGGCCAGACCAAGCGATGCGAGATTTGGCCAGCTACATTAAGAGCGACTAGCAATTTCGGGAAAAACCGGCAAGTTTTTGCCGAATGGCCAACACGGAAACAAACAAAACAGGTCTTCTTGCCTTTTAATTTTCGTATTTCATCAAGAGTTAAATTTACGAGTTTCAAGCATTTAGTAGATGGGTGAGTCTTTTTATAAAACAAACTTAAAGCTGTGATGTTGCGTTCATCCTTCTTCTTAATATTTGCCACTATACATGTCGCGGTGGGTTCTTTCGATGTACCAGGCTGCTCAAACCCGTCCCTAACGATCTTAATTCTGCCCTCACTCTCAACTTCCGCTTTGATATATTCTATCAAATTCTTAGGATTCGGTTGACTACGCTCCCAAGCCTTTAAAATTTCTATAGGTATTACAGACTCCACCATGGGCAGTTACATAGCTGCATTATTGTCGGTAGTAATGCGGAGTGACTCTAAGGCATGAAGGTATGAAGATAATTTATCATATAAATCGCATACCTGAGTCTGTTCGCGTTTGTATATAATTAGATTTATGATGTTTCTTATATACGACTCTACCAACAAATCATCTCTTTCAATTCGTTAAACACACGTGAATAGTTTTTCCCACTAGGCGGAAAACTTTCAACGAACTGCCTTGTTTTGGAGAATGGTTCCGTAGCTTGTATTAAACACCTGAACTTATCAAAGTTATCAATGCCACTTTCCTCGTGAATTCGTCTGAATTGGCCCCAGAAGGAAATCCAGTTTACAGGTTGACCGTCAAATTTATGAAGCTCTAGTTTT
Organism: Scirpophaga incertulas; assembly: GCA_036419045.1. Taxonomy (NCBI): domain Eukaryota; kingdom Metazoa; phylum Arthropoda; class Insecta; order Lepidoptera; family Crambidae; genus Scirpophaga; species Scirpophaga incertulas. The sequence continues at coordinate 24,860,005 of CM071627.1, read as the reverse complement.
GGAAACTTAAAACTTTTATAATCTTCATACTTCTCGGTGATGTCTTTAAAAGTCTCGTGTTCTGATACCTGACGCTGAGAGTTAATTAATTCTGTATATTGAGAACGTAACTTGGAACAATAAATCTTTAATACATACGTCAATTCCAAATAATTGTTCGGCTTTCTCCTTAAAATACTTATAAAACGTGTGAATGTCCGATTTATTCTCACTAAAAGCCGTCGTGAAGTCGTTTTCAGCAACTGTAAAAAATCGCCGCGCTATGGTTCGCTTCTTCACAAGATCCTCACGGTCGCCACTATGTGCGAGACGATAATTTAAATACTTAAAAATGATATAAATATGCTGAAAAGTATATAAATCAGGAACTACAAAAATATAAATGTCTTCTGGCTTTTAGCATTTATTTGACATTAATCAAATGTAGCGACCCTGCGTGCTTGCCCGTAGAGGTCGAATATAGAAATGACATGAGTCTATGATTCGGATGACGTAAAATGATTAATTCAATTGATTTTTATAAGAAGTCACGTAATCACGTTTTCTGTTTATTTGTTATATTTTATTATTTTGTAAATCTTCATGAAAACATTAATTACACAGTTTATAACACCTCAGTGTTTTTAATTATAACGACGCTGCCGCATTAACAACCATACCCGTAGTTTACGAGTAAGTTGTATTATTGGGACACAATTCCAGCTCCCAAACAAACAAGGAAAAAACAGTTTTCAAATATGTGTTACAAACATAGAAGTTTTAACAAGTATATTGATGCAATACTCATGCTCTAACCATATCTCTAGGTTATAAAGATATCCAGCTGCCTCAATTTCAACAGTTAATTAAGTAAAATTATTAGATTTTAAACTCTACACTGTGATTCCACATAGCGTCAAAATGTGAAAGCCTATTAAATATTCTAAGATGTTTAGCTGGTGTTTGGTGGAGCTCACCACATCCTATAGGAAATATGCTCTAATAAGTTTGTTGATTATGGCTCCTTCAGGTGCAATGTGACATGGTTACTCTTAAAAAATTAAATAATGTCTAATCCGTCCAGTCTTAAGACTCATAGCGGGTGCTATGAAATTTTGCCTAATTAATGTTATTCAAGTAGAATGTTGATCCTCCTCTCAAGCTTTGTCGGCTGATTACCGTTTAAGTAATATTTCTGTTTCGGGCTTTACAGTTGTCTTTTAGTACATTAAGCTCATGCACTTATTTTTGCAATACATTAATAATTCATCATACTGGTATCACAAACAAATATGTGTCCATGTATAATAGTTACTACAAATTTCTCTCTATAGAAACTAATATGCTACGCCTATACACATCTTCATGTTTACCAATATTTTATCTGTAGTGACCTCACTACATATGTATAAGATTTGCAGGTCAGACGGTCTCTGAAGAACTGTTACGCGCCATTTGGTCAAGTCGTCTGGCACACTCTTCAGACCATTATCGCGACGCAGCAGGGCAATACCTTGGAAGCAGTTGCTGATCTGGCTGACCACGTACATGACATCGCAACTCCAAGTGGTGAACAGCGCTATGTCAACAGTCACCGCCTTCGACACCATGGCCAAACAGATTGCGGAACTGTCAAAGCAGATTGAAGAACTGAGAATAAGCAGACATCAAGATAAGCGCACTCAGTATAGGCGCCGCAGCCAAGGACGTTTTCGATCGCAGCACCGCTCACACTCTCGATCTCTCTCGCGGCCAAGGGAACACCTGCGCTGCTGTTACCACGTACGTTTTGGCGACAATGCAAGAAAGTGTACATCACCCTGCAGTTACAAATCGGGAAACGAGAAGAGCAGCTGTTAGTGGCCGAAAGCAGCTGTCACTCTACCCCAGGCCGTTTGTTCATCTCTGACCGCAAGACCAAGGTTCAGTATCTCGTGGACACTGGATCGGATTTGTGTGTATATCCCCGTTCTCAAGTTAATGGGCTACGCACAAAGACGAAGTATGAACTTTTTGCTGCTAACAGCTCGTCGATAGCAACTTACGGGCACATCAATATGAACTTGGACCTGGGACTACGCCGCGCATTCCAGTGGTCATTCGTGGTTGCAGACGTTTCAAAGCCTATCATTGGCGTTGACTTCTTGTCTTTTTATGGTCTTGTTGTCGACTGTCGTAACAAACGTTTGCTGGACAACGTCACATCTTTGTCGACATCTGGCACGTTCAACCGGACTGCAGATACAGTATCATCGGTCAAGACACTTTCCGGTACATCGACATACGACGTCATCCTCCGCGAATTTCCGGAAATTATAAGACCTCCAGGGCTTGACCATGAAGTTCGGCATTCAACGGTCCATTATATTAAGACCACGGATGGTCCGCCTTTGCATTGCACTCCTCGCCGCCTGGCTCCAGAGAAGATGAAAATCGCCAGATCCGAATTCGAGGCTATGATTAACAGTGGAACAGCAAGACCCTCCAAGAGTCCATGGTCTTGTCCACTACATCTCGTCCCGAAGAAAGACAGCAGCTGGCGACCTTGCGGAGACTACCGGATGCTCAACGCGCGCACCATACCGGACCGATATCCCATCCGGCACATCCACGATTTTTCACACAGTTTGGCTGGATGTACCATCTTTTCAACTCTCGACCTTCTGAAGGCATATAATCAGATCCCTGTCCATCCACCTGATATTCAGAAAACTGCCATCACCACCCCTTTCGGATTGTATGAATTTCCCTACATGACGTTTGGTTTGCGAAACGCAGCTCAGACATTTCAGCGTTTCGTCAATGAAGTCACCAGAGGTCTAGATTTCGTCTACGCCTATTTAGATGATATCCTGATGTTTTCGCGAGACCTGACCAGTCACCAGGGCCATTTACGTCAGGTGTTCTCCAGGCTCAAGGAATATGGCGTTATCATCAACCCTGCAAAATGCGTATTTGGTGTCTCGCAAGTGCAGTTTCTGGGCTACAACATCTCTGCAGCCGGCACGAAACCTCTCGAAACCAAGGTCGAGGCCATCAAGAACTTTTCAATTCCGAAGGAAGTGAAGGAGCTTCGAAGATTTCTTCGTATGATTAATTTCTATCGCCGTTTCATACCCAAAGTAGCAACCATTCAAGCGCCTCTTAACAAGCTCCTCACTGGTTCAGTGAAAGGCTCTCATCCTGTCGAACTGGACGACGTAGCCATCGCAGCCTTTGAAAACTGCAAGAAAAGTCTGTGCGAAGCGACACATCTTGTTCACCCTGATTGTAAAGCTCAGCTTAGTCTGGTCACTGATGCTTCTGACACAGCTTTAGGTGCTGTTCTGCAACAACGAAAGTCTAACCAATGGCAGCCCCTAGCTTTCTTCTCTCAGAAGCTCAGTCCAGCACAACAGAAATATTCGCCGTACGACAGAGAACTGCTAGCTATTTACAAGTCAATCCATTATTTTAGGCATATGTTGGAAGCTCTCTCTCTCACTCACATTCACATTCTCATTCAGGAAAGAAAATTGCTCACCACGCCAGTTTCGCCATCTTGATTTTATATCACAGTTTACCACGGACATCAAGCATATGTCAGGGAAGGACAATATTGTCGCTGATGCTCTCTCTAGGATTAAGGAAATACAGATGCCGATAGACCTTAATCATCTTGCCATGCTACAGCAGAATGACCCGGAGCTACAGCAAGTTTTAACTGAAACAAGCAGATACACGCTTCGTCTTAAGGTTATCAAGATTCCTGGGACTCGCGCTGACTTGTACTGCGATACTAATGCAGACCTGAACCTGATTTGAGGAGACACGCATTTAGAAGTCTGCACTCTTTAAGTCATCCTGGCGTCAAGGCTACCACAAGACTGGTATCGGAGCGCTATGTATGGCCAGGTTTAAAAAAAGACTGTCGTGTTTGGACACAAAGCTGTGAAGACTGTCAGCGGTCGAAGGTCACAAGGCATGTCCAGTCACCTCTTGGTACCTTCAACCTACCAAAGTCGCGGTTCATGATCGTGCACATTGATATTGTTGGTCCTCTGCCTATCTCAAACGGATATCGCTACTGTCTTACCGACATAGATAGATTCACGCGTTGGCCTGAGGTAGTACCTATGCCCGATATCACTGCAGAGACCACAGCTAAGACACTACTTTCAGGTTGGATATCAAGGTTTGGTTGCCCTACCGATATTATCACCGATCGAGGCCGGCAGTTTGAGTCAGCTCTTTTCAAATGCCTATCAGAGATTGCTGGTTTTCAACACAAACGGACATACCATCCTGCATGTAATGGAATGGTTGAGAGATTCCACAGACAGCTCAAAGCCGCTATCATCTGTCACAGCAGCAATTGGACTGAAACTCTACCGCTCGTTCTGCTTGGAATCAGAAGTTCCCTCAAGGCTGATCTGAAGTGCTCTTCAGCTGAATTAGTTTTCGGAGAACCACTGCGGCTTCCTGGGGAGTTTCTGCAAGCATCATCCGTGGATTACTCAACAGACGTGACAGACTTCGCCACGCGTTTGAGGAGTATAGTCAGAGAGTCAAAACCCATTCCTGCCTCACACCATGGTTCAAGGAAAACTTTTATTTTCAAGGAGCTCTCTACAGCATCACACGTATTTTTACGTGATGACACAATCCGTACAGCACTGCAACCTGCATATTCAGGCCCACATGAAGTTGTACAGAGAGGGGATAAGACCTTCAAGACCATGGTCAACGGTAAAGCCTGTACAGTTTCTGTGGACCGTATCAAACCAGCCTACATTCTGTTTGATTCTGATTGTACAAAACTGACTACCAGTACTTCGAATGGCATTCGACTAGACCCTACTCCTGATCAGAGTCACAGTGGTGCAGAAGGCACCAGCAAACAGACGAGGTCTGGTCGGAATATTCGCTTCCCTGTCCGCTTTCTCTAAGCAGGCCGTCGTCGGAGGGGGAGTGTGTAGTGACCTCACTACATATGTATTATTCTTTTTATTGTAGTTATTTTTCATCTCCATAATCTATTGTTTCATGTCACATCTAATATTCCTCTATAATAAAAATTGTCATTCTCTGTCATGTCTGTCGCCTTTGTCACTAAATTCAGCTGTACATTTTTGAATTAATTTTTATATTTCGCTTGTTAATATTGTTGTAGGTATATATATTAAAACTGTAAATAGAAGAAATCGTATTTTTACCATATTGCATCTTCTATATATCTTTTTCGATTAAGTATGACTAAGGTATTTCAAAACACCAGCCTTATTCCAAACAATATTTTAGCTATTTAGTGAACAATTATTGGCATGATTGGTATCATATTTATGCTCACGCCTCGAAAAAAGGGGTTAATAGCAACTGTGTTGGTGTCGGTGTTCAACATCAAAGATACAAAATTGTTGAAAAGGTAAAATTACCATCTAATACGTCAGTCTTTACTGGTGAACGCTTTGGAGCTTAAAAATGTATCGAATACATCTTTATTATGAAACCTGAAAATCTATAATTTTTTGTGACTAAAAAGTGGACTTCAAGGCATAGGAGAAATCTTTTTTAAATTCACTTTCAGTTATAATTAAATGTCGGAGATTTTAAATACTTATTAAAACGGCGCCACGTGTGCTTTGTCAATAATATTATTCTCTATTATATACATTTACTTAGTTGAATACTTAGACCTACTTAGAAGAATAAAACGATCTATCAATCTATCTGTACATCAATCACAATAAAGTATTCATCATAATATCATTTGCCTAATAGACCTTACATCTACTTATAAAATTAGATGGTAATTTCATCGCACCAATTTTCTTTCAGCTTTTTATGGTCATTTTGTTGTTACTTGTACTTATTACAGCAGTTTAGAGATCGTTTTATATTACAATTTATTCCGACAACTCCTACTACATTCTGTTAAAACAAGTTTAGGATATGAAAATGTGTCTGGATTTTTTAAAGTCTACTAATCGGATAAAGAAAGGCGGACACATACAAAGGGATTTGGCCGGACCTTTGACATGTGGAGAAATTTTATTGAATAATTACTTAGATTATGAATTTGAATCCATGCTTCGGCCGCTCTACTGGATGCAGCTGTTGCACTTGAATTCGAAATTTGACGTCCAGGACCATCACTTAACGCCAAAAAACAAAAGATCAATGGCTTTTTCATTGATAACAACATTACTTTTTTGCATAAACTATTATCTTGCAATTTTGAATAAACCTATCAGTAATTGGCCTACGCTGATTCGAATAACTATTTACATGAGCGTGGCTGTAACCTACTTAGCTTTCATCTGTAACTTCTTGTGCTTAATATTTGATAATTCCTTGCATTCGTCTATAATCCTGAAAATTCAAGCTGCTCATAAAATTTTGTATGATAAGCAACTTTTTAATATTATAATACTTCGCAATTGGTTATCATTTGTTGGAATTGGATTCCTATACGCTTTAGCGATAAGTGTACGTGCAGCTTTTGAAAATGCAAGCGCGGCTACAGTTGCTGCCCAAATAGGCGCACTTCTATTCGACATCAATATTATTTATAATATCCAAATCCTTTTTTGTATTAGAAGCTTGGTGTCTTTGTGGATTCGCTTTATGGATACAAGTCACCGTCAGGAGGCAGTGGTCAACTCTTATTTTGAAATAATGTATGCCTACAACCTGCTCAGACAGACTTTACCCGTTATGGTGAGAAATATTTTATTACCTGCTTCTATTTTATATATTATATTATATACTTATATAATCACTCTCATAAATTACATAATTTTCACAGTCAGTGATTTTATTCATCACATTCCCATTATGTACAGATATAAGAGGAGGAATGTACGTAGACTTATTGCCAATTTCAACAACATCATCTTAGCTTAAGATAATTTTATCTATATAGTACGCTGTTAAATAAAAAAGTAACAACTTCCCATTTAATAAGGTTGGTGAAATTAGCCAGACGTATTGTTTACGTTCTTCCGCTTTCGCGATCGCGATCGATTAGATTGTTCCACAATCCTATACATTCCGTACTAATGTAACAAATATATAGATATAAAGAGATTTTTCAAGATACTAAGGAATTATAATATTGTATTTTAAAAACAAATTTACTCTTAAAATACCTTCAAATTTTCTATAATTGCGTATGATCATATATTCAAAGCAAAAAATAAATAATTATAGATTTTTAAATCAAGACTATAATGATGAACTATAGCTAGTTCTACTTTTTGTCATTTCACAGATAAGTTTGATAGGTGTTTTTCATATCAATATAACAGCAGTAATTATAAAATTGATAAAATCTACACGGTCTTTTGAATAATTCATGAAAGCCACATAAAAATATTTAAAATCGAAAATTAAACTTCAGTTCACTCTATGACACGCAACAACTTCAGTCATCTCGTGACCGTGTAAAGCATTCGAAAGCAAAACTATCTGGTAAAATCATGTCAATCATCAAATCATTAATACAAGCTAGCTGATCCTGAAATGTTGTGTTATTTCTATGTAGAATACTGGTACAATAAAAGACAATACTATATTAAAATTCAAATTGATGATAGAGAATCTGTATAAGAATTTTATTTGATTCGACAGTACTGCGTTGCATGAGTATGTTTTTTGCGTACATTTACAAAGAAATAAAGTAACGATAGTTTTCATACTACTGAGCTATTACTGGCTACTATAATTCTACAGATCGTAGTTTGACCTCAGAATGTCATGCTTCAGCAATAGCCGCTATAGCCCAGTCGGGTTAGCATTTAACCCTGCAAAAATTCCCAGGCGCATTTTTATTGTTGGAATCTTTGGGGGGGGTCAGTGGGAGTCTAAATTCAAAATGGCGACCAAATTCCAACGGAGCGTCAGCCGCCATTTTGAATTTAAGCCAAAACGGTTTTTGCTTAATAACTTCGCCATTTTCAACTTTTCGACAAAAGTTTAAAGAGCAAAGTTGTTGCAAATTTAATTATCTAAAATTTATTTCTGGCAAATTTTTTCGTATAAACGATATTTTTAAAGTTAAGCGGTAAAATAGTGAAAAACTATTAACATCGAATTATCTCATTAAATATTAACTTTTGGACAAAAATGTTCTGCAACAAAGTTAAATTTGCAAAAAATTTGGTCCTTACAACTTTTTCCGTAAAATCGATATTTAAGGTGCTACGCTTGCGGTAAAGGCAAAGAGACGCTACAGGCTCATTCTTGTTCGTTGCCCACCTGCCGATGACGTCAGCGTCTAGGGTACGCGGTTCGCTTTTGTCCCGCTTTTTACGGGTCTCTTTGCCTTTACCGCAAGCGTAGCACCTTAAATATCGATTTTACGGAAAAAGTTGTAAGGACCAAATTTCTTGGAAATTCAATTCTCTACAACTTTGTTGCAGAACATTTTTGTCCAAAAGTTAATATTTAATGAGATAATTCGATGTTAATAGTTTTTCACTATTTTACCGCTTAACTTTAAAAATATCGTTTATACGAAAAAAATTGCCAGAAATAAATTGTAGATAATTAAATTTGCAACAACTTTGCTCTTTAAACTTTTGTCGAAAAGTTGAAAATGGCGAAGTTATTAAGCAAAAACCGTTTTGGCTTAAATTCAAAATGGCGGCTGACGCTCCGTTGGAATTTGGTCGCCATTTTGAATTTAGACTCCCACTGACCCCCCCCCCCAAAGATTCCAACAATAAAAATGCGCCTGGGAATTTTTGCAGGGTTCGGCCCTTTTTTTGTCTAACCCGACTGGGCTACTATCAAGTTACCTACACCAAAAACTTAACATATTGTACAACATATTTGAACTAAATACAATTTGCTTGATGTTAATGATGAGGATTGTATCATTGTATTTGTATGCAAAATCATACAAATACAATGATACAATATTTACGTTTGGTGATTGTAATTAAAATATTTAGTCCAGCACGCTTGTATTTTGACGTGTGTGATCATGTGACGGATTTTATACTGACCAACTTATAAGTATAATTCTATTTGGACTATAATAAACGAAAAGCTACGTTTTAGGTTAGTGTTCTAAGAACACAGTATTGGACGGTGTTTTGTGTGTAGTATAGTGTAAAGATTAATAAATGACCGTTTTTACGAAGAGTAATATAAAAACATCGTAAAAATTATCTTAGATGTTAATCTTGACCACAAGCAATGCAATTGTGAAAGTTGCTTTCATATTTTTGGGGTACTTACTTTTTGTAATGTGTATTAACATACACAAAATAGGTCGGTGACACTGTAAGAAAAGTTTTCGAAGTTAAAATAAGTGAGATTTTTACCACAACTAAGATACAAGCATAGGCTTGTATCCAAATAAATAGTCTTATTATTCAAAGCTATCTATTTTTGCAGATGACAATGTACATTGCAATTACATTGATATGGCCGTTAATTTATACACAATATTGTCTAAGTTTGTCGGCGTTACAAATATTGGATTTCTCAAACGTAAGCAATTATTTTTATCTAAGTATTTATTTTGTTTTTCCTTAAGCGCTACTTTGAAATTATATTTTTGGCAAATATCTATTTCTCTGTGCAAAGCAAGTAAACGTACCCATCAATTCATTTGTTTTCACTTGGTCGGATTAAAGAAAGGATACATTATAATTTCGCAGAGACAGAAAATAAGAAAGTTACAAGAAAAATATTTATTTTGGTTATAATTATATTTTAAAAATAAATAATAATAATAATATTGTTTATTATTATTTATATAGATCCAACGCGTAGTGGCCATTTAACCAAATTTAATAAATGTGTGTGTAGACTGTACCAACTGAGTCTAATATCTATCTGCACAATGAGAAATGCCATTATAGACTACTTAGTTAGATGCACAGGAACGATTGTCATTACAGGTCAAAATCTTTATAGTTAGACTATAGTATTGCGATCTTGGCGGCGTACGAAAAAAACTCTGATAACCTTTCTTCTCAATATCCGCTAATTTATTTAAATATCTCAAGTTGTGACTTGCTACTTACTAAATTCTCCAAAAAGCGCAGATCCTAATTAGTGTGAATGGCTAAAGGTGTAGAGTCCGCGACAGCGATCGAGATGCCGCTAGCGTTATAACATTGTTACACTTTTACCTACCTCTATCTGGAGTATTTTTTAGATAAATACTCCACCAGCCGCCGATGGGATCGTCACTTCGCTAGGGACTTTAAATTAATGGTTATTAATAATAGTAATGTTAGAAACGTATTTTACATTTCTCGTTATTGGATGATATGATAACACTCGTTAACCAAAATCAAAAGAAATAGTGTACTGGACGCTAGACGAATAAGCTGGTCTATATGATACTGGTTCTGCTAATGTATAGGTGTTTATGGCGATGGCTGTTTAAATTATGTGACTCCTGTCATTTTTGTACGTAACTGATTTTGTTTACGTTATGATTATTACCCAAATATGACCCAAATTAATCTGTTTTCAGAGTAATAGTTGGTATCAAATAATTTGGATAGCTATATACACTATCAAAAACATGATAATAGTGTGCACAATGAGCGCTGAAAGTGAACTGTTCTACATACGTGTTAATGAAGCACAAGTGATATGTGTGGAGATAATTGCATCGAGAGACAATAAAGGTAAATTAACTTACATTTTAGAAAACTAAAAACATTTTTATCTATCCATACTATAAATGCGAAATGCGAAAGTCTCAATCTGTCTGTCTGTCTGTCTGTTCCGCTTTCACGCCAAAACTACTGAACCGATTTAAATGAAATTTGGTACACAGATAGTCTAGAGCCTGAGAAAGGACAGAGGCTACCTTTTAAAGCAGAAAAGGGTTGTAAAAGGTTGAAAGGAGGGGGTGAAAGGTTGTATGGCAGTATTGTTAAAACATATCCTTCCTGTGGGAAATTCGAATATAACGCGGGCGAAGCCGCGGGCGGAAAGCTAGTAATGAAATAAAGAGAAAAGTGATTTTAACAAGAGACAAGCAACAAAGTCACCAAACAAATAAACTAATAGAAAATATTATATTGATATTTAACTATATTTCAAAACAAGACAAAAATACAACAAACTTAATAAGTAGTATAGTAGTAAAGTAATAAGTTCTTTTCAATTTCTCTTAAAGTATATGTACGTCCAATTTATTGTGGTTTCTAAATACCGTGAAGTCTAATCGGTCTACACAGTGCAACCAGTATTAATGAATTTATCTGCCAGTAGAATATATCTGCCACTAGAATATATGTACCAATTTTCTAACTTCCATAATACCATCTGCAATAACTTCTCTAATACAGAAACAACTAATTGCTACACGTTTAATCCTGATGTAATGAATTCATTTATACATAAGTTTTCTATCAGATTCAATATCTGCATGGAATACTGGTATAGCCGGTAAGTCATTTTCAATTAAGCTAGCCATTTAATTTCTCGAGCAGCTTCACTTATAGCCACTAGCTTGGCTTTAGTGCTTGATAAGTTAGTGACTGTTGCGGCTAGCCCTTCTCGGGGAGGAGTGATCTTGCCGCCTCCTCCCCTCCAACCTCCTACGACGTCACCCCCCGCCATCCGGGGGTGAGGTCCCTCCCGGGTCGCCTCCACCCGCGACGCAGTTCGCGCCCGCCAGCGACCCGTGGCGGCGCCTCAGGCCAGGCTATCTGGCCCAAGGCCGCCCTTCTTCGAGCGGGATCGGCCATCTCCCGATCCCGCTCGGCGGCCTCCTTCTGGAGCATCACCGCTTCATAGAAGGAGGCCACAGCCCTCCAACCTCCCTCATCCGCCAGCATTGCCGCAATCAACGCTGGCGGAGACAGATCTTGCCCGATCTCTTCGACCAAGACTCGTCGTTCGAAGTCCCAAGCGGGGCACTCCGCCAGCGTGTGCTGGGCCGAGTCGAGGTCGGATGCGCAATGGTGGCATCGTGTCGTGTCCTCCCTCCCTATTCGACTCAGATACTCACCGAAACAACAATGTCCGGTGAGTATCTCAGTCAAGCGGTAGGTGACTTCCGCCCTCCCGCAGAGCCATGCTTCGAAGTGCGGGAGCACCGCACCGACGGCGCGCTGACGCACGCAGCCCCCACGCTCTAGTTGCGCACGCCAGGCCCTCTAGGCCCGTCGGTGCAACTCCCGTCTGTGCATTCCGTGCGCTGGTGCCGGAGGACTCCCCCCGTCGTCGTCCCGACCGACATGCCGCGGTGCGTTTTACATCACCGCGTACATGTCAGCCAGGATCTCGAAAGGGGGGGACCGCCCCAGAACCATCGCCGCCTCGTACGAGATCGTACGGTAGCCTCGCACGATCCGTATAGCTATTGTCCGCTGCATGCTCCGGAGCAGAGCTCTGCAGCGGGAGGACCTCGTGCGACCACAAGGGGGCCCCATACAAGGCCACAGACCGTAAATTAACCTGACCTGCGGAGGCAGGTCTATTGACGCAGGTCAATAGAGTGACAAACTCATTATGCTAAACCGATATTGCTAGAGACGGACAGTCAAAATCATATGTGTTTTTACAATGGTTATTATATCTAATGACTAATCGCTTTATCATTTCGTGTTTCAGTGAGTTTATACTAGGGACAGGCGAGCAATATTATAGTTTATTCAACGATATTGAGTAAAAATAACATTAATTGTATTTCAGTCGGTGAAAGAAGATTATGTAAAAATATAATAAGGAGTCATCGGCACCAGTTTCGACCGCTATCAGCAAGCATATTCAACGTGGACGGGCGACTGCCCCTCGAGGTCTTAGCGCTTATTTCCACGCATTTCTTTGTTATGCTTCAATTCAACTTGCTCGGAAACATTGACTCGCCGGACCTGGCCCACAGCGGCCAATAAAGAATATGAATGGAATACTACTATGGACACGTATTACAGGGTCACAATTAAAATGAAAAATAAAAACTACTTACAATTGTTGCCTCAAAACCAGTTGCTGATTAATATTTTCTTCTCCTTTAGTATTTATAGTCGTCGGTGTCGAGTTCGTCTCAGGTCCCAACCTAAATGGGGTAATAGGCGGACGTACTTTCGCGTTCGCTTACCCGTCTTACTCCGGTAGTATGGATTAGCCTCAGGTATTTCCTCCGTCGCTCCCCGCGCTACAAGGAAAAGGCGTGCTGCCCCTAGTTCTAACTTTCACCATAACATTCAGAGGTCGGCTTGCTTTAGATTGTTGCAAAAAGCGGCCAAATGAACCATGGCTACTAAGAACCTATACCAAGTCATAAGAGAGTAACCTGTGTTGCCTGTTCGCTTATGGAATGGGTGCAGGAACTTGACGCTTCTGAACTATCTTTGACAAGGTAGCCGAACTCATTACCTCCTGGACCTCCTCAAATTACAGGCGAAATACTACCAGTGCGGTCGCCTACAGCTCCAAAATACTCGCCAAGCGTCATCTCTTGCAACTACTCAGACGCGTTAAGCAATTACCAAGACATAGGCCATCAGTTCCCAAGGGGGAGAACTGTATGGGAGAGGAGGCACTCGACCGTGTAGGATATAGTTCTGTAGTTCTAGAAGCTTGCCATCATGCGTTGTGTCCTATGCACGGATGCTACCGTAGAAGGGCTTTGGGTGTCAATCTAAACTGGTGCCTCGTAAAGGACAATGCTCCTAATGACACCGGCGGACAAAAGACGCCCACACGCCCTCAACACCATTCGGGATTAGATAACTGTTAGCATTGGCAGTCTTTGATGTGATTTTTCAGAAAATGAAAATAGTTATCAAATGTCCTACCCTGAATAATATAATTATTATATACAATGTGTCCCAAAACTCAACGATAAGCGGTCACCAGAAAATGGCTCATGGCTACTCGAGAAAAAATAAAAGAAATAAAAAATTTAGTTTTTTTTTAATTTAATAAATAAAAATGAAATTCTTCGAAAATCTACACCCCAGCTCCGCGATCTTAGCACCTCATGTGCGGAATTTCGATTGACCAATTATACCATCTGAAAGGTCAGAAATTGGTCATAAAAGGTCAGTTGGTCTCATTAATTGGTCAGCATCAGAATTTTTTTTATTAAGGATTAAAGTTTTTCAAGGTCAATTAATAATTTTAGCACCTCATTCGCGGAAAAAATAAAAAACTCCACCTATGCGCGATCGGGAAACATTCGCTGATAATTGGTCAGCTAATATAAATAGTTGGTCAGTTTAATATAATATTAAAAAAAATTAAAAAAGTTGTCTCTGTCGTAACGCGCATGCTTTGAGCCGGATGATTCTATCAGGGCAGTGAGTACTTACGCACAGCTCTTTACTATAAACCGGGCAGAGTAGTAGTAGAGTATTATATATATATTATATATATATATTATATATATATATATATATATATATATATATATAATAGTGGAGAAAGAGATAGGATATTTAAAATTACGTGAAGGTCAAAGTACATGCATGGGATAGTTAACTAATTTATTTTATAATAATTTCCTATAAACATGAATTTTTTAAATTAAAAAAAGTTTATTTATATAAAAAATTAACATAAAAATTAATTTCTACAATATATTTATCATAATTTAAGTTTTTCAACCCTAGCTTTATACTTATACTTTAATATGCTACTTCTTCTATTACTCTTCTGTTCTTTTTCTTTTTATCGGTTGATTTCTCACAGCTGTATCTCTCCTAATGAAAATCGCAGCAGTCGGGTAATTGTGGGATCATGTGTGATTCGCACTTCTTTAGTTGATAAATCATTATGAAGCTCCCATTGATTATTGCTTCTCCTGCAGAAAGCAACAAAATGACCTGGGCTATAGCCATTCCCTTTAACCTGTAAATATTCAATTTGTATTAATCATTCATCCGGCTCAAAGCATGCGCGTTACGACAGAGACAACTTTTTTATTTTTTTTTAATATTAAATTAAACTGACCAACTATTTATATTAGCTGACCAATTATCAGCGAATGTTTCCCGATCGCGCATAGGTGGAGTTTTTTATTTTTTCCGCGAATGAGGTGCTAAAATTATTAATTGACCTTGAAAAACTTTAATCCTTAATAAAAAAATTCTGATGCTGACCAATTAATGAGACCAACTGACCTTTTATGACCAATTTCTGACCTTTCAGATGATATAATTGGTCAATCGAAATTCCGCACATGAGGTGCTAAGATCGCGGAGCTCTACACCCCTTATGGTATTTTTAACTACCATCACTACAATTGTTCTAATCTAGATCTTCCAGCGTTTCTCCTACCATCTGAATGGTAAACGACCCTTCGCAAACGCTTGATGCACATTAATGAACACTCGATAATCTGGGTATCTTTAAAGATTTGGGTACCTTTCTCGATACAATCTGCTAGCAATGTTAGCATTGCATCGGCATTCTCCATAAATGAGATGCATATTAACATATTCCAACGGCGTGTACGGTAGCGGCATGATAAACGCTACACAGTCCAAAATACAGCAAAAGTCCGATTCACAAAACACAATCACAGTCCAAAATAATGCCAGGTTAGTTCAGTTTGCAGATCAAAAAGTCCAACAGTCCAAAAAGAGAAGCCAAAAGTCACATCAATTGAATACGGAAAGGTGTGCAATAAACAAAGGAACAGATCGTACTGACTTGTCAGCAACTTGTCTACCTGCCCTATTGCCTATTGTTATTAACGAACATAATCTATCTCTCTCTAACGTATAATACTCATCGGTCTATCTCTCTCTACCTTTTAAATGTTATTGACTACGCATATCTCCAATTCAAATTCTAAGAACTTGCAACGAAAACACTTCTTGGTTCATGGTAAATATCAGTAAGAACTATCAACATTTCGGTTTTTTTGGCGCTAGTTTCCGTAGAGTATTATACCATTTTGGAATCTTGGTTAGTTGCGTCAACATTTTAAATAACTTGCCATAGTAGTGTCGATACAATTTTTATACACCACGATGCGTGAAAGTGAACTGAAAGTAAAAATCTTTGAAAAATTTAGTAGAAAAAAATATTTTGATAAGTTTTTGTGAAAAAACTATCTATATTCAGGTATTTTTAAGGGTTTTGGTGAATAGCAATGCTACTTAGGTTGTCAATACAAAAAAGATATGTAAAATATTTGAAAAATTGTAGTGATGGTAGTTATTAATACCATAAAGGGTGTAGATTTTTGAAGAATTTCATTTTTATTTAGTAATTTAAAAAAAATGAGATTTTTTTTCTTCCATTTTTTCTCGAGTAGCCCACTCTCACTATCTGAGTAGGTCCACTCTCACTTTCTGAGTAGGTCCACTCTCTGGTGGTCGCTTATCGTTGAATTTTGGTACACGTTGTATAAGCCTTATTTATTTCTTGTTCTATAATAGTTGGTTGTTATAATATTATAGTAAACATATCTTTGGACTGTGTTAGTAAGTTAGCTTAGATTATGTTAGTAATATAGCTGTGTGTTTTAAAATATTTATAAATTAACAGGTTTGGGTAAAGGCCTCCTCTAAAGATACCCATTTTTGTCGGTTTTGTGCAATAATAATAATAATTTATTTCAATCACAGGATCATATTTTTTGAATATATTTTCTTGTTACTGTCACTTCATTAACCATACAACAATGATTGATGTAGTGACAGTCGAACCTCTCAGCCATCATTCTCAGTATGGTGTTACAGCTGGCGCGGACCCTACGCACCAGAGATGCACACCGTTTCCGCATCGTCACATAAAAGCAGTCAATACGTGACTCGGTGAACATTCCCGACGCACTGCAGTACCGAGGCGGCCGCAACAACAACCTGTAGGCATTATTACATTGTATACGTAGAGTGCTGTACTGCTTTTGAGTATAATTAGCCCAAAAGGCGCTCGTATAAAAAGAGGTGCAATACACTCTGAAAAGAGTGTTTTCCACCTCAACCGAGCATCGAGCATTTTTATTTAGGTACTCTCTATATTGTTTTTCAGCTACTTTTGAGCTATATATCGTACCCCATGCTTCCGGGTATCCTACGTAGCAAAATATAAACGTGTTATTCTTTTATTTTGTTGCCCCGTCTTTTAGTTAATTTCAATTCAGCATTCTCCCAGTTCTAAAAGTCGGTTGTATGATGATAGGGTTCTTATATGTTGTAATTTTTAATTGACACCTTAGTTTTGTGTGAGTTTTTTAAGCTTTCAAGGTTGAGTTTGAGTCTTGTAACTTTGGAGGGTTTTTGGGTGTAATCTTCTATGGTGACCAGCCGGGATGGAAGATTTCTTGAATTGGTTATTAAAGTTTAACGGTACTTAAAATCTTTAGGTACCCTTGAAGCGGTAATCTGACCATCATTATGTTAGCCCCAAGAGGGACTCCTCTCATGGGCTCGCAAAACAATACGGCCTCCCGCTTATGGAGAGTCACTCTTATGCCCAACATCAGCCACCGATTAATTATTATTCGACCCAATCCAACATTCAAATGCATTATTGATCAATTATTTTGTCTTTGAAATCGTAATAGCTATCTTCACTTTTTCGTCTCTGAACTAGTTCCCTCTCTTTTTTATATACTCGTAAATAATTCTATATTTAATCTTTTAATAACATAGAAACACGATTGTTTAGTCTTTGACATCGAAATAGTGGTCTTCACCTCTTTGACGCTGAACTATTTCTTCGTCGAAGTTCTTTTTAATTTTTTGAGAACAGATAACAATGACTGGAAACTAAATCTGGATTTAGACAGGATATTCTAAAATTACAAAGCCCGTTGCGACATTCACTTGATAAGGGCGCGATCTCAATTTTCATCATATTATAGTTTTTTTACTTCAATAATTTATTAATCTGTATCTTTGTGAAAAATAATCCGATTTTTACAAAACCAATGTTTTGATAAATGTTTAAACTAGTCCAAGTAAAAATAGAGTAATATATATAACCTTTTTCCAAACATACCCCCTTGAACATTTTGACTCACCCTTGTATAAATTATGCAGATAAAATGTTTTATAGTTTTTAGCCCGTAACCAGCATCTGGACTATCTTGCTATCAAATGATATATTGGTTGACTGAACTATAGAAGACGACCTTGTTTTTTTTTTTTTTAGCCTCAGATGGCTATGTTCAGCTTTGCAATGAGTGTGTTTGTGGAAGGCGCACGAACGCAAGGTTCGACGCCTAGCCAACTAACGACACCGGCGACCGTTCCGGTGTCGTTATGGTCGAAGCAAAGGGAGTCGACGCAGCTTGAGCGCGCCGTCTAATGGCTCGAACGCTCAGGATCGCCGTGTAGTGGAGGGTGAGAATCTACCCGGTACAAGACGGTACCGGATATATGTTTGACGTAGACGTGGCCCGGGTCTTCGCGCTCGCCGACGAGCGCGGTGAGTAAGCGAAAGACGTGGGTGTGTGGCGTGAGGGACGACGCGGTTGGTGGCCGACGGGAGGGATTGGTTTGCGCGTGTGATGGGGTCGGGCGGGTCTGACAAGTAATCGACCTTGTCTTCCTTTAATGCGATTTTATGGGCGCGTAGCTCTTTATAACGATTATCTTGAGGGATTAATTGTGAACCGGGAAGTGATGATTCGATCCGAGATGGGTTTCCAGTCCAGCATGCTCCACCTTATCACACCCTTCATCTTTCTTTCGTAAGAAAGAAATTTAAGGCCACTGGATACTCTTATTTCAAATTCTTTCATTTCTGAACAATAAGTGAGACTGGATATCTAAAATTATCTTCGCACGTTCCAACACACAATTCAAGCAATCATGTTGTCATACGAAAATGAAAGTGAAAATGAAAGAAGTATATAAAATGTTGTCTTTGGAGGACAGACGTAGGTACCTGGAGATGAATGTTTTGTACGCAATTATTAATAATAAGTTTGACTGCATAGACCTTACTAGTAAAATTTATTACACAGTTCCGAGATTCGCTCATAAGCGTAAGGTCCGTGTTGACAATTTATTTGCTATCAGTGTTTGTCGTACAAACACTGGACTGCGCTGTCCTCTAAATCGAATTTTGAAAAATTATAATTGTATGTTTGTATCCGTAGATGTATTTAATTTGTCAAAACACATATTTAAATTGGAATTGTTAAGAATATTACTTGAAGATTCAAGCACTAACATCATATAATTGTAATTAATATTAATTAGTTAAATGTTGTCTATTTATATGTTTATATTGTATTTATGTATTTATCTCTCAATAAATACATAAATACGAAAGGTTATAGTAGTATAATCGGTCCGGTTTTATACTATTTCAGTTACAATAATCACTTTAGGGTTCAGTTCATTAGCCCTCTGTAAAAAAGCCCACGAGCAGGGCTGCAACCTCAGAGCTTGTGGGTTTGCTCGGTTTTGCAGTTTTTTTACATAAGTACCATACAATGTTATGTACAAACTGGTGCTGTATGCTACTGTCATTTCCTTGATTATTATTTCATGCTTCTATTTTCAATTTTGTTGAATGTTGCAGTCAGACATTTACTAAAATGTCGTCAAAAAAAATGTCTAAAAACGATTTTATCGCCCTTCACTAGTCATTTACGTATTTACGTAAGTTATTACGTATTACGTTTAAGTTGACATTATGTATCCGTATCCACATTCGCGTATGTGAATGTTTGACAATCCGCATCCGCAACTATATTTCATTTATGTGTACATAATTGCAGCAGATATGAAAACATCTACAACATCGGGATGTTCACTAGACACTGGATTTAGTAAACAAGCACTGCGAACGTTTATTATTTATTTATGGAGGTAACAATTTTATAATCAACTATCAAAATATCAATAAATATATACAAACAGACCTAAAGTATCATTATTTGTGTTATGACCATTATCGCTGATTGTGCAAATATGTTTCTGCATCCTCCTCTAGGAAAAACAAGAGAATAATGTACATGATGTGTATTATTATTCTAATATATAAAAATAACACTGATGCCATTGACGAAATGCAATAACAAAAACTCATAATGTTACTTATATACGTTTAATTATTTTAACCAAGCATTCATTTGAAATAAATTTAAAAGCCTTACAAAAAATATACAGCCTAAACTATAACTATTATCAATGAAAGGAAATATCTTTACACATAAAATATTAACATAAAAAAGACAACGGTCTCATTTTGATACAATAGATAATAGAAAATTAGCTGCAAACCCGCGTTTCCAGTGAGCAAAGGTAATTTATTTAAAACGGCCATCTTTTTTAATTAAAATTTTTTTCATTGTTGTTGATCATCATAAAACACATTTCTTTCACTTTTTAATTATTCCTAATTAAAAATTTATTTTTAGCTACTTATTTAATTAAAATTAACAAAAAATAATATAGTGCGCGAAAGGTTAGCGGAAGTGTTATCCTTGTCCCAGCGTCTCACAGCGCTAAGGGGGCGTCCATAAATTACGTGAGATGTTTAAGAGGGGGAGGGAGTCGAGTCAAATCGCATCTAATCTTACGCTGGAGATAGGGCGGTCTCGACAAATATTACGTAACTTTTTTTCTCTAAATCTATTTTGATCCATTTAATCTAAATTATACATGCTTAAAATGTGATCTTAAACGTGATGCTAATACGATTAAGATTCACAAATTCCTTCGAAAGAAAATTATTTCACTCATACATAGACGTTATACATCTACTGACTGTCAAACCAACACACTAGTTTTATACCAAACAGCTCAATTTAATCTGAATTTACGACACAGTGTTGCCCGCCGTTCACTGTTTTCGCGCCACTGTCGGCCGAACGCGCGACTCGGTGAACGAGAGCGTACGAGCTGAGTGGCAGCGAAATCATATGGACATGTTGTTTCCAATAGTCTCTCTTGAGACGGCGCATGATTCTCCATGGACTGAATTAGAGTAGATATATTTTTTTTATTCACAGTAGATACGATCTAAGTATTCTGTTGTAAAATTTTAATTACACAAAAAAATTATTACACTAATAAATTTTTATTGATTACTAGTATTAACTAATCGTAAATTATTTTTCTTTTTACAATAACAATCCAACGCTTACGTAAGAAACACACATTTTAAAAAATGTCATGTGAGATTAGGAGATGGTGGAGTCTAACTATATCGCTACATCGCAGCACGGTAATATTACCGTGAACCGCAGTCAAAAACCCGACAGTTCCGCTATCACGCCCGACGCATTAGATATAATATAGAGTAGACTTCACGCAAAATGTTGTCTCATGTTCTATTGTCATATGTTACTGCTCAATAAACGTGTTTTCAATCGAAAAATTATCGTTATTTAAAAAAAAATACTATTATATAAACATATTTGTATTAATTACTAGCTGACCCGTGCCCACTTACAGAGTGTTGTTTTAATTTCTAACTGTAATATTAAAAAATCTACTTTTTGTATCTTAAATATAAAAGTTAGACATATGCTGTCGTTGACTTTTTTGTAGGCATTTTCAAGCTCCACATCTTTTCTCTAGAACTCAAAAATATATCTTTCATAGTTAAGGCAGCGTTCGTAAAAAACGCTTTCATTCGTCCGTTTCTTCTCCGATTCACTTTGCAAAAGGGACTACCACGAAAAAGCCTTTTTATTTTTCGGTTTTTCATATAACCTATGACACTCGGCATAATGTGGCTTTCTATTGGTGAAAGAATTTTTAAAATCGGTTCTGTAGATCTCGAGATTACCCCTTACAATTTAACAAATATACAAACACACAAACTTTACTTCTTTATTATATTAGTATAGATTAATAAAACAAATTAAATTTTCTATTATATTATTTTCCTACTTCTCTTTTTACAATTTTAGTTAATATTATAATTACGTATTTTATTATTTTTTATATCTCTGGGTCTTTACTCATAAAATATTATGAAAAGACAAAGACTTTATTTTGTTGCTATAAAAAAGATATAAGATAAAATGTGATTAGGTTTTTGAAACATAGTGGCTGTGGTTCTTTGGGGACATGGCATTTTTTTGCAGTATTAGAATAAATCACTGGTTAGGTCACTGTAGCCATACATAAACTTCACCAATGGATCATATACATAATTTACCACGTTATAAAGTATTGGCACAGTATATAAAAACATGGAAAAATATCTACTAATTCTTCCCATTGTTTCCGTTTTAAATATCTATTCCGCGGCTCTCCGTTCAACCGCCACGGTTGAAATTTTGTGGCGGTTAAGAGGCCTATTACAATTCTTCATTCTCCGAGATTAGGTCACACGTCCAAAATACTGTGTTGACGCTACCATTAAGCGATTTGACACTTTTCCCAAAATTTTTATATCTTTTTTTTGGAATAATTTGTTATTGCTATATATATCGTATATGAAGAAACACATTATATGAAGATAATATTATAAATAGGACAGATGATATTGTTCAAAAATAATGTTTATTAAATATTACCTAGTATGTTATTTAGCAAAGAACGGTTTGAGTTTTAAATTAAAAATTGGTCAGATTAGAAAAAAACTAGTTACCAATTATATAGGAGTATAAATCATAAAACAATCATCTATTTGCCGAATTTCCATCATTCATTTCGATCCTATGGTTTTGGTGTAAAAAAAGCTTTAGAAATAATAGATAAAAATAATATATTATATAGAATAGAATAAGTTTAGCAAAAATATGAAAATAAAAAAAAATAGTTTAAAAGTCGCAAAAAAATCATTTTAGTTACGTGATCAAAATTGATAATCGCGTTATACACTGACGATCAACCGCACGATCACTGAATTCGATCGATGTTGGCGCGAAGAAATTCGACATAAGCCCGACTCTGACGAACGCTCAAACTCTAATGAATTCGGACGGCCTGTGCATCGCATTTTGTAGTAATTTTGCAGTATGATTTATCTTTTTTATTAAAATAAGATAATAAATTCATGGTTATAAAATATAACATATTTATTCCTCATAAAGTGACATTTATTCTGGTATAAATTTTATTAATAAATACTATGGCAGATAGAATATATTCACAGTCAACTTAAAGTGATTGTGGTAGTTTTTTCGCTTACAATAAGATTTTTTTTCTATATTAAATCAATAATATATCAAAATTCCGAGGCCGCTACGAACTATATGACTATACAAGAGATAAAATTATCATTTTTTAATTTCATTTATGTAGAACAGTAGTTCAATCCAGGAGCTCAAAAAAATGCCTTCGCGCATTTTATTCTTTCTCTACAATTTTGGGTTTTATTAAAAAGTTAAGCAAAATTTACAAAAAGCGGCCGCTACGAACTATATCAATACAATAGCTGTTCTGCATTATTCAGTGAGTCAAAATTGTTAATGTATCTTTGTTTCTGAGATCGAGAACGCCAAAATTGTCCATTTTACGCAAAAATCGCTTTCGAGATGTAATATGCCTCTTAAGTGCGTACGATCCCAAGCGGTTGCATATCAAATTGGAAATGCGGCTAACCGCGCGGCTAATCGCTAGTGCGTAGGTAGGAGCGCATAGTGTGGGTCAACGCTTTGTCTAGACCGCCGTTGTCTAGACATTCGTCCTTCACGCAGTGTTGTCACATTCTTTATTTAGTCCTTTCTACGTATACTTATAGTAAAAGTTCATGTAATTAAAAATACAATGATAAGAAAATAATTAAATAACTTATTTTAATTGGTAACAAGAAAGAATAACCACAGAGTCGAGGATATTGAGGAGTGATCAAGTTCTTATTTTACAATTTTTGTCAAATAATTATAGATTATATGCAATATGGCAGATGTTTGCGATAATACTTTAAATAGTAAAGTCGGGCGAGATTTTATTGGAAAATCAACGCGTAAATTATTATCTGGGGCCGTTATCGATCGTTATTACGTTATCCAAAATGGTGGACGGTAATTTTCACAAAATGGAAATAATGTTATTGGTTTTTGATGAGCCAGCTATTAAGTAATAAATATTTGAATATGACATTTATTTTGTGATGCAAGATAGCAAACGTAATCTATTATTTCTATTATAAAATTAATATGTGACATTTTACTGGTATTTGAGAATGTCGGTTTTGAATACAATACCTATTCACTCCCAGATACATAATGGCGGATGCGACTTTCTACTATAAATCAATATTAAAGCACTAAACAAATAATACTTGTACTAATTAAAATTGCATAAAAGCCAAGAAATCTTTGAGATTCTGTGATGAAAAACCACCAAGACCTGCTGCGGATCCACTTTGGAAGGGTAACAGCCACTTCATAGATTATCACATCAACTTCAGCTTAGCCTGACGGTGAAACGGGCGTGTGATAGTTGAATGTCTGTAGCTGGAAGTGAATGTTTTCCTCATAGTACCAAAAAACATATGATTATCGAGATCACTGAAAAACACAAAATTTTACTAATAGAAAAAGCATTTGCATAGAAAAGTACTGCGGAGATTACACCGTAAATTGGACTACAGAATACAGCGTGGGGAATACGTTTCAAAACGTATTTCACAGATTTATTTTCAGT
The DNA here is from genome assembly GCA_036419045.1 of Scirpophaga incertulas. Lineage (NCBI taxonomy): Eukaryota > Metazoa > Arthropoda > Insecta > Lepidoptera > Crambidae > Scirpophaga > Scirpophaga incertulas. The sequence goes on along the minus strand of CM071627.1, from coordinate 24,835,544 downwards.
TAAAGTTTGTCTTGGGCAGAATTAACCCTTTTTTCCTCCAGAAACTTTGAGTTTGGTAAATTTTTTTGGGGCGTTTACCCTCGTATATCTTCAAACCTCTCTGTCCTTTTAATAAGTGATCTTATTCCCATATTATAGTTGAAAATCACGTTTTCCAATTTATGTTGTATTTAAAATCTCATTGTGAAGTTATGTCACCTTGCGTACAACAGATTAACATTAGAAATACAAACGCACTCTAGAAACTATAAAAAATATAAAGAGGGGACTGCTTCTATAACTAATATATATCCGCTTATAAAAACACCCCTAATCGCAATGACGTTCTCAAGCTCGCCTTGCACCCGTTTCACCTCACGATTGCAATGTAAGTAACAAAGTTAACAAAAATTTATTCCTTAAATATCGATCTATATTTTTCTTTACGACTCGATAACTAAGAATAGTAATAAACTTTTTTGGGACATTATTTTTGGGTTATATTGAAATTATTTGTCATCTAGTCGACCACGCCGGCTAAGAAATATTCGAAATTTCAAAGTGGTCGCTATGGAAGCCGGTATTGCAAATAGATGCAATTTATCCTAAAACAGATTAAATTATTATTTATAATTTTACATTTTTGAAAAAAATATCTCATAACAACTTTTGGAACACTTTGGTCACCGTTGTCAAGAGCTAAGAACTATTATGAAAGTTTTCGGTAAATTTCTTTGCATGTTAGTACACAATTGTATTGCCAGAACATGTCAAGATAGCTGCCGGTTGTATATAACTTTAGGTAAATTATTCTTGGGGTGCAGTGGACGTGTGTCAGTGAGTACGTTTAGGTGGCGGCGGTGGGGCCGGTCGGTGCGGCCTGCCACGTTTCCTAGCCGCGCAGTAAGCAGCCGCGGCCGCTGCCAGCAGCAAAGCTGCGCCCGCGCAGCCGCCCGCTACAGCGCGCAGTCGCCCGTATGCTGGCACTTCCAACATAGCACCGCCTCGCGCTGCTCCACAAGACACCCGGACTAGATACGACGCCCCCTCCTCCAAATCACCGTTCACTGTGCAATAAAAACAAATTAAGCGATGTTTTAACCACAAAAATACTCTTCTATTTCCTCGTAATTTGAGATTTATAACTAACAGCCTTATCTCTTCGACTTAACAAACAGCGAAATCTTTACTCGGATTAATTAATCAATTCGAAAAAATGTGATATGGAAGCGGCATACAGGGATGCGTTAACGATATACAAAACGATAAATGATTTCTAGTCAATTAGCAGATCATTTCGCCTCGAGTAAATTTTTTCGTACAAGCCAATACGCTTTCACTAAAGGTAGAAAAAACACTAATTGAGCACATTTTTAATGCTTGAGAGCGTAAACTGGATGTAATCGGTATATTCTGTGACCTGTAAAAGGCTTTTGACTGCGTTAACCATCAAATTATTTTAAATAAACTCAAACATTATGGTGTCTCTTCTGAAATGGTTAGCTTTGTTGAGTCTGATTTATCTAACAGCGTTCACAAAAGTGTCATGAATATAATAATAATATAATAATATATAACCTAAGAAAACAATCCGCAAACGAAAATCACAAAGATCTAAAGTATTCACAAGTACATCAAAGAGCAATAGAAAAGTAAAGAAATTTGACAAGGTAATGTAAAAAGAAATTTTCAACACCATTGCTCGTAATTGGTATGTAACTACACCAATTTTAGTTTCACAATGTATCATATTACCCACTTATAATATCTTTTGAATTTCAAAGCCTCTAATGTAATTTTCAACTTTACTCACTTGTATTATAATGTACTATTAGAAGATTATAAATGGAATAAAACAAAACAAAAATAATAATGTCGAATATCGATGCTTCGTATGCTGCGTATATATAGGACTGCCTTTATTATTAACTATTTAGGTACAAGTATGTATTATTAACATGTCGCTTGATATCACGCGTCTTTATAACATGACCCTTTAAAAAAGGTGCGCAGAGATAAGATCCAAAGCATAGAAGCGAATTCAATGAAGCACTGTACGCTTTCCTCATATAATAAAATAACAAATATTTTACTGAATAAATATTACTTGAGTACTTTACCTAATACATAATCATGCGTGGTGTGTGTCGTGTCTAGCAGCTCATCATCGCGTAACCATCGAACCGTGCACATTACACCACCAGTCGGGGGGCGCCACGTAACCAGCGCGCCCTCCTCTAGCAATCGCACGCTCACGGAAAGCGTGTCCAAGCCAGGCTCATCCCAATCGCCCGATCCATCCATCCCATCTGATTCCTCCGGCCCATCCGACCCTTTCGACTCGTAAGCCTCGCCCGTCCCGATCACCTCAGTTACCTCGCTCATATCTGTCGTCGACTGGTATGCCGTGACGGTTTCTTCAATAATGCCATCTGTAGAAAATTTGCGGTATTAATTAGTTACATTATGTTGTAAACTTCAATTATTATTACTATTAAAAAAAATCAATTAACTTTTTTAAAAGAAAATTGATCAAAATAAGTAATCAGCAGACAGGTCCAATCAACGGAATCTAAAAGATAATTTACTTCACCCTTATGGTGAAGGAATTATCGTATTGGTAATAGTCGTTCTTTAATATGTAATAAAAGTAGGCATTGTTCAGGTCCATACATATAACACGTCTGTGTTATATATTATTAATCTACCGTTCACCTTCCACAAATACACTCACGGTAAACCTGAACATAGTCATCTTCGACTTCAGCATAGGTCCCGCAAAAAAATATCCAAAATAGAGCGAAAAACAACAGCAATAAATAATTTTAAAACAAAAGTTGAATAATTAAATACGAAAGTATACACGAAAGTTTATTAGCATATCATCTAATTACTGGCGATACCTATGTTGCAAGAACATGTCAGGTGGCAGTTTTTTTCCGTGTGCAGTTGCCAGATATGTCACTGGACGCGTCCCCGGATTGCGGATAGGAGAATGCTCTCCACATATGGGGGTTACCGGTTTGCCGGTGCGGACAGAAACTGGCTGGGGTGAGGTCCCCTCTTCTTGTCTCAAGAAGTGTTATCTGTCGCCTTCGTGTGAAGAGCGTTCATCGTTCATCGTGCGTTCGCATTCGTGGTGGAAAAGGCCCTTTTCAGGGCCAGTAGCCGTTCATTGGCTTGGCAAGGCGGACCCCAAAATTTGGCTTCGGGCCTTCGGGTGGCCAAAGGGGACCTTCGGGTGGTGCAGTGTGGGCGACTTGTCGCCATATGCTGACGGGGTCGTGGTAGTTGTCTGCAAGGGTTCCCATAGCCTCGTCAGGGCGCGATGCAGCTCTCCTTCGGGATGACGTGCTTACGCCCAGACGTAGTTGGGGGGGGATCGCTGAGGTTTTTAGTGGGTAGGCCTCCCCCTTCTAAGGAGGACAGCTTTATATAACCACCAGCTCTCAGGGTATGCAATTCAATCCATTTTCCTCAGCGTAATAAAAAATAAAAGTAATAAAAAGCTATAAAAGCGATGCATCACCATACGCGTTTTTTTCCATCCCAGCCATAGGACAAAAACCAAAAGAAACTGAAACTACAGGAAAGGGAAAAAAGGGTATTTTTTTAATTATAGATCAAACTGTAAGCTCCGACTTGACCGATTTGACTTGTTAAAGTAGTGTAATAATATATTCGCATTTAGCGACATATTCAAAATAAGGACAACGATCTTCTAAAACGTAGTTCTGTTCTCAGAAGAACGACTGGCAGATCAGGATAATAAGACTGCATTGATTTGTTTAATGAAATTAAAGTATTAGTTTTTATTACCTGATCATACTTACCCTAATAAATCAATTTGCAACAACAAAGTCTCGGAAAATACCTTTACAACAAGTTACTGTTTTTAGGATTTTTATTTTTCTGTTGTAGCTAGCTATCAATTTTTATTTTAATAACGAAGTTACCTAGATTATTATTAGAAATATTTGCATTTTTTTAAAATACCAAAGAATAAATAGCAAGTAGTATTATAATATGCAGACTTTAAGCAATGTTTAATAAACATGATCCATAATGTCTTAAGCAGCGCCAAAATCCTTTTTTACAGACAGGTGCCGGGCCCTCCTAAGGGTAACCCTTAGGGGGGCCCGGTTTTTAATTTAGGGGTGAGTGTTTTTGTCGTGAAAACGTCGGTTAGGTCACGTTCCTGAACTCGATTACAATACGCAAGAAATCTGTTTTCCTAAGAATGTTGCATATAATTTACATAGATTTTTAATGTTTAATCACATTTTTGACCGTTTCCAGTTTCCGTTTTATCGATATTGACGTTTTCGATAAAATTAAAATGCTATTCAGACATATTCCTTTCTCGCTTTGTAAGAAATAGACCGCACCTGTGGAGACGAATAGCGGTTTGCTGAAGAGACCGTCACCCAATGCATCTTGCGCTAGCACCCGCAACTCGTACGCGGCTGGCGAGAGTGCGCGCAGCGTAGCCGAAGTGGTGCCTCGTGACAGCACCTTCAACGTGCGCCACTCGCCCGCGCCGCGCGCCCGGTACCACACCTGGTACGAGACTTCTTCACCGGAGTGTCCTGTAAGACATCGAGGATATATTTTTATACAGTCAAACAGGTCATTTCACAAAAGTAGATTTTAAAAAGGTTTTTAATTCGATGACTAAGTAATAAATTTTTGATAATCAATATCAAAACACAAACTTTGTACGTACATACATACAAAGTTACGAACGAACAAGGGATTTTTTTTTCCACACTAGTTTGGTACTGGTGGAGCCTTCTCAAGAAAAACAAGGCAAGAAACTCTGAGGGTCTATTTTTTATCTTCTCTATTCAATCTTCATTTACAAAAAATCATTTATAATTAAAAAACAATCATATATAGTGTTGCTAGTATATAGTATTATACTTGTATGTATACTTACATACAAATTATGTGTCTAAAAGGAATACAGTATTCTAAATTACTTATATTGTTACTAAACATGGTTCGATGAACACTGCCTCTGGTTCCTTGCACTGTAAATAATTAATTAAATCTCATATTTTTGATATAATCTTTAAATTTCGGTATACATAAGGACAAGCAGCTAGTTAGCTATGGAGACATTGGAACGGCAAATTTATTTTAAAACGTATTATGTAAATGACTATTTATAGGGAATATGTGATATTTTCTATATACAAAAACTAAATTTTATAATTATATTGGCCAACTTAGTTATAATATTGCTTATGTCTTAGCCTGTAATCCTCTATCAGTTATTTTACCAACTGACATTAGGTTCGTTGTCAGATCAGGAACAAATAATGCATCATTTATATCTATTTGTTTTCTTCTTTATATACTGTTACTTTTCCTTTTCCTCGAATGGTTGTCGTATGCTTATTCGAAGCTAAATTCAAACTGCCAGATTCGGATGATATCATTGTAAATAATTTGCTTTCTCCACATATATGTGATGAGCAGCCACTGTCAAGGCACCATACATTTTCTTCAAAAATATTTTTCTTCCTTGTATTCAGCCAAACATTGAAGTTACTTTCAAGTTTTTTCTGCTTAGGAGTTTTAGTATTCTTTTTCTTGCTCCAACAGGCCTTTGTAGTGTGTCCCTTTTTCTTACAGTGTTGGCAGTACTTCGTTTTTCTACTATAATAAGCCTCTTCTGGTTCGTTTGTTTCTATATTTTTTCTAGCTTCGCTTTCTTCGCAAATTTTAATTTTCAGTTCTTCGGGCTTAGGCAACTGATCGCGAGTCTCTACTGCTATACGAAAGTTTTCGTAAGAAGCAGGAAAGCTATAAAGCATCATTATACTTAGTAAATCCGGATGCAAATCAACTCCCATATCAGCCAGCTTATCTACAATGTCCATAAAGTGATTTAAATGGTCACGAACATCATCTGCATCAGCCTTTTTTAAAATAAACTGTTTGAGCAACGTAGCTTTACGAGCAGGGCCGGTACTTTGGTAAATTCCCTTTAATTTAAGCCATAGCTCATTTGAGGTTTTACATCCTCTTACTTGTTTAAGCTCCGATGGCGAAATTAGTAGCAACAGTTCAGGTCGGGCAAGCAAATCATTTTGACAAAACTTACTTTTCTCGTCTTGTTCCTTTGGCTTAACGATATTTCCGTTCGCGTAATCCCACAAGTTTTTATTAAGACTGCCTGTGCATGTATCATAATTATCTTTAGTAAGAGCTTCGATACGATAGGATCCCGTCGAACTCATTTTCTGTTAAACCACGCTCTGCTACCATATATTAGGTATATCGTATACAGGCATGACGACAGAAAACACCGTAGTTAGTAATTATGTAAGGATATATTGAATCTTGAAAAGTATTTAAATGATATTTACAAAAAACGTATAGTAAATTCATTTCCTAATATCAAAATAACAGCGCCTAGCAACGCTGTAGCACCATGGTCAAACTAACATTAGTCATGTGTAAACTTATTGCTTTCACAAGGTACAATAGAAAATTGAAAAACAGCCATTATAGTAGCGATATTTTCCGAGACTGCTGTTGCAAATTCATTAATTACATCGCTAAATTTATACCATCAATAATTTATTGTTAAATTGCTAATACTGCTAGCTAGAAGGGTGGAGAATAAATCGTTTTCAGATATAAGTATATTGTGAATTGTAAAATACTTAAGGGGTCAGTATGATCAGATTCAACACTTTAATTTCATTAAACAAATCAAGGAGTCTATATCCTTATTATCCTGATCTGCCAGTCGTTCCTCTGAGAACAGAACAACGTTTTAGAAGATCGTTGTTACTTATTTTGAATATGTCGCTAAAATGCGAATATATTATTACACTAATTTAACAAGTCAAATCGGTTTTTAAAGAGCTTACAGTTTGATCTATAAGCTTGCGAACTTAAAAGGTATCTTTCTTTTATCCTAAAAAACAAATAAATAATTATTACTCATGGGAATTAACTTCTAAAGCAAGGATAAAATAATAATTAAGTAAGGTATGCTTTTAAGCCTTTCAAAAATAAAGGGAGATAAAATATTGAAGTAATTTGATCTTATGGCCTCTTAAGGACTATTAGATACCCTACAAAATAGTTTTCGATTTAAAATAGATATCATAACTAAGCGAGTTATGGACAATAAATCAATTGCTTTTTTTAACTTTTACATGACATTAGATTTCATAAAAACATATTTGTGTAAAAAATATTTGTTATAATCAGTAATCCTATAAAGGGTTTATGTTGATAATATAAGGTAGAAAACACTTACCATTTATACCGTTGAAATTGTTGTTAAGTATACATTAATTAATTTCATAGAAAAATATAATAATAAACATAATATCATACACAAAATAAAAATTACTTTAAATATATCAAAAATAATGGGATTACTTGTTTTTAAGTACATGTTACACGGTGAACAGTGAACTAACCGCCTGATATGTTCCCGCAACATAGGATCGACAGCAACTGGATGATATACTAATAAAAAATTCGTATGTACTTATTAATTCTATTTAATTTCTTAACTTTTATTTTAAAATTAATTTTTATTTTTTTGCCAAATTTTTGAATTATTTTTTGAACCCTGGGTTTTGGCGCGGATGTTGGTGTGGGTATTAATCATAAGAATTATAAAATACAACAGAAAATACGAATGCAACCGTATCCTTTACTACATAAAAGCTACTAGCAAAACGTATTTATTTCTGATCCATGAGCATTTTGTATGCTTTACCTAAATCCCCTTAAAACAAATGTTTGTCCAAGTCATGAGATACAAAATATGTATAAATATTTTTCGTAACTGTAAAACTTATTTGTAATTTATTTCCTTTTGTTCTGTATCTTAGTATTCTGTAGATACTACAGTTTGCTAAAATACTTGACATTAACATTAAATGTCAATGTTGTCGCAAGCAGAACTAAACGTGCTTTTGAATCTTTATTCAGGGACTAAATTGATTAGCAATTCGTTCTTTCTACAAAATGTCATCAGCTATGCGCCTTGACTCTCATTTTTATCATTTTGAGTAATAGTCTGTGTTTGTGTGTTTGAGGGAGATACGTAAAAGTTTGGTCGGTCGGTCAGGGCTATATGCAGAAGTCTTTTCTTGAGCCTAAACAACACAATTACAACAACGCTGACTTAGAAACATTGCAGTAGTTAAGGAATAAAAATACCGACATAAATGCTTATCCTACAATAATAAAATATTTTTCATATACGTTTGTTTGCCACGTCTGCCCCTGTGGAGAGACTCTACTCATAAAGGCAAAATCATGAAGCTCATCTAATAAAATTAAATTAAAAATTTTAAAAACCCCCGACATAAAAAAACATAAGCTACCTTTAAAAAGTAAAAAATAATAAAATTAAATTAATCCTAAAGTACCTATATGTATAAGTATGTATTAATATTAAAAAAAACTTGTTACTCTTAGTTTTAATTTCCCCCCAACGCGAAAAAAACATTAGAATTTATAAAAATACCTATATTATATCTAATATTTCAGATACTAGTTTCAGTCACAGATAGAAAGTTATTTACGTCTGGTATCTGAAATACTTACACATACTTTATTTGAGGTAACTTGTACATTACTGTGCGCCTGTATACCTGGCTGCCAAGACAGATGCAGACTAGAGCCGTCACGACGTGCTGATAACGCATGCGGTGCGCGTGGTGGTAGGTTTTCGACCCGTAGCTCCGCCTCATGCGCGCCACCAGCGCCGGTACAAACGTAGACGCCACGGTCGCGCTCCGACACGCGCCGTATGCTGAGCCGACCACCCTCCACAAGGAACCGCTCCGGTGCCAACGCGCTACCGTCTTTCTGTCGGAACACTGCCATAAGTACTTAAGCTAACGTGTTACTGCTCGCCGTCATAATTATGTACCTGCACCCCTGCAAGTACCTGTTTTCTCAAACCCGATGGAAAGTTCGTTATCATTGAACAGAAAAAAATGCAAGAAATGATTATGCAAACAAATTACTACACACCAAGTGAGGAAAGTGAACCATAAAAACCAATATATTGATAAAAAACTTAATATATAATACAACATTATATATACAAACTAGCTGACCCGACAGACGTTGTCCTGTACCACTTCTCAAATGTTTTGAAATAAATAATTTAGCTAAATAAACAATATCTAGATGACAGTTTTGTATATATATATATATATATATATATATATAATATATATATATATATATTATATATATATATAATGTGATTTTATTAATCTTTCCTTTGCTTGCCTTTTTTATAGCAATAAATTGACAAACATGCAAACTATAACATTATATTAAACATGCTATAGTACATGTGTGCACAAAAACTGTTGAGTACAAATACTTCAACTGTAGCTATGCTGGTTAATAAAATCTTATTGGGTACCTTTTACATTTTAATGGACTGTATGATTGTGTTATTTAATTCGCGCCAATCTCATAGGTTACTCACCGATATCGCTAAAATACACCATTCACTGAACAGATGTTTTAACACTGCAGAGTCCTAGCCTGAATATTCTTGGGATAAGCATGGCCGTGTGTTGTAGTGTACGACAGTGCAGAATCCGTGATATATATAAGTAAGATTAATATTAATTTACAAACGTTGTAAAAGCTAGCGGGCGTAGCTTAGTACTCGCGAGGCATTAGTCCGCCATTGCAATGAATAGGCGTTAAAAACAAGTAAGTGGTGTGCTGTTTTTTATATCGTAATAATAATTTTAAGAAACTGGTTTTCAACAATAAACCATTATGTACAATCCATTGTTAGGCACTGATGACCATAGCTGGTGCTGCATAAGCGCTGAGTAAAGCGGAGCACCTTGGTCCAGGTAATAGGCGGCAGAGCATCATGACAAGGCAGCGCGACGTCAGCGCCCAGCCGTGCCACGTGCAGGCTTTTCTCCGTGTCCACTGCGTTGGCCGCACTTCCCACCGGCTGCTGCACTCGCACACGCACTGCCGGCGACGCTCCAGCCGACCCCAGAGCGTTATACGGTGTGCACGAGTACAAGCCTTCGTGCGAAGAATCCACCTACACCACAGACCACGATTCAAAAGTTCATCAGTTCAAAGTCAAAAGCAGCTTCTATTCTATTAAAATCCATTCATTTGGATGTTCAGAAGTACTGTGACTTCTTTTTCATTTAATATTAATAATAAAACGAATCAGACGTAACTGTAGTTAGTACCTTTACGAGATCTTTCCCACGTACCTATAGAAATCGATCCAGCATGGCTGTCGCCATCTTAGAAGAATGTGCAGGGAAGTGGAACAAATATTTAATATTTGTGATGCTGATTATGCCTTAAAATCTTTTAGAATGATAAATAATAATAAATACAACGGATTGTTGGCATGAAATGCCACCTACTTAAACAAATTAGAACTTGTCCTTCAACTAGCGTTAATTTTCAGTAAATGTATTGATTAAAGCGTCCTCCAGATCTAATAAAACAGTAAATTAATACTTTAATTTAAACCTAGAAATAAGTGACTTCAAAATATTTGCGTCAGAAAGAGGATTTGCCAAAGAACCCAAGTTAAAAAATATATGTTCTGCCTGGGGTCTCCAAACACCCACATTCGAAATTGCATCAAAACGCGAGATTGCTCTTATCAGATTTTCCCACAGGAAAAATATATTTATGTGGTAAAACTGTATTCTTCGGGTCTCAAATTAGATATCGCTATTTCAACTTTCATCCCCTATGTTTATCTCTTTAAGAATTAATTTTTGAAATGATTTTTGATTTAAATTGTTCAAAATATAAGTATTTAGACTCAAAATAATGTACTTTAGAAATATATTTATCATTTTCTAACGCTCTATTTCGCATTAAAATTGTTGTTTCTCAAGCTATAGACTATCTGTTTTTATTTAAATGGGTGCAGCAGTTTTGACGTGAAAGCACAACAGTCAGACAGAATTACTTTCGAATTTATAATATTAGTAGGGAATAAGGATTTCGATTTTATCTGCACTAAGAACAATTCTTCCTATTACTTTATTTTTTGAAAGGATTTACATTAATTTTTACACAATAATTGATTCACTAAATTAATGCACTACTGATGCTCGAGTTACATTACTAATACACCGTTGTTTTGTTATTGTGTTTGTTTACCGCTTGGGAGCGTAAAGAGGATGTAATCGGTATATTTAAATGCCTCTCCGAAGCTTTTAAGTAAAATTAAACATCAAACACTTTTAAGTAAACTCGACCATTGTGGTATCTCTGCTGTTGAATTGTAACTTGTATTATGTATTTGTCTTTACAGGGTTAAAAAAGGTGTTTGTGAAAAATAATAAAACTCAGTCTTTTGAAGGGATATCCCATAATTGTGATGGACAGGTACCTCTGAGACCGATATTGAATCGATTGCTTTTCGTAATCTACACTAATGTTCTCTCGTACTGCCAGAAACAGGATTTCTGACACAATACTGTATGCAGTTGATTCTTCATTAATATATCAGATATATAAGGCAGCAATAAAGATCCTAACATTAGGTATATATGTTACACTGTCTATAAATAATAATATACCATCGAAAGTATTACCCCAATTCACTTTGATTAATATACAAAGTTACAGGAAAAGTCGTGCTAGATCCGTTAAAGTCGTGGAGTACCCATCATTTGTGACTTATTTCACTATGAAACACCCTAAACTTAACCCATTTCGACATATTCGACTTTTAAATTTTTTATTGAATATTTATTTATTTATTTAATCTTTTTCGCACAACAAGAATCAGATGTACAAAAGGCGGACTTAATGCCAGAGGCATTCTCTACCAGTCAACCTGTAAAATGTGAGAACCATTGTAGACGGTGTACGATTACAGAGAAGAAATAATATTAAAATACATTATTTATTAACGTGACAAATAAACAATTATACCTATGCAAATAAAGTGAGAATACTAGCAACGCATATATAAATATACATACATATACAATATATACACATATATAAACACACGCATACATACATTATATACATATACATATTGTTGTCATACCAATTTTAGACTGACTCCAGAAAATGTCTTCGCACATGTTTTTTGAATGATGCCTTAGTACTGGCCACTCTCAAACTAGGAGGCAGCTCATTCCACAAGCGAGTGGCGGACAGAGTGAATGAGTCTGACACAAACCCGGATCGATGAGGTGGGATTTTCAGAGTCATAGAGGCAGCGGAACGTGCCTCTATGACGGCTGAGCCCATGGTTGTTACCGAGCGTCTGAAACCTTTTTTTAAATAATTAGGAGCATTCGGTTCGAAAAATATGCTGAAAAGTAGGGAAACTAGTCTTAGGTTCCTCCGCTGGCGAATGGGTAACCATTTTAATTTTTTGCGAAACATGGAGATGTGATCATATTTACGCAGACCGAAAATGAAACGAATTCACTTATTGAGTAATCGATCTAATTTATTTAGAAGGTTTTGGTTCAAATCGGGATAACACACATCAGCATAATCAATTATAGGGAGAATTAGGGATTGCACAAGGAGAGTTTTGGTACAGGAAGGTAGGAAATTTCCGATTTCCGAAGGTAGGAATATTGCCGATTTTTAGACTTCTAAATTAATTTTGTTTATTTTGTGGGTCTTATTATCATTATTATTGCATGTTTACGTATGTAATAAGATGCTATAGAACGTCAATTATTAAAATAGTGCATAAGTTAATTGAACAGGCCGTAGTAGACAAGTTAAAGTTAAGAAATGAAAAAAAATATTAGAAAGTTCATTTTTCTATAACGGATATTACAAAAAAATAGTATGGCAGTTGTTCGGCAGTTGTGTTTAAAAATATCTACGTGATTGATAAAATATCTATACCATTTTATTCAAATGAACACTCCCTACTTCGTTTACTAACAAAAATAACTTCAAAAATATTGTATTCAATATGATTAATGTTTCAATGGTAATCAAACAAAACGCACCTGATTAAATAGCAGACTCCCGTTCCTGCTGTAAAAGACGCCGGGAACGTTGTAGGGGTCGAAAAGAAAACCGTCCTTCTCCCAGCGTAGATTGGTGAGCGGCGGGTTAGCGCTGAAATGACAGTCCAGGCTAGCCGGTTCGCCTAACAGCAGCACACGCTCCTCCGGAGCGTACACCACCTTCGCTTTGTCTGTTCACAATCAAATTGTTTGTAAGCCAACTTAGATTATGTTAAACTTCGTAAATTTATAGACATTCGATTTCTTTAAAACATTTCTTATTTAAAATATTTATTAATAAGATGCAGATGAATTAAATGGGCGTGAGTGTGATATGGAACTCTTTAATAGAGAGAGTTTTTTTTTATTTAATATAGAGGTTAAGAATCAGTGACTTCTGCTAAGATTATTTACCTATTATGCTGTTATATAGCCTATTAACTTCTATGAGAAATGTGACTGTATCAACAAAAAGAAGGATATTACGGGTACGAAGACACTGACATTGTACATCTAAAAATGCGGCGGCGGCAGCGGAATCAGAACCAGCGCGCACGCGGCACTCGTAGCGGCCCGCGTCGGCACCAACCGCGTGGCGAAGTACCAGGCTACCGTTGGCTGGTAACTCTGCACGCGCTGCTAGCTCGGGCATCGCTTGCAGCGACGCGCCGTCGCGAAACCACTGCACCACCGCATCGCCGCTCGCCGGTCGACACTCCAGTTCTGCGCGCGAGCCCTCCAACACCGTCACATTCATCGGGGGCGTTACTATCAAGTCACCACCTGCAATCATACGAATTCATCTAAGTGCTGATTAGTTCTGTTATATTTTAGATGATTTCTGTATTTCAATATTAATGTGATTCAATATTATCTAATTGAATATCCTTAGGATGTGAAAAGTAAATGCAGGTAATAGCGTGTTTAAAGAATAAGATTGAAGCATAAAGGAGACGTTTTTTAGGCCCCATTTTTTAGTATTTTTCTACACGTGGCAATACTGCACAAATCGATTTCATACGAAGACTACCCATTTCTAACAGGTAGAATAAGATAATCTAGAGGGAATTCGGGATCTCCCAAAACATTAAGTTGATATTTTTAAATATTTGCAACGGAACATTAAAAAACATTTTAGAGAGACTTTTCTATGCTCAGAAAAATTACGTCTCTCCCTTCCTCTAAATGAGACTCCTGGAATCCCAACTGACCGTCGACATGCAGGTAGTAGAAGGTGCCGTTGTTCCGCTCGGGAGGCGTGCGGTTTGGGAAGGCAACACGACATCGGTACAGCCCGGCGTCGGTCTCGCGCACGGCTGTAACGTTGAGTGAGCCGCGACCCAGACCCTGCTCGCCGTCAACCAGCCGGCGTAACCGCCCGCCCCAGCGATCTGCTACTCGCTCCACCGGCGAGCCGCCAGCACCACCGCTGTACCACGACAGTATCACTTCGCCCTGCAAACGCCAAATAACAAATTACGATGATGCTGAAGGCTCAGGAGGATCTGTAAGGACATAGTGTGGTAATTCCTTTTCCCTTTATTTCTAATAAGAATCCAAAACAGATATAAATTTAACAAAAAGGTAAACATTGACTTTGTGGAAATCTTCGATCTTGAATAAACTAAGAAATAATAGTAAACCTATAGTTAACTACTCACTAAGTTTGCGCACTAAGAGAGAGATCTGGATATGATAGAATTTATCTGTAAACATATCCTTTTATGCTAAATAGTTCATGTACTCAACAATGCAATTCCGTCAGACCAGGAAGAAAAATATAAGGAGGGAATCGGTATGTATAAACTATGGTAATTCTAACTCACGTTGAAGCCCACGGCGTCCGAGGCGAAGACAGTGGTTCGTCCTAATTGACAGGATGGCGTCGCTTAACCGGCCGCGGCCGCTAATTGTTAATGCCAGGGTTGCCAACCAATACTCCAAGTCTTTCATGGTATATTTTCGTAAGTGCGTTTTTATAAACCCCAAATACGAAACATTAACCACACGTTAAATGTGCTCTATGCTTAATTTTCACAAGCTTATCAGTTATGTAAAAAAATATCAGAAAAAAGACCCTGTCGACTAACGGGCATAGTTTCCATAGGAATAGAAAATTTTCCGCACTTGTAGTAGAAATATAGAAAATTAAAAAAAGTCGATCCAGATGAATTTCGCTGCGGCAAGATATTAGATTACATACCTACTCATTAAAAACGTTAATTAGAAGTACCTCACATCTTGCGGGAAACTAGAGACTAACTGATATTGATTAATGTTGAGTTAATTCTAAATCCAACAGGCCGTTTTCCTTCTTTTCTTCAGTTAGACTAATATATATATAATCACACCTATACTCGGCATACCTGCGAGGTAGGTAAACGTGTAATAAACATTCCTTTTTCACCAACCTTTATGACTTTATTTAACTAACCACAAGATCTAGTAAAATTTAATGACCAATAAAATGTAAATCGTCATCATAAAGTTGCACTTATAATTCATAATTATATTGGAATTTCGTTTGAAAATTATAGTCATACATTTTATAATTTATTAGATATAGTTTAAGCAGAATAATGAGCAGAAATAATCAAGTAAAACTTACGTGCATTATCTTCTTCTTCTTTTGGGTTTGATGGCGGTGCCCATACGTGCATTATCAAGAGACTTTTATTTAGCAAGTTAGCAAGTGATAAAAAGTAGTATTGACAAACAAGACATATATCAATCAATATATAAAAAATTTTTAAATTGACAACTGAATATGGCATAAGAAGGTTTTGGTATTGTCTCATAATATTCAACCATATTCAACACACCCCCTTACGAAAGTCTTCTTATTAAACTACGTTTAGTAGTTTCTTCATATATTCATGTTGTACACGAGGTAGTGCTTTCGTGAAGACATCGGCTTGATTCTCTGCACTCGAAACATATTTCATTTTATTTGCTGCGAATCTCGTGGGAACCACATGTACTATAGGCGACTGTTACCACTTACCATCAGGTGGGCAGCCTGCTTGTTTGTCAACTTTAGCAATAAAAAAAAAAAAAAAAAAAAAAAAAAACTCTATATCTCCATTTTGGACAACTTCTCTTATAAAATGTTCCTTTATATTTATACGAGTATGTTTCGAACGTGAGTTTATTATTGGATTGACAGCCAACTTTTGGGCGGCTTGATTGTCGTTCCATATAATCATTTTATTTGTTGTCTTCCCAATATCATTGAGCAAATTTTTTAGATAAATTGCTTCTTTTGACGCTTCAGTAATAAGTGCCATGTATTCGGCAAACAAAAATAGCAACAGTTCTACAGAAGCCGTGAATCTTTCGTGATTCCCAACTAATCAACCCTTTCGAATACTTGAAACAATCCGTCATAAGTCAGCATACCCGTGAATATTCTCCTTAGCTTTCTCGAACTGTATGCCTTCATCACTGCCTGCCTGCCCTTCAAATATTTTAACAATTGTTTTGCAGCTTGCCAGTGCTCATTTCCATAGCACTCGTTATATTGACTGAGATAACTGACTACAAACATGATGTCGGGTCTAGTTGCTACTGGAAGATACATGAGTGAGCCAATTAATATTTGATATAGGATATGACCCTTCTTTTCTACCTTAGGTAATCCTTTTATACCAATTTCAGATGGAGTACTTACAGGGTTACAATCTTCCATGTGAAACTTTTGTAATAAATGTTTTATATACTGTTTTTGTGTGAGTATTATTGAGTTTTCTTTTCTCTCTAATTCTAAACACAAACAATATTTCAAATCACCCAAAGTCCTTAACTCAATTTTTTCTTCTATTTGTTTCTTTACTTTATTTAATACTAGCTTTCTGCCCGCGGCTTCGCCCGCGTGGATTTCGGGATTGGGTGTATAGAGGGTTAAGGGTCATAGCTTTTGCCCACGGCTACATATACGCGGAAGTCGGTTTATGGTGCGAAGATTTTATCGCGCTTCCCGTGGGACTATCCGTTTTTCCGAGATAAAAAATGCCGCAAAACTCCTCAAGAATCACTCTATCTATTGATGAAAACCGCATAAAAATCTGTGCAGTAGTTTTTGAGCGAAGCCTTTATTGCGCATCCCGTGGGATCTGTCGATTTTTCCGGGATAAAAAGTAGCCTATGTTACTCGGGGAGAATGTAGCTTTCCAAAGGTGAAAGAATTTTTGAAATCGGTCCAGTAGTTTAAGCGTGAAGAGGTAACAAACAAACAAACAAACAAACAAATAAACAAACAAACAAACAAACACACTTTCGCATTTATAATATTAGTTGGGATATTTACATTTTTGTATGCTACTAAAATATCATCCACATATATACAAAGTATCATTCTCTCACCCCCTTTTGTATATATGTATATACAAGGATCGGTACTTGAGGATACAAAACCAATTCTTTTTTAATTCCTCATCTAATTTCAAATACCATTGTCCACCTGATTGTTTAAGTCCATAAACTGCCTTTTTTAGTTTACAAACTTTTTCTTCTTTTCCTTTCTGTAAATCATGTAGCATTATTTTAGCTTTATGTAGAATTTCTTTATCATAATCATTTTTAATAATATCACTATGATATTTTTCTAAGTGTTTTGGTATTTTCATGTATATATTTTCCTTAATATCACCATTTAGAAAAGCTGTACATATATCAATATGTTCTATTAACAGCCTGGTGGTACTTAATTTTGCTACTGGTGCAAAAATTTCTTCGTAATCTACACTTTTTATCTGCGTAAATCCTCTCGCGACTATCCTAGCTTTCTTTCTTGCTAACTTGCCAAATAAAAGTCTCTTGATAATGCACGTAAGTTTTTTTTTCTTTGAGTGTTTTATTTTATTTTATTTTGATATGGTATGTAAATACGCTTATGACACTGATATATGCTTTTGACACTTCTGAGTATCCAATAAACATTCCCGCAAAAGCCTTTGGTTCAAACTTTCTTCTGTTTTTATTTTTATATAAAACGTAAGCTTTTGCTCCGAATACATGTAAATGTCTTACACTCGGTGTTCTTCCAACCCATTTTTCAAATGGTGTCTCATTATTTATGTTTCTATTTATATTCCTATTTGACAAATAGTTTGCTGCAAATATCGCATCAGCCCATAATGATTTTGGTGCATTAGCTTCAATCAACATTGATCTAGCTTTTTCTACTAACGTTCTATTTTTACGTTCCGCCAAACCATTTTGTTCTGGCGTTCGTGGCGCACTTAACCTTCTCTGTATACCATTTCGTTTTAAATATTCATTAAATTGTTATAATACTCAGTTCCGTTATCAGTTTGTAAAAATTTAATTTTATTTCCTGTGTAATTTTCTACTTCCTTTTTATATTCTACAAATTTCTCAAAAACTTCATCTTTATGTTTTAAAAAATAAACTTTACAGTACCTTGTATGGTCATCAATAAATGTCACATAGTATCTATTTCCTCAAATCGAATTTGTTGGCATTGGTCCACATACATCACTGTGAACGATTCTATCTATCTAATTTATCTGTTGTTCTATATTCATTCACATTTATTTTAAAAGGAAGTTTGGTCATCTTTCCTTGGATACATACTTCGCATTCACCTACTTTTTCATTTTCAGGAAATTCAAGACCGTTTATATTTTTATTTTTTAGTGCTAACTTCATATCAAATTCATTCATATGCCCCAACTTCTTATGCCATTTCTTTATTTCACTTTCTACTACGTGTTTTGTTTCTTCATTTTTTATTCGTACATTATTAGGTTTTACATAATATAAGCCGTTTTGTTTGTATGCTGTCATACTAATCTTTTTGTCTGGACTTCTTACTGTAGCTTTATTATTAGTAAATAATACTGTAAAACCGTATTCAGTTATTTTTCCTACTGATATTAAATGAGTGGCTAAACTTGGAACAAACAGCGTATTATTCAAATTTGTTACACTTTCTTTAAGTTCTAATGTTACTTTGCCCTTTCCTTCTATTTTCGCTGTATAATCATTTGATGCCAATTTTAAGAAATCACACGTACTTTCTTTTTCTATACATTGCAAATATTCATTTTTATAACTCATGTGCGATGTACATCCGCTGTCTAAAATCCATTATTCTTTATCTCTATTTGTAAAAGAACATTCTTCCATATAATTATTTAATTCATTATTTTTGTTTTCTTTTTTAGTCACATATCTTATGTCATATTTATTTACATTATTTTTATTATATCTACATTCATTCGCTTTGTGGCCTCTTTTCTTGCATATGTGGCACGTGAACTTGAAAAAATCTTTCTTTCTATTTACATTAAATACCTCTTGCCTCTCTTCTTCACTTATATTTTTCCTTGCATTTGCTTCTTCAATAATTTTTATTTTTAATTCTTTAGAAGTCGGCAAGTTATCTCTTGATTCAATCGCTATTCTAAAATTTTCGTAAGCCGGAGAAAGGCTGTACAACATCATTATGCTTAGCAGCTCGCTATTTATTTGAATGTCCATTTCATTTAGTTTATCTACATTGTCCATGAAACTATTTAGATAGTCTCTTATATCTTCTCCATCCTTATATTTCGATAATATAAGTTGCTTTAATAATGTAGCTTTTCTTGCTGGACCTTTACTTTGATAAGTCTTTTTTAGAATATCCCAGACTCTCTTTCCCAGAATCTTTTGACGTTTTACAATTTTTCACTTGTTTTATTTCGGAAGCTGAAATAACTAAAAATAATTCTGATCTAGCTATTAAGTCCTGCTCATCATACTCACATTTTGCTGTTTCGCTATCCTGGCTTGATCTTCTTACCAGATACATAATCCCACAATTTATTTCGAATTAGTAAGGCCTGTGCTTGAATGCTCCAGCTGTCATAGTTGTCCTTTCGTAAAGGATTTATATGATATGATGTACCACTAGACATTTTACTTTTTACGTTTTTACCTATTTATTCATTATTTTGAGCTTGGTGGCCCATAACCTATAGTTTAAGTAGAATAATGAGCAGAAATAATTAAGTAAAACTTACGTGCATTATCAAGAGTCTTTTATTTAGCAAGTTAGCAAGTGATAAAAAGTAGTATTGACAAACAAGACATATATCAATCAATATATGAAAACTCTATAATAGACAACTGAA
Source organism: Scirpophaga incertulas (assembly GCA_036419045.1). Lineage (NCBI taxonomy): Eukaryota > Metazoa > Arthropoda > Insecta > Lepidoptera > Crambidae > Scirpophaga > Scirpophaga incertulas. The sequence continues at coordinate 24,815,425 of CM071627.1, read as the reverse complement.
TATGGCATAAGAAGGTTTTGGTATTGTCTCATAATATTCAACCATATTCAACATTATACCTTTCATATACGCTTCGCCCAAATGTAAATCTTTTGAAAGATGATTTTTTGAGGTTGGATTAAGTGGCGGTATCTATTGCCAATTCGATCGATAAGAAGGTACATCTTTTTAACCAATATCTCAATGACTTGTGCAATTTTAATAATTAAAAATTCTTACTAGAATCGACCTGCACTTTGGCTGACACCTTCAATTAAAAAACATATGCAGCGTCGAGAAATTTTTATCTTACATAAAATCTTTTTTATTAATCTCTGCAATAAGCTGCGTAAGGATGTTAAATGCAGCAACATTCATGTTAATTCATGCATGACTAAAATATTATTTTTATCCAGTGTCCTCGCTAATCATAATTTTCACGTAACGTCCTAGGATTGGTAAAAATAATTCTATATCTGCACTCTTTCAATCTGCACACAAAATAATATTGTGCACAAAACAGCGGTTACACAAATTGACTCTCAGATTCTTCACTTGTTTGTTCCGTAGTGCAGTGCATTGGTCTTGTTTACGAGTAGGTATTTTTTTTCAAATTTCTAGCAGACATTTTACTATACTCATAATATAAGGTACGTTTCCTTCGAATCCACCTTCATTAAAACCTCATCTGGAAGGCACCTTTTCATGATGAGGAGACGCTGTCACTAAAAACTATTATTATAAGAGGTTATTAACTAAGGCAAGCACACCGTTCGAGCCGCCTCGATTGGTCTGGGGTCATAACAATAATACTAACATATCACTGCAACACTTGGTTGCTATGGTGACCATGGCAATTCTCAGCGTTTCTTCTTTTGAGGGAAAAGTCACTGTCAACTTGTATGAAATATAAGCGAAGATCAATCTTCCTGTTCAATTCTAGTGCAAATTATCAATTAGTGAAAAATCAATAAATCAAAAAATGTGACTATATTTCATTCAAATCTTGCACATGACAACCAATTATGAAATCTTTAGAACTAATAATTATAATCAAATGGATTTATAACGGATAAGAGCGTCGTTGATTCTGGTATCCGCACTAGGTCGATTACAATCCGGACCCGGGTTCGGTCCTGCATCATTGTATGTTTTGCTTTTTGGATTTCAAATATTTATTTTATCTGACGCTCCTACTGAGAAACAAAACGATGTGATGCAGCCTGCATTCACCTGTGACAAAATTCGAAGATGTATGTAAAATCGACAAATGAGCCAGTGATTAGAACTGGTTAAGGTAAGTTGATATTGTTACGAGCTGGGGTCAGTAAATTAAACGGCGGTCTACCAAAACACTGAACCTTTATTAATTAGTACACTAACTTCACTGAAAGCACTGAAAGTCGCTTCTTAGTTCTCCAATATCACTTAGATGTTTTCGCACTGTATCGCAAAACAATACTCTCCCCGGCGGCCGGACACAGCCTTAGGTATATAGTCCCCTAAGATACTTGCCACTCTTGCCAGAACATTCGCGGACACACTCGAATGTGTAGTCCAATACGTCGCGCGTTCGAGACGTTTCGAGTATAACTGTCTCTTCCTTGTGCTATCCTTGTCACACAATACTCGAATATTCCCGTACTATCTTTCTCGAATATTCTGAGTTTGTCTATCTCTTTCTAATGATGTTTTCTCATTCTAATACTTCTCGAATGTTCCAACTATATCTGTCTCTTTCTACTATTGCTATCTCTTTCACTCCTATTGAAATTTATGTCCTTTTACTGAAGTAGGCTTAATGGCTCATAAGGGGTCCTGAAAACGCCTGAAAACGGTTTTCAGGTTATTGCGGCGTTGGATAGAGGGTAGCCTGAAACGTACTGAAAACATGTTTCAGACGCCTGAAAACTACTGTAACTTGGGTGTAATTTAGATTTTTTAGTATGTGAAAGAGCTACTTCTGAAACGGCTTGAAATGACGTTTCAGCCTGCTGAAAACGTTTCTAAGTCACAGAAAATCACTTTTGAAGTTGTACTAAGCCACCGGCGTAACAATATCCCTCTGAGCTGTGATAATGATTATGAAACGGATTTGTAATATTTTCATCATCATAAGTGTCATCTATAATCTTTCTATTTACTGTCGTTTAATTTCACTCGCCTAAATTGTGTCGTCGTAAATAGTTTAGTAAATAAATGTATTCAAATGAAATAACATTTGGAACACAATTTATTTCACTTAGCAGAATATATACGTAGATATTGAACCGTTTAGGACGACTGAAATTAGGCAGATGGAATGACTGGTTATAAATGTTGTGAATATAAACTCCATGCCTATATCATAGAGCAGCTAAAGCACAACGTTTTAAAAATAAACTAAACAATTACAGTTGTTCAATTGTTTCGCTTAAGATGGCTGTTTTTTATTCCATTTTGCCTTTTATATTAATTTCCTAACAATAAAGGTCTATTTTCTGCAGTGATAATATTGTTGAGTTTTTGTCTGTAGCTGTACTAAATATGACCTATGGTCTATTCTGTATTATAAAAGTATAAGTGAGACGCAAATCACTAAGAAGAAAAAATATATTGAGATTGTTATTATTAAAAAATATTTATATGCTGCTTACATTTATTTACATACTAAAATCTATGCAAATCTAGTAATTAAATGTAATATCTAATAGGTAGTCATAGATTAAATTAATTTCCCAAAACATCACAATTTTTAAGTAAAAATATTTATCGGAGATATAAATTGCTTAACAATTTTATTACTAACTCATGAAAAATCACAATAGTTGAACGACAAAACTATTTACCACCACTCCACTCCGGCTACTATTGTCAGAATGCTACTGTCACTTTTCAACTCATCATTTACTTCGATCAACGATTACGATCATTTACTTTGGTCACACACTACCCAACCCACCGTCACAAGTTCGTCATTGTTTTCCTATTACATACCTTTCACTTAATGCAAAAACAGCTATATTTGCTGATATAGAACAAGCTTACAGAACAAGTGGAGCAAGTCCAGCAAATTACCATATTTTCCGGAATTTGGAAAACTTACAAACAAAAACATACAACTCCGATACGGTAGTCCAAACCACCTTCAAAGAGTTTGGTTCTCACCCGCATAGATTTTTTAGTAAAGGGATCAATGAAGTACCTATAAGATGGCAAAATTACCTAGATGACAACGGTGCATACTTTGATAATCCCGTACAAAACGCCAATTTTATATCTATCTATCTAAAGATCAAAAATATTTTTTCTACAGAATATTCATTTTTCATGGATAATTTCAATATATGTATATTACTTATTTAATCTAGTATTTCGATCAATTTCATAAAAATCCTGTAACGTGTGCGTGGAACAAAAGATAATTGCCTGAGATCGCTGCGTCGTATCGTGTCAAGTGGGTCCCACGCGCGCCGCCCGCCCGTACTGCGCCTCTCATACTGTCACACATATCCTACCTATTTTAGAAATAAGGACACTTTAAGCTTCTTTATAATGTAATGCAAAATCTATGTGCATCGCGTTCATGCGTATATTTATTATACGATTTTCTAATTCAGTCTTCAGAGCCCCCTAGCGGCAAAATGCGTCGTTAACTTTTTCTAAACGTTGTTCTGAATCAGCTCGTCAAGGAGAACAACATATCCAAAAAATATGCTGATTCTGCCGGAAACCACGATTTTCTAATACAGACTTGAGAGCCCCCTAGCGAGAAAATGAGTTGTTAACTTTTTTTGTGACCATGACATTTTTTGCTCAGCTCGACCAGGAGAACAACATATCCAAAATTTAGACCTGGGTCCCGAAAACCACTTGGCCATATAAACAGTATCATCTACAGCTATACATTTTATAAGCCTTTATAAATACTCTTTTTTTCAATAAAAAAGTTTTTGTAACTTTTACATTTTAATTAAATTTTTATTTTTATATTTTCATCCTAGCATTCCAACTTGGGTGAGTAGCGTACCTACTCGCGTCTTCAATACGGCACGATGAAAATGTAAAATGGTACAATATTAACATATATTTTTCAATATATATATATATATATAACTTCAACTTCATCATACCCGAAGGCAAAACGCCTAAAACATGGCACAGGGGTCTAGTGGCACTTTTTTTTAAGACATATCATGATCTTGGATCATGTATGTTCTGAAGAGTTATCACGAATCGCGTGGCGCTTAGTTTTTGTGACTGTCAGTCTCCCAAATAAGCCAGATTCTAAAAGAACTATACAGATGTTATCATCGACTACATAGATACACTTGTACAAAATACCAAAATTTTACCTACCAATATGCTTAGCGTTAATGAACTAGCCCTGCCTTCTTTAGAACACGAACTCAAGACCGATACAACTCCAGCGATACTACATCATATCGCTGAAGTTATTCACAACTGCACTGGTGGATAAAGATATAAGCTTTAACAAAATAAATTTACTTTCATCGTCATCATTATTTCAGCTAGTAGTCGCCCAATGCTGGACATAGGCCTGCCCAAGGATCTACACTGGTTGGTGTTGCGTTGCTTGAGTCCAGTGCCTTCTTGCAGTCCTCACCAAATCGTCTGCCCATCTAATAGAACGCCTACCAACGCTCCTATGTCGACATATGCCTTTCGGCTACAGCGGCTGCATACCCCGACTGTGACGAGCCGGCGGTTATGTGGGGCTCTCCTCCCCAGAAGGGGGAGGCCTACCCACTAAAAACCTCAGGGATGGCCTTCCTCAGGCATGTAGGGAGCCCCCGGGAACACCAAGCTACTTCCGGGAACCCCCAGCCTCCGCTCCCCCGCCGATACAAAGGAGCCCTCCTCGCCCTCGCCCTCTACAATACTTCCCCCGATCTCCACCACCAACGACGCCCCGCGGCCACGGAAGGGCGTGGTCTCTCCCGGGTCGCCGCATCCGCTGGTGCGATATCCTCGCGCCCGCCGGCGACCCGCAGCGGCGCCGCAGCTGTGCTACCGAGCCCGACGCCGCCGCCTTCGAGCGGGATCGGCCATCTCCCGACCCCGCTCGGCGGCCTCCTTCTGGAGCATCACTGCTTCACAGAAGGAGGCCACAGCCCTCCAACCTCCCTCGCCGGCGGAGACAGATCTCGCCCGATCTCTGCGACCAAGACTCGGCGCTCGGAGGCCCACGCGGGGCACTCCGCCTGCGTGTGCTGGGCCAAGTCGGGGTCGGATGCGCAGTGGTGGCAATGTGTCGATCCCTCCCGTCCTATTCGACACAGATACTGAGCAACGTGCCCTGCCCACTGCCATGTAAGGCTCGCAATTCTTAGAGCTATTTCGGCGACTGTGATTCTTCTGTGGATTTCATCATTTCCGATACGATCACGCAGTGAAACTTTGAGTATAACCCTCTTCATTGCCCTTGGTGACTTTGAGCCTAATTATAAGATCAATTTTAGGTGGCTAGGTTTCAGTTCCGTATGTCATCACTGACAAAATAGACGAATTAAAGATTAGTCTTGAGGCACTGCGGTAGATGGACCAGAAATATGCCGTGTAATTTCCCGTACGCTGCCCAGCCAAGTGGAACCCCTCGATTGATCTTTTTCTGAAAATTGGACCTTCTTTGTTGAACTATTTGTCCCAGGTCAACATCCTCAACATTAAGTTGTAGGCGAGTGTAACTACTTCCAGTGTATTTCTCCAACCTTTCTCTAACATTTTTGCAGTGAGTGCTACATGGGAATTCGACATGATTTTTGTCTTTATAGGTAATTCGCCTATTAAGAAAAATAAATATCGCTCATAATTTGATTTCATTCTTTTAAAAGTCGTATATTTCCTACTTGCCTAAGTAGGAAATATACCACCTTTAAAAAAAAAATATAATATTAATACAACTTTTTAAAAATTTTGATTTCACATTTACGTTAGAAAGATTCACATCGTAACATTATAAAGAAGAAAGATGGGCTTGTTTGTTTGTATTGAATAATCTTAGAGACTACTGAAACAATTTTAATGAATGTTGTTGGTGTAGGGATAGTTTCAGACCCGTGGAAGGACATGAGTATTTTTGCTAAAGAAAAATATATGTTACCTACAAAAAATCCGATAAAAACAACTGATCGGGTTCTGTTGTAATTTGGTCTGGGTTATATGATTGGCGACTCAGGAAAAAGTATATGATAATTTTTACCGCAGGAAAATATATGTTTTCTAAGGAAAACCCGATATAACACGAACAAACTGGCGGAAAGCTAGTATTATATAATATGTGATAGAAAAAAAATATGTTTCAAATATTCAGCTCAAGCTCAGCTCGAATCCAAGTCTCTTAAGTGCTCTATTCTAAACCTACTGTCAAACGCAGTTTAATAGGCTAGTGAAGGACAACAGACAATGGAGACAATGGCTGGAGCATTGAGTCGTGTCCTGCCCGCACCCTCAGTGCTTACTACAAATCGCCTCACCTATGTATGTTTCATTAAATTTCCATTAGTGTATTAATAGCATTCTTTCATTTTTACTGAAGGCTCCTAACCATCGACCAAGTCTGATCCTGGAGCGATTACTAATATAGTTAATACCTACCTAATCTTTATTCATCATCATCATCTCAGGTGGACGTGGTCTCCACTCAAAAACCTTTTTGCCCCATCGACCGTCCAATCTTCGTGCTATGTGGCCGGCCCATTGCCACTTCAGCTTACTAATCTTATGGGCTATGTCAGTGACTTTGGTTCGTCTACGGATCTCCTCATTTCTGATTCTATCACGTAGAGAAATACCGAGGATAGCCCTCTCCACAGCTCGCTGAGTGACTTTGAACCTTCTAAAAAGGGTTTTTGTGAAGTACCACGTCTCAGAGCCGTAAGTCATCACTGGTAACACACACTGGTTGTAAACCTTTGTTTTTAGACACTGAATAATGTTGGACGAAAAGACATTTCGTCATTTACCGAACGCTGCCCAGCCGAGTTGGATCCGTCTACTGACCTCTCTCTGAAAATTGGACTTACCTAATCGGACTGCCTGTCCAATAAATATATTCGTCGACAATTTCAAGGTTAAAGTTCCCAACAGTTGGTGCGGTGGGTGCAATATGGACATTACACATTACCTTTGTTTTGTCCATGTTCATTTTAAGGCCCACTTGTCAGGAAACTTTATCGAGGCCATCGAGCATTCGTCCTAGATCTTCCAACGATTCAGCCATAACTACTATGTGGTCAGCAAATCGAAGGTGAGTGATGTACTCGCCATTGATGTTAATGCCGTGTCCCTTGTCATTCCAGAAGCTTGAAGGAATCTTCCATAGCGGCGGTAAACAGTTTCGGAGATATGACATCTCCTTGTCTTACCCCCATTTTTAAAGGAATTTCCTTCGTGCAATGCTCCTGTACTCGGACAGACATACTGGCGTTATTGTACAAACACTTCAACACCTCGATGTACCGATCGTCAATACCACATCGCTGAAGAAATCTGAGACGCCGAGGTATACAGCTATCCATCTCCTCCTCAGAACCTATCTATCTCCCGTAGCACCTCTGACTTGTTCGAAGTCACGTGCCCATCTTCGGTCTTCAGCTTCGTTAGCTGGCTTTGCCCAATAGACGCGTCTCTCGCAAACTTTGAGACCTTGGTTCCGCTCGATAGTCTCCTTAATACGCTGAGTATTAAAGGAGCGTATATCGTGTCGACTTTTATTTGTTTATTGAGCTGCCTATATGAGTCAGCGTCATCCGAAGATTGCAGCGTCATAGAACGGCGATCAACCATGAGGTACCGGGTGTGGTCGGATAGTTTTTAGGTCTATTTTTACGGTGGGTTTTAAAGAACTTAGACCCTATCGAATGGACAGTTTCTACCAGCCTGCTATTTATATCGTCCACTGATGTGCCGCTGTCTAGCCATTTAAAGCGATTTGACAGTTCGAGTTGAAAGCTCTCGGGGTTTTGGATATGTATATTCGACGGTCGAAGCGTAGACTTCATCATACGTGCTCTCTCCAGTTTGACAGTGATATTTAATGTGCCACAGACAATTCTGATGGTACGATGTCTGTGGTAGTATTGTAGTTTGTCAGTACTGTGACGAACTTAGAATACATGTGTCAGCGCTCCCTGTCTTCCTGTTTATATCGTAAGATCCACTTAATCTACAACTAACACGTGACGAAATACCAGTACGTAATACATTTCTAAGGCTTTTCGTCTAAAAGGATGACGATGCAAACCCGTTCTTAAAAGAAAGCTCTTATTTTCCGTAAAATTAGGCTTTTCTTATTGAAAATACTTTATTTATTATACATAACTAGCTTTCTGCCCGCGGCTTCGCCCGCGTGGATTTCGGGATTGGGTGTATAGAGGGTTAAGGGTCATAGCTTTTGCCCACGGCTACATATACGCGGAAGTCGGTTTATGGTGCGAAGATTTTATCGCGCTTCCCGTGGGACTATCCGTTTTTCCGAGATAAAAAATGCCGCAAAACTCCTCAAGAATCACTCTATCTATTGATGAAAACCGCATAAAAATCTGTGCAGTAGTTTTTGAGCGAAGCTTTATTGCGCATCCCGTGGATCTGTCGATTTTTCCGGGATAAAAAGTAGCCTATGTTACTCGGGGAGAATGTAGCTTTCCAAAGGTGAAAGAATTTTTGAAATCGGTCCAGTAGTTTAAGCGTGAAGAGGTAACAAACAAACAAACAAACACACTTTCGCATTTATAATATTAGTTGGGATTAGCAAAGAAGGTCTTATTGCTGTAAATTATCTATATTACTAGTATCATCTTCCTACAATTAGAGGTAAGAGAGCCAGTTCGACAGTCGTCGAAAAATAGTTCTGAAGTTCCCTTCAATCTTCCAACTTATCGTCACCAACAAGAAAGATAGAAGTCTCATACTTGGCGTAGACCTAAAGTACTGAAAAATATTTTCACATAAATGAACAATATATACAATTGGAGGCCAGGTGTTAGACAAACGAAATAAAAACAAACATTGAATAACAGAGTTACGTGAGCAATAAATTGCAAAACAGTCGCATTATGGCCAGACAGTGACACACACCTACGGACATCACAAAAGACAAAGATTGTTTCCGGCTCTTAATCCCAATTAGGGAACACCAAGCCGCAAGTTCACGCGCAGCAAGTAAGACGCGACTAAGTGTGTCAGCGTAGTCGCTACCGCCACCACAATGTTGACCGCACGAGCACCTAATTAAATTACATATACCTCGAGAGTCACTGGAGAGGTCACATCAAAGCCACAAATATGATAACCTGAGGTCTTGCTAGATACTCACACTATGTTATCTATCCTTTCACACAAAAGAAGTACAGAACATACATTTGCATGCTATGCAGATTCATGGTCTAACGATAATTCTAATACATCAAACCTAACAATATACATTATAAAAGTATTCGCAATGACAGTAGACCTGAACGATATGATTGGAGACTTAAATAAAAGTGTAAAACCTACATTTTATATAGAAGTTTTAAGTAAAGTTTTTCTTATTTATTTAATACAAGTAAACTCTATGAATATTTTCCAGACAAGTTTTTCTATATCTCTTATTGGTTTCAGAGATACAGTAACTTTTAATGAGCCATATTAGCAAATGGATTTTGTCACGACCACCGAGTAAGTCGATAAAATTAATTGCGCATATTAACAAAGCTAACTTATTGTGGGGTTGCGATGCGATGATAAAAAGTATTTCTATACTACAAGAAAGAGCAGTTTCCGCTATATATAAATTAAAAGCAAGGGAATCTCTGAGAATTAATATAAAAACATTCATATTGACCTTATAATTATGAAATACATTAATGAAAATTTAATTAATAAACACGAAAAATAAAAGTAAAATTGCCGTCCCAAGGGATACGCTGCAAAAAACGAGAGGATCTTATATGGGAAAATGGAGAGGCTTTTACAACAATTATTTTTTTCCAGTAGCGTAGCATATTTGACGTGCACCAGTGACAGTAAAAATCCTATCTGAAAAAAAAAATTGTTTTTGAACTAAGGTTCACAAATTCATTACATACTCGTAACAAATTTAAAATCTCTTTATTTACGAAAGCCTGCACTAAAGTAATTAATTGGTTTAATACACTTCATATTTAATACCACAACTAAAAATGAATAAGCATATATTCTTTATCTACTATCATGCTATTAATCCTCTATAAAAGAACCTATAACAATTAGCTTATTGCCAACATTAAAACACTCAATGATATTATAATCATTACATATATCATCCAAACGCGTGATATTATGAATTTCAAAAAAAGAACATTCTCATGCAACGTCATTTTCACCACCAGATCACAAAAATTTTTAAAAAAGAACATTAAATTGTAGACTAATTCGTAATTTATTTTACATGCTTCGCAATTAGACTTTTCTTGAATTTACATAGTTCTTACAACACTGTACAACACCCTATGGTATGAGAATCTTTTATAGAGGATTCACATCATGATTGTAGATAAAATAGGTATTAAAACACTCATGTGATACTATTATTAAACCCATATTCGTGTTTTAATACCCCTGATTATACAACAGTTGCATAAATAACTATTATAGTCACTCGATTGTACATTTAAACATTATGAGACTAAAGAGGTCATGTTTATATGAAAATAATATGAGCGTGTATTTTATTTTTTAAAAAGAATATCTCAAATGGATCACTCTTATTAGTTCAATTTGTCTAATATAACAATTCTGAATATATGTATCTTATATACAATATACGTAATTCTTTTGTCTTTCATTAGACTAGATTAACGTATATTATAAACAATGACAAATATTTCAGACCAAATAACGAAAGGGTTCGTACCAGCAATTTATGATTCTGAAACATATCACTTTACTATCAGAACGTTTAAAAGATGCCATCATCAGAAAACCTCGAAAATGCGTTTGGTTTTACTCAGCACATACTAATACTATTCTCGTTAAGTTGGTAAAATGTTCCTTGACACTAGCGCCAATCGTTTCATATTACTCACAACTTATGCTTGTAGTTTCATTAAAATCAAGACAGTCACAATCATTACATTACAATATAAATATGTTCCAAGGCTGTTGTCTGTCACGCATTATATATTATCGAAATCCTGATTGAGAAGCTATGATAAGTAATAAAATAGTTGGGATATAGCTGTGAAACCAATGATTTTACAGTCTATTTTGGTATTTGTTAGCAACCAAGGAATAATTAAATAATTTCTGAGGAGTGTTAAATTATTACTAGATGTCACTAATATTTGGTCTAACGGAATAAAGACGAAACCTAGCAAGTGTTATTATCCATGTCTGAGTAGATAAAGCATTAAATTCCCGTCATATAATCTAATACATCTTACACCATCATTGAAATCAATTTTGATAGCTTTCTAGACAACAATAAACAAGGTAAATGAACATCCTATAAGCTATATTTAAAACAACAGCTTTACTATAATTTATTTAATATCGCTAAATAAGCCTTTCTATAAGTATGATAGATACGAGTATCACAAGAAGAAAGATTGAAGTCTTGATTAGGACTAACACATTCAACCAATCCATAGACATTGTTCCCCAAATTGTCAATATCTTAAATGTGCTTAATTTTTCGATGAAACTTAAGAAACCATGGAGCTCTACAAGCATCAGAGTTGCCAAATCATATATCCTTGAAACGATATGAACGACGATATTATCACATCTCTCCCGAAAGAAAGTCACACGTGATTTGTATCAAGAACGACTACTCCGTTCTTTATGAATAACTTAAAAGTTTGTTTATTAGAGACTAGCTTTTGCCCGCGACTTCGTCCGCGTGGAATAGTGACTTCCGGCAGATTTTTGGTTTTTCCCACATAGATCATGTATAGAGGAATAATTCTTTCATACATATTTTTTGTGTATCTTGAACCGTTTTCGCAGCGCACGCAAAGAAAGCTTCAAAAATGAATAATTTTCCCCGTTTTTTACACATTTACCGCTCTGTCTTTGCTCCTATTGGTCATAGCGTAATGTTATTTAGCCTATAGCCTTCCTCGATAAATGGACTATCCAACAAAAAAAGAATTATTCAAATCGCACCAGTAGTTTCGGAGATTAGCGCGTTCAAACAAACAAACAAACAAACAAACTCTTCAGCTTTATTATATTAGTATAGATCAGAAAAGAGTTTGGAAGCGAGTGGAATAGAAGTCATTTCGTGAGCACGATAAAAATTATAGATACAGGATACACGCTATGAGGCTAGTAATGCATAATGATTAGACAACATTGAGAAATATTGTTGATCTCTATAAAAGTAATGGTAACTTGCATTGTGGACTCAGGAATAGGTACTATAATTAGACAAGCAAAAAAATTTCTGACACCGAGATTTTCCGCACCTTTTGCAGATAAACACATAATGTAACATATATTAATTACTAAGTCTATTGTTTTGTATTCATCAATCTAGTATTATATTGACTTGATTGATGAATACATGTACAACTTGTTAATTAATGCACTTTTTTATTATGCTACATTACATTGTAGGTATGTTATTAAATATGTGGATTATATTATATTATTATTTTGTATATTTTTCCTTAATTATCAATGCATTTCACCACTCTACTACTTCCACTGCCATAGGATAACTGGAAGAAATCTCTGTCAAAAATTAGTCCACCTAATATAAATATATTTATATACTTAGCTTTGTTATAATTCAATGTTAATTAAGTAATACTTTATCCGGAAAATGAAAACAACAAAACTGAAATGAATAACAATGAATATAATACGTATAGCAAGGGCAAATATTTAGCAAAATTACACTTAAAATATCGTACTCGTAAAGAATCCAACATTATCTTTTACATCGTGATACTGAATAATTTTAACTTTTGTGTGATAAACGCCATTATCGACGGGGTGTTAATGTGAAAATATAACTTACATCTTTCTCCCATTGCAAGTGGTATGGTATCTCGGTACCGAAGGGAAAGTCCAAGTGGCAATTCATAACAGCGTAACCGCCCACACTGGCGTGTAACCGTTCAACTTCCAACGGCAGAAGCGAGGCGTGCGCCACTACTGCCAGTATCCACCACCAACACCACAACATGTCGCGAACAAGCGATTACAGTGACTGACAGACTATAGTTGAACGAGGCGCCCGCGCAGGATCCCCGCCTCCTACGCCACTATTCCCAGTTAATAGCTTACTGCTTTTGTTAGCCACGTTACGGTACACGATCTTCGCTTATCGTCATTTAGGATCTAGATTAATCTATGATGTCTTCAGAATGTAACTTTGACTGTATGTCCTACGTATATTGAAATATATTAAATAATGATCTTATGATTTTATAAACAATGGCCTGGAAAAAAACTGAACTGATACTACGACGACATTTTGTTAAACCTATTTCTTGTTTGAACATAGGAATATGATCTGGTCACCAAAATAGTACAAAAGAACCTGGTACCCGTATGTTTCGACGCCATTTTAAAGACGGTTCAGGTCAAAAACCTTTACCTGAACTTCTTTTTCTCTCAAAACATCTAAAAATCTTATTTAGGTCTTAAGAGAAGCTCTTAGTTACATAATATAACTATAGTCTTAGTTTCATGTGGCAAATTTAAACGTTATATTGTAGACATAGGGAATATCCAGGTTTACTTTAAGATTACAGTGAAAATTGACAACTGTTGGATAGTTGGCATAAGTTGATTTTGTGCCGTGCAATATTATATCCGTGAACTAACCTACCGCCTGCAACTTTAAAAGGTACAGGTCCGGCCTCACGGAATACTGTACTCATATGTGATAATTTACCTAGTATCATTTACTACTACCTCTGAACCTTTTTTTTTTGTTCCGCTGAGGAAAATGCATTAAATTGCATACCCCGGTTGCGAAGAGCCGGCGGTTATGTGGGACTCTCCTTCCCAGAAGGGGGAGGCCTACCCCCTAAAAACCTCAGCGATGGTCATCCTCAGGCGTTGTAGGGGGCCCTCAGGATCGAGTGTCGCATCTGAAGACCCCCGGCCTTTGCTCCCCTGGGTGCGCTAGGGGAGCCCTTCTCGGGGAGGAGTGATCTTGCCACCTCCTCCCCTCCAACCTCCTACGACGTCCCGGGTCGCCTCCACGGGCGCGAACTGCGTCGCGCCCGCCAGCGACCCCTGGCGGTGACTGATCTTGCCCGATCTCTTCGACCAAGACTCGGCACTACCTCTGAACCTAGTATCAACTACCTCTGAACAGCATTCAACAAAGAGCGATTCGATCTTTGACTGCCAGGATATTTCGAATCGTAATTCGATTCATTTCGAGGCTTGACTCCATAGCGCTGCAAGGTGTACCTTGTTATGCATCTACTATCGAATGTATTACGGGGTGCTCCGCAACAAAACATTCACCTTCATCATCTAGATCAGGGTTTCCCAACCTTTATTTCACTGAGCCTCCCCAATTCAAAATAATATTCTCTGCCCCCTTAGTTTAAAACATCAAAAACACATATTTTTTTTACAACTAAATTATTCTTTGAATTAAAATTAAAATACAGATATTGTAGATATTTATGTTTTAAGATAGAGAGAGATATATATATATCTACACTTGAAAACCATTATTACTTTCACTTTAGGTAATATCCTAGTCTTAACAATTTAAAAGTAAGGGTAATTTTTAAAAAAATAACAACCGAAACAACCCATATACGATTTACCGAACTGAAATCAATCAGAACACGGAACGGTTAATTATCTATAGGACACCAATCGCACGTCCGTTGCGCACGAACCCGTAGCAAAGAGTGGCGGTCGAGGCGAGCTGTTGTCTGGCGGGGCTTGCGATTGCGCCACCGGTTGTGACGTCACTGAGTAGAGGGGCCGGGCAATGGAAAATTCTCTAACACGGCCTCTCCTGACAGCTGAACGTCCTCGTCAGCCAGGTTCTCTCCGGTCTGGGCATCTCTGTTCACCGCAGCCTGGTCTTCTTGTTCCATTGTTTATTATTTTTTTTGTTACTTTGTAGCCCATCCACTCTAACCAGATCGCAAGCGTATCGGAGCGTAGAACAAGCCGCATTATCGAGGCGCGCGCGCGGGGTTCGCCACAATGTCGGGGCAAAAACAATAGTCACGATGTCGGGGCGAAACAATAGCCACAATGTCGGGGCAAACAAATAGCCACAATGTCGGGGCTAACCTATGGCCACAATGTGGGCGAACAATAGCCACAATGTCGGGGCTAAACAATAGCCACAATGTCGGGGCTAACCTATGGCCACAATGTCGGGGCGAAACAATAGCCACAATGTCGGGGCTAAACAATAGCCGCAATGTCGGGGCTAAACTATGGCCACAATGTCGGGGCGAAACAATAGCCACAATGTCGGGGCTAAACAATAGCCACAATGTCGGGGCTAACCTATGGCCACAATGTCGGGGCGAAACAATAGCCACAATGTCGGGGCTAAACAATAGCCACAATGTCGGGGCTAACCTATGGCCACAATGTCGGGGCGAAACAATAGCCACAATGTCGGGGCTAAACAATAGCCACAATGTCGGGGCTAACCTATGCCACAATGTCGGGGCGAAACAATAGCCACAATGTCGGGGCTAAACAATAGCCACAATGTCGGGGCTAACCTATGGCCACAATGTCGGGGCGAAACAATAGCCACAATGTCGGGGCTAAACAATAGCCACAATGTCGGGGCTAACCTATGGCCACAATGTCGCGGCGACACAATAGCCACAATGTCGGGGCTAAACAATAGCCACAATGTCGCCGTCGCAGGCCAGCGCGTGCAGCAGCTGGTCGCGCTGCGCGGCCACGTTGTTGCGCCAGCACGAAGCGCCAGTGCCGCACGCCGCCGCGCCTCTGAATCATATGTTCTGCGGCCGTTTGCGTCAACAACTATAAGAACATGGCGTAGCCATTCGATTCCGGCAATGGACCCAAAACATCCATATGAGGGGTATCAAACGGTGCATCAGTTAGGGCCTTTACTTTAGCATGGCTCGGTCTAACCTGACCTTCGCTAATGCTTCTGCCAAGGTATTCAATTTTCGTACACAGAAAAGCACACCTTTTTAAATTAATCGAAAAGCCCACAATTCAATTGATAGCGTCACGTATGCTTTCAAGTTCCTGACTACCCAAGCCCTTAAGTACGCGGAAAGCAGGTTTACGTACACAATTGAAATGCCTAAGTAAATTAGACGAAATAAGCGATATGGTCGAGCCACTATCGATTAAAACATCAACAGGTACCCCCTGTATAACGGCTACAACTCCATCACTACTGAGGGTAGATTCATTTTCGCGACAAAAATTCACGTTATTTTTATTATGGACCTCAGATCAGATCAGAGATTTTTGTTTAGCAAAACATGTGTCAACTTTGTGACCAATCTTTTTGCAAAAAGAACAAGATTCAGACTTAGTCGGCAAAAAGACAAGTTTGGAATTTGAACTGGCACTAGTATTGGCGGTAGTTTCATTCGCTACTCTCTTAGTACAATTAGCTTGCCTATGCCCGATAACCCACACGTAAAACACTTGCCGTCCTCAAACTTACCTTTTCTCGAGTAAAATTAGAAATCGACTTACTCTTCGAATAATGAGTTAGGTGAGCATTAGTACGCAGTACACTTTTATTTGCGTTCGGCTCCACGCAAACAGAGAAATTCGACCAAGTCATTGGGCAAAAGCCCAGCGTCCGCAGCCGACGCCCGTATTTGGGGTCTGCCACACCACGCACCACTATCGCTGAAATCAATTCATCAGAAAGACCCCGCACCACATGCAATCGCAGCAGCGAGCGACGAGCACAATCGGCATAAGCAGGGCAACTGTCCGAGCCTGCACCCACCACCTCGAACAAAATGTTAGCGATATCCGGAGTCCGGGACACAAAGGCTTGAACTCTCTTTTAAAGCCGGTCCAAGTGCGCTCGCTCGCCACCCACTCTCAACCACGTACGTGCATCGCCCCCAAACAGTTACCCATACGAGACAGACACTCGCAGGGGCGGCGTGCCGCAACCCGACCGGCCGCGCACAGGCGACGGGGACCTGACCGCGATCGCGACGCAGCGCGCTCAGACGAAGCATGTCCCTGCGCCTGGCGCGCCGCGCCACGCGGCCGCCACGCGCCCGTCCTCCGAGCCTCCAATACTCTGAGGCGGGCGAGCATCGCGTCCATCCCGCACCGCAGCCGACCGTCGAGGATCGGGGTGCGGTTACGGCGCGAAACGTGACGCGGCTTGCGACCCCTGCTACGAGCAGTCTCACGTCTCTCACCATCCACCATTTCTGCAATAAAATTCAACCAACACCAAAAACCAGATAGAATCACGCAGATCCTATCCCACTTCTGATCTTAACAATTTAAAAGTAAGGGTAATTTTTAAAAAAATAACAACCGAAACAACCCATATACGATTTACCGAACTGAAATCAATCAGAACACGGAACGGTTAATTATCTATAGGACACCAATCGCACGTCCGTTGCGCACGAACCCGTAGCAAAGAGTGGCGGTCGAGGCGAGCTGTTGTCTGGCGGGGCTTGCGATTGCGCCACCGGTTGTGACGTCACTGAGTAGAGGGGCCGGGCAATGGAAAATTCTCTAACACTAGTTTTATTTTAATTATTAAATACTAATGAGATACTTGAGCTTGCATCTTCTGTACCAGTATGTCGATTCTGGGTTCAGTCTTTGCTAGAGCGCTTAAGTACTCGATTACGCCCCCCCTGGTATTCCACTACGCCCCCCAAGGGGGGCATGCCCCCCTGGTTGGGAACTCCTGATCTAGATAGACAGTTGAAAGCTGACAATAGTGCGCCTGCCATTAAGGTCCTGTCTGACACTGCCAAATGAATTATCTCCTGTATTTCTGAACCGATGCGATATCCAAAATTTCTAAAAAAAGGATATTTCACATCTGCACATTCGCCCAAAAAACCAGGGATAGCAAAAAATGTTGAGACATTCGGAAAAACAAATTTTATTAATTATTAAAGTCACGCCGCTTTAAAGGGACTCAATTATTCATAGATACATACAAAAAAATACATTTAAAGGATGTACAAAACCGAGTTAATAACGCTAGAACAGTACCGAGTTTAACTAACAATAGCCTGGAGACAGAGACGGCGTAAGGCGTGGGCGGTGTGGGCCACCGCCCACGGCCTCGCGGTGCAAAAGGCCTCGCGCCTCACAGCCGAAAATATATTTGTAAAAGTAGGTATGAAAAATCTTATGTTATATTCCCTTTTTGCACCAACAGAGGGCCGCGCAAAATGTACCATGCCCACATTAAGTTTAGGTCTTGGGCCGCCACTGCCTGGAGATGAGATAATAAAGAAAATAAAGCGCAATAAAGAAAAAAACGGATACACAAAATATAAATAATCCTACAATATCACCAATACATTTTTTAATTTAGGTTTTTTTTTATCTTATATATAAATGGGGTGTGCCCCATTTGTCCGAATTATCAAACCTGTCTCTCACATTTGGTACTCCATCAATTTACAAAAATGGCTTTTGATATATGCTGCAGATGGTGTTAACATATACAGTTAGCATATACATAACATGTTACAGAGGGTAACGGAGGCCCAACCCCCCTTCCCCCCTTATTTCCTTTTAAAAGGCCAGCAACGCATCTGTGACTCCTCTAGTGTTACGGGTGTCCATGGGCAGCGGTTATCGCCTACCATCAGATGATCCGTTCGCTCGTTTGCTGCCCTATGCTATAAAAAAATATAATTACGATGATCTGATTATGCAAGCTACATAATCTAATAAAGAACAAAGTTATAAAAAGTTAAATTTAAAAGTAAATAATTACACTATTTTTATATTATATATAAAAATTACAAATTTGAAGGATTTCAGAATTTGTTCCTAATTACTTTATAACTATTGACCCCCTAAGGAACTTTCATAAAAAAGATTACATGGGATTGACAAGAAATTCATATTAAATCTTCTGAATCAAATTTTAATCTTAACTGTGCACCAACGTTGGTAATACTTAATAACAAAATAGTTATTTATGCAACTGTTGTATAATCAGGGGTATTAATTAAAACACGAATGTGGGTTTATCACATGAGGCGTAGCCGAGTGTGATAATAGTATCACATGAGTGTTTTAATACCTAATTATAACAGTGGCATACAAGACTTTATCTACAATCATGATGTGAATCCTCTATAAGATTCTCATATCATAGGGTGTTGTACAGTGTTGTAAGAACTATTTAAATTCAAGAAAAGTCTAATTGCGAAGCATGTAAAATAAATTACGAATTAGTCTACAATTTATTGGTCTTTTTTCAAAATTTTCGATACCAATCCGATACCAATCAAAAAAGCTTTGTTTGATATCACTTGACTACCTATGAGTAGTCAGTCATTCAGCAGTAGTAAGACAACACATGGCTGTAGCAATGGTCGAAAGACTAGGAATTTTTGAGATAGGTTTCAAGGCCTATATCTGTTGTTAGTATTCATTATATTACTTTTTCGTTATTACAACTGCATAAAAAAATCAGTTACCATTATTACTGATGTGTATTACCTATAAAAGTATACTCGATTATATATCATTTTTAGATATTCTCAAGATTAGGTGGCTATTAACGTCATTGTCACCACTGCGCATCCGACCTCGACTCGGCCCAGCACACGCTGGCGGAGTGCCCCGCGTGGGCCTCCGAGCGCCGAGTCTTGGTCGCAGAGATCGGGCGAGATCTGTCTCCGCCGGCATTGATTGCGGCAATGCTGGCGGACGAGGGAGGTTGGAGGGCTGTGGCCTCCTTCTGTGAAGCAGTAATGCTCCAGAAGGAGGCCGCCGAGCGGGGTCGGGAGATGGCCGATCCCGCTCGAAGGAGGCGGCGCCGGGCTCGGTAGCACAGCTGCGGCGCCGCCACGGGTCGCCGGCGGGCGCGAGGAAGTCGCGACCGCTACGGCGACCCGGGATGGACCACGCCCCTTCCGTGGCCGGGGGCGTCGTCGGTGGAGGGGACCGGGGGAGGTGGTAGCTTCCCCCGAGGAGGGCTCCCCTCTAGAGAGGGGAGCGGAGGCTGGGGGTTCCTGGAAGTGGCCTTTGTGTTCCCGGGGCTCCCTACATGCCTGAGGAAGGCCATCCCTGAGGTTTTTAGTGGGTAGGCCTCCCCTTCTGGGGAGGAGAGCCCCACATAACCCCGGCTCGCCACAGCCGGGGTATGCAATTTAATGCATTTTCCTCAGGGGAACAAAAAAAAAAAAAAAAAAAAAAAAAAAAGGTGGCTATTAACGTTGATATGTTATATAAATATTAAAAAAACAGTGAATATTTAAATATTTATTATACTTTTACCATATTATCATCAACAACTTTGTACATATTTGACCATACAATTTCATTATTTCAGTATTATTTTTTAATATTATAAAAATCTTAGATCTACTTAAGTTTGGAATATTGTTAAATATTAATGGAAATTATGGGGAAATGCATAACTTGGAGAGATATCATAAAATCATCGGTTTCAGCCTTGCATAATGAGATGGACAAAGTTCTCATAGTTGATGTTGCCTTGAGAGTCCTCTTGGCCTTGCAGCAATTGTTCCACCTGCAAACCAAATAAAATGTTGTTTTTCGGTCACAGCAGGTAAATGAGACACTACTATATTGCCAGTACCAATATCATACTGTAATGCATCAATTACCTTTATTTGTAGATAGTATTGAAGTTTGACAAAGTTTAAGGGTAACTTTTCCACCACCACCAACCAGACTTTAATAGTTTTATAAAGTCATATTATAATTACTATGAATATTCAATGATATTAATATGTATTAAAAGTATATTAGCAACTAAAAATCATCATAAAATTACATAATTAACAAGAGAATTGAAATTTAACGAATTGGCCTTTTAACAATTGGTCTATTTAATTTAGCAGTTATCACATTAAAAAAGCAGTTTAATTAAAATTAAAGTCAAAGTTAGTGCAGCTGTCAAGTGATGGCAAGTTAAACTCCTGCAAGGAATATACATTTTGTATAACCTGTAGATATTTGGTCAGATTTGGGCATATGTGCAATGGCACCCACACTGGATTAAATACAAAATGAGACCACAATAAAAAAATACTGATTACTTTCTAAATACACTTAATGCTATAAGAAATAAGAGTAAATGCTCATTGTAACAGCATATAACCAATATTATTTTGTACAATCTCTAAATAAATAAAACTCAGTGGCAAATAAAAATCATCATCAATTGCTAATTTTTTGATCTTGAGATATGTGTTTACATTACACCAAAATAAGAATTTGTTAAACTATGTATATACTTAAAAAGCACATTAAATTAACTTTCTATGAAATAATAATAAATGCAACATTATACATATTTAAAAAAATAATAGACATTATTTTTATATGCAGTCAGATTAACCTGCACATTTACTTAAACATATTAACAATAAGAATTTCGAAAATAATAATGAAGATTTTTTCTACATTGTGTCATTGTTCCTCAGTTGACCAAGTCATTCATTCATAGCCAATATCAAACCAGTGCAGCTAAAAAGGTTATACATATTTACCATCTGAATCAATTTATTAGTTTGAAATGATCAAACTTGACACATACAAACAGGTTCCCCACTTGACATACACTCTCAATTGATATCTCATACAACCACTTATAACATATTATTAATAATTTTGCTTAGATAGAATTTAGATATTTACACTTCTCAGAGTATGTCAAATTTCTAATTAAGGTAAACAAAACTGTTCACATTATTGGACATGGCTGTTTATAGCCTATTCATATTTATTTATTATTTATATTTATATACATTAAGAATTCAATTTAGTTCTTAGAGATTCATTGTGATATTCGTAGAGTTCATGAGACTCATTAGTGTATTTGCCTAGTTTAATACAGTAGTTTATTGCTGTTCAGTGCCTATGTACATTCAGTAACAAAGTTGTTAGAATCAATTTATGTTCCTAAGCACTGTCTTTGTCCAAAGTTATACCAATTTTTTTTTATGTATTGTGTACATTTATTGTTAATTAACTTAATTTATTAGTAAATTTAAATTATGCTTACCTCATCATCACTCAATTTTTCTCCAAGGGTGGACAACAAGTGTCTCAGTTCAGCTGATGAAATGAATCCATTTCCATCTTTATCAAAATGGCGTAAGCCCTCAATAAAATCATTTGCTGTATCACCACTGCGGGCTTTAGAAATTGCCTGTACATAAAGAGATATAATAAAACATTTTATCAGAAAGACAATTTTGTGGTAACAACTATTTACACCGCTTATATATAATAAAAAGACCATACTTGGTATATGGGCAGAAAAACTTCAAATGATATCCTCTCATCTGGCTTTAGGTGAAGTGTGCATTTCTTTACATCAGATTCAGTTGGATTTTGTCCAAGAGCCCTCAGTGCATCTCCAATCTGTGCAACATGGATTTTACCATCACCACGAGAATCAAATAATTGGAATGCTTCCTGGAATTCTGTAACATAATATCATAAATGAACCTCTAAATTATATAAACTAGAAACTTAGGCTTTATTTTATTGAGAAATTGTTATATATACACCTTCAACAGATGTAAGCTTAAGTTTAGTAGGAGGCTCGTACACGAACATATTGGTTACCGCAAGAAAACGTACTGTGCGTTTAGTTTGCTTGCAAGGTTCTTTTAAAAATGCTCACCATATAAGGAAACTAGGGCGCATGCAATAACCACTACATTCGGTAAAGACGTTGATTGACATGAGTCACAACTCAGCGCACCTCGTTAAAAGTACATACGTGCGCCAGACTACCTACTACGATAATTTTGCCACACAACCAGTTTTTCATAGCTACAGTTGGTGTACAACAGTGCACAATCTCAAACAAATCGCGTGTAGTTTATTAATGAAAAAATATACGTTTTCTTACCAGCTAATTGATCTTCAGAATACCCCGCCTAGAACAAAGAAAAAATATCAACCTAGGAATACTTATAATTGAGAGTTGTTTTAATTTCAATGAACCTATACATACCATTTTATTTTTTATTAAATGCAGTTCGGAATTTAACAAACTTTCAAATCTTGTTTTACGTTACTGTTCTGTAAAAACTAAGATACGATAGTTTCTAATTTTTTTATTTAGTATTATACACAAATCAGTACCTATACAATTAAAATCACAGTAATGTGACCATATCAAAAAGAGGAATCTACCCGATTCTGGTAAAAAAAAACTACCAAACTGGACGCCAAAATTATACCAGATTTTACTTGATAGTAAAGAAAAAGAACTGGATAAATAAAATAAATATTTGTGCAAATTATTTTTGACTTTAAACACCTAATATTATTTATTTAATTATTAAAATTTTATGAACAAGTTATTTTGTATTTATAATAAATTACCTATAATATTAACAAAAGTATAAAATGTTATTTAGTATTTATAATAAGTTACCTATAATATTAATTAAATAAACTATAAACAACATGTTCTTAATCATTTCTATCGATGGTTTAAAGTAAGATACAATCAGATGTTGTTTTTATGATAATCTATTCATTCAGGAATCTTCTTTTGTATTATTTTTTAGTTGTTAAAATATTCTTTCATATGAAGCATTAGACTTGGTAAGTATAATAAATAAGGCTTTTACAAAATTCTATAATGGTGGCATATTTTCGAGCGCTAGTCGTCCCCCACAATTTATCAACGTTTAATATTTTCATTATCAGTTCTGGTACAAGAACATTTTTAAAATCGCTTAAATGTTCATGTTTTATAAATTATTTTCTTCTACTATATTTGAAATTTGTAATCTTTGTGATTTCAAATACTTAAATAGAAATCTTTGATAACATTGACCAATTATACAAAAGCTCAGGGAGAAATATTTGCATTCTTTAAAAGAAAACTTGAATTCGAGGTTTAGCTTACGCTATCAATTTTTGACTAGTATTACCTAAATGGATTTCCTTGAGTGGTTTACCACACCATTATACAGTTTCCAAATAATTTACTTGAGGGAATAAATGTAAAAACGTATCACGCACATCTCGTACATACGTTCTTAAAAATTTGCTAGTTTCCAAGATTTAATAATCAAGTTAATGTACCAGGTCTAAAAGGTTACCAAAACCTGCGAAATGGTAGAAATGTGCCACAAATAGTTACACAGTCACAATGAGAAGTTAGTTACTTCACCGTTAGAAAGGCAATGAAATTATACCATACAACTTAATCTTGACAATATATTGTAAAACTTTTAGTTTTCAACATCGAGCTGAGCGAATCATTAACGATTCCAAACTAATAAGCGGTATTGAGTTGTTAAGAGATACTTTTCATCTTCAAAATACTAAACATACATTTCAAGATGGCGGTCGCTATCGCCATGTACTGCTTTATGATATCTTATTTCGTTGACTGAGACCGGGAAATACGGTACAATATGGGTATGACTCATCTCCTTATCTGCGTGCCACTTTTTGCTTGGCCAACTATCAAAATTATGGCAGTTGTAGGGTATATAAAACCTTTATTGATAATTAGTGTTATAAAGTATTTTTCCCTAAAATTTCATAATTAAATTCCGAGTCTAGTTGGTTATTATCGGTATATTAAGCTAAACTACGCGAATAAATTAATTATTTTTATCATTAAATGAATAGATAACATCAATAAGGATGTAATAGAATTGCCAAAAATTTATAATAATTTTGTAGGAATTCTAATAAATTTAAAATACATATACATGCTATTGTCCTTATTAATCTCTCCAAAGAGAAATTTAAAAAGTTATTATGAAATCTAATTTCAAAAACTAGTGGTAGCGATCAACAAACCCCAGTTTTCATTTACAATAATTTTTATAAAGATCACTTATCTATTGGTGGAAAATTTTATGATAATAGTGATGCTTCTCTATTTATTATCTATGTCCAAATGGATTTAGTAATAAACATTACGATTTAGTGATCGTCTATAAAAATGTCTTCGGGTCGTATGTTGTGTAAGCTGATAAAAAAAAATCTAAATGCTAATGTCCATTATATATTACTTGCAGACTAATACAAAACATAACCTGTTAAGTGTGTTATGAGATATGCACCTGCACTATTCTTTTATGACCTACTGTTGAGGAAAAAACATATTCTGAATAGAGCACTGAAATGAGATAAGCAAAAAATGTTTCAAACTCTTTTGGTAGGTAAAAAGTATTTAATTAATTGGTAGACATACAATAACTGTTAGAAATATGTTTATATGCTTGTCTATATTTTTATGTACATTGTACGTAAAAATAAAAGTTTAAGGAAAATACTAAAAACGATGGTGGTTTAATTTACCATAAAATAAAATAATACTGATATATTCATAGGAAAATTCCATAAAATAGAGTGTAATTCTAGTTTATGGAATTTTCCTATGAAAAAAGAACTATAAAAAAAGGGATTTGAATATAGCATGAATAAATATATTAAAAAGCCACGTTAAAAATAAGATAACACTTATGTTTTAGGCCTTACTTAAATCTTGATAGGGCAATGTCAGTCATCTCCATAATACTTACTTACTTACTTTTGTTAACTATTAAACAAACCCAATATCCTTTATTACTTGCCGCTACGAAATAATACCTCACTTGAACAAGTCAGCTCCATTCTCTAATAATATTCATAAATATAATTTCTACTAGCATCCTTAGCAAAATCATCTAAATCATAATGTTATAATAATAATAAAAGTGATAGACTTTATCTTGGCCTGTAATTTGTTGGGTTATCGAACATTTTTTTCTAACATTCCTTCTGCCAATTTCAAAGTATTGCAGTCAATATTAAGAGCTTCGGCTATTCGTTCCACAATTCGACTCAATGGTAACAAAGGTCCATTATTTTGTAGTTCTCTTTCAATGTAGTCTCGGAGGCGAACAACAAGCTCCCTAGACTGAGTACCCAAAACAATTTACTTTACTGCTTCGCATGCTCAGGCGTGGCAATAACAAGAAACTTCAACAATTTAACGAAAATGTAAACTAACAATGAATCAAAATACTTGAGACATACAAGACGGTAGCACGGTACTTGTACTAATAGCATTTTACGCATGGGTAAGCAAAATAACCACCACGCCGAAGGAAAAATTGCACGAAAAAAATTCATAAGCCCTATTTTGATAATTTTATGTAAGTACAAAGAAAATATTAATATTAACTTTGTACACGTTATTTATTTATTTTATTTAAACTTTATCTATCAGACATAATATTAGAAGTAGGTGTGAAATATCGCATAATACATAATCGACAACATAATCGAAAAATATTTAATCCCTAGAAACTATACATTAGTACAATTGTAGATCCGCCATAACGGAGTCTCATCATCATTATCAATCAAATAATAATTTGCATTTTAAAATTAATTTTCATAATAATATTAAAAAGAACTAGATTTATGTTGAGTAATAACGATGTAAAAATAAATTGCTTAATGTTACATCTCTAGTTATGTGGTACTGACAGATGTCAATGTCATTCAAGTAACTATCACTCGCATCATATTACAGTGCACATAATATAAGTCAGGCTTAATTTAATTTTTTAATACGGACCTAAGAAAAATACAGATATCCATCTCAATATGTTGTAAATCTTTCGTGTTAATCGCGACTTAGCATTTAATATTAATAAGAAGTTATTGATCAGTGAATTAAACTTCTGAGCTAGGCTTAATGAAACTAGGGTTTCAGCTACGAATTAGGACTGTAATATACACAACAATCCAGTTTTAATACCAAATAACTGTCATTGTCAATAGTTATATCAAACGCAATCTCTAAATTTAATTTGAGGTAATATCGAATCTATTTTTTTTGAAGATGTATTTGGCGTTTTGGTTGAATTTGAATGAATTGGTTTAATATAAACAATAGAGAAAATAATTTTAAACATTGTAGTCTGTGGTCATTTCTAAGCTGCGAGAGTGTAAGACGTTATTGCGTTCAAGATTTTTCTCTTTTCTCTTTGGACGTGCGGCTCGCGCGACCAATAGCGCAGACGCGAGCGTTTTCGTTTTGGTGTGTTTCAGTTTTGATAGGTGGATGAAGGAACAAAACGAAACAATCGTTTAGACAGCCCGCGCGCAGCCTGTCTGCAGCAGAATTTAAAGAAATATTACCCACTTATGGCAAAATGGTGCTGCCGCGGTGTCTAGAAAGGTTAGTTAAAAATTTTATTATTCTTTATTCTTCCTATCTATATTTTTGATTCTAAGTGACAATATAATTAAAAGAATGAGTTAAAAACCTTTTTTATTTACTAGACATTAAATTACGGCATTGGGCGCAAGTGTTGGATGGCTGTGCTCGGCTCGCTTTGTTCGCCGATCTCCACGTGCCTTCCGCCATTGTATCTTTTCGTAAAATTGATTTTCCTGAATTCAATAGTTTTAGTTTTATTTGTTACATGTTTATTTCGAAACTATGTGATTGTACCATCATTCATCAAATCAATATGATCGTCATGGCGCGGCGTTCTAAACCGGCGCGGCGTGGTCTCGGGCCGGAGGTCGGATTTGTTTGTGGCTGATAACAAACCTTAATAATGTTGCAGGTAGCTTGGGGCTCTCATGGCAGACGGCGGAGAGTTCGTGGAAGGCTGGCTCGTGGCACAGGTGCTGGGCGAAGGCACTTATGGAGAGTGAGTACTTATAGCAGATAATCTAATGTTAACAACATTGTCGTATTATTTTAATTTTAGATCTTGAATTTATATGTATAAATGTTTTATATAAATAAGTAGTGTATTTATTAGCAGTCATACAAAACTTTAATACTTAATATCTCTCATATATAATCCCTGTGTTAGCAATAATTATTTATGTTGTCTTTATAAGAATCCTAATCAGAATATTTAATTTTCTGTTGTAGTTTTCTGGTTAGTACTATATATATGTTTTGAAAGCAGTATTAATACTCTTGTAAAAATATCAATTAATACTTTATTCAAAAGATAGTTTAACATTTTACAGAAGTAACAAAAACATCTTTTATTAACATTATTTTAACAATATTTATATACATAATATTATCATATTAACAAGCAAAGAACATTGCAATCTTAGGACCTAGTTAATGTCGGGGAATAAAACATATATTAATATCATTTTACATATATCATAGTATCATTTATCATATTGCTAATAACATAGATGAACATTTATCTCTGATGACTTTCTTTATAGTTATTTTAACGAATTGTTAACATCACATATATTATAAAAATCTTATGCTTTTTTATTAAATTACTTATTATTATTTTAGTGTGTAATTTTTCAATACAGAAAAAAAAAGCAATCTTCTGTTTACCTAACATATCTACAATTTATAAAAGAATAAGCCATATATTACAAAATTCCTGCTGGGCCATCATGAACACTCATATATTCTGTTGAGCTGTTAAAATATGATAAAATAAAAAGTTATTGTGTTTTGGCAATTCACCATGGGCTTTTGATGTTAGTGCTAACAGGACCAAGACTAATAAAAGTTTTCTTTATAGTATAAGATCCCACCATAATACAACCTTCACCAAGCTGGTTAATGGATGAAATGTATTTTATATTCAATTAAATATGTCAATAAGTTTATTGCAATTGGGTTGTCTAAAAAATTTCAGTCCAGAATGTGATTAATTAACAATGAAAAATAGATTTTTTAAAACATTTCACTGGTTTGGTTAATGGACAAATTCCATACCAATTGAAAGTATGAAGCCCGTATAATATGCAAATGTTAGGTTGTCCCTTTGTTCCTGTCACAACTCTTAGGTAGACAGGTATAAACAGGTAAATCGATACTAAACTTACACCGGTCTGGTTAATGAATTAAATTTAAATAAATGAAAGATTATTTTATTATGAACATGGTGGTATAGGGTTGTCTGCAAAAAATCAGTCCTGAATTCCTGTTGTCAAATTTTAAAAAGTTTAATATTGTTGGATGTGATGTGACAGAAAGGTTCCAGCAAGCCATCCCATGCGATTGAATCTTTTCAACGCAGCATTGCAGCTGTGTGAAGTTCATCCACTGATAGAGAATGTGCACTTTAATGAACAGTTTTTAAAGGTTTTATCATTAAAATCAATTACATCATCATCCATATTACACAAAACACACTTTTTGGCCATTTTTTACAACAATATATGGTAGCACGTTTTTTCACTTGTAATAACTATAGCGACAATCTACTCCAAAATGATACACAGCATGTACAAGTCTGTCGCTATCCTTTTCATTTTCAAGAACAACATTCACAAGGTATGAAGGCTTAAGTTCAGAAGTATATTTTTTGTTAACAAACATATATGTGACTACAACATTACATACATTTTGTAGTATGTATTGGTAACTACAACTTTCTGGATATGGTTCTGCAAAAATAATCTATTTAAAAGCTGTACCTGAATGTTGTATATCAGATTTAACTTGTTGTAACACACATTTATATATCTTTTATATATTATTTCTGTGTAGCTTTAACCATTAAGGTTTCACACTCGACGGAACCTTAAAAAATGAAGTAACTTCTCCCGTTTTCCCAACAATTCCCTTCACTGCTCTGCTCCTACTGATTGTAGCGTGATGAAAAGTATACTATAACCAGCTCAGAAGTAAGAAAAATAATTGTACAAAGTTTCGTTAAAATCCGTCGAGTAGTTTTTGTTTCTGTAACGATTATAAAGACAGATGGACAAAAATTTTACTGTTTGCATTTTTGGCATTAGTATAGATCCCTAATCACCTTCTGATAATAATTTTGGAAATATATTTCATGTACAGAATTGACCTCCCTACATATTTATTATAAGTAGTGTTCGGAATAGGTAGTTTAATTTTATGTACTTGAAGAAAGTCAATGTAATTATAATATGGATAAACCTAAAATCAGCGTGATTTCCGGGACCTTAAATAATGCAATGCAATGGCACTTATGTCATTTTATATAATCATGAAAATTACACTTATTGTTTATTTGTAGGTTTATAGGAGTGAGTAGAAGGAAAAAAATCATGTTCAGATATTTATTGCAAGTTTACAATATAAATCAAATTTTAAAATAAACATATATTTATATTAACACTATGTACTTTACATAGTGTTGTTCCGATGGTGTAATTATTCGTCTTCGAATTTAAGATCGCCAACATAATCGTCATCGTCATGGTTATCTTATACATATAATAAGACAGTAAAAATATTTTGTCTGTACATTTTAGTATTTTTGACTGAAATGGATAGAGGGGCACTTAAATAGATTATTAGAAAGCAAAAAATTTTTGGAATTTTTGTCTGTCTGTCTGTCTGTATGTATGTTACGTTATCTCGAAAGTACTGACCGATTTCCTTGAAAACTTTCACTATTTGCTTTGTTTTAACTCAGATAAATATCTAAACTTTTGTTTCATCAAAATCGGTTCATTAAAAAAAAGTTATCGTTCTTTAATGAACTAAATAAATAAAACTGGTGTTCATCTGTGAAAATTGAAGACGTGGGAATTTTAATTCAAAAGTACTGTGAAATAGTATTTGTGGAAAAGCTCATTGTTTTGTGCCATACTATACATACATACATACTATTATTATAATTGCGAAAGTAACTCTGTCTGTCTGTTCCGCTTTCACACCAAACTACTGAACCGATTTAAATGAAATTTGGTAACAGATAGTCTGGAGCCTGAGAAAGGACATAGGCTACTTTTTCATGCAAAAAAAGGTTGTAAAGGGTTTGTAAAAGGTTGAAAGGAGGGATATTGATTGTCTGGATATATTTTGTTTTAAACTACTGAACGATATAAATGAAAATTTGGTTCACAGATAGTCTGGAGCCTGAGAAAGGACATAGGCTCACTTTTTCATGCAAAGTGGTTGTAAGGTTGAAAGGAGGGATTATTGGTTGTATGGAAATATGTTAAAACTACTGAACCGATTTAAATGAAATTTGTACACAAATAGTCTAGAGGCTGAGAAAGGACAGAGGCTACCTTTAAAGCAGAAAAGGGTTGTAAAAGGTTGAAAGGAGGGGGTGAAAGGTTGTATGCAGTATTGTTAAAACATATCCTTCCTGTGGGAAATTCGAATATAACGCGGGAAGCCGCGGGCGGAAAGCTAGTTATAAAATAATACTATGATTTTCTTGGCATTACTGGATGTCAATTACTGGGTGGGTGGAATTTCTTCTCATATTCATAATCCATTTATAAAGCGAGAAAGATCTTTCATCACGTCAACAGAATTTTATGTTTACAACTTATTATTACAACAATAAGCTAAAAGACGAAATAGTATTTTGAAAGACCTATTCCAAACACTAATTATAAGTACAGATATGCTTTATGTACAAAAAAATATTAAGTAATTCAATAAATTAAGTAAACTTTGTTGTGATTTGACACTTCAAAAAACTATTATTTGAATTATATGTAATATAAAATATGTAATATGTGATTGACTATTGATATTTATAAACATTAGCATAGGTAAACAAATTTTTAAAATATTTGTCGATATGTAATAAAGACAATTTAATTATTGTCTTTTTGAAAAAATTCAGACAAAAACTATTTTTTTAACATTGCAATAAAAATAATCTTATTACTGATATTGAAATGACAATCTTATTTTCCAAACTTTAGATTTTTGATCAGGCTTGCTATGAGGATCAGAATCTACAGATTATAAGCATTGTTTTTCATATCTTCATCAGCTATAGATGATGATACTGATTTTGAATATTGATATTCAAGTAGTTTCAATTCCATTTGTTATAGACAAACAAATGGACGAACACATCTAAATTAAATAAGTCTGAAGTAGTAACACATTCATTAATCTAAAAAGACTTTCTATTTATTTTTCTATAATCTTAAATTTTGCTTAAAATAGTTACAAACCAAGGACTAATACTGTATTTCATTATCTTTTTTAATGGTTTTTGTAACTGCGTCAATACGCACTGGGATAAAACATGGCCATAAATATAAAAATCCAACATACAAAAAAAATATAGTAAAACTATATATATCATAATTAGAATGTAAGTTCAAATTCACTAATGGTGTTGTTAGAAACACTTATCATGGAGATCTGCTCCGCATGTTTTGCATATTTTGTTGGTTTTACTTTTACAAACAATAGTCTAATGCCCGTTTTCACCAACCGACAGTCCGACATAATCAACGCATCCCTGCTTGCCTGTTATGTTGGTATCCATGACGGATTCTCAGCCTCCTCTCCTGAGGAAAAAAAAATGCATGGCTATCCATTACAAACTCCTTTAATTCAACGTCAAATACACACAGGTATGAGAAATAAACAAACTTTGAGAAACAAACCTTATGTACTATGTTTCAAATTAAACTAAATTATATTCTCTTTGGATAATGTTTATACTATTCTAACCTTAATCGGTGCCACAGATTTATTTCTGTGAATAAGATACAAGTAAGTAGGTTACAAAGTTATGTAATTATACAAAATTTTTCCAAGTAGCTATAGCTACTTAAGGCACTGTACTTACCTGTCATCCTGGAATTCTAATAAATGTTCAATCTTTTTCAGTATAAATATAACACTCTCCTTGGATAACCTGTATCTTATGAAAAAGTCTTTGTCATCATATTTTTCAAAATCCTTCGATCTTTCACGATAAATACGAGGTCGCTTAAACAAATTTCGGTCACTTAATAATTCTATATCTTCAATTGCTTCTAAATCCTCAAATAAATCGTGGTTACTATCCATTTTCATCTAATTCAGTAGGAATATTTATTAATTGGTACACAGGCGATTCTCAAAATAACCTAAAACGTTATGGGGTCGTCAATTCATCCCGTAAATTATAAGAATCACCTAATGCTTTAGGTGTTTCTTAAACGTTGGTGAAAACAAAACTCGCGATAAGTGCTCCTTAAATTGGCTTAAGAGACACTTAATTTTAGGGGACTGTTGGTGAAAACGGGCATAAGTCTCTTGTCTAGTAAACGAAGTTCGATAGTGTCCGCATCGATACCGGGTTACTGATCGCTTTGTCCTGTTTGAATGACCTGGAAGCATCTTGAATCGAGCCGAATTATAGATGTACACGTTTAGCTAAACTAGCTAAAATTATAATAATAATTTTAGCTAATCTAAGATAATCTAATCTCGATAGGACCGATGTTGTTGATTTCGTTCTTACTTTTGCTTTACTAAATGCAATATCGGGAAGACCTAACAGTAAGCATGTACTAACATCATAGCACCCTACACTTATAAGGTACATTCAAATATTTCTATTCAGTTGATCGACCAACTCGGTTCTAATTCGGTTGTTGCTGAATAAGTCAATGCTGTTTTCAAGTGTTTGACACTACTTTTTTTTCTGGATAAAATAATAATTATGTTATTTTCTCTATTTTGATATCATTAGAAATTTCAATTACGTGAAATTGGATAAACAATTCGAAAGAAATTTATCTCGTCCCTTCAGGGCCGAATGATAGGATTGCAGGAGGTAACGGCTTTTGCATAAGTGTTACATGTTACTACTTTCATAGAATTTCACTAGGATCAAGCTGCTCTAACTATTTATTCAGCTGAAGCTGGGTCTCTCCGCTCCGAAGGGCAAAAACTTAAGCTGATGTTGGTTTTAAGTTATATGGATAGTTATTTTAATTTTATAATCGGGGCGATGACGAAACAATTTTGCTGGGGTGAAAACTACTACTGTGTAAGTTGCAAGTCCCCATATGGAGCGGTGCTGCCATCTCTGGGCGGGAGTATCTGGGTACCAGCTTGGGCCCCTAGACTCTGTTCAAAAGAGTGTAAAACTCTTCCCGTACTCACAAGCGGTATCCCGCCT
The DNA here is from genome assembly GCA_036419045.1 of Scirpophaga incertulas. Classification (NCBI taxonomy): domain Eukaryota; kingdom Metazoa; phylum Arthropoda; class Insecta; order Lepidoptera; family Crambidae; genus Scirpophaga; species Scirpophaga incertulas. Next base: position 24,781,433 of record CM071627.1, on the reverse strand, counting down.
CTTAGTCTTAGGAGACACCTTGTGTGTGTTCTACCGTCTATGTAATTGGTTATATTTCGAGGAACTGTTCGATATGATGCCCGTGGCCACTTTCTATCATCGCATCGCTATCGACAGGGCCCCCGTAAGGGCTAATGGCGCCTGTATGCAATAAAGGATTTTGGCGCCCCTTAAGCCATTTTAAATCATGTTTTTTTATTTTTTTTTTGAAGGTAGGTAGGTAGGTGCTTGAAATAAAGCAAAAATACTGAACTTTAGAAGTCATATTTATTTGTAGACTAAAATATCAAAATGAAACAAACAAAATAAAATATCATAACAAAATAAATTAAAATAATTCTTGTTCACAGCATTTTAAAGCATTTACTTAACTAATGGGTACAGGGTACATACACGTTGTTTATAAATACTAGAAAATAACCGAAAACTAAAACCCCTATTTTTTAGGAACAAATAATAGAAATATTGGCCTAATATCTACATATATATAAGTACTACTTCAACTTATACTTAGGTATTTTAAAAATATGCAGATACTAATAACAAATACCTAGTAACTTCGTTATAAATCAAAAATGCTAGCTAGGTACAATAGAAAAATAAAAAAATAGCTCATTATTGTAGTAACGATATTTTCCGAGACTTTGTTGTTGCAAATTCATTAATTACATCGCTAAAATTTATACCATCAAAAATTTCTTCTTCAATTGCTAGCCCAGACAGTCTTTCTTGAAGCATTGTCGACCTTAAATAATTTTTAACTTTGAAAAAGATCGCTCGCCAGAAGCTACAGATACAGGCAATGTCAGAAGAATTATAGTGAAATGCTTACGTTTGGAAGGGTGGAGATTAAATTGTTTTCAAATATATATTGTAAAATACTTAAGGGGTCAATATCATCAGGTAATGAAAACAACTTTAACGCTTTAATTTCATTAAACAAATCATTGGAGTCTATATCCTTATTATCTCAATCTGTCAGTCGTTCTTCAAGAACAGAACAATGTTTTAAAATATCGCTGTCACTTAATTTGAATATGTCGCTAAAAATCCGAAAATATTATCATACTCATTTCATAAGTCAAATCGGTTTTTGAATTTTGAAAATTTTGAACTGCGAACCATTTCTAAAATATTATTTCTTACTTTAGACGACAATAATTCAATTATTTCATTCTGAAGTTGCACGCCTAAATAATGAGACATTTTAACAGATTTTTTTTGGGAGTTACACACTCGGCTAACGTGCTGTCTCATCACTGAATCAAAAGTGGCAATCATTTCAACAGCTTTTAGAAAATTTCCATTATCATGTTCGAAAAGTAATTTAGAAGAACCTTGAAATGCCAGGCATTGTGTAGATAAATACTTAACAATCGCAATAATTCTTTCAAACACGTCGCGCCAATATTTTTTTTCCCTTTCTAAAATTTGCAGGTGATGAGCATTAACAGTCGTAGATGTCTCCAACATTTTTTTAAATTTACCCAAGTGTTCATATAACTGTTGTGTAAAATTGACGTTTCGTGTCTCTTCATTAGCAAAGACAAGTTGTTGCCATACAGATACTCCATTTGTATCACAAAAAGTGTTAGGAGTTTTACAAACAACTTACAACAAAAACAAAATACAGAATCTTTAGAAATAGAGTAAATAAGCCCTTTCGACTTTTTCTCCATTTGTTAGACTTCTTACAAAGTAATGGCACGAAAACTTTCTCTTATCTTTATTACTAGAAAAGCTAAAACTGTTGTCTATCAAGGGCGGACCACGTTTAACCAATATTCTAGCTATCTCATTGGTGATTCTTTCAGGCCACAAACCGGGATCGGACGGAATTATATCGACACTAGACTTATTAAAACCTTCATCGAAAGTGTCACTTTCAGCAGGTATTTCGGTAGCTGACATTAACGAACTTGCTGAAGTGGATTGTTCAAGTGCTGTAGACGAGGATGGTGTCATCGCTTCATCGGGCTCTGCATCAGTAGAAGCTGTTTTGCTGCTACAACCGCCGCCACTTGTTGCAGGACCTGATGTTACCGTGGTCGCCTCTGTTGAAATTTCAGATGGTCCACTCACGGTTACTGATATTACGGACTTAGAATCTTGAGATTCGGTCGCATCGATAGTCTCCGTGGAATCATGATTGTTTTGCAAAAAGTGCTTTAAAGATCCAGCCATTTTTTCCCTTTCTTGTAGTCTCAGTTTCTTTTTGCTCGCGAAACTTCGCACTGAAGGTTTCTTTCTTTTATCCTGAAAAACAAATAAATAATTAGTGCTCATGGGAATTAGGAATTAACTTCTAAAGTAAGCACAATAAATAGCACCAAGTTTGCATATTTGCGTAAAAAGCAATTTGTTCGAGCCCTTTCAGCTTAAAACGGTTTTCAAAAATAAAGGCAGAAAAAATATTAAACTAATTTGATCTTATAGCCCTTAAAAAACCGTGCAAAATGGTTTTTTAAAAAAGATCGATAGCATAAAAACTAAACGAGTCTATGGATAAAAAACCAATTACTTTGTTAAACTCGTACATGACATTTCAATTAATAAAAGATATTTGGGTAAAAAAAATTAATTATAACCAGCATTCTATAAAGGGTTAATATTGATAGTATAAAGTAGGGAACACTTACATTTTATAAAACCAAACCGTTGAAATTGCAGTCAGCAGGTATTCAGCACTTAATTTTTAGAAAAAAAGTAGGAAACAAATATTATATGTATACACAACACTTGACAAAATAAAAATAACTTTAAATGTAAAAATTAGGTTTACTTATTTTTATGCACTTGTTGCACAGTCCACTGAACTAACCCGACTAACCGTTTAAAAACGCCTCTGGCGATGCATCGCTTTTATAGTGCTACAGGCATTATTCATGTCTGAACAGGAAAAATCAAGAAACTACCGCCTGACGTGTTCTCGCAACATAGGAATCGGCAGTAACTGGATGATATACTAATAAAATTTCGTGTGTATTTTTACCTAATCCTATTTAATTTCTAAACTTTTTTTTTTAAATTAATTTTTCTTTTTTGTTTTTTTTGCAATTTTTTTTAGACCCTGGCTTTTGGCGCCCCTAAAGGATGGCGCCCGTGTGCATTGCACACTTTGCACATATGGTAGCGGGGGCCCTGGCTATCGACAGAGTTTATGCTCACACACTGGATCCTAAATGGTTCCGTACAGTGCGATTCCAAATGATTTCTTCCCACGTACACTTCGATTTTGGAATGAGCTCCCTGCCGAGGTTTTCCCGGAGGACTACAGTATGGGGTTCTTCAAAAGGAAAGTAAAAAGGTTTTTAAAGAGTCCGCAACGTGCGAGTGACACTATGTTGCAAGCGTCTATAGGCTACGGTCGGCTTACTATCAGGTGGGTCGTAGGCCTGTTTGCCACCAACGTGGTATAAAAAAAATAAAAGAAACGTATTGTTTTTCTTGATAAGATTCAAACGATATTATTAGAAAAATGAAATTGTCGTTTTGTACGGGAGAAATATACAGATTTTTTTGTAAAATATAATTCAGTGGCGTAACTATAGGGTGGCAAGTCGGCAAAATGCCGCGGGCCCCCAGCCCGAAGGGGCCCCCGATCAGGAAAGTCTCAACTCCCTAAGTACATTTATTTTACACTTAAGTAAAAAAAAAATTGTCTTTAATTTATTTGTCACCTCCACTCCTTAGTTGCTTACACAAGTAAAAAAGAATACGGGTAAGTATTATAATTTTAATAAATTAGTAAAAAAAGATTTAACCCAGTTTTAGAATGAATGGGTAAAATCCAATTAATAATTTCGGAAACATGCATGGACAAACATACCTCCAAAATGTGTATATTTGTTTACATTATATTCACTCAGTTCGGCATGTCTCAGAGCCAGAGTGTCTCGCCAAGACTAGGTATGGTATACTGACGGCATTAAAATCAGTGTTGCCGTTTTAGTGCATTTCGCGCTAGATATCCCAATTCTAGACTCTTTAGCGCTATTTATCTCACTACTACAAATATTTGTCGGAATCTAATAGAAATTGTAACTAAAAATTATTGACGATCGTAAATTTAAGCCAATCAGTTGGAGAGAGTTTAATTTAGTTGATTTTGGTAAATAGTAATAATGAATTGACATAAATACACATTTTCTCTTACGGTCATTAAAAATTCACATCTAAAATTTAGCGCAATTTTGAAATGCAAGTTTGGGGTATTTTTTCTTTCTCAAACGGCAGCACTCACCGCACCATTTTATTCTATTTTGTTTGATACTACTCAAGACATTTCCAAAACAGATCAGTTGTGTGAACTTTACTGTTACTGTGTAATCGAGAAAAATGAAAATGGAACTCCAAAGGCATTTGTAATTAAAGAGTCATTTTTAGGATTTCATGAGGTTAAGGATCAAACTGCCTTAGCAATGTCCAAGCAGATAATAAAATCCATAAATGACAAAAGTATTTCTCTGAATAAGTGCCGTGGACAAGGGTACGATGGAGCTAATACCATGAAAGGCACTTATGGCGGAGTTCAAAAACTCATAAGAGATGTAGAGCCAAATGCAGTAAAAGAGGTCATAGAAATACAAACATTTTTCGAAACTGTGCAACAAATTTATAATTTTTTTTGGCCATAGTATTAGACGATGGAATATTTTATCTAGTTTTTATCTCACAACAAAGAAGGAGAAACAGATGAATCATCAAATTCGGTAACATTAAAAACATTGAATCCAACTAGATGGGCAGGACGCTTTGATGTCATGTTTGCTTTAAAGGTTCGATTCGTTGATGTTCAAAAAGCGCTAACAAAAACCATTTTATTAAATTCCAAATCAGATGAGAGAAATGAAGCTACCTTGCTAAAGAAAAAGATAGAAAACTACAATTTTATCATGTTACTGGTTTTCCATTGCAAAGTGTTACAAACAATAGACACAGCTTCTAAAGCACTTCAATCTAAATCCACCGAACTATCAAATGCTTCAAAGCGTTTGCAAGTCTGTCTAGAAGAACTTCAAAAGTATCGACATGAATTTGAAGATTTAAAAACGAAGCAAATAGTATTGCAGTTAAATGGTCTATAAACCTGAATTTCCTAAAACTCGTCAGAGAAAAGTGAAACGTCATTTTGATGAAATTTGTGAGGATGAACGTCTGCAAGATCCTGAAAGCTTGTTTTAAGTTAACATATTCTATCGTGTATTAGACATCATCATTAATCAACTAAGATCGCGTTTCCTTGGCATGAATGAAATTGTTTCCAATTCAGTGTCTTGCAATCTGCCACTTTGCAAAATTTGAACGATACCGATTTATTGGAAAAGGCTTTAGCATTTATCCATCTATATAAAAAGAAATATATCTATCTCGTTTTCCAAGGAAATTCTGACTTTTCGATCCTCTTTTAAACACGAAATAGAAAGATCATCTTCTATAAGAGAACTTGCAGACTTGTTAATAATAAAGAATCATTTTAATATCTTCGAGCTTTCCTGAAGTGTGTACTGCATTTCTGTTATTTCTCACGATTCCTGTAACTACGGCTAGTGCCGAGCGATCATTTTCAAAACTGAAATTGATAAAAACTTATTTAAGAAATTCTATGGGACAAGAGAGGTTAAGCAATTTGGCTATTCTATGCATCGAAAATTCTATGGCTCGAAATTTGAACTTTGATGATGTCATTAACACTTTTGCTGAACAGAAAGTCCGAAGAAAGGAAAATAAATAATACAAATTGTGTACTTAAACTACAATAAAATTGTGATTTCAGTTCAATATGTACTTTAAATAAATAAGGTACTTTAATTTAATGTGACTTCAGAGAACATCTAGTAAGTAATTATAATTTTAAAGTTTGTTTGAACCTACTTCACGTAGTGATTTATTAGTTACCTCTTACAAATAAAAGTGTATAAATGAATAGGTATTATAAAATAAAAAAAATGCTATTATTGTTGGTTCAGCTTTTTTTTTAAATTGGGGAGATGGGAGGGCCCCTCCGATGAATTTGCCACGGGCCTCGAACGGTATAGTTACGCCACTGATATAATTAATTAAAGTATGCACTTTTGCAATCTCATAGGTAGTTCATTGATACCTATACTAAAAAAACCATGGGAGCGAGAGAATCTTTGAAGACGGTTTGGACTGCAGTATCGGATTTTTTTTCCTTGTAAGAAGTTGTCTAAATTTCTGAAAAACAAAATAGTAATCTGTTGGAGCAAGGTCCGAGAAGTACGGTGCATGTGCACGCAGACATTAAAATTAGAGTTTATCCAACTTAAGTGGTTGTAAATGTTATAGTTTAGTACACTTCCTAATGACTTTAGGCATTTCAATTAATTTATGTATAGTTAGTAAAGTCCCTATATACTTAAGACATTTAAGCCTCGGAATATCTCTATAGCATAGCGATAGTATTCCGAAGCACTAGTGTTAATGCCCTGCTGCGAAGAAAGGAAGAGGATTGGTCATGTATTTGCCGTATTCTCTTAGTTTATTTGACATTGAACTATCCTATGTTATTAGTACTCCACTTGGATATGAGGCTTAAAACATCGTTGAGCTCTGAGATGAATGACAAGATTCTTTCGACTGATGTCTTTGGTTTTTTCCCACGTCCAATTGCTACTTTCCCCAAATATGCATCATTTAATGATTTGCATTATAATGAATATTTCTATAACAAATCTGTAACTGTTTTATGTCTGCAACATTATTACACAACAAATTAGAAAAATTACATTAGGTACATAAATAAAGATTAAATAGAGTTGTAACTAGGATTCTTTTTGTCAATTTTATTTCTTTCAGAATCAATTAGTTGTTTCAAATCTTTTCTGAGTAAATTTGCATAAAACAGTGGTGACAAATAAAAAGTGTGAAATATGACGTCACATTAGTCACGTCATATATTTTTTATTATTTACATCTCTATGTTTACGTGAAAAATGAGTGAAAACAACATATGCTTGCCTTACTCTACTCTCCAATTTACTCTAAGATTTATATTGCAAATACATTTCTATGGATAAAAATTTCTTGGGTGTCACTATCAATTTTATCGCATAAGATTATTAAAATATTTGCATCCGTTGCCTAACCATTCATCTCGGTGATTCTTCTATATACTGTATCGCGGACAAGACGCCGTCAAGAACTAAATTTGTGCTTAAAATGATCGTAATATTATATGTTACATTATTTTTACAATAATTTTGTATATGATAAAAATGCGGTTCTTAAAGGGTATATCCCTCCAAACTGAATTTATTCAGCTTGATGAAAATCTTAAACATTATTTTGCTGTAATCCAGTACTTATTATACAAACTGTTTACATTATGAAAACAATGCAGATTTATAATCGATCATCGATCGATATTCTACTCGCACAATCAAATTAATGTTTTGGCTGCCATGCTAGAGATGTGTGTATACTCTACTATAGCTTGTTTCGTCTGATATGCATCCTTCCTTTCTCCGTGGCGACTACCTGGCGCTTCGCTAGAAGGTAGGGAGCATCTCGCTCCACTCGTCAAGCACCCAGCTCCACAAACTAACTCCACTTTACCTATATAATTTTATGACCTGTGTAACGAAGATGTATCGTATAAGCCTTTTAACATGTTATTCAACTATATAATATTTAACTGGATATTTAAAGATTGTATGGAAACTTGGTGTGCTTTCCTGAACGCCGCAGCCGGCTTTTCATTTTGAAAAGTTTATCATAATATATAATCACTACTGAAGCCTAAATTTTAATAGCGTTTACGAAAATGACGCATATCTGAATTCTAAATTTAATTTGCAATTTTATTAAATAATTACAGTGATAGAAATAAATCCTAGACATTGCCAAATTTTACTGTGGTCAAAGTGGCATAAACCGGTGCAGCGACGGCAGCGGCGTAGCATCCTTGAAAGTTTAAGCACCTCGCGCGGTCAGTGCCGCCGTCAACCGCCGCCGCCGAGTTTTTGTGATGCCAGTTATTTTCGGTTCGCACCTTTGCATAATAGCACATTATGTTTGCACTCGTTTCGTTCAGTTTTCCTTGATCTGTTCTGTGGTCTGAGGGCCCAACGAAAGCAGAAATGATGCGTTTAACCAATCCGTCAACAATCAGCAATCATTTAACAAAATACTTATTACCATTTTGTGTTATAGATTATTTAAACATCCGTCACGCACGCGTTGAAGAGGCTTCGTTAGTTAGCAAAGCGGGGAACCAACGGCATCAGCTTGGATGGTTTGGTCTTTGCATAGTAGTTAGAGCAGCGTAGCTATCCTCATTAATTAGAGTGATCAACTCTAAATTAATTTATTAAGATTGGTCGCTTGCGTTTTTAAAACTAAAACAGTTATTTATAAAAAAGCTATTGAGGATTGCAAGACATGAACGTACATGTTATTTTTTACAAAATCTATTTTCACAAAATAAATATTTTTCATACATTGACCTATTGCAGATAATATGATGTTGGTGTCAATCGGTTTAGTAAGAGAAGTCTTGGTTTGTATATAACAGATTTAGTGCCGTAATTATTCGAAGTTATCTCTAAAATATCTACAGGAAATTACAACTAACTTTGAAGCGTCAAAATTTTACATTTGGTAGGTGTATAGTATATACATTTACATCTATGGTGGTGGTGTCTTGATATGGTGATCTTGATAGAAATGTTGATAAATTGCTAATTAATTATTGATTCACAGAAATCAAGGTGTGAGTAATACTAGCTTGGAGCATAATTAATATAGGTCTGCCTTAAATAGATATAACGTATAAAACTGATGCGATAGCAAATTTAACAAAGAATTTAATAATATTACATTACGCAGTGCCGAGTCGAGGAATTTGCTGTGTTAGTATCGCACATTAATTTTTTTGATTAAACTTTTTGCACAATATTCACAAAAATGTGTACAAACGGCGACTTAATGCCGAGTAATGATATGGTATACTCTGAGCATTTATATGACAAACATTGAAACTCAACGGATTGCGATAAATAACTGCAGAAAGTATATTTGACGCAATAGAGGCATCATGAGGGCTAGCAGCAGTATAAAGAGACACCGGATTCAGAATCTGTAGAAAAGTAATTTATATCAGACAACATATAAGATAACAATTTAATATAAATATGAAGACTAAATAAAATAAATATATTTAAATAGTTTTTTTAACTTAATAATAAAAAAGAGAATGAGTCGAAAAAATCCACATTCCACCAATATACTCGTTTACAAACAGTTAGTTATAGGTAAATAATCTTATATATAAAAATTAAAAGTAAAAAAAAATAATTAATACAAGCTTTTATTAAATGCGCTAAAAAGAACAAAATAAACTTTTATATATAAAAGCTTGTCGCGAGATTTTCTTACTTATAGAATACTTTTAACGACCAGCTTTTATATGTAAAAGATTATTTTGTTCTTTTTAGCGCATTTAATAAAAGCTTGTATTCAATTTTTTTTTTACTTTAATTTATTTTTCAAATAAAAAACCAAGCTTAGCAAACCCTTTCATTTGATATCCGTATTGTAGGGGTGCATTAAAAATAATTGGTCCGCCATCTTGGTAATGCCGCCAAGTTAGATTTAGAATGACGTACACACATAACGATGCATTAACATCCGACTTACACGTGTATGCAAAATTTCAGCTCAATCGGAGACCGGAAAGTGGGTCAAATTAAGATTCCAAGATTTTCTTACATAGTTACAAGTGAAGCTAATATAAAAGCTTGTAAAAATGAATCGCAAAATTTTTAGTAAGCGAATAACTCAACAAGGTCTGGACCAATCCTTTTAAAGAAATTCTTTTAAATTAAGTTAGGTACACAACTCAGTTTATTTTAAGAAATATCTGTAATGTAGGTAACTGCGTTTATTTTCATTACTGTTGGAATTTTTAATTTAAATAATCGAAATATTCAGAGAAATGATATTACTTATTTGACACCTACCGCCCAAAAAAAAACTCCTTTTGACCAAAATTGAGTTATGACTATGTTTGCGACGCTTTACTCACTGATAATGTGACATAAACACTTATTACTGTTTAGAGTGCGTCTTTTGGTGCACGCACGATCGGGCGCAGCAGTAGCACTGAAAGCTGTGCGGAGTGGTGCTGACGGGAGTGAAGGCGGTGCTCGCGAAGCGGCTCTTCACCGCGCGCTACGGCACCCACATGTACTGCGTTGCCTGGGTGAACGTCAACACAGAGGCCTGCACTATGTGTTCCTCGAGTATGCCAGCGGAGGCGAGCTCTTCGACCGCATTGGTTAGTATACATTAGAATTTAAGCCTTAATCCAGAGGCATGGATGAGTATCCTTACAGAACCTCCTTCCTTACCATTTAGGTAAATAATTTTGTATTGTATTATAACTTCATTGCGGCAGTGGACGAAGTTACAAATTCCTATATACAATATTGAGTAGCCTATAGTTCTGACTGATGAGTATATTAACTACATCTTAAACAATCACAATCAAAAACTGTCTATTCTCTGCTCATTATGTATCCTCTACCAGATCTAACCAAATGTCACCTTCCTGAACGCTCAAGTAAATCTAGTTTATTTTATTATTCTGTTTGAATTAGAGCCAGATGTGGGCATGGAAGGGGCGGCTGCACGTCGCTACTGGCGTCAGCTGCTCAGCGGCGTACAGTACTTACACTCACGAGGAGTAGCGCATCGAGATATCAAACCAGAGAATCTGCTGCTCGATGCAAATGACAACCTCAAAATCTCAGACTTCGGCATGGCCACACTTTTCAGGTGAGGTGCGTTAACATTACTCAGCACAGCACATCTGTCGTTAACTATTTTTTTAATGAGAGCAAAGGAGCAGATGGTTCACCCTCACTTGCATGTTTTTTTTTAACAAATTGTGATATGTTAATTATAAGTTTCATATTGGTTAATTTACAATATAAAAAAAAGAAAGATTAAATATAATATTATTATTTAATAAAGAAACTCTTTATTTAATGCAGACATTTCTCGAAATATAAATAACAGTTTAATTTTTTAAGCTTAGGTACAGCGTTGTAAACTTATGTATGTATGTCATTACAATCAGTAGTACCCCGTTTCCAATCCCTTTCCAATGTTAAGTTTAAAGGGATCAAAAATAACCGATCACTAAATGGTTGGCTTCATTAGAATTATTAAAGTAATTAACGTTGTTTCTGGAATTTCCGAATGGCGGTGCGGCCCTTTGCATGACATTGCGGCGCCTCCTTTGCGGGGCCAGCTGCTACATTTGGCGGATTCTAGTACTTGATTTTGTAATCTTATTTGTTAAATTTGGTGTACTATTATAACCTCTATTGTTGCAATCCATAAGAATTCAGTTCCTGTGTAGTGAAAGCGCGGTGCTGCTGCTTCAGGCACGGGTCCCGCGAGCGGCTGCTGTCGCGCGTGTGCGGCACCGCGCCGTACGCCGCGCCGGAGGTGCTGGCGGCGGCACTGCACCCATACCGAGCCGCGCCCGCAGACCTGTGGTCCGCCGCGCTCGTGTTGTTCGCCGCTCTATTGGGTGGTGAGTCGCCACTCATTCTAATAGTACCTAGGACTTTGCAGGGACTATCATTTGAGCTACATAAAAAATTCAAGAACTTTTTAAATTTAAAAATAGGCTACAGGGACGTAGTTGTTGCGGCACCGCGGCGGTACCGATCCGTGGCGGGCCGATTTGAACGTTGGGTGTTTTTCACATGGCCAATTATATGTCGCGCTGTTTACAATACATGTTGACCTTAAGCAATACATGTTTGTATTGTCTAATGACAAAAAAGCTGTGAACGTTGTGTATAAGGACATTTTGTAGTAGGTACATTTACATAAACATTACACCCGTGCGAAGCCGGGGCGGGTCGCTAGTAAATCTCTATATACAAAAAATTATTTTCAACAACTTATGTATTTTTCGACGTGAAACGTCTTTAAAATCGCGCCGGAACATGCGGGTACCAGGTTTAAAAAGTGGACCGTAATGAAAATGTCTATATCATCGTACCAGAAACAAAAATGTGGTTGTGAATATTTCACTTATATAGTCAGCTCGCTGTTGTGACATTAAGTTTTTTATTAAAATACTTAAACCATCAATCTTGTTTTTATTTCAATCTTTTACTTTAAATGTGATTCCCTAACATAAACGTTTCACGTTAAAACCAACGACCGTGTGCCCCGGCACAGCCCCACCCGATTTTTTTCATAAAATGCATGGTTTTTTGTTTTTCTAACACAATAACTAGTTATATTTTGTTAAAACTATCCAATATTTCCAATTAGTCTTATCAAAAAAGAAATGTGTTCATCTGTGAAGTGCTGAGAGCACCTACATTAGTCGTGAACCTTTATTATGTGTGTGGTGCCAATTAAATTGGGGAATGTGCGGGCCTCGGATCTTTTAGACATGTTATGTTGATTAGTTAGGAGAAAACAACAGTTCTTATAGTACCACTTAATTATTAAGTGTGTAAGAGAAATAATTTATACAAACAATGTACTGTTTGTATTATTTTAAATGGCAAAGATAGCTCCATTTTCGAGCTGCTATATTACCATAATTTTTAATGTTGATGATAAAACCCGTGAATTATTCACTGTTTACAAATACATATAATATATTTAGACTATGATATTAACTATACACATATGGCAATGTAATTTTCTTATAAGCTCTTTTTTCTACATTTCATGCAGCTGTCTTTTAAATATTTCAAATTAATTTATTCATATACAAGTTATTTTGTTACTATAGTGCAAAATAATACTTAGATTAAATATGTACGAATATTAAAGTAATAAATGTTTATGCAATAGTAAAAAAATATATTTCTTTGTTTCAATATTTATGACAAGAATAAGCATGATTAAAGAAATTATGGTTAAAATAATGTTATTTAGTAACAATCTTAACTAATGGCTGCTGAGATGATAATTGGGACCCGTCGAAAGATCAAGAAAGCTACCAAGTTGCAGTGACAGCACGACCCCTGTCTTTGGTATCCTAGCTGTAGGCGTGTAACGATCCCTAAAGTTATGGTACCGAAGTTAGGGTTCGTGCCATACTTCGCCAAAATGCATGTGTGAGTGAGCACCTCCGCCCTGCTTGATTAAGATGGAATGTATAAAATGTGTTATATTTTTGTATTACTTTAATGTCTTTATGCTAATTACGAAGAACGACGTATATCTGTGTGAACTTGACCATTAAACCACTATTATATGCCCTTGATCTTGTTAGATAGCATTTTGTTCACATTACTTGGTCAAACCTTGATTATGTATTTCACTAGCATGGTTGTTTTTAGGTTCTTCAATGTTAATTCATTATCGTAACATAGTTGTCATGATCTTGTATTGATGTCGCAGCAAACTGGTTAAAATAGCCGTTCAATCAAACAGCTAGCCGTTTGACTGAACAACGCCATTCAACCATACGTCTAGCTTATTACTTGAATAGTTAAGTCGCTCAAAACGTTCAACACTACAGTTGATTCAAGAGCCGCCGTCTAATTTAATAAGTTCAGCGCTCACCATCGCAGTGCTAGGTGCGTTTTGTTTTCAATATGGCGTCAACTAGCCGTGGTTTGTGATTGTTTCAAGATATTTTTTGGAAAGTAAGTAGTAAATATACGTTACACGTGGTATTAAAAACACAGAAATTATGAGGTCACTTAAGAGTGATACGAGTGAATCAAAATTTAAACAAATATTCGAGCAGAAATTACGGGATTATGAAATGATTCTTGCTTCGTAAATTTTTGAGTTTGTAATTTTTTGCTTGGTGCAATAAACAATATTATGATTTATAATTTGTTTTTCATTTTTACTTATTTCATCAAACGTTTGGTCACATCTTAAACTTAATTCAAGAATAACCTCCCAAGAAAATGCAAAAAGTCTTCCTATTGTCTCAAATGAAGTACTAAACTAATGGTCACCAGTTGGCTAAGCGTCGTCTAGCTGTAATGTTGAACGTTGCAATCAACAAGTCAGCTAAATGACGTATAGCTGTGTGATTGAATGACGTTGTTCAGTCAAAGGGCTGTTTGATTGAACGGCTATTTTAACCAGTTGGCTGCGACATTGACACGGAAATGGTATGTGAAACAACTCTACAGGTTCTTCAGATTTTAACTGACTACCACCTGGGGCCTGATACTGTTTGTCTATGTTTTTTGTAATTTTGTAGTTATATTATAATTATATACTTAATGCATGTTGCAGTGTTACATATAGTTAGTTATTTATATCTGATTGCAATGCAAATTGTAAAGTAGTTTCTTTTACATTTCTTTAAAATCTACTGCAATAATAAATACTGAGTGTATTTTGTAATATTCAAAGAAATATTGTGATAAAACCAATTGAAATGGAATAGAGAGTTGCATATATGAAAGTTTGTTGCTTATTGTTTTGTATGAGCTATTTAATGTTCCTTTTTTTATATTTAAAATTGGAGTCGAGGTGTTATTGCAATGAAAAATAAATGATTTTATAATATTAGTATCACATCATAAACATATAGAATAAATTTACTTTACTATTTTATGGCGGGCGGGTAACTGGAATTTAATGGCATTGATAAACAGTCTAAGTAAATAAAACTATTTAAATTATTAATTTCAGTTTAGTTTAAATATGAGGAATATATTGAAAGTTTTCTCAACCAATATTAGCGCACACGAATTGCCTTTTAATCGTGCTCACTTACAGTTAATGGCACAGTATAACAGTCATTTGAAACGGGGAGTACCACTGGATCAAGAATGCCATGTAGTTTTCGGCCGATTATTGTCCTTTCAATTGATAGCTTATGGATTAAAATTATACTTTTTATTTTATTCAACGAAAACAGCAAATAACAATTACATACACTTTTGATGGTTGAATTTAGAATACACCAATATATTAAACCCTCCATGTCAATACTATCAACCTCCTTTCGCGAAAAATATACTATAGAAACTTCTTTTGTAAAGAAAACTCGACATACAAACTTCTTGTTCAATAACTCCTCGAGATTTGATTGATTGACATCTTCGACGAGGAGTTTAACCTTCCTTCCTTCCTTCCTAACTAAACGCTCATTTGAATATCAAGTATGTCTTGAACAATAACTCGGAATCAATTCACTGTTGTAGACCATTAAAAAACATATGATTTCTCAATACATTTATTGTCAAGACAATATACATAGTACCTAATAATTGATATCATACAAGTATCTGTAGTGATATCAATTATTAGGCACCATGATTGACGGGAGCAGCATTTCAAGCAGAAGTATAACCAAATAAATTGGCGAACTATTTTATTGTGCTTTAGTAAAGTTATATAAAAATATTTCTTACATTTAGGCAGTATTGTTCACTTGTATCGCATTCTAAGGTAACTTTCATACATTTTTCAATGAACTGTAAAGGCTCTCAAAATTTTTCTTTCGAAGCTACTTTTCTCTTAACTGTTATGTATGATCTTTTGTCGACATTTGCGTAAACTAGCGATCTTTGTTCATGTTACATTTTTTGTAGGTCACACATGGTAATAATATTGATTAGACATCAACTTTATTAAATGAAAATTACAATTAATATTTCGCAATCTATATTCTGAATGTCTGAGTAACAGTATAATAAAGTAAGTTGTCCTTTAGTTGTAACGTTTCTTTTATTGTTCATGTAAGTATTAGGCACTGTGTAATAGTTATTTTCTTTTAAATTGTTTGGTTAATGTTATGTAACTCACATTGTCATTGTGAAGAGGATAGGAATGAGAACACCGCAATTTTAGTACGACTTTCGCAAGCCGTTTTCACAGCTATGGTCGGGAAGCAACTAATAGGCTGCTAAAAGCAATAATATAAGCAGCAAAAGCGAGTACTTAGGTATTCATTGATTTATAAATTATAGATTTTTATGTATCGATTTGCGTGCGCCGATGTCCTCTTGTGTTAGGTATTTATTTTCAAAATGGCAACAGTAACAAAAATATCGTATTGGCTGATACTTAGTACTTTAGGTCTATGTTTTAGTAATAAGTTGTGTATAATGTAAAAGATTGATTAAATTATAATTTCTGTATAATAAATTTTTATAAAATATAATTTATTAATATAAAGAAATATGTTATTTACAGGTTAACGCGTGTACCTATGTGTCGCTTATATTCTAGCTTCCTAGAGTCTAGTTTGTAAAAATTTCAGTAATAACACTTAAAGTATTAGACTACATATGCTATCTATGAAAATTTTATTTACAAATAACAAAAAATATTCACATTCTGACACTGCTTGACATCAGCATCGCTACATTTATTGTTTCCTAAGCCCCTGTGATATTTGTTAAGTTGACTGTTGCATAGAAATTGTTTTTATCTTCTCGTTAACAGTTTATCAAAAATTCTGGATATTACTACTATTACGCAATTTGTTGAAAATGGAAAGTGGTGTAGTGTGTAAAGAGCCCACCATTGGATTTAAATTTAATTTATGGGTTTTTCAGTTGCGTTCGCGTAGGGTCAGACACAACTGATCCACATAAAAACAGCGTACCAGATATAAGAAAATCAAGAGCTTACACTAGTACCTATCAATACTGGAGTTCTCCCTCCTTCCTCACTGCTTTCCATAACTTCAGGCTCGATTCCTTCACAGTTCACTTGTTTATATATATTATATATATTAGCGGGGTGTAATAGACTGCGGTAAAATATAGTAGTGAAAATCACTAGCGGGTGTGTAATAGCTGCGTCGCGTCTGCGTTAATATTCGAAGCTAAACAGCTTAGTGGTCGTTATACAAATCGGCTATATATATGTAAACTAGACGTCACTTGTTTGCCTGGGGTGGTCCTGTCTTTTAAAAAAAGTTTGATCTCTGTCTATTGATGATGTTTGATTGTCACAAAAATCAAATAAATTATCAAACTTGGTACAGTTGTACAAGCACTAATAAGATCACGGCGTTTGTGTTAACGTGTGTGCTGCGACGACTTCGCGGTGGGGTGGTACGCTCCAGCTTATTAAATAAAAATTTGGCGGTCCGCAAAAATTCAACGATTTACAAAATGACCGCCAGCGCCCAATATTTGCACCGTATTTCTGGGAGATTCGGGTCAAATTCAGTCTACGAAATGATTCAAACCTCCCTGGAGGCCAGTGCTGTCAGTTAAGAAATATAAACATACCGGAAAGTTATAGAGACCTCGATGAAGCTATTTCGATTTTCGCCTTTCGGGCTCCCTCGTGGAAAGACTATCAAAAACGGTAGAAAATTTCTACCATTTGGCAACACTACTCTCTGAGCTAACCCCACGCGGAACATTTCATCCCAGTCCGAGGCCGCTATTATGGCGAAAATAACTGCCGCGTAAAAAAACGCGCAAGTAAACTGCAAACGATGGACACTACATTATACTGCCTACGATCAGATTCTGTTCTATAATATGTTCGACTAATTATTGAATCTGCGATTTCATGCCTAGGTCAAACTGTTTACAACCACATGGATTGGATATACTAAAGTTGTGTTTAAGTAGGTAAATGTGTTTTGTTTCTGTCGGATATATATTTTTCAACTCCTAATTCTTTTATGGTTACCAGGGTGTCCACATTCTGGAAAGTCAGGGAAAGTCATGGAAAAGTCAGGGACGCTTGAGGTGGTCAGGGAAAGTCAGGGATATTGAGGAGCTACCTGGAGAGTCAGGGAAAATTTAAGATATTTGTCAATAAAAATTTCTTGAACTGTAAATTGAAATCCATGCAAAAATTTCCCAATGATTGTAAAATGAGGGATATATTTTATGCTCTGGTTTGATTCTTAATCCAGACCATTGAAGCATTTTTTTTACGTAGTTTTTTGCCATTACCTACTAAAATTACTCCTTTCTTGTTTGAAATAAATGAGTATTTACAATAAATAAAGAGTTTTACTTTGACAGGGTGAACTATCAGTCATATTGTGCACATGGACATGTATCTTCAAAATTGGAGTGAACTATGTTATAATTATAGGTTATAACTAGTTTACTCACTTTTATTATTACTTAATTCTTCGTATTTAGAAATCTTCTATTTCTTCATACAAAAAGTGCTCATTACTGGTATCTACTAGGAATTATAGAAATTTTACAACACTAGAACTAAAATTAATGCCAAAAAATGTTCATTTAATAAATTGTGGCTAGATCCCAAAGTCAGTCCTGAATTTTTTGAATGGCTGAATGATGTTCCAAATGATCCAGGATTAGCATTCTGTAAGATATGCTGCAAGTCCATCAAATTAAGTAACATGGGTTGGCATTAAATAACAATTAAGAAGAATGCAACCAAACATTTCATTCTTTACAAAAAAGGTTGAATCTGATGAACCATCAACTTCGACAATTGCAAGCGCCACAGAGACTTCGTCCCTCAATATCGAAAGTTCTTATGACTCCCATAAAAGTAAAGTTACAAAAATGTGTATACCTACCTACAAAGACGATGATGTGACATCAGCGGAAATACTTTGGGCATTAAAAATTGTTTTTAACAAAATGTCCCTTAATCCTAGTGATAGAACCAGCACTGCATTCAAAAGAATGTTTCCTGACAGCAAAATTGCCCTAAACTTCACATTGGGAAAAACAAAAGCGTCATATGTAATAAACTACGGAATAGAACCTTATTTAAGAACATGTTTGCAAAAAAATTTAGAAGATTGTCTATTTTACGTAATTTCCTTTGATGAATCACTAAATAAAGTCTCCCAGAAATGTCAAATGGATATTGTTATAAGATTTTGGAACAAGACTACCGAAAGAGTTGAAACAAGATATTGGACAAGTATTTTTCTAGGGAAGTCGACTGCAAATGATCTATTAAATGGATTTTTAAAGGGTTTGTTAAATCTAGACCATGACAAGTTATTGCAGGTTTCGATGGATGGACCCAATGTTAACCTAGCTCAGGTTCTTCATAAATTGAAAGTAGAACTTGCTACAGAAAATTCAAAATCTTCATTAATAGATATCGGAGTTTGTGGCTTAGACACCGTGAATGGCGCTGTTAAAACCGGACATAAGCAAACTGATTGGGAAATAAACGAACTCTTAAGAACAATGTATAATTATTTTAAAGACTCACCGGCACGTCGAGCTCTGTATACAACAATTACTGGCAGTACAGAATTTCCACAGAAGTTTACTTCAATAAGATGGCTTGAAAATGGTCCTTGCATTGACCGAGCTTTGAAAGTTTATGATAAAGTATTGGAATTCGTTACAATCGCATCTGTTCCAGATAGTCATAATAAGAAAAAGTTAAATACTTATATGAAAGATCTTTTGTGAAAGCCAAATTAGCTGCTACAAGTTTTTATTTATTTAATGTATCAGATTGCGAACCGTTTTAAAACGATTCCAAAGCGAAAAACCACATTCGCCTTTTTTGTACACAGCTTTGGTAGAATTATTAAAAACTCTTATGATGAAGATCGTAAAACCCACAAAACTTATATAGTTTGGACCCCGGGAACGGATTTAAAGGTACTTTTTACCGCGGTAAAATATCTCTTTCGCGTGGGAAAATGCGATAACAACAGCCAAACCATTTCTGGTGTAATTTGATATGGGGAGGGTTTATAAGTCACGGGAAACGAAATAAGATAATTTTACTGAGGTAAAACATCTCTTTCCTGTGGGAAAATCAAATTTAACGCGGCGAAGCCGCGTTCGGAAAGCTAGTTTTCAAATGAAATTAATTATTGATTATGTATTCATTCATTAGAGTTTCACCACGATATTTCTTCAGTCCTATACCTATATGATACAAGATAGACTGTTGAATGTTCTAATATTATTTGGTTTTTAATTTGTTTTAGCAAAAAAATTGTTTGATTTTATTGTACAATTAAGTTTTACTTTTCAGTAACAAAAGTCCTCCTTTTTGATGAAAAAGTCATTCTATTTGCTGAAAAAGTCCCACGTCCCCACTTGGGGGCCTGCTATTGTTTTATTATTATTTTTAATTGCCAACACTTCTCATTGTGGCATTAGAGCGAGTGAATGACTTATTTAAAAAAAAAGTTTTAATTAGTTTGGTCAGGGAAATTTGAAAAAATGGTCAGGGAAATTTGAAAAAATAGTCATGGAAATTTGAAAAAATAGTCAGGGATAGTCATGGAAAGTCAGGGATTTTCTTTAACCAATAGCTGTGGACACCCTGGTTACGGAGACTAGTATCAAATCATACGGCATATGCCATTCCCCGTAACATCACTTGTGTTATAAAATCGCTACAACCATTACAGTATTAATAGTAATATACATTTTTTTTAATATTTAATGTATGTGCGCAGAGTTGCCGTGGGAGCGAGCGGTAGCAGAGGATGGACGGTACCGTGCTTGGGTAGCATGGGCGAGCGGTACTGGCGGCAGTAATTCTGTTGGTACAGTTCCGCCGCCCCCCTTCTGCCGGCTCGAGCCTGGGGCACTGGGGTTGTTAAAACAAGCATTATTCCCGGACCCTACAAGCAGAGCTACACTGTCGATGCTACTGCGTGATCCCTGGCTTTGTCAGGAAGGTGCTGAGAACGCCGACCATAGACAGGATCAAATGGGCGCGAACGAACAAGGTATCTCTTTACCATCAATATTGTCTGTAACTGATATGCATATAGTGTTACAACAAATCTATTCTGTTGGTATAAAAATGAACCACCACTACTAAATTACAAAATTATTTTCATATGGTTATTTCACGCGCTACTAAATTATTTTCTTAATATACCACTGGTGGTAACATACGGACCAAAATATACACAAATACATACTAGGTAAATAAATATTATTCTGTGTAGGGAGAGTGAGTCCCCTCACTGATTTGGGACATTGTTTATTTAGCTGTAACAAATACAGTAAACTATAATATCGAAAATGATCGGTGCCTCTGCGCCAGGTACTAGGTGACTCTGAGTGGCGCGTCTCAGAGCCGCCTCGTGCCTCCGCCTGGCGGCCGCCGACCTCCGGTCTTTTCCAACATCTACAACTACGCACGAAGACCGATAGCCATGTATATTTTATTAAAACCTGTCGCACTAACTTAGGCTACGTCTGTGAAAGCTTAAATATTAATTATATACCACACAACAATATAGATAATACTATCTACAACACTTGATGCTAGAATGCATATTCAACTATTGGTTATTAACAATATATTGTAAAAAATAATCTCGTTAATATGGTTATTCAATAAACATGGTATGTATTTGTATAAATTTTATTTCTTGAATCACATGTAAACTGAATTGATTTGTTTATTTCATTATTAAATGAGAAGAAAGAAGTTTCCGCTATGCAACGACAAAAGCACGTTTCGGTACTTTGGCGATTTAGCTCCATGACGTGGTGAATGCTCATAAAGCTAGATTACCAAAGCATCGCGGCGCCGCTGTACCAACGGGCTTCGCCGTGGGACACCATTATCAACCAAGTAATTAAGTTTACTGTGAATTTGTTTGTGTATACAATTAAATATTGCTATTTTTTATGTGTCCACCCAAATTGGTTATGCACACATTAGATTAAGTTATTAAATATATATCTGGAAGATAACTAACCAGGTTAATATTGTGGTTATGTATTTAAGATGTACATATAGTAGATTTTTTATGGAGTCTTGTTTCATCTTTGGATTTAAAATGCACAAACGATTGCACTAATGAATATAATTTGCTAATGGGAGGAGAAAAGGACAAAATTTAACAATGTATTATTTAAACTCAAAACTAGAAACTTTTTGATTGACATTTTTTCAATGCATTGATTGTATCATCTCATTACCTACACTGAGGTCATACAGTGATAGAAATTTGGTCAACCAATCACACCTGACCAGCGTGGTCGAATAAGACTACAACATCCAAATTTAGTTGAGAGCATGCTGATGCTGTTCAGTGATGTTTAAGGAATATCATCTGCAAATGATTGCTGGTGATTTTAAATCAATTTAAATTATTGTGTCAGTTTTTTAAAAATATTAATTTAATTGATTTCTTGGGATGAAGCACATTCAAAAACCACTGTATATACACTATGTTTGTGAATTTGATAATATTCACTATAGAGTGAACATGATCATTCATTCATATATATATATATATATATATATAAATTTTTATAGCATTTTATTGGACTTTCCCGGAAACAGATTGCTTATTATTTCACTCGCCACTTTTTCTATGTTTAATTAAACCAAGACACAAGACACGGACGGCCACAGTGTCTGTGTCTTGGTTAATTAGAAAAAATAACAACAGGATATTAAGGTTGAACAACATTATTGAAATTTTAAACATAAGTTTCCTGGGGTACTAAATATTAGTGAGTTGTTGTTTTTATCGGTGACTAACAGTAAAATAAACGAGTTGTAAAAAATTACACGTAATATAGGTGGTTGGCGACGCACATGGTGCTCGCAACCAGTGGGCGTAGGCTCCGGCACCGAGCAGGACTATGAGCAAATGTCAGCGTCTGACATGGACGCAGCGCTGTGGTGCTCGCAGCCAGCGCAAGCAGACGAGCTGGCGCTAACGGCAGGTGGGGGAGGCCGCACCACTCGCTTCGTGCTCGCTTGTTCACCTACCGACGCACTGAGGGCCCTCGAAGCCGCCGCCGACAGCCTGGGTAAGCATTTTGTCTGTCTATCTCTACAAGCTGTATCACCTTTTATCTTTACATATCAATAGCATGTCGAAATGTTAGAATAAATTTTAATCGGGAAAGGTAAAAATCATTTTTACATTGCTGTGAAAAAATATTTTGTTACATGCATTATTTTATTCGAGACCTTGGAAGAGACTTGGAAAATATTTCCATGGCAAAACCAATAGTGCTAAATTCCAATGACTTTAAATGAGTATATGAGGTTAGTCACAAGGAAAAAATAATACTATATTCTCTTTGATTAAGATTTGACAAACGGGCTTTTGGCTGTGAAACAATATACAAGCAATCTTTCGATTTTGGTTTGTGCTTCAATGCAACAGAAATAGGGGATAACACCTGTTGGAGTTGGTGGGCTGTCTTACAACTCGTCAACTTTGTGATAATATTTTGGTTACTACAGGTCACCGGTGGCGGCGCATGGCGGGCGGTGCTCTGTTAGTGGAGTGCGAGGGCGGCGGCGCCGGCGCCGGCGGCAGCACCGCCGTGAGGGCAGCGGCGGCGCGCGTGGGCGGTGGCGCGTTGCTGGAGCTGCGGCGCTGGCGCGGCTGCGGGCTCGCCTTTAAACGCGTCTTCCTTCGCCTGCGGGCAGCGCTTAAGCACCTGCTGGCCAAAGACCAGCCGCTAGATCCTAGACTATAGCCATCTGGGATCGGATGTATAATAGTTGCTGATGCAAAGAAGCAAATACGAAACTTACGACTGGATCACCATTCATGAATTTGCAGTAGACACTGAATTCATTAGCCTAATCACAGGTTTCTATGATACAAGATACGGAAATTTCTTTCATGAAAAGTGGTCTGTCATCAACAACCCATCAGGATCAAGATAGATCGAAAGACATTGTTTTACACATTTTGATGTGATAAACAAATTTACATTAAAGCACCGCTACAAATGAAGCGGTTAAACCCTTCTAAATGACGAAACAATGTCATGCCGCAATGGAATCTTTAAGAAAAAGATATTAGGCTGTGACCTTAGCTGTAATTAAAAATCTACTTTCCAGTATTTTAAATATATGTAAATTAACTTTTAACACGTTTGATATTTTTGTAAGATGTTTTGTATTAATAAATTCAAAATATTTTTAATGCATATTTTTATTTTATATAACCTATTCATAAAGGGACGAAAAGATGTCAAAATGCAAGGCTCTAATGAAAAGGAATGCTTAATGCAGAAGAATAAGTTTGTACAGGGATCATGTTTACAAGAGATGGTAATGATGAGTGTGACATTCAAAGTAGAGTAATGGCAGGAAATAAAGTGACTAGAGATAACTTTTGCTCACCTTTTATTACGTAAATTTATAAAAAATTGCATTTGAAAAGGCGTGTTTGGCTGTGCATGGAAGTATACAGGTTCCTACACTTATGTATAACAGTGAGTGGTATGGAAATGAGAGCTTTGAGGTGAATGGCTAGAAAGATGAAGAATAAATTGAAAAATAGTGTGATAAGGAAAATGTGCGGTATGAAAGGTGTAGTGAGAAAAATCGAGAAGGGAATACTTAGATGATTTGGACACGTAGCAAATATGAATTGGTAGGTAGACCATTACCTAAAAGTGTTTGGGTCATATAAAATAACAAAGAGAAATGAATGTTTAATAGGATTAGATTTCAATGAGAATGAAAAATTGAATGATTGTGAAGTTTGCATTCAAGCCAAAATGTATCGATTGCCAAGTAAATCTATATATAAAACACACCCGCGAACGACGAAGCTGGAAATCGTACATAGCGACGTGTGTGGTCCAATGAGGGTACAAACTCATAATGGTAACAAATATTTTGTATCCTTCATTGATGACTATACCAGATACGCTTGAATTTACTGTATTAAAAATAAAAGCGAGGTTCTGGACAAATTTAAAGAATATAAGGCTGAAATGGAAAATTATTCTGGCAATAAAATAATTTATCTTAAATCTGATAACGGTTCAGAATATTGAAATGATAATTTTGATAAACATTTAAAAGAAAATGGAATTGTTAGATGTCTCGCAGCACCGTTCACACCACATCAGAAAGGAATTGCTGAAAGAAAGAATAGAACATTATTAGAAAAAGCTAGATGTTTGATGATTCAGTCAAACGCTCCACAATATTTATGGGGTGAAGCGATTCACACTGCCAATAATTTATCTAATAGAAGCATAAATAAATCAATTTCTGCTGAATCTGGTAGTTCGATTACTCCCTATCACAAATGGGTTGAGAGAAAACCATGCGTCAATCATTTTTATATTTTTGGAATGAAAGTATTCCTTTTAATTAAGGATAGAAAAGTGGAATGAACCTGGAATGTTTGTGGGCTATTCTGATATTTCAAAAGTTTTTAGAATTTGAGTTCCTTCAAAACATAAAATTATGATTTCTAAAGATGTGAAATTCACTAACAAAATGTATTATACAAATAATGACATGAATTTCGATGAAGATGATGAACCTAATAACGAAAATAAGAAAATTGGTATAACTTTTGTTAATCAGTTAAAAAGTTAATGATAATACACCAAATGGTAATGATATTGATGATATAAATATTAACACTAATTTAGTTAATTTAAATGTCAATGATAACGGGAACTCAAGTGAGACTGGCATAGACAGTGTAAAGGTTCGATATAGCCCTATTATTGTGCTTAATATATTATTATCTTCAAATAAAAACTACACTTGGTAGATAAACCCAATAAATAAACTCTTTTGCAAAAAAAACGGGCACCTAAGGAAATTTACGTTCTAAGGTCGATTTTAGTTAATTAAATGAAATTTATTTCTTTGACGTTGTTTGTTTACTTATTATCGTGTAAATTAATGCGCGTGAAGTGAATTCGAGCAATTAAAAGAAAAAAAAAACGATGGATTCTTTAAAATTGATGTACACGCCCAAACAATGAGAAGTGGTCGGCAATAAAGACAAAACTTTTTTTTTTTTAATTAAATAAAGTTACAAATGTAATAACCTAATAACGAGTGTGACCTCCTCTTGCCAAAATCACAGCTTGAATCCTTCTGGGCATGCTTTCCACGATGTTTTAATAACGTTTTGAGGAATACGTTCCCACTCTTCTGCAATGACTCTTTTTAGCTCCCTGATGTTTTGGGGAGCAGGTTGCACTGATCTTACCCGTCTCTTTAGAGCATCCCACACATGCTCAATTGGATTGAGGTCAGGACTTCGAGCTGGCCAATCTAAACAACGGATCCCAACTTCTTGCATGTACGCTTCCACGTCGCCAGAACGGTACGGGCGAGCATTATCGTCCATAAAAATGGAATCTTCCCCAAGTGCAGTCAATGTGGGTTGTGCATATGGAATTAGGACTTCCATTATGTACCGGTGTGCATTTAATGTTCCATTTTCTATGAAAACTAACTCCGTACGCTCCGTCGCATTAATTGCTGCCCAAAACATAGCGGAGCCTCCGCCATAAGGAGTGATTTCTTCGAAACACACTTCCGCATAGCGTTCCCGTGGTCTTCGCAGCACTCGCCGGCGCCGGTCCTCTCCACACAAAGAGATTCTAGCTTAATCGGAAAACAATACTTTATTCCAGTCCTCCAGAGTCCATGAAGCACAGTTCCGAGCAAACTGAAGTCGAGCAACACGGTGCTCACGGAGTAATTTAGGGCCCCGAACTGGGCGGTGACTCTTGATATTGGCAGCCAAAAGCCTCCTCCTGACCGTCCACAAGCTAACTTCTACTCCTCTTACTTCTTCAAGGCTCTTCTTCAAGTCTACACTTGACGCGTTCCGATTACGCAACGCCTGACTCACCAAAAAGCGGTCATCTCTTGGTTCTGTGCATCGTTTTCTTCCCGAACCGGGTCTTCTTTTGACCGAACCAGTCTCTTGATACCGTTGCCAAGTCCTCTGGACAGTTGAACGATTCACATTTAGCCGCTGAGACACGTAAGTTTGCGAACAACCTTCTTCAAGTAGGGTTATAATTGTACCGGCCCTTATCGCTTTATCACTCATATCAAAAAAGTAGTATTTAATGTAAAAAGAAAGATTAAATTGTTTAATTTGGAGAAAATATCCAAAAAGTTTTAAAAAATATCGTAATTAGTTAACAATCTATTCAACAATTCGCGCCATTAGTAAAGCAATTTTAGAATAATCCACAATAATCATTATTTTTCTTTTAATAATTCAAATTTTAAATTTGGAAGGTAAAGAATCATGCCAGGATACTTCAAACACATGCCAATACATCGTCAAATTAACAAAACCTATTCTTTGTCCTTCTTCATTAGAGTAGAGAAAAAAATCTAATGTACCCGTTTTTTTTGCAAAAGAGTTTATATATTTAAAGGAAAAAGACAACTCAATTACACCATTAAAAATTACATTGACAAGTCCCAAACAATTATGACATTTCGCTCTATATATTATCAAACAATGTAAGTCAGCCAGCCAGCTATTCCAAATCATAACATCCACCCCACCTTGCAGTGCCAGTACCTCTATAGAAAAGTAGGTTAACAAAGGCATGCAAAAACAGTAAACTAAATAAAACAATATTCATAAATTTACAAATTCAACCTTTGGGGAACCCTCACTGAACGACCACTACGTGTGGCAACTACTCCTCGAATATCTTCAACCAAGGACCCGTCTTTGTGCGCAGTTGAGCCACTCTGCTATGGCCGTCAGCACCTGTCATAACTGTCAGAACGAGCCCAAGCGGCCAATTCATACGTTTGGTATCCCTACTGCCTATCAGAACAACATCGCCTTCCTTTACTAATCTCGTACTGTCACTTGTGCTTTTATGTACGAGTAGAGAAATACTGTACAGACTCCTGATACTACAAGTGATATAGGACTGCGAGATCGAACAATTTTAAGAAAACTAGTAAGGTTATGATGATGAACAATTTGTTTTCGCAGCTGCAGAAACTATTTATGGTAAATATGAGGAGCCTACAACATTTAAAGAAGCATTACAGAGCAAAAATAAAGAAAAATCGCAGTTTTAGGGGTTTGAATGTGGAGTTGCTTAAGGATGAGGCTCATGGCATCGATTGGTCCTCTGTTTGTAACAGTAGCAACATTGATGACATGGTCTGTAATTTCAATTCCAAGGTCTTAAGTTTATATGATTGTCATGCACCGATTAAAAGGGTAAAAATTAAGCATGCACCTAATCCTTGGTTAGATGCTAACATTAAAAAGTTCATGGATATGAGGAACAGAGCTAAGGGTAGGCTTAAAAACCAACCATCTGATCGTAACCTTGCGCGCTATAAAATGCTCCGTAACCGCTGCAATCGATTGTGCAGAGATGCAAAGAAACGTTATTTCAATGACAGTATCCAAAATCGTAATCCTAGTCAAGTGTGGAAATTTCTTAGGTCTCAAGGTATTGGTAAACCTTGTGCACAATCTGATGTTGCCGTAGATGTTAACAGCCTCAACAGACATTTTATAAAGTTACCTTACTCTCTTGATCCTATTACTAAATCTAACACTCTTACTATTCTTTCTTCCCAGATTCTACCTTCTTGTTCATCTTTCTCTTTCACAGCCGTCTCTGAGGAGGAAGTGGAAAAACATATCCTATCTATCTCATCCTCAGCCAAGGGAGCGGATAATGTATGTTCTCGTAGGATTACATGTATTTTGGAATAACTATTGCCGATTATCACTTTTATTTATAATTTCTCTCTGCAGACATGTTCTTACCCCACTGTATGGAAGAGGTACTTACGTTATCCCGCTCCCTAAAACTACTAATCCAAATTCCTTATCTGACTACCGCCCTATATCTATACTCCCGTTCCTGTCCAAGGTTTTTGAGCATATTGTTCACAAACAATTCGCCTCGTACCTCTCCAACAATGATATGCTCAATACGTTCCAGTCCGGTTTCCGTCCTGGCCATAGTACTGTGTCTGCACTTGTTAAGGTCTCTGATGATATACGTCAGGCTATGGACGGCAAGCTGCTTACCATTCTCATTCTTCTCGACTTCAGCAGCGCTTTTAATTGTGTTGACTTCGATATTCTTCTCTGCACCCTCCGCTCCCTAAATGTTTGCTCCTCAGCGATTGCTTGGTTTGACTCTTATTTACGCGACAGAAGTCAATGTATTAGTCTTGATAATTCTTTTTCCGATTGGTGCCCACTTTCTGCTGGAGTACCCCAGGGAGCTGTTCCATCCCCTCTCCTTTTTTCAGTTTTTATTAACACAAACACCTATAAATTTGGCATGACAAACTGTAAATCTGCTCAGTCACCTATTATAGAGGAAACATATCAGTATAATGCCATGACTTGTTGTGGTAGGGCAACACATATCTGTTTGACAGCCCGCGCTTATGGGTGTTGTTGTATCTGTGGCCGACGACGGCCAGCGACGGCTGGCGGTAATTGGAATTGCTGTAATAATGATTATCATCTTAAATAGTTTGAGCTTATAATATAATTGTATGTGTTGTAAAAGTGATTCCTATAAACAGTTTATAATTTCTACATGGTGGCAGCGGTGATAACTCATTAGGCTATAATTTTCAAGAATGGAGGAAACACGACATGTTAATTTATTGCCTATGCAAAATGTTAATCCGCCGGGACCATTGACATTTATATTCTACCGATAGACAAGAACACTAAAAGAAAAACTGTGTTCAAATACTGGTGAATGTTAGAACTATAATCAGCTAGATCGCTAGATCTATGTGACCTCGTCTGACCATAGAAAAAAGACAACTGCTGGATCGCTTGTCGAAGTATAGATTTCGTTTAACCAAAACGTCGTAACCGCCGTTTACTTATGACGTTTTGCCGAGCGCAGTAAAGCATGATGTTAAAGCTTTGTACCAAAGAGTTTTCACCGCAGAAGCGATACCAAATTTATTAAGCACATTGTACCTCATACACTTATTATGTTTTATAATAGAAGGAATGGCAACATAAAAGAAAACAAAATATTAGGATTTTATTTAATTATTACTACTATATAAATTTGTACTAAACAATAAAAAAATACGAATTAAACATTTTATAATCATCCCGTTTATACATATACCTATTAACCTAAAATCGCTTAGGAATGGAGGAACATCTGTATGGCTTTACTCTATGATTTTAGCAAGCACGTGCCAGCGCGCGGCGTCAATAAATACAAAATATTGTTTACGTTGTATAATTATAATATTATTATCCTTATTTCCACTTAAACAACTAGATATTTAACTCACTTAAATTTTCAATAATTATTTTTGTTCAGGTTTACTATTTAATCACTGTTTTAATTATGTTTATTGTCGGCCTATGAGCGATGCACACTGCGCGAATGGCGACGACATTGGCAACGACTCACTGAGCGAGGTGCAGTCTACCCTGCACTTCACTGGAACGTAATGAGTGTTCGGGCGGGCGAATCTAGTACGTAGTACATATATATCGATGGCCACAGCACATTCCACTTCAGGATTTGTATCTCTTTTCTCTGGGCCCGTATCCTGGCGAAGTCAAAAACAGAGGACAGTGGCATCATCATCAACAGAGGCGGAACTAGTTGCTGCTACTGAAGCTACGAGAGAAGTAGTTAGTAGGTTACAGAATCTTTTAGATGAGATAGCAACTACCGACAAGCCACCTATTTTACGGATTGACAATGAGTCTACTTTGAACTTGGCTCATAATCCACCTTACGAGTATCACAGCCATACTAAGCATATACAGAGGAAATATTTAAATCTGCGAAAAAACAAATCGATTACACTTTCTGGAACTTTGTTGTAAAAGGCTCCATTTCCGCATAAATGAGTCTCTACTTATTTTTATTTAATGTTTAATTTATGAATTCAAAACATATAATATTTGTTCCTATGAACATAAATTTATAAATTATCACAAATGTATCTAGTCCTGGCATTTGGTAACTAACATTTTAAACATTTAGTTATGTTAGAATTAAGATTCATGGTAAACCAGTCGAATATTTTGGAGAGTTTACTATTCACAAAACCAGTGTTTTACTTCCCCTATCAACCTTAAATATTAATGAAGTATCATCTGGAGTCAGTACTGTATTATACGAAGTCTTTGACGAAATATGGAAGGGCATTTATATAAATCAGGAAAAGCAATGATCCCTGGGGCACTCGCTATAATTATATGTGCACCAGCCGACTCAGTGTTATTTATTAATGACAACTTTCTGAACCCTATTCCATAAATAAGATTCAATAAAGCTCACTGCTAAAAAGACATCATAA
The DNA here is from genome assembly GCA_036419045.1 of Scirpophaga incertulas. NCBI lineage: Eukaryota > Metazoa > Arthropoda > Insecta > Lepidoptera > Crambidae > Scirpophaga > Scirpophaga incertulas. Next base: position 24,750,443 of record CM071627.1, on the reverse strand, counting down.
TGTTTAACTTTATTTATAAGAGCAAGCTTTTATAGTCTTCTAGTATGAAGGAATTCACAATGTTATTTGATTCGCGATTCCGCTCTCGAAACACCTGTATATTATATAATATAGATAAACAGGATGGAGATTTCAGATACAGCAATATTTTGTTTTGTTATTTTTTTTCCTCAGGAGAGGAAGGCTGAGAATCCTCACAAGGAGCACGAAACGTACCCAGGATACCCCCGCAACGGCAAGTGTCACGAAGGTTATGTCGGACTTCACGCGACCAGAGCGGTCCGGCCACGTGACCTACCGACTAAAATCAGCCTGAGCCTTGGCCATAAGGGCCCTACGGCTTGGATGGAAGATATAGCAATAATAAAGAAACAATATATATAGTAAAATGGTTTATTACAAAATTGCTACTAATTCTAGCCGTCACACAAATGGGTGGTCACCCCATAAATAACATCGTTTCCAGACGGCACCGTGCTTTCGCTACAAATACTGTGCCAAGCCTTCCAGGGCGGTAACTTCGATCCATAATAAATTTCATTGGCCACGTTGAATAAATGTAAATAAATATTTCTTGGATATGAATCAAACATATACTTGCAGCTGTGTGAAAAATATCAATATTTATTTTATGGTAAATAGTGAAGTAAGGATATATTGATTTCTTTTACATAATACCGTATATACGTATACTGATTTTACGTAGTTATTCGATTTGTTGCGAACATAGTTGTTGGACAGGAGTAAGATGTGGCTGCAAGTATTTTACGGCTTAACTCGGCAGTGTGTTTACATCAAAATGCAGTCATATAGCTAGAGCAGTATTACAAAGAAATCTTTATTTCAGTTTATACTAAGTACATATTATATTTGGTTTTGATAACTTTAAAACAGAAAAAAAAATACGTTATTTCCACCAAAGTATAACCAATTAAGTAAAAGAATAATTGCAAATTGTCTTTACGTTGATCGAAGGTCTTTACAATTAAATATTAGTCTTGACATATTTTAATTAAAAATTTCTTCCCTCTTATCTATATTATGAAATGCACAAAGAAATTTGATCTAAAATGTTTGATTCCAAAAAAAATAAAATTTACACTCATTATCAGTAAAAAATGCTCGATTCATTTATAATATTAATTGTTTAATATTACAAAATCCTGATTACTATTTCAAATCTTCCATTTAACGTCGACATATCGAAGAAAACCTATTGTTTCAGAATCTTTAAATACTTCAGGATCGCCGACTGTAGTGCAATTTCTAAATAAAGTCGAGCGAGTGCAACGATTTAGTCTAAAAACATTTTGTATTCATCTTTCAATCGAACTTTGATCGGACTTGAACTAGCTCATCCAAATAGCGCTAAATCATAATCGTTACACGATTCTACTATTTTATCGAAGTTAAAACTTTGCATAACCGCAAAACAAATCGGTATTCTACTAAAGTATAACCTGTCGATCGAGGTTGAGCTACCAAACGTCAAATTCCACGATTGAAAGCAGTTGTCATTAAATTTATAATCTTTGACTTTATCAATTAAATAATGATTTTATATTAAAATCTAATAGTAATCTTTATTTTTCGATATATATTTTAAATTCAGTGGATTTTGTCTTGATTCAGTTTGCAACATTCCACCTCGCAATCTAAATTCGCTGAAAATTAAGTTTTAGTTTCAATTTTAATTGTTTATTTCAAAATGTGATACTGAAACCGATTTTGGTGGGCTAAGATCGAGCGATTGCTAAACTTCAACTAAATTGCTGTAAAAAATACAGGATCGCGACTGGGTAAAAGCTCTAATGTGTGACTGAACACACACAGCATCATTCAGTATGCTGTCCCTGTAGTGCCTTAAAACGCGATTTTACATTACATGAATGATCATGATAGGTCGCTCGAATATCTTTAAATACAATAGCTTTATCTTAATATAACAGCTCAGTGCGAGGACTATGCAGAAGCAAACAATTTTAGAAGCTTTCGCCCGATAGGTACCAAAATAACTTCAATCACACGTGATCAACATTTTAATATGTATATGATCCCTTACGAGCACAGTCGACAGCTATTGACAACTGTCAATAGCTGTAGACTACTCGTGAGGGTTACAGTTGTGTAGGCACGTCAGCTTCGGAAACAATATAATCGATTTCCTTCACGGACTAGAACAGCAAATAAAAATATGACTATATTTTATTGCTATAAATTACGAGTAGAAAACCCATCAATAACCAGATATTAAGTATTTCGCTGTACATAGAATTCTCCATTTATTGCTTGTTTCTTTCTATCGTTCTATTTGTGGAACGAGTTTTAAAAATTTTAAAAATAACCTTAAATTGTTAAGTGTTCTCTGCGTCATAGTTTTATTATTTTAAAATTAGCTATAGTTTATCGTTTAATTCTAATTAATAGCTATAATTATCGCACTGCGAAGCCCACAATCGCGTACTAACTGCACAGTAATTAACAAGATTGTAGATTGATCTCTCGCTTGCACACCATTGTCGTCTATATTCCCACATTTTAGTATACATAACATAACAAGTACATATATCTACATTGCCAATCTTATCTTCACACAATTAGTCATCTGCGTGATCGACTGAACGATTTTTATAAAAGCACTTAATACTAGTGTTAACGCATTTTCGTTTTCACAACTACCTACCCCTTATTAATTTCTATTTTCCGGAGTGTGACGAACATTAATTACTTTAACTTCATTATGTAATAAAATTAGGTACATATAACAATAACGGGGCGTACTATTAAAAACGATATTCGATATATCGTGGACTTCGTCGTGTCGTATCCTACTTTTAGTTACTATCGTTTAAAGCATTCCACCGAACGATATTAATTTTGACATAAGAAAGCCTCAAATGACAACGATGAATTGAATTTGACAGACGAACATTCGCAAAATTAACGTCAAATTTGCGAAAAGTAATACGATACGGTTTGAGGTGTCGTTGTAATCATCGTATTCATTCATCGTTGTCATTTGAGGTTTTCTTATGTCAAAATTAATATCGTTCGTTCGATCGTCCGTTGAAATGTTTTAAACGATAATAACTAAGAGTAGGATACGACACGACGAAGTCCACGATATATCGAATATCGTTTTTAAGAGTACGCCCACAGGACATAAAAGAATTCGAATAAAGCTAGATTATCTTCTATTAATAATTAATTACATTGGGATGGCAACTTTAAATGATACACCAATAAATATAGTTGAAATCCCATCATTATTTCAAAAAAGTCAGTTAAATTCTGCATGAAATTAAGATTTTGTACCACACTGCCAACTACTACACAGCACAAATTTAAATAGAAATGTAAATTTAGATAGATTAACATAAAATTCAGTATATTTAATGAAGCTGTATTTTCTTTTTATTGTGTATTACGTATATTGTGTTTGGTAACTTTTAAGAATTATTACATTTGATTAATAGTTTAAGAAACTAGGTATGCAAGTAGTTATATTTTCGTAGGCTTAATTAAGTATAATATACGTAAGGGGGATAACTTTATATACGAATGCAGATGGATTTGAATGTCTTACTGCTTGCAAGTTGCTCGTAAATATCAGAATAGAGGTGCCGAATTTGGTCGGCTGTTGTTACTTTTGCGTGGAGATAACCAAAAGCTTCTATTTCAAATTTGACATAGAAATATATGCCACTATTTATCGTATCTAACTGATTTGGCAAGAATTTCGTTGTTTGATTACAAACTATAAATCCATGTATATAAGGATAAAAACTTTAAAACTAAATGAATTGCATAGATTGAATTACTTATATATACATTTACGTATAGACAGACGACACAGCTTTTACAAATTGACTATCGCTAAAACGAGCCGGGTGGCGGCTACGACGCGTCGGTGCGACGGCGGTTGACATGGTTAACTGGTTAGGTGAGAAATACCTAAATACCTACTTATCACAACTTTAATCCCGTTTTGACTGGTGTCACATATAGCTAATTTGTCAAATTTTAATGGATTGGTAGTCAAGCTATTCAAATGACACATTTCAGAACGGGCTCAAATTGTTAGAACTTCTATAATATAATACTTTGAATCTATACCAGTAGCTGATATGTACGGTGCGTGCAAAAGGTTTGCTCGCTACACTGACAGACTGTCAGTAATTACAGTATTTATTAATAATCTTTGGAGTTCAAGTTTTGGAGTCAACCCTGCACGCAGATCTCATACAAATTATTTTCAATTATTCTCATTGCTGGACAAGATGTTCTATTATTGCAAGGCTTCTTAGTTCAACATAACGATATCAGTTTGGTATAAAACGGACGAACACTTAACTGAGTGATTATATAAAATATGTTCGTTTCCAGGGAACCTTTTATAAAAGAATTAATTTCATAATAAGATAAAATTGTTAATGACGATACATTAATATTATCACTACCTAGTACCGAATTTTAATATCGACTTTTCTTTAATGGATTTGTCATCGACTCTGATAGTGGCTGGGAAACATTTAATGAGCGGCAATAGCAGCCAATCAATTACTCGTTGCAACAACACGACTCGGCACCCGCAACATATAGATGGGTTCAATTGATTGTAAACGTTTCGATGAGATGTGCCACTGTGTCTGTCCAGAGATTTGTAACCTACAAAGTCTTGGCCTTCTCCAGCAAATCGTTTATAAATTTCTGTAAAAAAAAAGAATGTTATATGCACATATTTTTTAAAAGAAGAAATTACAGGTTTGACTTAGATAGAAAACTCACTATAGTTCAGATTCTGTGTTTATCATCCAAATGAATGCGGGCATTTCTGTGATAGTATATACGTATAGTATTGCAAAATAAAAAAGTTAAGTAGGTCGCATAATAAACCTGTTTTTCCTAAAGCAAATCATATAATTATACTTATATTATTTGTTATTTAAAAGGCATATATTTATTTCATTTTTTTTTTGTAAACTTTCAAATTATTTCAAATAGTAATATAGGTTTAGTTTCCTATTATTGTTACTCATATAATTATATATATATACATAAAATAAACATATTGGAGGTTATTGGTTTTATCTCTCAGGAGAGGAGAGCCTGAGAATCCTCATGAATAACTACCGTAACCACGTATCGCGGTGATTATGTTGGACTCCAAACAAATCCAAGCGGCTCGACCGATGTGACCTACCGTTCAAACTCAGCCTAACCCTTGGTCGTAATGACCCCGTGACTTCTATTGAGAGAGACCGCTCCTCAGGAGAAAGCGCAATGTATTATTGTATTGTAGTATTACATTATCTGTGGTAAGTGTTGTATTTTTTTAAATTGTTTGGTAATTACTTGATTGAGAAAGTTTATTTTGATACTCACATTTACATCCTTTTGTGGTTTTTTGGCATCCGACAGTAATTTCTGTAACAAATTAATAACTTACTGTAGGTAGGTATTAATAATTTCTATTATTAATATATTGACGACCTCCATAGTCGAGTGGATAGTACACCGGTCTCAAGGTGTCGCCATCTCTTAGGTCACGGGTTCGAATCCCGGTGGGGGCAGATGTTTGTGTGATGAATGCGAGCATTTGTAACTTAGTCATGGTTGTTGATATATATTTCAATAAAAATTATTTATATATGTATAATATATGTATGTCTATCCGTTATCCTAGATCCCATAGCACAAGCCTTACAGAGCTTAGTTTGGGCTAGGCTAATTGGTGTAAGTGTAACAAATGTTTATTATTATATTATTATTACCGAAAATTTACCATAAGATAAATGCCCATGGGAAAATCTGATAAAGAAGACAACCGATTCAAGTTTGGTACGGACGATGCAATTTGATTGCGAACACCTTATAAGGTTTTTTAAAACGTTAAAAAATGATATAGTCTCGTATACCTATTAGTTCCACTTACTATGTCTAGATGATGTTACTATATCAACAGATCTAATTTACAAATTAGCATGGCATAGCACCATCTATCTAGTGCTTTAATATATAATGTAATAAGGGAATTATTAAAACATCATCCCTACTTGTAGAATAACTGCCATTATTTGGCACACTTTTCTAGGCTTACAGATAGCAAAGGTAGAATAAGAAATCGAAAATTATGGTGTAAATGATACAAAATATGATAAACATGTTGTATTTTCAGTCAAAATAAGTGAATAGGTTGATTTTTATAAATAAAATGCGGCATTTTAAAAATTTCTAACAAATATTATTTTTTGACTGTTGGATTTATCCAATTTCAGCGACAACACCCACAATTTTTAAACCATAAATTATCATACAAGAAGTTTTCAATTTATCCTTTATTTATTTATACATAGTGTTACGCCGGTGGCTTAGTAAAACTTCAAAAGTGATTTTCTGTGACTTAGAAACGTTTTAAGCAGGCTGAAACGTCGTTTCAGGCCGTTTCAGAAGTAGCTCTTTCACATACTAAAAAATCTAAATTACACCCAAGTTACAGTAGTTTTCAGGCGCCTGAAACATGTTTTCAGTACGTTTCAGGCTACCCTCTATCCAACGCCGCAATAACCTGAAAACCCGTTTTCAGGCGTTTTCAGGAACCCCTTATGAGCCATTAAGCCTACTTCAGTAAAAGGACATAAATTACAATAGGAGTGAAAGAGATAGCAATAGTAGAAAGAGACAGATATAGTTGGAACATTCGAGAAGTATTAGAATGAGAAAACATCATTAGAAAGAGATAGACAAACTCAGAATATTCGAGAAAGATAGTACGGGAATATTCGAGTATGGTGTGACAAGGATAGCACAAGGAAGAGACAGTTATACTCGAAACGTCCCGAACGCGCGACGTCATTCCTACGCGCTTATGTATTGGACTACACATTCGAGTGTGTCCGCGAATGTTCTGGCAAAAGTGGCAAGTACCTTAGGGGACTATATAAGGCTGTGTCCGGCCGCCAGAGAGAGTATTGTTTTCAGTTTTCAGTGCGAAAACATCTAAGAAGTGATATTGGAGAACTAAGAAGCAACTTTCAGTGCTTTCAGTGAAGTGATTAGTGACTGTTAGTGTGCTAATTAATAAAAGTTCAGTGTTTTGGTAGACCGCCGTTTGATTTACTGACCCCAGCTCGTAACAATAGGAATAGTTTGAGACCTAAAGAACATGCGATTCGAAATCCGATATAGAGCAAACGATGCTGCAGGCGGAAAGCCATTAGGTACTAGCTAAACAAGTAACAAGACTATGAAATTACTTTAAACGGGAGTTGAACGCGATATAAATCCGGGTGCTGTTTTTATAACTAGCCCACTTACGTTAAAAATGAAATAAACTTAAATCAAAATAATATTTATTTGACGTCGCCTCACTTATCGACATTAAACAATATAAAATTAAAGGACACTTAATAGCTACATACAAGGGAAGAACATTGTAATAGCACTAAGCATTACGCAAAACACTAGGAAATACGGTTTAAGAGTACTTATTTAGAATATGCATGTGGCCCTGTTCGACAACATCCACAATGTAAGTGATGATAAATAATTATAAGGTAATGTTGTAAACAGTGAGTCGTACCACGAGGTGTGAGCGACGTACATCATCGCTATCCATATCCAGCAACTCGTCAATGTCCACTTCCACCTCCTGTCCGCCGCCTGCGCCATCCTGGCAACACAAAGTTACAAGTCAAAAACTATTTTAAAACCAAGATCATACCCATTCCGTGGTGTGGACATTTCATGTTGAAAATCAAGATAACACAAAGTGATGCTCGGCGGGAGCTGCCACATTCAGAAATTCTCCAAAATTCAAACAGTTATGTTCTGTGTTAACGTGATTTTCTACACTTTACTACCACACAAGCAAGCCCAAATAGGGCGACATATTAGAGTTATCGAATTACAGGCCTATTGCTATCAACATCATTTAGAGACGGGATCTCTCAAAGATGATGGAGCGTGTGATCATGGTGAATCTCCTTAAATATTTAGAGGAGCGCAGCTATACGACTTTTACCATGGTTGCTCGTGATCTTCTGGTGTGTCTCATACACAGTTGCATTTCTACCATTGAGTGTGAGGCTTTGGCAGTTAGTCAGGATATAGCAAAACCTTTCAATCGCGTCTGGCACCGAGGTTTTCTAACAAAGGTACCATCATATGATCTATACACGTGGGTTGTTAGCTTTTTATCCGGGAGGAGCATTAGAGCCGTAGTTGACGGCAGCTGCTCGGATACCACGACAATTTATGTTGCCGTCCCGCCAGACTCCGTGCTATCTCCAATACTGTTTCTGCTGCATTTCATTGATATTCTATAGCTTGACGGCATCCTTTGTTATGTAGATGATAGAACTGCCGTGCAAATACATATCTATCATTCCGTTGTGGAAAGTTGCAATAATTTGTGTAAACAAAAAATATTGAGAGTATTCAGAGGCAACAATAGGGATCGGGACAATTTAGTCAATTCGATTTAACCCCTCTAAGACAAAAATTTGACCATCTTAAAGAGTATTGGGATCTTCGATATTGACATCTTCAGATACGTTCAATTCCAAACTCTTAAATGTCAAGTTTAAATTGGTGTCTAAAAACTAGGTGGACTTAACAGAGCTCATATGGAGTACCGCTGTCATCATCTGTAGGCGGGAGCATCTCGATACCAACTTGAACCTTTTGAATTGGTCCAAAAATGAGCTGAACGATTCGTTGGATATCTTAAACTCACTATTACTTGTCATTAAGATTACGAGATTTTGCATGTCTTTGAATATATGTTCTTCCACCTGTACATACAGATTGTGTTCCGACGATTATTGGATATGATGGCACATTTTTTCGTTGTACTTCAACCTTCAACACGTTGGCAGTAGTACAAAAAAAACTTACTTTTATTAGCATTAAAAGTGAATAATAATATGTTACGAAAATATGATATACGCATATCTACATGCTTAAAATGTTCACTAATATGTATAAAAATGAGAAATAGAAATTGGCTACATTTACTCCGAATTCGAGATAAGCATCGTCAAACAGACGAGAAATTCAAAACTTTTAATTTTCGTCTTTTATATCAGTCAAATTTTCTACCTTAAGCAAGGAATTATTTAAATTTTGCCATTATATATATATATATATATATATATAACACAAGATAAATTTAATTACAAAAAAATATAATTACTTAGTTTTAATGATTTAATGATAAAACGGCTTCTCATAATGAGACACTATTTTTAATATTACATATATACGTAACACTTTTATTGATTTAACAATGTATGTATGAATTACGGAATCGTCCGATACTGATACCGATACACTGTTGTAACAAAGCGAATACGAATGTTACGAATGATACATTCTATAGGCCCTAAGTCTTTTGAGTGAGTCGACAAGATAACCGTGGCACTATAAACATTTTGCAGCTCGTTGAGTCTTGAAGTGGAATTAGTACCCAATAACGGTTTTTCTGTAAGGTAAACTAAATAGGATAATTTTATTGCGAGGATACCTAAATAGTACGCGTATTTTAAATTTATACAATAAGAGGAATGAATCGATACTATTATTGAAAATATTCGTGTCGAGTGCGTTCTTTGGAAGAGAATCTTTATCTCTCTCTTGTGTTTTCTTTGAAATGATAATAATCGACAAGTCAATACTCGTACATACACATGGTTCAAGTTACATTCGTATCAGCGTAATATATGGATATAAGCTGGTACGAATGTAATTAGTATTTAAAATTAGTATATATGGACTTTTTTTTTGGACGGATCTATGCTGAAGCCACAGATAACTATGTTCAGCTTTGTAATAAGTGTTTTTGTGGAAGGCTCATGAACAGAAGATTCGACGCCTTGCCTGCAAACCACACCGGCGACCGTTCCGGTGTCGTTAGGGTCGAAACAAAGGAGTCGACGCAAATTGACGCGCCGTCTAGTGGCTCGAACGCTCAAAATCGCCGTGTAGTGGAGAGTGAGAATCTACCCGGTACGTGATGGTACCGGGTATATGTTCGACGAGGGTTGTGTTGGCCCGTGTCGTCGCGCTCGCCAACGAGCGCGGTGTGTGATCGAAATACGTGGGTGTATGGCGTGAGAGACGATGCGGTTGGTGGCCGGCGAGAGAGATTCGTTAGCACGGGTGATAGGGTCGGGCGGGTCGTTTGGGATGTTTTTAGGGCGGCGAGATCCAGCCAAGACGATATAGATCGGGGTGTAATCTATCAATTTTTGGATTGAAGTATTAGGGTGGGTCAGGGCATTAGCGAAGTAGCGAGAGGCTAAATCTTTAAAGTGGGATTCGATCGACGGAAGGTATAGATCGTAATGTAAGTCTATGTTACATGAGTACCACGGGGCACCCAGGGCACGGCATATGAATTTATTCTGAAACTACAGTCGGGTCAATTTAATAGGCCACATTTGACATTTGTTCATAGTGAGGTGACCTGCTTAAACACTCCGATTATGGTGAAATAATCGATATTTACTTTAAACATATGTAAATCGAATACTGTTATTATGGAAAATAACTTTTTTTTATGAATAGGGGGGCAAACGAGCAAATGAATCACTTGATGGTAAGTAATTATCGCTGCCCGCAACAACAGACGTGTTGCCGGCCTTTTAAATGGGAATACGCTCTTTTTTATAGGTACTGTAATAATATATTTTACGAGTTTAATTGCCTTAACATTTTTTAACATCAATTATTTCTCTGTTTATGAAGTTATTATTGTTTTTTATTATAAAACAAAAGAATAACATGTTTTATTTTAATAAAATTTGATTATTCATTCATGGTGAAAAATCCCTTCACAAGTAATGATTGCATGCATTCGATTTTTTGAGGAATATCACTAACGTTCAGACTTCACTGAACGCAACATTGTAACAACGGTCATTTGTCCATATCAAAACTAAAAAAATGTTGAATATTTTATGTGCGCCATTACAAGGTTAGTTGGGGAAATTTATGAAATGTCAAATTGGCCTATTAAATTGACCGACTTTTACCTGAAGTTTGTGCAACCGGCATTTGGGGATGTTCGATATCTGCCTTGTTCATTTACAATGAGGTTTTATGTCGGCTTGCATAGAGTCTGCTTACTTTGGCATGCCTTTTTCGCTGTCAAAGCGCGTCATATAATTTTGACAACAACAAGAAGAAATTTTACCATCCTAGCGGTCCGTGACCGTCCGTAAAAAGACTGCTGTGAACATAAATTATTTACAAGAAAATTCAGGATTGCGTATACGGCGTGGACAGCTGTAGCAACCTAAGCAAAGGCGACTGCACTGAAGGACGGCGGACGAAAGGTAAGTCGCATAGGCTTCATTGTGTATTGTCAAGGCTGATAATATTAAGTACTGGAAGCGTCGTTGCAGCAAATCTGACTCCTAAACTTACAGTCCACATAATTAATCGCAATTTATACCGCGTGGCCCGGTTACTTTCGCCACAATTTTTGGCCTCCGAAGCCGGATTCTTTTCATTAAAAGAATTGGTCTAAGAATTAATAATTAGTTCACAGCTTAGTAAATCGTATTTACTAAATAAATTTGTTTTTTGATATATTTCTTTTCATTTCTATTGGTGAACAGTTGCACTTGGGCGAAATTATTTTTATTATTATATTTTATTTTAAATTTACGTCACAATGACTAGTAAAATCGGGGAATCGCAAGATGGCGAACGTGACACTGAATTATATTTAAAATTACAAACTTTATCATTAAAAAAGGAATATTTGTTTAATAAAGCGCAAAAGGCATATGATTTAACAAAATCTGTGCGTTTTGATAGCTTAGACTCCGTTCAGAGGTTTATGATACAGTTTTCAGAACTCGATGACGTACGTTGCGATATTGAGAAAATAATTATGGACATCGCTGTAATTGAATTGCAGATGGATCCCAATAGCAAACCATCAACTAAGGTGCTAGAAAGTTTCGATGATTTGTATTTTACTTGTAAAAGAGTCGCTTTGAATTGCGAGAAGTTAGACCAGGAGACAGGGAACAAATCGTCTAAGGAATTTAATGCTGACAATTTAATGAGGCCATCTTTACCTAAGCTTTCACTGATTGAATTTGATGGTCAAATTGAAAATTGGACAACATTTTACGATACTTTTGTGTCTTTGGTTCATAATCGTAACTTCGATAATATTGATAAATTTCACTATCTTTTATCATGTGTGAAGGGTTCAGCTCTGAATATGGTGAAAAATCTTCCAATTACCGCCAGTAATTATGATGTAGTTTGGCAAAGTCTATTAGATAAATATCAAGACAAGCGGGCCTTGACTGGGAGGTATTTGGACAAAATGCTTAGTTTTACACCGTTGACCAAAGATACTATTGGTAACTTAACTTCATTCATTGAAACCTTCGATCATTCGTTAAAAGCTATACACGCGTTAAATGTTGAAAATTTGGATGATTATTTGTTTTGCCATATCGCATTGCGGGGACTTGATAATCATACTAGAAAGCTCTTCGAAGAAAGTCGTGATCAAAAATTATTACCTTCATTTTCGGAATTGATTAATTTTGTAAACAAACAAATCAAAGTACTTGAACATACTTTCCCGTCTACTAGCTCCTGGACTACACATTCTCAAAATCCAAACAAAACAAAAGCAGCACAAAACGTCATTTCTTCAAATTCATATCATAGAGGTAAACCTATACATAATAATATTTCCCGTTTTACTCAACCTTCGCCTAAGGTCGGTTTGACAGCAGCGCGAACTGATAGTAAGAACAATCATAATTTTAATTGCTTGCATTGCAATAAAAATCACATGATATATCGTTGTGAGGAATTTCGTAAATTGCCTATACAACAAAGAATTGACCGTGTCAATTTTCTTAAATTGTGTTCAAATTGTTTGAAATCTGGACATGATTTACATAATTGTAAAAGTAACATGACTTGTGGAGTATGTAGGTCACCTCATCACTACCTACTGCATCGAGATTCGCATGTGGCGTCGGCCGTGCCATCGCTGTCTTCTTCTCAGTTGCACTCAGTGAGTGATAAACATTCGCTCACAAAAGAGATCCTTCATTCCGTGAATGAAAATGGTAGTTATGGCGTGGTGTTAGGTACAACACGTACACATATTGTTGATGTTACAGGCCAGTATCAAAATTGCCGTGCAGTTCTTGATTCTGGTGCTCAAAGTTCTTTTATTACTTTGAACTGTGCTCAACGTTTGGGCTTACCAAGGAATAAATGCCCGTTCACAGTATCGGGTTTGGGTGGTGAAAACGTTAAGAATTTTGGTATGATTACCGTCGATATTAAGCCGTGTAAATCGGACGTTCCGACTTTCTCGGTGGATATGGTGGTGGTAGCAAAGGTGTCTTCGGAAATGCCTAATGTTTCTTTTTCGCGAGATGTCATTGACGCTTATCAACGTTTTGATTTAGCTGATCCATTATTTTATCAAAGGTCTCCAGTTGATATTTTATTGGGCAATGACATCGTTTCAGAGTTGATAAAAGGCAAACCAATTAATATTAATTCGAGTATTCCGAATATTATTGAAACTGTTTTCGGTTATGTTGTTAGTGGAAAATTGTATTATAATAGTACTTCTAATTCACAAAATTTTCATCTGTCACTTAGTCCAGAAGGAAACTTGGATCAAATTTTGAGAGGATTTTGGGAAGTAGAGGAGTTGCCGTGCAAGCCTTTACCTAGTCCTTTAGATCAACTGGCAGAGGAGATTTATGCGAAGGAACATAGTCGCGACACCAACGGTCGTTATGTAGTGCCGCTTCTATTCGTACCCGAGCGACCAGTGCTGGGCGACTCGCGTGCCGCCGCAGAGCGACGGCTACTTGCGACTGAGCGGAAGCTTGCGCGCACTCCCATGTTACAGCGAGCTTACAATGATTTTATGGTGGAGTACGAAACGCTTAATCACATGGAGTTGTACACTGGGAGCGAGCCTAGCCGATATTTAATACCGCACCATGCAATTCTTCGACCTTCTAGCACAACAACGCCGTTGCGCGTAGTCTTTGACGCATCGGCTAAGACTGCAAATAACCTTTCCCTAAATGATATTCAGTTGACTGGCTCGAACTTATACCGTGACATAATTGCAATATTAATAAATTTTAGATTATTTAAATACTGTTTTGCCAGTGACATTTGTAAAATGTATAGGGCCATTTTAATACGCGAGGACGACCGTAAGTTTCAGCATATTTTATATAGGTCATCAACAGACGAGCCAATTAAAACTTACGAGTTGAAGACTATTACTTATGGTGTTAGTAGCTCGCCATTTCTGGCCATCCGTACATTGCTTCAGCTGGCTAGCGACGAAGGTGAACGTTTCCCTTCAGCCGCTCGTGTGATTCGCGAAGGAGTGTACATGGATGACGTTTTGTGGTCATGTGAGACGTTTTCACAAGCTTGCACGTTGCAAGATGAATTAATTAAAATGTTACAGTGTGGAGGTTTTACGTTAAAAAAGTGGTCTAGTAGTAGTAAAGATATTCTCATGCGTGTGCCGGAAACGCATCGCGAAAGTACAGTTTCGTTTGAAAAGAATCGAGATAACGATTCCATAAAGTTGCTCGGATTGCATTGGTGTCCGTTAGAGGATAGTTTTAGTTTCACTTTTAATAAAAGCGAATGCCAACCTACTAAGCGATCAATTTTGAAAACTTTAGCGTCAATATATGACCCTATAGGTTTCATTTCGCCCTGTACTTTCGTGGCTAAATGCATATTGCAAGATCTCTGGAAGCTCGGCATGGGTTGGGATGATCCGCTTCCGGCACAAGTCTGTGATCAGTGGTTTGAATTTATATCAGAGCTTGCTCTCTTATCTGAAATTCGTATAGAACGTCATGCACTGCTACGAGAACAGAATGAATGTGAATTGGTAGGCTTCTGTGACGCATCTTCGCGAGGCTACGCTTCCTGTATTTACGTTGTTTCAAGGGACTCTAATGAGGTTAAGGTTTGCTTACTTGTTGCCAAATCTAAAGTAGCTCCTGTCAAGCCTATGACGATTCCGAGATTAGAGCTGATGGCTGCCGTGCTGTTAAGTAAACAGATGAAGTATTTATGCGAAGTATAGTCTCGTGTTAGGATCACTCGTATCACTGCTCTCACAGACTCTACTATAGTTTTATCGTGGATTCAAACAGAAGCATATAAACTCAAAACTTTTGTGTGTAACCGTGTTACACAAATAATTGACTCGATCCCGCCTGAGTCTTGGCGTCATGTTAGTAGCGAAAATAATATAGCGGATATAAGTTCCCGTGGAATTTCTCCGTCTCAGCTACTATCAATGAGTGCTCGGTGGTTACAAGGTCCTGAGTGGATGTATCGTGATCGAAGTACTTGGCCTATATCTACATTTTTTATCAGAGATACATCCGAAACTCCAGAATTAAAATCAAATTCAAATACGTTCAGTCTTCTATCTCAGAAAAATGATGCACCTGAATCGAAAATAGAATTTTTAGAGAGGATTGTAAACCAATTTTCTTCTTTTTCTAAAATGCAACGAACAATATCCCGAATTTTAAAGTTATTTGCTCGATTCAAACGAGGTGTCTCTGTTGAAACCACAGAGATCTTGACAACTATCGATCTTAATCAAGGTCATGATTGCCTGATTAAATTAGTTCAGAGTGCATATTTCGATCACGAAATAGTTGCGCTGTCAAAGGGTAATACATATATTCCTTCGTTGAGAAAATTGGCACCTTTTCTTGATGATCGCGGCTTCCTCAGGGTGGGGGGTCGTATCGTACACTCTGAGTTACCTTACAATGCCAAACATCCGCTCTTGTTACCTAAAAAGAGTAATTTCACTAAACTCTTGATAGAACATTTCCACAAAAAATACTTGCATACGGGACCCCGTAATTTACAAAATATATTAAATCAAACCTATTGGATTCTTGCGGCACGTTGTGTTATACGTTCTGTGCTTGCCAAGTGTAAAGTTTGCTTTAAATGCAACCCTTCACTTCTTCAACCTAAAATGGGTGATCTACCAGCATCGAGGTTGCTACCTTATAAGGTTTTTGAACACGTAGGTGTAGACTTAGGTGGTCCATTTTATATCAAGGAAAGTTTACGTCGCAACGCTAAAATTGCTAAAGCTTATTTGGCATTATTTATTTGCTTTTCAACTAAAGCGGTACATTTAGAAATTATATCTTCTTTATCGGCTGATTGTTTTTTGGCGTCATTGGACAGGTTTGTAGCTCGCCGAGGTTTGTGTTCGTGTCTCTATTCTGACTGTGGGACAAACTTCGTTGCAGCTAGTAAACATTTGACTGATGTACAGAAATTCATATCAAATGAACGCAATCAGAATGAAATTGTTGATGGTTGTGCTCAGCGTCAGCTTGTTTGGCAGTTTAATTGTCCTGCAGCACCAAGTATGGGCGGCTATTGGGAGGCAAATATAAAGTCCGCGAAATACCACCTGATACGCGCTGTCGGGAATAAAGCATTGACATTCGAGGAGTTAACCACAGTTTTCCATAAAATCGAGGCTATTATGAATTCGCGTCCATTATGTCCACTGCCAGCAAGTGACAATCCTAACGAGTTTAATGTTTTAACTCCTGGTCATTTCCTCATAGGAAAAAGTCTGATAGCTGTACCAGAATATAACCTCAAGGACGTTTCTATTAACCATTTGTCACGTTGGCAATATTTACAAAATTGTACGCAACTGTTCTGGAAAAAATGGAGTTATGACTACCTGAATACTCTTCAACAAAGAGCAAAATGGTTTACTTCGCCACCTAATGTTAAGGTCGGTGATTTAGTTTTGATCAAGGATGAACAAGCCCATCCGTGCAGCTGGCCACTAGGTAGAATTGAAAAGGTTCATCCTGGTCTAGACGGAATTGTAAGAAAAGTAACTTTGCGAACAAAACGAAATCTCTTGCAAAGGCCGGTTAATAAACTGAGTCCTTTACCTTTTATGAATTAAAGTTACCTAATTTGTTTAACAATATCTTATAATTTCATTTAACTGTAGAGTTTTTGTTTTTACTTCTCTAGTATGAGACCAATTATTTTTTTTTTTAATTTTCTTATGATTTTAATTTTATTTAGCTATGGGAAACCATCACGATGCTTTCGGTGGGGGGTGTTCGATATCTGCCTTGTTCATTTACAATGAGGTTTTATGTCGGCTTGCATAGAGTCTGCTTACTTTGGCATGCCTTTTTCGCTGTCAAAGCGCGTCATATAATTTTGACAACAAGAAGAAATTTTACCATCCTAGCGGTCCGTGACCGTCCGTAAAAAGACTGCTGTGAACATAAATTATTTACAAGAAAATTCAGGATTGCGTATACGGCGTGGACAGCTGTAGCAACCTAAGCAAAGGCGACTGCACTGAAGGACGGCGGACGAAAGGTAAGTCGCATAGGCTTCATTGTGTATTGTCAAGGCTGATAATATTCAGTACTGGAAGCGTCGTTGCAGCAAATCTGACTCCTAAACTTACAGTCCACATAATTAATCGCAATTTATACCGCGTGGCCCGGTTACTTTCGCCACAGGGGATGTGCGCGAACACTACAGACACGTAGGTGGGACGAGTAGGAAGCTTTGTACAATGTTACGAGTATCTTATTTCTAAGACACATTTTATCTCGCTTTCTAATGAGGTGAAAGAGTCGGCCTAAGATGAAGGTTGCGCGATTTCGAACTATGTCGATGGAAGTTTGAACGTTAACCGCCGGGAGTGGCTATTCGAGCCCTAACTCGGTATAAGTACATAACTGCACTCTTATCGGGGTTGACCTCGATTCGCCGTTTGGTAAACCAGGCGCCGAGTGAGTCAGCGGCTAGTTCGAGTGTTTTTAATTTCCGTGGCGATTTTAATGATGACCTCCGTAGTCGGATGGTTGGTATACCGGTTTCAAGGTGTCGCCATCTCTGAGATCCCGGGTTCGAGTCCCGGTGAGGGCAAATATTTGCGTGATGAATGCGAGCATTTGTACCTTAGTCATGGTTGTTATAATATATGTCTATCAAATTTATTTATTTATGCATAATATATGTATGTCTATCCATTACCCATAACACAAGATCCCATAACACACGCCTTAAAGAGCTTACTTTAGGCTAGGCTAATTGGTGTAAGTGTAAGAAATAATTATTTATTTTAATAGTTGGAGACGTAAAGCCCGGACGTAAATAGCGCGATGTCGTCTGCGAATAGGGATAGTTGTACGCTGGGAGGCGGCCTGCCGATTTCACTCACGTAGAGCGAGAATAGGGTGGGATAGTGAATCGTACTTACCACAGGTTCGTACAGCTTTTGCAGCTCGTCATAGAGCCACATCTCGACTGCAAGCCGTTTGCGAATCAGCGCCATCTGGTGGCTGCCGTACTTCGCCGTTAGAAACTTTTCCCGACGCTCCTTCACCTGGAAACCATTTAGTGTTCACTTAATACAGAAGCAAAACATTTCCAAGGAGTAGAATATGAATTTGATGTATAATTTTGAAATTCAATATTACTCGTACTTTGAAAAGCACTGAATTGTATTATTGTACTCGACCAGTCCAGTGCTCTTGCCTACATGGCACGTCAACTGTTGCAGGTTGTATACCGTCCCTGAATGATATTTTACTATATATGACGCAAATTTATACTGTTTATAAACTGACTTCTCATTGATCTTTTAATGTTTCACGAAATTATTTATGAATAAAACAAATCATACAAAAAGTACGTGAGGGAAAAGATAACATTGTGCTATCGTAAGAACAACATGTTCTCTCTCTATATATAACATCTTTGTCGTACGTACTAACTGGCATAAACTGTTCCACATAGAAGTGATATTGTAGTAAACAACATGGTCGTATTGTCCTCCTGCTGCTTACAGACTATGCAAATGTATATTTTGTAGAGGAGCTGTTCAAGAAGTTAAAATCTTGCCGTCAGATTCATCTATGGATTGCTTATAAAAAAATATTGGGAATAATTTGGATGGCTCCGTATATTATAATACTAGCCAGTTATTTTGAGCGTCATATTTATTTTTGCAAACAACCACCTCAGCTGTTACCCGATCTTGACAACGCGACATACACAAATTTTATTACTATAAAAACGATTCTAGTATTTTCACCTTAAAAGATAGACATATACTGTCGCGGACATTTTTTTTAGATCATTTTAAGAGGAATAATTCTTCTATACATATTTTTTTGGTATCTAGAACCGTTTCTGCAGCACGCAACGGAAGCCCTCAAAGATGAATAATTTTCCTCGCTTTTTCCACATTTTCCATTATTTCTTCGCTCCTATTAGTCGCAGCGTAATGTTATGTAACCTAAAACCTTCCTCGATAAGTGGGCTTTTGAAGAAATTTTCAATTCGAACCAGGAGTTCCAGAGATTAGCGCGTTCAAACAAACAAACAATCAAACAAACAAACTCTTCAGCTTTATAATATTAGTATAGATGAGTTGCATATCCTCACCGTTTATTTTCTAAAAAAATCTTATGCATTCTATATATTCCTAATAATTTGCTCACGCTTCTATTCTTTGACTTAAAAATCTTATCCCAAACGTTCATCTGGGTTATCACGACTCTGGACTCGTGAAGTGAAGATATGTGATTGTTAATTGAAGTTAAATTGAACGAACATGTTCATCTCCATTGTAGTTAAATAATTCGTTTTTAGTATATTTTATAAATATGTATTATGTATATATTTATGTAGCAAACAGCAATAATGCTAGCCAGAAATAGGTAAGAATGTATTCAAACAGCTGACCGACAATTTCCCTACGGTTATACTATTGGTAGGTTCTACTTGCCTCGCCTTTCTCGCTGAAGTTGACATGCAGTTGCGCCTTGGCGGGCGAGCGCTCGGTGGGCGAGAGCGCGGGATGCGCGGGCGCTGCCACGCCGCACTCCATGCCACACGCTGCCGCCGCCGCACCACCCGCGCCCGCGCCGCCGCCGCCGCGCGACTTTAAAGTTGAAAATACAAATACATAAAATGTGAAAGTTCAATAAATGAAGCGCAATACCGATTAAGCTTGTTCGTAAGCACAACCCTATGTATGGTATAAATAGCGCGATGTTTAAAAACTAAATTATTTGTGAATAGAATTATTTGGTTTTTTTTTGTAGATCATACAGAAAATACGGTAGGTAAGTAAAAGAAATTGCAAAAAACCTAACGTCGGAGCATGAAATAACGTCTACAGTCACTTACTTTTGCTATGCAACTAAATGTAATTACACAAATTGGCCGAATTTGAACGATTCAATATGGATGCTCTAGTACACTGACTCCCAAAGTGGTCTATATCGGCCCCTAGGAGTCTATGACAGGGTCGCCGACGGGCGCGAGGAAGTCGCGACCGCTACGGCGACCCGGGATGGACCACGCCCCTTCCGTGGCCGGGGGCGTCGTCGGTGGAGGGGACCGGGGGAGGCGGTAGCTTCCCCCGAGGAGGGCTCCCCTGTGTCGACGGGGGAGCGGAGGCTGGGGGTTCCCGGAAGAAGCTTTCTGTTCCCAGGGGCTCCCTACATGCCTGAGGAAGGCCATCCCTGAGGTTTTTAGTGGGTAGGCCTCCCCCTTCTGGGGAGGAGAGCCCCACATAACCCCGGCTCGCCACAGCCGGGGTATGCAATTTAATGCATTTTCCTCAGGGGAACAAAAAAAAAAAAAAAAAAAAAAAAAAGGAGTCTATGACAACCTGTAAGGGGTCAACATACACTGATAGTAACTATTTACTTACATTATACTATCTTCTAATATAAAGACATAAAATTATTTATAAAAATACCTATGAAGTAAAAAATTGATTATAAATGTTTAGACAATAATATAAATGTTTTGTAAGTTATAGGATGTAGGCATTCAATATCAGGTAAGTAGAGGGTCTACCCAAAACCGAAAAACATGGCAAAGGGTCTACGACACAAAAAAGTTTGGGAACCTATGCTCTAGTACGATATCTAGTTATCGACCTCTTGTTTGTATATAAAGTCTGCTTTATACATTAGTCCAACGTGCTGGTCCAACACGATAGACCAACGGGTAGAGCAGTACTTAGCGGTAGTTGGCCGGCCAACAGAATAGTGTAGCTTTTCCGTCCACATGTCAAAGGATTTAGCGCGCTTCAAACCATTCGCGTCTCATTCAATTGGTTACTATTCGATACAGCCTGTGTCGACACTTTAATACTATGATAATAATTTATAAGCTAAAGCAGAACAGCAGACATTCTAAGGTGTTTTGACTCTGCGAGTAATGTAATGCTTATAAATACCCTTATAAAATCGTATTTACCCTTATAATTGGACAAAGTACAGATAGTGTTCCATTATAGAGCAAAGTCTGTTACCGCAGCTATTAAAAAGAGGTTGCGCCAAGAATGAAGAAGTTAAAGATTAATGATGATGTTCATTGGCTTTGCAAATAACAAAATATTCATAGACGTTACTGAAGATTCAAAGTTACAATGGGTTCCACATATTACAAACTTTGCATAATAACTTATTTCTGCAACGTATGCACTATAAATTATTGGGTTTCATTCAACTAATATATTTTTAAATATGAATATGAAAAGTGATGGGTACGTATTTTTCTTAATAACTCTGCTGATTTGAGATAGTTTTTCCCATTAGTTTTACTTACCGTTTGAATGCTAAAAGACTTAATTAGCGAAAGTTGTACACGTACGAGTAAGTGTGAATTTGATTCTGATTAAGGAATAATATATTAAGGATAAAATCTCTTCCCACAAAGGACTTGTACGCTATAAATATTGCAGTGGAGTTGTATGTGAATCACTATTAGAGCTTCTAGCGCAGATAAAATCGAATCTGTATAAATCAAATTGCATCATCATATTTCTTTGTAGGTACTGCTTTATAGAGCGTGTGCTATAACAGCTAAATGCCGGATAGACTGTTTTATCATGTTGCTTGTGCAAGTCAAAACACTATTTGAATATATTATGAAAATCGCTTTCGATTGATGGATAAAGAACGCAGAGGGCAGCTTGGACCAAATATACTAAATAATAAATAACCAAAATACGCCCTTTGGACACGGATGTCGTGGTGGATTCTAATGAACTGAATGATTATGAACGTAATAATACTATCCTGCGGTGCAAGATTTCACTGTCGAGAGATAACAGGACAGTGAGTTCTATTCCTGCTACCATTGCGGAAATTAATGAATCTAATTGACAGGAAATTATCACTCTCGTCGTCTATCATCAATAGCACAGGAGAGGTTCTTCGTGAGGATATTGGTAGTGGCGGAGATAAATACGAGTATGGTTAGAGAGCAGTTAAAATTTATTTTACTAGCACATTTTTTGTTCGCTGAACAAAATAAACTGGACCAAGGCATAAATAGCCTTATTACAGAGCAATGCATTTCAGCTTCAACAAAAAGAGAGCGTATGCCATTGTCGCTTGTCCATAATAGAAAAAATACTCATGACGAGAATCTGGAAAATCACCAAGTACCAGAAAGTCGCAGTAAAGATTTGACACGATTGTTTAAAATACTTTGAAACACTGCCAACGCGTTGGGCCCCGATGATGACCACAGTCGCCGAGTTGTCAACCTGGATCGAACATCACAGAAACCTCGGAACATACTTATTTTATTACCCTTACATCATCAGGAATGCATATCCGCGTCTTTGAATCCTTAACTAGGTTTAATAAAATGTATAATGAAAAACTCAAATCTTTACAGCCTGTCTTAAGTGGTGCAACTAATAAAATATATAATGTTCGAGCAACTTTCTGTAGACTGTAAAAACCTTTTCAAGGAAGCTATGAAAACTGGGAAAGAAAAAGACTCAGTATGTCTGAGTCAAGAGTGGATTTAAGGAGGAGTGAAAAGACTGGCGCCATTCTAATAAAAAGTGAATCTGTTTGAATAAAACGAAAGTAGTGTGTCAAGTTCTGTGTATGCCATGTACATTACCAAACATTATTGATAATATTTACATTACTATTTGTTTTTTTTTAAGTATATCATTTATAAAATATATTTTGTGTTTAAAAGAAACATGGTTAAAGTATGGCTTAACCCGTGTTGGTGTGGTCCAATTGCAAAATATTAGATCACTCTGCAGTTTAACTTGAACAGATGTCGTTAACGGTTTGGCGTTATGCAGCGATTGTTGGCATTACCTATCGCGTTGAATCCATTACTGTAACAGTGGCTGTAGATTGTTATGGCGAGTCATTTTTTTTTGTTTTCGCCACAATATAAGTACTTGTTTTTATTTGGCGACTTTATATTAACTGTTTGAATTGAACCGATAATGTCATGATTCCAGTGTGCTTTAACTTAATAATCATACATAACACGTCAGTTACATTCGTAGTGATACATGACGACCTCCATAGTCGAGTGGATAATACACCGGTTTCAAGGTGTCGCCATCTCTGAGGTCCCGGGTTCGAATCCCGGTGCGGGCAGATGTTTGTGTGATGAATACGAGCATTGTACCTTAGTCATGGTGTTGATATATATTTTCAATAAAAATTATTTATATATGTATAATATATGTATGTCTATCCGTTACCTAAGATCCATAGCACAAGCCTTACAGAGCTTACTTTGGGCTAGGCTAATTGGTGTAAGTGTACAAATATTTATTTATTATTTATTATACAATTAGTGGTGGCGTCAGCGTCACCACTAATTCGCTAATTAATATTATTTATGCAAGGAAACATCTATCTTCTTCATCAATAGAAATCACTCATAATGCTGACATCAGTGACCATGCCCTAATTTTGATACGGTTTTCGCCGGAAATCAATATATGCATACCTCGCTAGGCCCTTATAGGTCACTTATGCGCAACTTAAGTGTAATAAAAAAACTTGTGCCGAGTACATACTGTGTGATAAAAAAAAAATGCTACCCAGTACACTACATTTTGTATTGCACTGCTCCTAAATTAAGCAAATGGTCAATTCAATCAACAGTTTACATTTTTAAGAACATGGACATTTAAGTACAGATCTCAATCTGCCCCATGGATGACCCTTACAAAAATAAAAGTCCTGCGTGACAAAGCGTGTTCACGTGCAAAAACTTGTCTTTCAGATTTTAGCTATTAGTATTATCGTGATTTGAGGAACGATTATAATCACTTAAGAGTGAAAAGAATATTTATTTCAATAAATTTATTGATCTTAGTAAAGGAAAATCTTGTGTCTTGTAGCGAGATATTACTATACTAAAACTAAAGGAGGTAAAAGTAAAGGAGGAGAGCCGAATAGATAAAACTAATATTTTATTAGTAGTGTGTCTAATATACAAGTAGATGAAAAATTATTTGAAGAATAAAAAGGTAAAAAATATACAGAAGCAGAATACATTTTCCAGCCTGTCATGGATGAAAAAAATATTTTAAATTTATCCTCCTCTCTCTCTCTCTTCTTTACTCACTGGAAGTAATTTATAACATAGTCAATACATATTTCATGAATTATGTGTTCACAGACGCGAATTAGTTACCTCAGAGTGTACCTGAGATGTGATTAGTTACGTCTACACCAAAAAATCAGATAATAGTTTGTCAGACCTTAGATCTTTTAATATTTTGCTGGCGCTGCCTAAATGAAAGTTTTCTTGAATAGTGCGCATACATGTTGCTAGAGAACACTGGCATACTTTTCGAAAAAGTCACAGTACAATCTCGACTCTTGTAAACAGCCGGGCATTTGATTGCTTAAATATAGTGTTGACGGAGAAACTTAGGTTTTACGGGTTTGGTAAAAAAATGCATGCCGTTGGCTTATAGAGAGTCAAGTGTCTCAGAGATGGAGTTACTGATATTTCCAGAGAGCGTGAGAGTGATGATAGAGGAGTAATATACGAGTAGGGTTCAGTGCTAAGACCCACTTTGTACGCCACCTATGTGCACTTGTTATTAATATCGTCAGTCACATACGTCTCCACTTATAGACAGATGATAGTAAATTCTATATCCACACATTTGATTTTGTATGCTTGTTTTTTCCGAAAGTTATATTCGTGAATCAAACCAACCATTCAGGCATTGCAAACAAAGAAAAGTCCATTCAACTTGCAACTTGATATGTCTAGTTAGTGACGAAATAGTTCGGTGATTCAAACTAAACGAACAATCGATCTTGCTCATTAAGCTAAAACAAAGAGGTGATCCAGATCAGGTAATGTAGTTCTTCAAACGTGGTCCTGATATCAAGCCGTAGTTCATGGAAATGAAGTGCCATTTATGTTATATTTAGCGAGAAAAATGTGTTTAGCTTAAAAAAAAAATATCACATAGTTTAGTATTAGGACTCTCCATTAGATAGGTATCCATACATTTATACTGTGTATAATAAATCTAAGTAGATTATATAATGTAAAAAAGTGATCTCTCTAGATTAATTTATATATCAGCTTTAATAAAGCAATTTTACAGTACGTTACAGACATACAAAAAACCTTGTCATCGGAAAGATTATATTAAGATCGTGTGAAATTTCATTGAAACACGTGAGTATGTAAATAGATGACGG
Source organism: Scirpophaga incertulas (assembly GCA_036419045.1). Taxonomy (NCBI): domain Eukaryota; kingdom Metazoa; phylum Arthropoda; class Insecta; order Lepidoptera; family Crambidae; genus Scirpophaga; species Scirpophaga incertulas. The sequence continues at coordinate 24,724,839 of CM071627.1, read as the reverse complement.
AAATTCGCGTCATTTACGAAAATAGACGGCGTTATACGCTGCCGACTCGCACCATCTTGAATAGGATACAATACAATTTGTTAGGTCTGATTAAGTTCATTTGAAAGTTATTAACTATTTATTTCTCTTGAGTCAATTTGTGAGCTAGGGTGAACTTTCAGAAATCATCAAGAAATGCCGACTATAAAAGTATAACCATATTCTAGGGCGCATATTAGAGAATTTTCACTTTTTCTTAATTACTGAACAGAATTTACATAAAAAAAACGTTTTGGCATGAAAATTATTTTTAAATAATGTTCTACCACGTACAGATCCTAGCAGCAATAAGACTCACTAACGTAAAAAAAAGATCTACCGTTCCATATTGTCTTACAAGAAATTATGAACATTAATTTTCATTTTTTGGGGGAGAAAGGTTTCTACGACTCTAACCAATGCCATCGATCGATATTCAGCTCGATATACACGATGAGGAAAGTCGATCTGGAAGTACTGTAATGTTACTGTAGTAACACTTTAAAATACGAAAACCGTAACAATAAAGTATATACGAAAAATTTTTGATTGATCTAATACAGAAAAATATTTCTAACAGTTATTTACGTAACTAGGATAATACGCGCACCCGAAAATAATTATACAATTATACGCGTGTGTGCTTACGCTTGCTTTCAATGGCTGAATAAGAATTTGGAGCAAGATTGGAAGTACTATAGGCAACGAAGGATACCTACTATTTAAGGAAAACAGCTATGATATAGATAGCTATAATTTTACTTCTAATAAGATATCAGAAGTAAAATTTTTGAAAGGTCTGAATTTTGAGTGGTAGGGGACTTAAAGGATATTTCGTATTTAGTTCACATTTAGCTGGAAACGGAAGGTCACAGAAAGCATACCTACATCAAATTCCTAAGCCCAATTGAATTGAGACTTATTCTGTTAGAAGTTAATATCTGTTACAAAAAATAATATCTTTATAAATTTTAAAATAATTAAAACCCATTTTTTATTTAGAAGTTGAATCACGCCTTGCGGATTTACGCTTTGATGATTTTATAACGACTTTTATTTACCTACTTCATAAGAATACGGTCACGAAGGAGGATGAAAAGATAAGTATTAAACTATCAAAATATAGATCAAGCCAAGCTGTGTAATTATTATTTTTATAAACTAGTGTTGTCTCAAGGGTTTCTATTAGCATGCACAAATCTCAGTCACAAGGGCGATGATTTTAATTGGACGTAGAGCATAGATTTTGTTCCACACAGAAATCGATTGTATGATGGTCGATCGTCTATTAGACAGAAAACTTTTGTTCATACGCAAATTAGACTGCATCACCTCATCTAAAAATGACATATAATTATTTGCAGTAGCCCTATTATGTGAGGTCGCTAGTTCTTCAACGTCATCGTGGCTTATCATAATTTGATTGGTCGGCCAGACTCATTGTAGTTTGAACTACTGAGCTACGTGTAGAGCACGTCAAATCGTGCGATACAATGAAACAAATTGACTATATTCCAATAATAAACCTTATTCATTACATTTTAAATATGTAAAATGGTTTTTGTATTTCGTATTAATATTTATTTCGTAGTAATAGAACGGAACCTTTATAAGATCCCTTCTTTGTACGTTTGTTTTTGTCAATAGACAGGCTATCTAACGCGTAAAGATCAAGTTTAAATAAAAATGAAATACTCATATGTACAATGTCGCAACTGTGAAAAATAAAATTTGTAAATCCCTTTAAGTCGCGTATTTTGCCACTCGCAATAACACCGTACTTGGCCAGATTTTGTGATGTAGAAATGTGTTTGACCATCAATTAATACGTTTTTAGTGAATTACACCGTGATTGTACATGGTAATATCAATTATTATTAATGGCATCCTCATTGTACATGTATCTTCTTAGTGGTCTATGGATAATATGTTATTATCAACAATGTATTTGGTGTTATCGTAGTTATCCTATCCTACGTATAGTGGCAATTGTGCGCCTAAGTCGTTTCGATTTTATAATGACACCATTATTTACAGCACTATGTCAACATTAGTATAGGTTTCGAAGAGTGAGAACCAAAAATTATAGAACTGAAATTAGTAATACATAGCTGAAATTGGGATACTTGCAATCAATTACGTATATTCCAAGCTACATTAAGTGTGCCACGTTTAATAAATTTTTATATAAAAATATCAAGTTATTTTATAAAATTCATTATAATAATGGTATTTGTCAGTAATGTGCTACAGGATAGATAAAGTATAATTTAACATATAACATGAAACTGATTACAATTACAATATCTTAGTGCTCGAGAATCAGCAGCAGAACATAAGATACTAGTGACAAAAAAGACGGTTGCACAAAGGACTATGCTGGACGACATCATACTTGTCTTGTTACTTATCACGCTGTCCTCACTGTCCACTCACTTCGACACAGAAGTAGTAGCGAATTTGCAGTCTGCAGTTTTTGTAGTAATTAAAATCGCTGACAAAAACAGAAACTACCTGTATGTCAAGTAAGACTATAAGCGGACCATATGTATATTTGGATAAAATACATAAATAAGGTTTGAGATATTTTTTGTTTTGTCGCACAAAATTGATTTGTAGAAAAAAATATTATGCAATGAAGTCTTAGCTTCATTAATTAATTTTTTAGGCAGTCTGACTGAAGAAAATACTTGCTGTTCTCAGGAAATCCTGCTAATTAGTCATTATGGTATGTTCGTATGTATAGTCATTATGTTTCTGCTGCGGGGAGGACGCTTGATAGTGGATTCTGCTATACTCGTACACTACTACAGAAATTAAAGTCTGTAATTATTTAGATTTGTGTAGATGTGCGTCGGAGCCTATAGCCGAGGCTTATTCGAATATTTTGGCCTAGTATCTTGAGGACCCACTATAATTCTCACCTTCCCAAAACCAATTCAAGATGATGCCTTAGTGATCAAAGGTATATAATCAATAAAACTCTTGGGAGTGTGCAGGCACAATGTGCGCTGCGATGAGTGTCCAGAGGTGAACGCCACGCCACGTACAACCTTGGAGACGCAAGAATCCCACGGTTGGCCGCCTCCAGCCCCACTAAGCACAAAGAAATTACAGTTCCGCCAGCAACCTTACATACCATGAATCGCGAAAAATTATGAAATTACAGTAGAGTTGACAATACCCAGTACCTCTATCATTTCAGCATAAAAAAAGGAGTGCCCGTTTATTTAATATTGTGTGCATGAATATTATTTATATAGTATAGATAGATAGATTTAAGCATAAATTACGGTGGGTTAATTCATTTAACAAATGTGACCAGTAAAACATTCATGTTCCTTTTAGCGCATCGAACGAAAGTGTGCCGTTCTTTGGCCAATTGGTGGTATAATTTCTGTTAGTCTCATAGTAATAACGAGAGAATGAAAACGTTATGTCTCGCTCCCATTCTATATTTGGCTAGGGCAACGCTGTCAAAAATTACCGGACGTAGAGACGTCCCGTAATTTATATATGATTTATCTCCATAAATATATCTATCACTAATAATTTCGTAAGACATTAAAAGAAAAGTACTATGTACATGTAAAGCGGGGTTAGTTTATAAACGTCGGACAGTATTGGTATGCGTCATCAATAGTATATCATTGTCAGAAATCTATAACTAAAAACATTTATATGTGTTGGCAAAGTGTTTGAACTGTAGAAGAGAACAGATCAAAAGTCTGTTTGTATAATTAAAAATCACGGACTTTCATCATCGATCAACAAAAGTCTAATATAAGTATAATGATTATTTACTGTCTTAATTTAATAACAATATTAATAAGTAGGTATTTAAAAAAACCCAATGTGCAATTAGGAGTATGTGGACTTTTGTATCTCTAAAGTAATTAGGAAGATACGTACCAGAAAACTGTATAAGTACCTATATTAATACAATATTGAAGACGCTTCCGACGTATGCACGTGAAATAAACAAATCTTATCTCTACAGCGGCGGTTAGCACATAACCGGCGCCTGGCGTACCTTCTACTTATCGTCAGTTATCTTTATTTTTAAACTTAATTACGTTAGAATATGCAGGATTCACATAACAATTCTCGTACACACAAATAGATAAGACAGTGCAGTACCGCATTTTAAGTAAGTAACAAGTGCTTTAATGTTATGTTATCAAGTCAAATTATTTCCTACCTACCTATATAGGTTTTATTAACTATCTATCTCTTGATCGTTCAGGGAAGCCTCGCGCGCCAAAAGCGGGACTGACGACACAACACAACCTTGCTAATTAGATTAAACTGCTCTAATTTCACGAAGTAAAACAGAATTAACCGATTTAGCAATCATAATTCATTAGTAGGTTGTTTTCAACAAAAACAACCCAATATTTTGTAAATAAAACAGTATAGTGCGGTAGCTATAACGAAAGCATATGTTAAGGTTCAAACTTTCTCGTTATCGCGATGGAACGTCGCGACAAAATAAAATTATTAGTTATGACTTGCCTGGCCTTGCTGGCCAAATTGACTTGGGAGAGTTAAGCTCAAGATATTCCGGTCTATCGTGAAATCCGAGTTACTGTACGGGCGTGAGACGTGGAAGATCACAAAGAACGTCTTGCACAGTCGCCAGGTTTTCGTCAACCGATACATTCGCAGCATCCTGGGTATTTACTGGCCAGAAAAAAATCTCAACGAGCAGCTTTGGGAACATTGGGGTGAAGTCCGGATCGACCAGCAGATCAAACGCCGTAAATGGAGTTGGATAGGCCACACTCTCCGAAGGGATCCAAACCACATACCGAGGCAAGTCCTAGACTGGAATCCCCAAGGAAAGCGCAAAGGTCGTCCAAAACAGACCTGGCGGCGGACTGTCATTGGCGAAGCGAAAGCCATTGGAAAAACCTGGAGCGAAATCAAATGCGAAGCTGAAGACTGTGCGGCATGGAGACTCACTGTGGACGCCCTCTGCCCCAGCTAGGGAACAAAGGACCTTAATGATGAATCGAGAATAAGCCCGCAATTTTCCAAATCAAACTACCTATGTAGTTACAAGGTGAATAAGTTGTTATGCCGGGTAAGGTTCCCTACTATAGTGTTAAGACCAGTATTATAGTTTTCCACTTTATTATAGTTTTTACTGTTGACAAAATATAAAGTATACAGAATCCTGTTTTTAGCATCAAATACCTTTTGATCGCAAAAGTGTCGCAAAATGCCGAAAAAACTGCCCAGTGCAGTGCGGCTATAAATAGTGACATTTCAGTCTGTCACTATTAAAAATTTGAATGAAATTGTAGATTCTGACTGATGACTATAGTGTACCTATGGTATTTTATAATTTTTAGTACCTATGGTACGTTATTACCTACCTATGGTACGGTACCTATGGTACGGTGTGTTATTTATTTTGAGAATTTAATTTATATATACACAAAAAAATATGTAACTTTTTTAAAGTACTGCTTACTTTCCCAAATCAAAATATCCTCATTTTCTTCTCCATTTCCAAGGTGGCAATCGTACTGTCTAATGAAGAACGCTTAATACGATAATAAAAATATGTATTTAACATATTGTTGATGGTACTGTACTGGAAGAGTAAACTCGTGTCACAAATTTAATACTGTTATCTGACAGAATTCAACGTTTAAGAAAAATTGTTAATAACATCAAGCTAGTGGGTATTGGATCAATTGATATAGGTTTATTTTGTGATGTGTGGTAGCAAAGCAAGATGTCAATGTCAATAGTTCACCACGTTGTTGGTACTACGTACAGAGATTGCTAGCGGTCAGTGCCCCCGGCGGAGCCGCGGGCTCTTACTGCTTTGAGCCTTCGGTTTTCCGGATCACTTAATTTAACGCCGAATTGAATCACCAAACACGAAACGCTGCGTTCATTATCACTAGTATCCACTTAATAAGGTATTTCGCAAACCACCAGCACGTATAATAAGTAGTATAATCAAAACTCGACTGACTAAATGAACGAATTGAATGAATGTGGAACGACGACTCGAGTAAAGCTAGCTATTATAGCTTCGCTCACGAATGAGAACGAATGAACAAATCGTAGTCGGCGAGGGCGATGACCAGCAAAGCGCAGACAGCTGATAGCATTGTTTTGTAGCGAGCCGTTAGCGCCACCGTGAGAGCCCACCGCCGCACACTATCCTGCTTTCTTGCGCTGTCTAGCACTATCACTAGTTTGCTTTCTGATATTAATTCTTTAATATTGTACTATGTAATTCCTGCACCTATAGTAAGTAGTAGGCATACTAGTCTCTATAATTTATACCCAAAAAGCTAACTAAGCACCCTGTCTGTTCACCAAGTGACTCTACCTCAAAGATAGATGATATACCTAGGTATATTGATTTTATTAGACGATTCATGGTATCGCATGAAAATTTGGTAATATTACTTATAAGTCAGGTACAGTGGTAGAAATAACATAATAATTATTTCTACAACTGAGTTAGTTAACATAATATTTTTTTATGAATATTTAATAAGCTTCTAGATAAAAAGTACAAGGAGTTACAGATAAATAAGTTTTAAGGGCAAAATGTATAAAGTTGTGTGAAAAGGGACAATTAATATGACCAGTCTAATCATTAGATTCTTTCTTTATTCGAAAGCATATAAAGGCACAGCTACATATCTAACGTAAAATATCCTACAGTAAACAGATGACATATCGAATTATTATATCTCACTAAATAAGTCGATAATATAAAAAATTGTGATCGAAGCAACACTAAGTAATACTAAAGAAAACGTTTCACTCGTTTTTAACTTATGCAGTGTCCATTAATTTTTTTGATTACATAGGTATTATCACCATTTTACAAAAGCTACCTACCTGCTTGGTTGCGATCTTATTTTTTTACTACTCATTTAAATTATAAATAAGAAGGTAATTGAGTCCTTCCGTTTCAAAACTCGCCATATCCACCGTATGACACGAATTTAATTATTGATAAGAATCGTTGTTTATGGTACACCTCGTCAACCTTTCGAAACTTGTCGTGTCAAAACTTGTCCTAATACGAAGACAAAACAAGTAAAAAGTAAACGTCCGTTTCAAAACTGGCGTTATCCTATCAAACTGTTGTATCAAAACTCGCCAAAGTCATAAAATAGAAATAAGACTATTTTTGATTTGCCAGTTTGAATGTCTGTTCAAAACTAGCTTTACTTATTCAATATTACTTATGAATGTGATGGATCAAAACTCTCCTATTTTTTTTTTTGTTTGATTTGGCAACACCAAAGAATAAGTCCAAAAAATAACAAGAAGCATAAATGGAGGAGTAAAAGTGAAAGGCGAACCTCACTACAACAGTGATTGTAGGCAGGCAAAATCTATAACTAAAGCAATTTCATATCTAAGCCAGGCCGCAATCGTTCAGCCTGGAGTTCCTGTCAATGTAGCAAAATTGAGAAACGTTAACTCGCTTTTAGAAAAGCATTTCGAGACAAATTGCAAAGAGGACATAGACTTAAATTTTTTCAAAAACATATTGGAACATTCTGTTGTGGAAGGTTAGTCCCCTGAAGAGTGTTGTGACGGGCCAGATGAGTCCTCTGGTTTAATGATTTAATTAATTTGATTTTATAGGTACGTTATAAATGATAAAGTTTTGATTGTAGTAAATTCATTGTTTTATTTTTAACTCCTATATATATAATGAGTTTTCAAAACTTTTCTTATCCATAGTAACGTTTCAGAACTTGTCTTATCCATTCTACTTTCCATTATATCTCTGTTGTTTTTAATTCTTGTTTTTGGCTTTTAGTAGTAAAAAATAATAATTTAATAAATTCCTTAATGCTTAAATATTAACATTTACGCAACATAAACAAATTAAAGCAAAAAATTCAATGTCGCAGCGAGCTGACTATATAAGTGAAATTCACAGCACATTTTTGTTTCTAATACTAAAAAACTAATATTAAAAAGACTAATAGTTTTTTTAATTATTAAGGTACGATGATATAGACCTTTTTGTTACGGCCCACTTTTAAAACCTGGTACCCGTATGTTTCGGCGCGATTTTACAGACGTTTCACGTCAAAAAATTTTACATACATACATACATACACTCACGCCTTTTTCCCACGGGGGTAGGCAGAGATTACGTCCTTCCACTTGCTACGGTCCTTACATATCTCTTTCGCTTCATCTACTTTCATAACATTCCTCATACATGCTCGACGATTGCGGGTACTTCTGACCTGGCCTTTTTTGAGGACACTTTCGATTTGTTCGAAATATGTTCGCCTAGGTCTTCCTCGTCCTGTGTCTCCACTCACTCCAGCTTCAAAAATTTTCATTATCTTAAAATTAAATTAGAGGGATAAAGCCAGTTTTGAAACGGAACGACTCAATTATATGTACTGTTTCATTAGACTCTAGATTAGTTTTTGCATGGATCCAACGCAAGTGTTAGTGGATTAGCCATCTGAAAAAAAACTATAATTAGACTATCACACAAACAGAAATAATGAGACAAGCTTCAAGTCAGTTTGAAGACGAAATCTCTGTGATGCTTTTAGTGGCATAATTTAATAATGTTAAATGGGAGGGCGTGACAATGATGGCTTGGCGGAGAACTCTACTCCGTGGACATCCGCGTGCCCAGTACGAATACTGCCATCAGCAATTGAATAGAATTATGGGTACTCACGCCGCTCCTGAACTTGAAAAACAGCGACATGGTGCGGCCGGAGCGGTGCAGGCTGTGGCCGGCGGTCGGCCGTCACTGGAGCCCGATCACGCCCCTCGCTGATCTCAAAACACTTTACGTATATCTCGCCGACTGACTCGCTCCAACGACTGGCCACCTGTGCATTTTTAGCTACAATAGTGAATATTTATTTATTTGATATGAGCTAAAGGAAAATTGCTCGGATTCTTTACAAAAGTAGACAGCGCTGCGCGCAGGCGCGGTACTATCGATTTTGTCAGTCGGCTGAGCTCGTAGTCGGATCAGTACGAGTTAATAATCGGACGGAAGGCCACACCTCCAGCTCGACTGATTATGCTTAAGGCCGTCACGTCGTTGGAGAGAGTTTACGCATGGAGTTTGGAAATAGAAATGCGCAGCTGAATAGCACTATGGCTTCAATGGTGATAGGTCTGGCGCTGGCTCTTGCACCAGTGCTGGCGCGCGAGCTGGACCCTAGAGCGTGCGCAGCGCGGTTCGACGTACAGCGCGACAAGATCATCCGTACGGAAGAATCGCGTGAGATGGGCGCCCGATATCTGTCTGAGCTAGACGTGGGCTCCAGACACGAGTGCCTACGTCTCTGCTGCGAAACGGATGCTTGTGACGTTTTTGTTTACGAAGAAAAGGTGAGCCAAGATCCAGTGACTAAATTATTTAATATACATATTCTTTAGCATGACAATAATTTGTCATTATATTACTAAAAAAATATTAACCTAAAAGGATGGATGAATGTGATAAAAGATAAAAATGGCTTAATATGGAACCTAGAATGTAGATGAGATTAACTTAATAATACCTTGGAGTTATCGTCTATAGTCGGATGTAGTCAAGTAGGTATATTGAATCTCCTAAATCTGTTTACAACGTTCTATGGCTTGTCAGGGTGTTGTCAGTAAGTAAACTGGTTGTCATAACTCATGGCAGTAAGGCGGTGTCAGCCACAAAATAAGTACTTACCTATACTTAAAAACTGTATGTAGCCTATTGGAATCAATATGCGGGCGGTATATGACTATATAAATATATAACAATAATTGAAAATATAGGATAATTTATTAAATCTGCGTTGATTTTGTATTGTCTGAATGCAGAGCCCAGGTAGCTGTTACTTGTTCAAGTGTGGGCCGCCGGAGGACTTCCGATGCAAGTTCACGGCGCACGGCAACTTCAGCAGTGGCGTGTTGGCGCTGAGCCGGCGGCTAGCCGAGCTGCAAGACCAAGAGCGGCTGGATCACCGCAGCGTCACTCTCCCTAGCCTCAGGTCTAATTTTGATATTGAAACGGGCATAATTATGTATACAGTATTATATTAGATTATATTATAAATAAATATTTCTTACTCTTACACCAATTAGCCTAGCCCAAAGTACTCGTAAGATCAATACGAGTTGTGTTATGGGATCTAGGGTAACGGATAGACATAAATATATTATACATATGTAAATATTTTTGATAGAAATATATATTTTAACAACCATGACAAAGGTTCAAATGCTCGCATTCATCACACAAACATCTGCCCCCACCGGGATTCGAACCCGGGACCTCAGAGATGGCGACACGACTATGGAGGTCGTCAAATTAGAGTCCATAAATTACGCGCTGAAAAACTGTTCCATTCGATATTTTTACTGTTCTGTGCTGGTTTTTGCAGGCCGACAACAAGTTCAACAAGTACCACCACCACCACCACCACACCACCGCCGCCACCGCCGCCACCACTCCCTGACCCACCTCGTATGACATTTAATTATATTAGTTATAGGTTAGATGCTTTAATTATTCGTAATATCACATACCGACTTGATACCTTATATTGCTTTTAGGCTTTTATAGAGGAATATTCGATCAATTTATAATCTTTTGATTTTGCTATATATTGCTATATCAAATAGATTGTTCACCTGATGGTAAGTGGTTCTAGTAAAATATAATATTTCCCACAGAATTTAATTTTTTCTTGTGATATTACTCTAGCAACCCTGATAATCATCGTAAGACCTAACTTTAGTTTAAAAGATGCTCAGGCAGTAATTTACTTTTGTAATCAATAGTTAGTTACAAACAAGAAATATCCGTAATGTTAACTATTTTGAATTTTCTACTAAACCACTATATCTAGATGAAAAACATATTGGTATTTATACTGTTAACATATTATCTACGTAGACATATAATTAAGAGTAACCGTCGGTATTTTCTGCTCGTCATAAAATCAATTTACCTATATGTCTGTGTTCCTTTCATCAAAGTTTCTTTCTAATATCTAATAGTCCGGGAGGTAGCGTTGCAATTTTGCTCAATGTCACAACAGCGAGCTGACTACTGATTACGAGTGCCCTCACCCACTCGTAATCAAATCATACTTGTGGAAATGTTATCTGTGTTTTGTTTGATTTTTCAGTCTATATATACAATATATATATATATATTATATATATATATATATATATATATTATATATATATATATAATATATAATATATATATATAATAACCATAATGGTTAAGACGGCAATAACCGGTAGAGGCTACATTCTGCATGGAACCGAACTCTTACATTTATGTGTGTACTTTATCTATGTTGGCAGCTCTGCGATCGACTTTCAAAAATTGGATGTTTAGGAATCCATGACCTCGAAGTCACGAGATTTCGTAATTCAAAAATAGGTCTCCTGGTACCTGGTACCCGTATGTTTTGGCGCGATTTTAAAGACGTTTCACGTCAAAAAGGACATTGGCTATTTTTTAGTGTTAAAAAAAAACAGCTGAGAAACATTGAAATAGGGTATGAAAGTTTGTATAGAAAGTATTTATATTATTTTCAAAGGTTTTGCTAGAAGAGTTAAACTTATTTTTTAGGTTTTCATCAAATTTCTATTTTATAAATACAACATTCAATGTTTGTAAAAATTTTAGCCCACAGAGGGTAAAAATAGGTTCACAAATTACTCGTCTGATTTTGATTAATGTTGATATAATTATTGTTTGACTGCTGGAGAAGGATATAGGAACATTTTTAAAATGAGAAAATATGTTTTTCCTGTTGAAAAATCTGATATAAGGCGCGCGATGCAGTGGGCAGTTGCATAGTATAGATATGTCACATGCAAACAAAGTATCTTGTTTTAGTTCTATGGTGTTGGCATTGGTAATTGGGATGCCTAATCTCAGCAGATTAAACGAGTATGTTAAGGAATTATATTGGAAACTAAAATTCTACAGAAATTATAGGTGAAAATCTAAATTCGAGGCTAGTTCACGTTCCGTCGGTATACAAACGTGTCCTACATGTTCATATGCTTAAACAGTAACTGTATCATTAAGTAACTTGAAACCATTAGGTGCTTTCATTATACAATGTGTCAAAGTGCCGGGTACTGATGAAGCAGGAAGGTGCAGTCGGTACCAATTCGAGTGCCGGCGTGGCGGCGAGTGCATAGCGGTGTACAATGCATGCGATGGAGTGCCACAATGTGCGGACGGCAGCGACGAGGCGCCCGAGCTGGGCTGCCCCGCTGTACCTACAGCAGCCCGACCTTCAACTACCACCGTACCGGCAGCCACCACTCCGCCGCCACCACCACCACCGCCCGTGCCGCAGCTCAGGCCTATGCAGGTTCTATTTCTTTTATAATTAAATAAGGAAAGAAACATTTTTCACATACATATCTACTTAAGTCATGTTCCACATTGAGACAATTTCTGGCGTTGCTTTTAATATTACCGATTGTTTTCCTAACGATAATAATTAGATTGCCTAATAATTATACACTTTGTGTAATAAAGCAACGAATATCTCGACTGAAATAGATTCCTGAGCTAAGTGTGGGATGCAAACGATAGAAGCACATTACTTTTCATCGGTATCTGCGACAAAAATATATAAAAAACAATAGATAAAACCTTCGATCATATGATCGAAGGATAAAACATATTTTTACGTGATTTTGTTTGTGGTAAGTTTTTTTATAACGTCAGATGCTTTTATTTTAATATTTTTCGGTATTAAAGTTTTACTCCCACTGGTACTGCATGGACCTAAATTTATTATTTACACAAACAACAGAAAATGTAAAAAATTGCTGTATATATGTGAAAATTAAAAAAGAGCACACAACAAGTTTAATGCTTCGAACAAATAAATCTGTAAGTAAGTGCAAAAATGGAACTCTGTTTAGTAATAAAAAAGTGGACGTGTCTAACTACAGTGGTTGGAAGTAAGTGAGAGCAAATGGGGGCTGGTTTATAAGGAAAACACGTTCTATTAAAGGTATAAGATTATAATAATAAAAAATTAAAGAAAACCAAACATTAATACAAAACTGTAAAATTGGCGTATTTTACAGTTTTGTAGTTTACCTGGATTTTCTTTTTTATAAATATGATACGAAATCTTTTACTAATACTTACGAGCACCACCCTGACTCCTCTCTCCACGTATCTTGCTTCCTGATCCTGTACAGAAACCCTGGACAAGTCAAGATATTTTTCTTTTGGGAGGGATGTGAAAAACAAGTCGTGGGTCTTTTCAAGAATATGCGATTTACATACTTCAAAATCTTTCTGTTATTCGTATTTATAATTAGTAAGAGAGTTTTGCTTAAATTATAAAATAGTAAAGATCAGTTTAGACGTGTAATGAAATAGTTATACAATAACTATCCAGTCTATCAATACTATTTGGAGCAAAAGAAATTTATTTACTTTGTTTACGTCGTCTAGACGACTATTGATAGTTATATCTATCGATGGGTACGTCATTTATAATCTATATTTCTTCCAAGACACCTAAAGAGTACTTTTTCAGCAACCGCGGAATTATTTTGCTCGCTTATAAGAAGCCCTGGGGCTTTTAAAGTATAATAACACTTGCTAAGTTTTGTTCTCATTGCGTTAGTTAACAACTACTTATATTGAATGTTATTGGTATCTGACAACAATCTTGGAATAAATTTATATAGAATGTAATGGTTGACGTGGTGATTTAAAATGAAAATGTCATTATCTTTTATAGAAATGTCCTAATTATATTATGGTGACCATTATTAAGACACGGATATATGATATAACACAGGTGTTAGGCGAGAGCGTCCCAGAAGAGGAGGCTTCAGCAGCACGCTGGCCGCACCGCTTGACGATGGCGCAGCCGCCGCGTAGATATAACGGTCAGTTTTAGCACAGAATAAAGAATAGTAAATAATACTAGCAATTCCTGAATTTAGTTAATGTTAATAACAATATTCAAAGAACGCATTGTCATTCACTAATATTATTATGTGCGTGTGGTCAATTCGTGTAGTGTGTAGTTTACCAAAAATGAGCATGAATAGAGTCAGTGTGCGTGAGATATACGACCACAAAATTTTAACGGTACATTTTATATAATTTATATGATTGCGGCAACCCGGATTTTTCTTCAAAGACACGCGTATCCCACTTGTATTCTATATCGTTTATAATAAGTAAGTGTGAGAGAGCTAGTTACCTAAAATCGGTTTTCGAGACAAGAAGAGATCAAGACTAAGAGTCATGTTCTCGCATTTTCGCTAGACCCAGACCAAGACTAACCGTACAAGATTTGGGCAAAAACAACACTAACCCTTCGAGACTCCTGCGTCTTGCAATTAGGACTTAGTGTCGTTTCAGGAAGTACAAGGAGTTCAGAGTATACGATAAGAATAATATATAGCATAAATATATATATATATAGCGTATTAACATATCCATTAAAAGTATAAAAATAATGCATTTCCAGTTTTGACCATCAACGCTATGCTAGTGAGCGGCGCTTTGTCAGCTTCATCAAAGGTCAAATAAGGATTTGTCAAAGAAATATAGCAGCTGCTCAGAAGTACAAGATCCAAGATACATTGGCTGCTTAAAATCATAACATCACAACTTCTTCCAACAAAAATGTTTGATTATTCGTTTTATTCGTTAGCCCGACGAAACCAGAAGAGATAACGATTTGGGTATTTGACAAAAAGTTTTGCCATATGGTTGACATTTTACTTTATTTTACTGGAGTATAGTTACACTAAAATCGCTCTTACTTTATTTTTTTTTTCGTGAATTTATACAAATGTAACTATAAAAATAGTATCAAAACTTAGAAGAAGTCCTAGGTTATTTGAATATTTATTCATTTATTTATTTGTTATTATATACTTTGCGCCAAATTCAAAACAGCAAGTTGGTATTTCAAATTCATAACTTAGTAAGTCGCTTGAGATGCTAGGGTTTTAAATTTGTATTCTGACATACTCAGTTTAGAATTTGTACTTCAAAGAAATTCTCGTAATTATGGCAAATTACTTAGACTTGCTAAATTAATATCATAAAAATTACGTATGAAAATGGGTGTTTTAAGGTCCACATCGTACCGAAACGATATATACCTAATAAGTCAAAAAAATGCCAAAAACCGTTTTTTTTTAAATGGTGTTACTAGGTTTTGAATTTGAGCAGCCGAATCGTCACCGTTTCGCCGTACGTCCATCCTTAGCGCCTCTGTGGCGGCATGTGCCAAGGAATAAAATAGGTTTCCAGTTGCTCAAAATGGACACACACATGGATAAATTTTTCAGATCTCAGGAATATTGTAAATATATAGTTAAGTGTCGTAATTCGGTAAAGTTAGGTAGATATCATAATAATTTATTCTAGTAAATTATTATAATAATATTAACTGTATGCGTTTATAATAATTACTTACTATTATTTAATTGTTTATTAAATTAATAATATTAAATTTAAGTTTTTTACACTATATATAAAAAGAAGAAACATAAATATCTACTATCTTAAACCTAGAGTGTTACCGGTCCACCACTGCGCATCCGACCTCGACTCGGCCCAGCACACGCTGGCGGCTTCTGTGAAGCAGTGATGCTCCAGAAGGAGGCCGCCGAGCGGGGTCGGGAGATGGCCCATCCCGCTCGAAGGATACGGCGCCGGGCTCGGTAGCACAGCTGCGGCGCCGCCTCGGGTGGTCGGCGGGCGCGAGGAAATCGCGCCCGCGGATACGGCGACCGGGGAGGGACCACGCCCCTTCTGTGGCCGGGAGGCGTCGTCGGTGGTGGAGATCGGGGGAGGTATTGTAGCCTCCCCCGAGGAGGGCTCCCCTGTATCGACGGGGGAGCGGAGGCTGGGGGTTCCCGGAAGTAGCTTGGTGTTCTCGGGGGCTCCCTACATGCCTGAGGAAGGCCATCCCTGAGGTTTTTAGTGGGTAGGCCTCCCCCTTCTGGGGAGGAGAGCCCCACATAACCGCCGGCTCGCCACAGCCGGGGTATGCAAGTTAATGCATTTTCCTCAGGGGGAACAAAAAAAAAGTGTTACCGGTAGCGGGCCCAAGCTAGCGGGTGATTAGATCTGCCCAGGGTGGAAACTCTGGACAATACGTGCTGTGTTGATAATCACAACTTTCCGTATCTGACCCTTGATCCATCCGTCAAGCGAGAGCCTTTTAAAATGTTAAGCGAGTCTCTTAAAATATTAAGTGAGGCCCTTTGCCATCAGTCCATTCGTAGAATCAACTATCGAAAGAATGCTCGTCGAATCAACATTCCACATGCCAGTTACCTCGTAAGCCAAGTCACTTGCTGGCTTTTGCTTTCTAAACTTCTACGAGATTATCATCATGAGCGCTGGTAATGGTCCACCACACCACGTAATCAAGCTCATTGAAAACAATAGTCCTGTTTGTGATGATGAGTGAGCCCAATAGAACAACACACGACCATTTTAAATAACTGGGGATTGTGGGTACAAGTACATATCAGCATAGTACTGCGTTTCCGATTCGACTAGGTCGTATGGAATGGCAAGTTACTGTTGGATAATCTTGGCCCGTAGATTCTGCCTGTGTAAAAGTAATCAAGTTGGCAAGATGAGAACAACCAGAGATGAGAACCGACATATGCCAAACGTATCATCCTTTATTGTCTATAGTTAACTTATATAATTTAAGTTATAAAGTAACTATTGTCTAAGACACCTGGGGAAACACATCCTTGACCCAGATCAAATAAAAACAATCCGAACTGGAACATCCTATCTTTCTTGGTCAGTGCCAGTTTAAGGGAGCTACTGTAGGGCTAATAGAACTTTTTTTTTTTTTTTTTTTGTTCCCCCTGAGGAAAATGCATTAAATTGCATACCCCGGCTGTGGCGAGCCGGGGTTATGTGGGGCTCTCCTCCCCAGAAGGGGGAGGCCTACCCACTAAAAACCTCAGGGATGGCCTTCCTCAGGCATGTAGGGAGCCCCCGGGACACAAAGTCACTTCCAGGAACCCCCAGCCTCCGCTCCCCTCTCTAGAGGGGAGCCCTCCTCGGGAAGCTACCACCTCCCCGTCCCTACCGACGACGCCCCCCGGCCACGGAAGGGGCGTGGTCCATCCCGCTCGCCGTAGCGGTCGCGACTTCCTCGCGCCCACCGGCGACCCGCGGCGGCGCCGCAGCTGTGCTACCGAGCCCGGCGCCGCCTCCTTCGAGCGGGATCGGCCATCTCCCGACCCCGCTCGGCGGCCTCCTTCTGGAGCATTACTGCTTCACAGAAGGAGGCCACAGCAGCATTGCCGCAATCAATGCCGGCGGAGACAGATCTCGCCCGATCTCTGCGACCAAGACTCGGCGCTCGGAGGCCCACGCGGGGCACTCCGCCAGCGTGTGCTGGGCCGAGTCGAGGTCGGATGCGCAGTGGTGACAATGTGTCGATCCCTCCCGTCCTATTCGACACAGATACTCACCGAAGCAGCCGTGCCCGGTGAGTATCTGAGTCAATCGGTAGGTGACCTCCTCCTTCCCGTTGAGCCAAGCTTCGAGGTGCGGGAGTACGGCACCGACGGCCCGCTGGCGCGCGCAGATCCGTAATTCAAGCTGCGCACGCCAGGCCGCCACAATCCGTCGGTGCCACTCCCGCTTAGGCACTTCGTGCGCGGGTTCCAGGGCGCTCCCCCCATCGCCCCCCCGGTCGACACGCCGCGACGCATACGTCGCCGCGTACATGTCGGCCAGGATGTCGAATGGGGGGGAGCGTCCCAGAACTGTCGCCGCCTCGTACGAGATTGTACGGTAGCCTCGTACGATCCGTATGGCCATTATCCGCTGCAGGCTCCGTAGCAGAGCTCTGCAGCGGGGGGACCTCGCGCAGTCTTGCGACCACACGGGAGCCCCATACATGGCCACGGATCGCACGACGCCCGTACAGGCGGCGGACTCCATCCCTCGGTCCCCCGAGATTGGGCAGCAGGCGATGCATTGCGCCCGCCACCCTTTTGGCTCGGGGGACCAACCGCACGAAATGCTCCTCGAAGCTCCAGCGGCGGTCCAGGGTGAGGCCCAGGTACTTTATGTACGGCCCCACCGGGACCACCGCGTCACCCACCCGGATCCGGCAACTGGGTGGTTCCCGGCGCCTCGGAAGGCCGTGGAACCATAACGCCTCAGTTTTGTGAGGCGCTATTTGTAAACCCAGCTGGCGGATCGCCCGCACGACACATGCCACCCCAAGCTCGGCAAGCCTGAGCACCGGCCCGAAGTCGGCCCCAGTCGTCACGACTAGAGTGTCGTCAGCGTAGCAGACGACACTCACGCCGCGAGGAAGGCTGGTGCGAAGGACCGCGTCGTATGCGAGGTTCCATAGCAGGGGTCCCAACACCGACCCCTGCGGAACGCCGCATTCGACCCTCCTCGACGTTTCCATCCCGTCCCGTCCCATCACGCCGATCGTCCTGTCGCGCAGATAGTCCCCGACCACGGCCCGCAGGTAGGGAGGCAGCTCGTGGTATACGAGCGCCTCCCTAATGGCCTGCCAGGGGAGGGTACCGAAGGCGTTGACGATGTCTAACGACACCGCCAATGCCACCCCCCCCCGATCGGACTGCGGACTCCGACAGGGAACGAACACGCTGGACAGCGTCCAGCGTTGATCGTCCCCGCCGGAATCCAAATTGGCAGTCCGATAGGTCGGGACCCGCGCGCGACAGGTGCTCGCTGATACGAGCGGAGATAACCCTCTCGAAGAGTTTCCCCGCTCGTTCAGCAAGCAGATCGGACGAAACGAAGATGGAACGTCGCCGGTCCTTCCCTCCTTCCTGAGGAGCACCAACCTGGCCGACTTCCAGTCGACGGGAAACACGCCCTCGCGGAGACAGCTCGTGATGAGCTGCCTCACCGTGCTCCCGAACGCCCTGAGCGCCAGCGCTAGCACCTTTCCCGGGACCCGTCCGGTTCCGGGGCAGTGTTGCGCGCAGAGAGCCGCGAAACGGCCCCGGCGAGCTCGCTCTCCGTCACCCGGAGGTCGTCCGACCAAGGGCCGGGCGACGGGGCGGCGGGGGACTGTCCTGGACCCTCGGGAAGAGCGTATCCACCGCTCTACACGACGAGAGGGTCCAGGGTCTCCGTCAGCGGAGGGACCCACGGTCGGAGCCTGCCCAGTACCATCCGGTACGGGCGCCCCCATGGGTCCCTCTCCAGTCCCCGCAGCAGCTCGCGCCAGGACCGCGCCTTGGCGTCGGCGATGGCGACGCCGAGCGCCTTGACCGCGGCTCCGTACGCGCTTCTGGCGCTCAGGACTCCATCGACTGAGGGCCTACATAGAACCTACATAGGAGGCTGGTCACAATAGATCTTAATAAGTCGCAGTGATGCACATCAGCCCCGACTTACATGAAATAATAATAAATAATAATAACTATTGTCTATAGTTGTTTGTCATCATTACCTTGTCCGTAACTGCACAGGCAATACCCTCGTCTTCCCCAAAGTCACACGGAAAATATTTCACATGCGTTTTGTAGGTGTGTCGGAGGGGCACATTTTCGCGCATAAGGGTGGCCTGGTGCAAGAGGCAGAAGCTCCACCTTATGAGCCGCCCTGGCGCAGACTCTGGCCGCACCAAGGTACGTACTACTCCTAATATGTATGCGGGAAGGTACCGGGCACCATGAGCTTGTATAATTTTGCAAACAAACTTTCCGATAAAAACAACCAAAATTTTTATATGAGTAACTAGTAACGCCCTCACCGATAAAGTATTGTATCTAATTGTAATATCATAGTTCTGTAGTTTACTTATAGTACGTCAAATACCTATAAAAAACTATTGCAATGCACCACATGTTAGAGCTATGAAACAGATACTGTATTTTTTGAAAAATTTTTTACGTTTTCAAATTCATGATTTAAGTAGCTTATAGCCTTGTATGACACTGAAATATCTTGAATAGTAGGTTATTTACGAAGAGAGCAAAGAACTGTAAGCCGAGAGAGATTTTTGTTACCCAAAACTGAAAAAAGTATTCTAGAGTAGCTTGCTATGCTCAGAATTCTTAATTAGAATCTTGAGCGTAATGCACTTAGTGTTGCTCCTGAGACTAGACACTTTACATTTAATACTCTATGATAAAATTTGTAAGACTTGTGAGCAAGAATACATGTTTTTTTATTTTTTAAATTAATCCCACGCTCGAACTTGTAATCGATCGCTTTGGTGATTGAGGAAGGTTGCCCACATAGTCTCATTCTAGAATACGAGTCTAAAATGCACGTATTGCTAATTACGACACGAATGATTTCACTCTTTCATCATTTTAAACAGTATTGTAGTCATCATAACAATCATGTTTTGCCTCTATGCAAGATTAATTAATATTCTTTTCCATAATATACTATGTAGTATGTATATATACATTTCAGATATATGTATATGTTTATTATTTGTGGCGACACTATAAATTGAATAATGATCAAAAACTGAAGAGACCCGTGTCCAGCAGGGAGATGCCTATGGGTTTCACAGAATGTAATGGAACGCGCTCTGGTCACTTCTGAGCGATCACCATCTGTTTCTAGTGGGGAGTGCAGAGTGGGCGCCACCGCAGGGAGCTGGCGTGCCTTGGGAGGACGCCCGCGCATGGCCCGTACCTCCGCCTGAACGATTGCCTTACGCCGACAGACCGGTCAGTATTTAGATATTCATTAACCTCCTTTCAAAGAGGTCTACTAAGGTCTACTACTAATCAGAAGGTCCGGCGCTCGTTACTGCCATATACCGATGATTTTCTAATTTCATGTGTCCGCGCGTATGGTGAATGAAAACCTCGCGAAAGGACCACACTGGACTAGCATAGTTGACTATGTTTTCTGTACTTTAATCGAGGTGGGTTCATGCTCCTCATTAAGAATTTTAATGAAATTGGAGATGAAGATGATAACCTCCTTTAAATTGTGTGACTACAACATTTGCTTATTTCTTATCACAGGGAACAGTAGCGGCCAAATACAAATAATACATCCACATACATACATATATGTAGTTAGAATTATAGTCCAAGATAATAGTAAATTGTATCTTTTTTATTAATTTCTCTACTCCAACTTCACTTTCGCTCCCCATTGGATTGTCGATCCAAGAAAAAAAAGATATACCTATTATTTGAAAATCTTTCATTGTAAAATCTGCATGCAAGCGGTACGAAATTTATATACACTTTATAGAACAGTGAGTATAATACATAATATTATATTAAATTGATAGACTTATTTCTAACATATCTCCAAAATGTGTACAATAACATAATTCACATATTTAATCATTAATAACATACATTGTATATGTAGCATAATATATAAGTGTATAATACACTTATATTTACAATACACAAAATTAATAATAAAATTACTAACTAGATCGATGAATACAATACAAAAGATTTATGAATATTAGATACATTGTGTTGATTTGCAAAAGGTGATACTTTATAAGCCGACTTTTAAACGCATATACATATTGATGGGCAATTCTGGATATACATATGTTGGGAATTTATTCCAGAGTTAAAAGGAAATAATTTGGAAATCGTGGAGCGTTCAAAATCTTTGAATATGATTAAAACGATGTGCATTTTACGCCTATACTGAATAGGAAGCCATTTTAGTGCGTTCGAAATCGCGGGATGTTATCATACTTACGAAGACCAAAGAAGATTCTGCAGACGAACCAATTTGTACTTTTTTGAACCGTCTACATAGTAGATTTGAATTTTAAATTGAATTGAGAATGCGAAGAAAAAACGATTACGCAAGCATAATCTTTCTTTTTCTCATAAACCGTTTCTCATAAATGTCATACCTATCGCGACGACCTGTACACCGATACTTTATGGACAAAAAAGTCTAAGCAACATGCTTAATGTTACATGTTCTACTAATTATATTTAAATTATTCTACATTTTTCTTACCATGGGTAGGTTTAAAACGGTGGTTAAAAAGTAAAATTAAAAAGTGCTTAGGTTTATATTTCTAATCAAAAAAGTCACATACCTACCAAGGTATGTCACCTTCATCAAATGCCACCAGAAATAAATCTAAAGAAAAGCAAAAAATTAATGGCTTGTTTCTTTTGCTCGCTTATAACTGTCCTTACTACTGATTATAACATAATCTACTTATTGTTATATTATGTGCCTGCGAGCACGTGCTCTATAACCGAAACATTCATATACATACGTGTCCTATACATACGTGCCCCATATATGAATGTTTCGATGGAGGTCCACGTTACCGCAGGACGTGATGGGAGTGTACGCAGGAGCGATGCCGGAGATGCCGCCGCCGCCGCTAGCCGTGTCGCCGCCATTACGTGACCAGCCTAAGAAGGCGCCACCGCCGCCGCAGTTCGTGCCGCTGCCACAGCCACAACCGCAGCCTCAACCCCAGCCTAAACAGCAGCCGCAGTCCGAACCTCAGCCACCACCACAGTCCGCGTCAAACGCTACTAAGAAAAAGGCGCTGCCAGAACACGTTTGTACAATATTGACAAATTAAACTTAAGCAAACATAAATTCAAATTGTCAAAAATGTAAAACACTGAACATTGATATTCTTCCACTAACCGATTTCGTTTGGAGCATTAATGCCAGTAGCATACCTCCGCCTTGAAACTTGAACTAACTAACCTAATCTAACTTGAACTTCCTTCTATGAAACTGCAGATAATTTGTTCGCATTAACATTTTAACGACGCATATAATTCGCGCATATTGCGACAATACCTCTTCTGTGCTAGAAGATGCTAACTCTGTTGCGCACAGATCTAGCAATCTGTTCGAAGCCGAAATCTGTTAGTGAACGAAACGCAGAAGTGTAGCCGACGTCGGAGCATTCGATATTTTTCTTCGAAATGAACTTTCGTCAAGGATAATTATTCATATTGGTATACATTTATAATTTAATTTTCATAAACAAGTTTCGTGACCAAACAAAATGAGTAATGCTAGGATGCATTTTCACCCAATAACTTCAAGAAAATTGTCAGAGTTACAGATTTTCAGACTGGAACACAGCAAAGGTTCCACAGTGTGAATATGTATACCTACATACTTGTATTTTGTTATAAATTATAATATCTTGATTAGGGACTTACATTTTATTTAGTAAAATTAAATGTATATGTTTGTCAGACTGAATTAAATAGTGTAAGAATCCACGCTATTATTAAGAGAATGACGTAACTTTTTACAAAACACTAGATGCTTATGGCTCTGACTTAATTTATGCAAAAGAAGATCAACTAATATTTAATAGAAAGCTATAGAGGGTAATTTGAGGTTCACTCGTCGACTAAGTAAATGAGAAGTGAAGTCGCCTTTTTTTTCCTCAGGAGAGGAGGCTGAGAATCCTCATGGATACCACCGGCAAGTGCTACGGTGATTATGTCGGACTCCTGGCCAATCGAGGCGGCTCGACCCGACAGACCTACCGACTAAACTCAGCCTAAGCCTTTAGTCCTAATGACCCTACTGGCTTGTCGTGACAGAGAGCCGCACCTCAGGAGAGGCACGGTTAGCGCTGCCCTATGGAGAGGGCATATGCGCTAGAAGAGGCACGATATACCAAAGTGGATCCGGCTTATATTGACAGGGAACCTATGCGTGGTTAAGCAAAAGGCTGCCGATTAAGGGATGACAAGGGGTAGCGACTCAGACGCCGCCGCTTGCAGGTCTTGAAGGTCCTGCGTTAATTGGTTAGGAGGATCGCTAAGGACATATCGCGGACGTCGTATCCTCTGCCGATATTGACTGTTGCCTAATAGGCTCGGTGAAGGCGGTGTTGACGGGAATGAAGTCGCCTCAAAGCCGCTGAGCTCGAGAGCGCTCGGATCAATTCAGTTGCTGTCGCTCGAACGCTACACTACATAGCACACGTAGCGTCTGTGTTTCGTCAGCGATAACACGCAAAATGTCGGACAGCAATGCCCGGGTCAATTTTTTTTCCTCGCGGGAGGAGGCAGTGAATCCTCATAGGGGGCGCGCCACCACAGTGGTCGCTATGACAACCCCCTGGTGCTCGGACGACCTTGCACCGGATACCACCCGCGCCTGGTCTACGGCAGGGGGTTATGTTGGATTCTGACAGAAGGCCAGCCTACCAACTAAACACTGCCTAATGCCTTTGGCCGAGCAGAAACCCTGGGGCCCTATCGGCTTCATCTGAGCGCTCGCCCTCTCAGGGGAGGGGGCGAGGCAGCGCAGCCCTTAATGGTGCATACGCTTCATGGAGCGAGCCGGTTCCCAGAGTGGGCCGGTCGAATCGTAACTGTGTACAGAAGGTACTTACTGACCCGTGCTGTTCGGCGGTGCAGATGCTGCCTCTAGCAGGGTTTAAAGTTTAAGCGTGATGCGATCGGGAGGGTCTTTGAGCGCGTTTTTAGGGCGACGGTACGAAGAGGAGAGTGCGGGCGAGGGTGTAGTTTGCCGCCTCTCGCACTAATGGGTCCCGGGTCAATAGTTTGCACTCGCTTTTATACCCTCCGCAGGCCCTTTTTTTTGTATACTACTATAATAGTTTATCCATTCTCGTAGTCGAATATTAATGAAACGTAATAACGTAAATTGATTAAGCGTTCTTGTCACAAGTAAAAATAATATGAATTATTTTTATTGTATCAGATTTAAATCAACCGGACACCGGTTGCTCAGGTTAAAATTTTATGAATTCGTGTGTTATATATAGGATATTATTTGTTATTTGAAATGTGGGTTTTACGTGTGCTTAGGTGCAGACACCGGCGCCGGCGGCGGCAGTGGTGCAGCCGTTAGAAGACGCTGATGGTGGACTCAGTGACCACCCGCCCTCAGCCGTCTTATTACTCGTTCTCGGTAACCTAGCACACACCAATTTACAAACGGTAGACAAATATCTTTATTGAAAACTAAAGCTTCGTAATATTTGCATCAGAACTTTTTTCCTAATTATATCTGAATAATCAATAATTAACAAATAATTACTTCATAGTTGCAGTTCTTCTACTACAGAAGGTCTGGTCAATTTAATAGACCACATTTGTCATTTTTTCATAGTGAGGTGACCTGCTTAAACACTCTGATTATGGTGAAATAATCGATATTTACTTCAAACATATGTGAATCGAATACAGTTATTATGGAAAAGATTTTTTTTTTATAAGATAGGGGGGGGGGCAAATGAGCACAAATGGATCACTTGATGGTAAGTGATTATTGCTGCCCGCAACAACAGACGTGTTGCCGGCCTTTTAAATGGGAGTACGCTCTTTTTTATAGGTACTGTAATATATTTTACAAGTTTATTTGCGTTAAATTTTTTTAACATCAATTATTTCTCTGTTAATGAAGTTATTATTGTTTTTTAATATGAAACAAAAGAATGACATGTTTTATTTTAATAAAAATTTGACTATTAATTCATGGTGAAAAACCCCCTCACAAGTAATTATTGTATCCATTCGATTTTTTGAGGAACATCACTAACGTTTAGACTTCATTGAACGCAACATTGTAACAACGGTCATTTGTGCATTTTAAAACTAAAAAAATATTGAATATTTTATGTCCGCCATTTGAGGAATTTTAATGAAATGTCAAATGTGGCCTATTAAATTGACCCGACTGTACTAGATACTATTTTTAATTAAATATTATTTTTGAGTTAACTAAATATAACAAAACAAACATCTGACGATATCATGTATAAGACATGCACTCATAAGTACATAGTTCTTTTCTATTGTTTACACTGACTTCATAAAAACATTACGTGGCGTTGTATTAAATAACAATTATTATTAATAAAAGATAAAAGTTAAAATAAAACTGAATATTAAAACAACATTTATGAAATAAATCCCAATGCTAGAATAGAATCCTCTCACACGCATTAACTTAAATCACTTCCTAAACAACAGGCGGTAAATGTTACCTCCATTCTGGACGCCATTATAATTGATGCAATGTTGCCAAAACGTAACACAACACTTCTGTTCTAATGACAGCATGTGAGGAATTTATTATGTGGTACACAACAGAAATATTTCTTACAAATACATTATTAATGCTCAAAAGTTGTACTCCCGATATGAGATACGCTGTGAGTGTGTCAAGCTGCAGTTGCTATAGTTTTATAGTACTCTCATCTTTCAATATACCTACATATGTCACTTGTCACTAAATGCATGCAACTTCTAGTAATAAAGCTCGAATATATTTTGTAGTATCGATAATTTTACGAAATTTAATCACATGATACTTACATAACCATTCTTTAAAACCATCGTAATTTCCTTAAATTATCATACAAGCTCCAGAAATATAAGCTATCAGGAAGTCAAGCCAAACGAAACTCTATCATGATTATAACAATATTAAATCTTCACGTCTGTTCGTCGCTTATACAACTTTAAAAAATAAAAAGTAAATGCATAATGTGCAAGTTCCAATTATAAAGAACTATCCGTTATGGATACAATATAACTAATTAAATAATCAAAATTAGATTATACATGTTTTGTATTAATAATGCAAATTTATTTATACTATCTTTAATTACGAATATATTAAATATTTAATAATCACACATATTTAACAATCACACACTAATACTTACTGTCAAATTATTTAATCTGATGATTCTATAATACAACAGTAAGACTGTATAGTATTATAATAACTAGGCAATGAGTGCCGTCAATCGGTTCAACCTATGCTTTGTGCATTATAAACCAGACCTAATTTACTCGAGGTGGACTCGTACACATCGTACACATCTTACCGTGGGAGAGCCATGCTTCGGCACGAATTGGGCCGGCTCGACCGGAGTGATACCACGGCCTCACAGAAAACCGGCGTAAAATAGCGCTTGCGCTGTGTTTCGCCGAGTGAGTGAGGGTACCGGAGGCCCAACCCCTTATTCCCGTTTATTCCCCTTATTCCTCTTATTCCCTTTTAAAAGGCCGGCAACGCATCTGTGACTCCACTGGTGTTGCGGGTGTCCATGGGCAACGGTTATTGCTTACCACCAGGTGATCCGTTTGCTCTTGCTGACCTATCCTAT
The DNA here is from genome assembly GCA_036419045.1 of Scirpophaga incertulas. Taxonomy (NCBI): domain Eukaryota; kingdom Metazoa; phylum Arthropoda; class Insecta; order Lepidoptera; family Crambidae; genus Scirpophaga; species Scirpophaga incertulas. The sequence continues at coordinate 24,697,699 of CM071627.1, read as the reverse complement.
AAAAAAAAAAAAAAAAAAAAAAACATCGTGGGATCTTATGGTCTAAAAAGTTATAGAAAGATTTGAAAACTCGTACACATCGATGGGATCTTATGGTCTAAAAAGTTATAGAAATAATGATTTGAAAACTAAAAGTTTCTCCATACAGAAAAGCACAGCACAACCACAGTCAGTTAGTTGGGTCTTTACGAGTAGGATTTGTTGGCAGGTGTGGCGATGACGAGTACGCTCGGCGCGCTGGTGGCGTGCCGCGCGCGCGGCGCTCGCCGCCGCCGCCGTGGGAAGGGCCTCGCGCACGACGCCGACTATCTCGTCAACGGCATGTATTTGTAACTAACCTATTGGTGATTAACAGATACATGCCGTTTCGCGTAACATTTACTGCTACCATCACAACGGCGTATCGTGGCACCGGCGACGCTATGAAGTTTTACACTTGCTCGACAAAAACCCTACTACGAACAACTTATGGCTATAGTAACATAATCTCACTACAGTGGCGATTCCACAACGACACTGACGACACTTCACAATATCAATAAGTAACTCGTGTACCTACAGTACCACCTCAAGCTTTTAAAATAATCTTTATTCAACATTGGCCTTTACAGACATATATTGTATAAGATAATACGAAACGAGCAAACGTGTTACAATCAAGGAAAAGAACTACCAACTGAAAAATAATGGAAGAGCCTTTGGAAGAACAAGCAAGAAGTGAAAGCATATTTTGCAATTCATGTAACACAAAGTACCGCCGCTAATACGCGCCACAAAATGCGATGGAATTGTAAAATAATACGTATAGTTTGTCGAGACGTTAACTTACCTGTATCCGTCGCTGTTGAGGCAACGGGCGGACGGACATTTATCATCATTCAATTTCAAGTGATGGTGTTCTTTGGTTACCCATGTTACTACGTGCCTTACTATATATCACATAACAGTGTATTCTTTTGTACCCATGTTGGCACTAACTGCTCTAGTAGTAACATTTTTATTTCCCCTATTACTTCTGGCTATTAACATGGTTGAATGAAATTTCCTCCTTTTTCCAAAATCATTTACATTTGTAATGTATGTATTTATTTTATGACTTAAAGCAACAGCGATGACATCGAGTTGTGATGAAATTTTCTAAAAACTTAATGCACATTTTTTTTGTGGAATATTATAGAATGCTCTACCGCCCCTGAGGAATCTTTAGCGCAGTCATACGCAATATAGCAAACCTAGAAGTACAAATGCATACAAGAGCAGTTATATTCAGAATCAATGAAAACTTTGTATGAAGGCTATCGAAAATCAAGCGACTGGCTGTAGAGCTTCAGTGTGAAAATCGTTATACTAATCGTATAACGTATAATCGTTATAAAACAATCAGTTACAAAATTATAAATAGGCAGTATAGGCAGTATAAATAGGCAGTATGCCTACATGGCAGTTATAATTTTGTAACTGATTGTTTTTACTAAATAACGTAAATAATTTAAAAATTGTCATAAAAAGAGACACCCGCACACTACACTACGCTTTCATAGTCTTGACGGATTATTGCGTAATGTCGTATCGCTATTTGGGTGTGTTGAGATCTTAACATTGATTATTGAAAGAAAACGTAAGAAATGTATGTACATATTATTTTACGATTGTGAGAAAAGGATCCATAGATAGTATTTGGAGTGCAATTCAACACTCAAGTTCTTTTTTATTTTGTAAAAGATTATGTAAAAGCCGTACCGACAGTAATTTGTTTCTTTTTCTCACTCTACGATTTAATCAAACATATTATTTTCTAATCCTAGATTTATTAAATATTTTTCTATAGATTGACCAATTATTGTTAATGAATATAGCTTGGCAGAAAATATTGGAAATATTGAGAGCGCCAGTATTATGGTTTTGAGGATGAAACTTAAAAACAAATGATTGAACTTTAATATGATCACAACTAGGTACTTGCTATCTAATAAAATTAATTAATCTAATTCTATTACATAATTCAATTGGTTTTTTTATTCACTGCAGCTGTCACAGTCCATTTTTGCCACAACATGTGCAAGGTCTTATTTATAATCATTTAAAAGCTAATTAAATTGATTTAAGATAATAAAAACATCATTAAGATACAATATTATTGTATTTATTTCCATAACTTGAAAAACTGATTCATGTATGAGATAATGCGTAAAGTGAATCGTTATGAATAGTTATTCGATAGTTTACAGAGGTACTAACAACATTTAATTAGCTGTAAGTTTTTTCGTCGTGTAATCATTTTCATTGTTACCTATAAAATAGTTTTTGAATATAAGTTTTACTTGTGTTTTATTCTTTTCGAATTTTACCTTTTCAATAAGTTTAATATCATATATATATGTAAGATTTCGCGTCTTCATGATTCTAAATCTCAAAATCGTGATTACTAATAATCAAAATTTACAGTAATTTTATTGTGATTGCTATATTGTATTGCAGTACTAGACTCAACAAGTAAGAAAGCAGCTTTTTGTTTGCCAGTATTTTATGATTCGAAAATTGGAATCGTGTGACTAATAGTTTAGACTCAACTTTATTAGATTAAAATTAAAAAAAAAGTTCTCAGTTACATTTTATAGCCGAGAATGCTTTTTTTTTTTTTTTTTTTTTTCCCCCTGAGGAAAATGCATTAAATTGCATACCCCGGCTGTGGCGGGCCGGCGGTTATGTGGGGCTCTCCTCCCCAGAAGGGGGAGGCCTACCCACTAAAAACCTCAGGGATGGCCTTCCTCAGGCATGTAGGGAGCCCCGGGAACATCAAGCCACTTCCAGGAACCCCCAGCCTTCGCTCCCCCGCCGATACAGGGGAGCCCTCCTCGGGGTAGGCTCGCTACCTCCCCTGGTCTCCTCCACCGACGACGCCCCCGGCCACGGAAGGGGTGTGGTCCATCCCGGGTCGCCGTAGCGGTCGCGACTCCCTCGCGCCCGCCGGCGACCCGCAGCGGCGCCGCAGCTGTGCTACCGAGCCCGGCGCCGCCTTCTTCGAGCGGGATCGGCCATCTCCCGACCCGCTCGAGCCTCCTTCTGGAGCATCACTGCTTTCACAGAAGGAGGCCACAGCCCTCCAACCTCCCTCGTCCGCCAGCATTGCCGCAATCAATGCCGGCGGAGACAAATCTCGCCCGATCTCTGCGACCAAGACTCGGCGCTCGGAGGCCCACGCGGGACACTCCGCCAGCGTGTTGTAGCGTTGTACTTAAACTATATTAAAATAATAGCTTCTTACTTATTGATAAATACATTTAAATAGAAGTAACACTTATCTAAACTTACAATAAAAAAATAAATATTTAAAATTTAATTAAACTAAACTACACAACTAATTAAAAATCTATTAAATATTAAAACTACTTACATTCCAATTACATACATTCTAACACTAAAACATAAAATTAAATATTATTCTACGGAACATCAAGTACGCGTGGCCGCAAGGATACGCGGTGTTTTGCGCTCACGCATTCCTAAAAATCTATCGGAGTATTAGGCGAACGGACAAACTGGTTCTCGTGTTACCGACGCTCAGCGCGCAGTCGCGTACTTAACTATCACCTGACGACGGTGGCATATTAATTTAAAACCTATAATTATATTAATTCAATAGTCACAAATTCTTTTTAATCACAGTTATAAATTCCCGCTGGGGTAAGTTTTACATGTTTATTGGAAGTGTTTATTGTAAGGTGTTTCTATGCTACGTATTAGCTTCATTTAACGCTTGCCTTTTCGTTCCTTTTACTGTGACACTGTGACCTTTGATCTATGCGTGGTGACTGGCCGCGAATAATCTGCTAACACCGTGCTATCTGTATTCCAGGAATTTAATTCTACTACAATTTAATTCTACTACAAGTTAATTCTACAATTTAATAATAATACAATCCGAAGTGGTTTGATAAGAGGATTAAACAAAAGTTCACCAGCGCTGGTTGGAAGGAAAATCGACCTGGAGTACAGCGGCCTACCATCCATCACCGCGACATCAGGCCAGTGTCACTTTTTTAAATTCCGGACTTACAGTCGGGACGTGAGGCGGCCACTTCAAATTTTGGGCTCAATAAATTTAGTACCTCCTACTCGTGGTCTGATTCGAACCCTACCTACCTGCGGAGGGCTGGTTACTACTAACCAAGTGCCGCAGTGGCGCCTACAACGTGTGTTTTCTAGTGGCCTAATCACGTTTCGATTGTTTCCCTAGTTCTAGTCGTTGGAGAAATCAACTGAAAAGTTTTGTAAACGCGACGGTGATTAAACCTTCAGTGAACTGGTACGTACCCACTTATAGTTTTAATTATTTCGCCTTTTAGTCTATTATTATTTTACTATTTTCTGTGCTTTTACTAAACTATCTATCGCATTATTGTAAACTGATACGTATATATATAGTCTAGTTCTTCTAGTTATCTTATATCCATCTAGTTATAATAGTAAAAAAAAAAAAGAATATTTGATGAAATTGTTATACGTAGCAGTTCACAACAATTTTTTTATTTTATTTTAGCTACTGAGTTTCATCTTATTGATTCTTTTGCTTATATCACCTTTGCGTATTTTTGTAAGCTTATTATAACTTGTAAAGAACGCCGCTTAAACACTTAAAATTAAATATAACATACATTGTTTGCTTCTCATTTCTTACACTTCTAATAAATATGGGAACTCATCCAATTAAATTCTTTTTATTAAATAAAAATGAGTTAACATACGAAGTACTAATAAGAGGAGAGGAACCGGCGTCCACCGTACTCGAACTCCGTAAACAAATAAATAAACTAACGCCTTTAATACCTACCGATGATATTTGCGAATCGGGTATAGAGCCTGAGGAAGATATTGCCGGTTTACACATTTCCTTCGTGGAACTTACATCTCGAGTTAAATTATTAGAGGAGAAGTATGACCCAAACCTTTATGAACGCACTAGGGCATTATATAATCACTTGTATCATCGAATAAAACGGATAGATTGTTCAGACTCGAAATATGCCGAAAAGTGAAACATGCTTCTAAAAATTTACTAAGTTTAATGCATAAATTAAATGCTATTCAAAAACCTTCGCATTCAAACTTTGAGCCTGTAGCTGAAACTGCACAAACATCATTAATACCAGAAACGAGTTTTAATGCGTTTGTAGGCTGTGACCGCTCGCACATTACTGATTTACAAAAAATTAAGTACAATGGTAAATCATGTGTTCACGCATTCGTACAGAGAGTGAATGAGTTTAGCACTGCTAGAAATATAACATCTTCAAAGTTAATGACATACGCTACAGAAATATTTACAGGGGATGCTCTGCATTGGTACCGCAGTATTAAAGATTCTATCGATACTTGGGATAACCTGATTTCATTATTAATTGAAGATTTCAGTCACTTTGATCATGACTATCGGCTTTTGTCAGAAATTAGGAATAGAACACAGGGTGATACAGAAAATATCACTATTTATTTTGCGAAAATGTCTGAATTGTTCTCTAGACTTAGTAATAAAATTTCTGAACAAGAAAAATTAAGTATATTAATACATAATATTAGACCATGTTATGCTAATGTTTTAGCATCTAATTCATCATCTTTCGATACTATCGAAAACTTAAAGAAAATTTGCAAAAATTATGAAAAAGTACAATCACTCACTTCCCAATTTCGAGAACCACCTAGAGTTTCTTTAGAGACTTTAGCTCCTGACCTAGCCTTTTCCAAATTTAATGAAGCCAGCACTAGCAGACCTAAAAATTATAATCAGAACTCTAATAACAGTAATTTCAACAAAGGTAACAGCAAATCATATTACTCTAAATATAATAATTACAAATGTAACTCTAATAACTCGTATAGACCTACAGATAACAAATCAAATATAGCCACAATTCATTCTCCTAGTTCATACAAAAATAATAGTTTTTGTCCACGATGTCGTACGACAAATCATTCATTAAGTGAATGTAAAGCTGACAGATTTCTTATTTGTTTTAAATGTGGAACCAATAATTACAAATTTCCTGATTGTCCTAAGTGTCATCCTGTTGTAAGTAAACAAAAAAACTAATTGATGGGGACTGCTGTAATGAAATTGTTTTACAAACTAATAATAAAAATTTTGATATGTTGGATTGGAAAAACTGGTTATCCATTTTAAAAACCTTCTTTTCTAGCTATTTCATTACAACAGTCTTTAATAACAAAACAAACGATGATGTGCGTCCATACGCAACTATTAGAATAGGCACACCACAGTTGCCGGCTTATTGATCTGGATCTACGGTAACCATCTTAGGAAATAATTTCATAAACATCTAAACTCACAAGGTCTAATCAACTAATATTAGCGAAATATTTGACTAAAACTATCGATTTCAACTTTCACCTTTGAAAGCTCATTCTGAGTAACATAGGCTACTTGAAAAATCGACGATCTGCGCAATAAAGGCTTCGCTCAACTACTGCACAGATATGCTTATCAATAGATAGAGTGATTCAATTTTCATTTTTAAAAAACATAGTCTAAAATCTTCGACCATAAACCGTTCCGCGTATATGTAGCTAATTATGACCTTAACTCTATAATGAAATGTAGAAAGCTAGTACTAAATAAGATGTTACTAAAACATTACTGCCGCTGGTGGCGAAACCTTGCCTGCTATTGGTTATATTTACATACCCATTAATTTTGAAAATCAGTTTCATATTTTAAAATCTTACGTTATACCTACCGTTAAGACAAATTTAATTCTTGGTGTTGACTTTTGGGCAAAATTCAAAATTTTTCCGACATTTCATACTTCTATTTGTTTTCACAATAATCCACATATTACTTGTGAAATATCAACTAATAAAGAATCTACAAACGTTTTACACTCCTATTATGAACTTACTGAAACACAGCGTCATACAGCTGATGACATAATTGAAACATTCAAAAACATTTCAACAGAAAAGCGAGGTTTGGGTAGAACAACTCTTGTCGAACATCACATCGATACTGGCGATTCTTTACCTATAAGACAAAGATATTATCGTATCTCTCCAGAAAAGCAACGTATCTTATCTGAACAACTTGATGAAATGTTAGCTCTTGGCGTTGTCGAGGAATGTGAGAGCCCTTGGTCTTCACCAGTGTTATTGACACAGAAAAAAGATGGCAGTCTCAGATTTTGCCTTGACAGTCGCAAATTAAATTCTGTTACCAAAAAAGATGCGTATAAGTTACCTTACATATCAGACATTTTAGATAACTTAAAGAATGCTAGATATCTGAGTAGTATAGACCTTTCTAAAGCATTTTGGCAAATACCTATTGCTAAAAATGACCGTAATAAGACTGCATTCTATATTCCTCGTCGAGGAACCTTTAGATTTGTTACAATGCCGTTTGGCTTGACAAATTCACCTGCTACGCAGCAGAGACTTGTCGATACATTATTTCAAGGACCCGAATTCGAGAATTCTGTGTTTGTGTATGTCGATGATATAGTGATTGTTAATTCTGATTTTGAAACATTTGTATCGCTATTACGAAAAGTACATCAAAGACTATCGTTAGCTAATCTAACTATAAACTTTGAAAAGTCTGTTTTCTTCCGGAAAGAATTAAGATACTTGGGATATGTTATTGATTGTAAAGGCCTTCGTGTTGATCCTTCAAAAATAGACACTATTGTTAACTATCCTGTACCAACTAATAAAAAAGAGCTTAAAAGGTTTTTAGGTATAGCGTCATGGTACCGTAAATTCGTTCCGCAGTTTAGCACAATAGCTGGTCCGCTCAATAAACTTACTTCTACCAACAAGAAATCTGACCCATTCGTTTGGTCTAAAACAGTTGATGAATCGTTTAATAAACTAAAAGAACTTCTAGTTTCGGCTCCAATCTTATCTTGCCCTAATTTTGACCTGCCCTTTGAGGTCCATACTGATGCTAGCGATTATGGTATAGGAGGATTATTAACTCAGACCATAAATGGATTTGAACACCCTATAGCTTATACTAGTAGAACATTGACAGGATCAGAAAGGAATTACAGTATTACCGAAAGAGAGGCTCTTGCCGTGGTGGTAGCTCTGGAACACTGGAGATGTTACTTAGACAATGGCATTAAATTTATTGTCTATACAGACCATTCGGCTCTCAAGTGGTTTCTAAATATCAATAACCCGACAGGACGTCTCGCTCGTTGGGGTATTAGACTATCAGCTTTTAATTTTGAAATCAAACATCGACGTGGCAAGGACAATGTCATTCCTGATGCTCTATCTCGGGCTTGTAAGATATCCGCCATCAATACTGAATCCACTTCAAAACATACTGTTGCGACATCAACTACCGATCAATGGTATCTTAACATATGGCATGGTTGTCAAAATTCTCCAACATCCTTTCCTAACTATATTGTTAAAAACGGTCGTTTATACCGGTTCATGCGATCTAATCATCTCTTACATAAGGAGTTTGAATGGAAGGAAGTGATCCCTATTGAATCTAGACATGACATTATTCTAAAGAATCACTCTGAACCTACAGCGGGTCACTTCGGTATATTTAAGACCTATAAACGTTTAAGTTTGACTTACTACTGGCCAGGTATGCATGCCGATGTCGTAAAAATGATTACTTCGTGCGACACCTGCATTGCACATAAACACCAAAATCACGCTCCTTTGGGTGAAATGGGAAGACCTAAGCACTGCTCAAGACCGTTTCAAACCATTAGCGTTGACCTAGTGGGACCTCTACCGCCCACTAGGAAACAAAACTCATACATTCTTGTTATTACTTGTTGTTTTAGTAAATATTGCTTACTATTTCCAATCAAGCGTGCTACTGCCGAAATTGTTACTAGAATTTTAGAGGAACATGTATTTCTAATACATGGGATTCCTTCTACAGTGATTTTAGATAATGGCAAACAATTCGTGAGTGCTACGCTAAAACAAATGCTTGAAAAGTACAAGGTACCTAAATTACATTTTACTCCCAAATACTCACCACATGTCAATACGGTCGAAAGGTACAACAAGACTATCATGACAGCCATATCCACATTTATATCTAACGACCAGCGCATTTGGGATTTACTCGTACCAAAAATTCAATTTGCTGTAAATAATTCAGTAAACGAAGTTACAGGCTATACTCCTTCCTTTCTGGTATTCGGGCGAGAGCTGATCACTTGCGGTTCATTTTATATAGATGTTGAGAATGTCAATGACATCATTTTTCAACCTCGAGACTCATATGCTGAGAATATTGGAGTACTATCTAATATATTTAATAAAGTCCAAGCACTACTGATACAGGCTCATAGTAGAAATTGCAAACAATATAATCTACGTAGGAAGCCTGCCGAATTTAAAGTCGGTGACATTGTATGGCGTAGAACTTTCTACCAAAGTGATAAGGATAAATATTTTAATAAAAAACTAGCACCTAAATTTGTAAAATGTAAAATCATTAATAAAAGGTCCCCAATTGTATATGATCTAGCTGATATGTCCGGAAAACCACTAGGTTCTTATCATATAAAGGATATTAAACTTATTAACTATAAAACATAAAAAAAAAAAAAAACAAAAAAAAAAATAAAAAAAAACTAGCATTACTTAGTACATAATTTTAATCTAGGTAGTATTTAAGCTAAGTATATATAATTCTAACATAGCAATATTATGGCAAAAAATATCAGCCGTGTGGTAGCGGCTCGCTAAAGAATACTACTTCCCCATATCTTCCTGTTGGGTATCGTAAAAGGCGATAGAAGGAACCTTGTCAAATTACTAAATCCGTTTAAATTAAAAAAAGACAAGCATTATTTTCCTAAATTTTTTTTTCCTATTTCTAATTAAATAAAGCTAACTTAACTTAAACATCAATTTTTAACCTAAAAATAATTTTAAATTCATACTTAACTTTACGCTTTCAACTCACTACAGCTACAAATCGTTATTTATATTTTAATTAGACTAAATTTGATTATTCAAGCCCTACCCTTGAAATAATCCTTTTAAAGAGCGGTTGGTAACTCTTTAAATAAGCCTAAACCACAACTAACTAACATACGTTGTTAATACGTATAAGTTTTCCAGGCCCTACCCCTAGGAAAATCTATTATGAGCGGATGGTAACTCATTAAATAAGCCTAAACCAATATCTAATTATGCGTACCTAAATACGTATAAGTTTTTCCAGGCCCTACACCTAGGAAAAGCTATTAATGAGCGGATAGTAACTCACTAAATAAGCCTATACTAAAACTAATTTTTATTATTCAGACCTACCTCTGATATAATATTTCTACTTATAAGGTTCTAAACCAAAACTACAACCTATTCTAAATTAAATTATTAACAAATTACTACGATTTTCAACATCTTATAATGACTACTTGAGTATTAATCTTAGACTAAGTATAATACTCTGAATGCTAGAAGCAGTTTTTACAAAAATAACGTAGGTAATAACTGTTGGATTGCTTGATGAGGGATGAAAGAATAAAATGGAGTAATGAATGAGGAGGAATGAGAGTGTAAAAGGGAAGTATGGAAGGAAATGAAAGGGTATGCAGTCGTTATAAAGTTAGTGTTATAGAAGTTGAAGCGGATTTTACATAGAAAAAATCCTTACCTAAAAAGGGGGGTACTGTAGCGTTGTACTTAAACTATATTGAAATAATAGCTTCTTACTTATTGATAAATACATTTAAATAGAAGTAACACTTATCTAAACTTACAATAAAAAAATAAATATTTATAATTTAATTAAACTAAACTACACAACTAATTAAAAATCTATTAAATATTAAAACTATATACTTACATTCCAATTACATACATTCTAACACTAAAACATAAAATTAAATATTATTCTACGGAACATCAAGTGCGCGTGGCCGCAAGGATACGCGGTGTTTTGCGCTCACGCATTCCTAAAAATCTATCGGAGTATTAGGCGAACGGACAAACTGGTTCTCGTGTTACCGACGCTCAGCGCGCAGTCGCGTACTTAACTATCACCTGACGACGGTGGCATATTAATTTAAAACCTATAATTATATTAAATTCAATAGTCACAACTTCTTTTCAATCACAGTTATAAATTCCCGCTGGGGTAAGTTTTACGTGTTTATTGGAAGTGTTTATTGTAAGGTGTTTCTGTGCTACGTATTAGCTTCATTTAACGCTTGCCTTTTCGTTCCTTTTACTGTGACACTGTGACCTTTGATCTATGCGTGGTGACTGGCCGCGAATAATCTGCTAACACCGTGCTATCTGTATTCCAGGATTTTAATTCTACTACAATTTAATTCTACTACAAGTTAATTCTACAATTTAATAATAATACAATCCGAAGTGGTTTGATAAGAGGATTAACAAAAGTTCACCAGCGCTGGTTGGAAGGAAAATCGACCTGGACTACAGCGGCCTACCATCCATCACCGCGACATCAGGCCAGTGTCACTCTTCAAAATTCCGGACTTACAGTCGGGACGTGAGGCGGCCACTTCAAATTTTGGGCTCAATAAATTTAGTACCTCCTACTCGTGGTCTGATTCGAACCCTAACTACCTGCGGAGGGCTGGTTACTACTAACCAAGTGCCGCAGTGTGCTGGGCCGAGTCGAGGTCGGATGCGCAGTGGTGGCATGTGTCGATCCTCCCGTCCTATTCGACACAGATACTCACCGAAGCAAGCCGTGCCCGGTGAGTATCTGAGTCAACCGGTAGGTGACCTCCTCCTTCCCGTGGAGCCAAGCTTCGAGGTGCGGGAGTACGGCACCGACGGCCCGCTGGCGCGCGCAGATCCGTAATTCGAGCTGCGCACGCCAGGCGCCACAATCCGTCGGTGCCAACTCCGCTTAGGCACTTCGTGCGCGGGTTCCGGGGCGCTCCCCCCATCGCCCCCCCGGCCGACACGCCGCGACGCATACGTCGCCGCGTACATGTCGGCCAGGATGAGCCAAGAATGCCTTTTTTTTTTTTTTTTTTTGTTTCCCTGAGGAAAATGCATTAAATTGCATACCCCGGCTGTGGCGAGCCGGGGTTATGTGGGGCTCTCCTCCCCAGAAGGGGGAGGCCTACCCACTAAAAACCTCAGGGATGGCCTTCCTCAGGCATGTAGGGAGCCCCCGGGAACAGAAAGCTTCTTCCGGGAACCCCCAGCCTCCGCTCCCCCATCGACACAGGGGAGCCCTCCTCGGGGGAGGCTTACTACCTCCCCCGGTCTCCTCCACCGACGACGCCCCCCGGCCACGGAAGGGGCGTGGTCCATCCCGGGTCGCCGTAGCAGTCGCGACTTACTCGCGCCCGCCGGCGACCCGCGGCGGCGCCGCAGCTGTGCTACCGAGCCCGGCGCCGCCTTCTTCGAGCGGGATCGGCCATCTCCCGACCCCGCTCGGCGGCCTCCTTCTGGAGCATCACTGCCTCACAGAAGGAGGCCACAGCCCTCCAACCTCCCTCGTCCGCCAGCATTGCCGCAATCAATGCTGGCGGAGACAGATCTCGCCCGATCTCTGCGACCAAGACTCGGCGCTCGGAGGCCCACGCGGGGCACTCCGCCAGCGTATGCTGGGCCGAGTCGAGGTCGGATGCGCAGTGGTGACAATGTGTCGATCCCTCCCGTCCTATTCGACACAGATACTCACCGAAGCAGCCGTGCCCGGTGAGTATCTGAGTCAATCGGTAGGTGACCTCCTCCTTCCCGTGGAGCCAAGCTTCGAGGTGCGGGAGTACGGCACCGACGGCCCGCGAGCCGAGAATGCCTAGACCGAATCTTTAAACTCGGTCAAGTTATTAAAATATTATATTCTTTACAGGCACTTCACGTTAAACAAAAATTAAACTGTTTGGAAATTGGAAGAGCCTTTCAGAGAAAAACAGGCAAGAATCTGTGAACTGATTCTGTTTTTTTTACTTAGCTACATATAGTAAATTGTGTAAACTGAAAAATTGTTGACATTAAGACTGTCTCCAGTGAGCAAACTGTTAGCAGCCGACTGAGTCAGCCGCAAGTTTTGAGTCATCTGATCAATGAACTCAGATAAATTTTCGTGCGTCGCATACAAACTGTTATGAGTTAGTTACTTATTTATTTCGATCAAGTGAATTTTTACTTTACTATTGTTGTACGAAAGGGGTAGTTGTGTTGGTCACGATGGATATTTTCGAAGTAAAGAGCACAGTATATAAGCACTAGGTTTGGGTGAACCCAGTTGTTAACGCGGATAATTAAGTGGACTGTATGAAATTTATTATAATTAAATTAACGCTGTGTGGTATAACAAATAATGAAGGGGTCGCTCTCGCTGCTTATGGCCTGGCTTTAGGCCTGGTTTCCTTCTTCCTTCTTGAGGACTTCCCTTATATAGGGGTATGCATAATCACAAAACACTAAACAGAAAGCAGAAACACTGATAGATGCGGAACTCCACGAAATTGTATGTTTGCGGTGTTCGCTTTGCGAAAGACTGCACTGTCATGCGGATGTTGCCGTCTCTTGTTCTTATGAACGAGGCACGTATAGGTAAGGTGTAAGAGTGCGAGGGAATATGGGATAGAATACCACACACAAATAAAAAAAAATATCTATATGAATGTCAATAGCGTTAACATTTCCCCCCACCATAAAGCGTTGCTTTTAAATAAAATAAATATCTTCAAGCCTTGCGAGAGGCGGCGACTGCGCCGCCATCCCTTAGTTAGTCCATACTTCGCAGCTTGCTGCACATGTACGAGTAGGCCCCATCATTTCAAGGCCGGACCCACTTTGGCGTACCGAGCCTTCCTTCGCGCATATGTCCTCTTCGGAGGGCAGCGCTGACGTGCCCTCTCCCGAGGGTGCGCCAACCACTCCATTCAAGCCGTAGGGCCCTTATGGCCAAGGCTAGGCTAAGTTTGGTCGGTAGGTCTGTGTGGTCGAGCCGCCTCGACAGCACCAGGAGTCCGACATAATCAACGCATCCCTGCTTGCTTATTGCGTTGGTATCCATGATGGATTCTCAGCCTCCTCTCCTGAGGAAAAAAAAATATGATAAAATACATAAATAAATAACTTAGTGGTATTTAAGTGTTCAGTGAAATTATTGAGTACAAAGACGTACAACAGGACGGATGAAAGTGTTCTTTACCGTGCGAATGGAAGCTACTCTGTGTGTACCGGCTTTAGACGGGTGTAATTTTTCTATCACTCCTAGAGATCATGATAAGGGAGGGCTATCGTTAATAATTATTACAACCATTCCCTCTCTTATTCCGTCTTCAACTAATGTTAAGACTAATGTATTCCATTTATGTCTAGATTGTAAAGTATTGAGATCTTCGCTCCTCCATCTCTTCCAAAAAATTTGAACCAATTTATCCATCAAAGAATGCCTTTCAAGGAGATGCTGGCATAGAATGAAGCGGAAAATTGATAATAAAATGAGGTGGGATTAAAGCAGTAGGGTCAGCTGGGTCAGAACTAAGAACTGTTAGAGATCGAGAATCGATCAAACATACTTTGTGCAAGTATTGTAATAATATAGTACTGATGACCTATAGATAACTTTAAAGAAATGATTCTTGACTATTTTACCAATAAATTCCCAAGAGCCACCAAAATGAGGTGACGCGGGCGGAATAAAGCTCCACTCATTTCGATTTTCCGAGAGCTCTTCCTGAAAATAAGCTTTAACTTCTCATCCATAAATTTATATCAATCACTTAAATATGAACTTGCACCTCTAAAATTATAGGTACCATTGTCCGTATACATCCTTTGTACTGGCCCACAACGCAAGAGAAACCTTTTCAAGGCTCACGGTGCTCAGGTCTGTAGGAGCTTCAATATGAGTTGCTCAAGTTGTAAGACTGTACTACGCGCTGCCGTGGAAGGTCGCTGATAAGCGGAGCAACACAAGGGCAAAGACATGACTGAAAATCTCTGGTCCAGCATGTAGGATATTTTTATGATAATAAATAACTAATAACTCAACTATACGTGTATGATCGTAACGCGGTAAGATTATAGGATGTTTTACGTAATAAGATTCATTCGAGTAATTCAATCTACCTCCCACAAGAAAGATATCATTATCAAGAAAAGGTTTTAATTTGATTAGAAGACTAGAACACGCTACATTATTTTTAAACTATTAACATCTTTATTAAAGTGCTTATGCTGATCACGTCGCCACAATAATAATTTGCTAATATTTAAGTTACTTAGTATATAGACTATGACTATAGAACAAACTTGGATCACGAGGAAACGCGATTTGCGAGTAACAAGATTGAAGGAGTAAACACTTCAGATTGGACAACAATATGAGTATGCGATTTTTCGTCTGTCATCTATGGGGAGGAGAACTTAGCCAACAGAGAGCCACTTTCGAATCTATAAACGCGTAAATTTCGGACACGCTGTGGCGCTTGTTATACCTAAGTGTCATGAACACGACGTAAATGCTTATCTATCAATACAGCAGCACAAAGCTCTAATCTCGCTATAGACACAAACCTTAGACTGCACAAACTAACGTTACTAAGACTTTATCCTTCCTTGTAATATGAACGTATATGATCGAACCATAGGCGCGCTCGGTGGCATCCGAAAACTCCTCTAAACGTGTGGAAACATTATCTATATCTAAATGACACGGTATTTTTTCATTATTAAGATGCAAGAGAGTACTACAAAATACCTGTCACATATTGACTATGTACTTCGGTGGATTTTCGTCTCAATCCAATTTTAAGAGGCATATTACATCTCGAACGCGATTTTTGCGTAAAATGGACAATTTTGGCGATCTCGATCTCAGAAACAAGATACATTAACAATTTTGACTTAATGAATAATGCAGAACAGCTATTGACATAGTGCGTAGCGGCCTCGCTTTTTGTAAATTTTGCTTAACTTTTTAA
Source organism: Scirpophaga incertulas (assembly GCA_036419045.1). NCBI lineage: Eukaryota > Metazoa > Arthropoda > Insecta > Lepidoptera > Crambidae > Scirpophaga > Scirpophaga incertulas. The sequence continues at coordinate 24,681,761 of CM071627.1, read as the reverse complement.
TAAAACCCAAAATTGTAGAGAAAGATTTTCATAAAATGCGCGAAGGCTCTTTTTTGAGCTTCTGAATTGAACTACTGTTCTACATAAATGAAATTAAAAATGATAATTTTATCTCTTGTATAGTCATATAGTTCGTAGCGGCCTCGGAATTTTGATATATTATTGATTTAATATAGAAAAAAAATCTTATTCTAAACGATAAAACTACGAAAATCGCTTTGACTGTAAATATCTTTTATCTGCGGTAGTATTTATTAATAAAATTTATACCAGAATAATGTCACTTTTTGAGGAATAAATATGTTATGATTTGATATTCATGTCATAGGTTATCATTTAATGTCATTAATTTATTATCTTATTTTAATAAAAACGATAAATCATACTGCAAAATTACTACAAAATGCGATGTACAGGCCAAATTCAATCTCTGCATCGTCCCTCTCCTGAGGGACGGTCGCCCTCACGATTTGCCTATATGGTTATTAGAACCTAGGCCAGGCTGAGTTTAGTCGGTAGGTCACGTGGCTGGACCGTTCCGGTCGCGTGGAGTCCGACATAACCTCCGTGACATTTGCCGTTGCGGGGGTATCCTGGGTACGTTTCGTGCTCCTTGTGAGGATTCTCAGCCTTCCTCTCCTGAGGAAAAAAAAAGCCGTCCAAATTCATTAGAACTTGAGCGCTCCTCAGAGTTAGACCTATGTCGAATTTCTTCGCGCCAACATCGATCGAATCCAGTAATCGTGCGGTTGATCGTCAGTGTATTCAGTGTGTAGTGATTATCAATTTTGATCAGGTAGGTAACTAAAATTATTGTTTTGCGACTTTTAAACTATTATTTTTTTCGATCATATCATCTGTCCTATTTATAATATGATCTTCATATACGATATATATAGCAATAACTAATTATTCCATAAAAATATAAATATAAAAATTTTGGGAAAAGTATCAAAATCGCTTAGTCGTAGCGTCAACACAGTATTTTGGACGTGTGACCTTCAATGAGTTGTCGGGACGCTTAGAAATACCTAATCTCGCAGCATGAAGAATTGTAATAGGCTCTTAATAACCGTAATCCGTCTCTTATTAACAATTTTGCATAAACAACAACCAGGGCAACGAAGCCCATGACGTCCCATAAACGAGCGACTGTGGAAAGTATATTACGTTTGGTACAGCGATTTTCAGGAGGAGAAATATGAAATTCAAAATTATTATCTACTCTTGACTGAACTGAATGCCAAGTACCTTTTGGTCAGTGGTTTTAACAAAACAAAAAAAATCTGGTGTTCGATAATTAGCGGGTATTTGTTGTAAAACGTGGTATGAACTCTTCTTCAAACCGTAGTAAGCTCTATAAAATTGATATAATTGAAACGAATCGTTACTAATAAACCTGTAAAAAATGCGTTGAAAGCGTCTATGACTCTCATCAATTTACTCAACAACGTAACACTGCAAACTGTGTAAAAAACTAAACTGTGGACACTCCATTTCAAATATATGGAAGGCCGTACTAAACCAATACGCCATAAACTTAGTCGGCCTACTACAGTTTGCTTGCTTGGGACACTACCAGAATATTCGAGACATTCATCAATTTTTGAAGCGTCTGTGGCACTGTGGTCGCGGAGCTGGTCTACGAATCGGATGATTCTGGGCGCCTGGGGTCGGTCCTGCTATGTACTATGTGTTTTTTTTATCGAATTTCATGTACATTTATATCCTCCTTTCATCCTGAAGGAAAACATCATGAGGTAACCTTTTTTTTTTGTTCCCCCTGAGGAAAATGCATTAAGTTGCATACCCCGGCTGTGGCGAGCCGGCGGTTATGTGGGGCTCTCCTCCCCAGCAGGAGGAGACCTACCCACTAAAAATCTCAGGGATGGCCAGGGAGCCCCCGGGAACACCAAGTTACTTTCGGGAACCCCCAGCCTGCGCTCCCCCGTCGATACAGGGGAGCCGTCCTCGGGGGAGGCTACACTACCTCCCCGGGCTCCTCCACCGACGACGTCCCCCGGCCACGGAAGGGGCGTGGTCCATCCCGGGTCGCCCGCGGCGGCGCCGCAGCTGTGCTACCGAGCCCGGCGCCGCCTTCTTCGAGCGGGATCGGCCATCTCCCGACCCCGCTCGGCGGCCTCCTTCTGGAGTATCACTGCTTCACAGAAGGAGGCCACAGCCCTCCAACCTCCCTCGTCCGCCAGCATTGTCGCAATCAATGCCGGCGGAGACAGTTCTTGCCCGATCTCTGCGACCAAGACTCGGCGCTCGGAAGCCCACGCGGGGCACTCGCGGTGTGGATTGAGGTGTGGATGGTTTTATTCAATACTTTACGCATGAGCAAGCAAGTGTGATATGTAAATAACTGTTTTAAGTTCATAAGACCTGTTTCAGCATATACTTTAGAGGTAGGTGTGAGATATGGATAAGGGGTTCCGGGGCGCTCCCCCGATCGACACGCCGCGACGCATACGTCGTCGCGTACATGTCGGCCAGGATGTCGAATGGGGGGGAGCGTCCCAGAACCGTCGCCGCCTCGTACTATCCGTATGGCCATTATCCGCTGCAGGCTCCGTAGCAGAGCTCTGCAGCGGGAGGACTTCGCGCGGTCTCGCGACCACACGGGGGCCCCATACATGGCCACGGCATGTATTGCCCGAGAAATATCCTAATACATTATTTCACTTGAGTGAGTTGATTTTCAGTGAGTCGAAGTTGAGGAGAAAACCTGACTGATCTACACAGAAAATCGTTTGGTGATTCAGAATATTGGATACATTACCCTATTCGACTTCGACACTTTAAGACAATGAATCCAATTTCCGGCATGGCCCAAATTTTTCCGAAGGTGGTGAACTTCGGTCAGATTTTGGCCCTCCCGGAAATACAGCAGGTGTCCGAATTTCCAGGCTATTGTTTCCTCACCCTTTCTTCAGATTTCAGATAGTCCTACAATACTGCAGCGAAACCGGTTCAATTCTTTCTCAGTTCCAGCAGCTTCTCCTCGGCTCTGAATGTACACACGTTACAAGTTGCGAGGGCCAAAGTCGATCGACGGTAGTTGTCCGCCGGCAGGGTATTCTTAGCACCCCTGGCACAGACATCGCGCTAACGTATCCGTCGGCTAGCCTTCCGGTACTGCCGGGCACTTAATGCATTTTCTATATAGAATTTGACATGGGAGGTTTTAGGTCGTCATCCACCACGCTGACTCAGTGCGAGTTGGTGGGGAATGTTTACCCGAGCAAGCTTAATATAGTCATAACGAATTTGTTTTTTTTTTTTATGTTTATTAATGTCAAACAAATTATTGACGGAGACGAATCCAACATACAGGCGATCACTTATACTGGTTCAGCCATTCTTGGATTAAGTCATCACTTAACTAACAATTCTTATGTATATGAAAGATATAATAGCTCCTTTTTGATGGGTTTCTTACTAATATGGCTGTGATTATACCGCATAGCATATACTATGCAGCAACGTCATACATCTCGATAAAGAGACCAAGGTTATTTTATACAGGTGGTGGCGTAGGAGTCATTAATTGGACACTCGCTTATCTGTTTGCATATACCAGCGGTCACATGCAGATGGCTAACAGATTTTGGCAACTCGTAACGAGTTATAGGACTCAATTTGGTTGCTGCTTTATGTGGTATTTTAGTGTGATAGTTTACTCATGACAGTTATAATGCAAACTAAACCGGCGACTTCTGCGAAGCGAAATGACTTCTTGTGAAATCGATCATAGTCAATTTTGAAGTCCTTCCCACCTCACAGAGGTCACTCTATCCCTCAGACTCTAAAATCTGTGGGAGATTTCGGTGCTATATACTATCGAAAATATTAGGTTTGTCTGTGAAATTAAACAGCATATACTTATACTTTTCTTCAACACTTTAATAATCACATGGAATATATGTATATGAATTTCTCTATGTATTACTCAACTTTGGGCCATGCCGCGGTTCACACCCACTTATTAGCTAACACAAACTATTATATGGTACGCGGTTGCACCTAGTGCCATTCAGTATTGGGTACACTTATAATTAAGGCAATCATTTCTTAAAATACAAAATATAAATATTAATTTATATATCATCAACTTTTCTGCACGAACATTACAGTCAACACACTGTCTGACGGTACAATGACCGAATGAATGCCCGATTCTTATACGAATATATTTTTCATTTATATGTATGTGACTTTGAGACTAGTTTTACCGGACTTTTAATGGTTTGTCTCCTATAATGATCCGTATGAAGTTGATGTATTTTGGCCCTTTTATCAGGTTCGACGTCACAAGCATATCCATAATAGAGTCTTAATCATCCTACAGTGGTCTTAAGTGGTAATACCGCGAACATAATACTTAGTTACCCCATGTTAAACAGAAACGGATCCTATGGTCAAGTAACCTTAAGTCCGACTGCCTAATTCTCGTGATGGTTCTTCCGGTTGGCAACATGTTATTTACCGCAACATTGCGTAGGAATCGTTGGAGATTGAACTACGTCACTATATTTTTAAAATTGTCATACCAGTGTCTAATAATTGAAGTGTAGACCAATATTGAAAATAGATAATCAGTATTGAAAATAAATAAGGAACTAAAGATTTAATATTGGACACAGAATTGGAAGCTTTTATTTATAATGTAGATGTTAGGATAATGCTAGTAATGAAATCGGTGATATATTGAACATCATTATATTTAATTTTTAACATCTGATTTATGTATCTTTATTTCTTGCTTTATTTCAGTATAATTTAGATATGTTCCTTTTTTGTAATTATATTATTTCTTACTATTGTGTTTTATTCTGTTTACAAAGTAAGAGTATAATCTAATTCAATATCAACTACATTTCACTACCTCATATAGGCTATGTAGCAAAATCCCTTAAGAATATTCATTATAAAAATATTGGAACAAGTATCAAAAACATTTCCCTCTTTATATTTGAAGATGACATCCGAACATTTTTCTAATTTGCTGCCTTTAATTCATTAGACAGACTAGAGAATTTGTGAAGGCACTTCCAATTGACGAGTACCTTAGTTTCTTATTGACTATTATTTTTGATGTGGCACTAATCTCACTTGCAGAAAATCGCGACTATAACAATTAGATTAGTTTGCGGAAGGCATAGCTTTTGACTACATACCACAGTTATTTAACTAGTTTGGTAAATAATCTTTCTCATTAATTCAAATTAGTCGCAACACAGTTTCACATATAAACAAGCAGTACAAAAACGTGATATACGAACACATGACATACAAACTGAATGGTATAATACCTGATAATTTATCAATTACTACTATCAAAATACAATTTGTAGTAAAAAGTGACGTGAACTGTGGCCAAGCACGCTATACAATATTGTTGGAAGAACTAAAATTGGAATAATATCTATGAAATTTTCAGATTTGATCCCAATATAAATTGTAGATTCATGTCATTGTATCATCGCAAAATACCTATGTACCTATATAATTTGTACTTTAACGCTGGAGGTAAATGTAAGATAATTTATTCGGTTTCGGCGGCTATACTTTAATAAAAGTAATATCTAAACTATCTTGTAGAAATGTGTCGCCAAACTGACATGGTCTTGCCCTACTTATAATCAAATCTGTCATAAGAAACCTAGACCAACTTTGCTTAAATTAATCAATCATAAGGGGGGAGCATACTTGCCATAGCGTCACCGAGCAACCATGCGATGCGATTTCGTATAAATAATTTACAGCTAAGATCTCCAGAATAAATACTACATGTTTTTACAAAACTGAAACATCACTAAACGAAATCAACTATGATCACGACTACGTTTGATGATATGAGATGCAGCGCCAATGACTAGCAGAAATATGTAGCCGAATAGCCGCGTAAAGTTCGTTTGGTTTCGGAAGGTGCATCTATTACTAAATTTTTCAATTCAGATTATTTTATCTAAAAATAAGTATGTTTCTATGCATACTACAGTACATATACCTACTATACATGGTCTGCGTCTCTGAAGATGCTCACTAGTTTTGAGGTCTATGCATCAACTGAAAGTGAATAAAAAAAGCAGTTGATGTGCTGCGAAAAATAACGTGGCTTATACGTAAGGAAACAGTGTTTTCCATACAAACATATTCCCCTGTTTTCTACCTGGGAATATCATAATAAGGCCATATTTTATATTCCTAAATCTTTCTAATATTATATTTTTTACTATTATCTCTAAAAGAGAAATTTCTTATATTATCTTTTTTCTTAGGGTAGTTAACGGCGAGCAACGCAACTCTGCATAGAGATTTTATGAAGTCTAAACCAAACAATCAATGTCTGCTATACACAACCTAATTGAATATTCGGTACCATTTTATTTTTTTTTGAAATGCATAAAATTTAACACATTTGCATATATGGATGTTTTCATTTTAAATTCTATAAATTGCCGCAATTACTGTACTTGCTATATTTAAATTTAAATGCAATTCACTTTTAGAGAACAGAGTATCGTAGATTTTTTATGAATTATAATACCTACTTAATGCGTTTGTGTATATACAAAATATCTCGTCACATTCACTAATTGCTAAATTCGTAATAATTTAAGTCTTTGTGATACATCAATAGTGCTACATATAAATATTCATTAAAAATATACACAAATAATATTCAAAAAAATGACCGATTCTCAGAAGAAAAATTGTGACAAAACAGAGTGTTGTAGTTTTACAACAAACTTCGTTATTTACCAACAAAAATGTTACAACAACATCATAAATAGTAATAAAATATTATAAAAATAATATTATATATATATATATTATAGTAATAATGTTAAAATATATTTCTTATTTTCACATAGTATTGTGTAATTTATATTTTTATATATTTATTATAGAAAATTAAATAATACTCTTCTTTTTAATTTATTCAAGTTCATTTTATTGATGCCGTTTGTAATAATTCAAATACTAAAGAATATGAAAATCATAAAACCAGTGTTGTCATCAAGAATATTTTTTTAAATATTGAAAAAATAATGCATATCTCGAAAATCTAAAGTACTTCAAATAGCCAGTGAGAATTTGTAAGAATACAAGTTACCGTCTAATTAGATACAAAATGCAATCAATGGATTCGCCTACAAAAATCTACAACTAGAACGTTTGAAAATAAGACCTATAGATATGAATATTCTTTTGAAATAATTGGAAAAAATAAAAATATTAATAAAACTAATATTATCTTTTTAGATTTTGTGGAATACTTAAGTTATTTACATCGTCTATCTCCATTGAGAATATACATGATATTCTGATTTATAATTTACTGGTAATACGCATAATCCAATAAAAACAGAAATCGCCAAGTAATAGTCTAATTACAGTGAAAAATGCAAAGCTATCAGCTTTCTCTTTCTTGCAAAACAGATTCTATGGGTGGCTTGTAAAGTGACTTCATGTTACATATGTATATGATCCATCTGTCCACCTGATAACTTCCAAGTTTTATAACTTTGTGGCTTGCTAAACTAGCACCGCAACTAATAGTTCTCTCGTTGGTCTCGCCCGCATCTCCATACATATCTACGGACTTGATGAGACTGACGTAACAAAAGTTAGTGCGTTATTGTCCAATACAAATGTATGTGTTATGATTTTAATAAAAAGAGAGAGTATTGTCATTGCACGACATACATACACAGTGTATCCAACTGTATTTAGTTGGTTCTATGATAAAACCTTGGACATGATATTATTTTATGTTATACATTGTCCTGATGAACTTCGTACCCTAACTTCAGACTCTTAAGAACTTTGTTTATTTTATTTTAGTCACACAGCAAAATATATGTGTATAAATTAAAAATATTAAGTCAACAAGTTAAGTAAAGTAATTATACCATTCATGTATGTTCCTGAATATTTTCAGATTTAACCAATTTTTAATGGACATTCAATGTTAATATTTATGTTATTCATTAAAATATAAACACGTAACAAGTGCAGACTTACAAACTACATCACCTAAATAAATAAACTCTTTCCGTACAAATAGTATAGGCACTGGTTCTGATCAAGATTCGAAATCAACCTTTTTTTAACATATGTATATAAGTATTGAATAATGCTATAAAAATCGTATTAAGTATATCATAGTTCATAAACAAGTGAATGTATGTGTCAAATAAAATATATTTCAAGTTAAATAGACAATAAACGTTTAATAAATTTAGAGTGACATTTTAAGTTGGATAAAATTATACATAATATATATATATATATATATATATATATATATATATATATAATTTTACTGTCACTTTAAATATTTATTTATTTTATATGTTTTAAAATGTTTAGTAATTACGATAAATTAGTTTAGATGATTCGAATCTTGATTTTAATTAACAATAAAGATATGAAGGTAATAATTTGCATTAAATCTATGAGGTTGCATAATTCAATATTGAAGTCAGTTCATACACTTACAGCTAAGTTGAGCGACGTTGGGCAAAAATGCTGTGATATATACGTTTCACGTACGGTCAAGCGTACCGCGGGTCGTGCTGGTGGTCACGGTTGCCGTTAGTCACTTGTTGACCCTCCAGTTCTGCATATATGTATTTAAAGCGCCCTTGCATTTAGTTCACCTAAACCGGCTTGCATGCAAAGGTGGTGGTCAAAATTTGTATGGAAGGTGGGCCTGAGTAATGTGCAGCCACGAAACTTTACCAGAGAAGAGTATAAATTATTGTAGATGAGATTTTAAATATCTCCCGTTTTTTGTAATTAATAATTTAAATTATTTAATACTAGCAAGTTGATGGAATCTTTTTTTTTAAGTTTTTTTTCTTTTTATTAAGTTGCGCAAGACACGCTGTCAAAGTCGCACTGACAGCGGACGAGTGTCATCATTGGTCACAGATTATGTACATTCAGGGTGGTCATTACTAAATTACATTTCTTTTGTTAACTATATAACTATTTTTCAATAAGATTTAATTAAATTATCATTTTATATACATATCATTATATATTAAAACATTTTAACCACGTTTTGGGATGTGTTTACTTGAATATCTAGGTACTTTCAAACATAATTTACAGAAAAACGGGGGATAAAAATAATATAATAAATTGTAAATTGATAAACATAAAATTACCTATCGATTGATATATCTTACGTCTCTGCACATGATTGAGGCCCACTTTTTGTCCATGTCCTTTCACATGTAGACCATAAATTAATATTAAACCAACAGATCCATTAGTCTTTCAAATATTCTTGAATGTCTTTATATACTTTGTCCTTGACAATTTTATTGAGTATTTGTAATCATTTTGAACGCCACATTTAATGTTCAATTAGTAAATCACAATGGCTAGGAATAATCGTAATAACGATAATGTTAATATTTATCAATAACTTAATATTTATATGCAAATAAAAAAACATTATTCTTATTTAGGTAATATACAATACATAGTCATGCCAGAAAACATTGAGAAGGCTTAGTGTGTTTTACAATAATCCTAAAATGTACTTACAAGTTATAATTACGCGAGTCGTTTTTTCGTACGTCTTTTTAGGGTAACTTAGTTATGAAATTATAATGGCAAATACACTGTTACGTCTACAATGATGTTCATTTCTATTAGTGTAAGGTCAACACATACTTAACAAAATGATAAGTAGCGCTGATATAGTCGGGGGCACTGGTGGCGTTGAGCAGTCACGGGGGTGGCGCTCGGTGTTGGAGGCGGCAGTTCTCTATGTAGAGATCAGCCACTAATGCGTCCGCCGCCCGCAGCCGTGCGCCGAGCCGCCGCAGCGCTGCGTCCGCGCGGGCTGCGCGACCCACTAACGCTGCTGTGCTCTCTGTGGTAATAAATAGTTTTATTAAGTGGTGGCTCCCAAAAATGCTACTACTTCGTGACGATCATGACGAGAGAGACGAGATCGTGACGAGAGAAAACATGTTTAAATTTCTCATGGATTTCCATTGAATTCTTCTGCATAAGGTCAAGCCGTCACTGTGTGAATAAATGCTTGTTCACAGGATAACATCCGATTATATCATGTAGAACTTTTGAACTTTTTTGTCCTACTTTAGTTTCATGAGAGAAGGGGCAAACTTCTTAGAAGTTACCAGGACTATGTCTTTCTCTCGTTTGCATCACTCATTAATTCTGCATTCTATTAATTGTTGTCCTTCGGGTTTATTCACTGACAAATTTTTATCTGGGCCTGTGGAATAGGTAGTAGAGGTTCAGGAGACGCATTTTTGAAACAATAGAAAACCAATTCGCATTCGAAATCGTGAGATTCGTATACGAATTACCAAATTTACTATTCCTGAACTTTCATTTCGTGCGTTGTGCTACGAGTGGTTCAACCCACTCGTTTTTAATCTCTACTAATAAAATATCCAACGCTAAAGTAACCTTGACAGTGATCCGTTTCACGTGTGGGTCATCGCCGGTTTTTTGTTTTTGTTGTTGTGATTTTGAATTTTTCTGCGTGAAACGGAATTTAATTAAGATTTTGTTTTTAATGACAACACTGAATTCAGGTGATTCATAAATCTATATTTTTGTAAGCAATAGAAAATAATTTCGCGCCCGATTTGTATTCGTATTCGAATTCCAAATTCACGTCTACGTAATAATTCAAAAATACGTCTCCTGATCTACGTACTTTCGTGTTTGATCCTCTCTTAACCAGTACATCTACTACGTCGTTCAAAGTGAGTTGCTGTATCCTTTTTTCTATTGCAAAGTTACCCAATTTGTTTGTTATGGACTAGAGTGTGTTATGATTGGTTTGTTGAAGACTCGGGTTCAAATACCGTCCGAGCAAATATTTTATTTGCATATCTACACATTCATATTTATATGTTATCTTTTAATATTATAGGTAACAGTGGACTATAAAAATTCAATAAATTTCTTTATTAATTGAACAATGAATAGTTCACATTTAAATGACTTAAAATGTAGGTTTAAAAGAAATTACCTGCGCAAGAGCAGGGCCTGGGTCGCGGCCGCGGGTCCCGCTGTCTCGCAGCCGCCAGCTGCGCGGAGTGCTCGCGTCGCAGAGCGGCCAACTGCTCCGCGTGTTCACGCTCAAGAGCCGCCACCTGAACAAATGAATCTCTCATCATTCGTCAATTGGTGCTGTGTTGTAACTGGGAGCTCCGATGTCGATCCTGCTACGTACCAATATGTATTTCGGTATTCAAATTTCATATAAGTACATCTTATGCTGATAGTACCCCTCCGCCGTGGAACTATAGTAACGATTCCGTTAAATGAATCGTCTGTGTTAGCCCTTCTAGTAGTGATGGTACAGCCACCACACTTTAAATAATTACAGTGAATTTTAAAATAGTGACATCGTGACGAAATTTAAAATAATTTCCGACTTATATATAAAATAAAATACTACGATACACAATATGTTTAAATCCTATGCGCTACTGTACTAAGACAACAGCAAAATTCTTGTGAATCGGAATCGCAGTTACCATTGTTTTTACGCGACTGGTGAGGCAAAGCAGAAGTCAAGTGTTTATCACCCTATATATATGTCGGCAAAATTGAACCTGCATTAACTACCGAGGCACAGTGTAACTTTACCATGACAACTGTGGCGCTAATATAGCCATCCGGTCGGTATGTCGGCAAAATTGTAATTGCTTTAACTACCGAGGCACAGCGTAACTTTACCATGACAACTGTGGCGCTAATATCGCCATCCGGTCGGTATGTCGACGGAACGCGCTTGCCGGCAAAACTGAAGCTGATTTGACTACCGAGGCACAGCGCGACTTTACCATGTTACCTGGGGCGCTGGTATCGCCTTCCGGTCGGCATGTGAACGCGCTAAAGAAACGTTGGAGCGAACACGGGGCAGTCTGGCTTCAGCACGTGTTCGGTGCGCATGCACGATACTCCTACGGATCTTTGCCTGCGGTTAATTCTTGCAAATCAACTCTTTATTCCGCCATGTCTGAGTCGCACGGAAATGACGGCGTATTTGCTTCGACATCAGAAGTGGGATACGGGATCCGGGAGAGTTCTGGGGGCAGTGACACGGGCGAACAAACCAGGAATAATGTCGATCGTACGCATGGTATCGCGAGTGAGAGCTGTAATGAAAATGTCGGTGTTATAGAAGCTACTGCGTTGCTGCAATTGTTACGTGGGTTAGCTAGCACTGTAGCTGGCGTGTCTACAATGCCTGCTCCGGTGGCGCTTATCAAATTCGACCCTGACGACCCTGATGCCGACATCGAGGGCTGGTGTAACGTAAGCGAGATGATCATAAAACAAAAGGATCTCAAAGGTACCGACTTATTGTTATCTCTTATGCAAGCTTTGCGTGGACGCGCCGCCACGTGTCTAACTAAGATTCAGCCTGACTATATGACATGGCAAAATGTAAAAACAACTCTGATTGCAAAGTTTGCGAAGCCTATGCTTATGCAAGATTATTTTGACCGTGTTATTAAATTTCAAATCCAAGATAAAGAAACTGCCGCCGATGCCGCAATGCGTCTTTGGCATACGATCGAGTCTATACCGAATGTTGAATTTAGTGAAGAGGTGATTACTGGATTTGCTGTCTCGGTGTTATCAAACTGCGAACAAGGTTTAAGACGTGATTTGAACGCCCACGCTATAACATCAAAAACACAGTTATGTCGCATATTAGGTGGGGTGTCGCTAAAGCGCCAATACGATGATATTTTTACGCACATTCAACATAAACGTCCGCGAATTAATAATCCACGACCAGCAAATGCTGCCTTCAATGGCACATGTTATCGCTGTGGCGAAATAGGACACAAAATCATTAATTGTTCTAAGCGTAATGGTGAAAGTTCCCAGATGTACAAGCAAAAGTCAACGACAACAGCAGCAACGCTTCAGCGTTATGAAGATAGACGCGTCGTGACGTGCTACACGTGCGGAAAGCCGGGCCACGTGGCCAGCGCTTGCTCCGCCTCTATGCCCCGAGAAACTAAAAACACTCCTTCGAAGGAGGTTAAGCTCTGCGGTAAGCGGGTGGTAACTGGTGAGTTACAACTTGCAGGTAGGAGTTGTCGTTTTCTATTTGACTCTGGATCCGAATGCTCATTAATTAAGCGCAGTCTCGCAAAAACAATTGACGCAACGGTTCTAAATGACACTATTGTTTTAGTAGGTATCGGAATGTCAGACATAAAATGCACTGAACAGTTACGGTGTTTGATTGACCTTCAGGGTCTATCATTAAAAGTTTTATTTCATATCGTCAATGATTCCTTTTTAATCGAACCCATTCTTCTAGGTCGTGATATTATCGACATGGGGGTGTATGTAGAACTAGGTATTAATGGTATTCACTTCTTTAAATCCAAGTTTTCGCAATTTTTATCTTGCTTAACTGAGTTAAGTGAGTCTCAAGTGGATACAGATTTAAAAGGTAATGCTAAAACGTCTTTGTTATCGCTACTTCACGTGTACTCTGACCACTTTGTAGATGGCACCCCGACAAAACGAGTCACCACAGGTGAAATTAAAATTGACCTAATTGACCCTAGTAAAATTGTACAGCGACGACCATATAGACTATCGGCTAATGAAAGGCAAATCGTAAAAGACAAAGTTAATGAGCTATTAGAAGCAGGAGTTATTCGCGAAAGCAACTCTCCGTTCTCCAGTCCTATCTTGCTGGTAAAGAAAAAGGATGGTAGCGACCGCATGGTAGTTGACTATAGAGAGCTTAATTCGAACACACGTAGCGACAATTTCCCTCTGCCACGCATCAGTGACCACATAGACAGGTTGCACGGTGCTAAGTATTTTACTTCCCTGGATATGACATCTGGTTTTCATTGTATAAGGGTAGAAGCGCATTCTATAGAACGTACTGCGTTTGTTACGCCTGATGGACAGTTTGAGTATGTTGCCATGCCTTTTGGTCTCAAAAATGCACCCTCGGTTTTCCAAAGATCCATTCAAACTGCTTTAAAAGAATGTGATTTTGCCCTTATCTATATCGACGACGTGTGTATTCCAGCGACAACGGTGGAACAAGGTTTGGAACGTCTGGATATGGTACTCAGCGCGTTAGCAAAAGCTGGTTTTTCCCTGAATTTGAGGAAGTGTAAATTTCTTAAAAGTGAAATCTCTTACTTAGGTTATGAGATAAAATCTGGATCTATTAGACCTAATCCAAATAAAGTTCAAGCTTTAGTAGAGATTTCAGTACCTCAGACAGCTACGCAAGTACGTCAGTTTATTGGACTTGCGTCTTATTTTAGGCAATTTATTCCTAACTTTTCGTTACTTATGGCTCCGCTATATCCACTTACCCAACACAATGGACGTATCAATTGGACTGAGCAGCATAGTGAAATACATAGACGCGTTGTACAAATTCTGACCTCTGAACCAGTACTAGCGATTTTCGATCCAGACAAAGACGTTGAACTACATACTGATGCGAGTGCGCAGGGTTATGGCGCTATCTTAATCCAACGTCGTGGACGCATGCAACACGTAGTCGCTTACTACAGCCGCCGTACATCTGCTGCTGAATCACGCTACCACTCATACGAGCTGGAGACATTAGCAGTAGTCCGTGCCGTAGAACATTTTAGGCACTATCTATATGGTCGCCATTTCACAGTTCGTACGGATTGTAATGCTCTTAAATCGTCAAGCACAAAGAAAGATCTTACGCCTCGTGTTCATAGATGGTGGGCAATACTACAGAGCTACGACTTTAACATAGAGTACAGGGAGGGTCGCCATATGTCGCATGTAGACTTCTTATCCAGAAACCCGTTACCAAATTGTGATTCTAAAACAAACAACTTTGATGTCATTTGTAATAAAAAGGTTCAGGTATTAGATTTGCAGCAAGAATGGTTAGCTGTGGAACAGCAACGGGACAGTGAGTTAGTAGATATTATAGAGAAATGGAGAGTAGGTGATTTACAACGCGAACTTGCAAAGTCGTATGATGTTAGAAAAGGAGTTTTGTATCGAAAAGTAGAACGTAACAAGCGAACAAAATGGCTACCTATAGTACCTCGATCGTTAGTGTGGTCCCTTATAAGTTATGTGCATTCAGAACTAAAACATCTTGGTTATGATAAGACTCTGGACAAATTATTTGAGCTATACTGGTTCCCTGGTATGGCAAAGGCTGTTAAAAAGTTTGTAGATGCATGCTTAGTTTGTAAAGCCTGTAAAGGATCTTCAGGTACTCAGCCTATTCAGTTGCATTCCATACCAAAAGTCGCCATTCCATGGCACACCATCCATATTGACCTAAGCGGAAAACTAACAGGAAAAAGCTCAAAGAAGGAGTATATAAGCGTGATTGTTGATGCCTTCACTAAATATGTTCTGCTACGATTGACATCAAGCTTAGACGCTAGTAGTGCTATAGAATCATTAAAGGAAGCCATCAATTTATTTGGTACACCTAAACGCATTATTGCAGACCAAGGCCGTTGCTATACAAGCGGTAGTTTTCAAAAATTCTGTTCTGATAATAATATAGAGTTTCATGTTATTGCAGTCGGAGCAAGTAGAGCTAATGGTCAGGTCGAGAGGGTAATGCAAACCCTCAAAAATTTACTTACTATCACTGAAAATAATTCAGATACTGTATGGAGGGACGAATTAGGTGCAATCCAACTAGCATTAAATAGTACTAAGTGTAGGGTTACTGGTTATTCGGCAACTGAGCTTATGTTTGGAATTCAATCACAGAGTTTAGGAATTTCCAAAATAATTAGTTTTGACGAAACCTCCGAACATAGAATTGACCTTAATCAGATTCGTAATGAAGCGTCGCTTAATATAGATCACGTAGCTAAATTAGATACGGAGCGCTTTAATAAGGGTAAGGCTAAAATCAAGGCATTTTGTGAGGGTGATTTTGTATTTCTTAAATGTTGTGAACGAAATCAAACAAAACTAGATAGAAAATTTAAAGGCCCCTTTAGAGTTATGAGAGTCTTAGAGAACGACCGTTACGAACTGCAACATGTAGACGGCTCTAAGAGAAAGTACAAATACCCCCATGAAAGCTTACGTAAAGTGCCAGAAGGACGTGAAGGGCTCACAGAAATGGCGGAGTCGCTTTGTGATCAAGCTCTAGAGCAGGATGAGCCTGTGTCGGCAGGTAGTGGTAGTGACATGGAGATTAATGATGTCGTTGTGAAGAAACTGTGGCGGAAGTACACCGCGAGATGGAGCGCGGAGCGGTGGTCGCTGAACCAGCCGGCTCTGTATGTGTTGATGAAGGTACACTGTACTATCTCGCTACTGGCCGCAAGCCGCTGGCTTGCCACACGCTACCGCTTTAACTACCGAGGCACAGCGTAACTTTACCATGACAACTGTGGCGCTAATATCGCCATCCGGTCGGTATGTCGACGGAACGCGCTTGCCGGCAAAACTGAAGCTGATTTGACTACCGAGGCACAGCGCGACTTTACCATGTTACCTGGGGCGCTGGTATCGCCTTCCGGTCGGCATGTGAACGCGCTAAAGAAACGTTGGAGCGAACACGGGGCACTCTGGCTTCAGCACGTGTTCGGTGCGCATGCACGATACTCCTACGGATCTTTGCCTGCGGTTAATTCTTGCAAATCAAATCTTTATTCCGCCATGTCTGAGTCGCACGGAAATGACGGCGCGTATTTGCTTCGTCGACACATATATATATATATATTAGAGATGCGCCGAATAGTGGTTTCACCGAATAACCGAATACTATTCGGTCCAATTTTTACCGAACCGGATATTCGGCCGAATTATTCGGTTTACTATTTCACTTCGTTCCCGCGTAAACAGGTTCTAACTTGCACACTGCCTGTCGCCGCTGGCTAGATGCGAGCGAGCCGTACCTCGCCGCCCGCGTTCTCACTTTGCTTTAAACCATCGCAAGAGTACGTTATAAATAAAAGAAAATATTAATTTTAACGTGTTTGCAAAATGAGTGGGCGTAAAAGATCACGTGCTTGGGACTTTTTTGACGAAATGGGAGATGACAAAACGAAGGTTAAGTGCACATTGTGTAGTTGTGTTATTTCTCGTGGTGGTACAGGGCGCAGCGCTTCGACGAGTAGAATGACAAATCTTTTGAAGCTGAAGCATAAAGAACAACTGCCAGAAACTTTATCTACTTTTGTAAGTGCTTCTGAACAAAGCTTCGACACTTTACCTACAAGATCGAGTGTAAGATCCAATATAGATCGGTCTCTTTCACAAGGTACACAACAAACTTTAGAGGAGGCTTTTGTTACGAAATGGGACATTAATGATTCTCGAGCAAACTAGTACACATTCTCTTGTACAACAAGACTCTTGTTTAACAAAATGGGTTTTGGATATTTTTTTTTAGACTAGTAGCATATTTTGGCAAATCCTCATTGAAATCTATTTGTAGATTCATTCAACAATCCATAGTAGTTAATTTTGGTACGGAGTGCAGTACCCTAAACAGCGAGGTCAAAATTCACCAACAAATTTATTTAATGAGTTATAATTAAAAAAAAAAAATATTTGTTACACTTACACCAATTAGCCTAGCCCAAACTAAGCTCTATAAGGCTTGTGCAATGGGATATAGGGTAACGGATAGACATACATATATTATACATATATAAATAATTTATATTGAAATATATATCAACAACCATGACTAAGGTACAAATGCTCGCATTTATCACACAAACATCTGCCCCCACCGGGATTCGAACCCGGGACCTCAGAGATGGCGACACCTTGAAACCGGTGTATTATCCACTCGACTATGGAGGTCGTCATTTGGTCGTCAATTGGACCTGAAGATTGATATATCTATCAGCATATAAATGACGAAAAATAGTTGAAATGTTTGTCGAAACTGTCAAGTGTCCGGACAGTTGTCCCTTCCATTATACTGAGAAATAGATTGATGAATGAAGGGAGTGTAAGCAAATAGTGCTACATATTATTAATGGTATGAAAATTATATAAATTTGTATTTTCTAAAGTATCTTTTACATACTTGCGCAAGTTCAAACTTATATTATCATATTTTAAGGAACATATAAAGGTTTATTTCTTAACTCTGGAATGAGAATAGGGAAAAATTGATAACAAAATGTTTGCTATATTCATATTATACCTGCGCCTCAAGCGCATCTCTCTCTGGGATAGGAGGCAGCGTGAAACGGCGCTCGCAGTCGGTCACTCGCCGCAGTAGTGCCGCGAGTCGCTCATCGCTTGCCCGCCGCTCAGTTTCTTGCACGTTCCGTTCCTCTTGCAGCTTGCGAGTCCAATACTCTTCACAACGCTCGTACTCGTCTCGCATTAACTCCAAACTCTCTTCCAGCTCCCTGTGAATGGTCTCAAATTGAATTTACAATTAATAATTTCTTATATACAGCAGTGAAGTTAGTCTTTCTATATTGTAGTTCACATTTCATGACTAAGATACACAGCTCTTTGCAGCTGTGTAGCAAAAGGGCAAGCTGAGTTATGGAAAACACGCTAAGTATAAAAATTTATAAAATCATATCTAGTAGAAAATTCTTCTAAAAGAACTTAAAATATGGACGGTGGAATACATTCAATAATTCGCACGCACGCATGTTGTGTATATACAGTCTACGGTATGACAATATTTCCTTTATAAAAATAATAATGTAAACATTTTTGTTAATACTATACCTGATTATTTCAAGATATTTTTGACGGTCCTCATCATAATTAATGTCACCTAAGGCAACACCATCTTCAAGCTGATCAGTCTGTATTTCTGCATCCTGATATTTCAGATGTGATAAAAGCTCAACCAACTTGTGTACTTGGGTTTTGATACCAGTTATTTCATTATTGCATATTTCACATTTTTCACTAAACTTATCAGTAATCTCAGATATGCTTTGAACTCGTGATACCACTTCTTTGACATTAATATTTCGTAGAGACATGGCCGCAGATGGATTACAGTCCTGAAAATTTTAAGTTAAAATTGTACAGGAACATTCAGTAATTGATAAGAGTGATTAGATTAAGATCTTTGTAACAGTTATTTTAGAAGTCAACTCTTTAATCAATCATTAACTAATTCCTAAATCAAACAATCAATAGATGTTGTATCCTGGTTTGGCATATGACAAACTGTATCCAGAAAGCAGCATTGGGATGTAAACCATAGGCCAAGATCATAAAAGAAATTACTTTCAATACAAAAATCATACTTAGAACAACATAAATAAAATGTAAAGGACATTAACTATTAGTCACCTCCCAATAATTATTTTCCCTAAGCACTCTGTGATTTGTGACATAACCAAAGATTAACAATTCTTAGTCAAGGATAAGGAGTGTTAATGACAGACATTAATAGAACAGGTTACTAAGTTTATTAACCACCAGTTTTTAACTAATGTTAATGGTATTACCATTAAAATTAATTCCAAATCCCTTTTGTAATATTAGATCTGGGGTTTTTAAAGTAAAAACAGGCAGTACCAAAATATAACTGTTATATAGATATAAAATCTTTATATCTTAATGAGAATTATATCAGATTACAAAAAAATTTACAATCTTTAATTGATATTGAATTATGTAGAATCAAGTAAATTTTTACCATGTTGGACAACTAATCTAAGTAAAATTGTTTACCTCAAGAACTGGTGGCAAATCAGCTACTGGATCCAGCAAGGAACGAAGCTCTTCTGACAGATCCTCACACGGTGACTGGTTATGGGGTAAGGAAGCTGGCACTGTGCGGGATAGTGCTGCAGAAAGCTCATCTTCACGGTCTCTTAAACGTCGCAACTCCGCCGAGGCAGCTGCCAGCGCAGAACGCAGTTCCATCTCCTCAGCGTTTGGTACCTGTGCAGGTGGTTCCGATGCCAAACGTGCCTCTGCAGCTCGCATTGCTGCTAATCGCTCTGCCGCATTTGCACGCTCTTCTGCTGCTACTAGACGTTCCTCCAATTGGGTGCCACGTGTACGTTCAGCATCCAGCTCTGCTCGTACCCTTGCCTCAAATTCTACCCGCCGTGCAACTTCTTCGTCCAACCGGGCAGCAAGGTCTGCGGCTCGTTCACGCTCTGCTACTGCTTCTGCAGCAGCACGCTTTGCACTGTCCGCATGTCGAGCCTCAGCACGTCGTGCACGTTCTTCCAGCCGTGCCTCATTGCGAGCCTGAACATCATCTATGTCAGCAGCTAGCAGCTGCACTCGACGCTCTGCCGCTGCTAAGTCAGCACGAAGCCGGTCACGTTCCGCCATAGCTCGATCAGCGCGACCACGTGCTCGTGCCAGTCGCAATCGTACCACGACCAGAGCTGCGACTGCTGACACTGTACCTGGATTAAGAGCTGCTTCCAGATCAAGCAAAGGTACCACTGGTGCCACGAACCCTAATCGCAGCAGCAACCGACGGGGCCGTGATACACCAGCTCGCTCCCACTCCTCCACAATAGTTTCGCTGGCAATCACCCCATCCTCATCAACATCATCAATAGTCGGGACTACAAGTCCTTGGGCGCCTTCGATAGATGTGGTCAATGAAGTATTCAGACGATCGAAAAATTCACCAACTGTAGTTTCATCAGAGTCTACATTCTCAAATATCTGTTCGACAACAGTCTGGTCAATGCCCTCCATGTGGAGATCTCGACAAAGTGCTAACGCTCTTTCGCAGTTTATGCGACGGTCATGGTCGAGGTCGCAGGAGCCAGTATCATCTAGGTCAACAGAGGCATTGTCCTCGTCGGAAGTCGAGCCGATGTCGCGACTCTCCATTGCAGAAGCGCTCCGCCTATACCGTGCTCGCTGTGCCAACCGATGCCTTTTCTCGTCTGCGTCGAGTCGCGATACGGAGGAAGCTCGCGGAGGCCCAGATGTCCCAAGTAGGAGACGCTGAGGCCTAGAACGCCGACCGTACTTTTTGGAGCCAAAAATAAATTTAGGGGCCACCTCACGGCCAGAATCCTCGTCGCTAGGAACGGGGGCTGCACATGCACTCGCTGAAGTGGTTTCTCCAGAACGTTCGCCGCCGCTCAGGACCGACAGTAAGCCGTTGCGGAACTGCTCGAACGTCACTCGATCAGGCTTGCGTTCAAATAGTGTATTTGCAAGAGAGACACCTCGATCCTCCAACTGCAACGCATCGCATAAATCTAATACTGCCACCTTGTCTAGTGCTTCCTCGTTATCTACATCGAAAGACTTAAACACAGTATAAAGCTGCTGTTCGTAAGGATTCGTCGACACGCTGTCCATGGCGATAACAAAATTATTTAGAATGTTGCGCTGATATTGTCATACCCTAATATTACTTGAGCTACATTGTGAATTACTTTAAAAATTCTTACAAATTAAATGAACATTCAATGTATTGAATAACAATAAATTACATTAAACATCATTTTTATGACACTTAAATGTCAAATGATGAAACAAAAAAGAGAGGAAATAGTCTTTGGGAAATAGTAGGCTACACAGATTAAAAAGGTAAGTAAAACAATATGCTGTTTGAGTTTTTGTTTGTGAAATATTAATATTGATGATTTTCTTTAGTATTATTATGTTTTAAATGGAATTTTATACATTTGTTTATCTACTGTTATTAAAATTAAAATGTTAACTATTATTGAAAAAGAAAGTGAAAAAAATACGTTTTGTGTTAAAATTAAAAAACCGGCTCATTTTTTTCCATTATTTTATTTTCACAAGAATACTCCATCATCTCCAAACGTTTTAAGGTTTCTTCGATTCGATTGTGATTTCTTCGATTTGTGAGCCGACAGATGGTGACTGACATACTTAAGAGTTACCAGGTTTAGATGAAATCAAATAGTGACTAGTGTCTGAAATCAAATAGTACTACACATACTAAATCGATAGAAAATTATTTGTTAAATCGTAATTGTTACGGCAATTGGCGAATATTCAAAGTTTTTTTTTCAACTCTTTCTAGGTTATAATATTTATAGAAAGAAGAACGAGATAATAGCGTAAATTAACAAAATTAATTTATTTTTTGGATTTTGCAATAAGTGTTTGTGGAAGGCGCACGAACATAAGGTTCGACACATGGCCTGCTAACGACACCGGCGACCGTCCCGGAGACGTTAGGGTCGAAACTAGGGAGTCAACGCAACTTGAGCGCGCCGTCTAATAGCTCGAACGCTCAAGATCGCGTGATCGTCGGGCGCGTCGGAAAAGAACAAAATCTAAATTAAAATATTTTATTAAGAAGCAATCTCACCTCTCAAAGTTGGTTTATCAATATTTCCATTTCAGATATTTTCCAGTTCATATTGTATTTAGATATCTCTTTAGGGCAAACGACATATAGAGCTGATTTGTCAACTTGTTGGTTAAGTATTGGAGCTATGAGTAGATTAATTATAAAATATAATGCACTTGTCAGCTATTTCATTTATGATTAATGAACGTTTCTTGTTTGTATGTGTTTCTAAAAAGTTTTTGAATAAGAGACAAACGAGCAGACGATTATGTAACTTTGTTACTATTACATTTTGATTGAAGCTGACAGAAGTGTAGCTGCTGCTTTATGAAGATAGTTTTTATAATATGAAGATTGATAGAGATAGAGAAGATGAAGAGCAAGAACGTAACTAAGTTTTTAACCACTGGCATATTTTCTTTTCCTCCATGTACCCGTGTAATGTACAACACATTGGATACACTACATTCACGGTATCTGTATTCGCAAGCCGATTGATGAGCTTGATCAATAAATAATATAGATGTAAAGTTCGATTTTTAATTCGAGTCAGTAAAATGACATTTCCAGTGTCATGTGTCACAAATCATATTATTTAATATGGTATGTATTACATATTTACAATAAAAAAAACGCTTTGATACCTAATAAAATAAAGCATGACTAAATGTCTAAATCTATTGATTGCCGAACATCACTATTGTAGTGGGTCACCCTTTTTGTATCAGTGACAGTTGCACTTGTCATTTTACTAACTCGAATTAAAAATCGTAGTTTAGTCATAGTTTTCGTATTGTAGTATGTGCACATAATGAAGATTCGTACTGTGTAGTTTGTGTATGGCACGAATAATCTTCATTTCGGACCGAGTCGTTGCTACGTCATAGGTAGGTAGATACCGACTATTGGTTATTTGCTTATTGTCTATTATCATCATAATAGTATACACTAATCTGTGATCATAATATATAGTATATAATAACAGTAATGATTCTCTATCTGGACCGCAACTTTTTTTTTTCATTTTCTGTTTTTGTTTTGCTTGTCATGGAGTGTTATTTTCCAAATTTCAATTGAAGACAAAAGATTAAGTAGGTACCTAATGAGTAACTTTTGGTAATATTATAATTTTGAAGGTAAATACAAAATATTTTGGAAGCAAACTCATAAAGATAATTATGAATTACAAACTATTTCAACAAAATGATAGAGACAAATGTCTAAAGTTATGGGTAAGGAAGACAATAAATATGATATATTTATTTGCTATCATTACTATATTCATATTATTTATCGCTGGAGTTGCCTGGAGTATGTCCCAAAAGTTTATCAGTCCATATAGTTTGAGAAAATACATTCTACCATATTTGTACATGAACTATTCAATTGATTTTACTTTGAAACAGCAAACCAAAATTGTTTCTTGCTATTATAACACGCCAATTCCTGATGCCTCTAATCAATTGCTACCTGACAGTATAAATCCATTTCTTTGTACACATATCAATGTTGCATTTGCTCGGGTTGTTCAGAATAAAATAGTCTTAGAAGATCACCAGTATGAAAGCTTAAATAAAGTTATAAAATTGAAGCAAAAAAACCCCAAGATGAAAATTCTACTTTCTGTGGGTGGATCTGGAAATGAAAATGGTTTTTCCGAGATGGTTGAAAACCATGCAAATAGAAAAATTTTCATTAAATCCATTAAAAGTATTTTAAATAATTATAAACTGGATGGAATTGATTTGGATTGGGAATTTCCAGCAGTACATTTAAATAATCTACATCTTAGAAAACGGGAAAGACAACACTTTTCTCAATTGTTAAGAGAAATCAAAACAGAGTACATAAGAGAAAAAAAGCCATATATATTGACTGTGGCTGTTGCAGCTCCAGAGATTATTGTGGATGCTGCTTATGATATAGATCAATTAAATTTATATACTGATTATGTTAATATTATGACTTATGATTTTCATTATTATTCAAAATATACACCCTTTACTGGCCTCAACTCTCCACTGTATTCAAGATATGAAGAACAGTTGTATATGGCAACATTAAATATTAATTACACTGTACACATGTATATGAGCAAAGGTTTGGCACTAAGTAAAATAGTGGTTGGAATACCAACATATGGGCATTCATTTACTTTGGTAAATCCAGATAATGCCAGGATAGGAAGTCCATCATGCGGAATAGGATCCCTGGGTGGCATGGGATTTGTCAACTATCCAGACATTTGTTTATTTTCCAAAAGCCACAGAGATGTGGTAATAAAGCGAGACATTGAAGCAATGGTGCCATACCTGTACAAAGATAGGGAATGGGTGTCATATGATTCACCGGAGAGTGTTGCCACAAAGGCAGCATACATCAAGCAAAGTGGCTTAGGTGGTGCAATGATCTACTCACTCAATGCAGATGATTTCAATGGCATCTGTCAACAGCTCCCACTTGGATATGCCAAGTTTCCCCTAATACACACTGTTAAAAATACACTCTACAGCAATAACAGTGTTATAGCAGTATTATAATTGTCATTGAATAGAGAAAAAGTTTGTCACCAACCTTGTTTGTTCTGGCCACATATGTGATTTTGACCATAGCACAACATTTCATGGTCGTCGGCCGGGGTGCCAGCCCGTGGGCGGCCGCGCGCGCACTGCCACTGTTCAGTCGTAAAGAACCGCACACGCATACATTACGCCAACTTATTAACTTTTTACAGTTTGAAAAAGTTGTTAGTGTTGCTTTACTGTTTCGTTATAGCGTGTGTTTTCGCTTGACCGAGTGCATATAATGCAGCAAGTATAGTCAGAAGTAATTAAGTCTTGCACAGAACTGATGCGCGACCGGCTCGGCAGATTGTCAAAAGATGTAGCTCTATTCAGTGGCTCGAACCAATACTTATAACCATATTAAAATTTTATTTAACATTAGCTTCTATCAGTGGGTTGAAGATGTGGGTGGTATTTATAATACATGCATTTTACTTATACAAAAAATATGTGTATTTGCTACAAATAACATTTCATGTATGCAGGTAATTTAGGGATAAGACGCCTATTAGTGTTACGATCTGCAATGACGAATCATCAAATAGATAAACCTTTTTTTTCATAATAATAAGGCCACCAACACTATTTTCAAATCTGTATCTTTTCCTTTTGTAACCATAGAATATTAGGTAGGTATGTACCTGTAGGTATATGTCACGTTAGTGATAAAATTACATCAGCTTGAATGCACCAGGCGGATATTTTATGTGTATGCATTCCATTCTAATAAGTACTCAATAATTTGAATAGATTAAGGTATAGATAGCAATCCTCAAAGTATATATCTGTATTATGATGCATTGATTACATTAGCGCGACTGCTGATCATACGTATGACCAAGCGACGTCTACATAAGAATCTTTAATTTATTAAATTTTCGATAAATTTACTTCGACCACAAGATCAATGTGTAGGTAAAGACGTATATATGTCACGCGTAACTCGTTATATATATATATGTAGTATCTACTGTGTAGGTTATGTATTATAAAATTTTCTAGGGGCTACGCTGAACGGGGTTACATTGGAAGAAGAACAATTCGGTGTTGATCATTGACATATATTCTACCAATAGACAAGAACACTAAAGGAAAAAGTGTGTTCAAATACTGGTGAATGTTAGAACTATAATCAGCTAAAGCGCTAAATCTATGTGACCTCGTCTGATCATAGAAAAAAGACAACTGCTGGACCGCTTGTCGAAGTATAGATTTCGTTCAACCAAAAAGTCATAATCGTCGCTTACTTATGACGTTTTGCCGAGCGCAGTGAAGCATGACGTTAAAGCGCTTTGTATCAAAGAGTTTTCACCGCAGACGCGATACCAAATTTAACCTCATACACTTATTATGTTTTTACTTCATTTAATTATTACTACTATATAAATTTGTATTAAACAATTAAAAATTACGAACTAAACATTTTATAATCATCCCGTCTATACATATATTAAAGGAATGGAGGAACATCTGTATGACTTTATGATTTTAGCAAGCACGTGCCAGCGCGGCGTCAATAAATACAAAATATTGTTTACGTTTTATAATTATAAAATTATTATCCTTATTTCCACTTAAACAACTAAATATTTTACTCACTTAAATTTTCAATAATTATTTTTGTTATTAATTTTCAATAATTAATGCTATTTAATCACTGTTTTAATTATGTTTATTGTCGGCCTATGAGCGATGCACACTGTGCGAATGGCGACGACTCACTGAGCGAGGTGCACAGTCTACCCTGCACTTCACTGGAACGTAGTGAGTGAGTGTTCGGGTTCGGGCGGGCGAATCTAGTACGTAGTACATATATATCGATGGTATTGATAGAATAACTCTAATATTAATTTGAATCCTCAAACATAAGAAATAACATCACTTTGTTCCTTCGTTCAATCTGATTATGGAAACTTATCTACGAGGTACAAATCTCAAATATGTGTTCGTGTTTCTATGAAAGGTATAACCTTTTTTCAGATTTAATAGTGAATATTATTTTTTTTTCTGACGATTTGTATTTGTAATCGTTTTTAACCATACCAAGTTCAAGTTAATCAGTTTAAACTTCGAACCACGTCGCGTGTGATTAAAGATCGTATTTTTTTTTTAAATCTATATGTCGAAAAACCACTTATGTTCTTTCTTAAACATTTATGAGTTTATTTCACTTTTATTTATTAAATTTGATTTAAAAGCTGCACTGTATGAAGGTATGGTTAATACTTTACTTTATTTGTATAAGCTGTTATTAATTCCCTTTTATGCGTGTAATTTGTGGACATAGCATCCTTTTTAATAAAGAGCTGTTGTGTGCCGAAATTAATAAAAACAATCTTTTTTAGTAATTCACCTTAATCTACCACAAGCTAACCTACACATGTTGCCAGAAACTGCACAAAGCTCGGTGGAAAGGTCCAACATTTTGTTTTTTAAAGTTCTACATTATTTATATTGTAGTACCTAACGGATATTTTTCAAATAAAATCAAAATATAAAATATCTACACAATAGCTCTTAGAACGTAGTCTGAACCCATCACGCTATGTTCTTGTCATTATCTCTTATTTAATTGCTAACTATAGAAAAATATTCAGAGTCAGTGGTGGATCAAAGATCCTGTCCTTAGTAAGGCGAATTAAGGATCCAGGATTGTCGTTCAATCGGGACTGGCAAGTTCCGATTCTGTTGTTATTCCTAGTTAAGTTTATATGTCTCAAGGCTGTGATTTTAAGTGATGTGATACTTATGGAATACATCAGAAGATCAAGCAAGATATTTTAAAATATAAGTAACTTCAAAATTTTTATATTAATAAAAACAAAGTATTTAATTAAAAGCTACTTGTACTTATTTCATAGCATTTTGTAATATTTAATTTGACTTTATCCTCTTTATTGCGGTAGTACAAAATTTAACAGCCGCATTAATGATTCCGCCCAAATTATAATTTCATTGTTTATAACATTCATCATAGGTATCTATGCGTGAAAACAATAGAATTTGAAACAGTAAAAACACCAATACTTGACGATATTGGTGTTTTTACTGTTTCAAATTCGTGCACTATTCTAATATCAGCGGAGGCGGCTTGAAATGTACCTAATTACCTTGTGTCTATATGGTCTCGTTCATTTTGTTAACCAAAGAAGGTGCATCAAGGTCATATTATCATTAAGGTGCCACCTGTGTGCAACTACTTTATGGGGATAGCGTGGGAGGGATGTTGCAAGTATCAATTAACCTTTATAATTTAGCAAACACTGTGGGAGCGATTCTGACGGTACACTCTCTAAACCTAAACTTAAAATTAGAGAACGAATTTTAATTTAGTTTTAGAGAATTTGGTATTCTGAAATTACGTGCTAACTAAATTTAAAACACAGTTGACAGCTATAAACAGGCATCTAAATTGAATTCACAGATTATATAGAATTATTTTACCGGAATTTACCGGTTTCTATAAAACTGTTATAAATATGTTTTTAGGGTGGTTTTGACCATTTTGACTTACTTTAGTGCCTTTATTCATTATTTATTAATGTTTTATTATATAATTAATTACTTAAAACAGTATAAAGTCATCATCATTTTTATTTGGAAATGTATAGCTCCTTGTTATAATTAATAGCTCCTTGGTGTTTCCACTTTAGAAGGGGGTTTTAAAATATTTTTTTTATCCATACTAATATATATATCGCATTTATAATGCGAAAGTAACTCTGTCTCTCTGTCTGTCTGATGGCTGTCTGTCTGATGGCTGTCTGTCTGTCTGTCCGTCTTTCACGCCAAAACTACTGAACCGATTTTGATGAAATTTGGAACGAATATAGTTTGAACCCCGGGAACGGACACAAGATACTTTTTACCGCGGTGAAATATCTCTTTCCCATGGGAAAACGCGATAGCAACAGCCAACCATTTCTGGTGTAATTTGGAAACTACTTAACCGATTTTGATAAAATTTGGTACGCATATAGTTTGGACCCCGGAAATGGACATATAATACGTTTTAATGCGGTAAAATACCTCTTTCTCGTGGGAAAACGCGATAGCAACAGCCATATCATTTATGCTGTAATTTGGTATGGGGAGGTTTTAAGACACGGGAAACGAAATTGTGATGTTTTACTGAGGGAGACATCTCTTTCCTGTGGGAAAATCGAATAAAACGCGGGCGAAGCCGCGGTCGGAAAGCTAGTATATTATATACTATAATATTCTATCATCCCGTTTGGGTCTCTTTCACCGCTTAACTCACCAAAGGTAGCTTGTACAGTCTCGGGCTCATCAACCTATACAAATCTGTCAAAATATTACAATTGATATTGAACACGGAGACCTTGGACATAGGGTGGAAATTTGACAGTTTTAGGTTGATGAGTCCGAGCCTGTACCCTTATTTATTTATTTATCTTGTTAAATAAACGGGTCTAGCCCAATTACATATTTAACACAGGTACGCTCCTATTTCCTTATGACTGTCTGTCCGTATTATCGAGATCTTTTTTTTTATGCGAAGATCGGCAGATGACCTCTTCCCGCCTAATGTTAAGCGGTGAAAGAGGTCCAAATGGGATGACAGATAGAATTCTGTTTTTTATGTTCCGTGGATAGAATAGTAGTAAACTTTGCCTGTCTTTACAACGACGAATGAAGATCATCAACAAAAACCACTCTAATCTGTGGCATCAACATCAAATCATATCCACATCTTTTTAAATTTATAACCCACACTGTCTCGGAATTATAAAAAACGCAGAAAAAATAAAGAAATAGGAAAGCAAAGAATAAAGAAGATAAAGATTTACCACGGAATAGGCTGTATGGGCTCTGCTCTTTGCCTGCTCGATACGAGCGAAGTTTAAAAAAAAAAAAAGCATCAACATCAATGTTTTTTTGTTTACCTAACCTTGGCTCTCTATTTTTAATTTAATTCCTAAGGTTAAACCAGGTTAAACTGTTATTAGTTATAATTAGTTTTAATTCTTTAATTTTCATTTCACTATAATTTTTATTGATTTGAGATTATTAATAATTATGGAACCTTATTTATTTAGCTATCTACTTAGGAAATCGGTTTTTGGAGACAAGCATTTTTTTTTAATTTTTTGGGCCTTTGTTATTGCTCCCGGTTTATATATAACTTATTCGTAGCATTAAAGTTATTATAACCTATTATTTTAACATTACAAAAACTTCGATTTTATTTATTTCTATAGATTGTACGTACGAATGTACCTTATATTTACCTTTCTAAAGATTCCAAAAGAGCTAGTACAACAATTTCGTCATCCATTTTTGCAAAAAAAAATTCAAAATATCGAAAAGTTTTATCAGATACGCTCACCAAAGTACCCACTTAAATTAGCGATGACCTCCGTAGATCCTTCCTAAATTTAGTGTGACATTTCCAATTTTAGAGAAAATTTGACATTTAGAATGCGTTTCAGAATACCAAATCAGCGCCTAAATCTAAATTGAGTAACTTAGCGACGTCAATTTTAAATTTAGAAATAGACTGTCACTGCAGAATACCAAATTGAATTTGACAGTTCTATGTCTAATTTTAGTTAGGTTTAGAGATAAGTTGGCACGCCAGAATCGGGCCCATTGTATACTTATAAACAAGTTTAGTTAATTATATTGGAGCAGTTATAATTATAAAATTATTAAATAATTTTGTGTTGTGATTTTGTTAACTTCTATCGAAATGTGAGACCCAAAATTTTATAAATACTTTTCCACTAATAGTAACCTATTTCAATGGATCACTCCGCCAGCGTGTGCTGGGCCGAGTCGAGGTCGGATGCGCAGTGGTGGCAATGTGTCGATCCCTTCCGTCCTATTCGACACAGATACTCACCGAAGCAGCCGTGCCCGGTGAGTATCTGAGTCAATCGGTAGATGACCTCCTTCTTCCCGTGGAGCCAAGCTTCGAGGTGCGGGAGCACGGCACCGACGGCCCGCAGATCCGTAATTCGAGCTGCGCACGCCAGGCCGCTACAATCCGTCGATGCCACTCCCGCTTAGGCACTTCGTGCGCGGGTTCCAGGGCGCTCCCCTGGTCGACACGCCGCGACGCATACGTCGCCGCGTACATCTCGGCCAGGATGTCGAATGGGGGGGAGCGTCCCAGAACCGTCGCCGCCTCGTACGAGATGGTACGATCCGTATGGCCATTATCCTCTGTGGGCGTAGGAGAACTCTGCAGCGGGGAGACCTCGCGCAGTCTTGCGACCACACGGGAGCCCCATACATGGCCACGGATCGCACGACGCCCTCGTATAGGCGGCGAACTCTATCCCTCGGTCCCCTGAGATTGGGCAGCAGGCGATGCAATGCGCCCGCCACCCTTTTGGCTCGGGGGACCAACCGCACGAAATGCTCCTCGAAGCTCCAGCGGCGGTCCAGGGTGAGGCCCAAGTACTTGATGTACGGCCCCACCGGGACTACCGCGTCACCCACCCGGATCCGGCAGCTGGGTGGTTCTCGGCGCCTCGGAAGGCCGTGGAACCATAGCGCCTCGGTTTTGTGAGGCGCTATTTCTAAACCCAGCCGGCGGATCGCCCGCACAACACATGCCACCCCAAGCTCGGCAAGCCTGAGCACCGGCCCGAAGTCGGCCCCAGTCGTCACGACGAGAGGAAGGCTGGTGCGAAGGACCGCGTCGTATGCGAGGATCCATAGGGGTCCCAACACCGACCCCTGCGGAACGCCGCATTCGACCCTCCTCGACGTTTCCATCCCGTCCCGTCCCATCACGCCGATCCTCTTGTCGCGCAGATAGTCCCCGACCACGGCCCGCAGGTAATGCGGGCCTAATGACCTGCCAGGGGAGGGTGCCGAAGGCGTTGACGATGTCTGACGACACCGCCAACGCCGCCACCCCCCCCCCCCCGACCGGACTCACAGGAAACGAACACGCTGGACGGCGTTCAGTGTTGATCGTCCCCGCCGGAATCCAAATTATCAGTCCGATAGGTCGGGACCCGCGCGCGACAGGTGCTCGCTGATACGAGCGGAGATAACCCTCTCGAAGAAATTCCCCGCCTCGTTCAGCAAGCAGATTGGACGGAACGAAGACGGAACGTCGGTCGCCGGTCCTTCCCTCCTTCCTGAGGAGCACCAGCCTGGCCGACTTCGACGGACAGTCGACGGGGAACACGCCCTCGCGTAGACAGCTCGTGAAGAGCTGCG
The DNA here is from genome assembly GCA_036419045.1 of Scirpophaga incertulas. Taxonomy (NCBI): domain Eukaryota; kingdom Metazoa; phylum Arthropoda; class Insecta; order Lepidoptera; family Crambidae; genus Scirpophaga; species Scirpophaga incertulas. The sequence continues at coordinate 24,649,703 of CM071627.1, read as the reverse complement.
TCAGCGAACGGCCGAACGCCCTGAGCGCCAGCGCTAGCACCTTTCCCGGGACCCCATCCGGTCCCGGGGCAGGGTTGCGCGCAGAGAGCCGCGTAACGGCCCCGGCGAGCTCGCTCTCCGTCACCCGGAGGTCGTCCGACCAAGGGCCGGGCGACGGGGCGGCGGAGGGACTGTCCCGGACCCTCGGGAAGAGCGTAACCACGGCTCTTCCCACGACGAGAAGGTCCAGCGGTCGTCGTCAGCGGAGGGACCCACGGTCGGAGCTTGCCCAGTACCATCTGGTACGGGCGTCCCCATGGGTCCCTCTCCAGTCCCCCCAGTAGCTCGCGCCAGGACCTCCGCTCCAGGCTCCGTACGAAGCTATTAAGGCCTACTACGAGGGCGGGTCAAAAAGTTCGCGGAATGAGAGGTATGGAGGGAAAGGTGACTTTTACTACCTGCATTCGTTGTGACAGTGATTAAGAGTATAAATACTAACAATAAGTTACGAGGGCAACCTGAAAAGTTTCCGGAATAGGCAAGAAGAAGACGGTATTTGTCTGGTTTTATATTTTTATTTTTCGACATAGTCTCCTCGAAGATCAATACACTTTTTCAAACGGTGCTCCAGTCTCTTCAAGCCGTCAGAAAAGTAGGATGTTTCAAGGGCTGCAAAATAAGCATCAGTAGCGGTGATGACCTCCTCATTTGAGCCAAATCTTTTTCCTGCCAGCGATTTTTTTAGGTTTGGGAATAGGAAAAAGTCGCTGGGGCTAGATCTGGTGAATATGGGGCATGAGGCAGTAATTCGTAGCGCAATTCAGTCAATTTGGACGCGACGATGCGGGATGAATGAGCCGGTGCATTATCGTGGTGAAAGAGCACTTTCTTCCGCTGCAAACGAGGCCGTTTCTCCTTCAATACTGCATCGAATCGGGTCAATAAATCGCTGTAGTATTGCCCTGTGATCGTTCTTCCCTTCTCCAGATAGTCGATGAGAATCACTCCACGGGAATCCCAAAAAATGGTCGCCATGACCTTTCCGGCCGATGGGACGGTCTTTGCCTTCTTCGGAGCCGATTCGCCCTTAAAAGTCCACTGTTTGGACTGTACCTTGGTCTCCGGAATGTAGTGGTGGATCCATGTCTCATCCACAGTTACGAAACGCATGAAGAAATTCTTTGGATTTCGTTCAATCATGGCCAGACACTCCTCGGAAATGGTCACTCGATTTCGCTTTTGCTCCGGTGTGAGCAAACGCGGTACCCATCGCGCCGAAAGCTTTTTCATACCCAAAATTTCATGCAAGATGTAGCCAACGCGTTCTTCTGAGATGCCTATAGTCTCTGCTATCTCTTTCAACTTTAATCGACGATCGGCTAATACGACATCATGAACTTTGTCGACCATTTCATCGTTGGTAGCGGTTTTTGGGCGGCCACTGCGGGGTTCGTCACTTGTGCTTGTGCGACCACGTTTGAACTCGCTCACCCAGAAACTGATGGTGGAAAATGATGGAGTAGATGCACCATGAACCTCCTGCAAAATATTGCGAATTTCCGTGGCCGTTTTCCCAGCTATCCAAAAGTGTTTTATCACCGCTCGAAATTCGATTTTATCCATTTTTATAAAACCGCCCGATTTGCTACACAAAACACGTTCGTAAACAACAACTAATGACAGTAGCTGTCTGAAAATTTGACAGCTGTCATAAAATAGATTAGGGTTGCCCGACAATATGCCAAATTTATGTTTCGCACGCCATCTCTTGCCGATTCCGGAAACTTTTCAGGTCACCCTCGTAAAAAAAATCCTATTATTTACTATTATAAAGGCGAAAGTTTGTAAGTATGGATGTTTGTTACTCTTTCACGTAAAAACTACTGAATGGATTTGAATGAAACTTTACCACAATATAGCTTATACATCAGAATAACACATAAGCTACAATTTTTGAGGTTTCTATGAGGTCGTAAAAAAAACACATTTTTTTCGCTTACATTGCAAACGCTGACTGAATCCTACAAGATAGAACAAAACAATTTACTACAGTATTGTACAATAAAAAGGTCTACAAAAAAGTCCGTGATGGTATATGTTTATCTCTTAGGAATAACCCACAAAAGGAAAAAGATCGTTAAATGTAGTTTATAGGAGCATACTGCAGTAGCTACCTATAGGCCTATGATTAGGGCTCTGCAGTGCTTAGTTACCGTATTTCTTACTTATTACTAGACTAGACGGGACGAACCTGAAGTCCACGCGAACGAAGTCGCGGGCAAAAGCTAGTAGGTCATAATTACCTGAGCTACACATCAATCAACAAGTCAATCTGAAAGAACATTTGCAACATGGAGAAAATTGAGTTTCGCGCAGTCATCAAGTTCCTTACCAAACAAGGAAAACCTCCCCAGACTATTTTGGAGGAGATTTGTTCTGTTTACGGGGACTCTTGCCCTGGTAAAACAAGTGGCACAACCTGTTTAAGCAAGATAGGGATTCGATTGAAGATGATCCGAGCCAGGGCCCGTTTAACACATTCACTGCTTACAAAATAAATAAAAAGTTAATTACTGGGTACCAAACTTTTTAAGGCGAATTTTGATTAAGTACATGTGAATGTTTGAAAATATGTATATTGTTATTATTTCAATAAAAAAACACATTTTTTTCGCTTACATTGCAAACGCTGACTGAATCCTACAAGATAGAACAAAACAATTTACTACAGTATTGTACAATAAAAAGGTCTACAAAAAAGTCCGTGATGGTATATGTTTATCTCTTAGGAATAACCCACAAAAGGAAAAAGATCGTTAAATGTAGTTTATAGGAGCATACTGCAGTAGCTACCTATAGGCCTATGATTAGGGCTCTGCAGTGCTTAGTTACCGTATTTCTTACTTATTACTAGACTAGACGGGACGAACCTGAAGTCCACGCGAACGAAGTCGCGGGCAAAAGCTAGTAGGTCATAATTACCTGAGCTACACATCAATCAACAAGTCAATCTGAAAGAACATTTGCAACATGGAGAAAATTGAGTTTCGCGCAGTCATCAAGTTCCTTACCAAACAAGGAAAACCTCCCCAGACTATTTTGGAGGAGATTTGTTCTGTTTACGGGGACTCTTGCCCTGGTAAAACAAGTGGCACAACCTGTTTAAGCAAGATAGGGATTCGATTGAAGATGATCCGAGGCCAGGGCCCGTTTAACACATTCACTGCTTACAAAATAAATAAAAAGTAATTACTGGGTACCAAACTTTTTAAGGCGAATTTTGATTAAGTACATGTGAATGTTTGAAAATATGTATATTGTTATTATTTCAATAAAAAAACACATTTTTCGGAAGCGAGTGGTCAGCACTCTGATCAATTTACTGAGTACTTACTACAAAATGAACGAGACGCTGGCTCGTATCCGAGTGGGAGGCGTCGCTAGCTATGGCCCCGCCCCACTCGGACCCGAGTGGGGAGCAGGATTGTGTTAAAATTAGTGATGAAACGGATATCCGGTAACTATCCGGTATCCGGCCTATCCGGCCTATTTTCACTATCCGGCCGGATACCGGATAGTAGGGCACTATCCGGCCGAATACCGAATACTAGATGTTTCCCGCGATACCGTTCGCGCTGAGTGCTTTACGCCCTAAACTCGTCTATATCGCGCTTTTCTGTGGGAATACAAAAGTTTTTAAGCCTATCTATATTGTTTCTCGTTGTCTAATCTATCTCTGTATCAAATTTCAGCAAAATCAGTTCTTTAGTTTAGGCGTGAGAGAGTAGCAGACAAACAGACTGAATTTATAATATTAGTAACGGATTATTTTGCACATACACACACATATATGAAACGCGATAAGCGGCCGAATATCCGGTGGCCGGATATCCGGCGCTCCGGCCTCGTAGTTAGCCGAATATCCGGTATCCGGTATCCGGCCAAATCACTATCCGTTTCATCTCTAGTTAAAATCCTCTGATATTTTTCTGCAGGCCATACCTACTTTTATCAATTAAAAATTCTAACTGCTGTATCTTTATACATTCTCAAAATAGGAAAGCATATAAAGAGAAATTACAATTAATTTATAGAGACAAAATATACTAACTTACCCGTTAAATACTAGACATCTACATTGTTCTAGATATAACATCTACAACTGCATGGTTCCAGTAAAAATGATGTGCAATGAACACTAAGAAGTTTATAAATTAGCACAATACATCATGTTTATCCTATATGAATTAATATAAATTCATATAGGATAAACTTAATATAAATATTTGTTATAAAGGGGGTAACCCTTATATTATTACCCTTATATAAGAATGTACTATGCTTAATTTGCTATGCCTCACTCGCCTTATGTCATTACTGACAACACCCAAGAATCAGACTTTTCTTGAAGTATTGATGTAGATGGTCCAATAATTTCCCAAACACTGGCTAGCCGAGTAGCATTCCTATTTTAAAACCTGATATTTTAGTTCCGGGTAAAAATAAGTGAACATCTTTCAATGTAGAGCTTTCAACCTTCACAAGAGTTAGGAGTTAAGCGCGATTCGACTACATGATTTTCGGTAATTTAAGTATCACTTGGGAAACCACTACGTAGCTATGAATTGTTTCGGCGATATTATATCGCCCAGTTTCATATTCCGCTGAAACCGCATCAGTCTCGAATTTTGGTTGGAGATTAGAACTCGAGACCGACACAAGGTGGACTGACATTAAAATATTTTTGTAGTAACTAACACTTTAATGTATTAATAGTCTATGTGGTACCAGTGGACATACTGAAACAGGGCTCGGTTTTCTACGGAATCGAAGGCTTCCTCATAGTCCACAAATTCTAACCATAATGTAGCCTTTTAAGAATCCAACTTGTTCAAATGGTTCAAAACACTGGAAATCGTCAAATCTGAGTATGAAACAAATTGTGGACTTTTAAAAACAGCATATAAACATGAATCAGAAGGGAGATATATCTGTTGTTTTTCAGCTGAATATTGTTCCCTGTGCCTTTAAGCATTTTGCCTCGGAGTATGATTATGTTGAAGAATATATGAAATGCACTGGTAAACTTGTAGAATATGTATATACTTATATATATATATATATATATATACATTCCCAGACACATCTATCAGCCCACCTAGTATTCTAAGTTTCGAATGTCCTTGGCAAATATAAATGTTAGATGGAGCAATAAGTTTTTATTCAGTTTTGAAGCTGATTTAATGGTCAACTCTTTGATGTCTTTTTTAATTTCGAATTATAAAAATTACTTGAGTAATGTATTATGAATAACTTGTCACTTGATAAATTGGACACATTTTTGGGATACTACTCCATCACTTTGGGCAAAAACAGGTCAATCTTGTTCACTGCTTTTATAGGAATAGTAACCCAGAATGTGAATATGATATTGTGAGAGGGGTCTCTCCTGCAAGAGAAGTAATAAACAAGTAAATAAAAAACTACTTAAAAATATTCAGGAAGCTCTTTTAATATGGCACTACTTAAAAGTACCTAAGTATAAGCATTATAATTAACAAAAGTACATACATTTATTTCATAAAATGCACCTTATTGATTAATGGGCTTTATCTACATAATATAGCAGAATATTTTATTATGACAAAGTTCATTCACTTATATTGTTTTATTGATGTATTGCATTTTATTGAAATTTAGAAATTAAATCTTTTGAGATCTATCTTCAATGGATGTAATGGTGGGTTATGAAATTAAATAGATAAAGCACAGATTTGAATGTTAAACAAATCTATTTTACCTAATTTTCCAGTATTTATTTATCTGGAATTTAAGTTGTACAAGAGATACTGCATTTCAGATTAAGATTTTCATCCATATTATAACAATCCAATTGCAGTGTGAAATAACTATCCATTAGTATCATGGATGATAACTAAATACAATAAGAAGCTAGACTTTCTGAAACATGTAAATAAGCAGTATCTCAAAAACTACCCAATGTAAAATGTGAATTTTGATTCAATCGCAATGCATTCCATGAACTAAGAAATATGGCTTTAAGTTATGGCTGACATTATAAAATGTTATATAATTAAGTCTATAATGTTAATGGCTAATTTAACAAGTCTTAACATAGAAAGACTATGCACCTATTTAATATTCACTCAAACTAAAGACAGAATCTAAACACAGATCAACATATTTTTTGATTGTCATGTCAAAATCTCATTTAATTTGATGTCCAGTGATTTAAATATAAACTACTATTTTAATGCTCAGTTACAACCAAATGATGAGCAACACTTACTTATTATTGATTTTCTTAATACATCTAGAGGCACTTGCTACAGACTAATTTAGCTCCTTAATTATGAAATTAACAACTTAATATTATTCACTTATTAAATTCATGATTAAACATATTTTAAATCATAATAGTATTGGTAGAAACAGTAGTAAAAGCGAGAAAACAGCCTAATACTAAGTAAAACATTTACAAAGTAAAATAGCATATTACAAGTAAAAGTAGTTCACTTAGAATAAGTTTGAGTTTTATGACTATACCTAATACATTTAATGTATCTTTAAGATACATATATAAAAAGCAAAATAGTTGCAAAATTGAATAATTTGTTTGTAATGTGTATATATTGTTGAGTATTTACCCATAAATGCACATGGAATAAAAATTTACTATTCCAATATTATTTTACACATCAGCTGTGAGAGGAATGTAGTGTTGTATAGTATGTTGATTTCTTCTTTCATATCTATTGAACCATAGTATCACACACGCACACAGAACCAGCCAATAGGCACAACACTTGAGATGAAGAGATATCATCCTTACACTTACCCTAGCCATGTTAATTCTAATTTTGTAGATTCACACAAAATGTAAAATTCAACAGTATCACAAACTATATAGTCTATATTTCGATCCATATGCATATATATTTATTATAATAATGTATAATTGAATGAGTATCTAAATATTAGGATATGGCAACTTAACAACAACTTATTGTCTAATGGAATATACTAGTTTTGATTATGCCAAAGGCAGGCTTGGCCATGCCAGGGTGTACACCCGCTCATCATTGTATTGTCATAGAAGAACATGTTTAGGAAGCAAATCACTTAATTTGAATAATATACAAAAACTTTGTGGTGAATCTATATATATATGTATATCTGGAGGTCTTTGAAACATTGTCTGATATAGCTTGAAATCACAACTTTTTACAAATAGCTTTTTCTTCACTGTATAATTGTAGGGCTACATATGAAACCAATACATCTGTGCTAACACTGCTATTTACCCTGAGCTATATAATAAATATTTTAGAAACACTAGTTGCCAAACATTAATCAGATTAAAATAATTTAAGGACGGTTTTGCCTATGTTTTGTATATGTGCTGTTTAACTATATATATTTTTACAAAAGCAGTTATCTAAACCTTTTGGATATGTGTTCAATCACAATGAAGTTCTGCAGTCGAGTCACAGATTTCCAGCTTTTATATCACAAGAATCCTATAAATCAAAATTTCCAAACATAATCTGATACAAAAAAAAATTGAAATGTTATGACAGCGACCGCTCAGGCAAGACGGCCATATGCTCATATGAATGGTCAACCTGGCAATGTTACGTTTGCAGCCAGTGAAACATGAGGCTGTGAACTGTAGGGTAGTCAAGCTCTGCATTGGGAGAACTAAGAAATTCTTTGAGACTGAGAGTAGCATTGTCCCCAAGTGGCAATTCTTTCAATTCAGGAGCAGATTGCGCTGAGTTATCGTCTGAGGCACAGTCAGAGGAAGTTACTCGCCACTTATCGTCATAGTTGAGATCACAGAGCGTTGGCGGCTCATCTCCATCGCTGAGCTCATCTTCTAGAAAAAATGTGCGCGTCTTACCGCGGCCAGTGGAACTGTCACCGTCGCTGGCATCACGAGTTGCGCTGCCACTTTCGTGTTGCCGTCGAGCATTTTTCAGTGCTCGATATCTACGAGAGCGCTCCCTTTGCAAACGCCGTTTTCTTTCGTCGGCACGTTCCAGTTCTTCTGGTGACTTTTTCATAGAATTCTTGCCAAAAAAATATCTCATGAAAGACTCATCGCAATTTCGTTTTGACAGATAACTAGCCATAAGCTTATAATAGTACTGATTATCCATAACTTTATTATTAGTGGTAGTATTTATCTTTGTGTAATTTTATACATTTATGTACAAAACAAGACTTTCCAGAAATTGCGAAATAAATAAAACATAATTTAGAACAAATACATTGACATGACAGAAGATGACGCAAACTCGTCATCACCAATGTTGCCTGTTCAAAACTTTCTGATTTCTTAGTCTTTAGCTTATGTGTGCGGTATAAGTAAAACAATGCAAAGGAGACGTTTCTTTTTGGGCCCCATTTTTTATTATTTTTCTACACTTACAGTGTGATGTTTTTCTGATAGATCTCCCCTTCAAGACAAAGTTTCCAAAAAGAAATAAAAAAGAAAAACCTGTGAAGTCTCGAATATTGGTTTGTTTCATAAAGTTTTTTTTATATTTATAGGATTTAATGAAGGCGTCAAGTAATTTATATTATTTTCCCGAAATCATTAATAAATTCTGATAGTAAATATATGCTCTTACTGCAAACTTATTCCTGAAAATGAAACTGTAGATGCTGGCTGTATTGGGTAGTTCCTTTGTATTTTTATTAAATAATGAGAGTTACCTCCTGTCATCGTAAAGTCATTGTCAGTGTGACAGTGACATCCTTCTATTTTGGTAGTGGCGGTCATTGACCTTAGATACATATGGACCGGTTGTACCTTCAAAATTACCGTGACTACCTACACACAAATTTTGTGTTTTCGCACACTGTTTAATACCACATGAAACCATGATGAAAAAGCTTCTGGCAAAACGTTCAAACAACAAACACTTTGTCTCTTGGGTTATTTCACACAAAAATTACAAAACAGAGAAAAACACCGGCTGACAGCAAATCTACCACATAACTCGTCGCATAAAATGGCGGCACCGGTCATGGGACAGAAAATCAGTGACGTCACAAAAAAGAGTTGTCAAAATTCAGACGTCTTTTACACGGAGTTAAACGTAAGTAGAAAAGAGATAAAGGGCATTATGACATTTCCGTGTCGATTTAATATTCATATGTATAATGAATTGTTGCTATAGACAAATAGAGCGTTTCCATAAGTTCATATCTCAATGGTGGCGGTAAAGCTTTTGACATCGGTCATGTCACTCATTGTGACATTTTCTTTTTGGTTGTTGTCAATTTCGTCCAAAGGGACAGGCTCTTTCTTTTTGGTTTCATTCTCCCATTCCAGGAAAGCAAAGGGTACCAAGCCCATACAGCCATTTCTTTAGATTTGCATCTTCTTTGTCAAATCCAGATCAAGGCCGAAGCCAATTCTTTTCTTTTTCCATTTTTAGTATATTTTCTCGCAATAAACATTTCTGAGCATATCAAACGCTCTCCCTCATGAACGAATAACACTCGTCGAATCTCTTCTTAGTTTAATGCTGAATTCATCATCAATCTTTACGTGCTTCATATTTGTCATGATAGACTAATCTGTGGTCATGTTCCAGTCACAGAACAATATGTTGTGAATATGTTCCAGTTCACTTAATATCGTAGATAGAGAATAGAGGTAGATAAGACATCAGCATATTCTGGCACAACCCCATACAGTGTGATGTGCATTTAAATCACCAGCAAATATCATCGGTTTAGGTATACTTTTTAGCAGATTCACAAAGTTAGATTTAGTGAATGCTGGTGTAGAGGACTATAAAAGCTAGCAACACACAGAAACTTATTGTATAGTTGGATTTTTATAACTAAATTTTGTATTGAGCTGTCAAAAAACGTATCAACCTTTTGAAAATGTAGTATACATTATGTATAATAATAGCTACACCATTGTGATCATTAACAGAGTCGTTTCTCACAACTGTATAACCTTTTATTTCAAATTTTATATGGGGTTTTAACCAGGTCTCTGATATTAATGCAATGTGTATTTGGGGATCACTAAGAAATTTTTTTAAATCGTTTTGTTTCGTACAACACTTTGTGCATTCCACTGCATAAACTTAATACTATTTGGAGCGATTTTTTTTTGAGGTTATGAAGTAAAATAAAATAATCTTAGCAAATCTCATTATATTGAACATCTAGTAATATTAAGCTTTTTTTACTTTGAAAAGTCATTTGTAGAATATCAATAATATTTTGAGAGTTTATAGCCATATTTTCTGTTTTATTTAATGTTATAATTTTAAGTAAACATTCTGTGATAGAGTTCAAAAACTTTTTGTCTGTAATTATCTTATTTATAATATCTTGAGGTGATTGTTTCAAAGGAGGGAAATTATTATCATTTAATACAGTATTATAGGGATGTTGAATAAATTTATTTTTGTTTTCTATATTTTTTTGCTGTTTTATTGGGCATTTACCTGATATGGCGATGTGATTACCTTTACAGTGAGTATATACTGCTTTATCTACACTGATGATGCATGTTTTGTAAGAATAACTGTCACTGCAAATTGAGCATCTCTCAGCATTTTTACAGATTTTGGCTAAATGCCAGAGACAGCGAAAATATTGTTTGACGGGAGGTACATACGATAAAACCGGAAGCCTCCACATCTTCAAAAATACAAAATCTGGAAGTGAAGTAAAACTGGCGAATGTCATGGCGACAGTCTGTGTGGGCTGTAAAGAAACCGTATCATTAGTTCGTATACGCTTCATTATGAGTCGAACACTAATATTTTTTTTGTATTTAGCGATAAAGCTTTAAATATGCTTTTATTAGACATATCTACAGGAACTGACGTGATGACTCCCGTCAATTCAGTAGATGAAGCCGGTATGGAAGCAGCTATGTCCTGATCTTTAAGAAAAGAAGTATTGTCAAGAAACGCATTGGCTAAGTTTGGTTTGTCAAAAACAACACCAATTTTAAATTTATAAACTTTTTTAAGTATTTTATCCCCTTAATAAGTCTCTGAAAACATCCACTGAGACTGAGCATCTTGCGAGTTCCGATTGGTTTTTGATCATCATTGCTATTTATAAATACTACATATTCATATCCAGAGACACTGTCCTCAGGATATCGACGGTTGTACTCGGTTACCATGTAGGGCTTGTATTTGTTGCAATCCTGTTCTATAGTTTGTATTTTCATCATCAGGAGGTTTATCCTTTTCCTTTCACTTACGCTTCGACATTTTGATTTGGCGGCAAAGTACCAAAATCAAAAAACTTATATAATACTAATATATACAAGAAAATGCCTAACAGATTATACAATTAATTTAAATCAACTACAATTATACAAAAAGTGCCACTAAAAGCACTATATTTATTAAGAAAAATATTAAAATTATTCGGAATGAAAAAATACCGTCCTTCCGAGTTTGATTTCCCGCGCTCTCTCCTCATTGTGACAATCAAAATCGAAGTTGCCAATATAAAAAATTTTTGGGTTGCTGTTTTATTGATCTTAAATTCAAAACCTTTTCTTTTTTCACAATATTTCGCAGGTTTTAAAAAAATATCTTCTTACGGGTAAAGGTTGCTTAATTTTTGTTCTTTCCACAAAATGTTATTTTATTACAGGCTGAGAGGGGCCCAGCCGTGAGCGTCAAAATCCAGTGGACATGTCCCCTTTTTAAAATTTAGCACGATCAAAATTTTGAACCAAATTTGTTACAATTGTACCACGAAGCAAACAATTGTACCTATAACGGCAAGAGAGTAATCGCACGTTGTATTTGGCACTCCACTTTGACGTCAAAGTGTAGTGCCACTCTGAAGGCACTACTCAGAGGCAGGTAAATCGCACCCCAAAAATTTGTACTAAATTTGTTCAGGTATATACTCAATTTTCAAAGCAATTGTATGTGCCAAAAGAAAGTTATGCTATTGAAACCTTGGTCCCGCCATTTTGACGATTCGTGTATTCGCTAAATATGAATGAAAATTAAAACAACTCGTGAAAATTTTATAGTGGAGATTTTGTACCGAATATGTACTACAACTGGGGAAAGTTCCAAATTAAAATTCTAAGTTCAACAAAAGTTATAAGGCATTCGTCGTTACAGCATATTTATATAGGTTGGATAGGTGTATGCAGTAATGAAACAGTGAATATATTTTTCATCAATGGAATCTCAAATCATACGACGTGATTTATATTTAGGTAGTGCAATCATCACCTGTTTTTTATTTACGTTTTTAGACAATGATCACAAATTAAAGAAACTGTTAGTTTAAACCGCATATACCACACTTTTTTACCTGAATGATAAATCTCCAATCGCCAGATATGATAAGTCCTCATGTATTAGGTGTCAGAATTTTGGTCGCTTTGCAGCTAGCTACATTTGATCTATGATATCACGAAGATGCAGGCAATGTTTCATTACCAGCCCACGCCCAATAAAATTAAACAACAATAAACAACAAATAACTATTTTATATTACAAGATAACCTAACATACATTGTTTGATTTGATACCCTCGTTTAGTACAATGGAAGTGAGTCAAACAAAACAAAAATCTTTATCTTATAAATTATACTATACCTTATAAACTTAGTCAGAACAATAAGAAAAAAATTAAATTAACAAAGATGTTTCTATTCTATCTTTTTGTTTGTCTATACAGGTGTGAATGACTGTCTAATATTATTAAACTTAACAATATAAAACAAGAAATAATTTCTTATAAAAAGACCTAAACTGATTTGTTGAATCACAAGAGAAGTAGAATCACATATCTAAAACACACAAACCCTTCCAAAAAATATCAGTTACCATCAGATTGCAATTATTTTTGCGCATATACTAAACAATTTGGCACAACGTACGTTGGACTATTCGTAACTTTGGTTTTCAAGTCATCGTAGCATTCCCACTTGTCAGAGATATGCCGAAAAACATGTGCTCCATAATGTCCGATCCCAGTGAGTAAAGGAGCAACAATTAATTCTATAACCGATACTAAAAAGTAGCATTTTCCTTTTAAATAAATTCGTTTTGGAATTTTGAAAAATTTTTTTTTGTTTAAATCAGTAATTTCAAAAAAAATTATCGATGATAATGAGTAGAATAAAGTTTTGATTCCATTGCAACCTAATACAGTGCATGACACCATTTTATCCTGAATCATTTCGTCTGCAGCTTTATTGAGTGAAGTTATACCAGTGCTTAAAATTTTTAAATCCAAAGGTATATAAATCCTATAAATCTTATTGATGATAAGTTAATTGAACACTGTTCATTCGTACAGCCTCTTGATTCCTCTGCACTATATAAAATATTAGACATAACATGTTCAACAATGTATGCTATATTACACTCGCAATGAATTTGAGTTTCATTTTCACCGACTATTTCAATTTTGAAATTAGATTTTAATAAATTAAGCCTATCTTATAAATAATGTCCGGAGTAGCATCTTTACATGTTATTTTTTTTATAAAGCTGAAGTAATCATTATTGATATGATATATATGCTGTTTAAATATATAATTCTCTGAATAAGCTACAGCCAATGCCTGAGACATCGAATCGAAGGCACAGGTATTTAACACTGTAACAGTACCAATACTTCGTAACAAATTGCCATTTAATAATAGGAATACTTTCTTTGATGGTGCTTTTATTATGCGTTTTTTATTTCCGTTTCCTCGCTAATTTTCAATTAATGAGGGATTTTCATCTAAAATTGAATCTGTATTTGAATTACTCTTCACTGTATTTGAATGTGCTCGTTTAATAGTAGATTTTGTTTTGTTGTCTGTTCCAAAACATAAATCACTAGAAGCTAATTTTATCTCACCTGAAATATATTCATAATGTTTGGTGATGAATTCATCTATTCTTAGCCTATGCGATTTAGTTTTAAGATCGCAGAGAAGTGTCTTGATATTTTTGAAATAGCTTTCTACATTAGATGACGTAGGAGTGTTTATTTTGCTACCGTAAAAATTTTTCATCACGTTGGTCCAAAGAGGCACTTGCTTAATCAATCTTACCAAACTATTAATCAGCGAAGGTAAGTAGTATAAGTTTTCAGTATAATTAAAATTTTCAGAAGAGAGATCATCAATAATTTTTTCTTTATATATATGATTTTTTAACCAGTCAACTCTGATATCCTTAGTTTTTTGTAAATCTGCCTCGATTTGATATTGATTAGGGGAATATATATTTTTAGAAATATTTTCCTCTTCTATATCTTCTTGTTCAGTTTTCAGTTGAGATTTAGTTTCATTTTCAAAATTAGAAACACATTCATGATCATTGTAATGAAACAAAGATTTTAATCGCAATCTCGCTTCTTCACTTCTTGACATTTTTCCATCTTGGTCATTACCAGATAGCTTTGCTAAACACAGTGTGGCCATATCTTTTGCAATCTGTTTCACAACTTCAAACTTTTCACATGATTTCATGTTTTTAAAGCAATTAACGTAAAAGTGTTTTACTCTGATGTCACAATTTTTGAAATGTGTCAATTCTTATATAAGTTTCGGGAATGACAACGTCTTTTTGATCCGACAATATACTAAATGAGACTTCTAAATATTCGTTTGTTGTGCTACAACGTGTAAAAGCTTTCACACAAGCTCCGATTAGAGCAGAAGAGTCGTCACATATAACTTCTGCTGGTACTGGTTTATTTTTAACCCACTGATACAACCAATCAGTTATTGTATCTAAGGTATGACTTTCTGATATCATCTGGAATAAAGGTACGCTTGTATGTCCCTCAAACGTTTTTAACACACACACATATAAAAACAAATGTTTTGTTAAGTAAATTTTAGGAAAAGGACCAAAGCTCTTGAAAATACTCCCCGTAGCATCAATACTTATTACCGCGCGCTTGGCGCTGTGAAGGTATTGGCTATAGTATTGCTCTTGATCAGGAGACCAATAATGCACGAAAAAATTTGGATGCAGTGATAACAATCTTATAAACTTATTAAAGGGTGGAGATTGAGCCATTAACCATAAGGACATTGTTGGATTAGAGTCACAGTATAAAGCCTTTCTTCCTTCATACTTAATTTGACGAAGACTTCCTAGTTTCGGCAAGATGGGTGCTTCAACGTCATTACTTTCCATTATAGTATGAGCTAACGAATTGCGTAAAGAGACAGCAGAACTCGATGTGAGATCTTTTCTCAATTCCTTTCTTTTAATAGATGACAGTTTAATTTTTCGTTGTATTTTATGAATAAAGTTATTTTTTTGTTTTTTTATCGAAGCCAATTAATAAGAATTTTGACAGAAGCTTGGCATTCCTTACATTGTCCAAAACAGTAGATACATTCGTTTTCTTTGATTGAATATGAATGGAAATGCCAAGTACATGGCTTTTTGGATACTTTCCATAACTCCTCTCTCAATAGCCCTGCCCATTCTTGACTAGGTAAACACATTTTCTTGCGATATTTTGATGTTGTAAAGCTAGGACAGCTTCTCCTATAATATTTAACGATTGGCTGAATTTTGCTTCAAGTGTAAATGTCTAAGTGAAAATTAAATTGTTCACAATCTTCAGCCAATGCTTCAGCATCGAGGTCACTACTTTCTATATTTTTTATTTCCTTGACATCATAATCACTATCCGTTGTTACAGACTCGTGTACGCCAAAAAAATAATTAAAATTCCTTTTCGCCGACAAAAATAAACATTTTGGGGTCATTTTAAAACATAGTTGTCTGCTTATGTCAGAAAAAACTTTGTCATTCGATGATGGCATGCCATGTCTAAAACTAGCTTCATTACTTTCAAATACCTTTTTCTGGTCTTCCAACGGTACTATACTTTTTCTTCCTCTTTGTGTTTTTGTCGTCATTGTTAATCAACAGCGTCACTACTGCCAATACAATAAGAAACACTACATATAATATTGGTTTTAACAGACAAAATAACTTTAGTTGTCCACTTGAGATGTGGTCGTATAATTCATCACAATTCTGCCTCTAAATAAATATGATTTAAAATCGAACGATGGCTCACGTACTAATTTAATAATATATTTAAAATTAATTAAGACACGGATGTAATCCAGTTATCTTGGAACAGCAAAGAGCAACAAATGGACATTTTTTAAAATTTTGGCGTAGAATAACTGACACATATCAAAAATTATTCAAAAATATATAAGGCGACTATCCAAGGAGTTCAGCACAACTATTTTTGCATTATTTTACAGATGGTTGTATAAATTAATAAGATTAAGAAACGGAAATAAGTAAATCAAAATGAATGAATAAATTAATCGAATAAAGAATATTATTTTTGAATATATAATTTAAATTCAAATGTGGTTACTTGGTGTTCTTTAACTATTTTTGTACTCAGTTTGCGTAAATAGGATAGCAAGATGTAAAAACTTTAGTTATATCATTAGGTATCGAATATACTGACGTATAGATCGTCAGACAGCTAGGAAATGCGTTACCAATTTTGAATTATCAATGTGTGCATTAAATAGTCATGCACCCTCGCATTTTTAATAAATATCGATAATTTTATGATTTTTAGATGGGGAAAAATGTTTCAATAGATATACCTGCATTAATGGGCAATGTAATACAAATCTATTATTGTTAACCATAGGATTTATTTAATCAAATTAAAATTAATTTTGCTTGTGTACCTAAAATACAATTTTTATTTGTCAACATGTGTCGAAACAAATGTTTACAAATATTATATTTACAAACAATAATGACAAAATATTAATTATCTATTATATTAATTGCTTTTGCGGTGCTTTTGCCTAGTATGTGACGAACCCTTAAGTGATTTTAGTCGTGATTTGGAGGTTTTGCTTATACAAAATTGTAATATTTTTTTTTTCTTTTTAGTTGGTTTTTAAAGGCAGTTCCTTTTTTGTTTATCGTGCCAAGTTTTAAAATAAAAAATAAAAGAAAATAAAATAACATCTATCGATAACATCGGCACTCATAAGAACCATATTTACGTTACTAAGAATTAACTCGGGGCTAGTTATTATGGATGATTCATTTCTGCATAATTGTATCCATTTCGAAGTTCACGACGAATGCCTTATAACTTTTGTTGAACTTAGAATTTTAATTTGGAACTTTCCCCAGTTGTAGTACATATTCGCTACAAAATCTCCACTATAAATTTTTCACGAGTTGTTTTAATTTTCATTCATATTTAGCGAATACACGAATCGTAAAAATGGCGGGACCAAGGTTTCAATAGCATAACTTTCTTTTGGCACATACAATTGCTTTGAAAATTGAGTATATACCTGAACAAATTTAGTACAAATTTTTGGGGTGCGATTTACCTGCCTCTGAGTAGTGCCTTCAGAGTGGCACTACACTTTGACGTCAAAGTGGAGTGCCAAATACAACGTGCGATTACTCTCTTGCCGTTATAGGTACAATTGTTTGCTTCGTGGTACAATTGGAACAAATTTGGTTCAACATTTTGATCGTGCTAAATTTTAAAAAGGGGGCATGTCCACTGGATATTGACGCTCACGGCCCAGCCCCCATACAAAAATGGAACATCCCTTTTTTGCATTAAAAAGGTACAAATATTGCAATTTCTCCAGTCTATGAATGATTTCATTTGTTTTATGGTTTTAAAATGTCATATATATATGTATTTCCATTACGTCGATTTTGATCCGAATGCGCCTTGGGCATGTAGCTACTCCTGACCGCTTAGCTAAATATGGTATAATTAACGATCCAACATGTGAATGCGGTGAGATTGAGGCAGATATAAACCATATTTTCCAAGAACCTATCCTCACATTATTATTCTATTTCAACAATATTTAAACACAATATCTTTTATTTTTCTTTCAGCATATTAGTACCTATCTACCTACCTATCCAACCGCTATTCTATTCCTATCCGATCTAACTTACCTTTTTATTTTCATAAATCGTTTCCTGCTTTTAATTAAAATCGTACAAACTCCTAATCCTACCTTAATACACCAAAATCGAGTCGTCGCACCTCAGCATAATCTACAAAACAAACTCGCATATGGCAACACCAGCCATCACGCCACAGATAAAGGAGAAGAAGCAGATATATGTATTTACAAGTCTTAATATTATAAATATATGGTTTAGCGTTTGTTACATAGTTTAAATGAATATATTTTGATCCACAAAAGTAAAATGCGTTTACTTTAACATGAGGTTTAATGTTATATATGAATATTGTTGTGTAAAAATATTAAATATGGAACAAAAATGTTATGAACTTCGATTCGACAATATTTGTGTTAGAGGTTGGAATTTTGTCTATGATTAGAGGAAAGTAATTTTCGCAGTTTCCGCATTTGTCAAAATTACCAGAAATGCTTCAAGATGATGACATTTTATTATATGTCACACACTTGACGCATTACACAAGGATGTTATGGAGAGGTTTAAGGATCTTTTAAATTTTCAAATTCCTCAATGGATAATAAATCTGTACAATACCACAGCCATAGAAGAAGGCAATGTAATAATGCAAGAAGAGTTGATTACCATCAGCCAAGACGAAGAGCTTAAGCAGAAGTTTAACCAAGGTTATCAGAAGTTCTAGTTGCAACGTTACATTGAAATACAGTATCCAACATTGCGGAACATTGCTGAAAAATACCTTAAAGCATTGCTAATTCTCACTCTGTCTTCCTTTATTGACTTAAGTTAGAATGAAAAATAAGACTGTAGCAGCTGTATTAAGTTTGCGGACCATTATGAATACACGGGGTTGATCTTAAACGTAGGTATTTGGCCATGGGGTCTGAGGTTCATTTTGGAAAAGGGGTCACTTGTTCAAAATAGTTCCGACGATCCCTGATCCCCTAGAATAGAAAGACGTACATATATTACAGATATATAAATATTTTTGATAGAAATATATATTAACAAACATGACTAGGGTACAAATTTATCACACAAAGATCTGCCCCCTCTTAAAGCATCAGATGCAAGCGAAATCTTTGCAAAGCATCTTATTTCTAAATAAGATCTATCAAGAAAAGGTTAATGGTGCTTTCACCAAAGTAAAAAGGGAATAACAACGCGATACTAAACGTTTCCTATGGCATCACTGCAATATAATCATTCCTGTAGAACCTAAACAATGTCTACAGTGTAGACTACAGGCATGACATAATAGAGAATCATTGCATAGCTATGTCACCAACATGTACGACGACAACGATTCGTAACGGGTTGGATGTACTCACCATAGATAAGTTTGGCGAATTTAAAATATGTGGTTAGAAATCGAAGCATATTACGTTCGAGTCTTTCTTTGACTCGATAAATACGTTCGACAAATCCCAATTCTGAAGTGAGACCATTTAATTGGTATGTAAGTGTCCTTAGTTTTAAATGAAATCTATTCATTTACAGTTTTGATTTCAAAACTGGTAAACGAGTGATCAACACTAGTAAAGATATTAATTACTAAACTTATTCTGCATCATGAGTTTGTGAATATCATTTTTCTTGCGTTATTTGTTATATGTCAACATCTTTTATTATTTCATATTTTTGTCAATTTATTTAATATTAAAAAAAAATGTAATCATAATAAATATAAAAATGATAAGCTTATTGGCTGCAGAATTCTTGGCATGCAGCGTCAGCTAGAAGACGGCTATGCGGTCACGCGGCACGGCACTCAGCCCGTCGTCCCAGGTGAGCATGGCACTGAATGTGAGATATAGAGCTAGCGCTGAGAGTAGGTGCCAGAGGTCATGGCGGTCGTAGAAGTGCAACACTAAGCAATCGTGGTTGAGCAGCCGCGATCGTGCGGGCGCCTCGGCCCAGGAGGAGGAGCCGGAGGTGAACAACCACAGCGCGGGTCCCCAGGCCGCCGCCGCCGCGCCCGTCAGCGCCCACGAGTACCACCGCGGGCGCTCTCCGTGCGTCAGCTTCATGCTCACGTAGAATACCATGTACAGCAGAGTATTGCCCAATAGCACGAAAAGCAGGTGCGACGCAAAATCCGCGCTCTGGCTGAACAAGCTGCTCCCACAGATAAAACACCCATATTACAAAATAATGAAATAACGCTCTCAGCTATGACATTTCTTCATGTAATCAACTTCAAACGAAACTAAAAAAGAGAAAAGTGATATAGATGCTGACCGGGTAACGGTTACCACTTACTATCAGTTGAGCCACCTGCTCGTCTGTTACCAAAAGCAATAAAAAAATCTAATCAAAAATCTTTATTCAACCATAACCTATTTTATTTATTAGTGATATGAATAAAATAGGTTATGGTTCTCCCCCAAGGCCTCCCCAAAATATTTCCACACCGGTCAGTCCTGCGCTGCTAGCATTCAGTGCTTTATTATGATCTTCACGAAATCGTCTGCGCATCTTGTGTATAATTGATATCACGAAGGTTAATTTAATATATATTTTCTATTTAATTTGGAGTAATTCTCACAAAGAAAGTAAACAAATATTATGTTACAAAAAGTTTCGTTTTTGTTTTACCATATTATTTGCAAAAATATATTTTTCAACACCATTGCTCGTAATTGGTATGTAACTACAAAAATTTTAGTTTCACAATGTATCATATTACCAACTTATAATATCTTTCGAATTTCAAATTCGATTACCGCTCAGTTTGGTAATCAAAAGTTAATAGTTTCTTAAAGAAAAGTCACGCTTTTATTTATAACAAAAAAAAAAATAGGAACCAAAGAGAATTTATTTGCATAATGCTGAAATATTTTTGTAAATTAAATAAGTTTGGCGTTTAGAAACAGTCTGTTTAAAGATATACAATTATAAAAACCTTATTTAAAATTACAACTATTAAATAGAAGTCATACATAAATATCAAAAGAATATATTTATTTTGTAAAAATTATAAATTTGCTGTTTTGGCTGTTTAAGCCTCGGTACCTTAGTCTTTCGCGCACAAAGCCGTCAATGAAAAAGTAAACGCGCCATTTTTCAATTTTCAGTACTATTTTGCAAGTAGATCGTTTGCATTGTTTCTTTTGTTAGGATTTTTATATCAAAAATGTCATCAAGCGATGAAATTGATTGTACGAATGAAATAATAACGAATATTTCAGAAATAACTGGCGGTGAAGGTGGAACTCCAACGTATAATTATTATAATACAATTAGTTTCACAAATTGTTTTTCAAAATAAAATTTTATTGACCTATAAAGTTTGTATTGATTACTCGCAATGGTGTTGAAAAACGTCGTATAATTTACCATAAAATTATTTAGCTATGCGATATTATTTTATATGTATATTTTTAAAATATACATCGCTGGTTATACTTATAGGTGAGTACTGTTAATATTAGAACCTTACATGTGAAATTGGCGTTTTGAATGGGAGGAATATAAAGTTTCTTTTTTCAATTATATTAATTAATCAAAGCATACTTTGAACTATGGACTTTTGCCATCTCATAGGTAGTTTTATCCCTTTACTAAAAAAAAAACACGGGGTTGCCTTAGTGTTTTTCTAACGCCCTAAGATCCCCCTAGCGGCGATTTTTGTCGTTAACTTTTTCTAAAACTTATATATTCGTGATCAGCTCGTCAAGGAGAACAATACTATTGAAAATTTGGAGTCGACTGCCGCTCGCCAAACTGCCATATAATAATCTGTTAGCGCTAGGTCCGATAGCATGTACGGCGGATGTCGCAGACATTGCAATTGTATCTAATATGACATAATGCAGTGTGTGGTCTTGCGTTCACTAGAGCGATTGACCAATTTAGATTGTTTAGCATTTAGTTCTTCCTTCAAGGTTTGCACTTGCTGACAATAGATAGCTGCTGTAATCGTTGAGGGCAGGATTTGGCTCGGTCTCCAAGGTTCAGCTATTGCGACGAGCTCTTCTGATTATCGTATAGTTTTAATTCTTCATTTTTCACTTTGTTCTCCGGCCGTCTACGGGTTTGGTTCTGAAGGTCGAAATATCCTGAACGAAAGCGTTGAAACCAAAATCGTACCGTGATTTCAATTGGAGCACTAGCGTGTAACGTGGTTTTTTACACACGGTTCACAATTTACCTATAAATGCTTAATCTTTCACTGCATCTTGTAACAATCTTAAGGCAATCAATTTAAAATGGGCACATTAAATTAGTACTGACAGACAGGGGAAGGCCAGGGTAGACCCTTACAGCGAATTACAGTGTATTACAAGCGTCGTACACATCATTAATCCTTCGAGCTGTTTCTGCAGCTCTGGTGCCACGGTAAAAGTCGTACTATAGTCCAACAAATTTAATAGGTTCATTTTGACATTTCAGGATTGTCATAGCGCAGTAACCTTGTACTGACATAAAACATAGATTTCGAAAAATCATATATGAAATATTGAACAATCATGAAATTATTTGTTCGCAATTAAAATGATTACCAATGATTACAAACAAAAAATTCATACAAATTACAAATAATTAATATTAACCAAAAAATCAAAAACTATGTTTATTTATTTTTTATAAAAATTAATACTGACGGTATTACAAGGTCAGTATTAATTTTTAGGAGTACTTCTGTCCCCCCCTTTCGAGATCCTGGCCGACATGTACGCGGTGATATAGTACGCACCGCGGTATGTCGGTCGGGGGGCGACGGGGGGAGTCCCCCGGCATCAGCGCACGGAATGCACAGACGGGAGTAGCACCGACGGGCCGAGAGGGCCTGGCGTGCGCAGCTAGAGCGTGGGGGCTGCGTGCGTCAGCGCGCCGTCGTCGGTGCGATACTCCCGCACTTCGAAGCTTGGCTCTGCGGGAGGGCGGAAGTCACCTACCGCTTGACTCAGATACTCACCGGACATGGTTGTTTCGGTGAGTATCTGAGTCGAATAGGGAGGGAGGACACGACACGATGCCACCATTGCGCATCCGCGACCTCGACTCGGCCCAGCACACGCTGGCGGAGTGCCCTGCTTGGGACTCCGAACGCCGAGTCTTGGTCGAAGAGATCGGGCAAGATCTGTCTTCGCCAACGTTGATTGCGGCAATGCTGGCGGATGAGGGAGGTTGGACGGCTGTGGCCTCCTTCTGTGAAGCGGTGATGCTCCAGAAGGAGGCCGCTGAGCGGGATCGGGAGATGGCCGATTGAAGGCTATGCAGCACGTCAAAACACCAAGTCACCATTCTCACAGAATATCTGAATATCCAACAATGGTTGGAGGAAGCAGACACATACGTCAAAAAGAGAGACGGCCAAAGTCTGACGAAGACAAAGCAAACTTTCATGAAAGATTTCGATACAGATACCGGTTATGATAAGGATAACTTTATAGAAAATTTAATTAATAATTAATGTCAATGAAAATATATTTGTATTTGGTTTTAATTTACTTTTCCTGCATATATACTTTTAGAAAGAATAATAAATTAATAGTCCCTTAAATTTCATAATTTAAAATAAAATAACATTTTTTTTACATAAATAAAGTGTTTATTGTAAGCCGCGACTTTCCAATACTAATCCTTATTCTACAATGAATATTCAATTTTATTTTATTTATAACTAATCAAATCGAATTACTTGTATCGATTACCGATTCCAAAGAATAGATATCGATATAACTTTATAATCGGTATCGATTTTTTCGTTTACAATATTAAGCCAGTTTATTTGACAGCTATCATAATGAACCTATTAAATTTGTTGGACTATAGTAAATATACCGATATTTCATGATTTCCAGTGTGCCGTAATAAGCGACGCCAAAGAAAAAAATAACGAGGAAAAAACAAATGAATGACCATTTTAAAACTTCAAATGTATCAGCTAATTGAATTTTTAGAATTTGGAATTCTTAACCAAAGAGAAGATATTCAGTTTAAAATGGTCAGTACGACAAAACGCTAATTTCATATATAAGGACCTAATATATAGTTAGCCTTCAAAACTCATACTCATTGTCGTTATTTCCGTATAATTTGACTCGCACAATTTCTATAATTGAGTATGCCTAACATTATGAAACAGTAACAAAAGAAGTAGAGGTGTTTGTGCCTTTATGATAAATATGTTATTTATAAATATAGACTTAAAACTATTTCATCGATTAAAGTGCAAGTTAAGCGGCTACATTTGATCTAATTCAAAATATGGGCGATAGCTTTTCCAACCGTGTTTATATGTAAGTAAGTACTAAATAAGTCGGGGTATTAAACTGTTATAGATATAATAGATTTCTACGTAGATTTCTAAATTGCTACCCCTAACAAATACACATACAGATTTACACACGCACCCGTAGAGCGCGAATGCCCAATTGAGCGCGTTGGCGACGACCAACAGCGCCAGGCGCGCAGCGTACAGCGGCCGCGGCACCTCCAGGCGCGTAAGCGCCCGCGCCGCCGCCTGAAGCGTTTGCTTTCCTGAATAAAACAATGAGAACTAGAGTGTAAATATGGTCACAAAGCAAAAGGTAAATCCATTTCTTAAATACCATCATGTTCATGTATTCAGCTGCACACTGCTCGTAGGATTGACGCCCGTTGCGGCGAAGATGTCTTCGAATGGAAGGCATATACCGAGAAATACAGCGTTCATGGGCCTCCCATTAAGTAGATCGACGATTTGGTTAAGTCCCAGGAAGGCGCTGGGTAATATAGTCCCACAGTGGGCGTCTCTCGACTCAAATAATGATGAAAATACTGTTATTTTTATGCCATGATTGAATGTGAAAAATTATTAAATTTTTTATGTAAAATTAATTGTATCTTGAGTTTAAAACTCAACTATTTACAAACCATTTTAGAAAAATGTTAAATCTATCGAGAATGGCTAGGACTCTGAGGCCGAGTAAACCAAACTTCTTGAAACCATACAGAAATTTATCTGTGATCTCTAGTTACTGATGTTATGGTAATTATTAAATAATAATGGCTTATTCAACGGATAGGTTTAATGTTATAGAATAGTACGACATACGACATTTGATGATCAATTATCATTTCAATCGATAAAACAGATTCATACCAAACCGGAACTGTTCCAGATAGTAGATACGCAGCGACAGCAGCAGCACCGAGAATATGTGCAGAGCCGTGAATGCGCCCCAGAACAGCGCACCACTGCCCAGAACACCCCACACAACTGTACATTGATACACTTTATTCTAAATATACACAATCGATTTTTTAAACACGTATATATGCAAACAAATAGATAAAAACAATAGTTAACCTGCAGATTAAAGTGTACAACAATTATGCGTCATGTTGTTGACGCGGCTCATGCGTTCCAAATGATTGAATATCAAAATATTATCAGTGTATTTCGATATTCGATCATTTGGAATTCGATATTTCGTAGGTAACCCCAACGATTCACCCAACCTGCTTCATGTCCGTTCTTAAATCTAAGCACTAGTTGTAAATTGTCTTGCTTTTAAATTCACATTAAATATTAGAGCAGAAGTATTTAGTGTTCACAACCGTGATTTAAAGAATATTCCGCCATTGTGCTACACTGACACAATACGCGCCCGCTCGGTCGAACATTCGCGAAGGAAATGGACGAGGTGAGCCGAGTCCTGCGTATATAAAAACGAAACAACTACTCGAAAGTTGTCAAATAACACTAATTTATTTGCTAAGCGAACAATCTTAAATTTTGTTAGTTTTGAATATTGTTCATCCAGCATCGTAATAAATAAACATGACAACAACTTTAGCTTTGTTACAGATTATTTTGTCATACTATAAACACTAAAGTTAATATTCGAACAACAGTCGCGGTTGCTGTCTTAACAACGTTAATAAACATTGTTACTTTGGTTCAGATTTCCGAAGCCACAGGAACAATAAATCTCTAACAAAAAAAAAATTGCAGAGGGCACTATGAGACCTTTGTTATTGTGTGTCAAGTATTTTGTTGCAGTTACTGTAATTATTCAACAAAGCTTTTATGGACACTTTGTTAGCCATTTTTTTTCTCAGTGTAGAATACTTGAGGTTCAATGGAACGTGGGTTGTAGTGTTTCTGAAATGTTTGTATCAAGGATTCCCATCTATATACCAAAGGAATTTCTCAGTATAGTTACCACATCTATAATAAAAATTAAAATGATTAGTCTATCTAACAGATCTAACTACTGGTCTACTCTATCATCTTAAAAGTTGTTGTCTCAGCAAATCAGGAATAAAAATCAGGAATGCTCAGTCCCGATTTCAAAAAGGCCTGTCCTTGATGTTTTTATTTTTCTTGCAAATTTAGATCCTTTCTTACATTGATTCACCCTTCATTTAAATTCTTTATCATTGTATATCCTACAATCATATTAACCTTTAATATCTGTTTTGGGATTTGCTTGTTAACATTGCTTTATGTATGTTAATATAGACAGAGAATAGGGTACCATATTTCATTTGTCTTGTATGTTATAATATAATCAAAACACGTAGAATGTACAGACGAAAGACGACTGACATAAGACACTTATAGGCAAATATAAATTTGCCCAGTTGATAGGGGACGAGCTAGACGAACATATTTGAACCAAATAGTAATATACTGAAGTAGTAATGACAGTAAGTATTAATGAAAGTCGAAAATATAGTGAAGTATGTATGGATCGCATATTATGTATAATCACCGCTTTCTCTATCCGGCCCTTGATCTATCCGCAAGGTTCTCATCATGAGGGTTGGAAATATCGACGAGCATTGCACGGCTTTGGATCGGCGACCACCACAATATAAGGTTTATTGCAAACAATAGTCCTAGTCCGTGATGATAGAGCGATCCTATCAGAGCAACGCACGCTCATTTCTAAAAACTGGCGCTGGTATGTGTCTATAGTAAAATATCTCAAGCTCGACAGGGCTGTATCGAAGGGCAAGTTGCTGATGGATGAGCCTGGCTACTAGGTGGCGTCTGTGCAAATACTTGTTTTTGGAAAGATGAGAAAAACCAGAGATAATATATCTGTGTGACTCTCCGGGACGGCGGCGTGTCTGTCTTCAGGATATATTTCCTGTAATTGTTCATCATTACTTTGTCTGCAATTGTACAGACAAAACCCTCGGTATCCTCAAAGAAGTCACCGAAGCGCAGCTAGTTCACCAACGTAAGAAGGTCTACATCAGGGTCCGTTAAGACCCCACAAAACCATCTGTGTCCTTCGATACTACCCAATGATTTAGTAAGAGTTAAGTCCAACTGCCACAATATCACGATGCATCCCACACGTTTTTAAGGAAGTAGTTCCGGAGGCTGTACATTTCACGTTTGTGGTGGTTTTTGGCATTTAGAAAGCCTCTACCACCACACTTCCGCGGAATGTACAGTTGTAGCGTTTTATTTTATGATATTTAAGAAAAAAAAAATTCCCAGCTAAGATCAGGGTGTGGGTATAATCCTTATCGGAATCGAACCGACCTGGTGATATATGTAGATATTTAGAATTAATGATATGGGCGCCTCCACATAGATACAAACAGACCTTCAAATGGTTAGGTGATAAAATTAAACAAAGAAGTTTATATATGAAAGTTTATAATTAAAATTTTATATTAAAACATTTAAACACAAAAAAAAAAAAATATATATATAATCGTCCACAAATCACTAGGCACGGTATTTTGCACACATTACAGTTTTATAAGTTCACTCGTTGAGCTGAGCCATCCTCCATACGTCACCCAAGGTGAATGTCACAAAAAAATTAATCCTCCCAAAATACGGTGGTTCACACACGCAATACGGTAAAAATGGTAAGAGGTCACCTTTTAAGTTGAGATTCCATCGGTGATGGCAGGGATTTCCGTTGATTAACAAGACAAACTACATCACCGCATGGCTGGGTGCATGAAGTCACGTTGGGATGAAACGGCACAAACGCCCTATATTTGAGATGATTCCGAGGTATACCGTGAACCCTACAACAATGAATAAAACATAAAATTCCTATCCCACGAACACGTGGGGAAATCTTTAAAGTTGAACAAAAGAAGAAAATACAACTCACCATTATCTGGGATTGCTGGACGAAACTAATTAGGCATTAAGCCGATATTTAAAAGAATATTAAAAAGAAAACATATTAAGAAAGAAAAAAAAACTAATTCGTTTTCACGGAGGCCTAAAGCGGCACCTCCGCCAGGAGAGGAACGCCGAAAAGACCCATCTTTCGCGTCCTCCTCGCCGACGTCAAATGACAGCCAATCAATCGCAACCTTCGTCTCAACCAATTCTTGGTTGGGGTAACCGGTCAGGACACTGTCCTCTACGGTGGGATCCTACGCCACCCGTAACGACGGGTGGGTCTTTGGGTTAGGCCGTTTTTAGGCCTTGTGGCTTCTTGTCTTCACCTTCATAGGTGAGGGACTTCTGTGGCTTCATTGTATATTTAATCGCTTTCTTCTATTGACAGGATGTCACTCGGCAGCATCCTTCGCCTGCCTTCCGGGGGCCTGGCGTGCTGCGGTGCTAGGTCCCGTATGAGGGGATGCGCTGACTTAGCAGCCTTCTCGTACATGGTACGGGCGAGCCTGATGGAGTACTCCCGGATGGTGCTCATCTTGAGGTCTCTATGTAAGACGCTGTTCCGAACATATCGTGGGGCCTTCGCTATTGTTCGGAGTGCCAGTGCCTGTTGGGCCTCCAGTCGCTTTTGGGCTCTTCTGTTAATGTAAGCCATCCACGCCGGACCAGCGTATGTGATGCGGGTGCGTACGTACATCTTGTACACCATGAGTTTCTGGCGGAGCGGCAGGTTGGAGTCGAGGATCGGTCTTAAGATAATTCTGGCCGCTCTCGCTCTGTTCACTGTGGCATCTGTTTGGTGACTCAACTTCAGGCGCCGGTCGATGGTTACTCCGAGGTAGGTAACCTTGTCCGACCAAGGCACCTGAGTGTTCAGGAAGGTAAGGCCGGGTGTGGTGTTCCTCGCCCCGCTCAGAACAATGGCCTGTGTTTTGGCCACATTCACAACCAGTCTCCATTTATTCAGCCAGTCAGGTAGGATGTCCAGTTGGCGTTGGATCCTGGAGATAGCAAATTTGGGCTTCATGGAGGCCGAGAAGAAGGCGGCATCGTCCGCGTAGAGGGCCAGCTCTACTCCAGGGGTTCAATTCAAATTCAAATTCAAAATCATTTATTCAGTCTGGGCTGTTACAAGCACTTGTGAATGTCGAAAAAGCTACGCCATCGGTTCGCAATCTACGGCGGGAGACCTTGTACTGAGAAGAACCGGCAAGAAACTCAGCAAGGGCTGTTTTTTTTTCCCTGTATTAAATAGATACAGAGTCGTCAATTGGAAAATGACTTCAATATTGATAATTCATGAAGTCACTTTCCATTACATAGTATAATTAATAAAAAAATATTTAGAAAACATGCCTATATTAGGAATGCCGTGTCATACAGTTTTAAAAGAATATATTAAAGTTAAATTAAAATTATAATAAATACGAGTAGTACCCAGTATAGCAAAGAGCAGACTTATCTCCGCTGGCAGCACCCGTTCACGAGCATGACGCATGAACCAGCCATCGCTTCGCTCAACCATGTTTTAGGGAACGTAACGACCCGCCTCACACGACACTGCCGAAGAGATTTTAATGAGAGTATGACTACCCTAAGCCACAGAAGGATACAAATTACCAAAAACAGGTACCCGTGTAAATTAGCACAACTAAAAAAAAAAAATCAACCGCAGGACACGCGCATACAATCATTTAAAAACTAGCAATAATGTATTATAACAAGTAACAAAAGGTTATTATAATAGGTACAGTTAAATATACATGTTATTATGTTACACAGTTACCTAAGAATTTATTAACAATTTGTTTATTTCAACGAGCGAGGGTTTTTTAGTCCCAGACACTTCGATCATCCAAGTAATCCTGGACTCGATAATATCTCTTTCATCAAAGTTTTTTTTACTCGAGTTTTAAGTTTATTAAAAGGTAGATTAACAATACTGTGTGGTAACTTGTTATAAAAAGTTATACATTTCCCCAAGAATGAGTTTTGTGTTTTACGTAATCTAAAATTTGGAACAGCAAGCTTATTTTTATTTCTTGTATTTAATTTATGAACATCGCTATTCTTAATGAAATTATTGTAATATTTGTGTACATAGATTATATTTTCATAGATGTACTGCCCCGCCAATGTTAAAATGTTAATTTCTTTAAACTTATCCCTAAGGGAATCCCTTAGTCTTAAATGGGCTATTTGACAATGCGAAAAATAAAGTGTCAATTATTGTTAACAGTATAAATTAAGAGTTAAAAAATAATTATTTATTAACGTAAGTTGAAAATAATGATTAATTTATTTTAAAATCCGTAAATAAAAATTGCATTTTTTAAACGTTTGTCACGTGACACAAAACGCTCCTGATTGGTCGAATTTATCATGACGTCACTTGCTTGTAAACTTCGTTTGCCTACTTGTGTGTTGTGTTGTAGTAGTTTATCTCCGTTTATCTCCGTTATCTTTAATATGCATTATTGTTTTGTTTTTTTTTTGTTATTTTATTTTACATTTTCAACCAACCATGGACAACGATTTTGTAAAAGCAGACAGCAGAAACCTGCCGCAAGTCGACGCAATCATGGTCGGATTATTTTTCAAAAATAATTCTGACTTTTATGCTTCGGAGCTAAAAAATGTAAAAACAGCAAATACTCGTAAGTATAATTACACTTTACTGGTAACTTAAATTATATCATAAGAAAGTGAAATAATATGAACTTCCACAAGAACTTATATAGGTTATAAATAATTAAGTTTGTTTGGCACAATTTCGAGAACATAAACGATAATTTGTTCACGTTACGTCGGTTATTGAATGTCTTCACATTGTTTAACAAGTTCCATTCTTTGCCGTTTGACAAATGCAGATCGGGAAGTACCAGCATCACACATTCTTTTAATGCGATCTGGCTGGCAATGAAATTTAGAAGGCAGAACTTTATCTTTTAAAATTATTTTGACTGAAACCCATTTTGTACTGATAATAATTTTCCATGTTATTTTCCATCTGTAACGAACAAACAAGTTTTAATCGGGATCTTTTAGTGTACTGCATATTAAAATCATAGGACACTGTAGCTACAAATTTTAACAAATATTATGGAACAGCGGAAATATTCGAAGTGAGTTGCAAGAGACATTCTGTTAAAAACATTAGAGGTATTAATAACCATTTTGAATGTAATTAATTATTACAAAATATAAATATTAAGTTTACTTACATCGAAATGATCTTCACAAAAGAAAAATATTTGTACTATTCGCTATGTCATTATGATCCCTCCGAGAAGTTGCAACCACTTTCGGCGCACTTCGATATTCTTTGGAACACTTACAAATAGTTTTTCCGGAGTTTTTAACGACGTATTTGTACATTTTGGAACTGCACACCATTTGTAACTCATTTTGTTACATAAATCACTGATAAAAAGTAAATCCAATCGCACTTTCGTTTTTTGTTTACAACAAACAAATATATATGCCAGTTGTCACAGATCAGAATACAGGCAAGTGACGTCACCGACCTCATTGCAGCGCCATATTGTCAAAAGTAGCGTTTTGGCACACTATTTAAATATTGAATTTTAATTCGATGTTTTTCAGCTAATATATACCAGAATTAAAAATAACAACTTTTACTGGGTTCCTTAGACTCTATTGCATAATATAAAATGGATTTTAAAAACTTGTCAAATAGCCTATTATATATAGCTCTAATTGCTCTTTTCTGTAGTATAAAAATACTTTCAATGGTGGCAGCTGATCCCCATAACAAAATGCCATAAGACATTACACTATGAAAATAACTAAAGTAAACTGACCTTGCTGTTTCAACATCAGCTAGAAGCCTTATTTTTTTAACAGCATACGCAGCTGAGCTAAGTCTGCTTGACAGAGCATCAATTTAAGTTTAGTTTATCAATTAGTTTATTTATCAATTTAAGGTTGTAGGGATGTCGTTGATGTAGTGGGAGTACAGGTATGGGTCCAGGCAGCTGCCTTGCGGCACGCCCGCCCTGACAGCCAAGACTCGAAATAGCCAATAAATAGCCGCGGAGGGATCACCATAGATCAAGCCGTCCCGTTCCGAATTGGAAGTATCACCGAGTGAAGAAAAGGCGGAATTGTCCAACAAGGAGAAAGAAACGAAAACTTCTTTTAATAAACCAAAACAAAAGAATTTGTTTGAAGTAAACACCTAATAGATAACGTTATGAAAATATGTTAAGGTTTACTATTACAGTCCATGGCTTCACCCTATCAAATCTCTACAACCATAGATCTGTATATTGAAATTTAAGTTTTAAATTACAACCCCAACTAAAACTCCTATCACAGACTCAACACCATCTGTATGCTGATTAAATGAATACAGAAACTAAATGTTTTGTCCCTATGTCCATCTTGTTATAAGTAAAATTTATGGAATATAAATTAAGACAAAAAAATTGCACTTATGCTGAGGCTGTACAGGTTCCGATCCCTTCACTCTTACTTCCACTTAAAAAGGTTAACAAAAAAAAAAAAATATCTGTCACAAAATCCTAATAGGACATGTAAACAAGAATTAAATTTGTAAATTAATAATGAAATTAAAAGTATTTTGATGATTAAATTGTGCTGAAAGCATAAGTAAAAAATAACACGTTACATAGTTTCATAACAGACAAGCGTGGGTGGGCATGCAATGTGTTGTGACTGTGAGTCGTGGGCGGACTCTCCTATCCAAGGCGCTTAGCTCAGTTTGAGTCCATCTAATTATGCCAAAGGAGTAAACTAATAAAGGCATCATCCAGTCTTTAAATGCCAGTATTTAAGCGGAAAGTAGAGGGCAAAAGAAGCGCGTCTTCACCGATTATTTGATATCCTTCACCGATATGCCCAAAGTCGCTGACATACCGAGATACTTGTATCTATCAACTTTGGAAAATGTCTGAGTGTCATTATCTCCGAATGTTGTAATTTCGGTGAATTTAAAACTTTCCTCCGCTGTACATGCAATTTGTCTACATCGATCTCCATACTTATATAGAGTTACTGAAAATCTGTGTGATTTTAAACCCTTATTATTAATAATAATAAATTGCAAAAATAGCTATTGACATTATTATTTTTATTTGTACTTTTGTGTGAGGCAGCCATGTCTTGTGTAGAAAGAATAGTTACCTACATAATACACGTACTCACCTAGCGCCATGAGAGCGGCGAGCACAGCGAAGGTGGCGTGCGCACGCGCGTTTACGTCAGGATGTCTCGCCGCGTACAGTCGCACCATACTCAGTACCGCCAGCACGTACATAAACGACGTGTCTGCGTAAATTTATACCTCAGCTTCCTTAACATACGAACTGGGTGGCAAAAAATACAGCCACCCACCAATGTACGATAAGCGAGTGTAACTTTAAGAGACCAATGCTTATAACATGTCTAAAGATTTCTCTTGCATATAACATTACTTAAGTAGCATTTTTCACACAAATATAGAATTAAATGAACAAATAACATTCACAAGCTGAAAAGTACGTAATCAAATAAATTTCAACAATAACTATTAAAATTAGTAATATAATACCTTTAATACTCAGATGCTCTATCACTCGAAATATTATGTTGCCACATATGGTGGTAGGGGAAAACAAATTGGACGATTAATTGACAGTTATGCACACCGATTTAACTTGGCCTCACCGAACTGAAAATTGAGCCCATTTGGGCACACGTGGTAGGCAGCGGAGAGTAGAGCCACCACCATCATCCCAAGCCCCAGTGCTGACAGTAGTCCGTAGTGCGCGGGCAACCCGTACGCCTGACACCAAACATAGTTACAACATACAAAAAAGCTCTAGGACTCCATTACACCCAAAAATGAGTGACAATAATGCCGAATATGTAAGGAAACAGCACGTGTATACACATACATATAGGCTAATTTGCTATTGCACCAGTTTTATATTCTGTTTATAAACTCTTTATATGTAGTGTATCGTATGTCTTAAGTCAATAACACCCAATAGAGTTTATTTGTTTATACAATACTTGCTATAACAAATACTGCAGTAAATATTTAGATAAATGAAATTTTAGCTATTGCACGCGTCTCTATTTTCCCATTTTATTTATTTATATCTTTTTGCTGCTCTCTTATATGCAATATAATAATTGTCTTATGTGTAATAAAACAAATTTTACAACCAATTTTAAACAACTGAAACTTGAAGAATGCTCAATAGATGCAATCAATATTTCTTATTATTTTAAACGTGCCCGTGCTGTTTCGAAATTTTAAATTCTATTCACGAATTAAATAACAGTGAGTAAAAGAAATTGTTGGACAGTTGCAACAGTTGAATGGCAAAGTATTTGTAATTAATTTGTTATAATTAATGGTCAACATTAAACTCTCTAATATCTAACACCTATAGCAGCAGCTTCGTACCATACTTAATATACAGCTTATACTGTATAACAGTAGTGTAGACCAGCAATAAGAAGTGACGACTAAGCTCAAGAATTGTGTGCTCGTATAAAAGCAGACTTATACTACTCGTATGTGCGCTGTGGCTTGGGGCGGGTGACAGTTGTCTGTATGTCGTGATACAGACTAGGGATACTTTTGACAAGGAATGTAACGTTTTTATCGCTGACTGCGAGTATTCGCAGCTTAAATCTGGTTCTCCTTAATATTGTTATAAAAATTAGTTTAAAACGCAAATTATTATTTTATTGGTATTTATGATGAGTTTCCGTTATCGCGGGTGTGCTAATGCGTAGTTTCTAGGGATTAAACATTTATCAAGTATGGTGAAGTGAATGCGATATTTCAAACCTACTTATAAAATTATAACTGATATAGAATTAAAATAAAATTAATAAATAATGTGTATAAACTTGTCAATATAAATATTTTCTTTGTACTTGTATAAGAGTAGCAAATTTTATTTGGCGCATCGGCACGACTACTATTTTAAAGTGCGTGAGATGCTGTCAATAAGCACTCTTAAGCACCGTTTAAACGGCGCGCAAACACGCGAGCCGAGCCTGGCTCCGCTCGTGGTTCGCCGCACACGCGCTGTGTAAACAACTGCGCTCGCGCGGCTCGGCAAAGTTCGCACGATCCATCACTTGTCGGTTTTTTCGACACAGATCAAAGGCGCGCGCGCCATCTGCGGCTCGGCTTGTGTTAATACGCGCCGTCTAAACAGATAACACAGAGCGCGCGACGAAGGAAGACCTATTTTGTTTTTTTTAGCGAAGTTTTTAATTGGGGATTGATTTTGTACGAGATGGAGTGGAGCAACGAGAAGATTCAACTCTTCATTGAATTGTACGAAGAGGAACCGGCCATATGGAACCCAAAAGACCACCACCGTCTTTTTCGTCTTTCTTTTGTTTTCAAATATTCACCACAGAGCAAAATAATAGCAGCTACTGCAGCAAGGCGTTTTCTTTTATCCATATTGAAGAACGAACAAGCGGACAGCTCGGTTCAACAGCGCGATGTGTAGCGGCGTTGCCACAGACGGCTCGACTGGCGTAGGATCGTACTACACCGCGTCGTTTAAACGAGCAGGCTTGCGTCCGTATTTAGCCGAGCCGCATCTCCACGGACGGCTCGGCTCGCGAAGGATCGGGCTAGCCCGCGTCGTTTAATCGTACCTTTACATGTGCCTAGCGCCTTGTATGTGTCACCTATTTCGATTTCATTATCCGTTTTCATTGTCTTTCATTTTTTATAGTTTGTTGTTTAATTTGTTAAAGTTTGTTGTTACTACCATGCCTACGTATATAAAGAAAAATGTTTTGTATAGTCATGCTAAGGAGCTTGTTGTTCGCCTCCTTACTTTGAACAAGAACTACAAAATTGAATCGAATTTTGGAACGATTAGCCGAAGCATTTGAGCATACGAGATTTGAGCATAGTTATCTTTTAGGATGGAACGTGGCTTAACGTGAACCACACAGTGGGTAAAAGATGGAACGACGACGCGACGATCATGTACCAAAGTGCCGGAGCGAAAATTATTTGTCAAGTTAGTGCAAGTGGATTCGTCCCTAATTGTTTGCTGGCTTTTAAGTCTAATAAAACTACGGAGTATCATGAGGAGATGAACCACGAAAAGTTTAAATATTGGTTCATCGGTATATTAAATAATTTCAAAGAGCCTATGACCATAATAGTAGACAACCCATCCTACCATGTGCTTCAAGTTAGTAAGCCCCCAAACCAATCCAACCGCAAAAGCCAGTTGGTGAAGTGGATATGGCAAAAACGGAGTTACAGCAAATATAAAAATGTTAAAGGCGGAGCTTATTACCTTAGTCCGGCGTCATAAACCACCAGATCAATATTTAGCAAATCACAGTACAAAATAGTATTAAACTTTTTTTTTATTTTATTTATATATGTATCAGTCAACAGGCTTACTAATTACAACTAATCAACAAATTTACTAATTATTACTTATCCATCAACATAGAATTTAAATTGAACAAATGCTTTGAGTGAAAGAAATTAGAATTAAATAAACAATTTTTTAACACAAGAGTCAATATTTGGCAAATCACAGTACAAAATAATATTAAACTTTATCTATGTTGGCTGCTGTGCGATCGACTTTCAAAAATAGGAATCCGTGACCTCAAAGTCATCGCCGACTATTTAGTCAGCGGTGATTTCGATGTCGCATACCTTTTTTTTTTTCCCCTGAGGAAAATGCATTAAATTGCATACCCCGGCTGTGGCGAGCCGTCGGTTATGTGGGGCTCTCCTCCCCAGAAGGGGGAGGCCTACCCACTAAAAACCTCAGGGATGGCCTTCCTCAGGCATGTAGGGAGCCCCCGGGAACATCAAGCCACTTCCGGGAACCCCCAGCCTCCGCTCCCCTGCCTAGAGGGGAGCCCTCCTCGGGGGAGGCTACACTACCTCCCCCGGTCTCCTCCACCGACGACGCCCCCCGGCTACGGAAGGGGCGTGGTCCATCCCGGGTCGCCGTAGCAGTCGCGACTTCCTCGCGCCCGCCGGCGACCCGCGGCGGCGCCGCAGCTGTGCTACCGAACCCGGCGCCGCCTTCTTCGAGCGGGATCGGCCATCTCCCGACCCCGCTCGGCGGCCTCCTTCTGGAGCATCACCGCTTCACAGAAGGAGGCCACAGCCGTCCAACCTCCCTTGTCCGCCAGCATTGCCGCAATCAATGCCGGCGGAGACAGATCTCGCCCGATCTCTGCGACCAAGACTCGGCGCTCGGAGGCCCACGCGGGGCACTCCGCCAGCGTGTGCTGGGCCGAATCGAGGTCGGATGCGGAGTGGTGACAATGTGTCGATCCCTCCCGTCCTATTTGACACAGATACTCACCGAAGCAGCCGTGCCCGGTGAGTATCTGAGTCAATCGGTAGGTGACCTCCTCCTTCCCGTGGAGCCAAGCTTCGAGGTGCGGGAGTACGGCACCGACGGCCCGCTGGCGCGCGCAGATCCGTAATTCGAGCTGCGCACGCCAGGCCGCCACAATCCGTCGGTGCCACTCCCGCTTAGGCATATCGTGCGCGGGTTCCAGGGCGCTCCCCCCATCGCCCACCCGATCGACACGCCGCGACGCATACGTCGCCGCGTACATGTCGGCCAGGATCTCGAATGGGGGGGGGGGAGCGTTCCAGAACCGTCGCCGCCTCGTACGAGATTGTACGGTAGCCTCGCACGATCCGTATGACCATTATCCGCTGCAGGCTCCGTAGCAGAGCTCTGCAGCGGGGGGACCTCGCGCAGTCTTGCGACCACATGGGAGCCCCATACATGGCCACGGATCGCACGACGCCCTCGTACAGGCGGCGAACTTCATCCCTCGGTCCCCCGAGATTGGGCAGCAGGCGATGCATTGCGCTCGCCACCATTTGGCTCGGGGGACCAACCGCACGAAATGCTCCTCGAAGCTCCAGCGGCGGTCCAGGGTGAGGCCCAGGTACTTAATGTACGGCCCCACCGGGACCACCGCGTCACCCACCCGGATCCGGCAGCTGGGTGGTTCCCGGCGCCTCGGAAGGCCGTGGAACCATAGCGCCTCGGTTTTGTGAGGCGCTATTTGTAAACACAGCTGGCGGTCGATGTCGCATACCTAATTCAAAAATAGGTGTCCTGCATGTCTTATAAAGACGCGTGATCGCAAGTGACATAATAATATTTATTTGTATTAATTTTATTCAATAGAAGTATAAAGTACCTACCTATCTGAAAATGATGCGACACTACATATTTTTAAGGGAAAAATTAATATTGTTTGCCTTCCAAAATTAAGAAATTGCACATGTGTTCAAGAGATTTGTGTTAAACTTACGGGGTAACCTATCACGTAACATTAAAGGGTAATAATATCTTACAGCGATAATAAAAGGTGTGTACCGGATGTCTAGGGCAGCGGCGGCGCCTGGCGCGGCGGCGACGTACTTGCAGCATGAAGAGGGCTCCCAAGAGCAGGTAGCCAGCGTTGGACACTATGTGGTTAAAGTCGGCTATCACACCAGCTGGGTGAGCGCAGAGGAAGTTGTAGTAGCACACGTCCAGCCAACCCGACGCATTGGATACCTAACCGCCATCGAAGCCCATTTGAATTACTTCCATATTGTATTGTTTAGACATACACCACCGCAATGAACAACTGTACTTTCTCTTCGACAACTGTTATCAAATTACGATTTGTACAATAGAAAAAAAAATTATATAAAAAGAATAATTTATCATTATCATATCATGTTCACATCGATAAGTTTGCGCTGCTAGCAGCTCAGGCCTTCCTGCAATTCTTACCAAATCATCGCAATACTTTGTGGGAGGCCTACCAATACTGCTATTCCCCGTATATACCTGCCATTCGAGGATATTGCCACGCCAACAACTGTATACCATAAAACGCGAGCAATATGTTCTGTCTATTGCCGGTTCACAATTTTTTGGGCTATATCAGTGACCCTTCTGACTCGATCTGACAGAAAAATTTCGAGTATAGCCCTCTCCATAGCCCTTTTAACCAAAAGGCAACGTTAGCGGCCTTTCTGTTACCACTAACTCAACTTTAGTACTCAACTAAACCTAAACATCAGTTGCATCATGGGCATAATGTAACAAACGCTTACAGTAGCCAGCAGTGAGGTAGTTTTTACAAACACTCACCAATTGAAACGCAAATACTAGCTGCAGCACGGGCAAAGCGTAGAACACTGCTACGGTAGCCAGTGCTGTGAGGTAGCGGTCAGCTCGCGCGGTAAGTACGCGCTGACGGTGCCGCGCCAACACCGCCACATGCAGCCGCGCCGGTAAGCCGAATGGACCTGATACCTAGGAGTAAACACCATGTTAGAACACTCCCTGTACAAGCTCGATCTTCCTCGCTAAGACCAATCGAATCTGAGAGATTACAAGTACGTGTGATACAGGATCATCGTCTAGGCAAACAAGCAGGCACATTATATTTTTACTTTCAAGGTAAGTTAATCTGCTCACAACGTTAAGGTAATCTTTTTTTGGTTTGTATTATATTTTAAACAACACTGAGTAATATACAGGTAAGAAGCGAAACGTAGGTATACCCGAGTAGCAGAAAAAAAAAATATATTGATATAGATACACAAAAAGTGTGTCTATCACTTGAGATAATTAAATATCTTCATATATATGTCTTCACCACCTGCACATACTTTTAATATATACAAATGTAAATTACTGCACCTAATGCATTTTAACAAACCATTCAAATTTTAACGCATCTTTATTTATTTTTAATATTTAAAATACATTCTTATATATTTCATGAACAGATTCTAATACATTTAATATACGTTCAAAAAAGAAATAATTAATATAGGTTAAGTTTCTTTGATGTGCCAAATTTAATAGGAAGCAAAGCAGTGTTTTGTTAAAAACAACTGTGTATAGTTTTTTTAGTTGACCTCTTGACGTTCGAAATTTAAATTACTTTTTTCCCTTGGGCTTAAAGTCTTGCTTATACATAAAGACATATAATACGTGCTTTATGCGTAGGTGGTGTATAAAAATATATAAGTAATTATCGTTAAAAGCAATGGTATTTTTATATTTTTAGTTCTTCTTATTAACTAGTATTAAACGTGTTTTTTACATCTTATATCTATATGAGCATTGATGCTAGTTTTACTTACTTGTGTTTGTTCATTTGTCGATTCATTACGTATAGTATCGTTGACTCTGTTGGCTTCGTAAATATTATGGCTTCGATCGATAGAAACCACATGTGTATCATCTACAGTACTTGTGACTACTGCTCTACTGCCATCTGTCCTTCTCGGATGATTATAATCAGAATCGAGTATTTCGCCAGCAGCAACATTTTCAGAGTCATTTGTCGTTGTTATTGTGACATCAGCAATATCTGATCTTAGATTGCCAATATCAGAATCGTCAATTCTTGACTGTGTGGCGGGTTCTGTGCCAACTATTTTGGAAACATCGTCATTAGTGCTATACGTTCTGTTTGGTGAAGTAACATGACTAGAACCGCCCGCCCGACATGGCAAATTATCAGTATCAGGTTCATTTTGTGGGGTATCATTTAAAATGTCTCTGGTTTTAGCAGTGTCATAACGGGAGGTATCCGTCGCTCTGTGTGCGGAATCTTCAGAGACACGCGGCGTAACTGTCAGTGCACTATTCGAGGTGTTCGGCCTATCGTGCAAGATTTCGTCAGAGCCACCAGTCCTCGGAGTTGGGCGAGAAGCTATGCAATCGTCCTCTTCCTCGTTGTCAGAGTCACTCATATCACTGCTGTCGAAAGTTGCTTCTGTGCAATAGATACAGATGAGATAGATACATTCTTTATTATATCAACAAAAGAAAACAAACCAGGATTGTGCCCTTCGAAACTAAAACGAGCGTGTTCTGTAGGTAATAATAACAAGTGGCGACATCTTTGCATGAAAGATGTATTTTTTGTTATACAGCACTAAAATAAAATTACCATAAAAATGGTCAATACCTATGTTAATTTGAGTTCTCCGCATGCACAGTAATAACGTACTTATTTAAATGCTATAGGAAAAAACAACAAACGCTCATAATGCTCTCTTCCATAAACCCCTCAGTAACGGTAGCCTGTTCGGAAAATGTTAAATTGAGTGGTAACTATCATTATATCACACCGTCAGTCATAAAGTAAATAAGCACCTGTGGTCTAACTAAAACTCCCAGTTTACGTGTAATATAAGCAGGAATGTCAACAAAGGTTTAACTTATAATATATATATACCGCCGTCTGTTTGTCCCTATGTATGCTTAGATCTTTAAAACTACGCAACGGATTTTGATTCGGTTTTTTGTAATAGAGTGATTCTTAAGGAAGGTTTATATGTATGACTAGCGGACCCGACAGACTTCGTCCTGTCAAAAAGATTTGTAAAGTGGCAGTTTTTTGTTCCTACTTGAAATGACATATGATGACATTAAATTTGTTTGACAGAACTAACGTCACTTTTTTCTTTTTTATTCATTTTTATATATAAGATAGCTGACCCGGTGAACTTCGTACCGCCTTATTATTGGAGGCATATTTAGTAAGTCACAAACACACGACACAATACTTTTTTAATTTTATTGAAATTTGTTGCTTTTAGATTTTTAGGAATATTAAAGAATTATAGTATAGGTGCACAGCAAAGAGGCGTTTACATTTCAAGTGACATTTTACCATAGACAATAGGTTGGCACCCATCAAATATGTCAACACATTAATTATTTTTATATTTTGAAATTTAAATACTCGATGTTATAAGCAAAGTTGATATTATGTTGTCGATTCAAAAGTCTTGTTTTAATGCGTTCTTCAATTCGAGTGGAACTGAGAGTACAAATACCGTCAAATGTTTGACAGAAAGTAAGTGATCAACTTTTATATGGGAAAATGAAATTGTCGTCTTACTCTATCTTACTCGCAATTTTTCCTTATTTGCTCACCGTTTAGACCTACCCTGGACTACGACAAACATTTTAAAACCAAAATCAGCTCAATCGGCCCAGCCGTTCTCGAGTTTTAGCGAGACTAACGAACAGCAATTGATTTTTATATATATAGATACATGCATAAATTTAGACATTTTTAATGTGATGTCGTAAATAAGGACGTTTTTTCGCGCTTATATTGCAAAAACGCTGGCTGAACCCTACGATATAGACCAAAATAATGTACTACAGCAAGGTTTCCCTAACCATGGGTTAATATTATTAATATCAAGTGGGCCCTGCCTGTAGAACGACACGCCAACCGATTGAGACGACCGCCCGCCCACAAAACAATATTACTCTACGAGCCCGCCGCCGCGCGCGCCGGCGGCCGGCCGAACGGATTGAAAGCGTAAGCGGCGAGGTGGCGCGCGTGTTGAGGGGGTGGGACGCGGGAGGCGAACGAACGGATTTCGTGAATCCGAAGAATTCCGAGCCAGGCGTCTTTTGTTTTGTAAAATATCGCCTGGAAGCGGGAAACGTGTGGTGTAAATCGTTATAATCACCGGCTCCGTTAGAAGATTTAAAAGTGACAAAAAACTTAAAATCGGTGTAAAGGAAATGTATAATGTGAAAATATAAGTGTTGATACATAAGGCAAAGAAGTAATTCAAAAGTATTCTGGAGAATTAGTGGCTTTTTCATTAATATTTTTTTTCGTAAAACCAATTTACAACTGTGGGTGATTTATTATTTATATATGTATAATATATGTATGTCTATCCGTTACCCTAGATCCCATAGCACAAGCCTTACAGAGCTTAGTTTGGGCTAGGCTAATTGGTGTAAGTGTAACAAATATTTATTATTAATTTTTATTATTATTTGCGGGGGTTACGCTATGTAAATATGGACTGAATACAGAAACCTAGAATGTAACATGGTAATTTATATGTATGGGATTATAGGGAATACGTAGACTCATACCTATTTTTTTCTCATAACGTGACATATTAACGCCAGTTAGCTAGTTACAGAATAATATCAGTTAGTTAACTGTAAAATGTTCTTTATTTAAAAAAAAAGTGTTTATAAATATGCTGTTATAATTATTAGTGTTCACTTATAATCAATGATAGGTAATTATTTTATTGGAACAAAGAGGGGAATCTCCGATTGTCAGAGATCGCACGTGCCAGCCAGCATTTAACAATATACTTTATGCATTGAGTTATAAGGTCGCTTTACTTAAACATTCTATTTGTTAACATTTGCAAAAACGCCGACTGCGGCGATGCGGCTTATGTCAAAGGAACAGCCAATAGAGCGGCCGCTATAATTTAAAACAAACTTTAGGCTCAGTAGTAATAAGGTCTATTTTATTTCTTATTAGTACATTTCCAAACGTAAACAACTTTTTTTTTTTCAATTACTTCATCTTTATTGTGTAGAGACGAGCTTAGAGTTGTAAAATATTAACATTTGTTATTGTTGAATATTAAGAATACGTTTAAGGCCACAGCCTTTATGACTTGCAGGCTTTAATGTTATATTTCATACAAAACTAAGTGTTATTACTTATCAATAACTAGTATATATCAGAGAGGCGATTTTGTAAGGAAATCGGTAACTACAATCGAGTCGGTTTGAAAATTCTGTTTGTATTAAACCAATAGGTATTTCATATCCTACTTATTTTGCTTTTTATTAATTCGTCATTCAAGCTATGTTAATGATGAAAACAAGATTATATGTATTTGGTTGATAATTTAATTGAATTGATAGATATAGTACGCAAGTGGCGCCGATCCCTGATGATTTGTCTCTGTGTCGTTTGACAACTGCGTTCGCGCCCGTCGTCGCGCGCCTTCGTTCTTCTCCGTATAATGTCGGGACGCTCGGGCGTAGACATCCTGCGCGGCGTTGAAACATTGATT
Organism: Scirpophaga incertulas; assembly: GCA_036419045.1. Lineage (NCBI taxonomy): Eukaryota > Metazoa > Arthropoda > Insecta > Lepidoptera > Crambidae > Scirpophaga > Scirpophaga incertulas. The sequence goes on along the minus strand of CM071627.1, from coordinate 24,605,740 downwards.
TCAAAATCCTTATTGGTTATCTTGTTCCATAGTAGGTAGTAGACACATCTTATTTACTGCTCGTTTTATAATTCCCTTTAAAGTGTAGACATCCGCTACTCTGCACACTCCATCTTTGCCCGGGTACAACTTAGTGACTCTACCCATACGCCAGTGTAGAGGCATGACGTTCTCTTCTTTCAGTGTTACTAGGTCTCCGACTTGAATATTGGGTTGCTTGTTCTGCCATTTTGTTCTGTTCTGCAACTCAGCCATGAACTCCCGGCTCCATCTGTCCCAGAATTGCTGTCGATGCTGCTCGATCTGCTTGTATCTGCTTGGTCTTAGTGCAGATGCTGGTAGTGACGGAACTGACATCAGTGAACGGCCAACAAGAAAGTGTCCTGGGGTTAATGGATTAAGATCTATGGGATCAGACGAGAGAGGAGAAATAGGTCGGGAGTTTAGGATTGCCTCTATTTGTGTAAAACGTGTTGAGAGCTCCTCGAATGTAAGGAAAGTATTACCAGCTACGCGTTTCAAATGAAATTTCGCTGACTTAACGCCAGCTTCTCATATACCACCAAAATGTGGTGAATAGGCGGGAGAAAAAATAAACCTTATTTCCTCATTGGCAGCGTAATCCGAAACTGATTGACGACTGGATTGTAAGACTCTTCCCAGCTCGTTATTAGCACCCACAAAATTTTTACCGTTGTCGCAATATATTGCATATGGTTTGCCTCGACGTGCAACAAACCTGCGTAAACACAAAATGAATGCCTCGGTTGAGAGGTCGCTAACTAGCTCTAAATGAACAGCTTTTGTGATCAGGCAAACAAAAATACATAAGTACGCCTTACTAATGCGATTTCCCCGCCCTCTGCGAGACGAAATCATAAACGGTCCGGCAAAGTCTATGCCAGACGAATGAAAAGGATAGTCTGGGGCGAGCCTTACGTTTGGTAAATTACCCATAAGGAGTTGTAATGTCGAACCTTTTACACGTGTACACACCATGCACTTCCTAACAACAGCACGAGCAAGCTGTCGACCTTGAAGTGGCCAAAACCTCTCGCGCACTGACGCCAGCAGAAGCTGGGGACCTGCATGAAATAATCTCACATGCTCGTGTTCCATAATTAACTTGGTTAGGTGATGCTTAGCATCTAATAAAATTGGATGTTTTTTGTCATACTGTACATTCGAATTTTGAATACGACCACCCACTCGTAATATATTATTTGTGTCAAGGAACGGATTCAAAGACAACAACTTACTTTTATGATTTAGTTTTTATTTAATTTAATTGTTTCAATATCTTTTGAAAATGACTCATTTTGACTGACTTGAACTAAAAATACTAAAGAGCGGTTAAGTTCATCAACTTGAAGAGGTCCTGATAGTTTTTTACTTTTGTGTTGCAATTGTTTACAAATCGCAACACAAAGGCATACACTCTTTTTAATTTGTTGAAGCTGGACCACTTATCAAAGTAAACAATTGAATGAACCGTAATGAAAGCTTTAATTGAAATTGATTCCGATTTGACCTCTGGTAAATCGGTAGATATATTGATAGGTGGCTTTGGCCAATTTTCTTTGCATTCTTTTAAATACAAGGGTCCGTTCCACCAAATGTCTGCAGACTGCAAATGCTGTGGGTCTACACCCCTAGAAGCTAGGTCTGCAGGATTTAGCTCAGTGGGAACATGATTCCATTCAAACTTAGACGTGAGTTCATTTAGTTGAATTATTCTGTTTCGAACAAAAGCATTTAACTTGTTTTGAGTTTTTCGCCAAGCAAGTACGATTGTCGAATCTGTCCATATGTACGCTTTTTCGACTGAATTTGGTGTAATTTTTAAAATCTTGTGTGATAATTTTGCTCCCAGCAATGCGGCACACAACTCAAGTCGTGGTATAGTAAGTTTTTTGATCGGTGCAACTTTAGTTTTTGCGGACAGTAACCTTACTATAACATTACCTTGATTATCTATCGAACGCACATAGATACAGGCACCGTAGGCATGCTGTGAAGCGTCTACAAAGCAGTGTAGCTCAATAAACTGTAACTGAGAGTCAATATTAAGTACACATCGTGGTATTACAATTTTTGATAGACATGGTAAATAGTGTAGGAATTTGGACCATATTTTTACAAAATTATCCGGCACTGGATCATCCCAGTCCAGTTTAGCGCTCCATAATTGCTGAAGCAGTATCTTAACTATAATAATGCTACAAGAAACTAATCCTAATGGGTCAAACAGCTTACAAATATTTGAAATTATTATTCTTTTTGTTACATGAATTGTAGGGACTATATCTATCTTATTTTGGAAATGTAAAGTGTCAATTATAGGCGTCCACCTACGCCTAAACCTAACATGTTGGTTTGCTCATTTAGGTTTTTAAATTCTTGATGTTCCGCCGTATTAATGCATATGCTAGGGCAAATAGTGCGAAATTTTCTAAGTGGGAAGCAAGCAGACTTAAGTACGTCGGTAACGTTTAAATAGATGTGTTCTAATTCTGATTTAAAAGAAGCCCCGGTTACAAGATCATCAATATAAAATCTTTTCTAATGACATTGGCAATAACTTTATCTTGGCAAGTATTGGCCAACTCAATCAAACACCTGGTACTTAAAAAAGGAGCTGAAGCTGTACCGTAAGTTACAGTATTCAGCTGTAATGTCTGTATTTGTGAATTATTTGAGCTATTTTTATTTTCCGAGTGACTCTGATTTCGCCACAAAATAAGCTGCAGATGGCGCTGTGATTCGTCAACTTCGATTTGCCTGTACATTTTTTCTATGTCTGCAGTGAGTACATATTTGTGTAGTCGAAAACGAATCAAAATGGAATAGAGATCACTCTGAACGACAGGCCCAACAGCCTGGATGTCGTTGAATGACTTGCCAGTTTTGGCTTTGGCTGACGCGTCAAAAACAACTCTCAACTTCGTGGTTTCGTGATCATTACGGACCACACAGTGATGAGGTAAATAAATACCAAAGTCAGGCCTTATTGTATTTGGCAAATGACCTAACTCACCATATTCATGAATAAAATTGCTATATGACTGTTTAATGTTTGGATTTTTATCTAATTTCTTTTCTAGGCTTAAAAAACGTTTCATTGCAGTAGGGAATGTATTTCCTAGCGCCAGCTCTGGGTCTTCTTTCAGTGGAATTTTGACTGAAAATCGACCATTTGGTAAGCGGCGTGTATGAATTTTAAAAATGATTCTCACAAAATTGTTCATCAATTGAAAGGATTGACTCTGAGGGCAATTCTTCAACCTCCCAGAATTGTTTGATACTTTTGTTTATATCTTGTAGTGATATAATATCTGAACTTGTAGTGTCCACATCATTATACGCAATGTTGCATTGAAGGGAAGAATTTTCATTGCACTCCCCTGTGGGACCAGCTATCAGCCACCCTAGCAGACTATTTTGTAAAATTGGTTTATTTGGACCCAATTTAATTTTATTGGGACTAATGATGTCAAAGAAATAGTCTGTTCCTAACAGTATATCTATTTCAGACGGTTTATAGAACGAGGGATCAGCCAATGTAACGTTATTTGGTAATTCTAACTTTGAGACGTCCACAGATACGTTAGGTAAGTTACCTGTGATTTTGGGTATAACTAAACAGTTTACTAATACATTAAATTTGCTAATTCTAGATTTTAAATGAATATAGCATCGTTCTTTTATTTGACACACCACATTATTTATACCTGATACATTAAAATTAATCGTTTCTGATTTTAAACTTAACTTATCTTTCAGGTTATTTGTAATGAATGAGGACTGACTGCCAGTGTCCAGTAGTACACGTGCAAGGTAAGTACATTTATTTTGGGGGTTGGTGACTTCAACCTGCGCAGTACACAAAAGAACCTGGGGCGACGAGACAGCCGACAAACTAACAGGATTCGTAGAGGGTGTGTCTATATTTGACTGTATTACTTACTATATTACTTACTATGTCTTTATATTTATGTAAAATTGTGTTATGTTTTTCTTTACAGATCTTACAGGAACCTAGCAGTGTACACGCTGTAGCAGTATGTCCACTACGAAGACAATTGAAACATAACTTCAGTTTTGAAACTTCACTGACCTAATTTCACCATACTCTGTTTGTTAAAATAACGTCTTGTTAAACCGTTAACAGCTTATTAGAGTTAGCAAGTGTCCCACCATGTGCAAACAAGAGATTAGTTAGCTTGATGGACTGTTAAATTTAATGACTGCTCTAGTGGTTCGTTAATCTGTAACAGACGATTATTTTACTGTCAAGATGGACGCGGCGTACATTTTTATTATGGATGACGAAGAAGAGAAATGAGGTATATTTTTACCTGTTAACAGAGTTTGTTTCTTTGTTGTCGCCTTATCTTTGCGAGTATTTCGCTTTATGTTGTCCCAACAAGTTTTCAGCTGATCTGAAGTGCGTATAGCAAAGGTGCTTGTTACAACCTCTATACCTTTGTAAGACATTGAGTTTGTACTTGGACTATTTTTATATGTGACAATGTCATTGTCATAAAATAGGAATTAATATACGAATGCTCAATAGATTCATCTTTTTTTATTATTATAAATATTCTCGCGATTTAATAGCTTTTATAAGTGGCGACGTGAAATGGAAGAATTAATTAAAAGACGAACCGTTGCGAGGAGATTTTTTACGATTGCCGAAAAAATGTCGGGGGAGCATTCGACAGTGGTAGCAAAACAGATCTTCCGGCCTTGATTAAGTATTTCGAAGATAAAGCGGAAGATATGTTTGATATTGACCAAAAAATTAAGGATCAGTTGTTCCAAAGTGATGCAGATGACGAGCAAATTTTTTCTGAGTTAGAATCAGCTGAAAAGTACAGACTTCGGTATCATAAGGTACGTGCACAATTTCTATTGATATGAGCCAGAAAATGCCATCAGTAGATGCCGAGAGTTATGATGGAGTCAGCGGAACTGTCAAGTGTTCCGATAATATTAGAACATTTAAATTACCGGTACTTGAACTAAAGAAGTTCGACGGGCAACCCATGAACTGGATTACTTTTTGGGGACAGTTTCAAAAGAATTCACGACGATAAACACATAGATGATTTCGATAAGTTCCGTTATTTGATACAGTCGACGGAACCGTTTTCAAAAGGCGAGACAGTTTATTGAGAGTTTCCCACCCTGTGTGAGAGAATTACACCCGTGTTTTTAATCAGAGCTCAAAGGAGGTTTGCACGAGATGATTTACTGATAGAAACATATATCAGAGATCTCCTTAAGTTAGTTATACAGAGCAAAGAAAATTCTTCCCTAAGCGATTTATACGACACTTTGTCTTCACATCTGAACGCCTTAGAATCGCTCGGGCGTAACAACCGACAAATATGCTGCCATGTTACTACCGATGGTAGAGTCTGCGATCCCTTTAGACATTCTAAAAGCATGGGAACGTAGCCGTGATAAAACGAGTAGACCTGATTTGCAGCAACTATTATCGTATATTAAAGCAGAAGTTGAGAGTGAAGAACGCATCATGGCTGCTAGACAGGATTTGACAACCAAGCCAGCACATCGAAACAACCTACAGCTGCATGCATAGTAGCACAACCGAAAATGCGAGATGAAAAAATTATTAAATTTGAATGCATTTTTTGCCAAAAGGGTCATGCGTCACATGATTGTGCCAAATTGTCAAAGTTGTCAATGGAAGAAAAGCGGGACTTACTCAAAGCGAAAAAGGCGTGCTTCATTTGTTTTAAAATTGGGCATGGAACTAAGACCTGTCGAAGCTTTCCAAAATGCGTGATCTGTACTCGACGACATTTTGTGGCGTTGTGTCCTCGACTCGAAGATTTACGAGAACAAGCTTCAGAGAAAGATGCAGACAGAAATAACGCGGAGGCAATGTTGTGTTTGAGAAGGCATAAAAACTACGCTTTTACAAACTGTTCTTTTAAAAATTGTATATAATGGTAAAACTGTAATAACAAGAGCTTTGTTTGATAGCGGCGCTCAAAAATCCTATGTTACGACTGATATTACAAATAAGTTAGACATGAAGGTAACGAGCAGGGAAGTATTAACACATTGTTTATTTGGAGGCCTGGAAACAAAAAAAGATTCTGTAAATAGTTACATATTTAGTGTAGAAAATTTAGATAGTAATTATAAGTTAGAGATAGAAGCCTATGGTCAAAAGAAAATTTGCGGTTCGATTCCGAGACTTATGGATAGGACATTAAAAAATAAGTTACGTAGTATGAATATTGAGATCTACGATAGTGATATACAAAATACAGAAATTGGGTTATTATTAGGTGCTGATGTTATAGGTCACGTCTTGACGGGTCATATTGTACATATTGAAGGCAGTCTCGTAGCGATTGATACTAGGTTTTAGGCGGACTTTACAGGGTCAAATAAGTAGAACGTTGAATAATAATATAGTTTGTTGTCTTATGAATATTTCGGTGTCAGATTTTTTGGGATATCGAATTGTTAGGTATAAGAGATCCGTCTGAGGTAACAACTATACAAAAAAGTGATTTAGAAACTCTTCAGTATTTCAGAGACACAGTTACAAGAAATGCGGACGGTCGCTATGAGGTGCATTTGCCCTGGAAAGAAGGTTTTCAGAAATGTTAATTGCAAATAATAAAGAGATGGCTTTTAAGCGGCTTGTTTCCACAACGAAAAGATTAAGGAGCACAGGTAACATGGAGCGGTACAATAAAGTATTTGAAGACTGGCTTAGCGAGGGATTATTGAGAGGGTTACTGATAACGAGGATAGTCAAGGTTTGTACTTATTCCATCACGCAGTTATTAAAGAGTCAAGCACAACAACACCGATAAGACCTGTGTTTGACGCATCGGCAAAATTTCAAGGGCTATCATTAAATTGTAGCCTAAAAAAGGGTACAAATTTAATAGAGAATATTACAAAACTTTTAATATCTTTTCGAAAGAATGCGTTTGGTGTAACAGCTGATATCCGTAAAGCGTTTCTTCAAATATCCATAGTAGAAAAGGACAGAAAGATTTTAAAATTTTTATGGTGGAGTGAGGTGGACAATTGTAAGACACTAATAACTTACCGTCATAAAAGAGTAGTTTTTGGAGTGTCGTGCAGTCCTTTTTTACTTGCCGCGACTATTAACTACCATCTTGACCAAATTGTTGATGAGAGGAAAAATATTGCGCAGCAATTAAAATCTTCCTTCTACGTAGATAATAGCGTGCTTAGTTTAGATACTATGGTAGATTGCTATAAATTTTCTGATACCGCAAAAAATATAATGAGTGAAGGTGGTTTCGATTTAAGAGGTTGGGTGTATGGACCATCAGAAATAGAAACAATTCAATCGGTGCTTGGTCTAATGTGGAATTGTAAGGAGGATACAATTTTTATTGAGTCACAAAGTTGCGAAGTTCCGAGTGTAATAACAAAAAGAGTGTTACTGTCGTTCGCTCAGAAAATCTTTGACCCTATTGGTTTCTCATGCCCTACAACAATTGTACCAAAAATAATATTGCAAAGGTGTTGGTCGCTTAAGTTAGAGTGGGATGACAAATTACCTGATGATATCATAAAAGAATTTTTATTATGGTCACAACAGCTTAGAGATATTGGAAAAATAAAAATACCCCGTAGAATTTCAGAATTACCTATTAGTGATTGTAGTTGTTCAATACATACTTTTTGTGATGCATCGAAATATGCGTATTCCGCGTGCGTTTTTTTACGTACTGAATATAGGGGTAAAGTTCATGTCAGGTTACTTCTTGCGAAAGCACGAGTAGCTCCAATTAAAGAGTTAACAATTCCGAGGTTAGAGCTCCTAGCCGCAGTGGTTGGAGTTAGACTCTATGACGAAGTGATGAAGTCTTTAGGTTTTATTAATGTGCAGTCTTTCTTTTGGACTGATTCTTTAGTAGTCTTAACGTGGATTAAACGTGACACTGATTGGACTGTCTTCGTTAACAATCGTGTTAAAGAAATAAGAAAATTGACGAACAAGGAGCAATGGTATCACGTTGCAGGATCTAACAATCCTGCTGATTTGCCTTCACGTGGCTGCTCTCCTGGAAAATTAAGAATGTCACAATGGTGGAATGGACCTTTATGGTTGTATTCTAACTTAGAGGATTGGCCTAAGTCCGATACAGTAGTAGACGAAGAGTCAATTTGTTCGGAAATTAACACATGTATTGTAATAAATACCAATGAAGAATGTTTTAGTGATAGGTTATTGTTTTAGTAAGTTTTCTAAGATAGTCCGATGTATAGGGTGGATGTTAAGATTTGTGTATAACTGTAAATATTACGATAGGAAGCGGCATCTTGATCTATCGTGTGATGAGTATAGACATGCGGAACTAGTTCTTTTGAGACTAATTCAAAGTGAACGGTATATGACGTAACAGCTAAATCGCCAATTGCAGGATTGGAGACTGTCATAGATAATGATGGTTTGCTACGAATAAAAGTCACGCTTGTTGTTAGGTGATGAACCAGATAACTTCAAATTTCCCATTCTGTTGCCGGGTAACCACATTATTGTACATAGGCTCATTTACCAAACGCATTGTAAATATCAACATGCTGGTGTCACGATCATCATAAGTAAACTGAGAGAATTTTATTGGGTAACTAGAGCTCGTGTGAATGTAAAAAAAGTAATTTTTAACTGTAACATTTGTAAGCGGTTCACTTGTAAAGTAGCACAAGCTCCAACTGCTCCTTTGCCGGAAAATCGAATAAAGGCGGGTAAAGTTTTCGAAGTAGTAGGGGTTGACTTGGCAGGGCCACTTTTATTGAAATCTGGAGAAAAATGCTGGGTTGTATTGTTTACTTATGCAGTCTTCAGAGCGGTGCATTTTGAGTTAACCTTGAGTCTGTCTACGGAAAGTTTCTTCATGGCTTTTAGAAGATTCGTCGCTCGAAGAGGCAGAGTGAAAGTAGTATATTCCGATAATGGAACAAATTTCTTAGGGGCTAGCAATCTTCTCAAAATTTGGATTGGCAATATTTGAACGCCCAATTTAGTATTGACAAAATTCAATGGAAATTTAATGTACCTTGTGCACCTTGGTGGGGAGGATTTTGGGAGCGGTTAATAAGATGTTTGAAAAACTTATTACGTCGTGTACTTGGTAAGGCTTCGTTAACGATGTAGAATTAGAGACCTTACTTAATGATTGTGAAGCTACATTGAATAGCCGTCCGTTAACCTACATATCAGACAGCGACTGTTTGACTCCCTTGACACCGATGCATTTCTTGCATGATCTTTCATCTAACGCGGTTCACGATATTGATGAAATTGACAATAGGAGTTTAAATTTGCGACTTAGGTATTTACAAAATATGAGAAGTAATTTAAGAGAAAGGTTTCGAAATGAATACTTGGGTTTGCTAGTTCATAAGAAACAGTCATTTTAAACGGAAGATTTATAAAGGAAGGTGATGTTGTATTATAGAGAGCAATGAAAAACGTCAGTTTTGGCCTATCGGGATTGTGAAGAAGGTTGTAAAAGGTTTAGATAAGGTACCTACAGTCGGGTCAATTTAATAGGCCACATTTGACATTTCATTAAAATTCCTTAACTATCCTTGTAATGGCGGACATAAAAATATTCAATATTTTTTTTTAGTTTGGAAATGCACAAATGACCGTTGTTACAATGTTGCGTTCAATGAAGTCTATACGTAAGTGATGTCCCTCAAAAAATCGAATGAATGCAATGATTACTTGTGAAGGGATTATTCACCATGAATGTACGGAAGTGAAAGTTGGGTATGGGAGACGACATGAAAGCAGAATAAATGCAGTAGAAATGAGAGCTTTGCGGAGTATGGCAGGAGTAAAACTGAGTGACAGATTGATAATGAAGTGATTAGAAAGAAATGTGGTTTGAAAGAGGATATCGTGACAAGAAAGAGAAAGGGATGCTTGGGTGGTTTGGGCATGTGGAACGGATGGATGAAAGTAGACTGACCAAAATGATTTATGAAGCTGGAGTGAGTGGAGATACGGGACGAGGAAGACCTAGGCGAACATATTTCGAACAAATCGAAAGTCTCCTCAAAAAAGGCCAGGTCAGAAGTACCCCGCAATCGTCGAGCATGTATGAGGAATGTTATGAAAGTAGATGAAGCGAAAGAGATATGTAAAGACCGTAGCAAGTGGAAAGACGTAATCTCTGCCTACCCCATGGGAAAAAGGCGTGAGTGTATGTATGTAAAACATTGTTTTTTGTTTTTATAATAAAAAACAATAATAACTTCATAAACAGAGAAATAATTGATGTTAAAAAAATTTAAGGCAATTAAAATCGTAAAAATATATTAATGCAGTACCTATAAAAAAGAGCGTATTCCCATTTAAAGGTCGGCAACACATCTGTTGTTGGGGCAGCGATAATCACTTACCATCAAGTAATCCATTTGCTCGTTTGCCTATTACAGTTATTGTGGAAAAGTACTTTTTTTATAAGATAGGGATCTTATAAAAAAGTACTTTTCCATAATAACTGTATTCGATTCACATATGTTTGAAGTAAATATCGATTTTTTCACCATAATCGGAGTGTTTAAGCAGGTCACCTCACTATGAACAAATGTCAAATGTGGCCTATTAAATTGACCCGACTGTAGGGTAGCGATTGTACAAATAAAAAATAATATATTAACTAGACCAGTTCAAAAATTGTACCCATTTGAGATTAGTGAACCACAGCATTACTTGACTCGAGTAGGCAGAACTGTCAGACCACCTGAGCGTCTTAATTTATAGTAATTAACTTAGTAACTGTAGCTTAAGAGTAAGATTAAGAGAAGAAGAGAAGATCTATTTTTATTTTTAATTGTCTGTTTGTATCTAGAAATATGTTTTAGTTTAACCTTTATTGTATTTCGCTCGGGCGGAGGATGTTACAACCTCTATATACCTTTGTAAGACATTGAGTTTGTACTTGACTATTTTTATATACGTGACAATGTCATTGTCATAAAATAGGAATTAATATACGAATGCTCAATAGATTCATCTTTTTTATTATTATAAATATTCTCGCGATTTAATAGCTTTTATAGTGCTCATGGAATTGAACTCTTCTGTCAACTTCTTCCACCCCTCATTTTTTATAGCCGTCGTTACAGCATCGGTTTTTTTATTTTCAACGAGATCCTTGTATTGTTTAATTAGAGTTATTAAGATTTCCTTCTCATTGTTTGAAAAATTTGGACCTCGTTTTCTTCGACATTTTTTATTTTAAAAAGAAAGATAAAAAGCTAAGTAAAATCACTACCTAGGTATTTTACAAATCAAAGAAAATACCTACCACGAACGAAAACACCACGAAACGTCAATCAAATACCTACACCATGGAATTATTTAATAAATAATAATAATAATAATAATATTTTTTTTATAATTCCATGACCTACACAAACAATAGAGAAATAACCTGGCAAAACCAAATATTATGCGCTTGCTTTAGAAACTTATAGAGAGAACGACAATTTAATTTGTTCACATTGTATTGCTACTTGACACATTATACGACCAGTAGAAATTAGACGCATTTCCGTATAGTAAGAGTGATGCACGACGACACAATTATTTGGTTGTATTACAAATTGAATGAACGTTTCGCAATTCATTCAGTTAACGGTTGATTTAGTAATGGCTTGTTAATTTTACAATGTAGGATCTAGAATAACTTAACAACTCTGTTAATTTTAACAAGCCATTACACAATAGACGATTAGTTTAAGTTTGGTGAAATTAGGTCAGTCTGTCATCTACATTCATAGACATAAACATTGGACATTGATAAACATAATGTTTCTGTTTACAGATTATGCATACATTTGTGCCTGAAAAATTTGTAATACTCGCAAAAGATTGAGTACGATTATGGTTATATCTGTTTAATACACTTTTATTAAAATGATTATCCCTAATAGGTGCATTATTATTTTTTATATGTGTTTTATTTTCATCATACTGTATATTATTACTACTACTACATTCAAAAATATTTATTCTAATTTCTAAAAATTTCTTAAAATCTATCAAAGTAGGGAGTTGCGATAAGCCACCCTTGCATTCTTCCCACTTGCCCCTGGTTTTTTGATCCAATTTAGCAACCACTAAAAATATAACCAAAGGGTCCCAATTACTAGTAGGTATATCTAATAAGTTTAGTGCACTTAGGTTTTTAAATATGACGTCATTGACGTAACTCAAAGATCCGTGCGTTGCCATTTAGTATAATTTCCATCAAATGTGGGTAAATTTATAGTAGGAAAATTAGTTGAACTGCAGTGTGAAGATGAGACCGAAGACAAATTATTCTGACTCGATTGTTTCGCGCTTATATATATATACGAGGGTCAAACTGAAAGTTCTTAGAACTGGCCACTTATAAACAATATAATAAAAAAGTAATTCTAAAATTTGAAAATAGAACTCTTTGCCAATATTACTGAGTATATATTTCATTCATTTGTCATTTGTTTTACGATTTGGCGGCAAATTGAAAATTGCCTGTGTCACGTCAACATGAATTTAACACGAGAAAATTTTCGTGCAATGATTTTTTATGACTTTCGATGTCATTTAAGTCAACAAGAAAGTTATGATAGACTACGATTGGCCTTTCACGATGAAGCCCCATCTCGTGCGACTGTTTACAACTGGTTTAATGAGTTTAAACGTGGTCGCACTAATCTCACTGATGCTTTACGTGAGGGACGGCCTTCTACGGCGACGACTGAAGATAACATCTGTGTTGTGCGGCGTATGATAGAGACTGATAAAAGAGTGACCTATCAGCAGATTCGGACAAGCTTAGGCATCGGTATGAGTCAAGTGCAGAAAATCCTCCACGAACATTTAGCGGTCAGGAAGCTTTGCGCCCGGTGGATACCTCATAATTTGACTGAGGCTCAAAAACTCCATCGTGTGGATTGGTGCCGTAAAATGATTGAAAGATTTAACGGAGGTGACTCAAATGCTGTGTTCGACATACTAACAGGTGACGAAAGCTGGATTTACTGTTATGATCCTGAAACCAAAAGACAATCTGCTCAGTGGGTGTTTCCTTTCGAGGAGTTGCCAACTAAAGTGAAGAGAGATCGAAGTGCGGGAAAAAAAATGGTGGCCTCGTTCTTTGGAAGGATAGGTCATTTCGCAACAATTGTGTTAGAGGATCAAAAAACAGTTTCTGCAGAATGGTACACTACCAATTGTTTGCCACTTGTCTTGGAAAAAGTTCGTGAGAAACGACCTCGCAGTAGGATCCTCCTTCACCACGACAACGCCTCGTCACACACCGCCAAGCGAACGATCGACTATTTGGCGACATCAAACGTTGAATTACTGGGTCACCCGCCGTATAGCCCCGACCTCGCGCCTTGTGATTTTTATTTATTTCCAAAAATTAAAGAAAAACTTAAAGGAAAGCGGTTTATGAATGCTGAAGAAGCGGTGGCTGCGTATCGCGATGCCATTGAAGAGACCCCTAAGGACGAGTGGGCAAAATGCTTTTCCCAGTGGTTCCATCGCATGCAGCGTTGTATTGACGTGAATGGACAATATTTTGAAAAGATATAATAAAACTAATAACTGGCTAATGACTATCAGTTTTTGATTTTCTAAGAACTTTCAGTTTGACCCTCGTATATATATATATAGTGTGTTAGGGATCGGACTTCCAATACTTTACCAACGTGTTGTATGTTAAGTTTTATCGACAAAAACCTATACAAATGGGGGTCGCATCCCTCATCCCTATGAATGAGAGCTATTTTAAAATTTTATTTCTCGTATTTTAAGGAGTTTATTAAATCTTGCTGTTTTACGATTTTATTTGGTCTACATACACAAAAGTGGCCTTATTTCAAAGTTAATGAGCTGTGCTAGCATTTAACAATAAATTTGTTAAGAAATTCTTTACAATAATAAACAAAATCCTTTGATTTAGACGGAAAACTGGGTAAAATTATCTATTTTTTTTTAGTTATTGGGCTCCACCTAAAATTCCGGGCCCTTGACATATATTTTTTTTGTTTTAATTTATTGGCAATGAGTTGAGCTTGTAAATAAACCTAAAATAAGTACCGCTAAACAGGCAAATAGTTAAGAAACGGGTCTAACAAAACAAGTCAAAATTAACAAAAAAAACCCTATTCATAAGAAGGTAATATTTCTATTGTTTGTGAGAGAGAGAGGTACTTTTACGATTAGAAGGTGTAAGTAAGCCATTAAACTACACATTATTTGAAATAAAAACAAAGAAAAAGAGAGCACGAGAATTTATTCAAACCTATTTTTTTACAAAATTTGTTCGAAGTGACCGCCATTATTTTGAAGGCATGCGATTGCTCTCAATCCAACTTGTTGAGTGGCTCTTAATATCATACTACATGCCTAGAAGGCTGGCGGCGTTACCACGTTCTACGGCAATGCTGATCCGCTGTGAAAGATATGATCCAGCCTTCCGATCAATATAAATATTTTTGATTGAAATGTATAATAACAATCATAAGTACGCCACAAATGATCGATAAATATCCGTCTCTCCACTAAGACTCGAACCCGAGATTTTAGATATAGCGACAACTTGAGATGGATGTACTAACCATTCGGCATCGGATGTGGTCGTTCTGACTCAACAGTATATTTTGTAGTGTGATACACTACGTTTAGAAATTTATACATATTAAAGGTAGCTGGTACACAACATTTCTACTACAAGATACAGGCTGCAAAGGCGAGCTTATCTCTTTCAGAGATCTCTCCACCACCATCCAACTTTCGTCAGAATCAACTGTAATAAGCGAGCTCAATATGCATAAATATGAAAATAATTGAGAATGGTGGATTTCAATTTAAAGCTATCAAAAAACACACCATATTGTAATAGGGGCGTCGTATGAATTATAGTTTGGGATTAAAAAATCTTATTAGTGCATGACTTTCTAACCTGAATCATGTCGGCGTCGCTGTGTTCCATCTGGCCTGCTGATATTTTCTGTAAAATATATAAATGCGTGTATTTACTTTTATTATAAAGTATTTTGTGAAATTTAAGTTCAACTCATCTTAAAATGCCGACAAATTTGGTGACTTGGTATTTTCCTTTGCAATTTGATGTTTGACTGTGGTGTGACATTTGTTATGTTATACAATAACTTTTTTTTTAATAATAATAATTTATTTATTATTTTCATTGGTCACGTACATATACAAAGATCTTTGACATAAATAAAATTACCTACAGTAAATATTAAAATACCTGACCTAAGTAAACCTGTGTTTCAGGCGAATAAATGCTTAAATCCTAAATTGCATAGGTATAAACTACAATGTTTAATCACAATAAATCTTAATAAGTTTCATAATAATCATAGTGATAACCAAATAATTAACCTAATCTGAGTAATATATATCTAAGTTTGCTATAACTAAGTGATAAATAAACTACTTGATACAAAATTTCGAAAACATAATACTCATATCTATTTACAGACTGCAAGTAACTCTTCTGTCTCTTCGTACGTTAAGTTTTGAATGTGGTTGTACAGGATATGTTTACAATTATAGTAATTTAAATCATACATTTTTAAAACTCTATTTAACTTATTATAAAGAAAAGGACCAAACTTCCGACTGCAGACTTCGGGCTGGTGCTCAGGCTTGCCGAGCTTGGAAATAGAAATAGCTTGGTTTAGAAATAGCGCCTCACAAAACCGAGGCGCAATGGTTCCACGGCCTTCCGAGGCGCCGGGAACCACCCAGCTGCGGGATCCGGGTGGGTGACGCGGTGGTCTCGCTGGGGCCGTACATCAAGTATCTGGGCCTCACCTTGAACCGCCGCTGGAGCTTCGAGGAGCATTTCGTGCGGGTTTCGGGTGCATTGCATCGCCTGCTGCCCAATATCGGGGGACCGAGGGATGGAGTTCACCGCCTGTACGAGGACGTCGTGCAATCCTTGGCCATGTATGGGGCTCCCGTGTGGTCGCAAGACTGCGCGAGGTCCCCCCGCTACAGAGCTCTGCTACGGAGCCTGCAGCGGATAATGGCCATACGGATCGTACGAGGCTACCGTACCATCTCGTACTAGGCGGCGACGGTTCTGGGACGCTCTCCCCCATTCGACATCCAGGCCAGAAGGAAGCCGCCGAGCGGGGTCGGGAGATGGCCGATCCCGCTCGAAGGAGGCGGCGCAGGGCTCGGTAATCGCGGCCCCGGATACGGCGACTCGGAAGGGATCACGCCCCTTCCGTGGCCGGGGGCGTCGTCGGTGGTGGAGATTGGGGGAGGTATTGTAGCCTCCCACGAGGAGGGCTCCCCTGTATCGGCGGGGGAGCGGAGGCTGGGGGTACCCGGTAGTAGCTTGGTGTTCCCGGGGGCACCCTACATGCCTGAGGAAGGCCATCCCTAAGGTTTTTAGTGGGTAGGCCTCCCCCTTCTTGGGAGGAGAGCCCCACATAACCGCCGGCTCGTCACAGCCGGGGTATGCAACTTAATGCATTTTCCTCAGAGGAACAAAAAAAAAAGGGTAGTAAAAGTAAAGAAAATTATATATTTAAAAAATCGCTCGCTGGGCTCTTTCCAAAGGAAGTAGGAAGTGTGTTTTTAGTGCTCCACCCCAAGTAGTGAAGCAGTATTGGATTATAGACTGGCATAGGGCTAGATAGACTTGTTTTACTAATTTTTCGCCTGCAATGGATCAAAGTTTTTTAAAAACAAACATTTAACTTACGAACTCGGTTAACTAAATTTTCTACATGAAGTCTAAAGGAGAGTGTGTCATCAATAAAAATACCGAGATATTTCACACTACGTGATTTTTGAATAGTGGGTCAGTTACAGGTGTTGACTATATTACACGCGATGTTATTACATAGATAGATGTGCATATGTTTGGATGATCTTGGTTGTTATGATGATTTCGCATGAAGAAGTGAATATATTTTGTTTTGTCAGCATTTAATGTTAATGAATTAGTACGAAGCCAATTATTTACAGCATTAAAACCTTGCTGTGCATTAGAATATAACTCTGTAATTGTTTGCGCAGTAAATACTAGGTCTGTGTCATCGGCATAAGATACGATTTTTCCGCGTTTTATATTAATGTTTAATACATTTATATAAATTAGGAATACTGTCGAACCGAGCATACTTCCCTGGGGAATGCCAAATTCCGTGTTGTTTTGAACATCATTGATAACCTTACCAATCTCCACACACTGACTGCGCTCACACAGATAATTTTTAAAGATTTTCCATTGGGTTCCTCTTATGCCCAAGTCTTCTAATTTGTGCAAAAGTATAGGAATTGAGATTGTGTCAAAAGCTTTGGCTAAATCGAGGAAAATTCCCAATGTATGTTCCCCTTGGCCAAGATGGTTAGTCAAATAGTCGGATAACTCATGGACTGCATCTGCGGAGGACAGTTTATTTCTAAAATCAAACTGACAGTAGGTGAAACTTTTCTAAATAATTAACTAGCCTTTTATTGATGATTTTTTCTAAGATGATTGATGTTGAAGGTAGTACTGATATTGGTCTGTAATTGGTAACTAGACCCCTGTTTACTGATTTATAAATAGGTGTAACGACTTCCTTTTTTGAATATTTTGGAAAAACTCCCTGTGAAAGACAACTTCTAAAAATATAAGTTAGTGCTGGTACAAAAAAAATCCTTAAAGAGCGTAAGTAGTTTGTTGCTTATTTTATCCCAGGCAACTGCACAGTCATCTTTTAGTCCAGAAACTATTCGACCTATTTCGTCCTCATTCGTATCCAGCATAACAAACGAATTTAAGCTATGATCGTTACTTAATTTTTTAAAAGGCTCTGTTTTGATGTTAATTTGCTTCGAAAGGTTTTGCCCAACATTCACGAAAAAATTCTTAATATTGTTAGCAGATATAAGCGGTGAAGAATCACTATACAGCAAAGTTGTTGTTGGTTCAGATTTGTTTGTAGTGTAAGTAACACGTTTAATGTGTTTCTATAATTGCTGAGTATTTCTTCCGGCCCTGTGTAACTCATTTTTATCGTAATTTTCCTTAATCCGTTTTAATAAAGAATTACAAAAATTTCTGTATCTTTTATAGCTAACCTGTAAAATTAAGTTGTCCGGGTGACGCTTTGCTCTTTGGTGAAGTTTGTCCCTATGTTTAATACATTGAATGAGACCAGTTGGGTTATTTTGAAACGTCGGAAACTTTTCGAATCCGAGTGACATTCAATCCGAATCGAATCCGTTCGACTCGAAATATGCTATTCTAAAATACCGTCGGAAACGGCCACGGAAACTTTCCGTTCGGAAAGTCAACCATAGAGTAACATGCATTTACCTTTACGTTTACAAAGTATGATTGAAAATGGAGTTTTAGTAGATAATGACACGCACCATATTTTAGTTTCGGCACATATACATAATGTAATAATTTAATATTTTGAAACTCAATTTGCATAATTACTATCTTAATTTACATAATTAATTGCAAAATGTTCAATAGAAAATATTTAAAATAAGTGAACAAAGAAATACATGACAGTGAAGTCTTTTGCATAAACTATCTTTGTAAACAAGAATAATGAAAGTGAAGTTTGTGTTCTTCGAAGTTTAAAACTTTTTCTATACAACAAAATTATCAACAATTTTAATTTGATAACGTTTTATCCATAATAAAAAATGGTAAGTACCACATAGACTGTGTTATAGTTCTGCCAAACATTATCAAACTTAGACTGTGAAGTTCTGTTAAACATTATAAACCTCGAATTTTAGAGTACCTATTCTAAAGAAAACTTACTATTATAGACAAACAGAATATCGCATGAACAACGTGAAGTGATGTTGGCATTTATGCGCGCCCACGAAGACTATGCCAAGGGCAGAGTCATGGGGGCCGACGCTGCGCGTAAGAAAAAAAGTTTGGCGGAGGAGTTATCCCAGACTCTAAATTCTTTAGGGTCTGGTGCAAATAAGTCTGCTGACAAGTGGTACAAAGTAAGAAAACATAATAAACTCTTTTCAATGCAAACATTAGTCTGAACATACATACTTCCTTGATATTATGTTTGAATTACTTTTAGTGTTGGCAGGACTGCAAAAGTGACACCAAGGCCAAAGCTATTAAAATTAAAAGACGCCGGACGGGTACAGGAAGTGATCCTTCCTGTGCGCCACTAACAGCTTTGGAATCCGGCCTACTGGATTTTGTAGGTTACGAGATGGTGGATGGATCAAATGTGCCAGACCCATTGGAAATATGCATGTTTAATGGCCGTTTTCACCAACCTTGTCTTAGCTTAGGTGACTCCTAAGTGACATGCTGTCACTTTTTATATTAACTGAAAAGAGTGAGACAGCATGTCTCTTAGGAGTCGCCTAAGCTAAGACAAGGTTGGTGAAAACGGCCATAAGTTTTCTATAAGATGCTTGATTTATAGCTTAAAATATTTACCAATAGGAGATTTCTCGATAATAATATTTTTACCTTTCTTCTACAATCGTAGAGGAGGACTTGGCGGTGGCTCTCTAACGGAAGACCGCAATGAAGTTCCTGTCACAAAAAGCTCAGGTTTTGTGGAGGTTCCCACACAACCTGAACAAGGCTCACATAATACACCACCAAAAAAAAACAAAAAGCCAACGTAATTTTCCGCTTTCTTGCGACGGCACTTGATCTACGAGCTCGTTGCATTCGTCGAGTTATAAGAAACTCCATCTAGAAAGGGTCATTATATATATTTTATAAGCACATTAAAATAACCTATATTTTTTGGGGTTTTCATAAGTGTCTTTTTTTCATAACTTTGACCATGTTATTCACGACTTCCTAGAAAAACTATCGTGATTTTAACAGTAAATAATCATTTAATAAGGTATAAGATTTACATGCACAAAATAAACAAACTTATTACGTAAATTCTATTTTACATTCACATTTCCATCATTCCTTAATCTAATCAAAATCTTTTTTTATCTGATGCAATTTATTAACTTACCTCTAAACATGTTACAAAAGGCTGAAAAGCGTTGAAAATTCACTCTTTTGGCCAAAACTCGAGATTCGACAAAAGGTTCCGACAGCAAAAACCTCACGGAATAGTTTCCGTAAGCTAATGTTATTCGTTTCGAATCCTAATGTCAAAATCTCTCGATCCGACATTTCAAAATAACTCGCCTTCGGAAAGTTTTCGAATCCGGACGGAAAGTGGGTTTCCGACGTTTCAAAATAACCCTACAGGAGTGATCCATGGTTTGAAGTTGTGGTATTTTTTATTAAGTGGTAAAATTTGTGTATTATTATGAATTAGGCGCTGAAAGTTGTTTACGAGAAATGAAAGTGAGTCATTGGCGTCAGCGATATTGTAAACTGGAGTAAAGTCGAACTCACTCACGTCACGTTCCGAGGTGAGTCATATTTAGTTTATGTCTCGCGTGGTTATTGTTTTGCTTAGGCAGCTCTAAATTTAAGATTAATAAAACAGCACGATGATCGATCACTGACAAGTTAGTAATTATGGTATTACATGATGTTACACATTTCACCATCATATGTTCGAGGCACGAGTAATTGGATAAAGTCAGTAAAATTTCGTTTAATGAACTATGAAATACATTTAGGTTTTGCTGAGCTGGTGATCTATAAATCGATATTATGGTAGTGTTTTGCGCAATTTTTACAATTACGCTGTTACAGTCGGCTGAATTGGGCTCTTCTACTGTCACGTTTAGCGATTGCTTGCTATACACAACTATTCCGTTACTTTGATTGTGATTTTTGGAGCTGTGGTATGAATCGTAGCCTAACATTGAAGGCAGAAGGCCATGTCTATATAAGATGCAACATTCTGTTAGAATTATTAAGTCACAATCAAACTTAAGTCTATGTAAAAATATACTGAAACTGTCAATTTTTTTTTCTGTAATTAAGGCTTGTTTTTTTATGTCTGCTGACACTTCTATCACATAATTACACCTTGGCTTTCCCGCGTCCCGATTTATGGCTAAGTTTTACAGAGGCCATAAATGTGTCTGCAGTTATTTCAGGTATTTTGTCGGTCAAATTTTGTTCTAAAATGCATTTAAAAACTTTTTTTTTCGGTCATGGAGCTGGGAACACCTAGGACAATAATGCGACTCCACGGGAAGGAGGAGGTCACCTACCGATTGACTCAGATACTCACCGGGCACGGCTCGGTGAGTATCTGTGTCGAATAGGACGGGAGGGATCGACACATTGTCACCACTGCGCATCCGACCTCGACTCGGCCCAGCACACGCTGGCGGAGTGCCCCGCGTGGGCCTCCGAGCGCCGAGTCTTGGTCGCAGAGATCGGGCGAGATCTGTCTCCGCCGGCATTGATTGCGGCAATGCTGGCGGACGAGGGAGGTAGGAGGGCTGTGGCCTCCTTCTGTGAAGCAGTGATGCTCCAGAAGGAGGCCGCCGAGCGGGGTCGGGAGATGGCCGATCCCGCTCGAAGAAGGCGGCGCCGGGCTCGGTAGCACAGCTGCGGCGCCGCCGCGGGTCGCCGGCGGGCGCGAGGGAGTCGCGACTGCTACGGCGACCCGGGATGGACCACGCCCCTTCCGTGGCCGGGGGGCGTCGTCGGTGGAGGAGACCGGGGGAGGTAGTGTAGCCTCCCCCGAGGAGGGCTCCCCTCTAGGCAGGGGAGCGGAGGCTGGGGGTTCCCGGAAGTGGCTTGATGTTCCCGGGGGCTCCCTACACGCCTGAGGAAGGCCATCCCTGAGGTTTTTAGTGGGTAGGCCTCCCCCTTCTGGGGAGGAGAGCCCCGCATAACCGCCGGCTCGCCACAGCCGGGGTATGCAATTTAAAGCATTTTCCTCAGAGGAACAAAAAAAAAATGACAATAATACGAGGTTTGCGTTTGGTTGGTTCACCAACAGTAAAGCCTCTACTCAGTTGAGAGTTCCTTAACTTCTCCACATCTTCCGAGAGAGTCAATGACAATGTTTCTCGGTCGAGATCGGCGGGGGTTATAATCAATTACTTGTTTTGTTTTACAAACAGAATGGGTTGAGGCACTAGAGATTTAGTTTAGATATAAGTTTCAATAGATGAGAGATCGATATAATAAATCACAAAATTTTTAGCAAAAGTAGCCTTTTTTATTGGACGGCAATGTTGTGCATAAACAATATTTATATAACGGTTTAATAACCCTTTTCTTTTATCATTAGGCAAACACCTTGTAATGTCTATACTATTGGAATATTCTGGAAATTTCTCGGAACTTGCAATTATATGTAAAGTTTTAATCTTCTAACGTCTATACTATTAGAATGTTCTAGAATTTTCTCAGGTCTCGCAATTGTAAATAAATTGTTATCTTTTAATGCAAATCTGCCCATCTGCTAGTTTTCAAGCTACGCTCATGCAATCTACGCATCTGCATTTCTATAATTAATCGTGTCATGCATGTATAGAGTTCAAGTATGGGAATATTGAACACCTCTAGATAGTCGGCATGGATTGCCCTAGGAAAGTGCTCGCTACACCCAACTTGTATGTAGGATACACTGGGGGTACTCCCCCATAGCACTGCCTTTGAGCCTGTTAAGCGAGCTGGACAGAGGTGATCTATTAACACCCAAGCCCAACACAACTTTGTGTTGATTCCATTGGGAATCGCGTATAGTATTACTGTATGTGCAAATGGGTTGTATTCTGTCTGTAATGTGTAGTGTAAGAGTACTGTAAGTGTTATGCTTGTTATGCTGAGGACTACGCATATGCTATTAGCTATAAATCATAATCTACTAGAAAACTATTAGATGAACGGATATATTTATTACTTTATAGACTGATTTATATGTATCATTGACTTCTCTGTTGCTACCTGCCTATGTAATGTTTAAATATGAGTCTTTGGGGATTCTACTTTTACTTCTGAAGCGAAGCTACAAACAACCTTCTATACTACCTTAAGCTCTCTGTGAAGATAAAAGTCTTCAACTCTAAAAGTACTGTGAAAACTCGGCTGCATACTACATCAAAAGAACCTCAACCGCTGAAATTTGCACCACGTCTTATTGCTGCTACTTTGAGCCTCCTACGTTCTCTGCCTGCCTGCCTGCTGCTGCATCCCTGCCTGTCTGCTGCAAAATACCTACCAGCCTGCCGTTGAATACCTGCCAGTTCGCCGCTGCACACCTGCCTGCTGCTGTGTGTTTAGCCTGCTGCGGAATACCTGCCAGCCTGCTGCTGTATACTGCCAGCCTACCGATACTTGGTCTGCCTAGAACCTGGTACCGCCTTCCTTTCTTTCCCCTTCTCTACCATTTTATTATTGTTATTTTGTAATTTTAATTTTTTCTTAAGTTTGGGCCGTGCTGTCTTAATAATTCTTTTAATATATTAGTCTCTTGTTTTTATCTTTTCCTTATTATCCTTATCCTATTTTGCTCCGTAGCCTTCCGCTACGTGACAACCCTTTTCTAGTCAAATTTATTAAATATTCAAACAAAATTCAAAAAACCTTAAGACTTAATGTTTTTTTTTAATTTTGTCCACACAAACCTTTATTAGGTGTTGTTAAATAATATAATAACTGATACAAACTCATCGCTACGACCTGGCTCCAAGAAAAGACAATTTGAAATCAACTTGGTATTTACAGTTTCAATGTAATCATCGCAATCTGTCACAAAATACGTATTGTTATGCCGAATTGAAGTCGTTGCTAAACTTTACATACTCGTAGTACTCATTAAACGCTTCAGCAATAATAAAGTTATAGGTTATTATGTATTTGTATGTGTATATTTGTATATACAATGTAGGTCATATATAACTATTAGTTCAATAAGAAATAAAGAAAATACTTGAATTAACTTATTCTCTCTGTGACTTACCTATTGGCGCAGGCACGGCCCGCGGAGCCACGAGCGCGGCAAAACGGCGCAAGCAAGGGGCACGCGGCAGTAGCGCCGGTACCGCCGCCACTAAGAAAACCACCAGGAAAGCCACTAAGGTGACGCCTGACGCTAAAGCGTATTTACTCGAAGACAATGCCGGCTGAAAATTACATAAATATTTAGTTAAATATATATGGATTATACATAGTTTGTATAAAAAATGGCAACTTTCGCTTTATACATGAATATATATGTACTTTATTTTATAAAAAAAAAGAAACATGTTTTTGGTGACACGGGCGTCATACCTTTTATTTTGTTCCGCTGAGGAAAATACATTGAATTGCATACCCCGGCTGCGAAGAGCCGGCGGTTAGGTGGGGCTCTCCTCCCCAAAAGCGTGGGGGCCTACCCACTTAAACCTCAGCAATGGCCGTTCTCAGGCGTTGTAGGGAGTCCTCAGAATCGAGTGCCGCAACTGAGGACCTCCGGCCTTCGCTCCCCTGGGTGCGCTAGGGGAGGCCTTCTCGGGGAGGAGTGATCTTGCACCCTCCCATTACCGCAATCTACGCTGGCGGAGACAGATCTTGCTCGATCTCTTCGACAAAGACTCGGCGTTCCGAGTTCCAAACGGGGCACTCCGCCAGAGTGTGCTGGGCCGAGTCAAGGTCGGATGCGCAATGGTGGCATCGTGTCGTGTCCATCACAACAATCATATCCGTTGAGTATCTGAGTCAAGCAATAAGTGACTTCCGCCCTCCCGCAGAGCCAAGCTTCGAAGTGCGGGAGTACCACACCGCCGACGCGCTGACGCATGCAGCCCCCACTCTCTCGCTGCGCACGCCAGGCCCTCTCGGCCCGTCAGTGCAACTCCTATGCATTCCGTGCGTTGGTATCGGGGGGCACCCCCGTCGTCCCCCCGACCGACATGCCGCGGCGGGTTGTACATCACCGCGTACATGTCGGCCTGGATCTCGAAAGGGGAGGACCGCCACAGAACCGTCACCGCCTCGTACGAGATTGTGTGGTGGAGATAACTCGTTCTAAGAGCTTCCCCGCCTCATTCAGCAAGCAGACCGGACGGAATGACGACAGAATGTTTTCGGGCCTTCCTACCTTCTTCAGCAGCACCAGCCTGGTCGATTTCCAATCGACGGGAAAACACGCCCTCTCTGAGGTAGCTCGTGAAGAGCCGCCTCACTCTGATCTTTTTTTTTCTTTTTGACGGACCTATGCTGAAGCCTCAGATGGCTATGTTCAGCTTTGCAATGATGTGTATTTGTGGAAGGCGCACGAACTGAAGGTTCAACACCTAGCCAACTAACTGCAACGGCGAGCCGGTGTCGTTAGGATCGAGACAAAGGGAGTCAACGCAGCTTGAGCGCGCCGTCTAATGGCTCGAACGCTCAAGTTCATCATGTAGTGGTGGGTGAGAATCTACCCGGTACGTGACGGTACCGGGTATATGTCACTCTGATCCCCAACGCCCTGAGAGCCAGCGCCATCACCTTCCCCGTGAAGGTCACTGAGATCCTGGTCACCACGTGCGCAGCACCGTACTGGGTACCTGTACGTGCGGTGCTGCGCACGGCCCCGGCGAGCATGCTCTCCGTTAACCCTTGGTCGTCCAACCACGGCGCGGGCGACGGGGCTACGGAGGAACGGTCCTGGACCCTCGAGAAGAGCGTATCCAACTCTCTTTCCATGGTGTCGGGGTCCAGGCTTTCCGCCAGCGGAGGGACCTACGGTCGGAGCTTGCCCAGGTACCATTTTGTACGGGCGCCCTCGTGGATCTCCCAGGAGCTCGTTCCAGGACCTGGCCTTGGCGTCAGCGATGGCGATACTGATCGCCTTGGCTGCAGCTCCTTATGCGCTTCTGGCGCTCACAGGTGGCATACCTAACGCATGAAAAAAAACGTAGTAAATTACGTATGTTCAATATTCTACAAATTACTTTGTTTTTGCATTGGTTGCAACGTCTCGAAGGTAGTCGACAACCACAGCCGCAGTATGGGAGCATGCATTATCCTGCATAAAAACAAATTAATATCTTATGAAAGGGGCAAAGAGCACCACAATTTCTTCTAAAATCTCAGTTACATATCTTGCCGTTGCTAGCGACCCATTCTCGATGACATGGAATTGCGTACGTGCCCCCATACCATAATTGACCCTCAACCATATGTCTCTTTTCCAATGATATTGCACTGTGCGTACCTCTCTCCTGGGCGTCTCCACACTTTAATCCTATAATCTTGCTTCAGGCAAAATCTGGACTCATCTGTAAATAAAACTTGACTCCAAGTTTCGTTATCCCAATTTTCGTAATTGCGAGCAAAATTAACTATAGCTACTCGTGACATGTGGTAAGAAAGGGACTTTTGGCAAGCAAATGTGAATTTAATCTTACGGTTTTTGTGCTTATTGTAACCCCTCGAACTTCTTGCAGACTAGTCCTTACCTCGGAAGAAGTTAAGGTCCGGTTTCTAAGCACACCGCTAGCGATGAACCGGTCATGTCTGGCTGCAGTTTTCCGTTTTCGCCCCTGTCTCGTAAACTGTCCAGCCTGCCGATACCTCTTGATAACTTGGTGTACCACAGATTTTGATTCTCGTAAAATATGAGCCACATTTTCGTAGGTGTGCCCAGTTTCAATTAGAGTCAGCCCTAGCAACTTGAGTGGCGATCCGACATTGTCAGTTTATTTGCAGTATTAATTCACATTTAAAGTTGTGGTAAAAATAAAAAAAAAAACTAAATTTAAACTCAAAATCAAAAGATGAGATTTTTTATGCAATATGAAAAAACACTATATAACGCAATAACGCCATAAAACAAATAAAATTCGAAATAAAAGAACATTCCAAAACTTTTTTTTTATAGAAATTACTAATATTTGTGGCCAGTACGTACAATAATTACAACAGGAGAAATTAAATCTTTATTTGTGTTCCTCTAAATTTGTCCATGAGTGTATATTCCATTCAAAATTATTTTGTTCAAATATGTTAATGATGCTGATATTTTGATTTAAGTTTGATCACATATAAGAAGTAACTCTGAACTATTTAATAAATTCATTAAATTCTATTTTGACAATCATTAATATAAAAAAATAAAAATTTTCTTTTAGTATGTTACTTTTTATAGTCATTTCTTATTCTTTTTATAGTCTTATTTTACTTTTTATAGTCTTATTTTACTGATGTTATTAAAAAGATAAGATACAAAATCAAAGATTAACAAAATTAAAGATGAGACGTAGAATATTTTGTAAAATTACAATAAAATTTTATTGTCCTAAATACAAAAAATACTCAAGTATGAAAACATTTATCTTTTTTTATTTTTAATGTTGCCGGTTTCTCTGAACCACGCTTTTATAACCCAGACTCTGGATTCTGTATTGTGACTTTACCTTGTTATCGTATTCCATAGATATTTGACGTATAGCAAACTACGAAAGTTATGTCGATCATATGAAAAATTGATACTATTAGGTTACAGCTTGAGGCTATATACAATGTAATCTCATGGTGGCTGTACTGAACAATTTACCTTAATGTATAAGGTGAGCGCTTTGGCAGGCGGAGTCGGATGGCCGGCCGGGCGGTGTTCTTGGCCATACACGGCGGCCTCCCACAGCCAGTCTGTGTCCTCCACTGCGGCGCCTCCGCACACTTCGTCGTCCTCGTGCGCGATTGCTACCACCAGGAACCCGCGGGGGAACCGCGAGCGCTGTATCATCACACTGCTTTCTAAATAAAAGAGTCTCACCTAGGTTTAAAATTATGTCTAATTAACAGCTGCGAATAATCAACACATAATCAAGCCTATGACAGAGTAGGCAGCAATGTAATAAATACTCACACTACACCAAATAAAACCTACAAAAAGGTTTCACTTTTGTTAATTATATGATTGCAATGATCTCTGAAAGTAAATTTTTCATCCAAAATTATTCCCAGGTCTCTAACCACATGTTTTCTTTCGAGGCTGGGATCGTTCATTTTATAAATTAGTTTTGTTATTTCGATGTAAACGGTATTATAAAACATTTTTATTAATATTTATTTATTATTCAAAACCATATTAAATATTATCACACTGAAAGGTTTCATAGTCCTTGTTATTATGAACTGCCGTAAAAAGATTAAGCTCATCTGCGTACAACAAGCAGGGCTGATTAATTTCCAAATGAGATTCTTTATAAATGCAATAAAGAGTACCTGACCAAGGTGAGAGCCTCATGGTACTCGAGAGGTAACCTGGACAGGAGATGAAAGGAAACCCTTAACCGCAACAAGTTGACTATGTTTAATGGGATATAATTCAAGCCACCGAACAAATTAGCGTGAATACCGAAGTAAGTTTCCAATTTAAGAATTAATACGAGTATACTGTGACCCACTTTGTCAAACGCCTTAGCGAAATCGGTATAGATACAATGGACTTGAACTTCTTGAACGTTATTTTTGAAATTCAGAAGATTAGATTAGACATAAGACAACAGAGATTATCTCTGGCTCTGTAAAGGCAATATATTTTTTGTAACTGTAAAGTAATTGAATATGCTGTAATAAACTACATTAACTCTGACCATAGTGGACAACTAGCCTGCATTGAGCACCATCATGTTAGCCCTAAAACTGAATTGATTTGTAGACCTATATCCCAGGGAAGGTTATGTAAATTAAAAAAAAAATAACATCTCAAATTACATCTTTGCCTACTGTTGGTGGAGATGCAAATAATTATATAATAATTTATTTAATTTAGTAAGAATGGAAAGCAACAATATGTTTCCACAAAAGGTTGTAAAATTAAACAACAAAAAGAAATTTAGTGACTGGGCTACTCCGGGCATATATAAAAGCAGGAGAACACTTTTTGAATTATATGCTTTAAAAACAACTTCTGTCGACCCTGCCTTTTTAGATTATGTAAAAAAATACTCAAAAACTTTTAAAAATGTTTGTTTATGTGCTAAATCTTTATACATAGCAAATAAAATAAATATGTCAAAGAACAAAGTTAAGACTACATGGACTATAATAAATCAGGAAACGGGAATAAGTAGAAGCTCTGGGAACTCTTTCTCTTTAGAAATTAATAATAAGACTATCAAGTCGGACGATGCAGTTGCGAATGCATTTGTTGATTATTTTTCTCAAATTCCTGCTATAACTACCAGTAATCTTAACTCATCTCCTAGTTTAGCCATCACCCTCCTCGAGTCAAGTGTGAATAGGTGCAGTGAATCATTCAAATTTAGCCATATTGATGCTTCTTCAATTAAGAAAACATTCCGTTTACTTAACAAGAAGAAAACTGAAGATCTCTGGGGTATATCAACTCACATAATTCAATCTGTCATCGATGAATTAGACCCATTGTTAGCACAAATTTTTAATTCTTGTATTGATGAGGGTATCTTTCCTGATCTAATGAAATATAGTAAATTAATACCACTTTTCAAATCGAGTAACAAAAAAGATCCCTCAAATTTTAGACCTATATCCATATTACCTACTTTCAGCAAAATCTTCGAGAAAGTTATTTACAATCAACTAATAGGTCACTTTAGAACAAACAGACTCATGCATGAAAGCCAATTCGGCTTTACCAAAGGTAGATCCACTACCGATGCCGGAACTGCACTTATGAAACATATTTTTGACGCATGGGAGGGCAAGCGGGATGTAATTGGAGGGTTTTGCGACCTTTCCAAAGCGTTTGACTGTGTGAGTCATGAAACGCTTTTAAGTAAGCTTCGACATTATGGTGTCTCGGATGGAGCTGTTAGCCTTTTAAAATCTTATTTATCAGACAGATTGCAGAAAGTCGTTATTAATAGATCAGAATCTGCTAGCTCGCCTATAACGATGGGGGTTCCCCAGGAATCAATATTGGGTCCTCTACTGTTTCTAATATATATAAATGACCTTCCTTACTACATTACAGAATCGTGTGAGACAGTATTGTTTGCAGATGATACTCCTTTACTATTCAAAGTTGATAGACAAAAGGAATATTATGACTATGTAAATAGTGCTCTCTCGAGAGTTCTGTATTGGTTCACAACTAATAATTTGTCTTTAAATCTAAGAAAACAAAATGTATCAAATTCTCTTTGCCCAATGTAAGGCAGGTTGATACTCAAATATGAATGGTGATGTCATTGACTTGGTAAATAATACTAAATTCTTAGGCATTACGTTAGATTCACGACTACAGTGGGATCCACATATTGAAACTTTGGCAATCAAACTTAGTTCAGCGGCGTACGCAGTAAAAAAGATTAGACTTTTAACTAATGTTGAAACGGCAAGAATTGTTTATTTCAGCTACTTTCATAGTGTTATGTCCTATGGACTGCTGCTATGGGGATCTGCGGCTAACATTGAGAGTATTTTCCTATTACAAAAAAGAGCGATTCGTGCTATTTACTGTTTACGAGCTAGAGAATCCCTAAAAGAATTGTTCAAAGAAATTAATATTTTAACTTTAGCTAGTCAATATATATATGATAACTAGCTGACCCGCGCCCACTTCGTTGGGCATAATATTAATAATCCCCGAAGCGAGCACGAAAGCGAACTGAATTAAACCCGAAGCCATAGCGCGCCATCCGCTGATGATGATGATGATGATGATGATGATGATGACACTCAACAATAATGTGGGTTTCTATTGGTGAAAGAATTTTTAAAATCGATGATGATGATGATGATGATGATGATGATCCTATCTCTCAAGTTGGATCGAACTGCACATGGTGTGCGAATTTTATTATAATCGGTTAAGTAGTTTAGGAGTTCATTGAGCACAAACATTGTGACATGAGATTTATATATATTAGATTTAGTTTTTGTATATATAAACTGTTGTACATGGTAATAGTTTATGGTTATTTTAAAAATAAATTAGTTATTTGACATTTGTCTTACTTGTATTATTTGCTTAATAATTATATATTCTTTTTAACAATATAACATGGTGTCAGGTGTGGTTTAAACATTTAATGCGTAAAATGAGCAATTCCAATAAGACAGAAGATAAAACTCCGGAGGCGAACGTTACTCTGTCAAAGATGATGATGTATTCGGCTATACAGCAGCCGGAACCATTGGCTGAAGTGGGAAATCTTGCAGTAAATTGGCGTGAGTGGAAATCTGCTTTTGAATATTATTTAATAGCTTCGGGAAAAGATGTGGCTCCTGACCGTGAGAAGTGCGCTTTGTTTTTACATGTTGTTGGCAAGTTTGGTAGAGAGATGCTTGAACAAATGGAGCTATCGTATGAACAAAAAATAAACTTTGACGTGTTGCTAGATAAATTTTCGAAATTTTGTGATCCGGCTAGAAATATTAATTTCGAAAGGTATGTGTTTTTTGAGTTGTATCAAAAAGATGACACATTTGACAAGTATCTCAGTAGTTTGAAATCAAAGAGCAAGACTTGCGAATTTGGCAATTTACGTAGCAGTCTTATTTTAACGCAAATGATTCGCGGAATAAAGGATGTGAATATGAGAGAAAGATTGTTATCGAAGCAGAATTTAGAACTCGACGAGGCAGTAAGGTGGTGTCGAGCGGCAGAGACAGCGAGTCGGCAAGCTGTGGAGTGTATTCGTGTGGTTAGTGTTGCGGGCCCCACCACTGATCCATTGGTTGAAGAGGTACGTGGTGTTCCTCAAGGTCAACGATTTCAACGTGGTCGAGGTAGATTCTTCATGCAGCAACGTGGAGGTTATTGTAATGTTAGCAATAATATTTGTGACAAATGTGGACGCATACATAATGTCAATGCTTGGTGTGCAGCAAAAAATATAAAATGTTACAAGTGTGATCGGATAGGTCATTATGCAAAATTATGTAAAATAAAATTTTTGCGTGAAGTCTCTGATAATAATGTAGAAAATGAGGTAAATTCTTTAGAGTCTGTGTTATATAGTCTGTCAATTGAGGCTGTAGATGTTAATTCTTCCTGGTATGAAATAATCAATGTAAATGATGTAAATATGAGTTTTAAGCTAGATAGTGGTGCTGATGTATCAGTTGTATCAATGGAATCTTTTCAAGCTGCTGGTTTTAGAGCCGATTTATTAATAAAAGATAAAGTAATATTACGTGAAATTAGCCGGGCAAAGTTGCCAGTCATGGGATGTTTTGACGCTTTGTTGAGTTTTAAGGGTATATGTATCAAAGAAAAGATATACGTGTTAGGTGTTTCTTGTAGCAATTTATTAGGTCTGCACGCCTGTACGAAATTAAAATTAATTGCGCGTATTAATGAAGTTTCGTTTAAATACAATTTCGATGAATCGCTTTTTGATGGCGTTGGTTGCTTGCCAACTATTTGTAAAATTGTAGTTGATAATAATATTCCACCAGTAATTAATGCTTCTAGAAAAATTCCTATTAAGTTGATATCACGCCTTAAGGAAGAATTAGATAATATGATACAAATGAATATAATTGTAAAAGAAGAGGGACCAACGGACTGGGTGTCTAATATTGTCATAGTAGAAAAACCTGATAAGAAACTAAGATTGTGCTTAGATCCGTGCCACTTAAATAAAGCTGTTAGGCGCTGTCATTTTCAGTTACCGACGTTGGAAGAAATTGCTAAAAAGTAACCTATCAGGTGCCAAGTATTTTTCTAAATTGGATGCAAAAAACGGATTTTGGATGCTACGGCTTGATGAGTCCAGTTCTAAGCTCTGTACGTTTACTACGCCGTTTGGAAGGTATCGGTTCTTGAGAATGCCGTTCGGTATTAATTGCGCACCGGAAATTTTTCATCATGAAATGTTTAAGATATTTTCAATGCCTGGTGTTGAAGTTTTCTGTGATGATATTTTAGTCTGGGGGACGACGGAAATTGAACATGATAATAGGTTAAATGAGGTAATGAAGCGTGCAAGGGATAATGGAGTGAAATTTAACAAAAGTAAATGTAAATTCTTAGATAAGGAAATCAAATTTTTGGGGCACATTTTTAGTAGTACGGGTATGCGTCCTGATCAAGGCAGAGTTAGTGCAATAATGGCAATGCCAATTCCAGTCGATAAAAAAGGTGTAGAAAGATTTTTAGGGATAACAAATTATATGGCCAGGTTCATTCCTGCGTATTCAGATGTGTCGGCACCTTTGCGAAATTTGGTTAAAAAGGATGTTGAGTTTGAATGGTGTCAAGAGCACAGTATGGCTTTTGAAAACTTAAAGAAAAGTATTTGTAATGCACCTGTGTTGAGGTATTATTCATCAGATGAACCGGTTACAGTGTCTGTTGATGCGAGTGGTTGTGGATTAGGAGCGTGTATTTTACAGGTAGGGCAACCCGTCGCTTATGCTGCACGTACTCTCACACCCTCTGAAAAGCGTTGGGCCCAAATTGAAAAAGAGCTGTTGGCCATTCTGTTTGGGTGTGAAAGGTTCCGTCAGTATGTTTATGGGCATAGTGAGGTTACTGTAGAAAGTGATCATAAACCTCTAGAAGTTATTTTCAAAAAACCACTAAATGAAACACCACCTTGGTTGCAACGCATGTTGTTAAGGTTGCAGGCTTATTGCTTAAAAATAGTGTACAAGTCGGGAAAAAAGATGTTTATTGCGGATGCCTTATCACGTGCGGCCGTAGAGAATGATTCAGATAATGATATTTATGATGATGTGACAGTTCATGTTAATGCGATGTATGATAATATTGAGGCATCTAGTGAAATGATGGATAGAATTCGACGTGAAACGGATACGGATAATGAGTTGGCATGTGTAATTGAATATTATTTTCTTGGCTGGCCTTTGATTAGAAATAGAGCAAGCAAGATCATTTTGGTTAGTCAGGAATGATTTGCATTTCTTTGAGGGTGTTTTATTTAGAAATAGTAAGATTGTAATACCAAAGACTTTGCGTAAAGACATGTTAGATGGCATTCATGAAGGACACATGGGTATCGAAAAGTGCAAGAGAAGAGCGAGAGAAGTGATGTGGTGGCCTGGTATGGCAGCCGAGATTGAAATGGTTATTCAAAATTGCCAACCATGCCAACGGCATCGTGTTGCTGCTCCTCGAGAACCATTGATACCGCATCCTGTGCCTAAATTGCCTTGGCAAATGTTGGCTGCTGATTTATTCGAATATGATAATAAGCATTATTTACTCTTAGTTGATTATTATTCTAAGTTTGTAGAAGTTGTCACATTACCTAATTTACAGAGTTACACGGTGATTATCAAAATGAAATGCATATTTTCACGATTTGGAATTCCTAGTAAATTGGTGACTGATAATGGAACACAGTTTAGTTCGGCAGAGTTTCATGACTTTGTGGTTACATGGGGTATAGATCATGTTACTAGTTCGCCTCGTTCGCGTTCGTTGTTCAAAAAAGCCAGCGAAGACGGTACGGAGTGGCAACTAGCCTTGTAAAATTTTAGAAATACAGCAATTACAGGTGAAACCTATTCTCCAGCTCAGTTATTGATGGGTAGGTCTCTTAGAACTAGATTACCAGCTTCTACAGAGATGTTGGCTCCTGATTATATTGATCATGAAAAAGTACGGGTTGTTAGACAGGAGCGGAATGTTAAGATGAAAATTTATTATGATGGTGGCACTAGGAATCAAAGACCGTTAGAAGTTGGTGAGGATGTTCGTATGCGGAATGGTAACGTGTGGGAAAAGGCGCGTGTGATCGATAAAGCTAGTGTTCCGAGGTCATATTGGTTGGGTAATGAGAATGGTGGAGTGTATAGACGTAACAGGGCTCATATTTTGGGTTTGCCCAAAAGAAATTCACTTCGTTATAATTATTTGGATGATACTAATGAAGAGGTTTTACCTGTAGCCACAACAGTGGAACCGGGCGCTTCAAGGGAAGTGCAACAACGGTTAGGACCTGATCGGGGCCGTTACGTTACTAGATATGGTCGTGTTGTTCGACAGCCAGTTCGTTATAGTAATTAGTATATATTTTAATTTGTTTCTTTGTTAATGAGTTTTAGTTTATGTGAAGGTAAATTTATATAATTTTGTTTAAGGGGAGTGAAGTCATTGTATTTTATGTTTTAGAATTAAAGTTGTTTTTGTTGAAGAGGGAGATGTTGTACATGGTAATAGTTTATGGTTATTTTAAAAATAAATTAGTTATTTGACATCTGTCTTACTTGTATTATTTGCTTAATAATTATATATTCTTTTTAACAATAAACAGAAACTATAATAAATTCAATAAAAACAGTGATCTACATAATGTGAATACTAGAAACAAAAATAAACTTGCCGTTCCAATGTTCAGACTCCATAAAACTAGCTATTCGTTCTTGGGGAAATGTATATCTATGTTTAACAAACTTCCGCAAAGTGTCATTGAGTTGCCTTTATATAAATTTGAAATCCATATCAAAAAGACACTCATGAGTAAAGGTTATTATAAAGTAAGTGACTATCTAAATGATCACAGTATTTGGGAATAGGGACACTATTCATAGAGCCATGTTTGGTAACAACATTATTTATAATCGTATTAGGTATGATTGTATCTTATACTATATTGTATTTTTATATTATATTATTATAATTATTATCATTGTAAAGAGGAGATAAAAAATAGACCTTCAGAGTTTCTTGCCTGTTCTTCTCGAGAAGGCTCTCCCAATTTCCGAAAAGGTGTCGAGTCAATTTTTTTATTTTTTTCTTTTTTCCTTATTCGTACGTACGGACAAGTTTTTTGTTTTATTTTTTTAAGCTTTGTTTTTTTTTGTTTTGTCTGTTGACGTCAATAAGTGCCTGTAAAGGTCTATGTTGAATAAAGATTATTTTGATTTGATTTGATTAGAGGTTGTGGAGCGATTACGAATAAAACCATGCTGTAATGGAGATATCAGTTTCTTCATCCTCAGCACGACGAAGAACAGGCGATAGTTTTCACAGTGGGTTCTTTCATCAGACTTATTTTCCACAAAGGTGGAAATACTTCAGTTTGTATCTATTAAAAACAATAAAAAGAGGCTTACTTAATCCTTCACAACATTTTTTTTAACTAGGTGAGGTATTACATCTGGACTGGATATATTTAAATGAAGTTTTGCTATTTTAACTTGAATTTGCTCGCAATTAATAATTACATCACTGAGAAAAAAAATGGCTAACAAAGTGTCCATAAAAGCTTTGTTAATTAATTACAGTAACTGCAACAAAACGCTTGACACACAATAACAAAGGTCTCATAGTGCCCTCTGCAATTTTTTTGTTAGAGATTTATTGTTCCTGCGGCTTCGGAAATCTGAACCAAAGTAACAATGTTTATTAACGTTGTTAAGATAGCAACCGCGACTGTTGTTCGAATATTAACTTTAGTGTTTATAGTATGACAAAATAATCTGTAACAAAGCTAAAGTTGTTGTCATGTTTATTTATTACGATGCTGGATGAACAATATTCAAAACTAACAAAATTTAAGATTGTTCGCTTAGCAAATAAATTAGAGTATTCTGACAACTTCCGAGTAGTTGTTTCGTTTCGGTAGCCAAGTACTTTTTATATACGCAGGGCTCGGCTCGGCTCGTCCATTTCCTTCGCGATTGTTCGACCGAGCGGGCGCGTGTTGTGTCGGTGTAGCACAATGGCGGAATATACTTTAATCACGGTTGTGAAGACTAAATACTTCTGCTCTACTATTTAATATGAATTTAAAAGTGAGACAATTTACAACTAGTGCTTAGATTTAAGAACGGAAATAAAGCAGGTTGAGTGAATCGTTGGGGTTACTACGAAATATCGAATTCCAAATGATCGAATATCGAAATACACTGATAATATTTTGATATTCAATAATTTGGAATTCGATATTTCGTAGGTAACCCCAACGATTCACCCAACCTGCTTCATGTCCGTTCTTAATCATGGCAAAACGAGAATATTTATGGTGACAAAGCTAAATTGTTGGTGTAACTAATATGGGTTGTGATATGGCACAACATCACAGTTGTTTTTTTTAGCAACATATTATTGTTGCCGAATCTACATAATTGTCGATTTCATTTGACAATAAAAAAAATGATATGGTAGCAATTCACTATGAACGGCTCACCCGGATTAACTTTTTGTTGTTAATTTAGCAGGATTTTTTTCTCAGTGATTACTTAACAACAAGTACCCGTTGTGGTACTTGTTCTACTAGCATCAGTAATGTTAGATGTTGAATTTGCATTTTGGATAACAGAGCTAAAGTAATTAGAGGAGAGCTCGGAAGTTGCTGATCGGAAGATATTAACGGACCATATTTCATTGTATGGGGTATCCATTCTGAACCCTTTTACTCTTAATGTATGGCCAAAATTGCTTTAAATTGTTTATTTTTATTGATGATTCGATAGATGGAATGTAGTTTTTGTAATCGGGATCAACGAGTTTTATCCATGATGAGAATATGCATCATAATCACGAGGATTTTTAAATTTTTTGTAGTGAAGATGCATGATTGACTTTTCTCGAAGAGATCGTACTAAGGCAGGAGTATGTTATTGGAATGTTTCCTGGTGAGCGAAGTGTACTTGGAGAGTATTCCATTAAATACAGTACATAATTTTTCCACCGTTATGCCAACATCATTATATTTCACCAACTTATTCCAATTCACACTTTCTACGTTTGCTTTAAGATTATTGCTACTTACTTTTTTTAAATTTAGTCATGTCGATACTTTCGGTTTTAACGGCTCTATCACGGTGACCCGAGATTCAATATTAACAACCAAGGCTGGATGGTAGCGGTCCTATTTGCTATATTTTTCAGTATTATGTACCCGTGTAAAGTCTGTCGAAGTGGAAAGGATGAGGTCTAGGAATCTTCTGAACTTATTCTTTATAGTATTACATTGGTGTAAATTACACAATGTAATATTTTCTAATAAGAGATCAACTTTTTCTTCTATGGAATTGCTAGGTATTATCACAGCAGAGTTCAAAGGTTTAGTCCAAATAATGTTTGGCGGTAGAATCCCGAAAGCGCACCCCGCCATGTGCCCCGCATGGGCCTAGAGAACTCAGGGGGGTTTTAGTGGGTAGGCCGGTCCTGTTAGACCGGAGAGCCCCACACACGGCCGCGCCTAGCCAGCGCGGTGTCACGGTGCAAAAGGTGCATTTCCCCTCTTAAAAAAAAAGAGTGTTAATATCGTCAACACAAAAAAACTCGTCGATTTAATTATCTCGAGATAAGGACGAGTTTTTTTTTTGTGGTGACAATATTTATAACAATACTTAATCGACTAAGTATTGTTACAAATACTACACGAGAAGGCGGGGCCTAGCAACCGTGAGCCCTTGCGGTGCACGTTGTGAACACCTGCGGCGCAGTTGGTGAATACTTGCGGTGCACGTGACCGAACTCCGCCACGTGGCGTGAAATGTGAAGTAGGGTGAAATGCACCTCGTTAGCTCGAGCAGTGAGTCACTCCGCAAAATTCGAGTCGTTCGGAAGCGTTGGTCGTTGCTACATTCGATTGTCATTTTCAAATTGGACTCCTAAAAAGTTTGGCGGATGTTTAAGTTATTATTTATAGTAATTAACACAACGACACCATCATTTTTATTAACTTGAGTTGTTTGTTCCGCCTAAATTAAAATACTGCTATTGAAATTAGTCTCTGCCAAACATATTATATCATAGTTATAATTGAGAACATTAAGAGAAACATTCTTTGTTTTAGATCTGATGTGATCGAAAGATTCTGTGAATAATAAGAAAAGAGTAGTATTTGTGTTACACGACCACGATATGTTACCAGATGTGATACAATACAAACGCTATACTCCTATCGTATGTCAGTGTCGCACAACTTTAGCTTAAACCGTACCGTGACATAGGTGGCTGCAGAGCGTAGCATAGTCATAGTCATGATGTCTGCCCCATCTAGCTGCTGGAGCGTCTGCAGCACCGGGCACTGTAACATACATATTATGTAAAACTACTACATCTGTGCTGTTAGATTGGTAACAATGGGTGTGTTGCATACGCCAAAGCAAGCTCACGGTGAGACTAGATAGCTGAGAAAACAATTTCTGTATAGAATTATGCAAAACATACGATCAATATAAAGTATTTGTTGAATTTGCTCAACAGCACCCACCTGATAGGGCTGCATGGCAATGGTTGCGCAGAGATCGTCAGACGAGGAGACCTGCAGTCGGACGCGCTGTTCACCTGACACCCACCGGTACCAGTGCGCCCGCGGTGCCACCTGGTTATTTATACAACTAGTATAACTAAGCAAGCTATAATTTTTTTTTAAAGTACAATACTTTTTAATTTTAAATACCGTTTCGGTTTTATTCAAATAAAACTGACAGCTGTACAAAAATAATCTAACGTCTGTATGCGGTCTTTTATGTGTAACAATATTAAACCCACATTAAAGAATATGATGAACAGCAGCAGAGTAAATGAAAATTACAGAGCGCTCATTAGGGGATAAACGTTTTCGGTACTGTTAAGCGCATCCAAGATAAAAAGCATTGATAGTGTTTAGTTGTAGGGCGCACCACATTAATGGAGGTGTTGAGAGGTTCGAGGAAGTGCAGCACAAAGTCTCGTGCGGGGCTGACGCGCACGCGCAATGTCACGTCGCGCGCACACGTCGTGGCCGCGTGCAAGGACAAAGCGCCGTCACTAGCCGCCGCGTCCCCTGTAGGAATATACATATAATAAGACATTCACTGCGGCATTGCCGTTTAGGGTGGGGAGATTTTAATTTTTTTATTAGGCCTCCCCCGAGGAGGGTTCCCCTCTAGATAGGGGAGCGGAGGCTGGGGGTTCCCGGAAGGGGCTTGATGTTCCCGGGGGTTCCCTACATGCCTGAGGAAGGCCATCCCTGAGGTTTTTAGTGGGTAGGCCTCCCCCTTCTGGGGAGGAGAGCCCCACATAACCGCCGGCGTATGCAATTTAATGCATTTTCCTCAGGGGAAAAAAAAAAAAAAGGTATAATTGATATGTGTATTTGCTATCTCTATACTAAACTTTTCCTTATTCAATAGACAAGAAAGCAAACTATAAAAGCTTACTTGCGAAATGGTACAAATTTTAGTCTTCTAAGGTAAGTATTAACTTTCAACAATATGTCACAGCATACTATATCGACGCGTGCATTTTGCATGACAAAGTAAATACAAGTAAATAAATATTTTACGTAATTTTTGAAGCTTCTATTGATTTCTACTAATAGCTTTTTTTTACCAATTTTCATCCTTTTATGCCTTTTGAATTTACGAATGATTTTTATTTTCATTTACGATGTAAAAAGCTGTAAGTCATTAATCGCTTCGTATGCAGTCGCTGATACATATTACTTTTCTATGTTATCTCCAGAAAGCTTCTTTTCACTGAAATCTTTGTTGAAATATTAAAATAGTTGTTTAATAAATCCAAAATCAATTTATGAGAATAATATAAATTTTTCGTTAAACGTCTCAATACCCATTAAATGTTTTCTCTTAGCATACAGCCAAGTGATTTCGGTTAGATTTCGTAAGTTTACCTTTCAATAATTACTATTTCACACAGAAAGAAAATATTAATCAATCCAAAACGCAAATATGTCTTGGAGAATATATTTGGAATGTAAATATAAATATCTCAATACAAAATATATCTCTTCAATTATGGTCCTACTGAATCATAAAAAAAGAACTAATAATTCTCCTATAAAGTTTGTAGTATTATTGGGACAAGAATATGGATTTATAATTTAGAAACCAGAATCTTAATTCAAAATACTGCAGGTTTTGTTATCAGTTTTAGAGTCTAGGAACTAAGTACTCAAACCAAAAAAAAACAAAATTTATCAAAGATTTTGCATATTTTAATCAAGAACTAAAAATTCTTATTTTTAGAATATAAAATGATGTTTACTTCAAGAATGTTGCATATTTGACTTGAAGTTTATTTTTATTTCTTTCTTCGTTTAAATTCGGCATGTTTAAATTGTGTTAGAAAGTTCTTAATCACCAATAACTACACATATTTTATCCTTAGATTGTTTCATTCTTCGTCTAAGAACGACAGATCAGAAATATGTTCATCCAAGAAACAGGAATTATTCTGAAAAATAACATAGACATTAATCATTCTTGGAAAACCGAATGGTGTTACCATTATACAAAAATCTGTTTGTAAGGTAGAAAATATAGGCGCCTTCAGAGCTATAGCGCGTAGAGCCATAAGGCATACTCAGACCAAATAAAAAACTAAAGACTTAACACTTCCAACAAAATCGTGAAGCCGGTTGTGTAAACACCACCAGTACCACACAGTAAAAAAATTACCCGAATATTTAGTCACAGTATTAGCAGGGTTATTAGATGAGTATATCATAGATTTAGTACAATAGATAGGCAATGTGAAAGAGACAAATTATCGTTCCCCGTATAATGAGATGAGCGAGAGAGAGCGAGATGGGAATATGGCAGCCTTCAAGTACCTACACACAAGCGACTTGACGTTTGCGTAGGTAAAAATAATCAAACACATTTTTTGAATACCGTGTTTTGAAAGCAACGAGTTACGTGTGCAGTACCAGGATACACATCCAAAAAAGATAACACACGGAAATATACGTTTCAAGTGTAAATATAACATATAATTTTTGTTGATTTAAGTAGTTATTTTCATCAATATCTAAAATATATATATAAATCAGGAATAAAAAATACATAAATAATATAACCATCTATGTTATACTAAATCTATGGAGTATATAGACAAGTTAGCGTTTATTTTAAAACGTGTATAGGTATTACGCTTTCAAGGGGTGGTATGGTAATATGTTTATTTCGACAAGATATGTAGAAGATATTAAACAAGTTTTAGGATAAGATAAGAACAAAATTCTTTATTATTCAACAAATAAAAACCACCGACTCACTGCCTTCCCTCCTTCACTTTCCTTACCTAAGTAGTTTTATGCCTCTTTACACTTTTATTATCTTTAATATCATCAACATCAAAACAAATATAAAAAAAATGAATGAATGTGCAACGATACGGTTCGTATCACATTAATTACTTACCTAATAAACATGGAATATTGTAGCGCTTACTAGTGGTAAACTATTTGCTGGTTAAATGGTGCCTTGATCTATTGCGTAATATGTTAGAAAGAGACAAATATGAAACTAATTGTGTAAAAGGCTGTTAAAAGATATCGTTCCTACAATGTGTTCAGCACTACAGAGCTAAATTACAGCCTAAAACTAAAGGTTAGCCTTGACTCATTGTAACTGGAACTACACTTCCGAGGATTTGAATGCGCTCCTATATACAATTACAATATTGCTATTAGAAACTTAATTTAAAAAGTACAAGTCCGGAAAGTAGGTATATGATTTCTTCAAGCGTCCCGGTTTTTTGATTTTGACGTCTCTACAAATGATAATTCCGCACGTGAACCAAACTACATTTTTGATAAAAAAAAGAGAAAAATCATTTTAAGTATTGCACAAGGAATATTTGATATTAGCAGTTTGAACAATTGTTGAGAATGATATAAAACGGCTGTGTGTGCGTAAAAAATGATACACACGGCCGTGTCTCAGTATTACCTATAATGAATTAAAAATAATAAATAAATGGTGAAAATAATACTTACGGGTTACAAGCAAATTGGTTTTTATTCCGTGCCACGATTTGAGCACTTCCAACCTGTGCCTATACGGTTTGTAATATCTTTGCCACTAATGATATGTTGTACAAATATACTTGTTGTCTGTAAAACTATAATAGAGTTTGAGAACACACGGCTAATTCTCTAATATCACTAGGTAGGTAGTAGGTAGTTATGTAATTACTTAGTCTTAATAATCGATAACTGTGTTACAAAATACCACAATAAGTTTACATTTACCGTGATTTTTTAAAGCAATAACGTGCAATAATGTGTCAACATTATTAAAATATAGTTTTATTTAAGTTTGATGTCTATAAATTTTTCTCGTATGGAATTGTCCGATTTGGGAAAAAGTCAAATAATCATTATGGCAACATTCTTTTTGAACGCTATGAGGATTTTGTGGACTCAACCGACTTTCTTTCTTTCTGACA
Source organism: Scirpophaga incertulas (assembly GCA_036419045.1). Classification (NCBI taxonomy): domain Eukaryota; kingdom Metazoa; phylum Arthropoda; class Insecta; order Lepidoptera; family Crambidae; genus Scirpophaga; species Scirpophaga incertulas. The sequence goes on along the minus strand of CM071627.1, from coordinate 24,562,711 downwards.
CAGCAGCCATTGAGTACTGTTCTGTGCACAGCAGGATTTATCAATTTCTGAATTTAATTTTCAAATGTTCTATTTATTTGTTACTCACCCACCCACCTAGGTTTATTTGTACACTGAAGCTAGTTTACAAATTTAAAGATAATTTTATACCTACATAATTATGGAACTAGAAAATTTGCTTGCGTCGTGGGATTCAAGACATTATTAAGAACTTCACGGGTGAGTTTATTTATTGTTATTATCAAATAATTATTTAAGTGCGGTCACAGGCTAATGGAGAAAGCTATGCCAGTGTTGTCGTTGTCGTATCAGAAATGACACATAAGCACATAACACATAAGCTTTTGTTTTATGCTGTTGATAGCGGAAATTCGAAATAGTATTTAGTTTCTTTATTCAATTATAGTAATGAAGGCTGGTCCACGAGACCTATTTTATAATAAGTTTAAGAATTTAATATGTGACGATGTTTTCATGGTGCTGAATAAAGTTATTCTCTCTTTCTTTTTCATTTTAATCTTTTTCATATTATATTTATAAAAAAAATTTAAAACTATATAATAACAAAAGTAGGTAACTCATAGAAAAGTTTAGTAAATTAAAGTAATTCTCTCGCAGGCCATTCAAAACGAATATTACGACGACCTCCGTAGCCGAGTGGCTAGTACACCGGTTTCAAGGTGTCGCCATCTCTGAGATCCCGGGTTCGATTCCCGGGGGTGACAGTTGTTTGTGTGATGAACTCGAGCATTTGTGCCTTAGTCATGGGTGTTAATATTTATTTCTATTTAAAAAATATTTATCTATGTATAATTAAATGTCTGTCCGTTACCCTAGATCCCATATCATAAGCCTAGGGTTTAGTTTGAGCTAGGCTAATTGGTGTGAGTGTAGGAAATATTTATTTATTTATTACGAATTTATCACCACTATCTATTGATAGTGCAAACTCTTAAATGGTTTAGTATAAACATGGTTTTATACTATTGTATTAAACCATGGAAAAAAATAAAAAGCAGTTATGGATACTAGATAACGAATAAACATATTTAATAATAGATGTATACATTTAGAATAAATATATACATCCATAACCCGACAACAAATATTATTATTGTTCTTCACACAAATATTTGCAGCGACTAATTCAAACCCGGGACTTGTTATTTCGTAACCAATGTCGTTGAATATATTCCTATGGATATTATTGCTTTTTCTTGACTACAAATAGAACACTAGTAGGAGATAAGTGAATAGTATGTTTGTTGTGATTTAGTTTGTGCTTTTCCACAAAAATAGATAATTGTATTTATATCCCGTAGACCATGTGTAAACTGCTGAAAGGTTTTGTTGCTGTCTAGGTCCATTGTTGATACTTTGGTTTGACCCATAACCTTATTCTTACTGACATAAAGTTTATTGCTTTTTTCAGAATGCTGGAGATATTGAACACGTAATAAGTAAACACAAAGAAAAAGCTGCGTCCCGCCACCAGACTGTCCAGCCATTTATACTTCTACAAGGAAAATTGCAAGATTTTTCAGCTCTCTATATTGTGATTGAAGATAAAAAATATCAGCTGCAAAGTGCAACTAAGGCATTTGATTTACATCAAAATCGATATTTACAGAAGACGACCGTGCTACGATTGTATATGATTCCAATTATTGTTATTTTAAAGTGTTTTTGTCATTATCATTGTCATTTCATAAATAAAATAATTTATACACTATTTATGTATTTTATTAACAGTAGGTTAGAGGTTTTCTTCCAACTTACCTATTCTTTTACATAAAGAATGCATTCTCTTGAATCAGGAATATGAGCCTCTTATTTCGAAATTTAAGCATATCATTTTAAGTCAGCATTCTTTTACATAAAAATAGAATAATTCTTGAATTAAAAAATTATTGTATAACAAAAAGAAACATTAATATTTACAGTAAACGAGTAACATTTGAACCAATGTCTCAAAATATTTAGTATAAGAAATATGTAGACCCTCGATTTTATTTCAATGTTCCGTAACTTTAGGAGCGAGTCACAGAATTATTTGATTCAAGAAATGTTGTTTCAAGCACCTGAGAATTAACAATATTTATTCAAGATTTGTACATTCTGTATCTAAGAAAGAAAGAATTTTGAATCTAATAGGATACTTTATTTCTTACGTGATAAATTTTCGGTTCAAATCAAGAGCGCCTATTTCTTGAGATAACTTCGAAGAATTTTAAAAAGAAGAAACAAAGTATTTGTTCTGGGAGTTGAGATTCTTGATAGTTCAAAACATTTTGTATCTTATTAGAAGTAATTTATTTTTTCCTTATATAGGAAACTGGAAATATCTTGCGTTAAATAAGTTTATTTGATTGAAGATTTATTTTCTTTCTGTGCATGCTCGTGACATAACGCATGGTTCAAAAGTATCCGATGTCCAACATAATGCTGTATAAGATTGCTAGCCCTTTTTATTTTTTTGTTCCACTGAGGAAAATGCATTGAATTGCGTACCCCGTTGCGTTGTTAATTTTTTTTTTATATTGTTCAGTAAGTGTAAGTTTCCTATTATGTGTGTTTTTTGTTTGAGTTAGAATAAAATTATCATTATTATTATTATTATTATTACCCCGGCTGCGGAGAGCCGGCGGTTATGTAGGGCTTTACCCCCAAAAGGGGGAGGCCCACCCACTAAAAACCTCAGCAATTACCTTTCTCAGGCATATAGGGAGCCCCGGGGAACGATAATCGAATTCCGGAAACCTCTGCCCCCCTGCCGATGCAGGGGATCCCTCCTTGGGGGAGGACCACGCCCCCCCCTCATTTTTTTTTTGTTTATATAACGGTTATGTTGGAGTCACGTCGGGATCTTGACAGAGTCGTATCGAGCAACGAGATAGTCGTACTAACCGCAGTCATCCAGGTTGTGTATTGAGTACACGGCGGCGTCGTCGGGGCACAGTGTGCGCTCCAGCTCGTAATGCAGCCGATCGTCTGAACCGACGCCCACCCACGGCAGCTGCCATGTTCCCGCCCCTGTCAGCCAACAGTCGCTAGACAGAAATCTCACAAGATGGAAACGGTCAGAATTGACTTCATCTGCTACTTATTTATGAAACTAAAGCTATAATATGTTCCATCCAAAAAACACTTAAAAGTAGAAACCTTTTTAAATAAAGTAACATGTATCGCCATTTACTTTAGTGACTTTAAAATAAATTTAAAGTACGTGGTAGGGTTACACGTAACTTCCCATATTTTTTTTAAATTATGTAGTAACAAATATAATAAAATTTTATCATGTGACAATATTGAAAGCATATTCGGCTTTCCAGGTACCGGACCTGCGCGCTGTCGGTGCGTGAGCAGCAGCGGCCGTGCTACATCGCCGCCCGTCGTCTCCACCCACACACGGCTTGGCCACTGCCGCTGCTCCTCGTCCTTAAACGGATTTTAGAACTTGCATAAGCTTGTTTTTATATATTTACACATATATGGAACATGCAACTTCTTTTCATGCAAGGCCTTTAAGCCTAGATTAATTATGATGAGTACCATCCTTCAGTTAGGCTTTCAGGAATGTTATGTCGCTAACGTTTATGATATGTATATAATGAATATTAGCGCATAAATGTTTTTTGGTTGTCCACGCTATTTCATGCACTATTTGCAACTAATCTTTTCCACAAATCTCGTAAATTATAAGGAATAAAGTAGACAATACTATGACAAAATCGTTATGGTAGTATTATTTGCATAAATAAACTATTTAATAAATAAGTTTGCTTCCTAAATACTTAACTGGTAAGACTTACCGGAGTGAAATCCAATATGTACTCTGTGGTATCGTTCACTATGATTGTGTGCGTCTCATCTAGCGACAAACTGCAACACCAAAATATTACATCAAAACCAATATTGTCCTGCATTGCAAATATGTTTACATGACTCAGTTTCTTATGTTATCCGATTTTAAGGTCACTGTAAGTTTAATAAACGAATTCACTTTTTTTCTGTTTTGTCGAATATGTTATTGGAGGTGTCGTTGAGTGGAGTGCTTACCTACTAATAAATATATATATATATAAGATAGTATGGTGGGCAATTCTTCCCCCAAAAATTCTTTCTCTTTCGCCAACGTTTCTCGTATAAATTTATTTTGGTGGTTTTATTAACATAGGGGGTTTATTATAAAATAGGTACATCCTTAGTTTCAATACCATACTAGAAAATAATATACACACACATAATAAAACGTGTGAAATAATAAAATAAATAAAGGAAAACATCTGCAAGGCTAACAATGGACTGTCGTGCTGAAGTTTGGCTTAAATACAATGCTTCGATCTTACATGCAGGTGGGTGGAACATCAAAGATGTCATTCTGGCAGTATCAAAAAGATCGAAGAGCCACAGCTATAAGTAGGTAAAGATATAAATATACAATAAAAAATACCTATCCGTATAAAAATTACACGTTAAAGTAAAATTAACAGTAATAATGGGAATGATCAAGTGAGTCACCACGTAGCACCGTATTACAACTCACTCTAGACGCACTACAGTAACTCCGGAACGCGTGTCAGCAGAGGCGCCGACACCAGCGAGTAAAGCGCACAGTACCGCGACTGTACGACCCATGGCCTGCGAAGCACTGGCGTCCTATCTTTGCTATCAATATTTTTATTATTTAACACGTTCCCCTAGTTATTTTATCGTATCTTATCGGCCCTTGCCCATTCGTCACCAAACTCATTGAATAAATACAACTTTTCTGAATAACTATGTTGTAAAAAATACGGAGTTATTGCGATACGATACCTAAATTGTAATAGGCGCATTTAGATTAAATTTTCCATAAAGTAGGCTGAATAGAAATGATAATATTCTTGTCATGCCAAAACACCAATCTGTAAAGCCCATGTAGTAGGTGTACTTTACAGATTCCCCTCGCACCTCGTTCAAGTTATTTTTCCCATGAGAAATTTTGTAATTTCAGACAAATAATATTAATGAAATGGGTAATAGTTCTCAAATTACAGCGTGCTAACGGAAATAAGCAATGACATTTATATATAGATATTCAGAAATTATCAAATTTTTGAGTAATGTTATAAAATTGGCACTACTGTTAACGATACAAGTGGTGGATGCAAGATACAGAGTGATTGTCGAAAACCAATGAAACCACTCCGCGGGGCTTAACGCATGCTATCAAAACTAACACTTACACAAATAAAAAACATCAAGTCGGGAAAAATTAACTTCTTCGGGTAAATAATGTTACCAAGAATTTTGTTAATCTAAAATAATTATTCTACTTTCATGTGAATAACATTTAACAGGTTATTCAGATATAGTTTGAAGAGGTTTTAATACAATATAATATACTAATTCAAATAAAAACAAATTCTGGTTTTACAAATAAAAACAATTCAAAGTAATGATATTCGGTAAACATTTGTAAGAAAATACTTTTTATTTATCTCATGTTACCATATATCTTAACTAATTCATCGTTAAAAATGATAGCAATTGTTTATATATTCAAAGGTGCAAGAATTGACTGCATTCAAGACCACAAAATTATTAATACCGTTTTTAATATATTTTCCAAAAATTGATTTGTATTCAAACATCATCAAAAGATCGATTCGTAATAGAAAATCCATCTATATTTAAAAATATACTAGTAAAACGAACCTTAATCATAATACAATCAATTTCGAAAATTTTAATAGGCACCATGTTTGCGAAGTTAGTTTTAAAATTTGATATACACTTGTAATGATGCTTGTCATGTCAAAAATCAAATGACATTTCCATATTCTAATAATTAGTATGCGACAATTGTTGCCTTTGTTGTAACATAATTATTTTAATTTAATCTTCTTATATATAAAAATGAATCGCAAAATGTGTTGATAAGCTCATAACTCAACAACAACGCCTGGACCAATTTGGCCAATTCTTTTTTTGTTAATGTTCGTTGAAGTTCAAGGAGGGTTTTTACAATGAGGAAAATTCGAATAATTATCGGAAATACCCTAAAAACAGCCCTTTTATTTTCCCATGAAAACGTTTTCTAAAACGTACAGTCGAATTGAGCTTTATTGTTATTGTATGCAAGCACTCACTGTTGTCTAAGCAATGAAGGTGTGTTCCTAACATCAAAGAGTCAATTTGCGCTTTATCAACGCTACATATAGTTGAAATTCAATCATATCTATCAAAATAGTGTGCGTGCGTGCGTTGGAGCACAGAATACATCGTTGGAGGATTTAATGTCACGGTCCAAAATTGAATAGCCACAAAATGTAATAAGGTCATTTAAACTTTTTTGCGATTTGGTTGGCTATGCGACATTATCTATAAAATAATTAGGAACAAAAAACTGCCCCTGTACAAATCTTTTTGACAGGACGAAGTCTGTCGGGTCCGCTAGTATAAAATAAAACATAGGGAAACAGTGAAAAATAATTTAATAGGTGTATTAGTGTAAGCATCACATTTCGGTGTGAATATCAGTATCAGAGTCGGTATTTGTGCCGGTATCGGTATCGACATCGGGCGGGGCAGGGGCAGCGAACGCAGGCCCGTACTGCAGGCCCAGCTCCTTCACGACGGCCTCCATGGCGTCCGCGCACTCGTCCACTTGCCGCCGCGACAGGCCCGCTGACAGGCAGAACCTACAACATTATGCTATATTATCAAAACGTTGTACATTTGTATTGATGGCAACTAGAATCAATTCCAACGGTGTAATGGAGTTGAGAATGGAGTAGTACTTGTGTTGTGATTATTAGAAATATTATATAAATCCTTAGAAATAAGTCGAGAAATCGGACATAAGCAATAAGAAGATATGTTTAAAAATAATTCATGAATTACTAATAATTTATTGATAGTAAAAGCTAAATAATAATCATAATTAACATAGATATATCTGCACAGATTTTTTTTTATAGGATAGGGCAACAAACCAGCAAACGGATCACCTGATGGTAAGCGATAACCGTTGCCCATGGACACCCGCAACACCAGAGGAGACACAGATGCGTTGCCGGCCTTTTAAAAGGGAATAAGGGGGGGATGGGCCTCCGGTACCCTCACTCACTCGGCGAACACAGTGCAAGCGGTATTTTACGCCGGTTTTCTGTGAGGCCGTGGTATCACTCCAGTCGAGCCGGCCCAATTCGTGCCGAAACATGGCTCTCCCACGGTAAGAAATTAAAATAGATGTACGTGAACTCGACTAATTCGAACTGAGCCAGCGTGGTTGACTGATGCCTATTCGCCTTAATATAATTAGAATAGGCACGTGTCCCTCAGTGGGAATGGATATGAGCAATGATGAATAATAATAATATGAGGCAGTAGCGTAATAATTAACAAAGAAGAAGGGTGCAAAGAGTTATATTATTAAAAATTTGAGCTTCTCATTGCACGCATAAAACAATGCAGACAAGTGATCTATGTGTGTATTGTCTGTTTAAAAGAAGACATGTATGAAATAACAGCAAAAAAGTGTTTTGTATTAAATTACATTATTTAAAGTGTTTTGTATTATAGGCTATTCTACTATTTATTCAAATATTTTTTAAAATGTTCGTTTACATGCGATAGTCAAGTGTTATTTTTATTTTTGCTAAATATTTATCCTGTAAGCAGGAAAAAAATATCAAAATATTATGGTAAAATAAAGGCGCCAAAATGCCGACCGCCATGTTTGTGACGTCAATTGTACTAAAATAAAGAAAGGTCAAAGTTGTCAAACGCCACAAACGCAAGATAGTAGTGACAAGTAGCCAACACTGAAAAAACAAAACTTGATTTAACCCGAGTTAAAATTCACGTAACTCAGGTTGAACTTGAATCAACAAGATGGAAGAGTTAATGTATTTTTTTTAATTTTTGCCAATTTATTCTCTATCTTCGCATTAATAGTAAACAAAATGGATAGACAAATGATATTTTTTATCTGTTTCAATTCTTTTATTTTTTTTATTATTTGTTTATAATGTATTGGAAGAGTTATACTAACTTAATTTATAATCACAGTATTTTCAAGAACAAGAAAATTAATTAATTACTATCATAAAGAATATTCTTGCAGTAGTTAAATTATATATTGATATTTTAGTTTTAATCGTATTGTACTTAACTGTTTATATAAAGGAAAATTATACTAAAAACAAAAGGAAAAATATTATCCTGTCAATTAACTACCAATTAGTGATTAACAAAAATATATGTAAATAACTAAAACAAACTTCTTACAAGCTTTTAAAAAATAATATTCTTCTATAAGATTCCCGCCATTTTTCAAAAACAGAATTATAACACGAATAACTATAACAATAACCGGCACAGCAAGTTAACCTCAAATTACATAAATGTGACACTTGTTTGTTATAAATGAGTATAGTCTCAAATGATGGGCATATTTCGCTCCATGTCGGTTGCATTCGGTTTTCAAACTCGAGTCAGAGAGAATTCAACTTGAATTGGTTCGAGTTAAGCCCAACCTTAGTTAGTTACTCGAGACGACCATCACTAGAAGATGAGAAGAGACGCTTATTTTAGGTTTGTAAAAAGTTCGTGTTGAAAGATTACTTATGACATAAAAATGAGTTTCTATTATCCGTATCGTTGGTGTGTAGTGTTGAATTGCAAGAATTCTACTTTGAAAACACTAGAAAAGTTGTTTATTAAGGTTCCAAATAGTGATTCTATGAGATATATTTGGTTAGAACTCGCAGGACAAAATCCCATAAAATAGTCTCTAAAATCTCATTAATATCTTTGTGAGGATCATTGTAATGTAATTAAATAAGGTTTTTTGATGAGTCTTCTCTTAAAAAACACTTTTAATACAAAAATGTACATAACGAAGAAATTGAGGTTATATGCACTACTGGATATAATGTATACTATTTCTTAGGATATAATTTGATATCGATCACCATACATTTGTATTGTTTACACTTAACATACCGCTCGCGGAATACTCGAAGCACATTATATTTTTTGCTTCTTCCTGGCCTTGCATACCTTTTTCCATCATATGCCGGCCCAGGGCCTCTAGATAAAATATCGTTCGCGTTCGATTCGTTATGGAAATATTTTCGATGTCTAATGGCAATGTATAGAAATGATTTCAAATTGTGATATCATTCCCATATATCTCATTGTCTTGCCAGGCTCTGTACTCTTTACGAGTAATCTGAATTGAACAAAACCTCAAAATTTAAAAAAAATATATTAACACATTATTATGAAACGGCTACTTCTGTAATATTTTACAAGAAAATTCAGATCTAACTGTTTAATTTTTCATTAAATGCTTTCGATTTTTACATGCGTATGTTTTACAGCTAATGCACTCTTCGTAGAACTGATAGCCTATGCCAACGTACGAGCGTGTCGATGGTGCACTACGGTCGACATGAGTAAAGCTACGTAGGTAATTCGTACCTGATACGCGCTTCATTAAGAGGTGTTGCTGGGAAACCGACGCCCACAACAGCGAAGCCGCGGGCGCGCAGGCGCTCCACCGTGGCGGCCATCTTGCTGAACGTGTACACCAGCACGGGCACCACGGGCGACGCCGCGGCGCCCAGCGTGCGCGCGCGCATCTGCGCCAGCCGCCGGCGGAACTGCGCGTGCGCCGGCGCAGGCGCCGCGTCAGTAAGCTACGTAGGTAATTCGTACCTGATACGCGCTTCATTAAGAGGTGTTGCTGGGAAACCGACGCCCACAACAGCGAAGCCGCGGGCGCGCAGGCGCTCCACCGTGGCGGCCATCTTGCTGAACGTGTACACCAGCACGGGCACCACGGGCGACGCCGCGGCGCCCAGCGTGCGCGCGCGCATCTGCGCCAGCCGCCGGCGGAACTGCCGCGTGCGCCGGCGCAGGCGCCGCGTCAGTAAAGCTACGTAGGTAATTCGTACCTGATACGCGCTTCATTAAGAGGTGTTGCTGGGAAACCGACGCCCACAACAGCGAAGCCGCGGGCGCGCAGGCGCTCCACCGTGGCGGCCATCTTGCTGAACGTGTACACCAGCACGGGCACCACGGGCGACGCCGCGGCGCCCAGCGTGCGCGCGCGCATCTGCGCCAGCCGCCGGCGGAACTGCCGCGTGCGCCGGCGCAGGCGCCGCGTCAGCATCTCGCCCTTTTCACCCTGTGTATAAATTAATTTAGTGTTTATTTTGAAATATTGTGCGAATGTGCTAAGTAATACTTATTTATGCAACTGTTGTATAATCAGGGGTATTAAAACACGAAAGTGGGTTTATTACACGAGGCGTAGCCGAGTGTGATAATAGTGTCACATGAGTGTTTTACTCGTAATACCCAATTATAACAGTTGCATACAAGACTTTATCTACAATCATGATGTAAATCCTCTATAAAAGATTCTCATATCATAGGGTGTTGTACAGTGTTGTAAGAACTATATAAATTCAAGAAAAGTCTATGCGAAGCATGTAAAATAAACAAACCTTAATAAGTAAAAGAATTATTTATTGTAATAATTATTTACATTTTAGATCGTACAATTATTGAAATGCACTTGAACATGACACGATAAGACGAAAATCCGAAATTACGAATTAGTCTACAATATTTATTGTTCTTTTTTCAAAATTTTTGTGATAATGTCATTGCATGAGAATGTTCTTTTTTCGAAATTCGTAAAATTATATATTCGAAATATATATATAAAAATAAAATTAAAAAAACCAAACCGACTATCTCAACGTACAAAATATCAAAATCAACGAACCACGAAGCCGTGACGGAAACAATCAGTTATTAAAAAAAATATATGACACTCCTGTTTACGATATTTAAATAAATATAGTGTGTGCGGGCAAGCCTGGAACACAGTTAAGTAAAACGCTAATGTCAGCACAGCGCGCCGTTCAATATAGCAATATATTATTTGTAATAAAGCCCTCGAAAAAACAACGCGTTTTTATAATTATCTAAAACATTATCATTATAGGGACTGTTTCGGAATTTCTATCAGCTCTATGGCTCCAACATAGTCCTTCTCTTATCGATCACTAATAAGATCATTTGGAAGAATTCCCCTAGCGAATGCTTACAGGAATATGAGATAGCCCCAACGTCACTTATGACATGAAAACAGCTCCATTTCTTATAATGATGGTACTCAAAATAAAATGCTAACGATGAAACCCATAATAACACATCGAGCCAAGCAGATTTATACAGATGACGTCATAATGGTAGTCACTATGCACGGTCGGCATAACAGTTACAAACAGACATAATTTAGTTAAAGGTTTTAATATTCTGACGTGGTAAGCGAACACGTCTAAAATTTTAAAGTAAGTCGGTACTAACTCGAACATTGATCACTGCTATAATTTGAAAAACCGAATATTAATAAAAGCAAGCAGCAGGTCTTCGCTAGCTGATTTTTATAAATGTATTTTCAATAGCCTATTAAACCTTATGTCATCGTCATCAAAATTACCTTAATCTACTATCAGATTTTTCACATATTTTTCCAGTTTGGAAGCGTCTCTCACGCAAACTATTCAGTTTAGCCCACAGTTTATGGGGTAAATGAATACGGGTTTGATGAATAAAAAAGTATGGGGAACCCCAAAAATTTAATGTTTTTTTTTCTATTTATTTATGAAAATTTTAAAGCGGTTCACCGAATACATCTACTTGCCATGTTTCCACAGTATAGCTACAGTATAGTTACGGAAAAAAAGTGGCTATGACATACGGACGGACAGACATGACGTGACATGGCGATGTATTTTGCCATTCAGATACGGAACCCTTAAAAGAAAATCAAAATAATTCAATCGTGTTATTCGAAGTGAAATCAAGATTGTTACCCGATTTATTTCCTTACATTCAAAAAATAATATTGTCAAATATTGCAATATGTATACGATTAAAGATTATCGACAAAGGATATCAAACTAAATTAATTAAATAAGGCTTAAGAGCTACATCACAGCAGATCTTTTACACTTGATAACTTAACATTGTTACATTACTATCATTCTATCGTATGAAGATATTTAATATATCAAGGTTATGAACCAGCTCTGCTGTTAAAAAAGAATCTTTATTAGATATTATTTCATAACAGTAGCGACAGTGTGATAGCAAAAAGGGTTCCTTTTACGAAAATATATACATGTGCTAAAAATGGCGGCTTTTCCTTGATTTATATCATACAATGTATATTTGAAAGGAATAAAAGAGGCCTCTGAGTTTTCTTCGAAGCCCATAGCTTACATCTCTCTAAAGCGGTGAAAGAGGCCTAAATGAGATGACAGATAGGATAGTGACTTTACTCCACTCTCTTTTCCTATCCCTGCCGGTCCAAAAGATGCTTTTTCACGCCTCTTTTGCAGGAACCCATGTTGTAGGATGAAGGAAACACATACGCAGGCAGAGAATGCCAAGTGCGGGAAGTACGGCAAAAGAAGGAATCTTGGAATTACTTAGTGCGGTGTGGAATGGGGGATATAGTGTACGGATGCCTCCGAAGACCCTTACGTGTGTTTCAATAAAGTACGAAATTGAACGAAGTATTGAAGCAGAAACCTCTAGTTGTCGTAGCGCCCACTCCGCCTGCGCGGCCACACAGGGCGCCATGGCTCCGGCGTACGTATGTGCGTGCCCGGACGCACGAATCGCGTTCACCAGCGCTGCGGACCCTGCAACAAATTTATTATTACTTAATACTTAATCTAGTAGTGTGTCTAGGGATTGACGACAAGGCAAGCGACGCTGTTTTTTCGACGAAATAACTTTTGATTTTATACTTCGTTTAATTAAGGAAACGAATAAATGTAAACAAACCAGTTTTAGGGTTATCACAACTCAATTCAAAAAAACGACAATTATCTTGTCGTTTTCTTGTATTTGTAAAATGTTTTTCATGACTGATCTATTATAATATTTGATTTATACCACATACTACTACAAACACTTGAGAAACCTCCACATACATGAATTTATAAAATAAAAACATGATTAATTTTACTTGATAACCCTATAATCATGATGACATGGGTGAAATTCAGATGTAATAAACATTTTCGGTTATAGTCGGCACTTTTATACTAATCTATCAACTGAAATAGACCATTTTCTTACGTACTCGCTTCAACTTGCTACCTTTTCAAATCAGTAGCATATATTTTCATTTTAATCCGACCACGATCGAAAGTTCTATGTTCCGTTTGTTGTAAATCTTTTTTTATTACTTTTTTACAAATGTTTCTGTGGCAACTATATAATTGATATTTATTTTATTAAGTAATAAATTACTAGTTTAAATTATTACTACATTATTTAAATAAAATTATTATAATAATGTCTCATTTTAGAAAGGAATTAATTACTGAACGGATTTAACGGAACGTAGAAACACTATTTGGTCGTATTATGTTTGCAATATGGCCGTCATAATTTGTGGTCATAACCTACCTACCATTCGAGCTTTCGAGTACTGTCGTGTGTTATTTAAAATCATATTATATTGGAATATTCTTAAATGGCATTATTGTAACTGGCCGCAATACATATGAACATATTAATAACAAATTTTCCAATTGGAAAGAATTTCCCGCGGTAAAATTTTTAATATAGTCTATATTACTCAGCTTGAATGTAGCTTTCCAATGGCGAAAGAATTTTTGAAATCGGCTTAGTAGTTTTTGAGTTTATTCATTACAAACATACAAAAATACAAATATTAATGTAGATATACTAGCTTTCCGCCCGCGGCTGCGCCCGTGTTATATTCAATTTTCCCATGGTAAAAAGTAGCCTGTCTTTTCCCAGATCTCACAATATGTACCTCTAAACCAAATTTCATCCAAATCGGTTCAACGGTTGAAGCGTGAAAGGGTAACAGACAGAAAGACAGACTTTCGCATTTATAATATTAGTAGGGATTATTAAACAGTCTGGCTGCGACAGCCACTCGGAAATAAACTGTAAAATATTACTACGCTATAATATTAAACAGGTAAGTAAGTATCACAAATTCGAAAGCAATAAAACTGTATTATGATAGAAAAAGGTTATTAATATAAGCCTGTCAGTGGTTGCTAGGCAACACTTTGTTGGTAAACATTCGTTCACTTATTTGGCTGAACCATAGTTACACTTATTTAAGTTAACTTACCTAATTTTTTTTCATAAATATTTGCTACTAAGTAAATAATATAATTTCGTTCGATAAATTACTCGACCTCGTTTTGATACTATCTTGATATTGTATATGTCGCAGCCAACTAGTTAAAATAGCCGTTCAATCAAACAGCTAGCCCTTTGACTGAACGACGCCATTCAATCACACAGCTATACGTCATTTAGCTGACTTGTTGATTGCAACGTTCAACATTACAGCTAGACGACGCTTAGCCAACTGGTGACCATTAGTTTAGTACTTCATTTGAGACAATAGGAAGACTTTTTGCATTTTCTTGGGAGGATATTCTTGAATTAAGTTTAAGATGTGACCAAACGTTTGATGAAATAAGTAAAAATGAAAAACAAATTATTAATCATAATATTGTTTATTGCACCAAGCAAAAAATTACAAACTCAAAAATTTACATATTTGTTTAAATTTTGATTCACTCGTATCACTCGTAAGTGACCTCATAATTTCTGTGTTTTTAATAACACGTGTAACGTATATTTACTACTTACTTTCCGAAAAATATCTTGAAACAATCACAAACCACAGCTAGTTGACGCCATATTGAAAACAAAACGCACCTAGCGCTGCGGTGGTGAGCGCTGAACTAATTAAATTAGACGGCGGCTTTTGAATCAGCTGTAGTGTTGAACGTTTTGAGCGACTCAAATATTCAATTAATAAGCTAGACGTATGATTGAATGGCGTTGTTCAGTCAAAGGGCTAGCTGTTTGATTGAACGGCTATTTTAACCAGTTGGCTGCGACATATACATATTATTGTTAAACGAGATTGTAATTAGAAGGCAATGATAAAAAGAAATTAATTTTATTTAAGCTTTCGATTTATAATAACATCCTCTAAAAAGTTTTTCATGTACTATGTAATGATAAACAATATTACTTAATTTGAAACACAATACAATAGTATTTTGCGAAAATATTGTTTCTATATGTTATTTACCAAAATTGCTGACGAAATAAAAACATACATGTGTTTCTGAGAGTTTATCTTTTCTTTAAGCAACTCGGTTTCGATAGTCTGATAGTTCTTTGTCGACTATGGTGAAGCGCGAAGACTTGATTTTGTTGGGTTTGTGGGTAATTAAAGGTTACAGGTTATCCATGTCAATACTAGATTCCTCTTGACTCATAACTTTTACTTGGAAGCAACTGTGGGAATTGACCTCCTAGGATCAAGCGAATCAATCATGTTGAATAAAAGTATATAACGTACAAAAGAAACGTACAAAATAGCACGAATATATATAATATATATATATATATATATATATATATATATATATATATATATATATATATATATATATCTAATATATATAAATCTCATGTCACAATGTTTGTGCTCAATGAACTCCTAAACTACTTAACCGATTATAATAAAATTCGCACACCATGTGCAGTTCGATCCAACTTGAGAGATAGGATAGTTTAAATCTCAAATTGTCATCATCATCATCATCATCATCATCATCATCATCATCATCAGCGGACGGCGCGCGATGGCTTCGGGTTTAATTCAGTTCGCTTTCGTGCTCGCTTCGGGGATTATTAATATTATGCCCAACGAAGTGGGCGCGGGTCAGCTAGTGTATATATATATATATATATATATATATATATATATATATATATATATATATATATATATAATCGTCCGCAAATCAATGGGCACGGTGCACACATTACTGTTTTTATAAGTTCACTGTTGAGCTGAGCCATCCTCCATACGTCACCCAAGGTGAATGTCACAAAAGAAAAATTAATTCCCCCAAAATACGGTGGTTCACACACGCAATACGGTAAAATGGTAAGAGGTCACCTTTTATGTTGAGATTCCATCGGTGATAAACAAGACAACCTACATCACCGCATGGCTGGGTTCATGAAGTCACGTTGGGATGAAACGGCCCAAACGCCCTATATTTGAGATGATTCCGAGGTATACCGTGAACCCATTATCTGGGATTGCTGGATGGAACAATTAAGGCATTAAGCCGTTATTAAAAAATATTAAAAAGAAAAGATACTAAAAGGAAAACTATTAGTTTGTCTTCATGGTGGCCTAAAGCGGCACATCCGCCAGGAGAGGAACGCCGAAAGACCCATCCTTCGCGTCCTCCTCGCCGACGTCAAAATGACAGCCAAGACTCGAAATAGCCAATAAATAGCCACGGAGGGATCACCATAGATCAAGCCGTCACGTTCCGAATTGGAAGTATCACCGAGTGAAGAAAAGGCGGAATTGTCCAACAAGGAGAAAGAAACGAAAACTTCTTTTAATAAACCAAAACAAAAGAATTTGTTTTAAGTAAACTCCTAATAGATAATATTAGGTATATATTAGTTATGAAAATATGTTAAGATTTACTATTACAGTCTATGGCTTCACCCTATCAAATCTCTACAACCATAGATCTGTATATTGAAATTTAAGTTTTAAATTACAACCCCAACTAAAACTCCTATTACAGACTCAACACCATCTGTATGCTGAATACAGAAACTAAATGTTTTGTCCCTATGTCCATCTTGTTATAAGTAAAATTTATGAAATATAAATTAAGACAAAAAAGAATTGCACTTATGCTGAGGCTGTACAGGTTACGATCCCTTCACTCTTACTTCCACTTAAAAAGGTTAGCAAAAAAAACTAAATATCTGTCACAAAATCCTAATAGGACATGTAAACAAGAATTAAATTTGTAAATTAATAATGAAATTAAAAGTATTTTGATGATTAAATTGTGCTGAAAGCTTAAGTAAAAAATAACTCGTTACAGTACCGTTCCAGGTGGGAAAAGAATTATTTGTGAATTGAATTATTTAAAGAGTATTTGTGGCTGACTGTACTGAAGATAGTTACTTCTATAACATCACTCTTGCTATTTAACAAAAGAACTCAAAAAGCAAACTTGGAAATCACTCAATGTCAATGAACTCACAATACACACTAGTACATCCAATGTGTAAATGCTGTCATGTTAAAATAATGAAATATTAATTGCATTTGTTTCTGGAGAGTATAATAGGGTAGACGACTACAACTGATTATGGGCGTTTTTATACTATAATTATCTGATTTGAGCAATTTATATCTAATGAAAGTATGTCAATATAGAAATTTCAGTTTAATTATTAATTTATATTGTTTTCAGATTTCTAAAAAATGAGCAATTATTATTTACATAATTCTAATAAAACAATTAAGAGCGTTGGTGGCGCTGTGGTCTCGGCAGTGGTTTATGCGCCGCATAGAATCGGGAGGCCCGCGATCTAATCCCCACCGTGTACCAATGTGTTTTTCGTTCCGAGGAATCAAAAAACCATCGTGAGGAAACCTGCGTACATCTGCGAAGCGATTCAAAGGTGTACGTAGTCAACCAACCCGCACTGGGCCAGCGTGCTTGACTAAGGCCCAATCGCCCTAACGTAGTTAGGGTAGGCTCGAGCCCCTCGGTGGGGACGTATATGAGCTGTGATGAATAAAACAAATACATTTCTAGCATTCTCACATTAAATGTAACATTTTTTTATATAGAAAGTATACCTATAAACGTACAAATAATAATGTTATTTTTTAATTTGTTTATACGCTCATACAAATTAGGCGAGTTTACTTAGTTATGACGTCACGACTGCAGTGTTTTTAGTGTGGAGCGTTTTTGCGCGACCCGCGACAGCGCCGCAAACATGGCGATGTATCTTCAAAGTAATAGGTGCCGGTGTACTGTTGGTTCTACAATATTTCTCACTTAAAAGAGTACTCTTATTATGAAATAAAGAATTTAAAAAATACAATTTTTTAAATAGAATTTAAATAATTGTCGTCTACCCAATTATACAATGTAAGCATCATTCATGCCCCTGAGCGCATTTTGCTAAAATAAAAAACAGTTATTACTCAACACTTGTAAATAAATACTTTTTTTATAATGTAACCACGACTGTTTCTGCTGTATATGTTGTGTTGTGATGTGGTAATTTCACCAAAATTGATTGAGTTTGTGTTAGCTGATTATTGTTGCGATGGTATAATGTATGTGTAATTATTGTGTAAAATATTGTTTGAGTGACCCTTCCCAAGCTTGCTTTTCAAAAGATTTTATCTACTCGGACTATTTGTTTAACGATTTTATTTACTCGTATTATAGGTATCTACTGTAGTTTTGACTAGTTTGCAATCATTTCTGTGTTGAACAGATAGTAGAAATATTTGATATCTAATGCTATCTTTTATACTTGCTATCATTTTTATATGATGGATTCAATTTAGATATAGAATGATTTTACAAATTACAATATTGAGTAACCTCACATACAGACACCTGTTATTATATTACTTGCAGAATATATAACCGAATATTAAAAAAGCCTGCCAAACAAACTTGTTCCGTCTCGCACAATCTTGTATGTAAACATTTTAATCACATTTTCCATTCATTGTCATAGGTGGCTTAGTCAGTTTAACAAATAAGTAATAAAAAGGTAAGTTTTTGATTTTCGAAACAACATATTAAAGATTTTCGCATTAATTTCCTTGTTCTGTAAGACCTTTTTTCTCGCTAATTGTCATGTTTTTAAGTATATGGGGAGTTTTGATTCTTTGATTGATGAAACTTTTGATTCCCCGGCTAAATGTTATAAAGAAAGAAAGAAAGAAAAGAAAATATTTTTATTGAGACAGCAAAAACAATCAAACTGAACGTACGAAATGCATTAACATTGCCTCAAATGGCCCCAGCTCAGCATATTGCTAGCCTTGCGGCTAGCGCTGATCTTCCGCTGGTACCGAAATTAATTCTAAATTCTTAAAAATATTCCGTGTAACTTATATATTTACGAGGGGAGGTCAAAAAGTTCGCGGAATGACTGGGAAAAAAGATGAAATGATACATTATGTTATTTTTGCTTTTCAATATATTCCCCTTAACACGAATACATTTTTCAGATCTGGCATATAACTTATTAATACCGTCGAAAAAATAGGTTTTGTCTTGGGCGTCAAAATACGCCGAAATCGCCGACTTGACTTCATCATCGTCTCTAAATTTTTTCCACGCAGCTCTTTCTTCATCTTTGGAATAAATAAAAGTCGCTAGGGGCCAGGTCTGGACTGTAGGGTGGATGGCGTAGTTGTTCAAAACCGCATCGATGAATGGCAGCCGTCGCAACATGACTCGTGTGAACGGGCGCGTTGTCGTGCAAAAGGAGTACACCTTTTGTCAGTTTCCCTCTTCTTTTTTCTTTAATAGCTTCTTTTAATCGGTCCAATAGGGAAGCGTAGTACTCTCCCGTTATAGAAACACCACGTTCTTTATAATCGATCAAAAGAATACCTTCAGTATCCCAAAAAATAGTCGCCATGATCTTTCCGGCCGATTGCGACACTTTAAATTTTTTAGGGGGTGGTGTGCCTTTTTTGTGCCACTGCATCGACTCCTGCTTTGACTCAGGCTCATAGTGGTGAACCCAAGTTTCATCACCGGTTACAATTCGGGCCATAATTTCTTCCCTATCTTCTCCACAGCGGTCCAAAAACTCGCGAGAACAGTTGACGCGCTCACGTTTTTGCAGCGGCGTGAGCATTCTCGGGACCCACCTTGAACACACTTTACTCATGCCAAGATGTTGATGAAGAATATTTAAAATTGTGGTTTCTGATACTCCAACTGATGCTGCAAGTTGTTTCTTCTTCAACCTTCCGTCTTCCAATACAAGTTTTTCAACTTTTTCAATGATTTCCGGCGTAGTGGCCTCAATGGGCCGTCCAGGTCGAGGATCATCTTCAATTGACTCCCTTCCTTGCTTGAAAAGGCCGTGCCATTTGTAAATCATGGTTTTACCAGGAGCAGAGTCTCCGTAAACAGGTAACATCTCTTGGAAAATAGTTTGAGGCGTTTTTCCTTGTTTGGTGAGGAACTTTACGACGGCGCGATGTTCAATTTTCTCCATAGTGGCTAGTTTGTTCCCGATTTACTTGTTTACTCGTTTGTAACTCGAAAGCTAATGACCCAATTAGGCTAGAAATTGGCATATATAGTAATTATGAGTTACTCAAGTAGCGGCTACCTGGAGGAGCGACCTCACCCCGCCAACCCCGCCATTCCGCGAACTTTTTGACCGCCCCTCGTAAATCATATTAACATTTGTGTTCCTGTGCTTAGCAACATTTGACCACAGATGGCTGTTGACGAATAATACATGAGTCAAAGATAAAGAAAAAAAATTAAAAACAAGGAAACTGTGTTGTGTGTTGTGAAATTATTCAAAAAATACCATTATAAACATAATGAATATGAGTACAATTAAAGAAAAGTTATAAATTAAGGATCAAATGCCCTAATCTTTAGATTGCATTACTCGATTTTATTATAAGCTATAATAACCCCGAGCAATGCAATAATGTTGGTAAATACCTTAAAAGAGCCTTATGTCCAGCAGAATTGCGTCTTGGCTTAAATGTTAATGATAACGTAACGCAAAAAACTTCCGATAGTATTAAGACGAGAAGGTGTAGGTGAACTACTAGGACTGGTGACTCACCGGCAATGTACCCTCCAGCGGCGCCGAAGCTCTTGGTGAAGGTGCCCATCAGAACGTCTATCTCGCTGGGGTGGACACCGTGCAGCGCCAGCGCGCCGCGGCCGCCGGGCCCGACGGCGCCCACGCTGTGCGCTTCGTCCACGTACAGCGCCAGCCCTAGGTGCTGCTTCAGCGCCACCAACGCGCGGATAGGAGCCACCGACCCCTCCATGCTGTATACTCCCTCCACTACCTACCACCATTTATATAATATATGTCAACTCGCAGCCAACTGGTTAAAATAGCCGTTTAATGAAACAGCTAGCCCTTTGACTGAACAACGCCATTCAACCATACGTCTAGCTTATTAATTGAATATTTGAGTCGCTCAAAACGTTCAACTACAGCTGATTCAAAAGCCGCCGATAATACTCTTATTATAGTAATAGTATAGTATTCGTAGACTGTACATATTTGCTATCACCATCCAAGCCCATAAAGAATGTCCAAATCTAAATGAATACCGATGTATTTTGAAAAAGCGTACTTTTAGGCTTGCGCTTCCAACAGTGAGAACCGCTTGGGCCACGCGTTTTGCTTAGAAACCTTAAGAAACCTTTTATTTACAACAAAATTAATGCTATATATAAATTGAGTAGACGACAATTTTTTTAAATTCTATAATTAATAAGAGTACTCTTTTAAGTAAGAAATATTGTAGAAGCAACAGCACACCTATTACTTTTGAAGATACATCGCCATGTTTGCGGCGCTGTCGCGGGTCGCTCAAAACCGCTCCATACTAAAAACACTGCAATTGTGACGTCATAACTATGTAAACTCTCCTAATTTGTATGAGCGTATAAACAAATTAAAAAATAACTCTGTTATTTGTACGTTTATAGGTATACTTTCTATATAAAAAATTGTTACATTTAATGTGAGAATGCTAGAAATATGTTCATTTCATTAGAATTACGTAAATAATAATTACTCATTTTTTAGAAATCTAAAAACAATATAAACTAAATAATTAAAAGTGAAATTTTTATATTGACATACTTTCATTAGATATAAATTGCTCAAATCAGATCATCTTAATATATATATTTCTTGTGTGCGTGTGTATGTGACTGAACTCCTCCTAAACGACTGGACCAATTTTGATGAAATTTTTTGTGTGTATTCCAGGGGGCTTGAGGATGGTTTAGATTCACAATACGGTCATATAGATATTGTTTTTCAGCTAAATTATTTATTTAAAAACATTTGAGACAACGTGAGACAACGTGACATTTGAGACATTTGACAGGACAACGTCTGTTGGGCCAGCTAGTTATAGTATAAAAACGGCCATAATCAGTTGTAGTCGTCTACCCTATTGTGCCGGCTCAGTTTGAGGAATGCGAAATATAATCTTAAGTCTGAAGATTTGTCGTGGACATATCGAGATTCTGAAGACATCTTGATTTCTCTTCGCTAATTTGTTTTTTGTATTTTACTTATGTAGGTGCGTCAATTGGTGTCTGTATTCTCGTGTGTGTATGTTTTGTTAGTATCATTTCACTTAGTTACTTGAATTTCTACTTGTGCATAGCGTTATAACGGGTGATTTTTTAAGAGTTAAGTGTTTCATGTTGGCAGCACTGGTTGATAATGGCGTCCTAACGTCAGCTGTTGAAGTGGAAAGTTTTCAGTATACTCTGCCATTTCATAATGCAAAGACTTACAAATGAGCAACGATTGCAAATTGTTGAAATTCATTATCAAAATTCGTGCTCTGTGAAAAATGTGCATCGTTTGTTACGACCATATTATGGTCGTCATAATCGACCTGGTGAATCGACAATTCGTGCTGTTATTACCAAATTTCACACGAAATTTACTTTGTTGGACATTAAACCATCGACTCGCATGCGTACAGTGCGTACTGAAGAGAATATTGCAGTCGTAGCATCCAGTGTTAATGAGAATCGTGAAATGTCAATCCGTCGCCGTTCTCAGCAATTGGGCTTGTGTTACTCAACCACATGGAAAATTTTAAGTGTCGATTTGGGTTTGAAAGCCTATAAAATTCAGCTTCTGCAAGAATTGAAGCCTAATGACCTACCACAACGTCTAATTTTTGCTGAATGGGCGTTAGAACAGCTCGATGAAAATCCGCTGTTTTATCGAAAAATTGTGTTCAGCGATGAGGCTCATTTCTGGCTCAACGGATACGTAAATTAGCAAAACTGTCGCATCTGGAGTGATGAACAGCCACATGCCATAAAAGAATTACCGATGCATCCCGAAAAAACGACAGTTTGGTGTGGTTTATGGGCTGGTGGCATCATCGGTCCATTTTTCTTCAAAGACGACCGTGGAAGAAACGTTACCGTCAACGGCGAACGCTATCGAGCCATGATACGCGACTTTTTTTTGCCCCAGTTAGCTGAGTTGAACTTGGTTGACATGTGGTTTCATCAAGACGGCGCCACATGCCACACAGCTCGTGAAACAATGAACATGTTGAAGGATGAATTTGGTGAGCAGCTTATCTCACGAAATGGCCCTGTAAGTTGGCCGCCAAGATCATGCGATTTAACGCCTCTTGATTATTTCTTGTGGGGTTATGTAAAGTCGTTAGTCTATGTGGACAAGCCGAGCACGATTGAAGCCTTACAGGATAACATAACACGCGTGATTCGTGGAATACAGGCCGAAATGCTCGAACAAGTGACGCAAAATTGGACCTTCCGAATGGACCATTTGAAACGGAGCCGCGGACAACATTTACATGAAATTATCTTTAAAACGTAAATGGCAAAGGCTAATTTATCGATTTCAATAAAAATATTGATTCTATGCTGCAAATTTAAGTGTTTTATTTGATTCTTAAAAAGCAACTCTTAAAAAATCACCCGTTATGTGTATTCCAAGTAGGCTTCTTAAAATTGTTAATTAACATATTATGTTAACCAAAACACAAAAAAATCCCAAGTGCTTAGTGTGGGATTTTTTTTTAATAATTCCGAAATTTTTGTAATATGTTCTTTTCTGAAAATAAAGTTATTATTATAGTTTATGTATACATATACACAATAAAGTGAGTGAATATGTATAGGCGTATACTAATGTTTGTTACTTAAACCTTTATTGGCATACAACCCATAATAAAGGAAAATGTTACTTTTATCTAAGGAAACTGAAGATTTTTAAAAGGGCACACTGTGGGCGAGATAAATGAAAAATAGGTATTTATAAAACTAAACTATCGACGGGAAAATGGGACTGTCAATGTGTGCGTTCTGTGTTCGCGCTCGATGTTGACCCAGCTCCTTTGACGTCACAATCGCAGTTTGTAACAGGAACACCGTTATAAGTCGCAATTTGTGCTTTATGGTTTCTGAAAAATACTTTAGACGGTGTTCCTGACATGACAAAAGTTGTCATGGATAGAGAGTGTTTTTGGAAGAGCTAGTCGGAGGCTCACAGGCTTACGGTGACAACTGGCGCCCAATACGTGAAAAAAAACAACTACGGAAACTTTTACATATGATAAATACAAGAGTATGTACATCTGGAATACGAATTACGTCTGGAATGGAATACGAATAAATAAGAATTCGGATTTCACGCGCTAACCGCAAGTATACCTGATTACTTTTGATTTTAAGAACACGGTCTGAAAATCCAATTGCCAAAATCAAATTAAATCACAAAAAAAGAGACAATATAACATTATATTATGATTCATTGATTACTTTCAAATCTATAACATACGTTCTATGGATCATCCCTACACAATCCTACAATTATAATGTACTCGACTAGATAGATATGACTAGGTTTCACTTCTTAGTTATCCCGTGCTACTTCGGTCTTCAGTGATGTCAAACACATTTTATGGTTGACATCGAATTTAAGTGTTAATTTTATTAAAAGTGTTTCTAATTTCTTTTTTTACTGTAATGAAGGACTGTTCATCGACAGACATTTTTTTAGGATCGATTATAAATATAATTTCGGCAAAGGCCGTCATACACTACTATTGGCTGAGCGTGTTGTTTTTATAATATGATTTTTGTTTTTTGTTACTCTTAAAATATTACTAATAAATTAATTTATATATTGTAGAAAATATTCTTATACTATATATATAATTCTTTTTCCATACACTAACATGTGCTATCTAACGCTATCATGGATATCAATTAGTTGAACAAGAACGAGCTTGTTAATGAAGTTACAATTAGAGGTGCACAGCCCTCTGCAGTGCTTTTAAAAAGTCAATTAAATCACTTAATTAGTGATAAGACTAGTATTCAAGATATAAGCTATATGCCTGTTAATGAAGAATTAGAACAGATCCAAAAGATTTATTTAGACCTCAAAGCAAAAATTATTATATTTATATGTAGATAATACGAAATTCTTGGATTATGTCCAACTAAATCACTAGATTCACGATTGAAATGAGATCCTTATATTGATGCCTGACTTAAGAGGCTTAGTTCTGCAGCATATGCAGTAAAAAAGTGAGACAACTTACAGATGTTGAAACAATAAGAATGATTTATTTTAGTTCTTTTTTGATAGTGTCATCATATAGCATATATGGACTATTATTGTGGGGAACCACATGCTACGCACATAGAAAGTATTTTTATACTACAAAATCAGCAGTTCGCGCTATATATAAATCAAAATCAAGAGAATATCAAGGGCTTATTTAAAGAAATTAGTATAATAAATATAGTACAAAAAATAAATATACTTTAGTTTTCTGTTAATTGTATAGTGGGCAGCACGTTAAAATATACAAATGAACTAGGAAAACAGCTACATACCATCGTCATCATTAGGCCGAGAAATGATGATGAGAGTCCTCTTTTTCTCCATGTAAGCTACTAGCATTTGACCTTAAAAATTACGGATTCCAGCTCAAAATTACCCCACCTTTCTTTGACGGAGATGAGCTTCTATTGCGTAGAAAGTAGAGGCGGTCTCAAGGTAATCGTGTATAATATGAGTTTCAGTGCGTTCGTGTCCGTGTGTACGTCAAGAGCACATCAAGTGATCAAACACATCAAACCTTTCATACATCGCAGTCATGTATTCAGACGAAGGAACTCACGATGACAATGCGGTCGTAGCGACGCTGTAGCAGCGCGCGGCGAGCCAGCTGCTCCAGGTGGCGCAGATCGTTGTGGCGGAACACTTGCACAGTGGCCCGCGCCAGCCGGAGGCCCAGGATGAGCGACGCGTGGTTCTTCTCGTCGCTGAGGGCCAGCGAGCGCGGGCCCAGCAGCGCCGGCAGCGACAGTGCGTTCGTTGCAAACCCCATTCCGAAAGCAATCGCATCCTGCAATGGTCAATAATGCATCTGTTTATTACCGAATGGTTAAAATACAAGCTTATTTCATAGCCTTATTGCGACACCGCAACAAATCGATAAGTATTAGAAGTGTTTCAAACAGTTCCTTGGTTCTCGAAAATGTATATGGGCGATAGAATTAATACTTTCGTATTTAAAATATAAACATATAGTAAACATGTCTAGACTAAGGTTTCAATTTTAACTATTGATTTCAACCTATATTTAGCTGTAAGCGGGTAGAAGAAAGATTACATAACTAATTTCATTTCCGATATATATTTTTTTATTTTGTATTTATTTTAATCAATCTATTATTTATCTATATTAATCTATTATATCACTATATTATTATTTTGATCTATTCTAGTCGTGTTCCTCTTTATCCAGCTCAAACGATAGTTTTTACAGTGGTGATAATAAAGCATCGGATATTCAGCTGCAGAAAATGTTTAGTAATGCTATAAAACCATTGACATAATTCTACCGATAGACAAGAACACTAAAGGAAAAAGTGTGTTCAAATACTGGTGAATGTTAGAACTATAATCAGCTAGATCGCTAAATCTATGTGACCTCGTCTGACCATAGAAAAAAGACAATTGCTGGATCGCTTGTCGAAGTATAGATTTCGTTCAACCAAAACGTCGTAACCGCCGCTTACTTATGACGTTTTGCCGAGCGCAGTGAAGCATGACGTTAAAGCGCTTTGTATCAAAGAGTTTTCACAGCAGAAGCGTGTAACGAGCCCCGCTACCCGCTATGCTAGGCTGCCACCCGCTCTGCGACTCGCGCCGCTCATCAGGCAGCGCGCACAAGAAATCCAGCTCAGACCGGTTTGACGGCGCCATGGTGGGGAGCGACTGCTATATAACGCCTTACAACGACCAGTCGCCAGCCAGTGCACCGCCCCGTTCTGGAGGGCGGGAGCGTTAGTTCAAGCCGATAGGGTCCCAGGCTTTCTGCCCGACCAAAGGCTGTAGGTAGTGTTTAGTTGGTAGGCTGGCCTTCTGCTGGAGTCCAACATAACCATCCGCCGTAGACCGGTTGCGGGTGGTATCCGGTGCGAGGTCGTCCGAGCACCAGGGGGTTGTCAATAGCGACCACTGTGGTGGCGCGCCCCCTATGAGGATTCACTACCGTCCCCCGTGGGAAAAAAAAAAAAAAAAAAAAAACAGTCGCCAGCACTCTTTCGAGGGTGCCAGCCGAGGCTTGCGGTGCGGGGTTAGTCCGCGTTCGTTCGCCAATAGCTGGTACTTGCTAGACCCTCTAGGGGGAGCTCAGGGGTACGGGAGGAAGCTACCTCGGGCGGTGCGGGGTGAGACCGCGTTCGCCAGAGGGACGCCATCCGAACGTGCTTCGCCGGTATCCGCGGGAACGGGAGGAAGCTACCTCGGCGGTGCGGGGTGAGACCGCGTTCGCCAGAGGGACGCCATCCGAACGTGCTTCGCTGGTATCCGCGGAAAGGGGAGGAAGCCATCTCGGGCGGTGCGGGGGAGTCCGCGTTCGCCAGAGGGACGCGATCCGAACCCTCCAGACGACGCCCGTGCGTCTCCGTTATCCCGTCCTTCAGTGAAGGATCCGTTAGTGTTTGATATACATTCAGTGGGGTGGTATTATTAGTGCTAAGATAAGGCAAGGGCAATCTGTGTAATTATTATATGTGTTATGTAATAAATCAGTACTTTATAAGCTTGGTGAGACGTTTCCCTTATTCTCCTGGTCAGGGATTACCCGTAGGTACTCATCCCCCGTCAGGGGGCCTAGGTACACAACCCCATCTTGGGGATTTTAATGTTGCTAAACTCCAGCCACCTTCCGGGCACCCGGTCGAGCATTAGCTTCATTACAAGCGATACCAAATTTAAAGCACATTGTACCTCATACACTTACTATCCCAACTAATCCCAACTAATATAATATTATAAATGCGAAAGTGTGTTTGTTTGTTTGTTTGTTTATTTGTTTGTTTGTTTGTTTGTTTGTTACCTCTTCACGCTTAAACTACTGGACCGATTTCAAAAATTCTTTCACCTTTGGAAAGCTACATTCTCCCCGAGTAACATAGGCTACTTTTTATCCCGGAAAAATCGACAGATCCCACGGGATGCGCAATAAAGGCTTCGCTCAAAAACTACTGCACAGATTTTTATGCGGTTTTCATCAATAGATAGAGTGATTCTTGAGGAGTTTTGCGGCATTTTTTATCTCGGAAAAACGGATAGTCCCACGGGAAGCGCGATAAAATCTTCGCACCATAAACCGACTTCCGCGTATATGTAGCCGTGGGCAAAAGCTATGACCCTTAACCCTCTATACACCCAATCCCGAAATCCACGCGGGCGAAGCCGCGGGCAGAAAGCTAGTGTTTTATAATAGAAGGAATGGCAACATAAAAGAAAACAAAATATTAGGACTTTACTTAATTATTACTACTATTACTTCTATTTATTTTTTATTTTTATTTATTTCTAACTAAACATTTTATAATCATCCCGTCTATACATATATTAACCTAAAGTCGCCGCGTACGCTTAGGAATGGAGGAACATCTGTATGGCTATGGCGTGGCGTCAATAAATACAAAATATTGTTTACGTTGTATAATTATATTATTATCCTTATTTCCACTTAAACAACTAGATATTTTACTTACTTAAATTTTCAATAATTATTTTTGTTCAGGTTTACTATTTAATCACTGTTTTAATTATGTTTATTGTCGGCCTATGAGCGATGCACACTGCGCGAATGGCGACGACTCACTGAGCGAGGTGTACCCTGCACTTCACTTGAACGGTGAGTGTTTGGGCGGGCGAATCTAGTACGTAGTACATATATATCGATGTAGAAAACAATTTTATTTCATATCTATAAATGCACAGAATATTTCAGCACACCTAGATCTGCTCCCATATTTATGTAACACTAATATTCACGTCAAATTAGTGTCCAACACTTAGTTGCACCAAAAACTTCATATTCTGTTCCTGATTTCCGGCTAATCTGCAAAAACCGTTGCAAATCTCCACACGACGGTAGAGTCGTTAATTGGTTCCACTATCCATATTTTATCCTTGGAAGACTTCGACAACCACCATCTATAAACACTGCAAATCATATATTTGTCGAAGTTCGTTTATCTCACAATAAATGTTATAGTCCCTTTTATTAGATTATTTTGCAGCCTGCAAAAAACTATTGGAGCAGCATTCTTCTCAAACATGCTTCCTCTTAAACCAACACATAAATTTCCTAATTGCCATCCTCCACTTCTTGACCGTATAATGGTGTCTTCTCTAAACCATGTTGTTCAACATAGTCAATTCGCTACTAATCAATTTTCGTAGCATGACCAAATTTATCTCACTTACCATGTATGCCTTCCAAAAGAAAGATCTAATATAATGTGGGTAATTTTCATAATTTGGATTAGATACGCAGCAAGAACAAAAGTATCAATTGAACGGAAATAAATCTACGTAATTCTGTAGATTAACAAGTGGCTCTTTTGAACTCATTATGACTAACGGCATCAAGCACGCTCCTGCACCCATACTGACGATGTCCGTGACCTTATTGATAAAAAGTTACGTGCAAAGACTCGATACATAAATAATGTACCCTAAGCAAATTGCAAGTGCTATAGAGATACATAAAATCGCTGCAATACAATGATAAGAAAAACCGATAGCGTAAAATTCTATAGTCTGTTCAAAATGCTTAGATTGGTAAGGCCAAAAACCAGACAACCAGCTTTCAGATTAATTTAAATGTATTTCCCTTTATCGCAGTCTATAGATGCCAACTTAAAAAACAGCACGTTAATTATTATTTTTGTACTACTACATCATTCTTTCCATCCTTTTCGTCTTATTCAATTTAATATGTATGGTATCAAAAAGTCCGTGGTCGCTATTGCCTCCAATGCTAGTAGCAGTGATTGTATTAATCGTAGTTTGATCACCCCCTTAATTGCACCTTCCTTGCATCTGTTTTCGCCTACTTGTTATATCGGCAGACTGTACAAATTAATGATTATTTGTAGTTATGGTGTGAGATAACTACGAGCATACCGCAGGGTAACGTTTTATGCCCTTTACTCTTTTAACCTCAATTATTTTTCCATAGTTTCGTCTTATCATTTGTATGCAGACGATCTACAGATTTACACACAGGCGTCAATTAATGACGTGGCTAAAGCAGTCAGAACAATAAATTCTGATTTGAAGCTAGCTATACTCGTATACTCCGACAAGAGTTAGGTTTAGCTGTTTTCTAGTTATATAAATTGTAGCGTTTGCAAAATATGTGTATACGGTTCATGTTTGAATTACGTAAATTCTACCATTCATCAAAATATTGCTCCAAACTTCAATGTCTTCTTCCCCTTCTACAATCGTTCCTTCTTTCCCTCCTCCAATCTTTGCTCACTAATTAAATACCCCTTAATATCTCAAATCTAGTTTAGTTGCCTACTCCTCGACTTTAAATGGACTCTTCATTGCTTGAACGATCTCTAGCTCTCCCAACACCACAGTCCTCAAAATTCTTCATGGCGACAATCTTATGTAAATTATTGGTAGTAAACATGCCGGTTCAGAAACACTAACATCAATAAAAAATAGCAGAATATCTTCTACAAATGAACAAAAGCAATAATACTCGTATAATCAGTATTATGCTGGTGTCAATATTATCGTATATCTACGAGTATGTTGCATAGCCGTGATAGGGGAGCCGATCAGTAGTATCCGGTTAATGCAACCACACTGTTACGTTTAACTAATGAAAATCCGTATGTATCACATCATTTAATCTACGCACTCCTATTGGCCAAACAATGATTCAGTTGTGATTTATTAAGAGATCACTTATTCTAACAGGGCTGACTAACTGAAACTATTGAGGCCAGACCGGTTTCTCTTCAGTTTGTTCTCTGAAGGTATGCAGCAAAATATTGATATCTGAATTAAAAATGTATCTTCATGATAGTACATACCTCAGTGCCTAGAAAGGAGGCAATGGCTCGCTCCAAACGGCGCTGTGGTGGTGTGGTGCCGAGCTCCGCACAAGATGATGATGACGCCAGCCCATAACTCCTGACGGCGGCAGTCACGTCGCTACGAGCGCCAGTAGCCGCACCCAGACCCAAGTAGTTATAAGAGCCCAGGTTGATACAATGCTCCTTGCCACCAGTCAGTCTGACAACATGCCACATGTAAAGTTATATACACATGTAAAGATTTCATTGCAGCTTAGTCTAATTATCTACACAGAAGACGTAAACACAGGTGAATTATATGTTTAAATCATCTTTTGACTTTCAGATTGTCCATATTCCCAACCCAATAGAAGATGTATTTGAACTATTTAATTTGGTGTTGACTCTAAAAGATACACCATGCCTTCCTACAACGTGCAATAAATATTGAAGACATACATAAGTCCAAAGTGTGACATGGGCCTAATTTTAATAAAAACATAATAATATCATAAAATTGCATCTTGCTTAGAGCATATATTACAGAACATTTACTTAGGCTTTATATATATTAATAGCATTAATAGCATTTTCTAGGGAAAAATAATTATTAAATATAGTTATTTCACTAGAGATATAAAGCTGTTGTAAATGTACAACAGCTGTATAGGTCTAAGCATACAAAACTCTGATAAAAGTATTAATAAATTATAATAAAACTGACTACTTTCTGAGCAAACTAGCATAATAATGGTAAACTAATTTTTAACAAGGTCGATATAAGTATACATACGACAGGTTAGAATATACAGTTTGACAGTAGAAACACAAGTCACTTATAATAGAAGAGGTGCTCTCACTGTGAACATTCTTTTTACACATTAAACAACAAAATCAAACAAAAAAATTACCTGCCGGTTTTGTTAGATGTAATTAAATAGCAGTTATTTATCTTTTTTTACTTAGTTCAATAAGATAAATTCTTACACGTTTGTATTTATAGGGTTAGTATTAAGCAGTGGAGATGACATCTAAACAAGATATCTAGATAAGAACTAAGTCAATCTTGGCCCATAGCCGTAGGCATGCAACCAATCCTGATTATACGGACTAAATCGGGCAGTTGCGCGCAGAGTTATTTATGCAACTGTTGTATAATCAGGGGTATCAAAACACGAACGTGGGTTTATGATATGATAATAGAATCACATGAGTGTTTTAATACCTAATTATAACAGTTGCATACAAGACTTTATCTACAATCATGATGTGAATCCTCTATAAAAGATTCTCATACCATAGGGTGTTGTACAGCGTTAGAGGGCTGTGGTCTCCTTCTGTGAAGCAGTGATGCTCCAGAAGGAGGCCGCCTAGCGGGTTCGGGAGATGGCCGATCCCGCTCGAAGGAGGCGGCGCCGCCGCGGGTCGCCAGCGGGCGCGAGGAATCGCGCCCGCGGATACGGCGACCCGGGAGGGACCACGCCCCTTCCGTGGCCGGGGGACGTCGTCGGTGGCGGAGATCGGGGGAGGTATTGTAGCCTCCCCCGAGGAGGGCTCCCCTGTATCGGCAGGGGAGCGGAGGCTGGGGGTTCCCGGGGGCTCCCTACATG
Organism: Scirpophaga incertulas; assembly: GCA_036419045.1. Lineage (NCBI taxonomy): Eukaryota > Metazoa > Arthropoda > Insecta > Lepidoptera > Crambidae > Scirpophaga > Scirpophaga incertulas. Next base: position 24,529,998 of record CM071627.1, on the reverse strand, counting down.
CCTGAGGAAAGCCATCTCTGAGGTTTTTAGTGGGTAGGCCTCCCCCTTCTGGGGAGGAGAGCCCAAGAAAAGTCTAATTGCGAAGCTGCTGAAAAATGCTGCTTTAGAAATATCTGGTGGTGTGTCATCAAAGCTAGAATCACTCATGTTTGTAAACAACACACACAGTAATTGTTGCGATTTATTTCCAATATTCGAGTGAAAAAATGGCGGGACATAACACAATAAGAGGAAAATCCGAAATTACGAATAGTTACAATTACAATTTATTGTTCTTTTTTCAAAATTTTTGCGATCTGGTGGTGAAAATGTCATTGCATGAGAATGTTCTTTTTTTGAAATTCATAATATCACGCGTTTGGATGATATAATGATCATAATATCATTGAGTGTTTTAATGTTGGCAATAAGCTAATTGTTATAGGTTCTTTTATAGAGGATTAATAGCTTGATAGTAGATAAATATATTTATGTCTGTCTGTTACATTAGATAATTACTCACCTGAAAGACCAATTGTGGTCATCGGAGTGGCGGCTCATGATAGTGATTTCGGCGGAGGGTGCGGAGCAGATGGGCTGGTTAAAGCAGTGCCGTACGCGTCGATACACGTACCGAGAGTAGAACTGCTCGAAAGGATCATACAGCGGCGCGTAACCCTGGAACACGAACGCACCCAAAAAATAATCAACGTACCGTATCAAACAGCAAATTATTTGCCTATAGTTATTGACTACTTATTGCAGCTTGATACAGAAAAATATGCTCACGCACGTACGAAAACACGAAAATTTTATAGAACATGAGCTATTATATTTATACCGTTAAAAACACGAAATAAAAAGATCCGAAAAATCCGAAAAAAAATCTCGACTGCTCAAAATTAATTGTGAAGTTACGCACAAGAAATACAGCAACAAGACTACGAATAGTAAATAAAATTAAACCCACAACGCCATGGGAGAGCCATGCTTCGGCACGAATTGGGCCGGCTCGACCGGAGTGATACCACGACCTCACAGAAAACCGGCGTAAAATAGCGCTTGCACTGTGTTTCGCCGAGTGAGTGAGGGTACCGCAGGTATCTATTGTTTCGAAAATTCGTGTCCTGATCGTAAACATGTACAGTCGAATCCGTTTATAATGACTTCGAAAGGAACTGGCAAACACATCACAATAAGCGGACGTCATACAAAGCAAAAAAAGTTATTTATGTAAATATGTATGTAGTTAAGTATTTTAATAGTGGAACATAGTAACTACATATGTATACAATATACATACATATTAAATCAAAACAAAAAATGCACGTAATAAGTACATTATACACATATAAATGTATTTTTTAATGTGAGTAATCTGTAATTTTCTTCTGCTTGATGTTTTTTCATTTTATTGTAAAAACAGTCTCCAACACTATTGTGTATAGAAAACATTGCTATGGTCAACTTATCATTTTTAATATTGCTATGAACAAATCACTTTCGATTAGTTCCATAGCATTATTTATTCATTATAACAGGACATAATTTATTAAAAATGAGTCATAATAAGCGACATGACTTTTTTATAAAGAATTTTAAATAAAACCAAACTCCCTAGTGTAATGACGTCATAATAAACGGTTGGTCAATATAGGCATAAACGGATTCAACTGTACTTGTATTCAAAACATTATTAAATATCAAGCAAATGCTAAAAAAGCTACTTATAGTAGAACAATATAAATTCCAGTAGAAGCGATAAGATTTTACAATCGGCGCTCGTTTTCCGAGATCATAACGAGGGCTTTACAATTGAAACTAAACAATATTTTAGTTTCAATTCAAATTGTCGATCGTTTGCCTACTTCAAAGGACTTCAATTAGAGCAACCAATATTGTAGATTACTCATATTTACCAGTGTAGTCATATATATAACAGTAATAATAATATACGTGTTAGCATAAAATGTATCTGTTCAGAGTTTAGACACAAGATTCAGCTGACAGAAGAATAGGGAAGCAAGACAGCCACGTGGATTTAGATATGACAGCTTTAACACAATAAATTTCTTTGTAGAAATATTAAGTTAATCAGTAGTCTAATTAGATTACTGATTCACATGGCATTTATAATAAGAGTATGTATAAAAATTCATAAAATTTTAATACAGGCATGCACAATGACAGAAAAATATCTGAAGATCTTACTTTACTTATAGTTACATTACTTACTTCTGTTTATATTATTTACATCAGTTATGTCTATGGATAGTTGTTAAGAATAATTAAAAAACACATGTGCAAATCACATTCTACTACTGACAGGCTAAACATGTAAGCATTTTGGAGAAAACCAATATTTTATTGCTTTCAGTCACAAATTTCATTAAAATAAAATAATATTTATAAATAAAAAATAGTCAACAACTCATCCACCGCTGGTATGGGCTATGGGCCAAGTATGCTAAAAAGACTGGTTAAATTATTATTAATTAATATATTATAATTATTATTGATTGCCAACACTGCTGCAGAATTTTCAAATATGTACATTAATTGTCATTATAAAAATACACAAAATAAAAATAAGTGCTACAACATAGATGTTGCAAATAGAGGATCTTGTTGCTTGCTATTGCAACAAATGGTTTATACATATACAGTAAACGCTTTTATTCAAACTTACACAATGTGTGATAGATGTTGCATTGAATTTTTTTTCTCTAAGACCAACTTCCTATTGATGAATATGTATCAATACAAGGAGAAAATAAATACCTAGTTCATTCCAGTACTTTGAATCAATGGTATTTGTTCTTTGAAATTCAAAACTGATTATACAATAAAACTGACATATACAATAAATAACATTTACTTGACTTTCAAAAGATTTTCTCACACATCTTCAAAATTACCTAATCTTATAATCATCACAAGATATGATACCAATAAGTATGTATGCACATAAGGTGTGACAATTTTATTACTAGTTTTACATTAATTATAATAATAAATGTTAGATATAAGTATAAATTATTTTTGAAATAAACAATTCAAGTACTATGTTAATAATCTCATAGAATAATAATCATAGCATAATTGAAAATACATTACTATTTAAGAAATGAACTTACAAAAACAAAATTATTTTGCCAATGTTGTTCTTCAGATAAAAACAAGTTAACTCATTTAAACTAAGTAAAACTAAGGTAATTATTACCTCTCTATTCTTTTCTGTTGCGACTTTTGGAGTGAAGAGTAGCTGGTTGACGAAGCCCAGTATCATAAGGATGTACAGGCCAAGGTGCGTAAGTAAAGCTGTGAGCAAAGAGCTATACACAGACTCACAAGGTGCCACATCCTCAAATTGGGACCAGTCCATTAATGGTGGCAAACCTGTATATTTAGTCTCAGTTTTCTGTAATAAATCATACATATGGGTAAATTAGCTAATCTGGCTAATTAGATACTACTTAATAGTAAATAACATGAGCTGTCATCTAACTAAAAGATGGCAGATTATATTAATTGATATTATTATATATAATTGATTTGTATCGTAATCATCATATTTCTTTTCTCTAATTTTTGTAATATTTCTATAGTATTGTGCTATTCTTGACACAAATAATCTAACTAATAGCTAACATTCTTTGGCTCAGCATGAGTAAGTGATATAATTGACACAGCTTTGTATATGTTTATAGTAATCCATAGTTTCAGTATTAAAGTTGTAAAACAATATATGGTGAGTAGTTTTGTTTCCAAAAAGTGGGTCATAAAATTAACATGTACCACCCATTTTAGTGAAGGGGGCTTTACACCTGAAAAATATATATATCCCAAAGAATTTAGGACTTTAAATGGGGCACTTTGTGTGCAGAAATGACTACCACTGGGGTGAAAAGGTTCTTGAGAGGAAAGCATGCCTAAGCTTTCTTATCAGGCCTTCCATAAGGTGGAACAACAATTATGATTTCAGGAATGCACTAGACATTATTAGTGTAAGACCTATAGGCATCCTACAATGATAAAATGTAAAATGGTAAATTGCTGAGGCGTCTTACAATGATCTTCATTTGTCTATATCTAGCAGCAGAGATCTCTACACTGATTACATGATGATGATTTTTTTTTATTAATTAACTATATGTTATCATGTAGTAGTAGACAGTACTGTCCATTCCATATCATTAATCATCATTAATCAATCATCAAGGACAGTTCTAATGAAATATTTGTAAAGAAAAATAAATACAGTTTACAGATAATCTTACAACTGTTGATGCTTAAGGTTGACAACAAATATATAAATATTGCAAGATTTTTAACATTGAACATTTTATATTATAATTTTGTACATCTATGACCCACACTGTGAAGGTTGTTAGCGGTATCGTGAACTATCAGTGCTTGTTTTTAGTAGATAATTTATTACTATACCAGTCAGGTATATTGCTTAAAGAACACATCAGCATCAAAAAAACAACATTAGCCTGGATTATCACTACCTCCACTATTACGATTTTGAATCGAATAGAATCAAGAAAATAAAGCGTTGTCAAATTTATAGTTATGCACAAATAATAGAATATAAAGTATGTGACTTACGATGACTGTATCATGTACCGGCGGTTTATTATATCCATTACTAATACCGTTTGCTTTCCCATTCATAAATTTCAAGTTTGTTGTTTTTGATTCATTATGGGTTATTAGGTTATTTAAGTCAGTATGCCGACTCTCAACCGTCTGTGCCATCCTACGAATAATTAAATCAAATACCTACAACTACATACATCTAGCCCAAAATCAAGATCAATGAAGACCACCCTGTGAGACCACCTAAGAAAAATTGGCCTTGGCTGTTAATTTGACAGACAGTGACAGCGCAAATAGACAACATGGCTCCACCCATAGATTAGCTCCACCTGAACCTGAAATGCCAGTATGTAATTTAAAGTTACCTAATTACCTATCATGGTTAAAGAAGGAATGTTTCAAAATTATTAATACCAATATAATACATTAATACACATACATAATATATCAATAAATATTTTAAATAAAAAACCCGATATAAAATATTTCTATAAATAATATTTTGTAGAGATCGATTTAATTTTATGGGAATTAAAATACTGACATAAACATTAAAGGAACAATGTGTCATGACAAATGTGTGAATATGCCTAAAATAATTACTCTAATAACTTAAAGTTAGCAAAAGCTGTAACAAAAAAGCTTCTCTGATAACATACGCGCGCGTGAAATCTATATGAAAATATACACTTATCATATAGGGAAACAGTACAGACATAACACTTGTAAATTGGTGAAAAACAGCTAGTTTTCTTAGATTTAATAAAAAATCTGGAGTACCTATTTGATAAATAAAGTATATTTGATTTTCAGGTATTTTGAACAGAGCGACATAAAAAAAAATCACAGACAGATCTACAATTTTATAAAATGAATAGGCACAAACAAAATTATCTTTTTAATAAAACTCTTACAAAAACATAGAGCTACTTTTGTTGAAAAGACAACAAAACCTACATAGAGTTATAGAGTTTTTTTTTGAGTTACGGGTTTTTGCAGCACAACAGAGTAAAGAGAGAACTGGACATTGACTACAAAACAGTTTCAACTCATTTCAAAAATCGGTAAAGCTATAGTATATTTGAGTGCCACATGAAGTTACTGAAAGAATCCTAATCATTTGAGATTCTTTACTGAGATGTAATGAAACCAAAACATTTTTGAAAACGTTGATACCTGGCGATTTAACGTGGACACAATACGTATGATGTAAAAAGGTTTGGCCAAAGATCGGTCACGCTTTACAGACTATGACAATGCCTGGGTTAGCTCGAAACAAGGACATGCTATGTGTACGGAGGGGCATTATTTATTACGAGCTTTTCGTGCTATGTAAAACCATCGATTTGGTAAATACGCTGCGCGATTCGCTTCTCATAGTCCAAGACAGAAACAACCATGCCAAGTCCTTCTCGCTATGAAGAGTTGCCTAACTCGCCCTTACTCTCTGTAAAGTTGGTCTTCAGCACTAAGCTTTGTGCTCTCTTTAATGATATTATAGTTATCTTAGCTGTACCAACCATAATCTCATGCAATATAAAAGTAGGGATTGATACATAGCTTTGTAGACTAGTGAACATATTAATGGGAGCCGACTGTCTTAAGCATTTCAATATATAATCCGTTTTTCAGATTAAGCTGGCAAGACCAAATATCTTGTGATATTAAACCATTAAAATATGTAATAATAAGTGGGATTATTTCTTGACACTGTACATACACTATACTCTGTCCATTATGTTATTTTCTTTTTGACAGATCGCGCGTATGAAATATTGTTTCTATTTTCAAATTATAGTACTACAGTAATAATATACTTTCTAGACGGGTAACGCCCACATAGTGAAGTGCTCTGTGCATAACAAACTACCACAGACAATAAGCAGTTCTTGAAATCAGATAAATCGATAATTGTCTTCAAATCAATATTTGTAAATTTATTTATTTCCTTCTCGACAGCTACCTTACATTATTTATAGGTATGTGAATTTTAATATTAAAACGCATATGTAGTTAATAACATCTACGTCAAGTTTAAATCAAGAATTATGATCAAGAATACTTAGAAAATCACATACATACCATTTTTTTAACAAACTAGCTAGGTAATTGGAATCGCCAAAAATATAAATTTTGCTAATTTACTTGGCATGTGTAAAACTTTATTTTTCATATATTTCTGATCCATTTAAGAGAGAAAAAGGAAAACTTTCTTAAATGGATCAGAAAATTACGAAAAAATAAAGTTTTACACATGCCAAGGAAATTAGGCAAAATTTTATATATTTGGCGAATTACCCCAATTGGGTAATTCGCCAAATATATATATAAAAATTAAACAAGTAAATATTTACATTATTATTACATAGTCACTCCTCACAACTCCGTTGCCTAGACAACCCCATAGACAATATATGACAATTTTTTCATGTATTTGAAAAAACCAGATAAACGAATTTAATATTATAATAAAAATAATATCGCTGCATTAAATCGATTAAAAGTTCTTCTTAATAAAATCGATATTCTGTTTTAATCGAATCGGTAACTTGCGAGTTCATCACTGATTTCAAAATATCTTAACTGTCAAAAAGAAAATAATATAATGGACAGAGTATAATAATACATATTACTAAATAATAGGGAAAATAATTACATTGCAACACTGACAGTTTCTAGATAATTATTACACTGTCGTATTTCATGATGCTTATACTTCATGCGTCTATTTGAAAATATGGTTATAGAGCGCTTCCAACATTTGTGCAGCGTAGCGAGCGCTTGAAAGCTATCTAAGACTACTGCCTTACCGACACAAGCACCTATACATAATGGTTAACCATAAGGTTGCGTTCAAAATCATCAACACTTTTTATAGTATTCAAAACAAGTTCTGATGTTGTATACTCTTATTTTCGTTGATTAAATAAAGTTTATGAAAATTTAGTCATATAATTGATATTTTTTATGTGTAAAATAATATTGAAATGGACGAAATTTACATGGTGATCAAAGGTTTTTTTTTATTTCAGCGCCTGTATTTGTGTCGGTAAAATAGTCTGCTAAGTAAACCTTGAACGTACAATACAACGACTGCGACGATTTCTGAAAAGTCGATAGCAATTCCATTTGATATTTCCCTACGTCTACATAAATTTTTGCAAAATTGTTTTGTCCGGTTAAAAGCTTTTGCTTCATGTTATAGTCGAACTCGAAGATCCGATTCTGTAAATTTCATAATCATAGCGATTATTTAACTCAACACTAGGGAAAGGTGCCGCCCCCGCTGCAACTTGTCTCAGGGGCCGGCTATGAGTAATACCGTTTTTCGTGGTGAGTGACGTCGTCCAGGCCAGCGCCGGCAAACATAACGCAACGTAAAATTTAGTCATCAGTCTGATACGACGGAGAGGCACGAAGACACGACTGAGCCCTCCCTTTACAATTGCACCCTTGCATAGAGTTTTCTACGCACCGAATCGATAATCGAGATTTTTTATTATTTCAACGACGCAAACCAACCAGTGTTATTTTGTTAACGCGATGGATAGCGCCGATGCTCTACTGGGTGGGCTTGCGAGTGGCGACAATGTACCACCCGTGGATATCATCCCGGAGAGAGGTTCTGACCTAAAACGAGAGCAGGATTCTACTGATGATTTCGAACACTTAGAACGTGAAAAGCAGGAAATGAGCGATTCACCGTTGCATCACCATCGTACAGCTACTCAGAGTTTTCTCGATATGGAGCGTGAAGAGTTCGTGGATACTCCGCGAGCGCCCTCTGTTGCTGACAAGCTTGCAGACCAGCTCGCTGACAAATTCACCGACAGCGAATCGGAGGCAGACACTGCAGGCGAATCACCTATGCACCGTCCGGAGCCGGTGGTACACAACGTGTCTGAAGCTGCGTTACCGCCTGTGGAGCTGAAACCAGTGTTGACTCCTGCTTCTGTTCCTCAGGCTCCTGCTCTCGTTCAGGCTTGTGCTCTCGCTCCGGTTCTTGATCCTACTCCGGCTTCCGCACCCGTTCTGACACCCGCACCAATTTCTGCTCCTGCTGCTGCCCCGGTCAAGACTACAGAGCCACCACAGTCGCAGCCAGCACCCAAGCCCAAGCTGGAGCCACTGCGCGCGCCTACTGCCCACGTCATCGAGGCCGAAGTTATCTTTTGCCAAATGGGACTTGGTAAGTGCTCTAACATTCACAAGTCGGAAACTCGCGAATTTCACGTTTACTTTTTCACTTCGTTTGCCCGAGATGTTTGTATTGTATAAACGTGGCGATCTTAGTACTATCTCAACATATCTTATCTGGGGATCCATTTGCAAACTTATATTGCGAAAGTTTTTATGGCTGTGTCCGTTTCTTACGATACGGACTGACTCAGATGTCAAGGATAACACTTATCTAGGTACGATGAAACAAAAATAGTGATAGCTACTATTTTATTACTTATAAAGTTTACAGTTGTTATAGTGTAAGTAGGTATGTATTTACCTACTTTTTACACTGATTGCTGATTGTTCTCGCGACGCCTTTGACGCCTCGGACCATGACGAATCATTTGCAGGTGAACATGGACGAACTGTCTCCGCGGTCCGTGACGCAGACTCGGGCTAAGCAAGTCAAGTAATTGTAGTTATTATTAAAAAAAAGCACGCGTGATCCTCATGACCAATATTGAAGACACGACGATGTGTAGGTCATATGTATACAGCATTTATGCTGCGACAATTGCGTGCATTTTGTGACATAGGTATAGCCCGACATTGCGCACTTCGTCACATTATTGCTACGAAGAAATTAAAAAAACCGTAAAAAATTAAAATACGCGTTTTACAAACAAATTCATAATCATGTTCATTTGCGTAAAATCTTAAATTGAGAGCAACGAGTTGTTAACTATATGTTTGTATTGTATTATGTATATTCAAACATTTAAGTACAAAAGAAAAATATATATATTACTGCAGGGCCACACTACAAGAAAGCTACTTTTGATCATATCTTAGGGCTTATAGTTTTCATGCTAAAATCGTTTTACCCAGCTCTGGATACAGGGTATTGTAGCACTGGTTCGGCGGGGACAATGACCGCGCTGCAGCGCGTGAGCCTAGGTAACGGCACCGCCTGAAGACACCTCCCTATTCTCCACGTGGTAGATACGTACGTCAGTACCTGTAAAGTCAAATATGTTAAAAGATAAGAAGTCAAGTAGTGGGTTGAATATTTTTATTTAATAATAATCTGCCTGCCATATATAACTAACATTATTTTGAATAACTACATACTATTAAATTTACAAAATGAGTAATTATCTAGTTATCATTGGATTTAGTTTTTTCAACATTTCTTTGCTATGCAATATATGTTACTTTAAAATTGAGAAAACCATTTTGGAGACTTCGAAATTCACTATTATAGAATGGTGCAACTTTCCAAATTATCTGATGACGTCATCTCTTAATGTAGAATGCGATTCACCATAATTTGACACGTAAGAAATTATTGGTATGCACCACGATGACCATGAGTTGCCTTGTATCTACCGGATTCTACGATGCATACGCCTGTATGGAGATGATTAAAAAGCTTTCAGTTGAAAATGACAGGCGATTGTTTCTGTTGCGAGCGGGCGGTCGGCGGCGCGCCTTCGCAAGTACCAACCAAAGAAGCTAATTATAGCATAGTTTTGAAGTATACTCGGCCACAAGCGAAGATCCCATCGCGCCGGGCTCACGCATCGTTCACGCGTAACCTACCGGTAGCAAGTCATCTATGTAGGCTGGTGTAAGTCGTGAAGTGATTCAACTTTACTTACAAGGACTGTACGCGTTTGCAGCATCTTAGATAATGGAATCTCGAACCGATGACGCGGTTACAAGTGAGTATGTTCAACTATTGCTAGTGATGGACGGGTCTGATTGCGTGCATAACCTCTATGTATGGATTGTCAATTTTTCATGGTTTCAGTCGGCAAAGAAGCGAATTACGTCAATTCTCTTTACATTAAGCTTTTCATATCCGACATGAAAGAAACCGTTTATTATAAGCTTTTCATATCCGACATGAAAGAAACCGTTTATTAACTACGACTGGAATGGAATAACCTCTGAAAAACTTTTTTCTTTCAACTTTGAATGATAGGCTGAAGTACAGAAGCTCTCCAGTCGTTAGTACCATTTAAACGGAATAGTGGATAAAGTTAAATAATTATGTTGTGTAAAAGTAGACATTGTTCGTCAAACTGAAACAACTCTCGTAACTGAAATCATTAAAGGTCAAAGGATAGCGATTAGCAAGGATAAAATACGATCACTTTATTCATTATTTCTGTAATTTCATAGAGCAGCCTTTAACTGCTAATCGTTGCTAGTGAATTAAGGTTTTTTTTTTTATCAGAGAACTCTGTTAATGTCATATCACTTTATATTTTATCTCCGCTGCTTCTTTCAAGATGCATTTATTCGAGTCCCTAGAAACCGACGACATTTACGAATCTCTTTAACCTTGACCCAAAGTGGGGCTCACTTCTGAAATGAAAGGTACTTTAGCCCTTTGTGTTCACCCTCCACCCGAATTACGTCTTTTAAGCCATCCTTTGTTATTGTGTACGTTGTACTGACATTTTATTTGTCTTTAATTGCGACATCACTAAATTGTGAAATATGTTCTGTAGTTGTAACATTCTCTTTTTGCTTGGTTATTTATCTATATAGGTACCATTCCTAATATTAGTCACGTGTATTATTACTATTATCGTAATTATATACAGGGTTGAAAGTGATGTTATCATCGCTTACTCACTTTATATAAATGTTATGGTAGGGTTTGCGGAAAAACCCAGACAGACGCATTAGACTAGGCCTGTGGGGTGGCGGCGACGGGGGGAGCTGGATCGATAGTTAAGAGGCGGCTCCGTAGTGCTGTCGGGTCGGACACCGCACTTGTCTGCTCGTAATCCATCGGTATTTCGTCAGGATTTATATCTTTAGAAAATTTATATTTCTATTGTAATTATGCACTATTCTCTTTAAAGAGAACTAGGTTTTGAAGATGCTTGCGGCTAGGATGACATGTATGCGAAGAATTTAGGTTCTGGGAAGACGTTTGACAGAGAAACATGGACATAAGGAAAACGAAAACATGTTTTGTCCCAACCTAATACAATAAGGCGATAAATACAATATTTTTTTTGCATCCTATCTTTTTTGTGGATGATTTAAATAGGGCAGACGACTACAACTGATTATGGCCGTTTTTATACTATAATTATCTGATTTGAGCAATTTCAATCTCATGAAAGTATGTCAATATAGAAATTTCAGTTTAATTATTAATTTATATTGTTTTTAGATTTCTATAAAATGAGCAATTATTATTTACGTAATTCTAATGAAACGAACACATTTCTAATATTCTCACATTAAATGTAAAAAAAAAATATAGAAAGTATACCTATAAAGGTAAAAATAACAAAGTTATTTTAAAATTTGCTTATACGCTCATACAAATTAGGCGAGTTTACATAGTTATGACGTCACGATTGCAGTGTTTTTAGTATGGAGCGTTTTCGAGCGACCCGTGACAACACCGCAAACATGTCGATGTATCTTCAAAAGTAATAGGTGCAGGTGTACTGTTGGTTCTACAATATTTCTCACTTAAAAGAGTACTTTTATTATATATTGAATTTAAAAAATTGTCGTCTACCCAATTATAATACTGCAAACAACATACACCTGGAGGACCTCAAATTAAGAATTTATTTAATTTAAAATTAATTTTTTGAAAAAAAAAACAGTATTTTTGATAAGTTGTTTTTAATAAAAGTCAATTATTGATAAAAAGTTAATTAAGAAATCTGAAACTTAAAATGAAATTTAATATAGTGTATATTTATTTAATAACACGAGTATCTTTCAATGTCGTTTAAGTATATTTTCTAATGTTTATGCGTTGTTTCATCCGGTAAAAACAATTTAAATTTATCCTCAAGTTATATGTGGACATGTGCACTATTTTTCCGTTTCTTAGAGCTGTGGTTCAATAAAATTTAATTTATCTATAATAAATAAATATATATTATACATATGTATATATATCACGCGATTAAATATAAATTTGTCATGCTTCTTGTTTGCTCTGCATATCGTATAAATGATACGGTAAGTTAAAGTTATTGCAACTGATCTATACTATGACTTGTATTACAGAATGAAACTCAAATCTCTGTTTGAGTATAGATAGAACGGGAAGGCGTTATGTGGAGTGGAGTCACAATGGAGTTTGAGTCTCGTTTTGTAATACGGAATGAGTATATTTTTTATAGAAGTACGATTTTATATAAGTATGCAGGAGATATTTGTAGTTTTTAGTAAATGTCAGTATTCACATTCGTCAACGTGATGCTATCTGGTTTGTAATAACTGTGGAGACAATGCAGGTGCGTCCTGCCTTAGCTGACGACACCGAGTGGACTCGCATTCGCAAATGGATATTTTTAGCGGACCGCCCGACTCCACGCTGTACCTTGTTCCGTCTGTATAAATGGTTTTCTCAATGTTGTAAGCATACTGTTATATCCATCCTCCACCATGAGGATCTAAGTTATCTTCAATCTCACATGAACATATTCATTAATTTGTACAATACAGTATGTACTCGTAACTTACATTGATCGTCTTCCATTTTGTTAGTTTTTGTTGCAGTAGCAATACTTGTGATCTAATTATTGTGAAATGATGTGACCGAGTATAATGGAAATTGAATTCATATCTAATTAAAAGGGGTCCATATATATATTTTGTTGGATAAAAAAGCGCTGTTATGTTGGGTTTGGGTTTATTCGTATTAATAATATATCAAATTATAGTCAATAAAACTTGCTATAATTATAATTTCGTCAGATTTAGATACGCCCGCATTATGGGGACTCATGGGTAGAATATTGTGATTAGATCATTCTCTCGAAGTCTCCTAGTACGGTAGTAGTGACTCATCGTGCTCAAGGCTCGACTCACCACAATGCTACTTACATTGATTTAATATATTTATACCTCGATTCAATAGGTACCTATTTGTCATACTTGAACTAATATTATACATCCAGTGAGCAATACGTGAGATTTAATGTTTCTACAACTCTTCCAGCCTGCTTCAGGCTCTTTTTAACTACTGGCTAGTATGTCGATCGGCCATTGTAGTCTAAAACCAAATCTACTTGAGTTTTGTTTCGATAAAAAAAATATACAGACACATTTACATTGGCATTTTTCATAATATAGTGTCTCAATCAGGTTATTTAGTTTCTTTCTTAAAATCTAGAATTAGACAAAAAAATCTAAAATTGCAACAAATACTTAATATATTTTTACTTCTAATGTTATGAAATCAAAGAGACGTATTGTATGCTATAAGAAAATTAGAACTTGGTGATACACAATTGGATTCTTGATATGGATCTCAATAAACTTTACCAATTATAAAACGTGTCCGAATACGTTGGTAAAAAAATATATTAGAACTGTCATGTGGGGTTGACTTAGGTGTCTATAAAAAAGTTATTTATTAATTTGTATCATTTGTATCAATGAAATCATATTCAATATACTTACAATTTTTGATTGACAATACATATCTCTCTGCAAAAAATCATTTAAATTTGGAGACCACTTATGTAAAATGTTACTTTGCTTGTTTTTGAGAACTTTTTATCGATTTTGAACAATGAAAAGTTAGTAATATTATTAAATCTTCGGTTCCTAACAATCATACATATTTGGCAACAACTTCATTAAAAAAATATGTATTGCAAACCTATTCAGACGAAATCATTTTTGTAAACAATTTTACAACCTATCTCAACCGAAAACAATTTAGTTTGAGATAGGTTGTGTAAAATACTTGAGTGTTTCAGATAACTCAAATTATTCTAATTATTATCTGGCTATCTTGTTGAGCAATTATTTATTCATACTGCTGAAGAACGAGTCAATCAATTTCAAATTACCTTGCCTTTATACGCCGAAAAATCACGATTACAATGTGTGAGTGATCTAAATTTTCATTATTAAATAACAAGAATAAATAATGTTACGTTATTTATAATTGAAATATTTGAGGAAATGTGGAAGTGTTATTTATAATGATGATTCTTAAGATCAATATAAGATACATTACTTGTTTATGTTAAGATATGATTTTTGTTATTGTTATTAAAATAAATACTTTAATCAAAATCCTTATCGATATTCGAGGTTTTTTGAAAAATTATCTGAAATAAGAAATTCATCGAAAGTGAAATCATTATGAGCACAAAGGAAATAGATATTTATTTTGTGGCATATGCATGTACAAATGTACAGCGGACTTCTAGACGTCGCGTCGTCGATCCCGTTGCAGGGTCAAACATTATCGGCGTCAAATTTAGACCTTTGATCTGTCGCAATGCACCGAGCGCGCCCAGCAAAAGGGTGTGTGTAATTCATTATTCTATTTTGATAATCAATACAAATGTATTTTATTAATACGCTTGGTTTGCTATAACTTTTAAATATGTTCTTAAAAATATTGTAGACTGATAATATTTTTAAAGTAAATTTCAAAGTCCGGTGTCGGTTCTTGTTTGGCTTAAACTTAATTTTCCTGTACTAATATTAACTTTGCGCGGCGACTCAGTAGTTGGATGTGTAATCTGGAAAATTGGAGATCAGATCTACTGCGGTTTACTGTCATGGCAATTATGATAGGCTGTTTAAATGTTAGTTGTTTGTCTTATGGCAATATTTTAAAAAGCTGTGTGTCGTATGCTACTACTGGGGTAGCAGATATTAGGTGCGAGTGGCGCGGTGCCGGGGTGGCTGCGAGGGTGCGGGCGGGGCGCGCGTGCGCGACGGCGGCGGCGGGGGCTGCCCGCAGTATCGACGCGAGAGTCGGGCGCGGCGCGCGCTCCGTCCGCCGCCTTCAAACACACGTTCTTAATTACGTAAAGTATTGCCATGGCAGACTCCGGACCCTCCCTATGCTCCGTACTTGACCTGCGTAAGTCGCCGCGCGCTTGGCTTCTTTCGCTTCTTCTTCCTTCTGTCGCGACTAACCCGCTAACTTGCAGCCCTCTATTGCAGATGCCTGGTTCGACCCCCAGAGGCTGCACCCCGAAGGTGAGAGTAAGCAGAAATACGCTTAGGTCGGCGCGCCGCCAAGCGGCCCGGGCGAGCCGCGCTGTACTACACTGTGACCCAGTGACCGGCTGACCGCGTGCATAGTGCTTGTGTATGAGAGATGGTGACCACGGCCACCTGCGGTCAGGACAATAATAACCGCGCTATGTACCAAGTCAAGGTCTGATTGCATGCAGCATGCATTTCAATTGCCGCTACATCTATACTATGTTCGTCCTATGTCTTTTTTACTCAATATTGGCACCAGGATGAAGTAATGTGGCAGAGTAAGTAGTGGTTGTGGTCTACTTGTGCATGACATCGCAGTGCGCATGCGTCTCCTGCTGATGCGTGAGGAGACAAAAACACTGCCAAGCTCAAATTAGACTGGTTCAATCTGACATTGAGACTTGTGCAGCGTGTTGATTTATGACTATGAATTATGCGATGATGAGATCGTGTCTTTATTTGATGTGATAGTGTCAGAGTGAGACTACTACAAATTGCTGTATCAATAATTATCATTAACTTTTAAATACATTACAGCAAACATTTGTACAATTGAAATAGATGAATATTAGTTACATACAAAACTATTGAATAAATTTTAACTAAGCTCTAAATTAACATTATATTTCGAAATTACAATATAATTATATAACGAGATTGGCACCTACTCGAAATTTCACGGCACAGTTATAGTTTTATACCTGGACCGCGATTATGTACTGTTCAAAAGTTTTCAAGATTTAACTCGCGTGTGTATACAACGCCTGCATTAAGATATTATCATCGTTGTGGGTAATATAGGTGTTCGTTACGAACATGGATTGTGACATAACTGCGGCTAGATTTCTTGATTATCGGCACATTCACAGTCTCAGTGATGGACGTACAACATAATACAGATAAATGTTGACACAATTTGAGGATCATATCTCACATATCTCGAGATAAACTTTGGAATGTTGAATGCGGACGACTTAACTTCAAAATGCTTTTGCAATATGTGTGATCAAAGACATTTTTATTTAATACACTTGTAAAATACAAATTAAACATGAACATGTTTTAAAATAATGGTGAGTGCCTCCACCATTACCACCACAATTATTTTAAGATAAGCTTAAAAGAATGGTGATTACCATAGCAATTTTTCTCCTGAAAAGAGTCACTTATCATCGTAATCAAATCAGCCTGGTCGTCCCAGTAAGTAGGTATACTGTGAGCCTTATATCCAGTAGATATAAGAGTCCCACTATGAGAGCACAAGTTATTTAGCTGTGGATTTGGTTTGGGTGAGTTGGGGTACAGAAAAGTTATGTGCTTTCCCTTTTGTTATTAAATTTTATATGTACGGAATTTTTATTTAAATATGTCAGTCAGCAACATATCAAGCTTTACCATCTGCGCTACAAAATCACCACTGTTATAAGCGCTATAAGAGGTGTCTCAAGATCAATATGTAATATCTAGTAGCGTTACTGTATATATACAACTGAAACGTTTACTGGTATATTGTAGATACAAAGATTTCCCGTATGTGTTATACCACACTACAATACATGCACACTACACTGTATATGTTAGCAAGACGGGGCTTTTTATTTAGTGAAAGGTCAAAACCTTAAGTAAACAAGACATCGAGCAACTTGATGAAACAAGAATTTCATTACTGCATTTTCTCGTTTGATTGTTTTGTTACTTCGGGTCTTTACTCGATATAGTATAACCAGACATAATTAATCAACCGGATCAATTAAATATTCATTTTGTTTTTAAAATTTACGATTTGCTTAATAAATTTGTTGATGCAATATATGCTATTGCATTTGTTTTATCAATGGTTGTTTTAAATTATAACTTTATTCGTTAATACAGCTTGCATTACAAATATGGTACATATATTTACTCCCACATCTTAATTTTTATTACAAATACTTTAGTAATGGACTATCAAAATTTATCAGTTACTGTATCCATTTTATTGCGAGAGCCTCTGCCGAAAAGTGTTTATTTGAAAATCGCTTGCAGATAAAAAAATAATAAACACGACAATATTTTCTTTGTGTAAGTCTTGGGTTCCGCTCCATTTGTAATTGTACGTATTTTAATATCGTCCGTATATTGGCTATGGTTCCTAACTTATTAATTCTAATTTCCTCACCCTATGACTTAACGAAAGAAACTTATTTTACCTTCCAAATGAAACAGTGAAGAAAACAATATACATACATATATAGTACCTACTGGAGTGACTTTTATAGTCATAGGTATCTATGTTTTTTATAATCTTTAGAATTTACTATGGAAAAACTTTTATATTTTGTGTGAAACCTATTAACTAATTAGCCTACTGGTAATGATCTGCATTTGCATGTTTTAGAGTAATCGTTTTTTTTTTTTTTCATTTAAGTCATTCCATATTGAGACTATTTGTTATATTCACAGATTAGTACTCTCGCAGAATACCTATCAGTTTCTCCGCTGTAGCTTTAATAACTGCGGTCTAGTGATTAGTTTTTATTATTACAATTACTGTTTGCTGTCTGATCTGTATCTGGTGAACGATATTGTACATACATCACCTCAGCCATTCATGTTTAATAAAATCGGTGGCATAATTAGTAGAGTTATTCACACATTGTATAATATGTTTATCAAACGATAAACATATACAAATAAAATATACATTTTTGTGTTTTAAGGCAATATTTCAAATTTCGCCTTTTTTTTTATAGCTGATTCAAAAAGTTTTTATTTTAGTGGGCATTACATTCGAATGACAGGTGAATGTGATTTGTACCTATTTGCTATTTCTATCGGGCTATCGTGGTGGTGTCAGACATGATAACCTTCAGACATTATCAGTTCAACAACAAGTACACTATCCGCATTGTCTTAATTTACTCACTGTAATCTTACTTACACTTCATTACTAAGTACATCTGGGCATTGAACTTCATTTAACTATTCAAAATTTGTAGAAACTATTTTCGATGTATTCATATCTCGTTGTAAGAGAGATATGAAAAGCAACTGACTTTTTCATAATCTAGCTGCAGAGACTTGAATCTGATTAAATAATCCATTATCATCATGTCATACTTTACTGTATGTGTAATGGCGCTCATATGTGATCAACTTGATACTCCAGTGTTGTAATAAAAATATCCAATACCATGCATCTCGTCAAAACGATTGATTGCGCTACCACGATCAGGGGATTTGGTCGATTGGGGCCTAATAACAAGTGAGTGGCAATGACCGCGACGCGGCCCACCAGCAGCGGTAGCGCAATGTGCCAGCGAGCAAAGTGAGCGTACAAACGCCTGCCTATTTATTTTGGCAACTCTCACGCGCAGTGATGGCTCGTCGCGGGCGCCGTGGTCAATTGCAATATTATTAAAGTAATGCTCGCTCCATTTATCCTGTTTATGGTGTTCGTTTCCCCTCTAGAGAAGCTGATACTTATTTTGGCCGACTACATGTTGAGGCTATTATTTAGTCCAAACTGCTACCTAAACTCTGTTTGATCTATAACCTTTTCTTTTCCTATAAGAAAATTAATTATGGTAATTTGTAAGCCTTGGCACAAAGCTTTTCATATTAACTTTGAGACAGTTCTTAAGTCGTTTATACTAGCGGCTGTTTTGGCAGCTTTACTTGATGCTGACTATGTCATGGGAAGAATATGTCAAAAACATACATATTAAAAAAATAGATCTACGTATTTTTACCACAGGTATTGAGTAGACCTTTAAAATGTAATAGTATTTTATAAACTGCTTAGCGATTATGCAGATCAATTAATTTATATCTTTTATTTCACTTGCGTGAATGTCTGTGAAATTTATGTATGAGACTGTTCGAATACTGATAAATAGGCTCTTGACAACATAAAATGTCATAAGACAGTATTTACTTGCGTAAAGAATTTCAATTTTTTCTACGTTATTGTTTAATATTATTTGCCATAAATAATTAAAATGTTAAGAATTTGACATTATGACATTTTAAAATAGTTATCTTTTATTGCTATTATCGATCCAACGTTTTTTTTTGTTTGTGGGTTGTTTGTGTGGTATTTTGTTCAAAATCTTGACAAATATGCGCATTTTTACGCGATAATCACAGATCAACCAACCAATGCAGTACTGCTCCATTGTTTAGACAGTGTGTTTTTATATTAATTTTGCGTGGAATGTTTCATCGACTTCGATTTTAATCATAATGTTGCGTTTGAATATTGAATAAAACCATAAAGTTGGAGCAGTAGAAAAAAAATTACGTTCATGATTAAACATTGTATGGTACGGTGACAGAGGATAGTAAAGATATTATTTATTATTGGATGAACTACCAAAGGGTTTCTATTCTTTTAACTCTTTGTTGCTCACTATTGGATTATGAATAGGTTTGTCATAATCAATTCGAAATTAATATCTATTATAGGTATCCCAAACAGAAAGCTAAAACAATTGTTAAATAATAACATGGGGTTTAGACGAATAATAAAATCTATTTATTTGTCTCGGCATTTAATTTGTATTTCGGCATGTATTTTGTTTCATTAAATTCGTACTTAAAGTTTGAATTTAATAGACGTAAAGGTTTAATTCTGCTATAAGGTCATCAGTCAATAATAATATAACAGTTACTTACAATTCTTTTTTATATTATATTGATTCAAACTTCCATAAACATCTACCAAGGAGGTTACTTCGAATCGAAATCACTTTTAACCGATGTTACTAATTAAAAGTTAATAACCATAAATTCATAATTCCTCATTATTTAACTTTCGTTTTAAATATATTAAATTAGATATATATATATACTATCATAGTACAGTGATAAGCTTGTCAAAGAAACTATTGTGGTGATGTCAAAAATTTTATTAGCTCATGAAAGTTATGATAAGAAAGGCGGGTCTTACAGCCACAGCTGCTGGTTACGGAGTCAAGTAATCATATCGTGTCCACTGATGCATGACAAAACGGCGACTATAGCTCCTTTCACTGCTGTTATATATTCTGTACTGCTGTTCCATTATTCATTAATTTCCATACAATTATTCAGAGATTCCTTATTGAAGAGTAAAACTAGATAGATTGAATTGGCGAAGCGTATTTAGATGGGTATATAAACTATACATTAAAAAAAACACTCGTAAAAGCTGTCAAGTGCCATGCATACGATTCACATCTACTTTTACCGCAAGCTATTGTTAACCAGAAAATTTGAAACCTTTTTGTTTCGGAACACGACAGTTGCTTTCTCTCTCTTTAGAGTGCGCGCAACCGGTTTTTGGGATTGGATTATTTGCTCTAGGGGATAACTCGTTCAATTAGCGAAATTTTGACGCGTTTATTATCAAATATTACATGCTTTGCCCTCCAGTCAGACTTTTTTTGGATTATCCAAAAGAATATATTGTGTATATTATATGTTTATAAACTACTATTTCCGTAACAGATACATACCTATCTGTATTATGGAGATCGATGTAATTAATTCAGAGTCAAAATGACTCCTACTTCCGACGTGACCAAATCAAGACGGACATTTACCGGTAACGGTATATGAGTCATCGTGTTTTCGAACACAAATTGGTGTCTATCACTACATAATTTCCATGGTATAATTTAGTGTCTCGAATTTTTCACTTTACTAAAACTACATAAAAATGATATTATATTACTTTAAATTTATGATAGAATGGCAATTCTATTGATACGAATAGTTCATGAGGTTGTCTTCCACATTCTAGAACGAAGAACGCATTAGTATTTCGTAAAATTCTGTATGTACCTGTCGTTTGAAGATAGTTATCGTGACGAGTAAGTAGACAACGGTGGGGTTTGTGAATGGTGTGAAAGTGTCCGGAGTCTCGTCGCAAATGATAGTGGTGCCGCGGTGTCGTGTCGGCGTGTTCCGTCGTCAGCAGCGGGCCGGGTGACGTGTGCGCGCGTGGCGTCGTCGGCGGCGGCGGGGAGCCCGCTCGGAGCTCCCTCGGCCACTCCGCCGACATGGCGCGCCCTAAGCAGTCGCCCCGTCACGCCGCGCAGCAAGAGAACCTCCCACCCCGCGGTCCAGGTACCTTAACCACCAACATACGTGAAGTGAACTAACAATAGGCTGTGTGATGTGAGGCCGACTATCAGGACTGGTCTCTCCCAAGGCTGTCGTTAAAGTGGACAAGGAATATATAGTCAACATTGTGTGCACAATACCTGTAGGGCTCGTAAGTCCGTAGTCGTAAATTGAAATTGAATAGGTATGAGTTATTTTAGATTTTTGATGGATTCTCATAATTTGTGACTCGATTGTACACAATGTCATTTATGGTACCCTTATATTTGAACTTTTTATTTGATAGAGGTATGCACGTGTATATTGATTGGCCAACACATGTGATTTAAATAAATATCGCAAATTCATCGACTTCTGTTAGTCTCTTCGTTTTTATGCGCTTTTATGTTTCTTATGCGCTCATAATGACACTGAGTGTCAAGTTGAATGAATATGATACGATACCTAGTTTGGCTCTGCAACCGGTCGGCTAGGTTTGCGCCAGCGTTGACAGGTCACGGTACTGATCATTTTGACACAAACTTACTATAGTGTACATTTCCTACTTTCCTTTCATGAATTCGATTAGGTTTATAGGAGTATGATTGAATTTTGATTAACCTCTGAAGCTGAAAGTAACTTTTTATGAATCATATTACAGATAGTGGTCCATCTATGCCGCTTATGAAAATGTGACGAAATTAAAAAAAAGCATGTCTTTGACGAGTTTTTACAGAAAACCTATCTCAGGTGTACTGTAAATAATATGCACGTTACGTACAATATATACTTAATAAATAATTAATATTGTAGAATATAATTTAAATATAAAATAATATTATAGTGGATGTCATACATACAGCAGACCTGCACAATTTACATTTATGTATTAGTATTACTTAACCTTTGTAAGGATTCTCTGCCTACCTCTCCTGAGCTAGAAGATGGAAGGTATGTCCTATAATTATTTATTCTATAAAAAATAGTTAAATGAAAATAAATCTCTTATAATCCGCTAGTAGTATATACTCAACAACTATCATTATTGAATTTCATGAATAGTAAGATATGTTAGGACTATATTTCAAAACAACAATGGATCTACATTGATTTATGTTTCAGTTAAATAATAAACGCTCTTAATTGATCTATCTTTAACGTATTTATAATGCGTCGATAACGCTGTATCAATGGCGATCATATTTATTTCTAACAAAGATTTATAATATAACATAATGATGAAAGTATAAGCATGAAAAAATGTATGGATTACATTAAAAAATGATCGGACGTATGTATTGAAGTGAGGATACCTAGAAACGCTCTTTTAGAACTGTGCTATTGAGAATATGCATGTTATAGTATATAATATAGATAATTATCATGTTAGTGCGTCTGCTATAATCAGAAAGGATGTTTGTCATCGTCGTCATGCTCCTATTACTTGGCCTATTATAAATATGGGGGACTACCATCTCGCTGACCTAGTGCGAGTTGATCTATTACTTGGCAGGATTAGACAGCATGTAATATTGAAATGTGTAGCATGTAAAATTAAAAGAAGAATGAAGTACCGATTTAACTTAACGAGAGCAGAAGATAGCAGCTAAAAACAACAGTAGAGTCTCCCTGCTTCCGAATGAGATTCAGCGCTCTTCGGTAGTTGGCAGTGTCCTCCTGGATATTGCTAGTGATGCCATTGGCGATATACAATGTAGATCATATATAATAATATAGACGACTCAAATGCTTCTTTCTAGAATGTATATCATCATCAATTAATCAAGGTGTATGACTTTGTGTGCGCAGTGGAATCGCTGATCTACTGGCGCGATGCGGCGCGTTCGGGCGCTGCGTTGGGCGGCGGGCTAGCACTGCTGGTAGCACTAGCCAGCTGCAGCGTAGTCTCCGTGCTAGCGTACGGAGCTCTGCTCGTGCTTTCCGCCGCCGTCGCCTTCCGCGTATACAAAAACGTGCTGCAGGCCGTGCAGAAGACCAATGAGGGACATCCGTTCAAGTGAGTATAATCTTCTCAGAAATGTTTTTTCAGCTCAAATAGCACGAGTAGCGCCTGCTCTTCATAACCAATTCATAGCAGACAACGATTAATACTTCGATTTTATTCTGTTCAACCTCAAACAGATCAGCTTAGAAAGGAAACTGGGACGATAGAATGCAAAATAAAATAAACTACGATGTCAGACACCTATCGATGCGATAAGAACAAAAATCCAGCCGACTTCGCAGATTTTTGCCCGGAAAGAAGGAGCGCTATATTTATACGTACTAGCTCAGTGTCTGATGAAACCCAATTTTCAACCTCGCGATTTTACATAATGTAGCTAGTTGTTTTGAGGAGTCATTAAACATCGCGGAATTGACGAAATCTATATATTTTATACATACTTCGTTCATTATAATCACGGCAGATTTGCAACATCCATTTCGAAAATGTGGCTTGCGGACAATTATGAGATTGGAGGCTGGCCTATTATAACTGTTCGAACACATTGCATTAACATTCGAATCAGTTTAAAATGACATCGAAAGGAATTTACAATCAATTCATAATAAGCGGACGTCATACAAAGTGTCTTGTGAAAAAAAAACCTTTTTTAATGGGTGAACCTTTTATTCGTGCAAAAGTGGAAAGCCAATGCAATTGAAGTTGTATTTCTGATTATATATTCTGATAGGAATGTCATAAGTTTAAACAATATCAGTGAAATTGGCCATTTGCCAATGAATTAAACTTCTTTTATAGTTGATTATACTTCGGCTCTTTTACTAGTTCAATGCTACTTGCAAGACAATGTATTTGACAGTTACATTCGTAGTTTCGGCGGGCCTCGATCTGACAAGCAAAACTAAGCTCGCAAACAATGCTCGTCAGACGTTTCCTGTTCCCGTCACAGTTGACCGCGGGCTACTGTAATGTACTGAAACGCTTACTTATGTGCTTCGCAGAATATCTGCAAATTATATATCTCTACGTTGGTAAAAAGCACAGAACACAGAAAGAGGTTAGAATGGCGAACATGCATCGTTTGTACGGGAGCCGCTGTCGCCAGTTTAAGAAGCCAAGCCAGCGCTGCGTCTGTAAAGTCACGCATAACTAGGGTTCATTCCCGGGAGTTCTCGAGTCGAGAATTCCCGGGATTTCTTTGGGCTTTGATCCCGGGAAATTAAGCTCCAGAAAAGTCGAGAATTCGAGAAATCATATTGAGTCTATAAAATTGTGAAACAAAACTACTTATGTGCGTTTGCTGTTTGTTCACACGCGCGGCAGCGGCGAGGTTTAAATTATAATAATTTTTAGTAAAAAAGTTTAAGATTTAACGTGTTTGGTCTTAAAATGGTTCATCATCTCCCATATATATATTCTTGACAAATATTTTTTTTTAATTCTCATATAAAATAATGTCAATAAAGTCATCTATAGGTGTAGAGTATTTTTTTTTGTATGAATCCGCGTGTAATCTTCATTTTAATTTTAATCTATCTGCAAATTATATGGAAACGGAGGCCTAACTCTGACTAATTGACTGTGGAAAGTAATTAAGTGATCCGAAAAATTTGTTATCTTTCTCAGAATAGAATGAGAGACTGACATATTACATTTTCCGTGTTATACCAAACTGCTAAAACGGCGAAAGGTACCTAAATCTTTTAAAATTGCAGCTCGTTCCAGATAACGTTAAATGTAGAGGTACATAACAAACTCTTAGGAAAAATGCTTATTATACTTATAGATTACATTAATATATTGCCAAGTAGCTTGACTATAGTAAATATGTGTTGAACTTGTTTAAATTTGTTAAGAAACTTGGGTTCAGACTTTATCTGAGGCCGAATTCTTGACTACTATAAAAATACAGGGAGAAAATAAAATAGCCTTTGTTGGTTCTTGTGAACCAATGGCATAGCATTTTTGATTGAACGTCAAAAAGTGATTGTAAAAATCCTATTTGTTGAATTAATAATAGGTGCAACAATATGTCTGTTTTACGTAATTTATATGTTATGTAAAACAGACTGATCGATCAAATTATGTAAACTGATGTAGAGGAATGCTCCTAAAAATTATTATAAGTTAGAATAAAATCTTTTTTGTTTTTTTAAAGAAAAGTGAAGCTAACTTAGTTAAAACTGTATATAACAGTTTTATCTAAGTTAGCTTTACTTTTATTTGAGAGAAATCCGCTGAATTGATGATTAATCACATTATTGAAAACGAAAAATTATGAGAAAATGTACTCAAATGTAAATTTCTCGACAACCCGAAAGACCCGAGAAATTAGCCTCGAGAATTCTCGAGACCCGAGAAATTAAAAAGCTCGAGAAATCATGAACCCTACGCATAACCAATCAGGAGAAGTGAGCATCGCGCGATAACGAACTGAACCAATCACAGCACTGCACTCACCAGATTCAAATAATTCCGTCTAAAAACGATATTATTACCTTAGTGATTAACAAAAATGAAAAATTATCGATATAAAATGTCGATAGCAAATTTAATATTACAAATATTTTCAATACTGAAAACGAAATATTACATTCATGTAGGTATTTAAAATTTAATAATTAATTTAATTGTATATACCTATACTATAATGATGAAACAAACTTATTAAGTGAAATAGATGTAGGTTGGAAGCAAAGTAAACTATATTTCTGTAAATCTTGTTTCCATAACAAACATATACAGGCACTTTTATATGTGTGCGATAGGACATTTTTCCGACATGTTCATACATTTTGCGATTTTGCAGTGGCTATCTTTTCACAATTTTATAATTTATTATGCCCTAGCTATCTGTAATATCATTCAAACTTAAATAAATACTTGAACAATCTTCCAACAAATGTTCGAGTTTATCACACTTAATCATTTATTCCTACCAGAATATTAAAAAAATATATTTATCGATAAAACATAATGCGTACGTTTTTTGGTAAGCACAGCACTATGGCCTTTTACTACGTTTATTGCTGTTATTCAAATGCGTCGCTACCGAATTCAGTGTACTACATTACGCGCTCTGAGTAATATAATTAGACGCATGCGCGTACATAGCCGGCAATGTATATTTTTTAGAAAAATATTATGTGTCTTATCGTTACGATCAAGCTTTGATAATTTTTTTGTAAAACGTTAGTTATTACGATAAAATTTGCTATTTACCGATGAAAAGATATTCCATCTTTAGCTACACTTGAGACCTGACTTCTTGCTTTGCAGGTAATTACAGCACAAGTAGGCATTTTCATTAATAAACGCGCAGCACTTCGTAAAACACTCTCCGTAATCACTCGTGACCGACTAAGCAACGCGTTCGCATTATTGGCCACAGTCATGATCATTTGATCATAACTGTGGCTCGCGTGCCACGCCTACATAGCCGTTCTAACCTCTTTCTGTGTTCTGTGGTAAAAAGACTTACTAATTTACTGTCGTGTTGATGACAATACTGTCCTCGTGGGGAAAACCTCGACATGCGCGTCAGGAAATTTACTTGAAACCGTTCGTGTGACTGCGGGACAGATCCAATGTGCGCAGATGAATACCCTGGCATTGGTATTATATCAAACATTTTCCTTTTTTGTTTATCTTTAGCTTTCTGTCCATGGCGTCGCGGGTGTTATATTGACATATTCCCGAGGTGAAAATAATGTTTTTTTATTTATTTAATTTTATTTATATCAATTTATATCAATATTACAATTTATAATCCTAATACATAAATAAAACCATATTATAATAAATTTATAACGAATTATTAATTAATTTTTGAACCTCTAAAAGCTATGCTATCGGTTCTGCGAGAGTAAAAGAGAGGTAGAGACTTATAGAATGAAGTAAAAAAACATTTTACAGTAAGGTAAGAGCTCATTTACCCTCGAATTTGCCTTTATGTTGATGTTTTAAATCGTATATATGTATGTATATATAGATATACATGTGTATTTTTATATGTCTTAAATCATTGCTGTTAGTAATATAAATGTAGACCATCTTCCTCCACCAATATAATTTCAGATTGGTTCTAGGGTATTCTGACAGAGATTCTTAAAGAGATAAGCTCGCCTTTGTACTTCTTTTATGGTACATGATGTGTCTATATTGTTCGAATACAACAAAGAATATAATAATATTGTTAAACTACTACTCTCAAAGCAAATGGTTCGCATCCCAACTTCTCTTACAACATTAGAAAAAATTCAGAACACATAAATATTTTTCGCCACAATATATAAATTATTCACATTTCCATAACACTTTTTATAAGAGTATTAAAACACTTCTTTAAAATATATGAAAAATCAATTAGTAGTAGCTAGTGGAACAGTTTGATGGAATATTGTAAAGAGAAAGGTATATGTTTCCTCATAATACGAACGTTTAGTTCTTAGAAACCAGAATGTTTTACCAGTAAGTTTATCACTATTCATTTGGTAGGCACTGTGTATATTTTAATGTGGATCGTGAAAATGTTTCCTTGTTTCTAATTGTTGGGAAGTGGAAGCGCAAAGACGCCACGCGCTCGGCGCATGTTTGTACAGTCTGTACGCAATTGTTTGTTTTACAGATGCCTCTATGATGATGTCTTAATTTTATTACTATTTATTTCACAAATTAGATCATTATTTAAACGCGAGATCCATTAATCACTTACTTACTGACGCAATGTTGTCGTTATAATTTTACATATTTATATCGAGTTCATTTACAATTTCGTTCCATCGAAACCATCTTTCTTTCGTAAAATTGAATAATGTTCAAATTTAGGACGTATGCAATAATTGTGTGTATATATAAAAACAACGAACACATACATATATAAAATAGACAAGTTTTTTTAGCTTGAACTTAATTCCCAAATTTTAATTTGATGTGGGATGCATTGAAAAACATGAATGATTTATACATTCAAATAACGCCTTTAATATTTCTAGAAAAATGTGTATTGACATTTTACCGTTAATATTGAAAGTCTAGACAATTGAACAACAGAATGTATGTAATGTTGTATTTTTAAATGATAATTAAACTGTAAGTCTGTAGGTATTACAGTATTAATTGCTTATAATAATAGTCTACTACCCAACTACCCAATTACGTAGGAGTGAAAGGTTCCAGAGGTTACTGAGAGGTATTAGTAACTTGTGGTTTCCCGAGTGGTAGCTTGTGGTACGATAGTGCTATACAATGATATACAAACATGAAGTAGCGATCGCACTAGCGTGTCGATACCGATGGATTCAAATTCGGGCAATTAGTGATATTTCATTTAGTCGTTTAGTAACAACGATAGATTATTGAAGCCTGAAGCTTGTTTCCAGCTTTAGTCTTGTTGTGATAAATATAAGATGCAACCTACATGGATGTGTTAGGATACAATTAACAGGATTTATATAATATATATATATATATATTATATATATATATATATATATATATATATATATTATATATATATTATATATATATATATTATATATATATATATATATATATTATTTATGATATATATAGTACGTACAGTAAAGAGTATTATTTATTGTTTTCCACAGATGGCTCCTAGAGAAGGACGTGAGTGTACCCGCCGAGCGGGCGCAGGAGCTGGCCGCCGCCGCCGCAGCTCACCTTAGTGCTGCCGCGCACGAACTGCGACGGTCAGTACCTACTGTATTGTCATATTTATTTCATCGCACATCGTACAGTATATCAGAGTGCACCACACTACTTCGGTCACATTGATTTCAACTAGTGATGTGCCGAGTCGCTGTTTTGGTGGATCGAGTCGATTCGAGTCAAACCGTACTCGGCACATCGCTAGTTTCAACTATAAGCACTCAGCGATTTATGGTTGCCGGTATGATCTTAAACCACAGAATGTCACTTTACACAGAGTGTAATTCTGAAAATGTATACATGAAAATGGATACATCGTAAAAATAAATAGCCGTCTAGTGTGAAAATATGCCACGCAGTTTCCTCTTAAGGCGACCAAGGTTCTTTATTTATGAATTTTGCCAGTGGCAACCATCAAAAAGCTCATATAAACAAATATAATAAAATAAACATTATATTGGTGTTATATAAATTGTCACCTTATCGGATAAGATGTTAAATCATGTTACCGAAGAACACAATATTGCAAGAACTGTTACTTTCCCATAGAAATAGATAAGAAAGTAGTGCCTATTCATATGTCTGTATTTGTTTAGACTTGGGGCTCTTTGGTTGGTAGTTTTGCTTATAGGAGATAAGTATTGACATATGTTGATAGGTTATTGAGCAACGCCGATAGGCATTGAGTACTGCTTTGCATTATACATTACAGAGAGATCCGATATGTACCATAAAGTCACTGTATTGAACATTAGCAGCATACATAGAAATTTTTATGACTTTGTTACGTTATTGGTAAATACACATATATCATTCTTCTTATTCTAACAGAATGCTGGATTTCTAAATCGCAACACTTACCTGTATTGGATGGTTACGATGTTTACAGTACTAGCAAGAATATAAATCAAAATAGTGGAGTTGTTATTTATGTCCATGAAAAATTATCATGTAAGGTCTATGAACCTGAGTTGGATGGAAACGAACTGTCTGATCTGTGAGGTTGCTTCCTTGGCTGCCGTGGTAGCTATTTATCGATCACTTTCTATATATTCTGTTGAAAATTTCTTGTATGGACTCGACCGACTATTAACAACACTCTCAAATTTCCAGGTCTTGGGTGTTATGGGTGACCTGAATATTGACATAAAAATAGACTCCACAGATACGCGCGCAAATGAATATTTAATTCTACAAGCCGCGCATGGTCTCCTTCCAGCATACACTTTCACTACCAGAGGTAGTAACTGCTTAGATCATGTATTTCTTAAGAGTAAAATGCAGTCCACTACACTTGTGTTGGAATCCTACATCACTGACCATACTCCAACTGTTTTATTGGCAAATATAAGCAGGAAAGCACTAAAACCCCTTAAATCGAAAATCAAAGTAGATTTTAATGCAATTCACACTACCATTTTAAGTACTGACTTCTCACAGATACTTCTATCAACAGATGCTAATTTTGCTAGTGACTATCAAGTCAAAAATCTCTTGCATAGTAAAACAACACATTAAAACATATGTTATTTCTCGCGCAAAATTAAATATTAAGCCCTGGATAACACCTGGGTTACTTAGATGTATCAAATGTCGTGACCGTATGCATGGACAGGTGAAATTAAATCCAGATAACCTTATTTTATTAATGAACTATTAAAGATTACAAAAATAAATTATCATAAGCAAATGTTGCAGAGTGCCAAAAACGATTCTAAAATACTTGGAAAGCCATTAAAACTATAACGAATATGCCTCCGTCAATTTCTGGAGCTGAGAACCTGCTTGACTTATACGATAACAAAAGTATTGCTGTAAATTTGGTTAATGAACTTCCGTGCGTTGGAGCGACCCCACGTGAATCTACGTCTCTAGCACTGTTTGATGTGGAGGAACAGGAAGTGGAAAAAATATTAATGGATTTGCGAGGGGATTGCTCTGTTGGGTGGGACGGTATATCCGCGCGCGTACTGCAAACATCAAAGACAGTAATAGTACCATTATTAACACATATTTGCAAACGTTCTTTTGCGTACGGCGTTTTCCCTGCGTCCTTTAAGAAGGCTTTAGTTCATCCAATCTATAAGTCTGGAGACAAGGATGATATATCAAATTATCGACCAATTTCAGTGGTGACGGCAATGTCGAAAAACATAGAGAAGGCTCTAAACAATAGATTAGTCAGTTCTCTAGAAAGCAGAAATATCATTGCAGGAAACCAGTTTGGCTTTACAAGGGGCATCAGCACAGAGGATGCGGTTGGTTCTTTGGTAGGTTGTGTTTTGGGACATTTGGATGCCCGGCATAAATGTATAGGATTCTTTTTGGATTTATGTAAGGCATCTGATACAGTATCCATTCCGATTCTTTTGGGTAAACTGGAACGAATTGGAGTACGTGGACTTCCATACTTACTAATTAAGGATTATCTTGTGAATCGTACACAGTCGGTAAAGATTGGCGAGTATATTAGTGAACCTGAGGTTTTGGTCTTTGGTGTGCCGCAGGGCTCAATTTTGGGACCCACTCTTTCCAAAATTTATATTAACGATCTGTGTGGTCTCCTGTTGCTCCATTGCAAAATTATTACATATGCGGATGATACAGAGCTGGTGATTGATGGACCAAATTGGGCGGAGGCTTACCTGAATGCTTAATATGCAATTTCCACTGTTTTAACGTGGCTAGATAGGAACCTACTTACACTAAATGTGGCTAAAACTAAATTTCTGACGTTTGCTTCTTGTACGAGAGCACTACCAACTAATAAAGATGCTAATATTACTGTCCATCAAAATTCAAAAGCTGCAGACCAGTGTAGCAATCTAAAAATAACAAGGATCAATACCATTAAATTACCTTGGCATATACATCGACCAACTACTAAAATGGGACTATCAAATAAAATACCTCATAACAAGGGTGACAAAACTAATATATGTTTTTAAGAACAAAATAGCTGAAGACAACACCCTCAAATTAGTTTATTCCTGTTTATGCCAGTCTATTCTGTCTTTCTACATTACTGTGTGGGGTGGTGCTGGCAAAACAATCCTTTTGCCTCTAGAGAGAGCTCAGAGAGCAGTACTCAAGGTCATGGTCAGAAAACCTTTCAGATAGATACTCGACTACCCAAACTTTATTCCGATACCATGGTCCTGACTGTAAGGCAACTCTTATGAGTATTGTGTTACGCAAACATTCCCAGCTAGTGTTTAATCAAAAACTTTTTATAAATAAACATAGAAATGATATAGTCTGCCAAACACCAAAATATAGGTCTGCTCTTGCTAGACGGCACTTCGATTGCATCAGCTGTATCGTATACAATAGGATAAATAAAATTTTAAACATCTACCCATATAGACAAAAGGAAATAAAAAAAAATAGACTTCCTAATAAAATAATCATATACTGAAACCTAAGAACTGATGGCAAAGTCATTGTAAATATTCTACAAGTTTTACATTTCTTGCATTAAAGTGTAGCAACACACATACAAATACACACACAAACACACACTCACACACACACATACGCACGCAGACTTATACGCATAATGATTACTAACCTTATTGTAAATGTATTTACATCTGTGTTTTTGGCGGTGGAGAGGATTTCGAAAGCAATAGAATACTGTATTATTATTTCCACTAATTAGTTAAAATAGTTCTTACTTTCATTTTTACTTTTGTTCTTATTGCACGGATTCTCAAAAAACAGACTTGGTCTTGTTTGATAATTACTGCATCACTAAAAAGTCTCATTGTGAAACGTTCCTTTCGACTAATTTCGGCTTGCTGTTATGGTACTCTGAACTATATGTTTTACTTGACACTGATCTGCGTACTGCTCGAGATACAGGTTGATTCCTAGTTCGGGAGTGTGCTGATTAGTGGCAGAATATTAAAATAATATAGATGTAATGTCTATCTCAGTATATATAAGTTACTCTATGGTCTAGATTAAGCAAAGAAAGATTATAAATTGAAGCGTGTCAAATAAAGATTATTATTATATTATATTAGGAAATTTGAAATGTCTATTTCTGTAACATAATCCGTTGCATATAGTTACGTATGTTTGGTATTTTTTTTTTCAAAATCTGATATTTCATGATTAACCCAACTTATTACCACCGTAAAAACTATTATATTACTAGCTGACCCGGCCACGCGTTGCTGTGGCTCAAGTTTATCATAGCAGCGCCATCTATTGATTACTTACTCAACCCAGTCGAAAGGTATCGACATCTGTTAGAATCATTTGGAGTTAACAGATAATTGTGACTGTCAAATAATAACAGCAAAATAATTAGCAATAAATTAAAATTGCAACGATAATTTGAGATTTAAACTATCCTATCTCTCAAGTTGGATCGAACTGCACATGGTGTGCGAATTTTATTATAATCGGTTAAGTAGTTTAGGAGTTCATTGAGCACAAACATTGTGACATGAGATTTATATATATTAGATATTTTTATAACGGGGCGAATAATATAACTATTATATTATTCGCCCCGTTATAAAAACTGAACTCTAAATTTAATGAAATACACCTATTATCGGCTACCTATACCACCTATTTATACTTTTATACCACCTATTTATAGGCTCGTACATTTATTTACTTGTAAATCGATACTGGCCGTGAAGGCCTTAGTATATCGGTGCTTTCATGTTGTCATTGCAGGCTGTTCTTGGTGGAGGACCTGGTGGACTCCTTGAAGTTCGGCGTGCTGCTCTGGTGCCTTACATACGTTGGCGCCTGCTTCAACGGCATCACGCTCATCATACTGGGTGAGTCACTAAAAACAACAATGCTAATCGCCAGTACTTCATTTTTCATTTCACATATTCTATGAAAGGGAAAGCTTTTTATTAGCTATTTATTAGTTATTTAGTTAATTATCTATGAAGCCAGATATAAGCTTTCTAAAAAATTGCAAAGAAAAAGGTATTTGAAAAACTTTTTTTATTCGTACTTAAATGCACCTAAATCGTTTCGAATTTATAAGAGCCATTTATAGAATTTTGGTTTTGAATCATTTATACAATTTATAGTACAAAATGGGTCAGCATTACGAGACCAGAGTTCTAATAAAAACTGTAAGAAAAACAAACTGGTCTCTACGTGAACTTGATATGCCTTTTATTAGAGCTTAAAAGATAAAGAACATAGTAGAGCTGGTTTCTGTTGTTCACTTATTATTGATTTTGGAAATAAATTAGAAAATGTCCTTAAGAAGCGACAACGATTTATCAAATTATCTCATCAGAAAATATTTTGATTGAAATTATGTAAAAATAATATCTAAATTTTTTACGTGAAAAAAATTTACTTATATAATTAATGTGCACAAAAATGATTTTTACACAACTTTATGAGATAAAATTACTTTATTTTAACTAAATCTTAATTACTTTATATTTAAATTAAGAAATTTTGCTGACGTAAAGATAAAAGTCCGGATTAAATAATAGGATACTTTTTATTCTGGAAAAATTGATATTAGAAGTAATTACATTGGTCAGCAATTATAAAATTTGGCGAGCCACCCAAAAGCAGCATTTAAATAATTTGATCAGCATACAAAGATTTTGTTTGCAATAAAAAAAAACAGGCAGCAATTCTTGTTCCGCGACTAATTTTGATAATGGTCAAAAATTAAATCATACATAGGCAGCCAACAATAACATGAGTCTGCATAATAAACATTCAGTCCGCAAAATAACTACTTGAGCGGCAAGATTTCATGATTGAGCGGCAGAAAAACATGTCTATAAGCAGTATATTTGATTGGTATGTTAGGTTAGGTTTTTTTTTTTTTATAATAAAGTTTACACCTGCAGACTCTTTGGTCCGCACTTTTTTTTATTTTGGTTAGGTTAGGTTAGGCATGACAAATAAAGTATTTTTGCTACTCTTATATGCAGCACAAAATGCATTTTTTTGCTTACACTCTGAGTGCTTACCAAAATTTTATTAAACATGAGCAGCTGATTGCAGCTTATATAATTAATATGCTGTACAAAAATAATTACAGCCATCCAGAATGACATAAATTGCTGATTGATTTTGAAATGTTTGCTGACCAATTAGCTATTTCTGCTCACCGATTATATTTTTCTGCTCACAGAAATAACAATACTATGCTAACCATTTAATTGACACCCATTGATATTCCCTAGAAAAAACAAAAATATTGTTTGCTTGATGGATGGATTGTAGATGGCGCTGTGTGTCGTTTAAAACAAGGTAAAAAATTGCAAACGAATATAAACATGTAAATTTAGAAGCTAAAAGATACGATAATGAATCCCTGAAAATGAGGAATTCCCGAGGGATGACGTACAAGTTGTTTTATCGTCTAAACTGTTTTTTTACATCTACTTGTATGTTGCAAATGAATATGAACATGTAATTTTTAAAGCTAAATGATACGAAAATGAAGTCTCGGAAAAACGGATAATCTCACGGGAAGCGCGATAAAACCTTCGCGCCATAAACCGACTTCCGCGTATATATAGCCGTGGGCAAAAGCTATGACCCTTAACCCTCTATAGACCCAATCCCGAAATCCACGCGGGTGAAGCCGCGGGCAGAAAGCTAGTATTTTCACAAATAGGACGCAGTCATAAATAAAAAACTTAAGCATTGAAATTCTTAGTGCTGTGTAGGTACTACTGTATTCTTACCTTAGTTATTATTTCTCATATCTGCTTAAATTTTCAAGAAGATTTAGAGTGCTTCGAATTCAGGTATAAAATCGACTAGGGATCTGCCTCTGCATCAGTGCAGGAGAGCACTATTTTCAACATTTGGAACACGAGTTTTTTATAGCCAATTTGTTGCACTGTAATGCTCTATGAGGATTTTGTAATCATTATTTTTACAATGTATTTTTCCTATTGCCAATAACTACATCTTTTTGTAGAATCGTCATAGATAGCAGACTAGGTTCCTATAATGGAATACACATTGCTTTTATTATATAATTACCTAATTTAAGTAACCTTGTCTAATAAATGTAGGTTAAAACCCAAATTTCTAATTATTTTTTAACCTAATATAATAAACAAAATGTTTTTATAATATTTTTCGAATTATTTTCAAAAACGCACAAATCAAATCTGCGCAATTTTCTTTATACCCTCATACAAATTAGGCAACTTTAGTAAAATTACCACTTTACAATTTTAGTATATATTGTCTAAACTGTTATATATGTTGTGCAAACAATCCCAATATCTTCAAAAGCGATAATCACATAGTCCCGTAATGTATATGGAATAAAAATAACTGTTACCACCATATATGTTCCGAGTATGGAATTAAATATATATATGACATAATAAAAAATTATTCTAAATTAAATTGCAGGCTGGATTGCGCTGTTCACACTGCCAAAGGCTTATGAGATGAACAAAGCGCAGGTGGACGCCAACCTGGAGCTAGCGCGAGCCAAGATCAACGAAATTTCCGCCAAGTGAGTGTCGAAACATACGTCATGTAACATGACTCGTATACTACGTTGTAGTATGATTTTTTATTGGGTGGACCTGAATGACAGTTTGGTACAATGGTCAGCTATCATTGAACAATCAATAAACTAACAGACGCTTCACAAACTACGCTCGAGAACACATTGACCAGGAGACCTATTTTTGAATTACAAATGCGACTTCGAAATCACCGCTGACTAAATAGCGGTGACTGAGTAATGAACTTGTAATGAAATCACATCCGTGACTAAGATAGTCACATAAGTGATATTCAAAAATAAGAATTATTGAAAATCGGTGATTATTAGTCACATCGGTGATTTCTAAGTCGCATTCGTAATTCAAAAATAGGTCTCCAGGAGACCTATTTTTGAATTACGAATGCGATTTCGAAATCACCGCTGACTAAATAGTCAGCGGTGATTTTGAGGTCACGGATTCCTAAACATCCAATTTTTGAAAGTCGATCGCAGAGCTGCCAACATAGATAAAGTACACACATAAATATAAGAGTTCAGTTCCACGCAGAATGTAGTCGTTGCCGATTATTGTCGGCTTACCCATTATGGTTATTATATATATATAATATATGCTACATTCATATATATATAGGTATGTATGTATATATTATAGGTATAAAAAGGTTTATATATATAGGTATATATATATGTATATATGAATGTAATCGCTGCCGGTTATCGCCGGCTTAACCATTGCGGTTATTATATACACATATATATATACATATATATAATATATGCTACATTCATATATATCTATGTATATATTATAGGTATATAAAGGTTATATATATATATGTAAATAAACCTTTATATACCTATAATACATGTATAACAAAACACAGATAATATTTCCACAAGTATGACTTGATTACGAGTGGGTGAGGGCGCTCGTAATGAAATCACACCTGTGACTAAGGTAGTCACATCAGTGATATTCAAAAATAAGAATTATTGAAAATCGGTGATTATTAGTCACATCGGTGATTTCTAAGTCGCATTCGTAATTCAAAAATAGGTCTCCAGGTCGTTCAAAATATTCAAGTAAAAATCACTGACGCACGGTTCGTACATTCTATGGCCGTATGACTAACTGAAGGGTACCTAATGTAGGGTGAAAAATACTGACAGATTTAATATCAATGGCAGTATCAAATATATGCTAAATGTTATTTTAATAAGTATCAGCTCATGAGAGTCCGTTAGACTTGCTAAAAGGCATATAAATATAGTGGTGTTTATGTGATGTTATTCATTTAATGCAGAAAGTTGGAGGCTGATTATCAATTTGAAAAAATAGTGTTAGCAAAAAGAAGGATTTAACAAAAAAAAAAAGATGATAACGACGGATCCGTTCCTAGAGCTAGTCTGAAAGTTACTTTCGGTTGCTCGACTCTGATCTTCGGAACGCGCCTCTGTCATTAAGTCTTTGTTCTAGGTGTCTGTTTAGTCCATTTAATTTCAAGGTTTCTAAGTTAGAGATTATTATTGTAGGGATTAAATTGATCTCCAGCAGGGGTAGTAAATCTGATAATAGATAACGAATCGTCTCACCGAAAGTACACATTATCTCAAACGAAATCTAACATTCAAGAACTTGCAATTCAGAAGGCAGTACTTACTACAATTAATGTTATAAAAAATTACGTTATGTTATAAAATACAGGTATGGTATCGTATATGAGCATCGTAATATGATTGTGCATTTAGCAAAAAATAAAAAAATATTAATTGATTTTTTTATTTATGTTTGTATATACACAAAGGTATAGATAGTTACGACTTGTGGCTCGTGTATTGCACCTGTTTTTTTACCCTTCCAACTAATGTTTACTACCTGCTTTAATCGGTACTTAATTGGGTGAAAAATGTAAGCACGTGAAATTATTATTAGATAGCATGTTTATACATAGTTCCAATTATATTAACGGAAAATAAATTTAGCTTCCTCTTGGCATTAGTAGTGGTTGGGTTGAAACTACTAATGTATAAATGCATTACTTCGCACTTTTTCAACTATCACTGGTATGTTTAATAAAAATAAATGCCATCTCGTGCAAAATATTAGGATGACCCATGCAAAATTTGCATTTTTCGCATAATGACAATCAACGCAGGGGGCAGTTTGGGGTGTGAAAATAGTTACGGTACAAATAAAAAGCACCAATTTGGAAGGTGGCAATTTTTATTTAATCTATTCTATACTAGTGCACACTTAAAATATGGCTATATTGAAATTGTAATATCAATAAACTAGTAATTACGTGTACTTTATGGTTATGTCAATTATTGTTGCAATATTTTTTATTTCCTTTTTATGTTTTAGGGTCCGTGCGGTAGTGCCGCTGGGTCGGCGCGCCGAGAGCGACAAGGAAAAATAGGCGGCAAGACGCGTTGTTTAATTATTTTGTAATGTAATGTTTGCCTCGGAGCACCACTATGTGTACAGCTTTATGGGACGAGTCATGCGGAGATTATTGTATTTGCTTTTTGGAATTTTAAATTAAAATAACTGTCGAACCATGCCTGTCTTTTATTATCGGCTTGTAGTTCTGGGCACTGGGCAGATTCTCTTTAAGGGACAGAAGCTTTCTGATTATTTATTAATAAGATTTTTCAGCTGACTAGTTACACTAGTACTTTCTATGTTTGTAGAATTCCGTCGTAAATTGTTGATTTTACATTGTATAAAAGGAGCTTTAGGCTCGAAAAGGTCTTAGACGAATAGTAGTTTTAGAGTGGTATACGAGTAAATGGTACTAAGAAAATCTTTTATAGTACTTTTTATGATTAAATAACCATGCCTGTCTTTTATTATCGGCTTGTAGTTCTGGGCACTGGGCAGATTCTATTTAAGGGACAGAAGCTTTCTGATTATTTATTAATAAGTTTTTTCAGCTGACTAGTTACACTAGTACTTTCTATGTTTGTAGAATTCCGTCATAAATTGTTGATTTTACATTGTATAAAAGGAGCTTTAGGCTCGAAAAGGTCTTAGACGAATAGTAGTTTTAGAGTGGTATACGAGTAAATGGTACTAAGAAAATCATTTATAGTACTTTTTCTGATTAAATAAAATAATTAAAATACGAAACTATATAATACGCTAAAATACTATTTTATTTTTACTTAATAGTTCGAGCATTGTTTAGTAGTAGTAGTCGATTACGGACATGGGTGAACATCATAGGAAACCAACAAGTCGGACTGGGACCATCTCGAAGGTTTTCACGTAGTCCACATATGATACACATAGCAGCAGGTTAACTTTTTAGTCTTCATTTATTCGAATCAATGGCTTTGAGAGTTTTCAAACTAGTATTAATAAAATATTTTTAAGGTCTAGTTAATCTATGTTATTAAGACGCTGTCTAAAGTTCGATTTTTAATTCGAGTCAGTAAAATGACATTTCCAGTGTCATGTGTCACAAATCATATTATTTAATATGGTATGTATTACATATTTACAATAAAAAAAACGCTTTGATACCTAATAAAATAAAGCATGACTAAATGTCTAAATCTATTGATTGCCGAACATCACTATTGTAGTGGGTTGTACTGGGTCACCCTTTTTTGTATCAGTGACAGTTGCACTTGTCATTTTACTGACTCGAAATAAAAATCGTAGTTTAGACGCTTGGCAGTCCACCACAGTGCGTTTTTCTAGGAGTTTTCTGCCACGCACTAATAAACTGTGGAATGAATTGTCGATAACTAAGTAAGATTTAAATGAATTTTATCTACTATCATGCTATTAATCCTCTATAAAAGAATATTATGATCATTATATCATCCAAACGCTTGATATTAAGAATTTCAAAAAAAGAATATTCTCATAATGACATTTTTACCACCAGGAGACCTATTTTTGAATTACGAATGCGATTTCGACTTTGAGGTCACGGATTCCTAAACATCCAATTTTTGAAAGTCGATCGCAGAGCTGCCATCATAAATAAAGTACACACATAAATGTAAGAGTTCGGTTCCACGCAGAATGTAGCCGCTGCCGGTTATTGCCGGCTTAACCATTATGGTTATTATAATATATATGCTATGTAGCGTTGTACTTAAACTATATTAAAATAATAGCTTCTTACTTATTAAAAGTAAACTTAAAATAAAATTATACTAATTAATACCTAAACAATTTCAAAATTAAAATATTATTCTACGGAACATCAAGTATGCGTGGCCGCAAGGATACGCGGTGTTTTGCGCTCACGCATTCCTAAAAATCTATCGCAGTTTTAGGCGAACGGTCAAACTGGTGGCCGAGTTACCGACGCTCAGCGCGCAGTCGCGTACTAAACTATCACCTGACGACGGTGGCATATGAATTTAAAATCTATATATTAAATTCAATATTCACAAATTCTTTTCTATCACAGCTATAAATTCCCGCTGGGGTAAGTTTTACATGTTTATTGGAAGTGTTTATTGTAAGGTGTTTCTATGCTACGTATTAGCTTCATTTAACGCTTGCCTTTTCGTTCCTTTTACTGTGACACTGTGACCTTTGATCTATGCGTGGTGACTGGCCGCGAATAAACTGCTAACACCTTGCTATCTGTATTCCAGGAATTTAATTCTACAATTTAATACTACAATCAGAACAAGATTTGATAAGAGGATTAAAAGAAAAGTTCACCAGCGCTGGTTGGAGGGAATATCGACCTGGACTACAGCGGCCTAACATCTATCACCGCGACATCAGGCCAGGGTCACTTTTTCAAAATTCCGGACTTACAGTCGGGACGTGAGGCAGCCACTTCAATATTTTGGGCTCAATAAATTTAGTACCTCCTACTTCGTGGTCTTGATTCGAACCCTACCTACCTGCGAAGGTCTGGCTGCTACAAACCAAGTGCCGCAGCTACATTCATACATATATACACACAGGCACAATTAACCACCCACCTCGTTTTTCGTTGAATTTGCGGAAATTCAGGATTTTAGCCCTAATTTCATGGGATGATAAGTTGAAAACAATCATCAAGGTAAACTTAAAGACAAGAAGACTTAAATCACGTTGTTTATTCACGAGTACACAAAAGAAAACGATTTTAAACGAAATTTTGTTGAAAATGGGTAATTTTAAATTTTGAAAAAAAACATGGTTTAAATTTTTTTAATAAAATTTTAATAATGGGTGTTGCCGCCACGGGCTCTAATGACTTCTTGGAGCCAGTTTGGTAATCCATCCATAATGTCCTGGATGTCCGATTGGGGAATATTGTGCCACTCCTCTATCGCAGCCGTCTTGAGCTCCCTCAAGGTCGTAGGTGCTGGTTCTCTTGCTGGTATGCGTCTTTTTAGCTTGTCCCGAATGTGTTCAATTGGATTGAGGTCGGGACTGCGTGCAGGCCAAGGTAGAACTTGAATCCCGACCTCATTAAGATAATCAGTGACTGATCTTGCCGTATGGCAACGTGCATTGTCATGCATTAGTCTGAAGTTGTGTCCAATAAATGGCGCGAAAGGTACGACATGTTCTTGAAGAACTTCCTCCACGTACCTTTGAGCGTTCACACTCCCTCTGTCAAACACAATAAGATCGGTACGAGCCTCGTAAGAGATACCTCCCCAAACCATTATGGACCCTCCTTGGTAACCCACTGTTTCGGTTATAGCGCATGGAGCAAATCTTTCATTCTGGCGCCTGTAGACACGCTGACGTCCATCTGGACCTCTTAAGGCTATTCTACTCTCATCTGAAAACAGTACGTCCTTCCATTCCTCCATAGTCCAGTCAGCATGTTCTCCCGCAAAACCAAGTCTAGCTCTACGGTGCTGAGGGAGCAGTTCTGGCACTCGAGCTGGGCGAAAAGTTCTCAGATTTGTTTCTGCCCGTCTTCGTCTTATTGTACGTACACTAACAGTCACATTTCTCAAAAAGCCACGTACGAGCTTCAGTAGCGGTGCAAAACCGATTTCATAGGACATTACTGACAACGAACCTGTCATCTCGAGCTGAAGTGCAGCGATAGCCACTGCCCTGGCTGCACCAGTCGCATCCAGCGGCCTTTTTTAGATTTAAAAACGATGAACAATCACTTTAAAGTCAAATTGAATAATATTGATCCACTACGGCAAAAAGAAACAAGGATTGATTATTCTGTGACCCAACGCTAATAATGTCTAATAACGACTATATTCGAAAAATGATTCGGTGACACAATCTTATGCAACAAATGAGTGTACCTATACGTGTTTATTTTATTGCTGAAGTACCCACTTGACAAAAAATAAAAGAGTGCATAAGCCATTGTTAACGTAAACAAACAGGGTGACGAGAAATAACGGTGGGCGGTTAAATATGCCTGTGAGTGTATATATATATATACTTAACTATTCAACAAGGTATAACAAGGTAGGCTAATGAAACGTAGATATTTTTAAAGGTGTCTGCAGCCTACGTGTCATAGATTTTTTTTTTTACTATTGCTGGTTGAAGTTTGATTTGTACTGATTTTTGTTTGATGCTATAACTATCAATCTTCTATATCTAAACCTATTTAGTTGAGGTAACTCTATTTTTATTTTGCATTATGATGAACAAACTAATCTGCTATACAAAAATAGTATAAAACTAAATATTTGAATTATAATAAACAAAAAAATGGGCCAATAGACAAAAATCGGTCATTTTTTCAAAAAAGTCTTTAAAGCCTTATAACTTGAAAAGGGTTAAGTTGGGGGGCGGGGTTCCAAGGGGAAATCTGTCAGAAATGGTGGGAACCACGACCCCCTAACGGGGTTCGCACGACTTACCAGGTAACCCTGTATAATAATATATTGTAAGAAAA
Source organism: Scirpophaga incertulas (assembly GCA_036419045.1). NCBI lineage: Eukaryota > Metazoa > Arthropoda > Insecta > Lepidoptera > Crambidae > Scirpophaga > Scirpophaga incertulas. Next base: position 24,486,194 of record CM071627.1, on the reverse strand, counting down.
CTGCAGCCAAGATTTGACAAGAGTACAAGTGGTTAGTTTTAGGATTTTGGCAAGGAGGCTGTGAAGCTCGTGTTTTCTGGAAAGTTAAATGTTGGGTATTAGCGAAATTGAGTGTGATAATAAACATCTTAAGTTGTTTGTTATTGAAGTTACCAGTAGCATATGCTTCAAAAGCTTTGAATGACTGTTAAAAAAGATATTCTCAAATTGAAAAAGAGCTTCTCGCAATATTGTTTGGCTGTGAAAGATTTAATCCGTTTGTTTTTGGTAGAAAAATAACAATTGAAACTGACCATGCTCGTTTCATTTCTATTGTAAAAAAATCGCTGAATTCATGCACTGCAAGAATACAACGTGAATAAGCGCGAAAAAGCGAAAGTGTATAAGCGCGGAAAAGAGTTGTATATAGCTGACACTCTTTCTCGATCATTTGATAATAATGATTGTGTAGAAATTCAATTAGATAGTGATGAGATTGAAGCTCAGATAATGTATGTTGTAAGAAATATTAATGCCACGCAGTCGAAATTAGAAAAAATAAAAGAAATGACCGCTAAGGACGATAATTTAACTGTTCTTATAAAGTATATAAAAGACGGTTGGCCGTCTCATAAAAAAATATTGCCCGAAGCTGTTCGAAAGTACTGGCCAATTAGAAACGATTTGACTTTTAAGTCAGTTATAATACTTAATGGTAGTAGTGTTGTGATCCCGTTAAAATTAAGACAAGAAATTCTTGATCGTTTGCATTTCCCACACTTAGAAATTACTAAGACACTACTAGAGCACGTGATTGTGTTATATGCAAAATCATATTTACAATTTAGTTTCTTCTTGTGAAATTTGTAAGCTTTACAGCAATAATAATGGACAGGAAACTTTATTATCACACGAGGTTATAAGTTTTACGTGGCAAAAAGTAGCAGCCGATTTATTTGAGTTGAATGGGAAGACGTATTTATTATTTGTTTATTATTTTTCAAAGTTTCCAGAGCTATCATTACTAACTACTCTTACTAGTGAATCTATTATAAATCATTTAAAACACGTTCTTAGTAGATTTGGTATTCCGGAAATGTTTGTAAGTAATGGAGGACCTCAGTTCTCCAGTGAAAAATCCTCACGTTTTTGAAAAGAGTGGAATATTGAGCACAAATTTTCTAGCCCAGAGTATCTTCAATCTAACGGCATGGTTGAACGAACCATCCAAACAGTTAAAAACTTATTACGAAAAGCGTCTTATGATGGAAAAGATCCGTATTTAACCACGCTGGAGTTCAGAAACACTCCTATTTCTCATGAAATCCCTTCACCTGCTCAGATATTTTACAACCGAAAGTTTAGAGATATTTTACCATTGTCCTTTGAAAGCCTACTACCAAAAATTTTTCACAATATTAAAGATAATTTAAAAAGTCGCCAAGTTAGGAGCAAAATTTATTTTGATAAAAATAAAAAAGATTTGAGGCCGTTAGAGATCGGTGAAAAAATTCTTTTTAGGATTGGTAAGCATTGGAGAAATGGTGAAGTGCTATCTCGGTTAGACAAACGGACATATAAAATTGGGTGTAATGGTGCTACATATATTCGTAACAGAATATGAATCAAACCGTATTCATGATTCTCCACCTCTGCAAAATGCAAATGGGGGATTGTTAAAGTGAAACTCGGAAGGGTATTTTGTAACTTCATCGGGACGTGTTAGTCGCCCGCCTAATCGCTATGGATTCAGTTAAGATGTTCGAATGTAATTTGTTTATTTTATTTATTTAATTTTATAAGAAGGAAGATGTTGTGATATATGTCTATGGTATAGATTAGGACTTAATGAAAAATAAAATATTTGTCACTTGATTGACATACTGATGTCTAAATGATTTCCTTTTGAAATAACTAATAATAAAAATACATATATAACAATATTGACTAATTAAGATGTCAGAAGCAAAGGTCAGGCGTTTGTGTGTGCCGGAACCAGCAGCTGAGTGGTAGACCTCGATTACGCTTGTTGCTAGTAATTTAGATCAGAGCAGTAAAAATCCAAGATTGTCTTGAGATAATAGATCCCTTGATCCAACCCAGCCCAGTGCAGCCTGACAGTTGTTGAAATCTCCACGTTACAATTTTTAGGATTTATTTTGTCTTTTGTTTATTTAAACTTATCAGTTGTTTTTGTTTTTAAAATATACTAATATTTCAGTTTAAGAGTGGGGAAGAGTTTACGAACTTTACTATTCTTTCTTGTTATAATTTGTACGTTCTTGTCACCTGTCTGTAATTAAGGGTCTATATTAAGAACCGTGTTCTACAATTCTCATATATTTCAAATGTACTATATATAGACATCGAAATCTTATGTAAGTATATATTGAATTAAAATGATACTGTCTACTGATTTGTTAAAACCGTTGGTTTCTTTTAATTAGCATCTCTAGCCGCCATTCCAAATTTGAAACATGCATAATACGTTGTTTCAAACACTTGCAAATCGATTTGGTTACCGATTCTGAATAAATTGTCTCAAGCATCTATCAAACTGATGTCACTTTACAAATCATATTCATTTCACTTCACGAAAAGGGTTACAAAGGAAAACTGCAGCATACGTAAAATCAACATATCTTTATCATCCGCCACAATACTTAATTTCAGAATATAATAATAAATTATACATGATCTACATTTTAATAAATATACGGACCGGCACCGTTGACGACTGCACGAACGGATATACAAATTTGCATATTTCTAATAGGAATTGTCTAATGTCACTTGGTTAATAAAGAGTCACAGAAATTAATATCTCAAATTACCGTAATTAAAAATTTAATTTTACTATAGTGCATTTCCTTTACATGTTGAATAAAACTCTTGTACTGTTCCACTAATTTTAATTATTATCGACCTGACAGGTTTCGCTTTACAGCATTTTCAAAGGTGTTAAAGTACACAGCTGTTCGTGTTTACGCTTCTATCTAAAAATTAAGTTATTAATTAATTGTTATTAATTAAGTGTTTACGCTTCTATCTAATAATTTTTAGATTATAGTATAAAATTTAATTTTCGTAAACTATTTATGATTTTTGCTTATAGATAGATGTATTCTATAAATTTATATACATTTAAAAAGAAACGTGATTAAATATAACATTTTTGAAAATTACGTCTTATATATTTTAATAGTGTAATCAACTTTATTATATATTAAAATTACTAGGTATCGCCTTTATGAAGCAATTAATAAAGCTCATAATGTATTATAATTACATTATTTTATTATTGTTATTATAATACGTACAGTTACTCGCTATGTTATATTTTATATACGAATATCACACTATTAAAAATATCTATAAAATATATTAACATCTTATGATAACGAAAACATTGCATTTGGTAATAAAATTATAACGACAAAATGAATCAATAGATTATATACATAATTAAGTATACTAGAATATTAAATAACTATTCTGTTTTGTGACACATATAAGCATCGAAAGACAATTGGTTGTATCTTTATTTCTTACAATATTGAGTTTGGAGATGTAATTGGTAAAGATTCGTTTAGTTATCGGTGAACATCCAGTGTTAGTTATCGTAATAATTTTGTAACTATATACATAATAGACACTAGGCACCTGCTTCCTTAATTTTGTACGTTGAAGATGGTTCTTCATCACTAAAAATATTGTAGGAAGTATTACATTTTGTTTATAGATCATTAATGATTGGCTGATAACATTTTTACATATGTTAATATATGTTTCTTGTAAAATGAATTAAAATCAGCTATCATAAACATTTTTGGTCTATAGCAGTAAGAGATGCAAAGTGGTACAGTTATTATTGTGGTGTATATAGCTGCAGTGGCATCCTTGTGGTAACGGGGCATGCTACGAATGATATAAAGGCGACTGCACTAAACGAATAAATTTCATGTGTCTTAATTGCAGAAATAATGTTTTACATTTAATGCATTGCATGCGCGATATTGAGCGAGCACCTCGCTCACTGACGCGTCACAAAGGTTTGTGACATTCCGTCTTATAACTAATCACAGCTACTAGGTATAATAAGGAACCGCACCGACCGACAACAGTGCGCCGCTCGATCTCCTATGTATTTTCTGTTCTACGACACTGTCCATTTCAGTCACATTATAGATGTTATAGTTATGGTGACGAATAATAAAATCACTAAAATTACATTTCCGGAATACAACGAACGCGTATTTTACGCATTAATATATTACATATACATAAATCGTCAACTCAACCTAATTAACATTATTATAAAGTTTTTGTAAAGAATTCTTTGACCAATATATTTTATAAGGTAACTTTTGAATGATTGTTTCAAGTATAAATAAATTTCATAAAATTCTTAAATAAATCTGTAACACTGCACACGAAATATACCTAAGTAACAAAGTCATTAATTAACTTCAATAAATGCAAAAATACAAAGTTACATTTCGCATTGTTATTTACTTATAATTTCAAAATAGACCGGATCCGACACCGACCGGACAGGGTATCTAGTTGGTTTTAACACAGCATGTGTCTGTAATAGTCTACTTAGATTTGATCAATTACTAATTCGTTAAGTACAAAAATACTAATAACATAAAATATATCAAAGTGTATAATTATAATCTTTTTATATATATATAATGATAGGTATTGTCGTTTATCTTATTATTTAAGTTGCCTTCTTAGTTCTTACGTGATCCTGAATGGTCACATACAGAATGTAATCGTTAAATGTGCGTAGGTAACTAATAGAGATATTAAACAACTGTAATAACTGATATCGAATCGATCTATGTATTGAATTTCAATATCAGTATTAATTTTAATATCTCTAATAGTTATGAAGTAATTGCTTGTAGATATTATTGGCAGTTTATTTTGTACGAATATATAAGTGTAAACTATGTACATAGTGCCATGTTGAGATTTACAAGCATGCCACTATGATCAAGACAACATAAGTACATATATGTATCCTTACTAAATACATTAATACCGGTTTAAAAAATGTATTAAATACTATAAAGTAATTAAAAAATATGGCTACACTATACATCGGAGAGCTTTCTCTAGACGACGAGGCAAGACAAATTTAATTACTGCGCTGCCTCATGGAGAGGATGTACCAGCTTAATAACATTCAATAATTAAAGTCTGGTCAAAAATAAATAATTTTACTATATTTCAGACTCAACTGATGAACTAAAGATTTATTTAGATATTTTTTGTCCAAATAGTCATCAATTGGTGAAGCTGTCAGTGACCAATCACTGATTATTTGTCAACTATTATTACAAGTTCGTTATTGATTAGTATTTTATATTGATATTTTATTTGATATCTGATTTGTAGTAACTACTATGAAGACCACTTTGATTTGACACTCCATTAAGACACCCGCGGTGATTTGACAACTTTAAACTTGGATTATCACTCTGGCCTTGACTTAAGACATACAACAGTACGTAGAGCAAATATCTATATGATTCAATAATATTATTATTAATCCTTCGTACATTAAGTACTTAGTGTCAAGTTTTTTTTACAATAAATATATATAGAAACATTTTTTTTAAAGGCTGTGACATTGTGTCGTCTGCTTATACTATGCCCGCTGGAAGGAGCCCAAGGGTATATATAAAACAAATAATTAGGGTGTCAAGGAGCAGAGCCCAAGATTTCTGTGGCTAGAACTACAGAAAAAGAGTAAACGTGCCATGGCGAGAGTCACTGCCTTCTCTATTCAATCAACAGGCGAGTTTCTTACAATGTAGGTATTTCGCTATCTAGCTACTCGCCGAAACAACTATCGGAACAATGATCGTCAAATTAATATTATTATTTTACGTTACACGGTCGGTTTCAGGTGTAAAACTTCAGCATTGTTTCGAAGCGTAGTTCAAAGAACTATATATCACAGATAGGTAGAACCGCCTTTAGCAGCTATTTATTTTGTGATAATATTACAAATAAATGATATTTTGCATAAGACAAAAGTGATTCATGCAAATGTCAAGGACGGGTCCGAAATTTTATTTTTCTCGATCTACTAATAGTAGTACTAATCGACGCAGTCATTGACAACGATATATCATTTACAAATGTGCACACGAGCAATAGGGAATATTCTTAAAATTCATATACACACATTTTTATTTTATTGTTGACATAAAATAATTCAATAAAAATTTAAATAAATCGCCGAGGAATGATGTAATTACAAAGAAAAATGAAATTCCAACTATTAATATCTGACGACTATATTATAAGGAGACCCTTATAATATCATTCGGGGACAGTGTTACCATAATACATATCAGAATTTTTTGCCAAATTTAAATCTTTGTAACTGAATGTCCTTTAACACATGAATAAATATTTCAGTACTGTACTAATTACTGACCGAACCTTTGACATTTGCATGTGCCAATGTTGTGCTAAATTAAAATGTTGTAAAAAAATATTCGATAGGGCGAGACTAGACCGCGTTGATGCCTACCACCACCATCCTCCTAATCGTATATTTCAACTACATTTTTTGCCTTTTATTTTATTAAGCCAGAGTAGTTTATTAATTGTCAATTACATCCAACTAAGAAGACAGATTTTTAGACAATTGATCAAAAATGTTTGTGACTTTGCAACTTACTATGATAATGTGATTGCATTTTGTTTCAATTTGGAATATTAAATACCATGCAAAGTCACAAAAACGAATGTGTTAATTTTGTTTCTGGGATAATAAATAGAGTTTATTAGTGCCATAGGATCCAGTGGTTAATATAGTCAGACGTACTTCTTGGCACTTCAGCAGCAGACAGGCGCGGCCCACAAGAGGACGTAGTTTAGTTTAGGGCGGGGGCGCACAAGGCGCGGCCTGCACGAACAAGCGGGTGTAGTTGACGAGCGCGTAGAGCAGCGCGGCGCCGAGCGCCGAGCCCAGCTGCGTGACGGCGCCGGCCGCGCGCATGCCGCGCCCGCCGCCGTGCGCCGCCCACGCGCACACCGCGCACCGGCTGAACGCCAGCAGCGCGACCGACGCCACCCATGCGCCCACCTGGCGGGCAACGCGCAATCATTCAACAAAATCACTACTGTGTCAATTGGTAACATTATATCATTTTAGCTCGCCTTTGTAATTAGTGTATACACTAGTAATGGTCGTTACTTCAATAACAGATAATATAATGAATTATTTTCCCGTAACGAATTACACGTTATTTAACAACGGCTTATACTGCTGTTGCTGTTGACAAAATTATCGCCTAGTCGCATTGTTGTTGTTGCCACTTGCGTGTGTACGGCACGAAGCGAGCGAGTAATCAGTTTTTAATTTCAAAACTAAACTAAAATTTAATTATCTACGAGCCAAATACATTCGACTTTGATTATTGACAATTCAAGACTGAATCGTGAACTGAGTCAGATCGTATAATGTGAACATGATACGACTTTACCAGCCCGAAATCTGATCGAGAACGATCTGTGAACAGCATTATAGCCTAACTAGTCAATTTTCATTTCTTGATAAATAAAATAAACATTTTTAGTATACTAAAATAAAGGATAAGATTATATCTACTAAAATCAACTTTTAGGAGTTATGCGTCGTGTAACTGTCTGTCGGGTATAAATATAATTTTTACACGAGACAACAGACATACAAATATAGCGGATTTTCCAAAGTGTACTTTAACTTATTTTACTAAAAAAAGTTTTAAGACAAAAAGACAAACTTGATTTATATCAGTTATTTTCATAGTGTCATGAGATTTATTTATATATAACAAATAGAAGCACTTCATACTATCTACACATTTAAATCAAGGGAATTACGGAAAAACTTATTTAAAGACATTTTTATTGGTCTTAGCAGATCAGCACTTTTATGAAAATTTAATTTATGTCTATAAAAAGTATTAATACTTACGATGAAAAAAAAATCAAATTCACAAATTAAACACGAGAAATGAAAATAAATCTAGTTTTACAGCCTGTATGTTCCCGTTGCAACAGACAGGCTGTAAAATTAGAGGATTTTCATGAGGAAATACGTAGCTTTTTAGAACGTCCTACAGTGTTCCTGATTTGTAACTATAAGACAATTGTTATGAGTATAATAAATAACACAATGAAATTATTATTTTTTAATTTGTGAAAGTGATAATAAAGTAAATTGGATTCAGACTATCTATCTGAGGCAAGTTTCAAATTGACGACTCTAAAAATACAAGCAGAAATAAATATTATTGTTGGTTGATTTCAATAACGCAGATTCTTTGTCATGCAAAAATGATAGCAAAATTCAATTTGAAGAATGAATTTTAGAGATTTAGGCAAGATGACACAATATATAAAGGTTGAGCTTAAGCTTGTGATAATATTTTCCACGATACATTGCTTTTAAGCTCTGGCAAATAAGAATGCATGGTGATTTAATAAAATCAAAAATCGTAATTAGAATATTACTATTTGGTTCCGTATTAACATGAAAAACAAAGGATTAAGTTGTCCCGGAAGGTTAACTTTTTTGTCAAATGTAAGTGAAGTTATTAAATAAATAATAATTTTTATTTCCAAAAAGAAATGGCGATATTAGGATTTAACAAAAAGAATACAAATCAGCTATCTATTATGGGTTCTATGATCTTATTATGGGTTCCTTGATTCTGAAATTATGAGATTACGTGTGCTTTGCGACTCAGTGGTAACGTAAAGAAAAGTAACCTTATTATAGACAAAAATAAAAACAAAGTAAAAATCAAATAAATCAAGTAAAAAAAATGTTAAATTACTTTATTATAATCATTCAATTTCGCAGAATATTTAAAATTGTTTAGAATAAATACATATAAAGAAAACAAATTTTTGGTTATCTAGTGAAAACGGCTAATAAATAGCCCGATGTTTATTTCTATCTTGAATTGAAACCCCCAAATAAAGTTAGGCATTATCAATTAAGTGGGGAAACTTTTTATGGTTGAGAGTTGTGGTAGTGGAGGTTGTCAGCAACCATTGTCTTCGCCGTGTTCTCGGTGTTTACAGGCTCTACGAAATCTTGGAAAGCTGTTGTGACTCTTAGATCTACCAACAGATCGTAAGTGAAATTATATAGACAGTATATATCTTTAATACTAAAAATGTCGCGTGTTGCATTTGTGCTTTATTATCATATGTTATTTTCGGTTGCGATTTACTGATTTGCGTCAATATGGATATTGAGACATTAAGATAACATTCACAAGAAAAATTGCATAAAAACGTTTGGTTACAAATGGTGGTACATAAAAGGTAATTGCAGTGTGCAGTGTCTCCACTTTTATGAAGGAAAGAAAGACTATTTTTTGAGAAAGTAAACGAAATAATCTGAATAGAGCTATTGTTAGTCTTATGCGTATTTTCAAATGAACTAAGGTTTATTCACGAAAAATATCAAAAATATTGTTGCTAACAAATTATACTAATTTCTAAAATATGACATATTTATTATATATCTAACTTACCTAAATCATTTGCACAAATTGAAATGAGGAATTTGATTGGTTGACATGATATGAAATAAACAAATATCATTAATTAAATAATAACATAATGTTGAAAACAAAGCTAAAACACTGAGCTGAACATCTTTTATGAGAGTTAAACAATTAAAATTGCCCAACGACACCCCTCATATAAGCACCTACTTCATTGTTCGTCAACAATAGCAGAATTGAATATTTCAAACACCAGAAAAAGCACGGCAGAAAGGACTATTTAAATAATATATTATTAGTTAAGGTACTAATTCCAGCATCTTATGTACTTATGCACGCATAAGTATTTATCTATATTAAACAAATAAGTTTAGCAATTAGAATTAAGAAAAACAAAAGTCTACTCTACACTGGTTATACTTTTGTTCCCGTAGCAGGTAGATAGGTAGGTAGAATATACTACTAAAAATATAATATATAAAGTTTAAAGATTGTAATATACTAATATATCACAAGCTAAATTCTTGCTAGGGTTTGGTTAATTAAAGTCGATTAAGTATTACTTAACGCTGAAAATTCATAAAGGTGTATATAATTAACAATGAAGATAAGCAAGCACGTGCCAGACATTTCGCGACGAACGTGGAAATATTAGTTAACCTACATTAAAATAAAATTACATCTGCAGCAAAAGCACGTAATAAATTTATTGGACGTAAGTATAAAAATTCGTTTAAATTTCGTGACCTCAATCACGATTTACTCAGACTGGGCACAATACAAGAAAACGTTTGAAATAGCAATAACATTATTTTATTGCAATTTCAGCTATATTATACCTTTTTAGTATTATGGCTAACAGTGATTTTAAATTTGTATTGAGTATACAATAGATTTTGATCGCTCAGTTTAAGCGGTATCATATAGAAATGCTCTCACATATTTTTCATTTGATCGTGACTACAGTCGCCTATGGTACACGGGGTTACTGTAAGGGGCCCTATATATGTTATCACTAGTGATATAAGATGTAGGTGTCGCTGCAAAAATAACTAAAATGGAGGTACTCAAGACGACCCTGGTATACACCTCCGTCAGTAAATTAAACAATAATTGTAGTTTTATATAAGTAAAATATATAAGTAATATTTAGTTATAAGAGTGAATACCTAACCTTATACTGCTTTTTCGCTAAGTATGGCTGTATAGATTTTGGTGAAATCTAGCACATAAGAGGGGATTAAAGGTTTATATAAATTAATATAATGATACTAAAAATAATTGATTTTATAATAGTCCAGGAATAAGCTGTAATTCAATCCAAACGTTTGAGTGTTTTAGTGCGGTTAACGTACTATGCTAAGCGAAAGCAGTACCCAGAAAAGGCTACTGACTATTTTACCTGACCCTTAATGAAATGTTTAAAATGCAATATTACTGAAATCCTATTTATTTTTTACACTCACTACAAAGAAATAATACATTTAGTACTTTCACTTAGAGTGACGGGAGCTTCAAATGGTAACCAATTGTAGAAACGTTAGCACGTAAATTTCAAGTGATGTTTAGTATGTATTTTTATTTTACAGGTCACTTTGTATTTGTATGGAACATTCTTAATTTGCTTATACATTTGGTTTCCGAAAGTAAAGCGTTCGTCGCTTTATAACATAAAAGTACTGTATAATGGCATTCTCAACACACGACGGGTACAGCCTTCACCGGAGAACACTCAATCTCAGTTCAAATAGACAGACAGGTCAAAAACCGATATCAGCACAGCCTCGAGCGAGACCACTAAGTAAGCAAATCTTTAATATTCTTTAATTCAGTGTACGCAGTACAAATAGTGTTACTGGCTTAGGGTGACACATTTTCAGGATAAGATAAGCATTATGCCAAAGAACTAGACAATTAGAAATGTGTAATTAAGTTGTCTCCGATAGCTACTGCAACATCACAAAGTGGTATTTAGATAGAGTATATTTATGAATATTGCAACTTGTGTTGCATATTTATTAGTTTTAAAATTGATAACTTTATTACTTTCTTGATGCGGACGGTAAATATGGAAATTTCATAACATAATGGTAAATAAAGAGGTGTCGTTTGTTTTATAAGAAAAATGCATATTGATTGTGGAGTGTTGCTATAAAACTTCTTATTCACGGAAGTGCATAATTACGACTTACGAGCGATGACGATATATGTAATTGTCGAAACAATGTGAGAAAGACAGTAATACCTCAGAAAGGTGAAAACAATTTGCAAAATGTAAATCAATTTTTCAAAAAATAAAATTGTTTTCTATACATAAGTACGAATTTTTTTATTGGAAACCTAGCTAAATAGTGATTGTAAATATAAAAAAAGTCATGCAGCCGGATACTGACTAAATAAAATGAAATAATATGGCTTGCTTTTGCATCGCATTTGATTGTACAATTATTAACTTGACATGGAAAGAAATTATATGTGTAAGCCGAAAGTTATATAGGAATTTCAAATTATTTATCTTGAATACTTAGCATGCTTAGCATAGTCGCTGATGCAGTGATATGGGCTACAGGGCTAAGCATCAAAGCGCAGTACATATGTGTAAGGTGTTTGTAACTCACCACGAGTACCTCCCCTATCACAGTATGCACCAGCGGCGGCGCGGGACTAAGGAGAGCAGCAGCTGTGATATAGGCAGCTGGTGGCAACGCCGCCGCGGCCGCTGCCAACGCACCTCGCGGCCATCGACCCTTCGGCGCTGCAACATGACACACATCTTGATATGGCATGGACTTCATGAAAGAGTTATGAATAGGATACGTAGCGATAACTGAACTAAGTAGAATTTTTTTCGATGCTATTAGCGGTAGATAAACCTTTACTGTTACCCCTTGACAATTAAGTTTGGGGTCAACGCGAATTATGGTAGATCCTTAAGCCCTGAAAGCAAACTTTCTAATGATCAGGCGTCACCTCCAGGGTGTCCCCTATACATAAGTAATGGAGTCGGCAAGACATTTGAGTCTAACAGTGGCATTGATAAGGTTGAGTGGACTGAATACAAATTAATGTTTTGTATTTTTACTTTTCTAATGAAATTGATAAATAATGTTGGAAAACATATTTCGTATCAGAACTATTGTCGCCGCTTAGTTCTCCTCTATTTAATGAATGAATTACTTAAACTCTATGTTTACGAATATTGCGCATACAACGATCCACGCAAACTATAAATAACTGATTTTCTATTCGTTATCGCAACCCGCAAAGTCCACCTATTCTTTTCTTGCAGAGTCGTCGCGTCGCTCTGCAAACTCATGCTACAACTTAAATAGCCCCAGGATTAAATATCGACTATATATTGCGACACTATAAAAATTTGTTCCATATCGAATAATTTAATCGATTTCACATTCACATCTAATGTAAAATTCTTTGTACAATTTATTTGAAATACTTACGAGCTTGAGCATAACAAAAATATACTTATGGTAACTTATAATATTAATATTTCAGACATAATTATAAATATAATGCGTAGTTTTTTAATCATATTGTAAGATATTTACATAGCTACAACACTGTCGATATGCGATAAGCCGAAGGCATTGAGGGATAACTTTCCGGCGCAATAGATTACGTGTCTAAAATATAATGGTGTTGAATATCTTTGTTTAAATTTATCTAAAAATCAAGTTTAGACATATCCAGTTAAAATTCGACCTTTACTCATTAACAAAATGGTTCTATACGAACCGCATACCAGCGCATATTAACCGGTCGATCTTACTGATAAGAATCGTCGATAACTCGTTTTTTTTCTATATGAAGCTCATTAGGACGAGTCGAGAGCGGCTATGTTATGTATATCACACAAAGTACCAATAACTATAAATATATGTATATTTATAGTTATTTATTGGTACTTAGTGTGACTATTGCACATCAGACGTTTTAACGCAGATATAATGACAAGTAAATAACTATGGCTAAGTTAGAAGAAATCACCGCCGTTTTAGATTTATACAGACGAATAAGTAGGTGTAAAACTATAAGAAGTCTCCGAAAACGAGAATAACTAACGGATCGTTAGAAGATTATTGGAAATCTTTGAAAAGTGCACAATCGAATCAATCTTCCGAGGTTTTCCCGGAGTGCTGTCAGGGAGGAATGTCTGCACAGTTTGAGGTCAATGCATATTTGTAGTGTCTTGACCCTATCGTAATATTTCTATCGGTGTCAAAATTGCATACACAAAGAATGGGAATCATATGTGAGCCAAGAACATCAAACTGATCTACCTATTTTGCAAATTTTTATAACATTCTTGAAAAATATAATACTCTTGACATAGCGAGGCACACAAGAGAATTGTAAATTAAGTAACGAAGAGATAGTTCATTACCTGGAACTTCAATATTTCTAGGCATGTAAATAACGACGATGCGCAAGAGTCAATTGTTGCCAATTTTACACGAAAGCAGAAAAATGAATTGCTTGCCACATCACTAGTACCGGTTAGAAGTGAGAGTGGTCTTGAGATTTTGCTGCACTCATTGATCCTGGCTCACATGCCTTTTTCGTTAGTGAAAATGCAACTCAACTTATGAAGCTTAAGCAATGTACTTTAGCAAGTTAGAGGTTAATAAAATAAAAAACTATTAATTACCGATTCAATAATATGTTTTACTGATTTGGCTCTTAATTTTTGGAAATGTTATTTATATCACAACAAAGCAATTTTAGCAATGTTTAGCATAGTTACTGTCGCCATCCCAGTCTAAACACGAGTAAGACCGATAAACTAGTCAATCAGTTGAAGTAGGAATGTTGGGCACGCATGCGGTACCACTCGCGGCACGCATATCACGCTCACTTTACTCTTACAACTTTATTTATATATTCCGTGGTGTCACCGTCCCCTGGTCTGGAGGACGGACGCTATAGTAAAGGCTGTAAGGTAGTGTTTAGTTGGTAGGCTAGCCTTCTGCTAGAGTCCAACATAACCACCCGCCGTAGACCGGGCGCGGGTGGTAAGGTCGTCTGACCACCAGGGGGTTATTAAAACTACTACAATAGTAGCGCACTCCTTAGGATTAACAACCATATATTCAAAAATACTCCGTGGTCTCAATGCTGGTCTTCTAATTGGGTGGCCCGTAGTAGATTATACCATGTGCTAATGTATTTTGTTTATCGAATTTCTTATGTATATTTATTCGTTGCTCCTAGGGAGAAGGAAAGCATAGTGGAGGCTACTTAAGTAAATTCAAAGATGTACGTGAAGTCAACCAATACTTTTTTTCTCTCAGGAGAGAGAGGCTGAGAATCCTCACAAGGAGCACGAAACGTACCACCAGGATACCACTGCAATGGCAAGTGTCACGGTGATTATGTCGGACTCCACGCCGGCCTAGGGCTTCCATTTCGTAATTACGTAATTAAGCAATTACGTAATTACGGACTCATTTTAAAGTATTTTCAATTCCGTAACTGAAAATTTCAATTTCGTACTTACGTAATTATTGATATCATAAATAAAAAAAATAGTCAACCAATAAGGTTGGTCGGTAGAGCCGGGGAGTCCCTGGCGAATAGTCCCTACGACTACTACTATGCCCTTAACTTTCTTAATTAAAATGAAAGTGTAGTTTCATTGCCAAATTGTCGGTTGTTCAGTTCACAACTTCACAACGCTAGACTTTCGACACAGTTGACACTTGGTGAGATAACTTAATTAAAAGTTGGTTGTAAATGCGCGAATATATTAACAATTTAGAGCAATTAATTGTATCTTTATCGTGGGTGACTTTGAATGTGTGGATTATCTCTTGAAATATGTAAGTACCTAGATCAAAGCTTTAATCAGTAAAAACACCGTGGAGCATGCATAGTCCATACAAAATAATTTATTATACATTTTTTTTTAAATCATGGTGAGCAATAAAGGAATAAATACATACATAATTTTCTTTATGTGTATTTTTATTCTGATTAGATTTTAGAACATTTAAATTCACGAAAATACCTACAGAGTATCTACCTGTAAGAAAATTAAGATATTTATCATACATTTGAAATTATATTGCTCATCTCTACATCAGGAATTGATGAACTAAGCATGCTCTATCGTTTGGCTATGAAATTCGTAATAGGTTTGACGACACGGTTTGAGTAATGGCTGAGCGATCGACTACTGCGCAGCGTAACGCAGCCGCGCGGGTTCGATCCCCGCAGGCCGCACGGACGGAACAAATATTTGTAAAATCTGCAAGTAGTTGTTCCTCCGGGTGTTTGTGTTTGAGTGACCAGGAAGAAATTTAGGAATTTCTTCCTGTCCTAACAGACACAAACACCAACGTGGGGCGTTGAAAAAAAAAAAGAAGTGTGTTTACATTTATAATGAGTTGGTCACTATATTTAACCAATATCGTTATCAGTAACCTAACTTCTTTTTATTTTCTTTTTCAGGTCTTCTTCAAATAAGACTGTATACAAGGAGTTTTTGAACAAACGCACACAAAGTTCTGTCTGGGAACATTTCTTGAGAGCTGATAATGGACAGTGTTGAATGTAAGCATTGCAAAAAACTTTTGAAAACTCCTGGTGGCGCAACTGGAGCTTTACACACTCACATGCGTGCCAAGTATATCGGAGAGATGCCGCAAGTGCAGGACTCGCAAAGGCCGAGTACAACAACGTCTAGTAGTGGTCTAATTCAAACACGAAAACGTACAAATGAACCTTTACAAAAGAAAATTAAACTCACTGATTGTTTTTCAAATATGGAGGTTCGAGTGACGAGAATGGCAGCATTAGATGGGATACCATTGAACACATTTTGTTCTTCAGAAGATCTAAGATATCTTTTTAAAAACTCTGGCTACGACATACCGAAATCTTCTACGACTATAACAAAGATAATTCTAGATGAAAGTGATAACACAAAAAACCAATTGAAAAATCAATTGAAAATTATGAAGTCTGAAAATAAAAGATTTACAATTACGTTTGATGAGTGGACGTCTACCCGAAATAAAAGATATATGAATAGAATACACAATAAAGACTACAAGATATATGAATACACAATAAAGACTTCGATATGGCCAAATATAAAAATTTGGGACTTGTACGGATACAGGAAGCAATGCCAGTTGAAGTAGGCACTCAATTATTACAGTATCATTTGAGTGAATTCGGTTTAAATCTGGAAGACGACATTATTGCTTTCACAACAGATGGAGCAAGTGTAATGGTCAAAATGGATAGAAATTTTGACGGCCACCACCAATTGTGTTTGGCTCATGGGATACAACTAGCAGTCCTGGAAGTTTTATATAAACCACAAAAATCTCCAGAACCTGAAGTGGAGGAGGATGTCTCAAATACTGGCGCTGAAGAAGAAGAAATTGAAGAAGATGAAGATGCGTTTATTTTAGAATCGGATCAGAGTTGCAGAATCGGAGTTTTTATACGAAGACACTATAAAAAAAATTAAGAGATCTAATAATTTTTTTTTAAAACTCTCCTTTAAAAAACGACTTGTTGCAAAAGTACGTTTTAGAAGAATAGGGTAAAAATGTTGACCTAATACTAGACTGTAAAACGAGGTGGAACAGCTTGTCAGATATGGTAGGCCGATTTATCAAATTAAAATCATGCGTTTTTAAGGCGTTATTAGATTTGAAATCAAACGTAAAATTTACAGACGAAGAGATCCAAGACCTTCACGAAATTCATTACAGCTTGGATGTAATAAAAACTACAGTTTTGTCATTATGTCAGCGTGATTCAAACTTATTGACGGCCGATGCTGCGCTTCGATTTATGCTCGAGAAACTTGATCTTCAGTCAAACGATCTCAGTGGAAAACTAGCCACAGCTCTTATAAAAAGAATAAAGGAAAGGCGAACAAATATATTTGGTGTTTTGCAATATTTGCATAACAATAAGGAATTTTTCAAAACTGCTGCCACAGAATATTTCACAAAACCATCGTCGGATGAGATACGAATGTATATAGTGGCACTGTTGGAACGATTGAAATATAATTTTAGACAAAAATGTGTACATTTACAGCCAAAACCTAGTGCATCGGACGCAATTGCCGCCACTGACGATGATGATGAGGAGTTGACAATCGCACAACAGTTAGAGAAGAAAATAAACAAGGTGACTGTGAATAAATCAATTTCAACAGTAAACACAGATCTCGTTCCATTATTAGGGTAGAAATGTGCATTTACGATAGCGCTGGCGGCGGTCGCGAAGTTTTTTTGACTGCAGCGTATAACTATTTGCTTTCAATAACGTCTACAAGTGTTGAAGCTGAGCGAGCCTTTTCATCTGCCGGATATTTTTGTAATAAACTAAGAAGTTCCCTGGGTGACAAAACTTTAAATGCCTTGTCATTTATGAGGTCATATTTACAAGAAAAGAGATTATATTCGGGAGGAAAAAAATGATTTCACTAAACTACGAACGAAAAACAACGAACACGATTAAAACTACAATGCTAAGTTCTTAAATAAATATTTTTTTGATTAATTATTATGTTTATTTTCATAAAATCTTGAATTTGAGATAGTAAAAGATAATTGTGAATTGCAACTACAATATTTACAAAAATTCATAGTCGATTAGGGAAAAATTACGTAATTGAAAAAAAAAGGTGCGTAATTCGTTACGTAATTTATATTTCCCTAATTTTGGAAGCCCTACGCCGGCTAGAACGGTCTGACCAGCGCGACCTACCGACTAAACTGAGCCTGTGTTAAAGTTCTAAGAACCATATAGGCAAATCATGAGGCCGACCGCTCCCTCACGAGAGGAGGCTATACAGACGACCAATATGCTTTGGGCCAGTTTGTTTGGCGAAGTCCTACTCGCCCTAACATAGTAAACCAAAAAACGATAAACAAAAGCACGGACTACGTGTCCGTGGAGGAAAAATATACTAATAATTTTTTTTTTCGACATACGTATACAGTACGTGGTTGGTCTGGACTACTACGACGTATACGTCGATTTCTTGTAATAATCGACTTCTTGTAACGATTTATTATGTGATATTATTATTAGTGTGGTACATACTCGTGGCGGTGGCGGCGGCGAGACAGGCGGCAGGAGCAGCCGCTGCGCCCAGTGCTGCTGCGAGGTGGTGCGCCCGCGCACCGTACGCGCGGCATGCAAATGGCTGCAACGCTGGCAGCACACCGTTGTTTAAAGCGTTGACCGCCGTCAGCGCAGCAAGCGCTCCACCCCATACGCCCCGCCAGAGTACTACACGCTCTTTCTCTGTACTCTCCTCCCCAGTTTTCGCTTCGACAAACACACGCTCGCTCGCGAAACCAGACCACCTGTCGTAGACCATAAAAACGTCAAACCAAGGAATTATCAACGAAATGTAACAAATGAACAAGATAATTTAATGTTATCTTCATTTACAATATTTTTAAAGCATTCAAGAATTACGTTATATTTCATCAATTAAATCTAAAGATTTTACAAAAAATTTAATGAGGCATGTTAGCTAAACAAAAGATTTACATTTCCTATGATACTAATTATGACTATATTTCATTCCAACTGAAATTCCGTTTTTTCACGAAAATACCAATATGAATGCAGTTAGAACGCCTGCAATCTAGAATTGAGTGCAGTCTGAATCAGACTAATAATGATTTACAAATCTTAATACTGACCTATCGATGATGATGAAGCTGACCAGGCTAAGGAGCGCGAGCGCGCCCAATACCAGTATGAAGGTAGCGGCGTTGAACCGAGGCGGTGGATACTCCGGCACCAGAGAACCGTCGTCTACTGTCACACATGTTGGTTCGCCTCCCACGCCCTGCGCCAGTGCTAGCACACTTGGCAGAAATCCGCTAAGCGCTTCGCCCACCAAGTATGTTGGTAAATATGCAGGCCGAAAATGACGTAAGTACGGGTAAAAAAGTACCGAGCTAGTACATCCCACAAGTCCGCTAACGAACGTGAACGTGAGCAGCGGCACAGAACGTGGACTTCCGCTGATAATCACGGTCCGTGAGTACAGCGGTGCGCATAACAATAACGCCGCCGCACCCGCTGCAAGCAGTGTCCCCACACCAATGGATTCACCGCGTCCCCGTCTGACAAGCCTTTGTAAGGCCGCCCACGCCAGTGGGCCTATGTTGGCAGCTTGCACTGATAGTGCCATGGCCGAGCCCAGAGCCCAACCCTCGGGTAGTCGCTCTACCAGTAAAGGCAGCTGTACAAATAACCCATTTACGCCCACCCAGGTGCCCAGGCCCCAGAACACCATGAGCGCATCTAGCGACAGCCGTCGTCGCACGCCCAGCATCTTGCCACCACCGCCCAGGCAAGGTGAGTCTTCGCTGTCCCCACTCGACCTGCATAAGACACCTAGATCTGAACCACAATAAAAAGTGGAATTCTACCATAGAATAATAATTGTATAGACTGGTAACGCAAAAGAGAAAATGCATAAGACCATTAACGGGGAAGAACACAGGGAGAGCCTGTAGAAGTCGAATGACAGTTGATTTCAAAATAAATAATAATATATATTATATAATAATAACATTTATTGCATAACTGTTACAATTGTTAGTACAAAGTGTTATTGCACATAGTGAGTAAACTATCAAAATGTAATAAAAATAGTATTTAAAAAAATCTGAATACCAGAAATAAAACTGCACTTGCGCGACATTATACCGGCGTATAATAGCGCGCAAGAGCATTTTTCAGTCTGTGTTAATAAATAAAATTGAATAAATTTATTTATTTTGTATCCGTGTTTTTATGCACATGTAAATACAAACAAGGATTATTCTGATACACTTCTGTAGAGATTGATACCATTGATAGATTAGGTATCAATAATTACAGCAACAATTTCACAAATAATTTAGTCAATGGCTTTGGTCTTGGCTGTATATGAAATTTTCTAGTCTTTTTTGTGTAAATTCTTCCATACTTTTTTATATATCTTCAAGTAACATTAATACAATTTTGGTGTAAATCCTATAGATTAAACTGAAAACAATAAGCAAAGTTTCGTCGTATGTTAAATGAGATATATTGCCAGTACCTAACAGCAGTACCACCATCTAGATGATTCTCCTCAAATAAAAAAAATGCAAAACCAGCTATTGATAATCTGATGGCAGTGATAAATCCTTTAGTATTTTTGCTGTATAAAAAATATTTATATACGTTGGGTTTGTTTGGATTTTCTCAGATAAATATGACCTATTTAATTCTATTTATTAAACAAAGACATTGACTCAAATAAAGGTAGTTGTATGCCATGTTTGATAAATAATTTATGTAATATAAAGTGTTGATTTATGTAATATTAAATGCTGCACAATTACATTATGCTTACGTAATTGTACAGCACTAGTCACACAAACATTCACAACAGTTGTACATTGGGATACCTTTATTTTTGGGTCCCATATAATAAATCTATGATTTGTACTAGTGATGAAACGGATATCCGGTAACTATCCGGTATCCGGCCTATCCGGCCTATTTTCACTATCCGGCCGGATACCGGATAGTAGGGCACTATCCGGCCGAATACCGAATACTAGATGTTTCCCGCGATACCGTTCGCGCTGAGTGCTTTACGCCCTAAACTCGTCTATATCGCGCTTTTCTGTGGGAATACAAAAGTTTTTAATTATATTGTTTCTCGTTGTCTAATCTATCTCTGTATCAAATTTCAGCAAAATCAGTTCTTTAGTTTAGGCGTGAGAGAGTAGCAGACAAACAGACTGAATTTATAATATTAGTAACGGATTATTTTGCACATACACACACATATATGAAACGCGATAAGCGGCCGAATATCCGGTGGCCGGATATCCGGCGCTCCGGCCTCGTAGTTAGCCGAATATCCGGTATCCGGTATCCGGCCAAATCACTATCCGTTTCATCTCTAATTTGTACTATATTTTATTACTATTTTTATAATGTAAACTTAAATTAAATCTTACATATTACTTTATTTTCCTGAATTATTGAATGGATGAAACTACTACGAACTGTAACTGTGAACTGTTTATTGACTTTATTTTTACAATTTTTTTGCCGTTATTACAGATGCCTGGAGCCAGTGTTGTTGTTGTGTTTATCTAGTATCCCTATATAAATAGCAATTTTTTTTATCTGTTTTAAGGGTATAGGAGTCACCAATCCCCACTCTAAGAGCAGTTTATAAACAAACTTTCATTTCTTTCTAACAAAATATTAGAAAGTTAAAGTTACAGCAAATATCCAATCTCAACTACTCAAGGTACACAGAATTAATTGAAATTACAACTGGGTAATTAAAGTCTGATTGCCAACATATAAGTATATATGATTACTACTTATAAACATATACAGGCATTCATTATAAAGATTTAATACTTATTTTCTGCATTGTCTACACTAATATTATAAAGAGGAAAGATTTGTATTTTTGTATGTAACAAATAAACTCAAAAAGTACTGGACCGATTTTAATAATTCTTTTTTTTTTATTAGAAAGCTACATTATCACTGAGTAACATAGGCTATATTTAGATAGAAATATATAAACAATGCAAATCGTCCGCAGGTGAAACCGTGGAACACAGCTAGTAAGTTATGAAATGATAAGTTCTATAACAATTTCCTACCTGTATTTTTTTTGGGGAGAGAAGAACATCCATTGGTAACTGTTTGCAGATGATACATAATTAATATCTAAGGCTGACAGAGGCAATAAAAACATTGATTTTATGAATAGTATAGTATATAATAGTACACTTTCAAAAGTAATACAATGGTTCCTATCGAAAATTTGTCACTTAATTCTAAGAAAACGTAATATTTCGAATTTTCATTAAAACACGTTAGGATGAAAGTACGAAATTTTTGGGCATTACACTAGATTCACGATTGCTATGGGATCCTCGTATTGATACCTTAGTAAATATATTTAGTTCTGCAGCATATGCAGTAAAAAAAGTGAAACAAGTTATTTATGTTAATATTATATTAAATGGCAAGTGATTTATTGTACAAAAAAGAGCAGTTCACACTGCATATAAATTAAAATCAAGGGAATCTCTGACAGAATTATTTAAAGAAATAGAGGAATAGGTATAGGCTATACATTTATGAAAATTTTATTATTTTGATTGAGCCATAATAATATTGATAAAAATTTTCAAATTTCTAATTCAAATTTTTAAATTATGCATTTCGGAACTTGAAAATCAGGCTATCCTATTACAACAAAGTTCCACAAAGTGTTATTGATTTGCCTTTTCACAAATTTAAATCATTTGTCAAAGATACTCTTATGAAATCAACCTCATACTCATAACCTCCACCATATACAAAATATTATCTTCA
This sequence comes from Scirpophaga incertulas, assembly GCA_036419045.1. Classification (NCBI taxonomy): domain Eukaryota; kingdom Metazoa; phylum Arthropoda; class Insecta; order Lepidoptera; family Crambidae; genus Scirpophaga; species Scirpophaga incertulas. The sequence goes on along the minus strand of CM071627.1, from coordinate 24,463,284 downwards.
TATATCAAGTAGTTTGAAAGAAATTGTAATTTTTGTCAGCAACAGGTTGATTTCTTTTTGCTTATGTATTATTATTTATTTATATTAAAAACTTCTCAATGTTCTTTATACATACACATAAAACAACTCCTTATTAAGGTTGCCAAAAATTAATAAAATTATAGAAAAACTTTTCAAACTGAATTAAACATAACTATTCAATCTTTGCTTATTTAACATTACAATTAAAATGTTTATTCACAATATTTTGGATATGTCACATGTAGTAACGAAATTAATACATACAATTTATGAGAGATATCTATATGAATCTTAAGAAATGAGTTTGAGCTTACCTGATAAATTTTAGAGTCATTTTGGCTTCCTGAACCAGGGGTGACACACAAGCTCGTTGCACCTTTCCTACCACAATCATGCATTTTGAACACCATAAGGAGTATTATTTAATTTTCACATTTGTTTTAATGACCACTAACAATGCAGTGAAATAATATGAATCAAGAGAAGTATTTGCATTATTGGTTATTGATTTTAAAAATAGACAAAACTTTTTGTTCTATAAAACAATTGTAAAAGAGACAAGTAATTAATATTGTTAACATATAAAATATATGTTTTAACATGTAAAATTCAGTTTTGTATAAAATAGTAAAATAAAAAAAAGATGTATAAAATCTGAAGAGCTATTTTAATTATTTATTTGTAACTTTATCTTTTTCACATTGTATTTTAATATCTTTAATTATACCAAAAGTGTGGTTAATAAATAATTAAGATGTACAGATAGATAAACATTTTAATGTGGAACATTTTGACCATTACTTGTTGTCAGCATAAATGAAAATGTATACTGTAATAAGTTAATAGTGGCTATTACAGAGGAACTGACTATGAAAGCAAACATTGCTATCAAATAATATAAAAAATATAGAAGCCAAGCAATTAGTCAAAGTAATATGGTTAGTAAAGTGATGAATTTACATACTGTGGGTGTTTTCAACGCAGAGGTGTCTAGTTGAGATGGTGTGTATCACCTGCAACCATAATAAGCACTGCACGACTGATTCTGGTAGTGACAACCGTACAGTAGATCAGCTTTTGACGTAACTCAATGATAAATATAGTAATTTTTAAAAACGTGGAAAGTAGATATATTACACTAACCTGCTTCTTTTTCCCATTTTAAGTATGTTGGCACATAATAATATTTTAAATTAAATTGGAGCTTAATTAGTTAATGCAGTACCTGATTTAATTGAATAAGTTTCAAAAGTGATGAATAAGTTTATTACGTATTGAAATGATAGTGTTTAATTGTAATAAATGTTATTGAGTACTGTTATTTATCTAATAGATATTCAATTTTGTCATAGCAGCACTCTCATTATCACTAATAAATAGCTAAATTTTGTTTAGTTTTAATGAAGATATGCAAGAAAAGGAAACAAAATCAAATAAGTTGGAGATCAAAGAGCAAACGATAGGATAAAATGTCATTTGTCAATAAAATTTGTCAGTGTCATGTCATCATGACGCATAATGATGTGTTCAGTGTTCCGAATGGCTATAACCACAAAATAACCACCTATTGACAACGCGCAGATTGGATGAGATGTCGTCATTAACTGCATTGCATAATCGTAATAAGCAGAGGACTGATATCAAAGAAAATGAGAATACATAATGTGATATTGATAATAAAATACTAATTATCGTAGTCAAGCGTTAATATTCTTCCACTTTCACTTATCACGGCATAAATAAGCTTATTGATAATTTATCTTCATGTAATAAATCACATAAAAATATTTAGTAAATATGGAATGCAATTTTTTCATCACTAGAGCAACGTCTTTATTTAAAAATATATTTAATACTTATATTTAATGGATCGTAATTAACTAAGCACTGTTCAAATAAACCGACCTTATAAAAATTATCATTACATAGTAAAAGTATGAAAATATATATCAACATTATCAAATCAACGATGTACCTTTTTGTATTTTTTCATCAGAGAATAATTCAGAGTTAAAATGGTAATAAAGCTGCTAGGTACTAGTAATATTTGTCATTTACACACTGACTTTTAATATCAATTTATTTAATGTACAGAATATGATTACTTAAACGTATAAAAATGCATTAATGTTAGTTGATAGTACACATATATAATTACATAAATACTTATATATTTTTTAGTAAATTTTCTGTGCAATTAAATTAGATAGATAAAAAAAAACACTCGTTACTATTATGAAACTCGCTGCGCTCGTTTCATAAACTCACACTCGTGTTTTAATACCCTTCATTATATGACAGTTGCATAAACTACTATAATCGCCGTCAACATCCCGATGAGGACATTGATTCATATGCCACAGATCTAAAGAATATAAGCCTGTCATGTAATTTTGATTCCTTGCGAGATGAGATCGTCAGAGATATTTTTAGCTAGAATTTACATCAAGCTAACCAGTATATCAAGGAAAGGATATTGCAACAAACTCCGAAGACCCTGGATGACGCGATTGACCTTGCGAAGTCAGCCGAGTTATCAAGGATACAGGCTAAGGAACTCTCTCATAATATCAACGCCAACATAATGTCAGCTTCACGTCAAACGAAGATACATTCAAGTGATTCGCGCAGAAATCAAATGTTCTTGTCACATAGGAATAATTCGCCGTACAGAAATTCAAACACTCGTAATCAGTCTTTTCACAGGAATACTCCGCCTAGGTCCAGTACTCCCTCTAGAGCTGGTTCTCCATTCACACCAAGACTTTCTTCTCAACGTCCATGTGGAAACTGTGGTCAGGTTCATCGTTATCGCTGTCCTGCTCAAGGTATCAAATGTAGCAATTGTCAACGGTATAATCATTTTAGTAGGTACTGTCGTCATCAGAATATATCAGCTACATTTTTTGACAATAATAATGATGAGAATATTTTTTTATTCTTCGGGTCTATTAGGTGTAATAATGTTAATGAAAATAGACCCTGGACAGTAAACTTAAAGATTCATAATATTCAGTTACCTTTCTTGATTGATTCTGGGGCAGACACGAACATTATTTCATATCATGATTTTCAGAAATTAAAACTGCCATTCCATCTAATCAAGAAAAGTGATTTTAAATTATCAACTTTGACAGGTCACATCATACCCACAGTGAGTCAATGTGAATTGTGTTGTATTTACTGTAATGTTTTTTAGTTAAATAAAGTTAATGTTATTTTCAATTCTATTTTATTTCAATTCTGTTACAATTCGCTTCGACGCCATAACGCCATAGAGCTAATGCTGACCGACTATAATGTAAATACATGTCAATTGTCACAGACTATCCTACATCTCCTCCACAAGTCAATACTTAAAAATTACTTATACAACAATATAAAAGAACACAATCATCAACAATCATAATCCTGTAACCACACTGGTTTTCTAATCATTCTCCCAGACTTTGTGGTGTTTAATCTCTCAGCAGGAACTGCCAAAGAGGAGCTTAAATCTATATCATTATTATTTGAATCACCATAGCTTGATAAACGGGTTTCATTTTCCGTATTACAATATTTTGAAAAAGTATCATAATCCTTAACTTCTACCGTATCCTGCAAATTATAACTATTTGGTGAATGTCTTAAAAACAAAGAATTTCTTACTATTGCCTTTCCTTGAGAGTTTTGGGCGAGATAAGATCGTGGTTTATCTAATTTTTTTAGTATTTTACCAGGTTCCCACACCTTAGTTATTGCATTTCTAATCGTCACACTATCTCCTACGTTAAACTCTTTACTACAGGAAGCGTTTTTATTATAATAATATTAATTATAATTTCTTTTTTTCATTTGTTGATTATATGCTGTATTAATTACAATTTTAGGATTTAAGTGCTTTCTAACAGTTGGTAATTTTGATCGTAACAACCTCCCCATTAATAATTGGCATGGTGCAAAATCAGTGCCAGCCACTGGTGTGACTCTATATTCCAACAAAGCGTCATACAACTCATATAAATTATTAGACTTTTTTAATATCTTTTTGGCAATACCAACAGATTTTTCAGCAAGTCCATTGGACTTAGGGTGATATGGAGATGAAAAAATCATATCTATATTCCTTTCTTGACAAAACTTAAGCATTGAAAAAGAGTTAAATGGACTATTGTCACAAACAATGAATTTTGGTAAGCCATGGACTGAAAATAACTCTACTAACTTTTAAGTAATTTGCTCTACAGACTTATTTACCAAATGTATTACATCAAACCACTTTGACTTGAATGGGTCTTGTCACAAAATACTGTTCTATATTGCTAATTTACAATGTCAAAATATTATAGGCCGTGGTATGTCAGAAAAATTAAAATTGATCAAACGAGTTCGCAACGTAAGTTTTGGAAGTCATGAACAAATTACTGATAATTTGTTTGAACAGTACAAACATGTATTTGAAGGTATAGGTTGCATTAAAGATTTTGAATGCCACCTTGTACTAAAACCGGACGTCGAACCTAGTATTGATGCGTGTAGAAGAATCCCATTTAAAATATAAGAAAAGTTTTCAGAACAACTATTAAAATTACAAGCACAAAACATTATTACTAAGGTTGATGAACCAACGTCCTGGGTAAACTCAATTGTTGTAGTGTCAAAGCCTGATGGGAGTTTACGTATATGTCTAGACCCGCGAAAACTTAATAAGGCAATATTAAGATCATATTTTGCGTTTCCTAATATTGATGAGATTAAGTCTGACTTGTCTGGCTCACACTTCTTTACGAAATTAGATGCAAGATCTGGTTTTTGGATGTTAAAACTTGATGAAGAGTCATCTAAATTATGTACATTTATAACACCATTAGGAAGGTTCAGATTTTTGCGTTTACCGTTTGGAATAAATGCTGTACCGGAAATATTTCACGGTGAAATGGTAAAAAGGTTTTCTGATATAAAAGGCGTAAAAATAATGATGGACGATTTTTTGGTTCACGGGAAAACTAAGATTGAACATGATTCGAGGTTAAAACAGGTACTCGAACGTGCTGATCAAATAGGACTTAAATTTAATCGCGAAAAATCTGTTATGTGTGTCTCTGAAGTGAAATACCTGGGACATATATTTAATAAAGATGGAGTTTCAGTCGATCCGTCAAAAGTCGAAGCTATTTGCAAAATGTCTAGTCCAACTAATATCTCGGAATTACAGCGATTCCTTGGTATGATAAATTTTTTAAGTTCATTTATTTTAAATATGTCCAAAGAAACTACTCATATGAGACAGTTGTTAAATAAAAATACAGCTTGGTTGTGGACTGATACACACGAAAATGAGTTTAATAATTTGAAAAAAACTAATTAGTTCAGCACCAGTCTTAACTTATTTTGATGAGAGTAAACAATTGATTTTATCAGTTGACAGTTCTAAGGATGCCATGGGGGCTGTTATCATGCACGATAAGAATCCTATAGCATATGCATCAGCATCTCTTACTAAAGCTCAACAATCCTACTCACAAATTGAAAAGGAATTGATGGCTATTCTATTTGGGTGTACCAAGTTTCATCAATATATCTATGGTATAATAATAATAAGGTGTTAGTTGAGACAGATCATAAGCCAATTGTTAATATTTTCAACAAATCTTTATATGATATACCACCAAGATTACAAAGAATAATGCTTAGGTTACAACCATATGATCTTCAGGTCACATATAAAGCACGTAAATATTTGTATGTCGCAGACACATTGTCTCGTGCTGCTCTACCTGAAAATGTTCTGACAGATTTAGATAAAGACATAGATATACATGTTAATTTGTTGATTGCGAATTTGTCACTTAGTCCTAAGAATGTGTGCGAAATCGAAGAAGCAACTTCTTCCTGTCATGTTATGAATAAATTAAAGTTCTATTGCGAAAATGGGTGGCCTAATTGTAATAAAAAAGTCGAGGCAGAAATAAAACCCTATTTTCCAGTCAAAGATGATATCCATTGTACCAATAATATAATGTTCATGTCTAATAGAGTTATTATACCACCAACACTTCGCAGAAAATACATAACGTTACTTCATGTTGGTCATCAAGGTATAAACTCATGTCAAAGACTTGCCAGATGTTCAATTTATTGGCCAAACATAAGCAATGATATACAAAACTACATAGGTAACTGTGAAATTTGTCTCACGTACAGGCGAAATAATTCGAATGAAAGTTTGTTACCACATGATTTTAAGTTCTTACCGTGGAATAAAGTGGCTATTGATTTCTTTAATTTCAATAGAACTACATATCTTGTTGTAGTGGACTATTTTTCAAAGTTTGTAGAAATAGCGCAGTGTTCAAAATCCACTAGTGAAATAGTCGTAACCCAACTGAAATCTATTTTTGCAAGACATGGTATTCCTGCTATATTAATTTCTGATAATGGACCGCCAATGAATTCTAAAGCTTTTCTTTGATTTTATGACAGAATGGAATATTGAACATGTCACCTCTAGTCCGTATCATAGTAGATCAAATGGTTTAGTTGAACGTACTGTAGGCATAATAAAAAATATGTTAAAGAAGTGTCAGGCAGATAATTCTGATCCTTACTTAGCGTTATTACAATACAGGAATACTGCTAAAGAGAGTCAGTATTCACCAGCAGAGTTGCTGATGTCTAGATCTTTACGTACTAAATTACCATGTATAGAAACATGCTTGAAACCCAAAATTTGCGATTATAATATATTAAATAAATATAATGACAATAGAATTAAGAAAATGGCTGAATATTTTAATAGAAATGTTAAAAACCTAAAACCGTTAACTAAGGGAAGTCATGTAATGTTTAAAAAACATCCAGATTCACCATGGGTTTCTGGTATTATTGAGAAAGTTTGTTCTGAACCGAGATCTTATATAGTTAAAAGTTCTGATGATACGTATAGGCGAAACAGACAATATATTTTAGAAAAACCTATGTTTATTGATCCTTCGCCTGAATTCAGTCCTTCTAATACAAGTAGTACAAGATTAACTTCTGTTGATCAAGGTTCAGTTGAAACTGAAGGATTGGATCCTAATAAAAAATATACTCGGTTTGGTCGAGAAATTAAGAAGCCTAGTTGTTACGAATGTTCGCTAGTACATACAAATGCATTTGCGTAGATATATAAAAATATAAGTTTTGTATGAGTATTGTCGCAAGTATTTTGTTTTTTTTTTGTTGTGTTGTGGTTAAGTAATATGTTTAATTTTTTTGTTTTCGTTCGGAGGGAGATGTTACAGTATATCCATAGTCCTGGAGACCTATTTTTGAATTACGAATGCGATTTCGATATCACCGCTGACTAAATAGTCAGCGGTGACTTTGAGGTCACGGCTTCCTAAACATCCAATTTTTGAAAGTCGATCGCAGAGCTGCCAACATAGATAAAGTACACACATAAATGTAAGAGTTCGGTTCCACGCAGAATGTAGTCTATATTATAGGTAAGTATATAAAGGTTTATATATATATGAATGTAGTCACTGCCGGTTATTGCCGGCTTAACCATTATGGTAATTAAATATATATATATATATATATATATATATATATATAATAACCATGATGCCTATAGGTACTTAACCATTATATACCTTGACCATTGCGGTTATATACATAAATTATATTATATATATATATAATATATATGTGCTACATTCATATACCTATATATATTGTACATATAGACTGAAAAATCAGACAAAACACAGATAACATTTCCACAAGTATGACTTGATTACGAGTGGGTGAGGGCACTCGTAATGAAATCACACCTGTGACTAAGGTAGTCACATAAGTGATATTCAAAAATAAGAATTATTGTAAATCGGTGATTATTAGTCACATCCGTGATTTCGAAGTCGCATTCGTAATTCAAAAATAGGTCTCCTGTTGTTGTCTATTACCGATCGTCTCTTGATATAATTGTCAGACAATCTGTTTTCATATTTAAAATGTATTTTACTATAATAAATGTTTTATAATTATTAGAGTGTCTCTATTCACACCTTAATAATTTTCAAAAGTTCTTTATTAAAATATAAACTAGGTAAGTACCTACATACCTTGTCTTCTTGGCACCAATTATAGGATCTCTTATTATTTTCCATTTTTATATAAGTTTATTAAAGATATCATTGTAAAATTCAAAGAAAACGAAATAATTTTGTTTAGTTAAATGCTTTGGTGTCAAAATCAAAAGGGCGGCAAATGTTGAATAGGTACTTAATTTATGTTCCAACAAGCAATTTTTACAACATGAAATGTATTATTATACTAGCTGTGCCCGCGACTTCGTCCGCGTGGAATAGTTATTTTGCGCACCTCAGCTGTTACCCGATCTTGACAACGCGACATATCCAAATTTGGTACCATAAAAACGGTCATTGTGACTAAACCTTAAAAGATAGACATATGCCGTCGCGGACTTTTTTTTAGATCATGTATAGAGGAATAATTCTTTCATACATATTTTTTGTGTATCTTGAACCGTTTTCGCAGCGCACGCAAAGAAAGCCTTCAAAAATGAATAATTTTCCCCGTTTTTTACACATTTACCGCTCTGTCTTTGCTCCTATTGGTCATAGCGTAATGTTATTTAGCCTATAGCCTTCCTCGATAAATGGACTATCCAACAAAAAAAGAATTATTCAAATCGCACCAGTAGTTTCGGAGATTAGCGCGTTCAAACAAACAAACAAACAAACTCTTCAGCTTTATATATTAAATAATATTAGTATAGATTTTCTAGTCTAATATATATAAATCTCATGTCACAATGTTTGTGCTCAATGAACTCCTAAACTACTTAACCGATTATAATAAAATTCGCACACCATGTGCAGTTCGATCCAACTTGAGAGATAGGATAGTTTAAATCTCAAATTGTCATCATCATCATCATCATCATCATCAATTTTAAAAATTCTTTCACCAATAGAAAGCCACATTATTGCGGAGTGTCATCATCATCATCATCATCATCATCAGCGGACGGCGCGCGATGGCTTCGGGTTTAATTCAGTTCGCTTTCGTGCTCGCTTCGGGGATTATTAATATTATGCCCAACGAAGTGGGCGCGGGTCAGCTAGTATACTATATAAGAAGAAATGTAAGTACGAATATTTTCTTCCATACTTACATTTCTTCTTATATATACTGTAAAATTAAATTTATCTTATAAAATAAATGTTTTTTATCAACTTTGTATTTTTGTTTTCACTGCAGTTATGAAGTCGGTTACAAACGAAGCTGCGTGAAATGGAACGATTATTGGTTCACTAATAAAATTGGCTAAAACTAGAGTGCTAAAGCCGTTAAAAACGAACGAATGAATGAATGATTTTCTTTAGATTAAACCCGAGTATTAGTTTTTGTAATAAGAGAGTGTGTCTGTCTGTTGGTTCAGTGTCTAGAGACAAGACATGAGAAAGGATATAGGTTACTTTTTAATTATGGATTCAAATAATATGGAATGTACTTACTTCATTTTTAAAGTGGAAGTAGGCTTTTGATATTTCAATCAATACGACATTCTAAGTATGTAAAAAAATAATAATATTGAACTGATTTTGATAAAAGTTGATATAGGGATACTTTATGAATTTTTTTCTACGGATAAAAGTATACGTATAAAATCTGACATTAAAACAGCTGTTTGGATTTTGATGTAATTTTGTATCAGAATGATTTGTCATATTTTGATTATTCGACTATCGTGTCTCACAAAACGTGCGCGTGTCCACAGCGCATCGCACGCAAGTTGACGCTTGAGTTAGGGGTGTCCAATCAAAAAATATATCGTTACCTTTTATCGATATAAAACCGGCGACTATATCTGACGTTTGTCGAGTATGCGAAAGTCTTTCATTCCGTAAACATCTAGGTAATGATTCGGTCTCTCCAGAGGTGTCATATATACTTTATCGTTATATTTGAGTGTTGCAGATGCTATCCTAAAGCTAAACCATGTCTTCAGGAACATAACTCAAGATTAATATGGCAAAATCTGATTTGGACATAATACTCGATCAAAGTTGAGAGAAACCCAAGTGTCACCCAAAAAGTGAGTCTTAAAATGAATATGAACAAAACGAAAAATATGTCTAAATTCCATTTAGAACCAAGAAAAAAGAAAAGAAAGAAAGAAAAAAGATCAAATAATTTGCTCATCTTGGCTAGGCAAATCTCGAATAATTATGCGGCATATTCTCGCCTCATCTATCGCAATGATTCAAAACGCAAATCTTTGAATCATTAGTATTTTTAGTGATAACATATGGGACCGAAACCTGGCTTACATTGGATCCTCTAAGGGCGCCGAAAGTTACCCAAAGAACAATGGACAGCTATGCTCGTAATGTTTGCGTGATTGAATCAGCAATGATAAAATTCGCAGAAGATCCAGGGTTTGGTTTGTGTAGATATCCTTGGGAGAGACTAAGCTTCAAAGTCTTTGGTTCTTTTTAATGTTAGTTAACATGATACAGAATATATCACGTTTGAGCAGGTGGTGCTAAAAAGGATTATACATATGTGTAACGTGTATAATGTCTGTATAGGTAATACATACCTTAATACATCAATATCAGTACCTGGTCCGCCATCAAAAAAAAAAAACATAAATTATGGCACAAGAATGCACCATAGGTCAATAAATTTATTCTTAAGTCTACCTGTTATGCAGGGCAAGTAAACACAACCGATCACTTGACAAACAGCTGCAAGCATTGCGACACAATTATGCGGTTATAAATTGAACCCTGATTACCTTTATCGCGTGAGTTTAACAAGATAATACAGTTTAATAATGATAAAATTATCTTTGTGTACATTTTCCAACACTAAAATGTATGCTGCATTGAAGAAATAAATATAAATGCAAAATAAATTATATTTTTTTCAAGTTAATAGCGGTAATTTTAAATAGTTGTAGATATTCCTCCGGTATATTTGCTTAAAATTTAAAGGTTGGCTTTTATTTTAAGGCTTGTCTTGTCTTGTCTTGTTCAGTACCCTTTACACACCTCTAGAATTAATACTGATATGATCAAATTTAAAATTATGTTTCCACTTTAGTTACCTACTAGTGAATTGGATCAAACCTGTTAGGCTCGTATTTTAATAAATATTTTTACAAATCATTAACTTTCATACTTCTATAGCAATGTTCAACTAGACTACATGATTCTATGTATCTCTATGTGAATCATGTTTAGCGCACACAATAACACCTCGTATGGCATATTATGAATTATTCTGTGCATGTGTCAAATATCTATATTTATAATAAATCTGTAGAAGTGTCAATTCTGTACATGAAATATATTTATTTAAAATAACTATTAGGGGGTGATTAGGGATCGATACTGATGCCAAAAATGCAATCAGTAAAATTTTTGTCTGTCTGTCTGTCTGTATGTTCCTTATAGAAACAAAAACTACTGGACGGATCTTAACGAAACTTGGAATAATTATTCTTCATACTCCTGGGCAGGTTATAGAGTACTTTCTATTACGCTACAATCAATAGGAGCAGAGTAGTGAAGGGAAATTTTGGGAAAACGGGAGAAGTAACTCTATTTTTTAGCTTCCGTCGCGTGTGTAGCCTTAATGGTTAAAGTCACATAAAAATCATATATGACGGAAATATTCTACATAAAATTGTCTAAAATCATCCCACAACAGCATATTATTGTGATAGATTATTGTATTATTGTGAATCAACAATAAAAGATAGACATATTTTATGGTTGACTCACAATAATCTATACTATTATTATAAAGCCGAAGAGTTTGTTTGTTTGTTTGTTTGAACGCGCTAATCTCTGGAACTCCTGGTTCGAATTGAAAGTTATTTTTTATTGAATAAACAAACGAGAAAAGAAGAAATAAATTTACAGATTAGAACAATTGTGTGCTTAAAGTTTTATGCATTTTTTTCATAATACTTAGGAAAGCCTGTAACGTGGGATATAAGCAGTGCTTACTAAGTATTGCCTCCTCTAGCTCTTCAAACTGCTTCAAGTCTCCTTGGCGTACACCTGATTAAGTTATCAATAAAATCTTGAGAGTTTGCGTTCCATTCTTATTGTAACGCGTTTTTAAACTCTCTCCAATTAGCGGGAAGAGGATTTCTTTTCAAAATTTGTCGTCCGAGCTTAACCCATACGTGCTCTACAGGATTTAAGTCAGGTGAGCGCGCTGGCCACTCCATAGCATTGATTTCAACGTCTCGAAGGTAGTCGACAACCACAGCCGCAGTATGGGGGCGTGCATTATCATGCATAAAAACAAATTCATCTCCTATGAAAGGCGCAAAAGGTACTACAATTTCTTCTAACATCTCAGTTACATATCTTGCCGTTGTTAGTGACACATTCTCGATGACAAGGATTTCCGTACGTGCCCTCATACAAACACCTCCCCATATCATAATAGACCCTCCACCATATGCCTCTTTTCCAATTATATTGCACTGTGTGTACCTCTCTCCTGGGCACCTCCACACTTTAATCCTTCTATCAACTGGCTTCAGGCTAAATCTGGACTTATCTGTAAATAAAACTTTACTCCGAGTTTCGTCATCCTAATTTTCGTAATTGCGAGCAAAATTAACTCTAGCCACTCGATGACATGTGGTAAGAAAGGGATCTTTGGCAGGCAAATGTGAACTTATTCTGGCTGATTTAATTCTTCTTCTTACTTATTTTGGTTTTCTGCTTATTCTAACCCCTCGAACTTCTTGCAGCCTAGTCCTTGCCTCGGAAGAAGTTAAGATCCGATTTCTAAGCACAGTGCTAACGATAAGTCGGTCATTTCTGACCGCAGTATTCCGTTTACGCCCCTGACCTGCGAGTCTCGTAAACTGTCTAAAAGATTTTCATACTCGTAAAATTTGAGCCACATTTTCGTAGGTGTGCCCAGTTTCAATTAGAGTAACGGCCCTAGCAACTTGAGTGGCGTTTAGATCCGGCATTGTTAGTTTATTTGCAGTATTCATTCACACTTAACACGAGAAAATAAGGTGGTCGTGGTAAAAATTAAAAAAAAAAAAAAATTATCTAAACTCAAAAGATGAGGCTTTTGACAGTACCTATGAAAAAACACAATATAAGCAATAACAACATAAAACAAATGAAATTCGAAATAAAAAACATTCTTTTTTTTACTTGTGGTTACTACATACGTTGTTTTTGTTTTCACAGGATTTACTTATATTTGTGGCCAGTACGTACAATAATTACAACAGGAGAAATTAAACCTTTTTTTTGTGTTCCTCTAAATTTGTCCATGATGTAGATTCGTCCAACTGGAGAGAGAATTTGTTGGTCTGTCAGAACCCGCTTAAAATGTTATTCTCTTTAAAATATCATGTGCGGGTTTGTGCAATACATTGTTGAGGACCTCCGCAATGGCTGGTAAGAGGAAGTGGCTAGTCAGGGCTTATCGCGGTAAAAGTACATTGCTGCACGTTTATCGGGGTTAACCTCGATTCGCTATTTGTAAATCAGACACCAAACGAGTCGGGGGCCAGTTGTAGGGCTTTGGTGAGTTTGAAGATGTTATACCCGGATGTAAAGATTGTGGTGTCATCCGCGAATGGGGCTAATTGAGTGCCAGGAGGCGGCCTAGTGATGTTGCTCACGTAGAGCGAGAATAACGAGAATAAGAGTACGTCAGGCCTGGGGTTGCGTAGCGGGCGCGATTATGTTCACAGGCCTGGGAGCAGGCGCGGGTTTTATTGGTAGTTTAGGGTGAAGGCCCGTCCGGGGGGCCTTGACGCCACGAAATGATTTTTGCACTATTAGGTGCGACGGAAGAGCGGCAGCGAGGATGGGTTGCCTTTAGACAGGCACGAGATTGGGTTTTGGGGTCATAGGACTACCCCAAAATTTCCATGTCCTCTGGAGAGAGGTTAAAGACCGCGAGAACCAGATCATATGGAGTACGATCGCGGGTGTTTATTCTGTGTACAGAGATGAGTGGGAGGGAGTTAAATCTTTGATCGATAGTCTCTAGACTATCGAAACCGATTTAAAAAGCCACCCCCCTCCCACCCATCCCTGTAGACAGGGACTTCTTTCGGTATTCCGCGTATAACTACGCGGAGGACGCGCTAGTTAAGTTACTACAACTGACTTTTACGAAAAAAATATATTTATTTCAACGGTGTTACAAGCAAGACTTCTAATACAATATTCAATCTTAATAAACTTACAATTACTTATATACTAAAATTTATATAAACTATGCATTTTGTGTGACCTAGATATTAAGCTTGTTCTTGTGAATTTAAAGTGCTGATGAAGCTGAGTTTGATTGGTCTGGCATCCTTAACTCCTCCCTCCCCAAGAGAGACAGTAGGCGGCTTTTGGTAAATTTCTTTTGCGGCAGCTGTTCTTCCACTTGAATATGAGGAATGTCAATAAAACTATGATAAGTATTATATATAACAGGATAGTCCACAGACTTGCTTTGTCTGTCACTACAAAGTTTTCTGCTGACTCACTTTCACAAGTTTTTGCGCTTCTCAATAAGTTTTTTACGTCGGTGAAGTCCACGTTATTAAATCCAATAGCTTGGCTTGTGTTCTGAGCTTTTGTTGGAGTTGTGGCACTTGGACTATGGTAGATTGAAGACTAACATCAGATGCATTTGTGGGTTTACTTATATAGACTTTCGCCACTTGTATGTCGCAATCTTTGCTTGCGACATACAAGTGTGGTGTAAAGAAGTATGTTCCCTTAATGCTATATTTGTGTGTTGCATCTCTGCAGTGTTCCGTGATTATTTGATTGCTTTTAGAGAAAAGCATCCATATGTTGCCGTATATTTTCTGGATTTTCAGTTCCTCAATTTGTATAATATATTGATGACATTCACTGTAGTTATTTTTTATTAACATGATTTGTTCAATGCAGGTTTCATTTTTGTAATGAGGTATGTTTTCATCGGAGCACAGGAACTTGTTATCTTCTAATTCTTCACATAGATTCGTTACCGGCATGTATTTCTATCTATTCACTAAAAGGTAAGGGTAATTGGGAATTATAGTAAGGACGTCTTGAGATTTGATGATGGGAATAGGAATGATTTTGTAATAATTACATGTCTCTGTTATTAAAGGAATGACTAACACAAAAACAAGTTTACTTCTATTCATATATGGTTTCAGTACTATACTACGTTCTATCTTTAATAAATTTTCTAAACTAACTGGATTTATAAACAGTAATTGCATGTTTTTCTACTATTTTTAATATGTTGTACAACTCGGTACTGTTTATTATAGACTGATGTAAGACTTGTAGCTTGCTAAATGCAATGGCTGTTTCAATTTCTTGAATATTTTCGTAGATGTTGCGAAAGTTAAATAGAATTTGCTGCATACCTACTATTCATTAAGTGGATTATGATGTCTTTAATAGCTTTACATTACCGCGTATAAGTGTTTCAATTTCCTTTGTTTTTAAGCTCAAATTATTTATGTTATATTTCATGTTTTCTGATACATTAACGAATTTATCGAAAGCTTTTTCTATGTATTATATTTTATGCTCAGTATTATGTTCCTTATTTTCTAAACTATCTAATTGTTTATTATATTTCAAGGCATCTTCTTCATCTAAGTTTCCTGAGATAGCTTTAATAAGGGACCCTAGTGGTGAAAATATAGCACGTTTTGCTTTATGATTTTAAGGTAATATTTGTTTTATTCTATTAGTTACAACTAAATAAAAGTTTTCTATCTGAGTAAAAACGACCCTAGTTCACTATCTAACTTATTGTTCGTAATTATTTCCCTAACGTTATAGAAATCTGCCATATTATTATTAACTTGTAAATCTACTGATTCTAAATCTAACGCCTTAAAAATAGTCCAGCAGCTACTCTTCAATGCTGCTGACCCAATCTTCATCGGAGCTTGTCCCAGATTCTGACCAAGGTTTTGAAGTTCCAGGCTGCTCATTGGAACTGCCAGGACTAGCAGAATCATGTAGAATCTGTGGAGGGCGTTTTACATTTTATATTGCCACCTTGGTTTCTCTATTATTCACTTTTACGGGAACTATGTTATGCTTTGTTTCCCCAATAACTACAGCCTTATCATATCGCGGTAAGTGTTTAGGTTTCCTTGTTCTCGTATTTTTCATAAAAATTTCGTCTCCTTTCTTTACAGGAGGTGGTGGTTCACCACCTTTCTTATCCCTAACTTTCTGCTTATCCTATTTTTTTTAGATATATATTCGTATAAAACTTTCAAACGTTTTCTATGATCTAACAGTAATTTTTGTACTAGATTTTTTTCCCTATCTATATCAAAAACTTTATTACCTGCGTCTGTTTGTCCTAGAATTATTTCAAATGGTGTAAAATTTGTAGCAGAATGTATAGTATTATTATACGCCATTATAGCATAAGTCATAACTAAAGTGGCATCTTGCTATCGTATTTAGCAAGACGATAAATTTCGTTAATAGTGGAATGGAACCTTTCAACTATTGCCATAGTGTTAGGATTATTTGGTGTTCCCATGTGCATTTCAATTTTGTATAATCCTAATAATTCTTTTATTAAGTCATTATTAAACTCCGTGCCTGAATCACTATAATTTTTTTTTGGTAAGCCTTGGTAACTAAAATACTTGATCAATGCTTTTACCACTTCGGGGGTGCTCCTGTTTGGAATAGAAATAGCTTGACCTAACATGCTGAACGCATCTATGATCGTAAGATAATACTTTCCATCGATAAAAAGCAGATCAATGAAAGTTTCTTGAAATGGTGAAGTTTGATTTTGAGTTAATTGAATTTGAGGCTTAAAAGGTTTCCTATCGTACTTCATTCTACGACATTGTTCACAGGAGTTTATGATTGCTGTTATGGTTTCCATCATATTAGGCCAAAAATAATTTCTTTTGATTTTACTTAAGGTTTCTCTGATGCCACGGTGGCAGGTTTTTCCTATGTCATATTTTAGTGTTACTTCTTTTTGGTCGGATTCCGTTCCTGTTAAATTTACTGAGCGTTCCGTACACTCAATCAATTTGACTGAGTTTTTTTAAATAGCTTAATAATGACATTTGAAAAAAAAATTAACAAGAACAACGCGAAATTATCGGGGCTTCCATGTTCTTCACTTCTACATATCGTCCATGTTCATCAAGCCGAAGCTATGGTGACCAGGACGCCCACATGGCGGCTAGGAGTTCACTCGTTTGCATATCGCAATCTAATTCATCATTAACACTATTACTGCATTGGCAAGGCAAGTCGGGACTTCGACTTCGCGCGAGCACAAGTTGTCACGTGCGCGGTAACACTGGTAGCACTATGATGACGACACAGAGAACACAACTGTACTGACGAGAGCATGTAGGTGGGGAGCGCAGATAGAGCACGTCCACACATTACGGCTGACAGCGAGCAAGAGTCGAAAAAGAGTGAAGACGCCTCCCCTCGAATCGATTTTTTTTTCTAGTTTAAAAGGCTTTGCTACCTGGTTTTACATACTTAATGGTTATTTTTCTTATAAGAAAGTGTTTTTTTTTGCATACAAATACGCATTACTTTTTAACATTTAGGTAAAAATGAACGCTAGTGCTTCGGTCTAGCTATAATACATATTATAGTCATGTCATAATAGATGTATATAGTCCCTAGGTGGGTAAGTCGGTTTTATTATGTAGATTTATATTTATAAAAAAACACATTAAGCCATTCAATACGCAGTGTCAATTTGAAAGAAAGACTTCAATCTAGGTTTACAAGAAATCAAACTTGGACCACAATAATGGAACAAATATACATGAGTTACAGAGATGACAAACAGTGCCCTTGCCTTCGTTGTCGTTTCTCTTTACATTCTATAATTGCACCTAATGCTTCCGAGCCTTTATAAGCAGCTTGCATTTCTTGGTATGACTATAACTGACTTCTTTTGTGCACAATGCACACAATTGATTTCATATTATCCTTTTTTCTTTCGAAGAAGCTCTCCTTATTAACCCTGTTCGTTTGTTGGGATGCGGGTATTTTTAATTTCCAATTTTTTAAATATGAATATTGACAGCTTAGTGGTTTTTGCTGGCTTCTCTCTTAACACTGGAAGCCGAAATTTATTTATAAGCAACACGTTGCCCTTTATACGAGTATTTTTACTACGAAAGGTAGCCGACGTATAACATGTAGCCAAGGTGTTTTTAAAATTTTGTTATTGTACATGTGTGGGTAAATGTTGTGATGAAAATTAAATTTATTCTTATCAGAAACTGCTTTAATCGATATTGCAATTCACAAATATATTTACACACATTTTTTTTACTACAATTAGGCAGAACCGAACTTATCAAAAACTAGGTGATGGAAATCAATACTAATCAATAAGCATCCGCTGTCGCGTATTAAGTCGTACTATTTTTGATGAATAAATCTACTATTACCGCGCTGCGCGCAGGCAAGCCGGTAGTTATACGATAGATGCGCTTGCACAATAATTACACAAGAATGCGGCCGCGCAATAATAAAATAATCGCGATTATTTTATAGAATATGCATATAAAGCAAATATGAACAAATAAACTTATGTTCTAATTATATTATTAATTTAGTTACTAGGTAGGTTTATTGTAGATAGTTAAGTTCAGTTTTATATGTATGTAAAATAAATATAGCTAAGTTATAAACAATGATAATATTTATAATCTAAATTAAAAATAAATGTATTAATATCGCTACACTACTCCCCCGCTGAGACCGTAGCTTGCTATGGTCGATAGTATGAAGGAAATCTCACCCTTCGTCCATATCAGTTACTCTCACTTGTTCGCCAGTTGGTGAGTTATCTTTTGTGGAGTGACTGGTAATCGTATCTGGTCTGCTGATGAATGTGGCCTTCAAGCGATCTATAGATACGGTTACCTCACGGCCTTGAATAGCCAGCTTATACGTCTTATCTCCACGCTTCAAAACTTAATAGGGTCCGGTATAGGGTGGCTCTAACGATCGTCTGACAACATCTTGGCGCAGGTAAACGTACTCAGCGGTCTTCAAATCTTTAGGTACATAAAATGTCTTACTAGAGTGATGACAAGCTGGTGATGGAGTCAACTTTGCCATATGCATCCGCAATCGTGATGTGTAGTTGGTTGCATCTAGTGCGATAGCAGATGGGACAAAAAATTCTCCTGGCAGACGTAGTGGCTCACCATAAACCAGCTCTGCTGTCGACGCATTGATGTCGTCTTTCCATGCGCTGCGGATACCCAAAAGTACTAGAGGTAAGATTTCTACCCAAGTGGAATTTTGGTGACACATGATAGCGGCTTTCAACTGTCTATGTAATCGTTCTACCATTCCATTACTGGCAGGATGATAGGCTGTTGTAGGGCGATGCGCAGTACCTAGAATAGCTGTAAGTGTATGAAATAGCTCACTCTCAAATTGCCGTCCTCTGTCAGTAGTCACTTTGTGTGGACATCCGAATCGTGATACCCAGCCGGAAATGAAGCTACGAGCACAGGTTTCAGCGGTGATGTCTGACAGCGGGATCGCCTCTGGCCATCTAGTGAAGCGGTCTATCACAGTCAGGCAGTATTTGTAACCACACGAAATAGGTAAAGGACCTACAATGTCCATGTGAACATGAGAGAATCTTTCAGAAGGAGAAGGAAATGGAAAGGTTGGAGATTTTGTATGTCTGTGAACTTTTGTTCTCTGGCAATCAGCGCATTCTTTAGCCCAATTTCGGCAATGTTTTTTGATTCCAGGCCACACATATATCACTCTGTCACCAGCTTAACAGTCGCTTTTACACCTGGATGACTCAAGTTATGGAGTAAATCAAATGCAACTTTTCTGAATGCAGGTGTGACAAATGGTCGAGGATGAATTGTGGATGTGTCACAGTAAAGTTCTATATTGTCATCTGTTCTAACTTTTTTCAATTTTAAACTGGTACCATGGCTTAGGAGTTCTTGCAATTCAGGACCAGAATCTTGAGCGTTTGCAAGAGCTTTATAGTCAAAAGGTACAACTACTGATTCTAGTCTTGAAAAAGCATCTGCGACAATATTCTCTTTTCCAGAAATAAATCGAATATCTGTAGTAAATTGTCCAATATAATATAAATAGCGAAAGATTCGAGGTTTTTTTTTTTATTGTTAAAGTTGACAAAACAAGCAGGCTGCCCACCTGATGGTAAGTGGTAACAGTCGCCTATAGTACATGTGGTTCCCACGAGATTCGCAGCAAATCTGCAAAGCTCATAAGAACCACAATGTACGTTGCCAACTTGTGACATAAGATGTAAAGTCACAGTACCCAGTAATTTCACTGAATATCTTACCCTTCACGCCGGAACACAGCAAAGCGAACCCTGCTGTTTGGCGGCGGAAATAGGTAAGACGGAGGTACCCATGCAGACGACCCTGGTACAGAGTCTACCTCCTAGAAAACACAACAAGGTGAACAATTTTCTCTGTTTCGTAGAAAAGCAAACGTTATTGGCTTGTGATCAGTGTACACAACAAATGGTCTTGCTTCTACCATATGACGGAAGTGTTTAATGGCTTCGTATATTGCTAGAAGCTCCCGATCATATGGACTGTACTTCTTCTGAGCTGTACTTAGACGTCGGGAAAAGAATGCCAATGGTTTCCAGTTGCCTTCACATCTTTGTTGAAGTGCTGCACCTATAGCACTGTCTGAGGCATCTGTAAAAATTGCCATCTCTTTGTCTGGATCAGGATGTGCTAACATAACTGCTTCAGATAGACTGACCTTGCAATTGTTAAATGCTGCAAGCATTTGCTCTGTTAGGATGATGTTCTGTGTACTTTTCGTCTTAGGACCGGACAACAAAATATTCAAAGGGTCTTGAATCTTAGCTGCTCCAGGTATAAATCGACGATAGAAGTTGTACATACCAAGAAATCGGCGAAGTTCTTTAACAGTTCTCGGTACGGGAAAATCTTCCAAAGCTTTAACTTTATCAGGAAGTGGTTGGATTCCTTCAGCAGATACGCTATGGCCAAGGAATGTGATAGTTTTCTGTCCAAACTCACATTTAGCGGTATTAATAAGAATACCGTATTCTGTCAAACGTTGGTACAGCAAACGGAGATGCTCAAGGTGCTGATCTTCCCGTTCCGAAAATATTAAAATGTCATCAATAAAACCGTAGCAAAAAGGCAAGTCTCTGAGTACTTCATCGATAAATCGTTGAAAATTACGGAAATTCGAATAGTCCGAACGGTGTTGTGATGGCAGTCTTCATAATATCATCAGGATTCACCGGCATCTGATTGTATGCTTTAACCAGGTCTATCTTGGAGAAGATGTTGCTACCAGAAAGAAGATGCGTAAAATCTTGGATGTGACGTATTGGGTACTTATCTGGTATAGTACGGGCGTTCAATGCTCGGTAATCTCCACATGGCCTCCATCCATTGTCTTTTTAGGCACCATATGAAGCGGTGATGCCCAGGGACTTTCTGAACGTCGAGCAGTTCCATTAGCCAGCATATCATCAAATTCTTTGTGAGCAAGTTTCAGTTTGTCAGGTGGCAGTCTTCGTGGTCGACATGATACTGGTGGACCAGGCGTAGTGCGAATATGATGCACAGTATTATGCTTGATCTCACGATGTCTTCCTGCAGGACGTGTAATATCAGGAAATTCACGAAGAAGTTGATGGTATGTTGAATCACCAGCAACGGCTTTAATAGAAAATAATTTATTTTCTGTGTCCTTGGCGGAGATTGCGGCAATAGTTAGCGACGTCTCACCGTCTATCAGGCGATGATATTTCATATCCACAAGTATGTGATAAAATCTTAAAAAATCAGCGCCTATGATGGGGTAGACACGTCAGCAACGACAAATCAAGCCAATATTTAGCTCCAGGTGTGTCCAGCCATATGTTGGAATTTCTGTACCATTAGCTGCAAAAAGTAAATAGTCAGTCTTAGGTCGTCGTTGATTTAAGGCAGATCTAGGGAAAACACACAAGTCACTTCCGGTGTCAACTAAAAATTGTGTCTTGGTATTGCGATCAGTGACAAACAGGCGACCATTGTTTTGTGGGCAATCGTAAGTCGCCATTACCGACCGCCCTGGTCGTTTTCCGACCAATCACATGGCTTAATGCATTTCTTTGCCTTTGATCCAAATTTTGAATGATACCAACAGGTTGGATATTTTTCGTAATTGATCTTCGATCTACTATTACTGCGTGGTCGACGGTTACCTTTATTGTGGTCATTAAATTTTGATTGTGATCTTCCATTGCGCATAGTAAGGACATGGACCTGCTTAGTAGTAAGCTCCATAATGCATTTTTCCATACGACCGAATCTATCTCGGGACTTATCTCGGGCTGTAGACGCTACGTGTGACGAAGTTGTAGGCACAATATCGTGTATTCGATCTGCTAAATCAGCTAATTTGTCGAGCGTAGAATCGCCTTGCGATGCTATTACTTGCTGCATATTATTAGGCAATCTACTCATCCATATTGTACGAATAAAATCTGCAGGTAAATCGAGACCAGCCAAATGCTGCAAATTGCGCAAAAACTGCGAAGGTTTTCTATAACTCTTCTATAATCTCTAACTCTTCGTGGTCTAAAAGTTGTTTCACTTTGCGCTCCTTAGACGCAGACAATCTTTTTATTAATTCTGATTTTAATTTTTCGTACATGTTTTCGTGAGGCGGGGATGCGATTATATCTTTCACATCGCAAGCATATTGATGATCGAGCATACCAATTATATAATAAAATTTAGTGATATCGGTAGTTATATTTGCAATCACGAACTGACCTTCCATCATAGCAAACCACATCGCCGGTTCATCCTTGTAAAACGGGATAGATCGTATTCCCACACGGCACACATCACTGCTATCCGAACCACCGGGTCTGATATCGGTTCCACGAACTTGTTTAGCCATCTCGAAAATGTTCGGTCACTAATAATGTGAGCACGTCGTCACGTCGTAGTCTTCGAGTAATCACGTAGTAGTTTTCGAGTAATCACGTCGGAATTCAATCACGTCGGAGTTCAATCACTCCGGAGTTCAATCACGTCGGAATTCAATCACGTCGGAGTTCAATCACGCCGGAGTTCAATCACGTCGGAATTCAATCACGTCGGAGTTCAATCACGCGGTCATCAATAATGTGGGTAAATGTTGTGATGAAAATTAAATTTCTTCTTATCAGAAACTGCTTAAATCGATATTGCAATTCACAAATATATTTACACACATTTTTTTTACTACAATTAGGCAGAACCGAACTTATCAAAAACTAGGTGATGGAAATCAATACTAATCAATAAGCATCCGCTGTCGCGTATTAAGTCGTACTATTTTTGATGAATAAATCTACTATTACCGCGCTGCGCGCAGGTAAGCCGGTAGTTATACGATAGATGCGCTTGCACAATAATTACACAAGAATGCGGCCGCGCGCATTCGCGATTATTTTATAGAATATGCATATAAAGCAAATATGAACAAATAAACTTATGTTCTAATTATATTATTAATTTAGTTACTAGGTAGGTTTATTGTAGATAGTTAAGTTCAGTTTTATATGTATGTAAAATAAATATAGCTAAGTTATAAACAATGATAATATTTATAATCTAAATTAAAAATAAATGTATTAATATCAAGAGATTTATTATTGCGTGAGATATATCACATTTAGTTATATATAGTTAGTATAGTAAGATTGGCAAATTTATCTCACTGTTGTGTGTTATATGATTCGAGAACATATCCTGGAATTACAACGAGGTGGCGAATCATACGGAATACGCGTCCGAGCGGCAAATCCCACGTTTGCCACCAGTATTGGGTTACCACCTGACGGACTGCACCGTGAGGGCGTGTTGCTAGACGTAGCCTGCGAGTATATGCCTACGCTTCTTCGGCAGGTACTCACCACATACATACACGTAGTAACTGCTAATACCGTTGCTAACGAACTTGTATCGTAGGTGACAGCTAGCCGGGCCTTCAATTACCGCTACTCCTGGCTTCTATTATGCAATACCAGTTTCGATCCAGTTGCGGTGGACCATCTTTTGGCTCACGCGGATATATTGCCAGACGCTGATGTGGTCTGGGCAGCCACAGACCTATTACTAGATGTTTACCGGGTGAAGGCAGGCGAACCCCTTCTTTTCACTCCGTTGCCACTGAACATCGGTAGCACGAGGCGGGAGCTCTCGATATTATGGGACACCTTACCACCCGCCCCAACCAGAAGAAAAAATTTAAATAACGTTTACCTCAAAGCTGGCACTACGGTAAGTGGTCTTAACCATATATTTATATATCAATAATAATTTTAAAAAAGATTTCATATTAATTTTACACAATAGATCACTCAACCGCAACACTTTAAAGGGTGGACAGATCTTAGCTTGCGTCACGTTGACACTTTTCCAAAGCTTACATATCCTCTGATGATGTTGTGTGGAGAAGATTTGAAGTTCCGGTAAGTAGAGTAAAGATATGAATAATATTATGACATGCATAGACAACTAGAAATAGATTATGTATGTATCAAACATAACAGGTACAACATGAAGCAGGTGGATCTGTATGGTTACAAAATATTGCCAAACGGTTCCTTCAGTGGACTGGCGGGGTTACTGCAGCGCGGCGACGTGGAGGTAGGCGTGGCCTCCATGTTCATGCGTGTGGAACGCTTGGAGATCATGCACTTTAGTGCAGAAACTTTGGAGCTCAGGTCTACAGAACTATACAATTATAAACATCTTTCCTATATATTGATTAATGATAATAATGTGTGTATGTGTGGTATATTGTACATCAGGGGAGCATTCCTGTTCCGTCAGCCATCGCAGTCTGCAGTGAGCAACGTATTCGTGCTACCATTCAGCAGCGGTGTATGGGTGGCGAGTCTAAGCGTGTTTGCAGCTGCTACCATACTTCTTGCGGTACTTGCTCCGCGGCTGGAACGAGTTGATGACCAGTTGGCACAGCTCACTGCGCGCGAAGCCGTTACCTTCACTGTGGGCACTATTTGTCAGCAAGGTGCATGGCCTGATTCCCAACATTCGATTGCGTTAGTCCTTAATTGACTTAACGTAATGTTTTGTGGGCAGGGTCATACTTGAACCCGAAAGTGCTGTCAGCGCGGCTGGTGATGTTCGTTACGTTGCTGGCATCTGTGTTTACGTTCACTTCCTATTCGGCCAAGATCGTGGCCATCCTTCAAACGTCCAGCAATGCCATCCAGACTATCGATGATCTAATTCGTTCACCTATGGCTCTTGGAGTACAGGAGACCACCTACAAACGGATTTATTTCGCTGTAAGTGCTTATTTTCATGTTAATTTTAGATTATTTGTCTTTTTTTTAATTACTTATTCACGGATTTGTTTTATTATAAATAAATATATAAATAAATAAATATTTATTACACTTACACCAATTAGCCTAGCCCAAACTAAGCTCTGTAAGGCTTGTGCTATGGGATCTAGGGTAACGGATAGACATACATATATTATACATATATAAATAATTTTTATTGAAATATAATATATCAACAACCATGACTAAGGTACAAATGCTCGCATTCATCACACAAACATCTGCCCCCACCGGGATTCGAACCCGGGACCTCAGAGATGGCGACACCTTGAAACTAGTGTATTATCCACTCGACTATGGAGGTCGTCTTACTTATTAAGTAGTATAAACTTAATAACTCAGTAACTACTTTTTACCAACCGTTAAAAATAAATTGAGGTACGCACTAGACACTATATCTACTTAAAAGGCAACATTATTTACTTTAAATATAAAATAATTGATTTGATTCTGGAAACATAGCAACTCGCGATTTAATCTTAAAAATCTTGAAACTAACTAAGTTATGCTAGTAAATTTATTTCTAATAAAATTAGCTCTATCGCAATATATCACATAAATGATTCTTGTCATTGTAATAAGATTTATTGTTTTTTTTTTTTATATCTAATAGGCTATTATATTTTTTAAACATTTGTGACTTGTATAGAGACGTTGATAGTTGCCTTTGTAATCTATCAGTTGTAGTTGTTTCGAAATCTATTTTTGAGTCAAAATCAAATATATAGTATAAATGTTGCCTAAGTGATGGAAGAATAAAAGAGTGAAATGTCTTTTATGGAATTCGAAAATGGAACTCTTTGAAAACATTTTAACTCTTTAACTTGCGAGACTGTCATTTGTTTTTCATTGTGAGTCATACTTTCGTAAATTGTGTGTCGCTATCAAAAAATCAATTCAACTCGTGTACATTTTCGTTTAGTATTTTTTTATGTCTTTTGTTGTGGCTTAAATCAACAAGAGAGTTGTCAGAGACTTGCATTTGGTGATGTCAAAATAGTCTATATCGAGCCCTAGGGCTCTGTTAGCCACGCGCTCTTGTAGGTGTTTAGGAAATATTTTTTGTTTTGTAAGGTGGTCGATTAACGCTCGAAGGTTCTCGGCGTAGGTACGTGCAGCCAGTGTACTGCGAGCCGTAACGAATGTGACACCGTACCACCATTTCTTAAAAAATTGTATCGATTTCGGCTAATATTAAATTGTTTTTATATTACACATACAGAATACTGTATTTTAGGATCAGTTGTGTCGGCAATTAAACGTGCGAGTGAACAAAACATCGATATTTGCTTTGAACCCCGTACAGGCTCGATATTTGGGAATCACTGGACTACAGTCGGGTCAATTTAATAGGCCACATTTGACATTTCATTAAAATTCCTCAACTAACCTTGTAATGGCGCACATAAAATATTCAACATTTTTTTAGTTTTGAAATGGACAAATGACCGTTGTTACAATGTTGCGTTCAGTGAAGTCTGAACGTTAGTGATATTCCTCAAAAAATCGAATGCATGCAATCATTACTTGTGAAGGGATTTTTCACCATGAATGAATAATCAAATTTTTATTAAAATAAAACATGTTATTCTTTTGTTTTATAATAAAAATCAATAATAACTTCATAAACAGAGAAATAATTGATGTTAAAAAATGTTAAGGCAATTAAACTCGTAAAATATATTATTACAGTACCTATAAAAAAGAGCGTATTCCCATTTAAAAGGCCGGCAACACGTCTGTTGTTGCGGGCAGCGATAATTACTTACCATCAAGTGATCCATTTGCTCGTTTGCCCCCCTATCTCATAAAAAAAGTTATTTTCCATAATAACAGTATTCGATTCACATATGTTTAAAGTAAATATCGATTATTTCACCATAATCGGAGTGTTTAAGCAGGTCACCTCACTATGAACAAATGTCAAATGTGGCCTATTAAATTGACCCGACTGTAGAATATTGATTCCGTACTACAACTTATTAAAACGGATAAAATTGTTTTTTTTGCTAATAATTGTTCAGAATTGATTATCAATAAGGAAATGTACACTACTCAGTTCATAGATACTATTTCTAGATTATAAATAAGACTTAATATCAAACTTATAATTCCCTAGTTTCAAAGATTACACATTTATGCTGCACATTCAACTAAAGCTCTCTCAAGAAATAATGTTTTCTCATTTTTGCAACAGTTTCTTTAACATTCCACTCCTTTTGGTGGTATTTGTGGTAAAGTTATTTTTGGATCTAGGAGTGATTCTAGCATTAAGCCCATCACGATTAATTATTTTTCGTTATTGCCAAATTTTTCTCTACTAAGTGTGATGTTAAGATGTATGATATTGAAATTACTCTCTCTTTGTGATCCTTGTTCATGTTATTCCTAACTTATTAAATCAGTCTATTTCGACCTCTTATTGGCCATTCACCTGGAAAGAAGCACATGTTACTTCCGACAAAAAAACCAATTCTTACACTTTCTCTCAAAATCGGTAGTCAGGAGTTTTGGACGATGGAATTCTATCCAGTGATTGGTATTCCGCTGTAGTATGTGTTCTGCAATAGGCGATTTATTTGTCTGTCGGTTCTTCACAGTCGCGATATGTTCTTTTAGCCTCTCCGCTATGGTCCGCTTTGTTTGGCCTATGTACGAACAACCGCAACTACAGTCAATTTTATACACGCCTGGATGTTGCAAGGGTAAAATATCTTTAGGGGTACCCACCATTTCTTGGAGTTTGGCCCCTGGTGTGAACACGGTCTGGATGCAGTATTTGCGAAAAGCTGTTCCTATCTTGTCTGTCACACCTCTGACGTAGGGCAGGTAAGCGGGTTGCCTGCTTACGTCTGGGTATCTGTCCCTTTAGATGTTTTGTTCCCTCGCCGGCTCACCTGGTATCCATTTTTATGTAGAACCTCCTGAACATGGTCCAGCTCCTGGTCCAGATGTTCAGGGTCACAGAGGTCATGCGCCCAATAAAGGTAAAATGCATGTTTCGCGTTTATTCCCGGAATAATACTATTATCAACATGCAACGCGATAGTTTAAAAAGTTCACATTTATTTTGTTAGTACATATGATTAGAGGGTTAGCTTTTATTTTTATTGTTAAATAACAATTATGTTATGTCATAATCTGTGTATATATATTTCATTACATATATTAATATATAATATATCACATTTAAAATCTTAAAGTACTATCTGAGTAATCTTTCTACTATTACGTACCGTTTTATCAACGTTTTTTTTTAATTATTGTGTTATGTTAATGTTTTATGTACAATAAAGTGTTATTCATTAATTAATTATAATCCAGGATAAACGGGTCATCTAACACCAAAAGAAGTTTACAGATCAGGGCAGAAGTTTCTGAGATTCTTGGTGGTTTGTTTTGGAATCGTAGCTATAAATCCATATTTTATCATTTATTATTTTTATTTTCGAATTCCATAATCCTTTTTATAAGTGGCTAATTCCTGAAACTTATCTAATGATGAAAGAATTACACTGAAATACAATAGCAAGTTTTATAAATTATAAACCCATTAGAAGAAAATATTTTGTTAATAGTTAGGAATAGAAAATGAGTACTGGACAGGAGTCCTTTTGAAGGACCTTTTGATTGTGAGGCCGATTTCTTTTTCAAATAGACAGTTTGGTTCATAACTTTATAGATAATATATTTCCCCGTGCAGGAGAGCAACGATCCAGCTACACAGCGCCTATACCGCACCAAGGTTCTGCCACAAGGAGACAATGCGTACTACAAATTGGCGGACGGTATAGATCGTCTCCGCACTGGACTCTTTGCTTTTCAGGTTAATAACTTATTTTGTCAAATAAATTATGTCAGGGCTGGTAAAGTAGCTGAAGATAGATTGAGCAGCTCTTTCATTTTTGAATATTTTAATATATTAGTAATTATAATCTAAAAAAATCATAATATTATCATCAAATATTTTTTTTTACCTTGATCTAAAAGAGTACGTCTCATCTAAATAGTAATATATAATATAACTAGCTGGCCCAACAGACGTTGTCCTGTCAAATGTCTCAAATGTCAAATGTCTCAAATGTCACGTTGTCTCACGTTGTCTCAAATGTTTTTAAATAAATAATTTAGCTGAAAAACAATATCTATATGACCGTATTGTGAATCTAAACCATTCTCAAGCCCCCTGGAATACACACAAAAAATTTCATCAAAATTGGTCCAGTCGTTTAGGAGGAGTTCAGTCACATACACACGCACACAAGAAATATATATATTAAGATATATATCACAATAGTAAAATATAAATATAACATAAATATTTGTTTATACATATAAACATATGAAAAATAAATTAATTTAAAATTTATTAAATTAAATCGGTGCAATATTTTTTATGTTTTGTTAGTTACAAACATTAAAAACACAATCTGCTATAATATTATATTATGTTTGTTATTATCCATTCATCTTTTCTTGTGTGTTCTCAAGAAAAGATGAGTGATAATAATTTTTGTTGGGAAGTTGAAATATCATAGGAATGAAATGACTATTATAGAATATCAATACAAAAATAGTGCGGATCACTATGTTACTCGTATTATGTTCCGAATTTAAATCCGATAAAATACATCTTGCTTAATCACCAATTCCTACATTTAGGCGAGTTTTTATAGATGCATTTCTTCTTTTATTAAGCCTTTTTTCATCTCATCATAATGATGTTTATATAATACTAGCGGCCCGTCCCAGCTTCGCACGGGTAGAAAATAGGTACAGATATTTAAGTTATAAGCATGATAATTAAAACGACCATGAATCAGTAAATTAGAAAAAAAATGTATGCTTAAAGGCTCCTAGCCGTCCCTAGCTAGCCTCCGGCAGCCGCCGGCATGTATTTTTATTTTAATTTCATGATATCTTTTTAAAGGAATGTCCGATTTCAATAATTCAAACAGTAATCATCAGGTATTGAGACAGTCTTGAATCTTACAACTCAATTTTAAGGGACTTAACACAATCGCGTGTTGAAATTTTGTATACACGTTTAGTTTGGATGACAATGCATGATTAACTGTGTGACGTCATTCTAAATCCAACATAGCGACGTAGGTACTTAAGATGGCGGACCAATTATTTTTAATGCACTTCTCAAATATGGGTATCAAATAAAAGGGCTTGCCAAGAATAATTAGAAAAATAATGTGACGTCACTATTAATATTGTTACCTTGCAATAATTATGCGTTGAATGAGATGAACAGACTTAGGAACTTATCAGGTGAAAACGAAAAAGTATAAAATAAAATTAAGGTAAAAGAAATTCTTTAAAAACAACCTATTTAAATGCACTAAAAATAAAAAATAATAGTTTACACAAAAACCTGAGATTTTTGTGTTATAATATATTTATCGTGTAATAAAACTGATTTTGTAAATTTCCTAGAAAGTGGCCTTTGAAAGTTACACTGTGTTAGGTTGACTGGGCAGACTCACTCTTTACTTTACTTTCGTAAATATATGACTGTAAGTCCAGGAACGTTGTCACGTAGCGGAAGGCTACTATTATGGAAAGTTGGTTCGAGCTACTAAAGACAAAACAACTATATATAAATTAGGTTAATAATAGGGTATTACACGCATTTTTGAAATGTATCTTAAATAAATTCTACAGTCCTAATATATCACAAAATGTTTTTAAATATTTTTTTTTCTCGCGTTATGTACGAATATAAATTAATTATTTTATCATAATTTCAAACTTCGCGCGTATTTCGCGAAAACGCGGCAAACAGCGGACGCCATGATTGTTGTGGAGTCATGACGTCATTACGTGAGTAAATTAAAAAACATAACCCTCTTCCATGATGTTGAATTAAAATTATTCTATTAGAATATGAAATGAAATTGAGCGGGCGGGATGCGAGAAATTGTAGCAAGTAGTTAAGGTAGTTATTTACCTATACGTTTAAAGGTTAGATACATACCAAGTTGACATTGACAGCTGACACTTTTGTTTACTAACGTAATGACGTCATTAGCATGGCGGCGAAAGTTTCTTAGTGTTCAAAGACAGATAAAAAAACCTAAAAACGTTAAACTGCAATAATAAAAAATTCAGGCACTGTATGAAGTGAAACTAACATTTCCCGATTTCTTTTCCTCTAAACAATCATTGTAATACACTTTTAAATTTTTTCCCATCTAGACTATAATACCCTATTATAATCAACTATAAAACTGAAAAAAACATTATGTATTACATTGACAAGTAAGAATTCTTAAAAAGTCACAGTCTTATCATAAACAATTATATGAAACTCATTAAGTAGTAAAAGTATAGAACCTCTACATCCTCCCCACCTTGCATCTTCAGGAAGAACAAGATACAACCATTAAAAAAAAATGAAAACACCTTTATGTAACAATAAAAACAAAACAGCATTATCAAACAAAATTAACAAACCTAGAGATTAAGCCTAGCCGGTACCTTCACCGGACGACCAGTACGAGTGGTGTAATTATTATGGCCTTCAGAATCAGAGTTGGGATTGGTGTTTATTGTTTTATCCGCTTCTATAACCACTGGGTCCTCAAAAGAGACCTCAAGTCGATACAACCGCTGAAAAGGCCTATCTCGTTCCCCAGCAGCAGTTTTAATTCGAGCAACTCTGCACTGTCCATCAACACCTGGAAAAACTTCGACAACAACTCCTAAGGGCCAATTGACTCGTTTCGAGTCATCCGAGCCAATCAACACAATATCGCCCTTCTTTACACCTCCATTAGACACATTTCTTGTATGTTCAATCAACAACGACAGATACTCGTCGCGAAAACGTTGTCTTAACTGCGAACTGAGACTATTTACGTATTTCCAACGTGATGTCAGAATATTTCCATCTACGTTGTTTATGTTACTGATGTCATTGTCAGAAGCAGTCATATTTAGAAACATCTGTGGGGTAATTGGTCTTAAATTTTCTGTACTATCAGCTATATATGTTAGAGGTCTTGAGTTGACTATGGCCTCGACTTCACATAAAACAGTATATAGTTCAATCTCTTGTAATGCTGCCTTACCGAGTATTCTCCTCAGTATTTGCTTTATAGTTCTCACCATGCGCTCCCAGAATCCTCCCCACCATGGCGCTGATGGTGGAATGAAGCGCCATTCTATCTTCTGGGTTGATACCTTTTGCGATATCTCCTGCCAATTTGCACTATTAAGGAGGTTACTAGCACCACGAAGGTTAGTACCGTTATCACTATAAATAACTCTTACTCTACCTCTCCTAGCTAAAAACCTTCGCAATGCCAACATGAAACTCTCAGTTGATAGTGACGTCGTGTGTTCCAAATGGACAGCGCGGTAAGTGGCGCATGTGAACAATATTATCCACGCTTTTTGATTTGATCTTAACAGTAATGGACCTGCTAAATCAATGCCCGTTGTTTCAAAAACAGAACCACAATTCACCCGATCCCATGGTAACGGGGCCGGTGGAACTGCGCAGGCCTTAGCACTATATCTTCTACACACAACACAACTTCTAACTATTCTCTTGGCGAGCTTACGTATACCTGTTATCCAGAAAGATTCACGAAGACTACTTATTAAAGTCTGTGACCCAGCATGTAATAGTTCAACATGTCTTTGAGTGACAAGTCTCTCAATGATAATATTCCCATTTAATAACAAAATTGGAGACTTAAAGTTCATTGGATTGTCACTCATAGTAAGACGGGTTACAACATGATAAAGACCGTCGTCATCCTTATATGTTTTCATCTTTGTCTGAATGCCAATGTTGTCTTCTGACTGGATGATGCGTAACAATGTTTTCTCCGCCATAATAAAAACTCTTTTGCTTCTAAATCAGTACTATATATTAATGTGCTTTTACGAGATTTATTTATAAATCTAAGACACCATCCAATCAGCCTTACCAGAAGATTTACTTAGAGCGTGGCACAGATCCCATATTCATACTGAGAAGTCTGCCACTCCTTTAACCAAATTGTTAGAATTTGTAAGACACGAAGTAGAATCTGATGAGAGGATCCGATTGGCACGTGCAGGATTTTCTAATAGCTTTAACCCAACAATTCCCTCAACATCGTGTTTCGCTACATTAGATAACAAGCAAGAAAAGCATAATAAATCAATGACAGTTCATGTCCAAACCAAAGCCTCCCCACCATGGCGCTGATGGTGGAATGAAGCGCCATTCTATCTTCTGGGTTGATACCTTTTGCGATATCTCCTGCCAATTTGCACTATTAAGGAGGTTACTAGCACCACGATGGTTAGTACCGTTGTCGCTCTTTGACATTACACAATCATAAAGTTAGTGTTACAATCAATATATATAGACATTAAACAATGACAAATTATAATCATTTAAAATTCCTAACTTATTAAGACGAAACGTTGCGAAATTTAAATGTTTCAGTGCTGTTCCATAGTTTGGCTGTAACGTTTTGACGTTTTATTCCATGGTAATCTAACCTCGTTTCTATTTTCTGCATTAATGCACACTGTTTCTTCAAAATACTTCATAACTTCGGCCTCAAGTGTCCTCTGACGTTTCACCTCTACTTCGTCTTTAAGCTCCTTGGCTGTACACGTATGCTTTGAATTCGAATCAGTGTTATTAAGCTCGATATAATTATTTACTTTATACTCGAGAGAGTACCACTGACTCGTATACTCGTCAGCTGTGTCAACGTCCTGCACAAAGAGGAATTCATCTCTGGTCTCATCATCAAGCCACAGATTTAATACTTTATTTTGTATAGTCGATAAATTGTTGTATATATCTCTTAATTTATTAAATTCTACTGTAATTAATTCAATATTTTTGCTTACAAGTAGATCCTGTAGCTTCTTACAACATGTTGTAAATCTTCTTATTATAACGGTTCGTTCAGCTTTTGCACGCTCCATATTAATCACGGTCGCCAGATATTATGGAAAGTTGGTTCGAAGCTACTAAAGACAAAACAACTATATATAAATTAGGTTAATAATTATAATCAACTATAAAACTGAAAAAAACATTATGTATTACATTGACAAGTAAGAATTCTTAAAAAGTCACAGTCTTATCATAAACAATTATATGAAACTCATTAAGTAGTAAAAGTATAGAACCTCTACAGCTACGGAGCAAAATAGGTTAAGGATTATAAGAAAAAGATAAGAACAAGAGACTAATATATTAAAGTAATTATTAAGATAGCACGGCCGAAACTTAAAAAATAAATTAAAAATACAAAATAACAATAATAAGATGGTAGAGAAGGGGAAAGAAAGGAAGGCGGTACCAGGATCTAGGTAGACCAAGCAGTAGCAGGCTGGCAGTATACAGCAGCAGGCTGGCAGGTATTCAGCGGCAGGCTGGCAGGTATTCAGCGGCAGGCTGGTAGACACACAGCAACAGGTTGGCAGGTGTGCAGCGGCGAGCTGGCAGGTATTCAACAGCAGGCTGGTAGGTATCTTGCAGCAGGCTGATAGGTATGCCGCAGCAGGCTGGCCAGTATTCCGCAGCCGACAGGCAGGGATGCAGCAGCAGGCAGGGATGCAGTAGTAGGCAGGCAGGCAGAGAACGTTGGAGGCTCGATGTGGCAGCAATAGTACGTGGTTCTTTTGATGAAGTATGCAGCAGAGTTTCCACAGTACTTTTAGAGTTGAAGACTTTTATCTTCACAGAGAGCTTAAGGTAGTATTGAAGGGTGTTTGTAGCTGCAGAAGTAGAAGTAGAATGTCCTCAAGAGACCCTGGACCGCCTTATATAATAGCCAGATATGGTGTTCGAAACTGAATACAAAAATTTAAAATTATGACATAAAATTCATAAAAAGGAGTCCAACATGGCATAAAAAATAATAAATATATTTAAATTTAGACATTTGGAATTATGTGATGTCACGTCTGACTGTTTTCATACGTTGTCAAAGTCTAGAATGTTCCTAACAAACCAAGAGAAATCGTTGAAAATAATAAAAATTATTAAGAAATTATAACAAATATACAGCAAAAAGTAAAGAGAAAAGTAAATTACAAGTGTTCAGTCCAATAAAAGTGCTAAAAGTGAAAGTTAT
Organism: Scirpophaga incertulas; assembly: GCA_036419045.1. Classification (NCBI taxonomy): domain Eukaryota; kingdom Metazoa; phylum Arthropoda; class Insecta; order Lepidoptera; family Crambidae; genus Scirpophaga; species Scirpophaga incertulas. The sequence goes on along the minus strand of CM071627.1, from coordinate 24,427,714 downwards.
AAATCTAAACAGTGCAATTTAGTGATACAACATAATATAAGATGATTTGAAAATGAAAAATAGTTTATTCAGTAACAAAATTTGCAGTTACATAATTTATAGTGATTGGAGCCAACCTAGTAAGTATCCGAAGATGCTTGTGTCAGGAAGCCCCGCTCTTCCATATCTCGTTATAACATCTTACATTTTCTTATACTAATTTAATTATCTATACTAACAATTTCTTATACTCTGTCCATTATATTATTTTCTTTTTGACAGTTTAAGATATTTTGAAATCAGTGATGAACTCGCAAGTTACCGATTCGATTAAAACAGAATATCGATTTTATTTAAGAAGAACTTTTAATCGATTTAATGCAGCGATATTATTTTTATTATAAATATTAAATTCGCAAGAAATAACACAACGCCGCCGTTTACAGCAAATAAAATGTTGCAGTTATTAACTAGCGCGTGTGGTGATGTGACGCCTGAAAACTGGGCGAGTGTTGTACAGAGGCCAAAAAAATTAATAATGTCTGATTGGGATCGAGATGTTGCAATTGATAACATGATGGCACAAGAATTGGTTATTTATGTAACAGAGGACTCAACTGACGAGTCTAGTGTAATTTACGAAGAAGAATCTGATGAATCTATGTAATAAATAATGTAAATAAATTTACTTGTTTAATTTTTATATTATATATTTGGCGAATTACCCAATTGGGGTAATTCGCCAAATATATAAAATTTTGCCTAATTTCCTTGGCATGTGTAAAACTTTATTTTTTCGTATATTTCTGATCCATTTAAGAAAGTTTTCCTTTTTCTCTCTTAAATGGATCAGAAATATATGAAAATATAAAGTTTTACACATGCCAAGTAAATTAGGCAAAATTTTATATTTTTGGCGAATTACCAATTACCTAGCTAGTTTGTTAAAAAAAATGGTATGTATGTGATTTTCTAAGTATTCTTGATCATAATTCTTGATTTAAACTTGACGTAGATGTTATTAACTACATATGCGTTTTAATATTAAAATTCACATACCTATAAATAATGTAAGGTAGCTGTCGAGAAGGAAATAAACAAATTTACAAATATTTGATTTGAAGACAATTTATCGATTTATCTGATTTCAAGAACTGCTTATTGTCTGTGGTAGTTTGTTATGCACAGAGCACTTCACTATGTGGGCGTTACCCGTCTAGAAAGTATATTATTACTGTAGTACTATAATTTGAAAATAGAAACAATATTTCATACGCGCGATCTGTCAAAAAGAAAATAACATAATGGACAGACTATAATTCTAATGTGCGTGAGTGTGTGTGTGTGTGTGTGAGTCTGTGTGCGTGTGTGTGTGGTTTTCTTTGTGTTTGTAGTCATATGTGCATGCATGCATGGCTGGTTGCATATATCCAGGTGTAGGTACCTATCGTTTATTGCATAAATTGGAATTTATAAGTGTTAAACGTATTTGTAAACAGTTAAATTGAAAATAATATATTATTCCAAGGTAAAGTTGAGACATTCTTATTTGTAGTTACACCAAAGACTCATATTTAAACATTACATAGGTAGGTAGCAACAGAGAAGTCAATGATACATATAAATCTATACATATAATAAGACAGTAATAATATTTTGTCTGTACATTTAGTATTTTTGACTGAAATGGATAGAGGGGCACTTAAATAGATTATTAGAAAGCAAAAAAAAATTTTTGGAATTTTTTGTCTGTCTGTCTGTATGTATGTTCACGTTTATCTCCGAAAGTACTGAACCGATTTGCTTGAAACTTTCACTATTTGCTTTGTTTTAACTCAGAATAATATCTAAACTTTGTTTAATCAAAATCGGTTCATTAAAAAAAAAGTTATCGTCATTTTAATGAACTCAAATAAATAAAACTGGAGTGTCATCTGTGAAAATTGAAGACGGTGAAATTTTAATCAAAAGTACTGTGAAAATAGTATTTGTGGAAAAGCTCATTGTTTTGTGCCATACTATACATACATACATACTAATATTATAAATGCGAAAGTAACTCTGTCTGTCTGTCTGTCTGTTCCGCTTTCACACCAAAACTACTGAACCGATTTAAATGAAATTTGGTACACAGATAGTCTGGAGCCTGAGAAAGGACATAGGCTACTTTTTCATGCAAAAAAGGTTGTAAAGGGTTGTAAAAGGTTGAACGGAGGGATTATTGGTTGTATGGAAATATTGTTAAAACTACTGAACCGATTTAAATGAAATTTGGTACACAGATAGTCTAGAGGCTGAGAAAGGACAGAGGCTACCTTTTAAAGCAGAAAAGGGTTGTAAAAGGTTGAAAAGAGGGGGTGAAAGGTTGTATGGCAGTATTGTTAAAACATATCCTTCCTGTGGGAAATTCGAATATAACGCGGGCGAAGCCGCGGGCGGAAAGCTAGTCAGTCTATAAAGTAATAAATATATCTGTCCATCTATTAGTTTTCTAGTAGATTATGATTTATAGCTAATAGCATTTGCATAGTCCTCAGCATATCAAGCATAACACTTACAGTACTCTTACAGTACACATTACAGACAGAACACAACCCATTTGCACATACAGTAATACTATACGCGATTCCCAATGGAATCAACACAAAGTTGTGTTGGGCTTTGGTGTTAATAGATCACCTCTGTCCAGCTCGCTTAACACTAACGGCAGTGCTGTGGGGGAGTACCCCCAGTGTATCCACAGCACTTTCCTAGGGCAATCCATGCCGACTATCTAGAGGTGTTCAATATTCCCATACTTGAACACTATACATGCATGACACGATTAATTATAGAAATGCAGATGCGTAGATTGCATGAGCGTAGCTTGAAAACTTAGCAGATGGGCAGATTTGCATTAAAAGATAACAATTTACTTATAATTGCAAGACCTGAGAAAATTCTACAACATTCTAATAATATAGACGTTAGAAGATTAAAACTTTACATATACTTGCAAGTTCCGAGAAATTTCCAGAATGTTCTAATAATATAGACGTTACAACGCTTGGTGAGTCTTAGATATGCCGTTTGTTTTGTCTTTGGACATGCGAGGAATTGTGAACCTGAAATTGTGGTGTGATTTGGAAAGAAATGAGATCGTTTTACCACCGAACATAGTTTGAGGAACTATTACGATCCGGACTATATATGTATATTGCATTATTCCCTTAAGCATCGTTCGCAGTGGTACGGAAATATCTCGGGATGTAATTTACATTAATGGTCATAGTAAAAATCCGGTCTAATTCGCAGAAAATAAAGGTTATTTATTAAATTTTCAGTATACTAATAATGTATACTCTATCCTAAAATGGTGTGCGACAATATATAGGTGGAGGAGAGTTCTGGTTATGATATCATAAGCCAGACATTCACGGAGCGAGAGAAGTGCGGTCTGCAGCAGATCCAGGCATACAAGCTACCTATGGTGGCCGTGCCCTTGCGCAGGTTCTCAGGGTACAGGGAGCTTTTTGGTGTAAGGTACTGTACTATAGTAAAAAAATATCTAAACAAAACAACAGAGATACTGTTGTTAGGTACATATATATTATTATATTTTTACTATTGTTACATAATATTATTGTCATTTATACACTCGAAGATGAAGTCATTAGTCTATAAATAATATGACAACATATGATAGCTTTTCGCTTACAAAAGTTTTTCATCCAATTTGCTAAGAAAGATTATGCTAATGTGTGATGTTATAGATTTGAGTGTTAGCAAAATCGGTTTGATGAAAATTTATCATTTTTCGGAGTTTAGAGTTTCTTTCTGTAATTGTAAATTCCTTAACTTTTCATCCATAGCCTACTCAGGTAGACTTTACAATTTCCTTTCTCCTATGGGACAGCTAAACTATCTACTACTCCTTCAAGAGGCGTTTAAGGGAGTATTATCATTCCATATCATAATTTTTATAATCATCTAAATAAATTAAATAGTTTTAGATTAAAAATCTATAAAATTGTTAAAATTTTATAGAGATTTTTAATCTAAAACTATTAAAATGCAAATCGTGTATGTTAATTCTATTTGTTGATGATAACTAAGGAGGTTGTGTTTACGTTGTTTACGTGGTGCACAGGCTGCGGTGGCAGCGCGAGGTAGGTCTGATGGGACGGGAACGGCGCCTGTATCTGACGTCGAAACCTCGTTGCGACGCCGAGGGCAGCGGCTTCCTTAGCGTGGGATTCACTGACGTGCTACCTGCTATACAGGTACGTTGACACCTATGTATGTTTGCATCCAGTTCCCCATATGCGCATCCACATTGCGCAGCATCTTTAGTTTGTATCATGTCATGATACATCATATTATGTTTAATTTTTATTATTATTTTTATATAGGTATACGTTTTACATTCACTGACGTGCCTCTTTGCTGAGTGTTTGCTGTATTTCGTGTTGTACAAACTATGCGAGAGCGAATTCGTCGGTTAGAAAAAATTCTCGTGAAACATTCTCGACCTATCAACCTTCGAAAAAGTAAGAAGCGAAGGCCTCTTACTGAATAAAGCAACCACAAAAAGTCTCAAAACCGCAACCATCTCGATAGTACGTAGACGAACTATCCACCCAAAACCGCCGCCACAACCACGAGCCGAAAAGGCGTAACAAATGAGAACTCCAATCACTATTCAAATTACCTTAATTATCGACTTATTCCGAAATCTTACAAAGAGGTTTGGGTAATAATCTGAAATCATGGCAGGTTTAAATGAACACAGGATCACCGTGAAATATGACGCCAAGAAGAAACGTAAGCATCGCAAAAAAAAGCCAAGAAATCCATAACTCAAGAGGAAACTGTCACGATTTCGGTACTAGTACTTGCAATTGCATCACTATCTACCGCTACTGCCACGGATAAATCGGAGGAAGCCCTCCTAGAAAAGACGAAACTGAAACCGGTGCCCTTAGAACAAAATCGCCAATAAGATAACGGGACCTAGCTGTGCATATGAATACAGGTGGCACTTGATACCATCAATTTAGCATAGTACCCAGCCCTGATTATTCTTAATATCTGGGTCATCTATACACGGCTGGTTGCTAAACACCGAAAGTGGATTGCCTCCAAGAAGAGGCCTAAACGACCAACCCTTAGGCCCTCTCGTATCCGCGGGAGGCACTTGATACCACCGAAGGCTGCACTGTAAATGTTCATCTCGACCCCTAGAAGGAAGCTGATAAGAAATTCCTGAGATTTGTGTTGGGAGCAACTACTGACAAAGTGATTTCGATCACTAACTGGACATCGTTCTGTCATACCTTTATTTATAAAGAAGTTATAATAATAAAAAATATGTAATTAACTTGTTTTTCAAAAAGTGTAACCTTTCTTCACGAAGAAATAGAAAAAAAAATAATTGTAATAATACAATCGTATCACACAAACCTACTCTCACTTTACACTTTTACTATCAATTGAAAACATGTTAACAGGTTCTTTCTGGTACAGGTTACAAGTACGTATTATCCTAACTAATATTATAAATTCGAAAGTAACTCTGTCTGTCTGTTACGCTTTCCCGCTTTAACCTCGCAACCGATTTTGATGAAATTTGATACAGACAATCTTTAGACCCTGAGACAGAACATAGGCTACTTTTAATTTAAAAAAAAAAGTATGAAGGGGTTGAAATAGAGGTTCAATGTTTGTATGGGATTTCTTAATTTTAAAAGATAAAACCATGAAACTTTTTATTTAAGTACTTGATAAGAAATCATTAAACATTTGTTCTAGCATTTTGAAAATTTTACCAGTATGGGGGTGAAATAGGGGTTGAATTGAAGATAAGACCATGAATATTGGTACCTTAGACATAAGCGACCAGCAAAAACTAATTTCACGCGGGCGAAGTCGCAGACAGAAGCTAGTAAATAAATATTTTTAGACTTACACCTGTAAATCGAATGTTAAACATTTTCCCTCACCGGGATTCTAACCCGGGCACTCAGAGATGGCGACACCGAAACCGGTATATTAACCTCTCGGCTATGGAGGTCGACAAGTAATAACTATTATAAAACTTTTAAATAGATATCTTTCTTACGATGATTTTTCTAATAACGGGTGCTGTATTTATGTAAATTATTGTATTTCTACAGTACCTAAATACCTAATAGAATGTTTTATGTTTGCAAAGTGTGAGTGTTTGTGCTATTTTTACGTTTATTCTCAACGGATAAGGAGAAAATTAACGTTTTCACTTAACAACAAACGGGCCGCTTGCGCGTTTCTTCCTTCGTCCTTGACCGCGCGCGCGCTTTGAAATTCGACCGCGCGCGCCGGCGCAGTATTGATGCCTACGAGTACCAGGCACCCATAACAAGTAAGGAGTACACACACACCTGATATTTGAACTCGTGACCCGACTAGTGTTGTGACTCAATACGACGATATGATTGAATTAATCATATTATAATTGCACCCCCCATTAAACTTATAACTGAATTCTAAATTTTTGTCCAGTCCAGGCGGGATACCAATTCGATTTTTTCATTTTGACTACACCCTCCCGTTACACTCTGTATATATAGTAAAGTACATTCCTTTGGTCCCGCTAAATCGTTTTTGTCGTTTAATGTATCCGAGATTGCAATAAGTTCCGTCGCTATAGTCGCATTTTGGGTTGCGTTTTAAACAACGGTGCTGTTCCTTTACAGCCATGATAGCTGAACCCAATCCTTTGTTTGTAAACTTTTTATTGCACATAATATACACAGAAACATAGATAATACATTTAACATATTATATGCAAAGGCGAACTTAGCCCTGGCGGGATCTTTTCCAGTTAACCTTTGACACATCAAAGGACCTGAATTGGGCAGGGGTGATTATGATTAACATTACATATATATATACATACACGAATACTTATTCTTATACACTAATATATATAAAATAATATTTAAACCTATATATAAATATATATACATATATAAGGTACATTTTTACAGCTTAAGGTCTATTTACAAATAAATGATACTTAAGTTGCCTCCTGAAGGTTGCAATGGAAGGAGTCTCCCGAACCACGTCAGGTAACATTAAATTCCAGAACCTCGCTGCCATTACTGCAAACGATTTTTCAAATGCGGTGGAGTTTTATGTTGGGGCCATGAGATCCAAAACTCTGCGAGGTCGCAGCCGAGCATCCGGCATCGTACGGTATTGGAAGCAGGCTCGGAGGTACCCGGGTACACCAACATCATGTAACAGACTGTAGAGAAGCCCCAGAATATGATACTCCCTACGCTGGCGGATAGGCAGCCAATTCAGCTCAAGGCGGAATTCCGATGTATGATCAAATTACTTAGACTAAACACATAGCGTATGCCTAGGTTCTGGAGTTTCTCCAACCTGTCCAGAAGCTCCTCACCGGCATCAAGACAAGCGATATCTCCAAAATCTATTAAGGGATGGATAAGGGAGTTCACCAACATCAATTTGGTTTGTAAAGGGAGAAAGTTTTAGAGTCCTTTAATCGAATTATTCCTTGAGCTATCTGATTGATACAACATGTTTCTTTTATTCTGTTATAAGTTTGAACTCTGTACCATCTAAGTAAACAATTATAGAATTATCTTTCTGAAGACGTATCAATGCGGTATTTCATTTACATGTATGGTAATTAAAATTGTCAGATCCTGGCGAGTGGGGCATTGTTGTCTGTCCTGATACTGGGCGCCGAAATCTTTGCGTGTCGCTCGCGAGGTAAGCCGCTGTACAGCTATGATTTATAAAGACTGGAAACGGGATGTACTTAATATAAAATCTCCCAATTAATAGGACTGGAGGATTCATTTATTCTGTGATATTTTTTTATAAATATTATTCAATACGAAGAGAATATATGCACATTATATAATTTAACAAGAGGCTATGTCGCTGGATGTCATATAGTTCATATTATACTTATTTAGTCACAAATCAGTCTTTTCTGTGTTCATAAAGATAAATTAGTAAGTATAATCTTGAATTTGAAAATACTAACTTAAGTATTATTCTATTTTTTGATTACAGGTCATTTGCGAATTGCAGTTTCAAGACGCCATCTGTCCATGACCATGAAGAAATAACTTACATAAAATCAGTACACATCCATATCTAGTTTTAACAGGAGAATAAACAGATCGCAAATAAGGATGAGTTTTAATTATTTTGTTACTGTATCATGTGTAAATCTTAATTGTCAGATATCCTAAATAGTATCAAACTATCATCTGTCAGCCTATTTTGGTAACTCAATCGAACCGTTGTACTTAACTAATAAAATCAGAATGCCAGATTACCACGTCATATAACAATCTACATACTCCTATAGGTCAAACCCAAAGGATGTCATGTAACGATTCGCTTGTGGTCGCACTCTTCCGAAACGACTAGAACATATTTTATGCCTTTTTATTTTCATGTGGTAGGTATGAGAATTTATAGCATATTTTTAATTAGTCTCTCAACGCACCGAGGCTTTCGTAAATAGGATGAGGATCCCGGAAATTAAAATTTTACTGGTATCTGGATTTTTTCATTCTTGTGATGACACAACATTATGCGAAAATGTATTGGTACATAAGTACCGTAAAACTTTCGATTTTCTCACAATTCCCTGAGACTAGCGCTAATGTTAGTTTTTTTTCATTGGAAATGTTTACACGTCCGTACAGAGAGAACGAATATAGAAAACGAATTCGAAAATCGAATACGGAAAACATGTGTATGCGGTCAACTTTATAGGTTTTGATTTCTTTGCGATTGTAAAATTTTACGGCATTAAGTAGATAATTGAGAAAATTCATTTTTGTAACGCAAGAAAATTAACAGTTAGAAAATAACAATTTATGATTTCAGATTTTTTCTTTATTTGTACTACTTGACATTGATTCAAAGTAAATATCATCAGGTGACCGGAAGTAGCTACCCTAATAGGTTTTGATTCTTTTGTAAGAATAATATTTTATTTTGTGATGTATCTACAAAACTATTCCTGTAGTCGTGCATTCCTTCATGCCAAATTTCAAGTTTAACGGGAACAACATTATAATTATTACTAGACGTCGCTTGCTTGCCGCGGGGTGCAAGCACCTCGCGGAGGGGTGGTCCATCTCGGCTGTCTATGGCAATTGTGGTCTGTCGAAAATTGGTGAAAAAAAAAGTTTATTTTTTGTCAAAAAGTAGTAACTTGTATACAAAATTGTGTACGTTTGAAAATACACTAAGGAAGTCGCGAAATCTGTGGTCGCGTGAGTGCCGCGAGGTGCACACACCTCGCGGTGGTGTGGTCTATCGCACGACAGGAAAAAAAAATTGGTGGCCGGTCAAAACTTGGTAAAAATTGTCTCCATCTGTTACACAAGAAACTGAAAAAGTGTGTTCGGTTGAAAATACACTAAGAAGCTGATGGTGAGCGAGGTGGGTGCACCTCGCGGTGGTGCGGTCTGTCCCTGTATTGAAAAGTAAAAAGGAAGGTTCGTCATTTGGTTCCGTTCTACTCTTAAAGTGCTTTCATTTGATACCCAAACAGTGAAAACCGCAGAGAAATGTCAGTCGCCATATTGGATCGGCGGCCATATTGAAATTTTCGAAACGTCGCTTATGGTGTTGTGTTCTACTCGTCAAACCCTTCCATTTGATACCCATATTGTAGGGATTACAATACGAATGTTATTTGAGTTTTTTGGATCGGCGGCCATATTTTCATCATCATTCACCATTATCATTTACGAAGAAGTAGCAGCCGCAAGCAAAATAATGACCAGGAAACTAGTAATGGGTACTTAGCATATAGCAAAATAATATTTGATCACTTCACAATTCAACTGATATTTATTATGGCCGCCGCTTGTCAATAATTCAATGAATTATACTCTGTCCATTATATTATTTTCTTTTTGACAGTTTAAGATATTTTGAAATCAGTGATGAACTCGCAAGTTACCGATTCGATTAAAACAGAATATCGATTTTATTTAAGAAGAACTTTTAATCGATTTAATGCAGCGATATTATTTTTATTATAAATATTAAATTTACTTGTTTAATTTTTATATTATATATTTGGCGAATTACCCAATTGGGGTAATTCGCCATATAATGATCCATTTAAGAGAGAAAAAGGAAAACTTTCTTAAATGGATCAGAAATATACGAAAAAATAAAGTTTTACACATGCCAAGGAAATTAGGCAAAATTTTATATTTTTAGCGAATTACCAATTACCTAGCTAGTTTGTTAAAAAAATGGTATGTATGTGATTTTCTAAGTATTCTTGATCATAATTCTTGATTTAAACTTGACGTAGATGTTATTAACTACATATGCGTTTTAATATTAAAATTCACATACCTATAAATAATGTAAGGTAGCTGTCGAGAAGGAAATAAATAAAGGACAATGCCCATATTTGTATGAGGCTCTGCCCCAGAAACACCCAGCGTTCAGACTTATACCATTTGATAGCTCTATAACTGCACTTTAAATATAACTGCATTTCATGTTATATAAAGGACAGGTTCAAAAGTAAATGTGGATTGAAAACCATTGTTACTCTTTGAATTTTGCCAATATTTTACGTATCCAGGCAACATTGCTGTTAATAATTTACTAGGCGCTGTTTCCTCTAATCACAGGATTTGCAAAATATCTTATATAAATGGAGACATAACGAAAAAAAAATATATATGCTTATAATTCTTGCTATAATGCTTGTAATTCTTGAGACAGATTTGTAACAATGTGCCTCTGTATTTCGTTGAACGCGTAAACCGCAATTTAGGCAACGAAACATTGTTATCAACAAAAGTCAAAAAACCTAAAGCACAAACGAATATCCAAAATCAGGTAGACAACTCAATAAATCCGTTAAAAAAGAAAGCCTGATGTCAATTATTTATATAGCAGAGAGAAATACGGCGAGCGAGCAAACAACAACGAAAACAACAAAATGCAGACGCAGAATTCTGAAACTTAAAAATAATCGTTTTGTACTTATTTAAAATCATGAAAGCCGCTAGGTATCAGTAGCAGTTTCAAATTGAAAAAAACTAAAATAGTATACTAATCTGTGCTATTGGACGAAAGAGTGTTGCTGCAAGAAGACTATTGGTGGACGATTTATATGGATGCACAGGGCTGCGCATTTTTTTTTTTTTTTTTTTTTTTCCTCAGGAGAGGAGGCTGAGAATCCATCATGGATACCAACGCAACAGGCAAGCAGGGATGCGTTGATTATGTCGGACTCCTGGTACTGTCGAGACGGCTCGACTACACAGACCTACCGACTAAACTCAGCCTAGCCTTTGGTCCTATTGACCCTACTGGCTTTATTGACGAGAGGGCCGCACCTCAGGAGAGGCACGGTTAGCGCTACCCCATGGTGAGGGTATATGCGCTAGAAGAAGGCACGGATCTCCAGAGTGGGACCGGCCAGTATTGATAAGGAGACCGGCCAGTATTGATAAGGAGGGCTGCGCAGAATGAATGTGTCACAGTGATAGTAGTGATGGGACTTCTCAAAAATTATCGAAAATGCTAATTCGATGTCTTTGTATCGCTCCCTCTCATCAAGCCATTACAAAAAGCTCTATGATCAGGAATACTAAATCTCGTCAATACTGGCCGGTCCCACTTTGGAGATCGTGCCTTCTTCTAGCGCATATACCCTCACCATGGGGTAGCGCTAACCGTGCCTCTCCTGAGGTGCGGCCCTCTCGTCAATAAAGCCAGTAGGGTCAATAGGACCAAAGGCTAGGCTGAGTTTAGTCGGTAGGTCTGTGTAGTCGAGCCGTCTCGACAGTACCAGGAGTCCGACATAATCAACGCATCCTGCTTGCCTGTTGCGTTGGTATCCATGATGGATTCTCAGCCTCCTCTCCTGAGGAAAAAAAAAAAAAGGAATACTAAAGGCAAGCGGGCAGAAATTAGTCGGGCATAACCTATAGGCCCGTATTAATAAACCCAATTTAAAGCTGATTTAGTTAATTTACGGTCTTGCTCTCTTTTTAACTTATAATATTTATTTGTTCTTTTGACCCATGGCTTAAGCCTTGGATTATATACTACTCGGTTATATTATCTGTGGACCTGAAAGGAATTTGAAGTCCCTCTCAATTCATAATGAATATTATTATATTACACTAGAATAATAATTATTAAGATAATAATTGTTTACAATATAATTGTTTACAATATCCTAGCGATGCTTGTTTAGCCCACCAGCACGTCGACGTAATACGCTAACGGTGAGCCATGGTTTAAATCGGGTATGACTCGTTAACTATTTTAAAGTTATCCTAAAAGTTAATCCGTTTACACATAGAAATGTTAACTTTGTTAATTAAAAGATTAACAAGTGAATGTACACCTATGCCAATCAGCAATATTACAGTATGTAATACTGGCACATATAAATGCCGAGTAATTTGTACAGAGACCGCATCGCACTAATAACTATCAACCAAACCAAAAACATACTGGAACTATCTCACTAACGTAACATATTAAATTCGATGCTTTTGAATTTTTGTCGACCGTTCGTATAGGTTTAAGATTCTGGCTGATGCCAATCGCTCTATCGCACTAATTTATAATAGCCAACGTAATAATACGTAACGTCAAACAGTGATAGTATTACGTGTTCGTGAAAAGCCTGCCATATGAAATGTTACGTTAGTCGTAGACGTAGTTAGATACAGACAGGAATGTGTCATTTCATAGAACAATAAAACATTCATTCAAACATTGATAGTTGTGATTCGCATTTATTTAAACTCGATAATAAAATGAAGGCGCTCGATTATAGATAAGAGAGAGAATTTTAACATCCATGGATATCTAAATGTTATTGACGTAATTCATCGTGACTTATCGATATAAACACCTCCAGCGATGTTTTCGCTATCACTAGTTGGCCATTATTCTTTACCACAGACTAAGCAATTACAACGGAAATGACAAAATATCAATTGAAAAATATTTTTAATAGTTATTTATCCAATGCTTTATCTGATTTTTAATTGATCTCAAAATTTTTATTATATTTAAATAAGACATTTCGTCAGATTCATTATTCTGGGCGTGCTGGGGCAGAAATGGGCATTGTCCTTTACAAATATTTGATTTGAAGACAATTTATCGATTTATCTGATTTCAAGAACTGCTTATTGTCTGTGGTAGTTTGTTATGCACAGAGCACTTCACTATGTGGGCGTTACCCGTCTAGAAAGTATATTATTACTGTAGTACTATAATTTGAAAATAGAAACAATATTTCATACGCGCGATCTGTCAAAAAGAAAATAACATAATGGACAGAGTTATAAGTCAGTATGGAAGGATTTAACATAATTTTAGACTTATATTCAGACGTTCGCAAACCTGTGGCTGTATATAAGAATAAAACAACTACTTAAGATTTGCGCACAGTATCTGTATATTGGTATCAAATTATTTGCCTAACCAGATATTGCGCTATTTCACAGCTGTTATACAGTTAGTTCTACACTTTGTGCTGTATAATTTGGGGCCTTTATTGCGGATATATCGACTGTATATCTGGATATACAGTCCTAATTCAGCCATTTGTACAGCCTAAACTCTTGAAATGTTTCATTGTACAGCGTTTATACAGTTTAAAATGTTACTTGGGTGGGTCTCGTTTTTACCCTTTGGGTATGGAACCCTAAAAAATAATTCGTTGTTCAACGGTAAGTTGTTGTAAAAGTAAGAACTAAATACCACTACTAAGTGGTAAACAGTAAAACAAAATTTGCGGCACTCGTACAGAAGACCCTTGTATATTATTCTAATATAGCCGAGTTAGCAAAGATCGTCGACGTGTTTTCAAACGAGTCAAAAACAGGTGCCGGCACGCGCCTTTGGCAGTGATGCGACAGTACTCCAATATAATCTTTAATTAATCTGTTTTAAGGCTGATTTCACGTTGAAATAAAAGTAATAATGTACAGTAGGTAAAGACGCAACTTGTGGTGGCGCGCTTGCTTTGCTACCGCGCGCCTGGCGCGGCGGCATCGGCCAAAAGGCCGGCAGGGACTTTGAGTGCGTCGCCGCCGGTTACGCGAGCGAGTACGCACGCATCCGAGTTGTATTAGTCGAGGCCCAGCACCGGCGAGTCCTTCTGGCATGGACATATCATTCGCGTAAGTCGTGAATAATGAGACAGAATGTCATGAATAGTCGTGACATGAGAGAGCGCGGTATTTGTGGTACAACAACTAATGAGGGTTTGAGGAAGGAGAGGCACTTCTCGTGCCAGAAGCGAAATGACCTATTTCTAAGATAGGCCTGCACCACGCGCACGCGAATGGACGCACGCTTAGATTAGGAGAGACGCACCGAAACGTCCACTCCCGGTGGATCGGGAGTTAAATGTTACCCTAGGTTCGCAATGCCCTGTGCAATGGGTTCGGGTCTTCGGGATGAACAGAACAGGAGACCTGTTGACGCTCCCGGTCGGCGTCGGCTAGTTTAGTTGGCACCCTTAGGCATCAACTAGCCCAAAGGTGACTTCAATAATCTCAACAATAACGAAAACGCCTTGAAAAAGTCACTCTCGTTGCTCCCGAGAAAATTGTACCATTGCTCGCGCAGCGAAGTGCTGTCACAATAAAGTCTCGGGTTCAATAGCTGCTAGTACACAAGCGGACACAAAGGTCAAATGCATGTGCACTGAGTGCGGTGGAACGGGAGAAAGTGTTAGTACAGAGTACTGAACTCAAAAATATAATTTATAAGGTAGAAAAGCGGTTATCAGTTTAACAAGTAAGTTGTAGATAGGTATTATACTAGATCAATATGAATGAAAATGACATAATGGTTCATGTGAATCTTATTTGGCTAATAACTAAATTACTTCTGTAGTTGTTGAAATCGAGTCCAATTCAGTTAATAGGCTGATCAACTATGCAATCAGATTCCGTAGCTGAAGCGCGCTCACGTTCAACATGGACATGATCAATTTCATTTTGTCATTTTTTCTATCGAAGAATTTGTCATTATTAACAGCTTTCTTATGCTGGGACTCAGGTAATTTGGGTATAGAGGAGAGGACTACCGGTTTGATTTTGCAATACCAGTAATGTAGATGAAATCTCTGTTATATATAACACTTAATATATAACACTTAATATATATATATATATATATTATATATATATATATAATATATATATATATAATATATATATATATATATATATATATATATATATAATATATATATATATATTACATATATTACATCAACCATAATATTCTGGACGCATTTAAAACCAACGTGATCCAGCGCTATTTGAGAGAAATTATAATGCATTGATGGCCAAATATATTCACTGCTTTATGCATGATTATATGAAATACATATGTATGTTTGCAGATTACTCTTTAAAGTACAGCACTATATCATTAAAATGTATGTGGTTTACCATTTAAAGGTTTGTGTGATATCAGGTCAAGTCCTCAATCTGCAGCGCATAGGTGCATTGCGCGGGGTGCGCATAAAATTTGCTTTTGTGGAGGTAGAGGTACTACCAGTTGATGGGATGCATCGAGAGGGTGTGGTGCTGGACGTGGGCTGTCCGAAAGCTGCCGCGCTGTTGCAACAGGTACATCACTAGATGAGTCCGACCGCTGGTCAACGTTAATAGAGCTCTAGGCAAGAACCTGCAATTTAGTCTGTAAATTTGCAGTGTAAGTGTACAGTTTCTATAACGTAAGCTATAACTAAAATTTAACTACTTAAATATCGGCACTCGAACTACAGCTAAAATGCAATTCGTTTTTCTTGAACCAAACGCATGTGTATCGCAGGCGACATCCACCCGGGCCTTCAACTATCGCTATTCGTGGTTGCTACTGCATAACGCCAGCTTTGATCAGTCCGTGGCGGAAGAGCTTCTGGCAGCCGCGGAAGTGCTGCCGGACGCCGACGTGATCTTGGCTACCGCTGATTTACTGGTGGATGTGTATCGGGTGAAAACACGCGAGCCCCTGCTATTTACTCCGCTGCCGCTATGTGTCAACAGCACGCAGTGGGAGCTCACTGTCGTGTGGAATGCCTTGCCGTCCGTTCCCTCTAGAAGGAAGAATTTGAACAACGTCTATTTGAAAGCTGTGGCAACAGTTTGTTAATATACTATTAATTATTAGTATTAAGTTAATATTATTTTGCATATGGTACTCGTACATCCACGGATATATTGTTATAGGTATCTTGGGGCGTTACAAGACGATATTCGTTATTCGGCTAGGTTAAAAATCATATTTCTTGTCAATAATTGAATGCCAATACTCATCACTAAATAAGAAAGTTAAAAAACTGTGATGTGTGTGCCACATAAGATGATGTGCACTATTCTAATAAATTGTAGCAAATACCAAAAATAAAAAGAAACAATCATATAAATGTTTAAAATATATAAGAATGAATAGAAGGTTTTGATTAGCAGAACCGACATCTGATACGGCAATTATTCTAATAGAAAAAGTCTGATATCGTTGTTTCTCTTCCACTTTATGTTTGTCAATTGATTGTCCAGATAGGTTATGATGGGGCTGGTACATTCCTATAATAATCAATAGAACCCCTTCAAAAATAAGCAAGAAAAAAAAGAAGGTAGGTGTTAGTATTAGGGGTGTGTATTACAATAAAATTGCAGTTTTGTATGGAGTTTGTAAAGAATTTTGCTTTCTCTGTACAATTTCTTTTTGTTTTTATTTCATAACATATGTGCAAAATTCTATCAAAAAAAAAGTCCAGCTTGCAAACAATTTTCAATTACGATTTTTTTTTCACCGTCAAAATCAATTTCGAGACCGATATGGCTTCAAAGATAGTGAGACAGGGCTTTGGGATTTTTTGTGAAATCGTTCCTAGTAGCGCTGGAAGATCTGTTTCAGCTTTTGAACTAGAGACTGTTAGTTCCCAACATCGGAACGGAATAAAAATTCGTTTTGCTGATGATATTGTAGCCATATCTCCGATCATGTTAAACTTGGTCAAAATGACTTGAATGACTCAAAATAGACCCGATTTACGTAGAATGTTTTAATAAGTGAAAGAAGGCGAAAATTATGTCAAAATCCCATGTAGCACCCACTCATGTGAAGGTGAAGGCTCTATGCTGGACGTTGTTGACGACTATGTTTACCTGGACCATATAGGTAGTAATGCTATCTCTAGCTGTGGGTTTCCTAGATCTGATGATATAATATTTAAATAAACAAATTCAACTGTAATTAAAAAGGGCATTGTAACTTCAATATGCAATTTAAAAATAGTATATACTCGTATAGCTCTAACATAATAAAATTACAATGATACAAAACTAGCCATCCACCCATCCACGGTTTTATAGCTATAGTGCTCTTTTAAGAGCGCTTTAAGTAATAGACTTAACTAGTGCTTTCACTAACCTAAATAGTTAGATTTGTTATTTAACGAAAATTTTAATTATTGTATTAAGTTATTAAGTAGCAGTTATTGTGTTTTAATAGATAACCAAGCCGCAATACTTCAAAGGTTGGTCAGATTTAACAACACGACATATTGAAACGTTCCCCAAACTAACTTATTCTATTATGATGCTGTGTGCTGAAGACTTAAATGTTCGGTACGTCAACAATTCAGTGACATCTATTACAATTTTCTGTTTATTATCAGTAAAATGCGAAATAACTTTTGAGCATTATCAGGTACAATATGAAACAAGTGGATTTATATGGGGAAAAACATGGCCCGAACGGAACATTTGACGGACTCGCGGGACTGATGCAGCGCAATGAAGTGGAGGTGGGAGTGTCCTCAATATTCATGCGGGTGGACCGTATGGCAGCAATTCACTTTTGCGCGGAAACCTTGGAACTTAGGTAAGTTATAAATCATTTGGAATACATATTGGTCTTCTTTACAAAGTAAATGCTTAGTGTGGGTTTTTGAGAAACAAAATTACTGAACATTGCTTGTTGTTCAATAAGTTTGAAAGTTTCCACAACCAATCCGGTTAAGATTCAGGTTAAGATGTAATTTTACAATTGTCATAAAATCTGTCCTTCCTATTGTTACTTCTAATTACGAGTTATTGAAATTTTTATTAAAGACATACCTACTTATCAATTCATTTAAACTACCTACAGAATAAATACGCCCATACCGTGAAAATATAATCGGAAAAATATTTTTCATTCCTCATGCTCGTAAAGGAGCGTTTCCTTGATCTGAGTATTGAGAGGAAAACGCTAGTTCCCACCAGCGGGCGGGAAATTCTCATACTATTTACTTCCCTCCTTAGGGCGGAAAGTAAAATTTAAAAAATAGAACTGAATTAGGTTACGTACATACAGTCTTTGGTACAATGATAATAAAAGTATTTGGCTGAATGACTAGTAAAAGGTAACGCGATGTGTTCCAAATTTAAAAATACCTGTGAAAAAGATAATTTTGACGGGAGGGGAATCTGTTACGCTGTACCGAAATCTTGATTGTGTGATTTAGGTATTTAAGAAAAACATTGAATTCAAGCGATTCTGAAATTTCGGCTCCAGAATCAGTCACGAACGAAGCAAATACAATATTCGAAAATCTTTTGCCAAAAATTTCAAAGGAAAGATATTTAAATACATATTCTGACTTTATGAAGTGGCGAGATGCAAGGAATATAAAATCATTTTCTGAAAAAGCTATTTTTTAATTTTCCTTGCATTCGAAATGAAAAGTAGAGTGCTACACACGGGTAAAAGGAATCAAACCCTACTCGGACTCGGCTATGAGTCTAACAACCTTGTAGGGATTGATTCCTTTCCACCCTTATACAACAATCTACTATTGACATCGCGCATTGTTCATAATTTTTTCACTATATATTGTTAGTAAAATAGTAGAATGTGTATTTATCATAATTAATAATCTAGTAGCTTCTTTTGTTGTTTGTTAAGGAATATATCAGTTTATTGATTACGACGATAAAAAGAAACTAAAATTAGATATAGGGAATAAAGCGGCAATTTCATAGGTAATCTATACATATAATAAGACAGTAAAAATATTTTGTCTGTACATTTAGTATTTTTGACTGAAATGGATAGAGGGGCACTTAAATAGATTATTAGAAAGCAAAAAAAAAATTTTTGGAATTTTTTGTCTGTCTGTCTGTCTGTATGTATGTTCACGTTTATCTCCGAAAGTACTGAACCGATTTGCTTGAAACTTTCACTATTTGCTTTGTTTTAACTCAGAATAATATCTAAACTTTGTTTCATCAAAATCGGTTCATTAAAAAAAAAGTTATCGTCATTTTAATGAACTCAAATAAATAAAACTGGAGTGTCATCTGTGAAAATTGAAGACGGTGGAATTTTAATCAAAAGTACTGTGAAAATAATATTTGTGGAAAAGCTCATTGTTTTGTGCCATACTATACATACATACATACTAATATTATAAATGCCAAAGTAACTCTGTCTGTCTGTCTGTCTGTTCCGCTTTCACACCAAAACTACTGTTTGAACCGATTTAAATGAAATTTGGTACACAGATAGTCTGGAGCCTGAGAAAGGACATAGGCTACTTTTTCATGCAAAAAAGTTGTAAAGGGTTGTAAAAGGTTGAAAGGAGGGATTATTGGTTGTATGGAAATATTGTTAAAACTACTGAACCGATTTAAATGAAATTTGGTACACAGATAGTCTAGAGGCTGAGAAAGGACAGAGGCTACCTTTTAAAGCAGAAAAGGGTTGTAAAAGGTTGAAAGGAGAGGGTGAAAGGTTGTATGGCAGTATTGTTAAAACATATCCTTCCTGTGGGAAATTCGAATATAACGCGGGCGAAGCCGCGGGCGGAAAGCTAGTATTTATATAAAATAACACTCTGTATAAGACGCGATATAAGACGATATTTGGAACGGGGCGTACGTGGCTGAAGACGTCACTAAATTTATTTTTCAGGGGCGCGTTCATGTTTCGTCAACCACCGCAGTCAGCAGTGAACAACGTGTTTTTATTGCCGTTTAGTCATGGAGTGTGGGCTGCGAGTTTTGGGGTCTTTGCGGCCGCTGCGACGCTGCTTGCGGCTCTCGCGTTTGCCTTGGCGGGCAACGACTTCCAGTTGACACAGCTTTCAGTGCCCGAGGCCGCCACCTTTACTGTCGGCACTATTTGTCAGCAAGGTGACCTATAACCAGTCTTTGCTAGTATTGGTTTATGCTTGTATACTAATGCATTATCTTGCTGCCAGGATCGCACTTGAACCCACAGGTGCTGTCAGCGCGACTGGTGATGTTCGTGACGTTGCTGGCGTCTGTGTTTACATTCACCGCCTACTCGGCCAAGATCGTTGCCATCCTGCAATCGCCAAGTCAGGCCATACAAACTATTGATGACCTCAGGCGCTCGTCTATGACTCTTGGCGTGCAAGATACTACATATAAAAGAGTTTATTTCGTTGTAAGTTTTGTGGTATAATTTGAAGGTATAGCAGACATTTGAATTTATTTAGAATAAATAGTTCTATTAATTTTGGCACACATATAAACAAATACATATATGTTAATGACATGCGATAATTGATAAATTTGCTGATATAGTAGCTGTTGCTTCTGTTTCAATTCTTGAATGTTGAATTTATTAATATTACCTATAAAGAAAAAGTTATTTTGAATAAAATCTATATCATCTATCTAACATAGTTAACATATAACAATAATATATGGGATAACAAGCTTTGATATCGAAAGGAATTCAATTCTATATACGAAGTGCCCCAATATTGACAATAGACTTTCTACATAGCTATTTACACAAGAATATGACAAAAATTGGTGTAGCCTAAATGGTTACTATCTAAAGTTTAAGTATCATTAATATATACGTATCTAAAAAAAAGTCAATAAAAATCGAAGCGATAACAACGATTTCTTAGCTAGAGATTGGTTAGATAGTCCTGCATTTCTTAACTATTTACAGCCCACGCACATTAATTTTTTATTTTTTTATTTAATAATTTATTACTATTATAAGAATATCTAACTTTGTTATAATAACAACACACAAAAAAAATCTGTGCAGGAAAGCAATGACCCGGCAACACAGAGGCTGTACCGCGATAAGCTCCTGCCGCTTGGTGATCGTGCTTACTTGAGTATCGTAGACGGTATTGAACGCGTGCGCACAGGACTCTTCGCGTTCCAGGTTTTATTTAAGCTAGAATCGTGGCAATTTATAATTTACCTGATTTTAAGTAATCGCAACACATTACCTGATTTTATAAACACGTGTAAAGAGGAAATTTTCGCACTGTTCCAAGGCTGTTCATGAGTGTGTATGTGTGTGTATTAAAAACCTCATGAAAATGTACAGAAATAAACTCAGCATAGTGCCTCAAATAGATGTCGTCATAACGAGCATAATTATAAAATATTCTTTATATTAAGAAATATAAATTAATGAAACTTTCTTACAGATAGTTACCGCTAGTATAATTTTATTTTATACATATTATGTATATATAATTTTTGGTTTTTGCTTTGAACAATTTTGCGTCACGAACTTGCTAAATGAAAGTACAAAACAAAATATAATACAACAGAAAGTACTTTTCTTGTAGGAAAAGGAATAAAATCAGCAGCTATCAATTAGCATTGAACTAGAAATTGCTAAATCATGTGAATAGTCTATTTTCATGTTATAACATAAACATGTGAAATAATTTTATTTAAGTATATAGTTTTTGTACTGAGCAATGCAAAAATTATATTATTTTTTCATAAAAACGTAAGATTAATTTAATATTTCTAATTTAAAATCGAAGTATTATTATCTATATATCACGTATCCGAAAACACCGACCACCATGATTTTCTCGGTATGACGTCATTAGTACTAAAACAAAGTATGATTGTAAGCAACGCGTCAAGTTGAAAGGAGATGCCCATTTCAGTACTTTTTGTAGAAACATTGTGTCTCAATGATTTTCTTACCAAAAATAAAACAATAATATTTTAAGTAAGTATTTTGTATTTTCTGCTTATTTAACATTCCTTTTGTGAATAATTTTCTGAAATAAATCAGTAATAAACTTCCGTTTTACATCAAATTGACATAATCTGCCATGTTTATAGGGTTAGGACAAATTATAGAAATCAATCGATTATTATCTGTGGGGTGATTTTGTACCTAAATCGACAATCAAATCGCTTTGCTTAATGTCTATTCCCTCTATAGGGGGACTAATTTATAACCAACAACACATTTATGTAGATTTGAGGTTAATATGCTGTGCCGGTTATATAGAAGAATATTGTTTTTGAGATAAGAATATTGTTTTTGTTAAAACTTACAAGAAGTTTGTTTTAGTTACTTACATAAGATTTTTATATTTTTTTAATTTAATCACTAATTGGTAGTTAATTGACAGGAAAATATTTTTCGTTTTGTTTTCCTTTAATAAATAATCAAATACAATACAATAAAAATTAAAATATCAACATATAATTTAACTACTACAAGAATATTCTATATGATAGTAATTAGATAATTTTCTTGTTCATTAAAAATATTGTGATTATAAATTAATTTATAATCAAAATACAATTTATAATCAAATAAAATCATCATGAAATACAATCAAAATACAAAATACAATTATGTGCATAATGCACCATAATGTTAATTTGATTTTATTTTGAAAAGACTACTGTATAATTTCATAGTTATAAATAATAAATATAAATATTATTAAAATTCAGACCAAATATACAGAAATAAATGATTCGATTTCAAAAAATAATTTTCTTTTTACTTTAGTTAGTATAACTCTTCCAATACATTATAAACAAATAATTTAAAAAATGAAAGAATTGAAACAGATAAAAATATCATTTGTCTGTATTTTTTTTTTCACTAAATAAATTGGCAAAAATTAGAAAAAATAACATTAACTCTTCCATCTTGTTAACTCGAGTTTAATCGAGTTATGTTTTTCCGTGTTGGCACATCACTATTATCTTCGGCGTTTGACAACTTTGACATTTCTTTATTTTAGTACAATTGACGCCTTTATTTTACGATAATATTTTGATCATTTTTTCTGCTTGCAGGATAAATATTTTGCGAAAATAAAAATAACACTTGACTATCGCATGTAAACGAATATTTTAAAAAATATTTGAAAAATTGTAGAATAGCCTATTATACAATAAGTCCAAGATCATTAAATTTGCATACGTTTGGATAAGCATGAAGGCGTATGGGTTTCTCGGGTTATAAATGATGATTAACTTGCAGGTAGAAGAAAGCTCCGGCTATGAAATAATCAGCAAGACGTACACAGAGCGTGAGAAGTGCGGCCTACAGCAGATCAAGGCGTTCACTTTGCCTATGGTTGCCATTCCGCTTCGCAGGCATTCTGGTTACCGGGAGCTGTTTAGTGTCAGGTAGAGAATAAAATCCAGCAAGTAGTAAAATACTTCAAGCGTTGTAATTTTTATTTGTGATTTAATTAAATGAAAATTACTATATAATAATAAACTTATCTAAAAATATAATTCTTTTAGTTCTGTCAAAAATATTTGAGTAACAATAGAAGTCAAATAATGGAAACATATCAAATATTCGAATTTCGGACCGAACCGAAAAGAAAATGTAACGTAACTTACAAAATACTTATAAATACATAATGCAATGTTGTCCACATTCGTATAAAATCGGCATCTCTATAGAATTTCACTTGTTTCCCTGGCCTAGTCGTCTTGACTTCGTTGTGAGAGGAGAATGATTGTCATCATTCAGAATTAATATTATAGACTCAACTCTAATACTAATTGCTATTTCTAGTTGGTAAAGCTTTTGGACAAGCTCTAACATTTGTTATTCCAATGTGCCATACGAGTAGCATATAGGAACTAACACGGAAAAAAATGATTTAGAGGCAACTGCGAAAGTCATTTAGCTACCCACTCCTTGGCTATAACTTCTAATTATTTTGCTATCTTATCCAAGCCTTGCTTAATATACCAAAGACGATTTTGCTGATTTTGATAACGAAATTTAGCAAAAAGAATTTTAGAATTAGCAGATGTGGCAAATTATTTATCGCTTACCGCTAAGTATTTCCGGTATATTAACAAATGAAACTTAGGGGTTGCTTTTAGTTGTCACTGCTAATGAAATTTACTAGTCTTGTATAAGAACTTCGTCTCCATTGCTAATTAATATGTGTCTTAATCAGCAAACTATTTTTAATTAGATTTGGTAACTCACTTTGCTATCACTAGAAACGGTTTTTCTAAAACATCTAAGGTCATTGTTAATTTCAACTGCTAATGTTTTATTCGCTTTTACTAAGTAAACTTTACTAAGAAAGTATGTAGAGCGATAAATTCTGATCAAGTATTATCAGTATCATATAACAAATGAGACTTAGCGGTTGCGTTTAGTTGTCACTGCTAATGAAATTTCCTAGTCTTGTATAGGAACTTCGTCTCCATTGCTAATGTAATATGTGTCTTAATCAGTAAACTATTTCTAAATAGCTAATACACTTAGCAGCTGCTTCTAATATTAGCGAACACTCTTAGCAGCAGCAGCTAATATTAGCAAATACTTTTAGTAACTACTGATAAAAAATTTGAACCGACAACCAAATTTTTGTAGCTAAAATTACTTTGCAGTGGTTTCTAAAAACTTCGTTGTCCCTATATCTTCTAAACTTTTTAGCAGTTCTATCTAAAATTTAGAAGACACAGCTAATTTTTTTTTTCCGTGAAGATACACCTCCTTAACAATATTCAATGGTTAATTTACTCTTTTGCTTTCACCTACATCAAGAACTACGTCATCCACAATGAGGGAGTGCATAAATTCGCTGTTTGAGAAATTCGGTTTTGAGTTTTCTCATTAGTGTTAGGATGACAATTAATCTACTCAAACCACATATGTGAGTGGATGCGAATATAAAATACCTTATCAGTCATATAAATTATCGTAACTGTCTCCAATAACATTGTCTCATAGCGGAATGTAACCTTCATCAAAACAACCTGCTCCTGTTCTGAATTTAGTTCCTCTAATGTAAACTACATTACTGGTTCAAGATGCTAAGGATAGCTTAGAGTATTTGTATGCTAACTACTTCATATATCCACCTTCCATAAATATCTCAGATTGCAGATTTTTGTTAAAGCATCGAAATCAAAATAATGTGATTCTTTTCTTCCTTTTTTGGTCTTATTTCAATACTTCTTTCGCAGACTTTATTCGCAGTCACGGTCGTTTGTTTTAATTTAAACAGGAAATAAATATATCGAAACTATGTTAAAAAAAACAGTAATAACGCATAGCGAAGCTATAGATTAGCCATTAGTTACTCCATAAGGCGTAGCAGTTTCAATCGTAGAGCAATTAGAGCTATATATAATTTAAGACCAAGGGATTCCCTTAGGGATAAGTTTAAACAAATTAACATTTTAACATTGGCGGGGCAGTACATCTATGAAAATATAATCTATGTACACAAATATTACAAAAATTTCATTAAGAATAGCGATATTCATAAATTAAATACAAGAAATAAAAATAAGCTTGCTGTTCCAAATTTTAGATTACATAAAACACAAAACTCATTCTTGGGGAAATGTATAACTTTTTATAACAAGTTACCACACAATATTGTTAATCTACCTTTTAATAAACTAAAAACTCCAGTAAAAAAAACTTTGATGAGCAAAGGATATTATCGAGTCCAGGATTACTTGGATGATCGAAGTGTCTGGGACTAAAAAACCCTCGCTCGTTGAAATAAACAAATTGTTAATAAATTCTTAAGTAACTGTGTAACATAATAATATGTATATTTAACTGTACCTATTATAATAACATTTTGTTACTTGTATCATAATAAATGATTACTAGTTTTTAAATGATTGTATTCGCGTGTCCTGCGGTTGTTTTTGTGTTTTTTTTTAGTTGTGATAATTTACACGGGTACCTGCTTTTGGTAATTTGTATCCTTTAGTGGCTTAAGGGTAGTCATACTCTCATTAAAATCTCTTCGGCAGTGTCGTGTGAGGCGGGTCGTTACGTTCCCTAAAACATGGTTGAGCGAAGCGATGGCTGGTTCATGCGTCATGCTCGTGAACGGGTGCTGCCAGCGGAGATGAGTCTGCTCTTTGCTATACTGGGTACTACTCGTATTTATTATAATATTAATTTAACTTTATATTCTTTTAAAACTGTATGACACGGCATTCCTAATATAGGCATGTTTTCAAAATAAATTTTTATTAATTATATTATGTAATGGAAAGTGACTTCATGAATTATCAATATTGAAGTCATTTTCCAAATTGACGACTCTGTATCTATTTAATACAGGGAAAAAAAAAACAGCCCTTGCTGAGTTTCTTGCCGGTTCTTCTCAGTACAAGGTCTCCCGCCTTAGATTTGCGAACCGATGGCGTAGCTTTTCGACATTCACAAGTGCTTGTAACAGCCCAGACTGAATAAATAATTTTGATTTTGATTGATTTTTTGATTCAATCGCTATGGTTACAAGTAGTTAATAA
The DNA here is from genome assembly GCA_036419045.1 of Scirpophaga incertulas. NCBI lineage: Eukaryota > Metazoa > Arthropoda > Insecta > Lepidoptera > Crambidae > Scirpophaga > Scirpophaga incertulas. Next base: position 24,401,117 of record CM071627.1, on the reverse strand, counting down.
AAAAATACATGTCAAATATTCGAACACCAAGAGACTACCGAATCAAATTGTACGAGTACGTATCGAGAATTGGACATAAACCATGTAGGTACGAGTAACTAATAACGTTCCGAGTTAATGAAATTTATTCAAAATTTTCCTGTATATTTCTGATTTTGTAGTGTACTGTGTGTGTGCTGTGGTGGATATACAACTACATCTATGAATATTATCGATTGGATACTAAGACCTCTTTCATCTTTGTCAAAGAATTTTTTAGGTATTAAAGTCGACAAAAAGCTCCTACATAACAAATGTATGTTGACTTAGGTCATTTGCAGGTTTTCGATAACCTAGTAAAAGTGGTGGTTATTAATACACTTAATACAATCTATTAATGCCGTGCGCAGGTTGCGGTGGCAGCGTGAAGTGGGGCTGCTGGAACGGCAGAGGCACGTATGGATGTCTTCAAAGCCACGGTGTGACGCTGACGGCGCCGGTTTCCTTAGCGTGGGCATCACTGACATTCTTCCTGCTGTGCAGGTCTATCTCAATAAAATATGAAAGTATTCGAGACATTGGAAATACTTGTACATAATCGCTATACTATTGCTGCTTTATTCCGAAAAATTGTAAATCGCTTATTTACACAATTAGTTTACGATTCATTAAATTGCGTTCTATTAATTTTGAACTTGATATGAATACTTAAGAATGTAATTTATAAAAGGTTTGTTGAAAAGAATGAAGAATACAATCATTATCGCTAGTGGAATATTTTTTTAATGAATCTGATATTGTCAGGTATTAGCGGGAGGTGCGCTTCTGTCTGTCGTGCTACTTGGTATGGAGCTTGTCGCAAATCGCTATCGTAGGTACGTAGACGCCAGATTTACGACTAAGTCTAATTAACTGTGCGCAATCACATAGCGACCCATGACGCTGGAAGCCTTCATATATATTAGATGTACGTTCCACAGAAAGTCAGGTTCCCATTTTTTCTGATCAATTAGTTTGCCTATCGTAATTGTGCAACTGAAGAGATCGATACAACAGAAACTTGTATAGATAGTCACGTAGGTCCGTCAATTGTAGCAAAACTATTCTATTTCTTGTGTTAAATCTGTTTAGCAAAGCATATCCCTTAAAATCATAAAATATCCCATAAAATATCCCTTCATGGAACAGAGATTCTCTATAGAATCTCTGTTCCATGAAGGGATATTGATTCCGAAATTACATAACATGACAAATGTTTCTGAATATTGTAATGCCTAATTGGCTGGAGTACCTACTAAATGTAAGTGATATACAATCTTTACACTGAAAAGTTATTCTCATAACTTTTGCTCTTAAGTGAAAACTACACTAAGTAACTTTATTACAACTTTGATATAAACTTGAACAGTAATAATTTAAATTAGGTATTTATTATTGCTAATTTATAATTCGCATAAAAGGCATTTGTAACTACATTGGTTGGATGGTATAAAAAAGCATATTGGTCATCCTTATAGTATCGCATAATAATATCTAATGAAGATTTGATAACATCCATCATAACTATCCATCTGTAATTACGAAGATTGTTAATGAATTTCTAAAAAATTATTGACAAAGTTATAGATTCTTATTTTCCAGTTATTATATAAATTACTTGTTTGCAATTTTTACTATGTGACTTATTTACTTAAATTTTATCATAAAATCCTACGTTGCGCCATAGCGCCATTCGACCAGCAATAATTTTAATAGTCTACCCGTAAAGTTAAGAAGATTACTTTTATATTTACAGATATAAGGACACTACGAATATAAGGACATCCGATTCGGTGATATAAATTAGGGTAGGGATTAAAACAAGTTATTTAAAAACAGAAATTTATAACGTAACACTTTTTAAAACAAAAAATAAATAAAAATTTCTACTTTTTCTATTTTGCCCACGGAAAAAATTTTAATGTATAGTTTTTGACAAATAAAAAGACGCCTTATTCATATTATGTGTTTGTTAATCTAAATGACAAAAAAAAAAATCTTCAGTCAGACGAAAATTTTACACAAAACAATGTATTTATTATTATGGCTGCGGTCCAAAAGAATAATGGTCACTTTCTTTTCTTCGATAGAAAATAAATATACAATGATTCAAATGCATTTATTTTATGATAAATAAATTTTGTAGGAACAATTCGCACTTTAGTAAATTTGTTTTAAATTGACAAAAATTGTTTGTTACACCACATAAAACATTTTTAAAATAAAGTGGGAATTGAATTGATTCTGGATTCAGGAGTTACATGTTATATATAAATTGTTCACATTCGTTTAGAATATGTTCTTGAAGTAGTAATAGTCCCAAACAAAAATAGAAAGATATTACAAGAATGCGTTTAACAAACCATAATATTATTTTGATAGTATCTTTTTTAAAAATGTTATGATAATTACAATAATATCGGCTACGTTATTTGCAAGGATTTTCGTTTCATCAGGAACAAGAAGGACCGTTGTTCTTTGTTTGTGTTGTTTTTTATGTTCATATTTGACAGTTATCGAGACAGAGCACTACTTATTTTCTCTTTTTTGTATATTTAGAGTTAATTGATTACCACCTTCCTACAAATACACGATCAATTATGGGCCAACCACTTGCATGTAAACAAAAATGAATGGTGTATAAATTTTGAACTAACTACTAATTCTCATTAACTTCATGGTCATATCATGATTTTTATAACCCCATAAAGCTATATCTTTCATTTTATAATATTCTGTGACAACAATTCTATTAATATAAAGACGTATTTTATAATATTTTATATAACGTGGCTAAAACATTTGTAAAGAAATACTTTTTTCTTAAGTTCAAGTTAGGTTATGTGAAACTAGAGAAAAAATGGTTTTCGTAATAAAGACGAGACTATGTATAAAGCCGATTTTATGCCCCGGTTTTTATAGATCTAACGAGTTTTACGTACTAAGACTGTTAATAGTTATACATACATATGAGCTTTCCATTGATAACGTTATTTGGTTCCTATGTGAAATAGGCAATTTGGTCACAGAAGTAGTTAAAATATGGTGTCTTCGTCAAACTTACTTAATATATAGTAGTTTGTTGGAAGCCACAAGATAACTACAATATTTCCCGTGCAAATTAATTCACCGTTACCATTTAATGCATAATAAGTGAATTCATCGTGTCACGAAGACACTTTTGCTTTTTTCACGGTCCTTGGCACTAAACAGGAAGGACTAAACACTCAATATACCAATAAATCTACAATCATCGCGCCATCAAAATAATTATCGTGGTATGTGTACAAAACAAGAAGTGTCGAAATTTCAAGATTGCAGGGAACAAAACAATCAAAAATCGTTTTGAAACTAAAAATTCAACATGGCTGGACGGTAATTTTGAGGCGCAACTTGACCAAGCTATTAAAAGTGAATGTGTTTTATAGTGTAAAACATTTAATTAATAAGACTATTTAATGCTGATTATCAGTTAGTAGAACAGAGCGAAGCAGACGAGCATTGTGACGAGTAATGCGACCGTGGCGGCGCGGTCGATGAGCTGCTCTAGGGCCGTCCATGCGCCGCGTGCCCCTCCCGATTCCTGATCATAATATTTACATAAAACATATTATTTAGAATATTATTAATTTTAATAGAATCCCTATTTGATATGTTTTGATTATTCTAAGATTTTGACTTTCTTTGATTTGTGTGTAAAATGTAAAAAGGATATATTTTTTACCACACGATGTGCATTATTGCTATCCCTTTTTTATTACTTATTCTTAATGTAACTAGTAGACTATCAGGCAGAGGAAATCAATTCTAAGTTGTAAACTGACCGTACTATTTAAAAGTAGTGCGTAGATCAATAAAATTATTTCTGTTTTTACATTATCTGTGTTTTACAAATACACAAATGAACTAAACATTAAATTTGTAATACACAGATAATTAAAAAAATCAATGGCCTTTTGTGGATTTCGAGCATAGTAATAGTAATAAAAAGCTAACTTCAATGTGAAAGTAGTTTACCTCGTCACGTGGCTTACAGCAATGAGGTAGCTTGGTAACGGCGGCGGTGAGTGTTGGTGGGGGGCGGCCTGTACAGGGCAGGCGCATGCTGAGCGCGGCCACTAGTGCCATACCCCCTGCAGCTGCGCATGCCGTGCCGAGCGCTGCCACCACGCCCGGTGCACCCGACCCGCCATCCACGCGCCATGCTGCGCTACTCAGCCTGCAGGATAATAAGTCGATACTATGTAGTTACTGTGTGTGGAACAGTTCGCTTAGAGTGTAAGACGTGTACCCACTAAACGAGTTTTAATTTATTGGTTATCGTAGTAGTCATATCGTGGTAATCCACAATCTCTTATGGCATCGAGGCAGTCTCACAGCTCGCTACTGTAAGTTTTGTGTTTTTGTGCACGTAGGGGACTGCCCCAGGCTAACAACAATTCTGTTTCATATTTTGTAAAAATGCTACTAACCAAAGTGCGGCAATGAGTGCAGCGACGGCACAGAGTGCTGGGCGATGGGGGGCTGGTCGTAGCGCGGCTGCTGCTAGTAGCGTGGCGGTGGCAGCTAGTGCGGCTCCGGCGCTGGCCAATGCCACCGCACCGCGCCGTCGTAGTTTCACCGTCCAGAGAACTTCGCCACCGGCACTAACGCCACCCGACAACCCCACCAACTCCCACGTCCCGGACTCGAACGTAACCGCCGGCTATGCAGCCATATCATATACAAGTCATATTATATACATTTAATGTACGGCAACTTAATATATAGATATATACCTAATAAGAACTTAATATAATAAAATACTACCGTGAATGAGATAAACAGAAGTTCACGAACTGTCAATAAAGTTTGAACGGAAACGTGAAATCTCAATACCTAGATAAATTACCGCTCAAGCGAGCAGTATTTATGCTTGTTTGCTGCACCAGTCATATTTTATTGAAACTGATCAATTATATAAAGTAAAACAATAACCATTGAGTCGTCACTTTCCAACTCCAAATCGTCCATGTCCATGGTTCTTGAGCCGAATCGAAAGATGGCAGTTTGAGTATCTCTTGGCCAGCGTGCGAGGTCGAGGTCTACAGGCACAGTGGCATCGTAGCGCTGCAGCCAGGCAATGCGGCCGTCGCTAGAGAGCCGCGCTCGTGCCGCCGCACCGTCTCCAGAAATACTGCCAATGCCATTAAGCAGTGACACCTCAGGCAGCCATAGCCGATCCACTAACGCCACCACACTGTCGCATCCCCATTCGCTTGCGTTCCAAGCGATTCTCGGGTCCACCCACGACTGCAATGGTCATAAAATTTCAGTATAGATGTCATGTATTATTGCCATATCTTGCCATTTATTCAACTCATTAGCGCAGACTAAGAACTATATAGAGAAACCTTAATCCTACTAACACAGTGTAAATAAATAACTCCCGAAACTCCCTTTTTAACGCGCGAAATTAACATGTTATCTTCAATTAAAGAAATAAATCCAAGATTGATAACAATCCCCAGATTGGCCTTCTATCTGCGTTTCAATATACTCGTTAAAATCTCCATCCGCAATTCGTTTCTTAGCCCGATAGTGGGCCATTTTGATACTCGTAGAACTACATTATTACGTTTATAATTTATAAGTTTAAGTAGGTCGTATGGTGCTACTTATTGTAGCAAAACAAAATTAAAGATTCAATAATAATTAAGAAATTTTGATTATAAATGAGAAAACTGTCATTTATCAAATATTACTTTCAACAAGACTAAAGGTCCAACAGTTTATGGCTTCTATGTGTGACTTGTTCAATTGTCATCTATTTGCGTGGTGTTTTATATTCATTGAAAAAAATTGTAGCTAAACTAGTTTTCTATAATTTACTCTTATCATTCTACACGTGCAGTGTCTCTGGATTGTGTTCTTCTTCATCATTAGAAACAAGAATAAGGTCCTCCAAATCACTACTTCAAATTGAATTCAAGTAGATTTCTGTAATTTTCAAACAGTGCTCAATCCGTAATCTGAGAATAGCCTCACATGGATGATTTGTATCCCACAGATAGTAATTATAATCACTGGTTACGTTGACGTGAAACGTCTTTAAAATCGCGCCGAAACATACGGGTACCAGGTTTAAAAAGTGGACCGTAACGAAAAGGTCTATATCATCGTATGTTAATAATTAAAAAACTATTAATCTTAGAAACAAAAATGTGGTGTGAATATTTCACTTATATAGTCAGCTCGCTGTTGTGACATTGAATTTTTTATTAAAATACTTAAAACACCGTCAATCTTGTTTTTATTTCAATCTTTTACTTTAAAAGCGATTCCCTAACATAGACGTTTCACGTTAAAACCAACGGCCGTGTGCCCCGGCACAGCCCAACCCGATTTTTTAGTTCGTTGTTTTAAATTGTGTCGTTTGAAATAAGTATAGTCAGTCTAATAGATTATTACCATTTATTGTTTATCAAACAATTTTCCGCGATATTTAACACACTTTTGCATGCATTCAGACCATTTATTCCACTCCGAAATGGAAGTCAAAATGGCCGATTTATATGCATCAACAGCTTTTTCGGGTGAGGTGAAACGTTGACTACGACGATTGCAAAATTTTCTAAAGACATTTCCATTTTCACAATTGATCTGTCACCTTTGAATAGGCGATACAATAAGATCTAAAAACAATTCTTTTGTTTTTTAATTCTAAATTCAAAACGATGAATTGAAATGGTTTTTTTTTAATTGCGGGAGGTTGGCAAACGACACAACTTAAAAGGCGGCACTCGTACCTAGTGAAAAATTAACTATGATTTAATATTAATTTTGTACTTAAGTACTCGTACGATGTAGTACTTCTACAACACAAATATTTTGGGTCGTATTCAAAAATCAAACTGAAACTCAAAGCTTGAGTACATTTAGAAATGAATGGTACTATTGAGCCATGTTCCTCTATCCCTCTTAATCTGTACTCAAGCTGAGGTTGAGTCTCGATCTGTAGTAGATCCTATAGTGTTAAACGCAGTGCAGGCATTTGCGCACACGCATACAACCTAGTGTGTATGTACGACGTATTCTTACAATCTACAACTACAACTAAAAACATATACAGATTGGACCTTTAATGGTTCCTGGAAGGAAATTTTAACAATGATATCAAATTTCACTAAAAAGAAACACCGTCATTAAAAACAACCACTACCTACACATAAGATTACTCAGAAACTAAGCATAGAACTGGTGAAAATTCCAAATATAATCTGTATTTTTATGGCATTAGTTAATAGGGTATTTCTAAGCAAAGCTATCTCTAACAAGCATGGTACATTAAATAAAAAGTGAGCTACGAAATTAAAACTATTACAAATGTACGGCGAATACGATTGAACTGAATTTATAGATAGCATATGTTAGAACATATGATAAATACGAAATGCTGCATGAACAGTAGACTGTTTATCCCGGCTGTTGTGATTACATATAAGATGAAAAATATTCTACACTGACCACAGCTAGATCCGCTAGTATATGCACAGTGGAATCAAAGTCGCGCACGGCTGCGTGGCGAAGGTGTAGCGCGAGGTGAACGCGTGTGGGTTGTATTGGTGCGATATCGCGCTCGTACCGCGCTAGCGCGGCGTCTAGCCGCTGCGACAGCGACCGTACATCGCCGCAACTGACTGTACCTGCAATTGCGACGAATTTCCTTGAACATTACCCTATATAAAGTATATAAAGACTGGTTGGTCAGCTGACATTTTGATTGGATTCCTTACAGAAATACCTTTATTGTGCTTAAAAATTAGATGAATAATTATTGTTATATCAAGTTGTTTCTTACAAGACTAATTATATAGTATACTAAAGTGAATTTGGTTATATGATTTCACTCAGTTTTTACTTTCTGCTACTTGGAATTGGCCGCTGGGAGTTTGGAGTTGGTATATGTGTGCATAAAGTAAACGTACCAAAAATAAAATAATTGTCCGGGATTTTGTTTTACCAAAAGTATTATTATCAAATACAAAATCAGATGAGAATTATTTCATCAGTTGTTTTATATTGCAAATATAAGGCAACTACCTGTGAATGTACATCTTATCTATCCTGAAATAGAAAGAAAAAAATTAAGTTAATATTAATAGGGTTACTGAATAAGTACCGTGACTTTTTCGCATTACCTAAACTGTATTAGGCAAAACAAAAGTCGGAGAAATGCGAATAAAGCAGGATTTTTTTCTAAACTAATAAAGCCGTATATCGTATACCTATGTAGGTCAATTTATTGTTCAATATAAAGATTAAAGCTCCTTATTTCACAGCAAAATTAACTTATTTATCGAAAGGTATCAGTGTCTCTATAATCTTCAGCAACACAACTTAATATTAACTAAATAAAACAGTCTCTTGTCGTCGTCTACTAAGTTGATGTATCTACCACGGAGCGTAAAAATAAATATTGTTTAAGTATCATAAATAGAGATTTATTTAATAGGCTTATTTTTTTTTAATTCTGTGAATGAAAATCATTAAACGTTTATGTAGTCTTGTAATTTCATGCACCAATTGCACTGAATTTTTTTATTTGTATTAATTGTTTTTTGATATGCGACTTTTCATATCAACAATTTTCAGTAGATGAGAATAGTTATGAGCTTTTAATAACTTAGTTACAATATATCCCAAGTACATAGACTACAATCATTTCCTTATGTAACAAAATATATAATTCCACATTAATTTGTACTATATGTCCAATTTCCCATGTTTATGCTTATATATAATGATTTTCGTTATGCGTATTATGTAATCCACTCGCTTTTTTGATACAATAAATTATTAATGCTGTTATTATGATATATTCAATATATTTTAGTAATATGTTGTTAGCTTAATTTGTACTTCAAATAAGGATTTATCCATCTACCTGTTTTTACTTTCATAGTAATTCTATATAAATTAGTTTATAACTTAGAAAATTTGACTGGGAAACTGTTAAGTATACTATGATATAAATAATGATGTTTTCAAGTACCTTGTACCAGGAGTAGCATGATGACAAGTGTGGGGTGCACTGCTAACATTTTGCGACGGCTGGTGCTCGGTATGGGACACGACTGGAAGAGCAGGCGTTTGTTGCAGCACTACGCAATGATATTTTACGACAGATGACACATATACATACTGTGCGATGTAAATACTGACCCGCTTTATATGTATATAAGTGTCTTACAATGTTTGACGAGATTATTAGTGGGCAATGAAAGACGTCTTTATTCTCTCGCTAACACTTTTATACTAAATGAAATTACACAAATTACCCGAATTGGAATACCACAATTTCGACGCACTAATAATTCACCTGTGTATTTAACATCATCAACAAGTTATCTTAATAATTAAATTTTTATAAACCTAAATTTTCCTTCCCGATGAAATTAATAATTTACTTTAGTGATGATTTTAATTAGCACGACGATGACAAATAATTGTGTGGTTGTGGAGAACATTGTCCGATATCATAGGCGTGCACGGTATCGGCGCGGATGTTCCATCCTGCCCGTGGCCACCGCGGAAATAGCATTAATGGATTATATTTGTGAACTTCAACGCATTTTGCGGTATCGTTATATAAGATAATAATTTGAAATATGTTCATATAAACAATACGAACTTACTAAGAGAACATATAGGATTTAGTGCCATGTAGAATGCCGTAGTTTGTTGCAACTTTTTGTTGTAATAGACTAGAAAAGCTGAAATAACAATAATTGTATAAATCTACTGATTTTCTTGTAGTGTGTCGAAAATGTGGCGCTTAAATTCGTGTAGTAGCAGCGAGAGAATGTCGAAGATTTATTTCATTCACTAATATTCTCATGAAACATTAAAAGACAAGTATGTATATATGCAAAGTTAGTTTTTATAAGTCGCACATAATGGATATGTGCCATGTTATAATAAATAAAACACATTAGTGTACGTAGCCTACTTTGAGAGTTTTGGAAAGAACCAGAGCAAGGGTAGAGACAAACTGTTTTTTATTTCACAAATTCCTAAGTCTGATATAATAGATGTCTAGATGATGTGGCTGTGTACATTTTAGGGTTCCTTACTCCGTATCTAAAAACGAAACCCTTATAGGACTACTTTGTTACACGTCAGTCTGTCCGTTTGTCTTTTTTTTCTGGAACGTGTGTGTGTGTGCAGCTATTTACAGCAGTGCATATTTTTTTTATAAACTCTCCGCAATATAAATGTTGAAGGAGTGAGGAAGGAACTCTATGGTAATAAAAAAAGAAGTGACATTATATATTTTTTAACACCATTGCTCGTAATTGGTAACTACAACAATTTTATTTTCACAATGTATCATAATTACCAACTTATAATATCTTCTTCTTCTTCTTATTTTTGTAACTGGCAATTTAGTACTTATAATATCTTTCGAATTTCAAATGCGATTACCGCACAGTTTAGTAATCAAAAGTTAATAGTTTCGTAAAGAAAAGTAACGCTTTTATTTATAAGAAAAAAAAAATAGGAACCAAAGAGAATTTATATGCAAAATGCTGAAACATTTTTGTAAATTAAATAAGTTTGGCGTTTAGAAACAATTTGTTTAAAGATATACAATTATAAAACCCTTATTTTAAATTACAACTATTAAATAGAAGTCATACATAAATATTAAAAGAATATATTTATTTTGTAAAACTTATATAATTTGCCGTTTTGGCTGTATAAGCGTCGGTACCTTAGTGTTTCGCGCACAAAGCCGTTAATGAAAAAGTAAACGCGCCATTTTTCAATTTTCAGTACTATTTTGCAAGTAGATATTTTGCATTGTTTCTTTTGTTATGATTTTTATATCAAATATCATCAAGCGATGAAATTGATTGTACGAATGAAATAATAACGAATATTTCAGAAATGGCTGGCGGTGAAGATGGAAATCCAACGTATAAATTTTACAATTGTACTTTCACAAATTGTTTTTCAAAATATTTTTTTATTGACATATAAAGTTAATTACTCGCAATGGAGTTGAAAAACATCGTATAACACTCGTGAGCAGTTAAATATTATCCATAGCATCAGAAATGTACTATTGATTTTTTTGAGAAGCAGCATAAGCACGTCTTACTCGTATTTATGATTATGTGTTGTCATACATACATTATTGCATTTTGTTTAATATTATTTTATTGATTTTTTTATTATACTGTATTATCAGCAACCAACAGTTAGGTACCGATAAAGTTCTGGCTATTTGAGATAGCTTATTAGTTACTTTAGTTGTTTACACTTGTTATTACTGTTGTTAGCTATTCTAATAAATAAAATAAAATTCAAATCACTAAACGATGTGTGCGATAGTTTTGTATTAGTGCGATTTGTCAAATTGATCGAAAAAATAACATAAAGCTACCTCAACTAAAATTTTGTATCAACTGATTTAACTGAGTTGGCTAGTGACGACATGCCCAGTTTTCTATAACAAATTTGCACAACAAAAAATATTTTCATATATGTAATAAGGTGTTAGTGTTAAAGACATAAAAACTGTTTCATTAATAAATACATAATTTGATTGCCCTGACAATATTGTAACGAGAACATTCTGCTATTTTCATTAACGACTATTCTGATGAGCGTTCGTGTTTTTTTTAACTACCTCCATAACCGAATGGTTTCAAGGTGTCGTCATCTCGTAGGTCCCGGATTCGAGTCCCAGTGGGGCCGATGTTTGTTATATGTGATGTGCGAATATAATTCGTTTTGCCTGGTGTTACGTTTGTTTGTTACTTTATTTTTAACAATATAACAGAGATTTTCTACTGGGCTTAAATCTGAACTTTTTGTTGGCCAGTTTAAAACGGATATACGTTATTCGCTAAGGAAACATTTGACGTTATTAGCCGTGTTTAGGGTGGTAGTTATACTGAAAGATCCAGATTACAGGCAAATCGGCGTTTCGAGAAGGGTATCATTGTGTGCTGTATGCTATTATTTTTGTATTGCTATGGATCCATTGTATCTTCAATCTTCCAAACCACCCCCAACTCTACATTCGGAAAAACACCTCCAGACTTTAATGTTACCACCACTGTGCTTGACTATACTCCTTGTGGAAGTATTTATAATTAAAATAATTATTTGCAGGACGTCTAATAATGCGCTTTCCATTGGAATTTACTTTATCTTTATTTTATCTGATAATATTACTTTTTTCTATTCTCGGAACGGCCAATTAACAATTTTTTTTTGCGAATAATTTAATCGCTTCTCTTGGTGTTGCTTGGTAAGACCGTTATTTCAAATCATTTAGCTTCCACTAATCTTTGGCGTAACAGTCTTTACGATATATTTCTCGGGTCAGTCGGCGAAGAAACTTTATTTTTAATCTGGTTTGGAGCCTTTAAAAACCATTTTTTCAGCAACACGAACGATTAGTGTTTCTTCGCTGGGAGAAGTTTTTCTTGACCGAGTCTTTCTCAAAACATTTTCAACAGTCCCATGTGTTTTATAAGTCTGCTGGTGACTGCAATTCTGAAATGGTGACTGCAAATAATAGTGCAAATAACAGTGGTGGTCATATAATTAGAAACAGTCCTCATGTAGGCTGGATTGTTTGATACTTCGATCATAATATAATATGATCGAAGGTTTGATAGAATTCTTATTAATATTTGTATTATGAAAGAAACTCATGAAATGGAATAAAATATGTTGTTTGATCTAAAATTTATTAAAAAACCTAAAAATTTAACACTCAACTTTAACCATTTAAGCATTTTGTTGCATATAAAAGAACTTATTCATATTGATAGAATCTTCAGTAATGGACAACTAATTAGAAACAATACTGAAATTTTATAAAAAAAATATAAATGAGTGCAATTATTTTCACGGATATTTATTTACATGTTACACATTTTGTTTATTGCTTAATTAGTATTTAGTTGTGTAGCCTTTGTTGTCAATAACAGCTTTGCAGCAACGAGGCATTGACTCAATCAACTTCAGACATTTTTCGCTCGAGATCGACGTCCATGCTTCTACAAAAGCTTCATACAAGCTCATTTTGACTAGAGTTCCTTTTACTTGAGACTTTTTTCTTCACATCATGCCATAGATTTTCAATCGGATTTAAGTCCGGGCTGTTCGCGGGCCAGTCTAAGACAGAAATTTGTTGTTCCCTAAGGAAACACTTAACACTACTAGCCGTTTGTTTGGAATCGTTGTCATGTTGAAAGATCCAAGTTATCGATAAATTATCATAGGTCTTTGCTGTCTCCTCTAAGATATTTTTAAACTGGTATTGATCCAAGACACCCTCAATTTTTCGAACGGGTCCAAGTCCGTACCCGGAAAAATATCCCCATACTTTAATGTTTCCACCACCGTGCTTAACGATTTTTCTTGTGTACATATAAAAGCATGGTTTAATGGACGTCTAACGTAGCGTTTTTTACCATCGGAATTCACCATATTTCTTTTAGTTTCATCTGAGAATAAAACTTTTTTCCATTCATGTACTGTCCACCTGCTGTACTTCTTTGCAAACAATAATCTCTTCTCTCTGTGTTGCTTGGTAAGAAGTGGGACCTTTCGGCAAACTCTCCCAAACAGTTTTGCTTCAACTAATCGCCTGCGTATTAGTCTTGATGATATGTTTCTGGGGTCATTCGGTGAAAACACCTCATTTCTAATTTCAATGGATCCTTTAAACGGGTCTTGTTTAGCAAGACGTACAATATATCTTTCCGGGGTGTCGTTTTCCTTATACGTGGCTTTCTGATTTTGTTTTCCGTAGTTCCATATCTTTTGTAATGGTCAATAGCATTGAATACCTTCTTTACGGATCATTCTAAGTGGTCAGCGATTCTTCTATAAGTCCACTGTCGTTTCAAATGCAAATTGACAATTATTTGGCGAGTTGACGAATCACAACTTTTATTTTTTTCCCCATTTTAAACAAAATTGACCGTCCCGAAACTGAAGTTGATGTTAAAATGCCGCCAAAACACGATTTAAATCATAAATAAGCGAAGAAAGGAATTTATTTCTTTTTAATTTAAAATTACAACGTACAATAGATTATGTTTCTAATTATTTGTCCAAGCTGCCAGTATCTAAATTTTCAACAAATGAAGTAAAGTTTCATTTAAAATTCAAAATAATATATATATATATATATATATATATATATTATATATATATATATATATATATATATATATATATATATATAGCCCATTATTTTTGAAACTTTATAAATGTTGTTTGAATCTTTGAAATATTGCTTAAACAAGGTTAAATTTTCATATAAACATTAACATTATATCATCATAAGCAGGCTCGGAAAACTCGTTGTTGTTTCAAAAAAAATAAAAAAACACCACATTACACGGGCCGGATGTTATGAATTAAAGAGTTAAAAGTTTTTGACGTGAAACGTCTTTAAAATCGCGCCGAAACATACGGGTACCAGGTTTAAAAAGTGGACCGTAACGAAAAGGTCTATATCATCGTACCTGAATAATTAAAAAACTATTAGTCTTAGAAACAAAAATGTGGTGTGAATATTTCACTTATATCAGCTCGCTGTAGTGACATGGAGTTTTTTATTTTTATTTCAATCTTTTACTTTAAATGCGATTCCCTAACATGGACGTTTCACGTTAAAACCAACGGCCGTGTGCCCCGGCACAGCCCCACCCGATTTTTTTTTAATTACAATAGCATTCACAAATGGGGTTAAGAAATAACACATAACACTGCAATGTAAAATGTTTTACTTACTATTTATTTTTTTTATCAATAAACTAAACACAAATATTGCAATATAATACATAATTGAAATATTATGGACTTACACACACAAAGTAAATCATGCACATGATAAAAAAGTAACAAAAACAAAAAACCTATTTAGGTTTAAACCACATCTATGCGGCACATATAATTCTGTACTTACAAAATAATTACTATTTTAAATTTTAATTCTTAACATTACTTGAAGAAGCGCAGCGTTCAAGATGGTTTTACTACTACGTGTGCTCAATAAGACGTGCGGGATAAAATTAATTAAAATTCATATAAAATAATGTAAGAAATTTTTAGACTAATAACGATTGAATGGAATTTATGCTTTAACTAGCCAGGTCATTAGAACGAATAATGAACTACTGTGATCGTGTACTTATCCAACTAGAATTAGAAATATCAAAAATTTGACATGCAAGGTTTATTCTGTATTCTTTTGCATGTAATCGTATTCATTAGTAGGGTGACTGACCATTTAATTCAAAATGCACAGCATTGTATCTAGATTCAACGATAGATAGAAACGTAGTAAAGTGGTCAACTCAGTTCCTAGAAAGTAAATAGAACATTCATAAATTTGTTTAGAATAAAGAAATTATAAGGAATAATTACGAAAATGTTAAAGTTTATGTAGTTTTAACTTTATGTTTTTCCCATAAGAACGACATTTTAGCACAGAAGATGGTGATTTTCGCTGTTTATTATAGGTACTTAACTTCGTCTATAACTAAACTTTCTCTGTGATTTGTTCCGTTTTGTCGAGCTGTATAAAAGTTTCTGCGAAATTTGAAATTTTATTACAGTGTAAAGTCGACAAATAAATTGATAACATTAACAAACTCCAGTTAATGTTTACATTACATATAAACTACAAAATCAGCATCTATAACATAGGGAATAAAGCAGTCTCAAGGTTAATATGTGTTGTCTAGTTTGGATTGTAGCCGTGTGTACGTTTGTATAACTGTTTATTACGGTTTGAATTTACACTTTTAATGTAAATGCTCGATAAAAACGAACTTCAAACATTTTTTGCTTTATGTTTATTTAAGCCAGCCAGCCAATTGGTGTATATGTATACATAACTATATTTTTTTTCTTACATCTGCCTTTACTTATTGCCCCAACTATCAAATGAGGGGTTACAACCATCGTTACAACCGTACATCATTACACCGTTCCAACCATCGATACTAATGTACATGGGAGCCCTTTAGGTAAGGCATTACAGTTCGTTTTTGTTTCAATATATAATCATGTAAGGGGTTCTGAATAACAGTTGACAGGATCCAAGCCAACCTCACATGTCTAACGAGGTTCTGGCTTTCCCGACCCACACCGAGCCAGCGGAGTGGGACAGGGCCCAAAACCCTTCGTAATGTTTTCCAAACAGGAAAAGCCGAGCGGAAGCGGAGTATCTGCCAACGGTGACGAGTGTTAATGCGGAGCCGGTGTAGAGGGTGCTAATAATTCCTAAGTGACAAACACCAACCGTCCAATGAGGTTGGCCGTATATAACGTGTATACACAGCGAACTGACGAGAAGCTGCTGGAACTCAAGAAAGCATTATCGTTTGGTAAGAGGCGAATTGAATCTCAACGTAAAAGCTGATTAACCCAAACTGAGCCCACGCTTGATTCAGAGGCCAAACAGATCCAAAATTTCGAACTTATTCAACTCCAGTTGCATTGTTGCTTCGATTGCCTGGACGTCTACACTGATGTGTATAATTATAGGGTTGTGGTAGCTGCCGTCATGGTAGATTGATGAACAGTTTTGTAGACTTCTGCGTACCAAGAGAAACAAGATTGCAGAGTCCACTCTCACGCTAATGGAGATACGGCATGTGACGTATTAACAACAGACTTCTGATGATGGTTATCACAGACTCAATAAAATTCGAAAGATATCGGTCAATATGACGGAGTCTGCAAACGAAGCTGAAGACAGAGGACGGCAGAGTTGTCACATTCCGATCTGAGTTTACGGCCAAGATGGAACGCTTCTATGGATAACTTTACGCGACTAAGCAATGGAAGTTTCTCGGTTGAAATAACGATGAATGATGAAGACAACAAGGTAATTTCTATATAATATCAATCTTTAACATTCTAATTATGTCGTATTAGTTAATCATTTTATTTTTCGAAATACACTACAAAAATTATGTTATTTTTTCCACTAAATTTGACAAGGAAACAAGGAGTGCATTGGAGTGATATAGCAACGTATGTGTCAAACTAATTTTACGGTAGCTGCCATTATGAAATAATGTCACTAGAGCTCCTGGCATGATGCAGAGTTGAATTATATAAATAACATAGCAATTTTGTTTTGGTGTGATATAATGTTTAAATGATATTTAAACATTATATCTCTATAGCAAGATTCTGATAGTTATAATTTATAATAGTTGGGTGTCGATGTTTGTATAAATATTTACTGGGATGTATGCGATGACTTGCAATCGATACGGATTTTTTAAACAACACTACAAAATTCAGCAAATTTTTCACGTAAAGTTCCCAATACCTATAGTTAATAAATGTTTAATGCTACTAAATTTAGGTTAGGTCATTGTAAGATTTGAAACCCAATGTCTTACAAGGTTCCTCTAGGCTGACAGTCTGACTCAAACATACAGAACGATTATTACTACTATTTTTCTGAGAGAATTTTCATCAGTGCGAGTGCGAAGTCTGCTGCGTGACCTCTTGGGATGGGGCGGAGGTTCCTGGGGCAGGTAGGTAGTGCCAGTAGGGCGGCGCGTCTGGTGCTTGCGCCTGACACGCTGCCGCTAGCCCTCTCCAGCTGAACCGGTATGCATATCGTTTGCCATGTACCTGGTGTATCATCATATAGACAAAAACATTTAATAATCTGCCTTAAATAAGTAGTTGAACAATAATATTTTAATACTATATTAAGCTTTTGTATTTCTTTTTCTTTAGAAAAAATGTAGACATAATAGACAAAATAATTTAAAAGATAAATTTTTCTAACATTCGAAAAAGATTGTAACAATAATTTCATTATATATTAGAATTTTAGAAATACAAAAAAAATGTATAATGCTCGTCGATATTTTATACCTATCATCATCATCACTATTTTGGGGATTAGATTTTAGTCAACCACGCTGGGACAGTGGTTCACATACACATCTAAATATTATCTCAGATGTATACAGGTTACCTCAAGATGTTTTCCTTCACCGAGGAGTGTCAGATAAATATACATAAAAAATGTAAAACACATTGGTACATTGCAGAATCGACCGGAACCACTGGTGCCGGGACCACAGCACAACCAACGTTATTTTTACTTTATACTTACATGGGTGCTTATTCAATATATAGAGCTATTAAATTACACAATTAATTAATTAATTGAGTTCGTCTTCATTAATACAATAATGATAACGAAAAAACAGACTGGCCACCCAATGGATAATGGTAATTAGTTGCGTGGGTTTCTAATATTTTACATGCCGTGCTTGAAAAATTAGTAAAGCTCAAATCCCCACAAGAGCTACAGTATCTAAACGAACCAACAATATTAGATTTAAGTCGAAGCAGTTATCTAGTAATTAGTCGGAATAATCCTAACCTTTCTCTTTAGTCGAAATAAATAATGCAAGAACTACTGATATGCGGTAGAATTACGAGATACTTTTTAATGCTATCGTACTAATGTAATGCTAACTAGATACAGAATCGTTCTCTTTTATATAACTTTTCAAAATAAGTTGGAAATCTTGGCTCTAACTTGAACTCCGGTACCTTTCTCTATCACTTACGCTCAGGAACACGATATAATAATATCTATCAGTGAATGTGAACCTCATGTGAATTGAAAATACACCATTCTATTCATAATAGAGCTACTAAACGCTATTTCAATTTTATTGCGAGTTTTCAGCAATCATCGCAATTTACGACTGTAAAAAAGGTAATAAATTATAAATAATGAATTATCAGATTTATAATAATTTCAACAAATTATACTAATTAGTGCTTAGAATTCCAATGACTGGCGAAATACGAAATTTTTCGTGAAAGATTAAGAAAATAAAAGCACTTATATTAGTGTAGAGCAATTAACCTTTGTCATAATGTTTTTGTCATAATAATAGCGCAGCGCGCGGGATAGTTTGTCGTAGTTCATGTTGGGCTTTTGTTTCCGGCGACCCCAGCGGCGCGCCACCTCATCCGGGTCCGAAAGTCGAAATTCACCTTCCCCGGGAGGACCCTGCAAAAGTAGATGGTATTATAAAAGAGCACAATAGTATTTTAGTAGTTTAGAATCCTGACCATAGCAGAAACTCCATAAAATGTCTTGCCTGTGAGTAATGATATATTTTATAACGCAGATTAAAAAGTGCCAATATATATGCGAAGTGCTTGTGGTCTCGACGTGTCTACGGCTGGCTTAAACATCCCCAAATTAGTAAAAAATCTCCAGCTAGCCGCCGACTCGCTCGGCGCCTGGTTCACCAAATGGCGAATCGAGATCAACCCCGATAAGAGCGCAGCAATGTACTGTTATCGAGGTAGGGCTGGAGTAGCCACCCCTGACCTTCCGTCAATGAAACTCTTTGATAAGCCAATTCCCTGGCAAAATGTAGTTAAATATTTAGGCGTTACGCTCGCTAGACAGCTAACGTTTAAACCTCACATCGACATAGTTCGCAATCGCGCAGCCTTTATCTTACGTAGACTATTCCACCTCATTAGGAAGCGAAGTAAAATGTCACTTAGAAATAAGCTGACATTATACAAAGCTTGTATACGCCCGATACTTACCTACGCATCCGTAGTGTTCGCCCACGTCCCTAAGTGCCGGTTGCACAAACTACAGGTAGTCCAGAACAAATTCTTACGCCGTGCCCTGGGTGCCCCGTGGTACTCACGTAGCATAGATTTACATTACGATCTTAACCTTCAGTCGATCGAAGCCCACATAAAAGATCTAGCCACTCGCTATTTCAATAACGCTCTCACCCACCCTAATACTCTCATACAAAAAATGATAGATTACACCCCCATAGATAGCGTCTCGGCTAGATCCCGCCGCCCTAAAAACATCTTGTCCGACCCACCCGACCCCATCACACGCGCAAACCAATCCCTCCCGCCGGCCACCAACCGCGTCGTCCCTCACGCCACACACCCACGTCTCTCGCTTACTCACCGCGCTCGTCGGCGAGCGCGAAGACCCGGGCCACACCTTCGTCAAACATATACCCGGTACCGTCTTGTACCGGGTAGATTCTCACCCTCCACTACACGGCGATCTTGAGCGTTCGAGCCATTAGACGGCGCGCTCAAGCTGCGTCGACTCCCTTTGTCTCGACCCTAACGACACCGGCTCGCCGGTGCAGTTAGTTGGCTAGGTGTCGAATCTTCAGTTCGTGCGCCTTCCACAAATACACATCATTGCAAAGCTGAACATAGCCATCTGAGGCTTCAGCATAGGTTCGTTAGGGGCGCTGTAAAATATTACGTACAAAAACTGTCGATATTGACTGCAAACGAATGTACCTAAGCTCATGGTAGCTATACTCCAAGTCTTAAATGAATCAATTGATTTAACAAATATTATACATTTCGAAGTAACACAAAATTACCCCTAACTGAGTTAATGAAAAGAAACATATTTCGTTGGGAAAGTAATCATAAGATTTGCTTATATCAGGGCTAGCGCTCACGATCTAATTTGAGAAGCCCGTGTTATTGATATTAGTTTGTGGTATTTATATCAAAATGTTTAAATAACTGTCTAACTCACCTCCCAACAGATACCGGGCGCACCTGCAGTAAGCTCTTCCAACAGGAACTGCCACAGCTGCACCTGGCCACCGCTGCTCGCGCGTGCGCACCCACTCAGCGCAGCGTACGGATCTACAATTAATAATAATAATAAATTATGACTTATACATGTTCATAGAATTAAACATAATGTACTTATTACGAAATTTATACATATAGGTACCATTTCAGAGTCCTGTAAGTACACTATGAGTGAAAACGTCGGGTGAGATCCTTAATACTTGTCTAAGAACTGAAAATCAATTACTTTCTGTATTAACTGACTTCAAAATGAAAGTAATAACTTTCAAATTCTGTTCTGCTATTAACACAAATACATAATATAGACGCAATGGCAATGAATAGATTGCTGCGCAATATCATGGTTTTCTAAAATTGGATCGAAAAAAAAGTAGCTTGTACACACGCCTAAATATTATTTGTTTCAGTAGAGCTATAAAAATATCTGTGTAATCAAAATTAAATCATGACACCGTGTAATATTTTATATAAGTATTACGATCCCAAATTAAAAAAAGTATTAATATTAATGGATCAGTGAAATATTTTCCATAATTATTAAATATTCCATTTGATAGTGTGTGCAAATTTTAAAAAACAATTTAAATCTGCAGTTAAAGGATGTTAGTATGAAAGGTTTTCTAAAGTTTATTGTATTGCGGCTACTTGTTTATCCGTGTATGCCAATTTCATAGATGTGGAATGTAAAATATATATTAGTCATATTCAAAAATCCAAATAATATTTATTCAATATAGGCCGTCACACGAAAATGTCGTGAAATAAATATAAATTACCTGCTTAGAGCAGGTATATATAATTTATAAGGTCATTTTTATTTCCAGATTTAAACAAGGTGTTAATTTGTTATTTTTCATTGGATCTCAAGACATATTTATTAATACATTTATTAAAAATAAACGCCAGTTGTGAATGTCAATAAACATTATCCAACCACCAACCAACCAACTAAAAAAAAAATTGTAAGGTAAAGAAATATATTTTTACAAAGTAAAGTTAAAATAATCAGACGAACAAAATAAGAGATATCTTCTTGATTTATATCAATTTAAAGAAGTGAATTAGGAGATATAGAGGTTAAATGCGCTGTAGCATTAAAATATAATCTAAAAGTTATTACTTTCTAAAATTCTTTTTAATATAAATGTAGTTAGATGTAGCATTTTGCATTTTTTATTTCCTGACACTTTCTACGAGTATTATGTAAAAAAGCAGTACTATTAGTTACATAGACTACACTGTACTTGTACATTTTAACCTTGATACAATATTCATGATAAACAATACTATAAATATTGATATAAAAAAAATAATTTTGAGTATACAGCCTGCAGGCAAGTAATAAGTTAATATACCTAATTACCTACATCTTACCCTTATACATCCATGGTGTAGCCTGTTATAGAATCTTAAGACTTGACCAATAAATGGACTTTTATCAAAACAAAATGTTAGTTAGGTTGTACTTATTAAGTAACTTTACACCGATAACATGTTAACAATAACATCTATGTTACTATCTCCCATAAATATTCTATTTTATCTGTAAATTTTTTATAAAATCATAAACTATATGGTTAAATTAACTAACTAATGGTAAAACAGCATTAAAAAGCGGTAAAGTATTTTTGAGGGTAATACGAACAAACACTAATGCGTTAAAACTTTCCGTTAATGAAATATCTCCGTTAAAAATTAATGTGCGTAACTAATGTCAAATAGAATTTATTTAATAAAATCTAAATTGAAATGAATTTATTCAACATAAACTTTATTAACTTGAATTTAAGTAAGACAAAAAAGGAACTATGATACGAATAAAAAAAAACATTTTACACTTGATCGAAAATTGGAAGAACCTTCTTGAGATAAACAGATCAGAAACTCTAAAGGTCTACTTTCTATCACTAAAATATCAGCACACATACTTGTTAGTTAAGCATGTGGAATACTTGACTAGAAATCTATAAGATACGTACTACTGTCATTTTTATGAAATTCTATTATTTATTGTAATACTTGTGTTAAAACAATTCACATTTATGAAAAAATGAAATTTTCCACATAGTTCTGGACAGATCTCGAAAACCCGTATAATTTAAGTATACCTTTCTCCATAAAAATACATAAAATTTTTAAATAATTTTATTATCACTGACCTTGGTAAAAATGGTGTATACGGCGTTGGTCGGTAGGACTCAACCAGAGCATCGCACGGCACTCATTGCACTATAAGTGTTGTTTCAAGTAAATTACAGTTACACTTGTTCTTGCCTGCGTACCGAATATAATAGTGCTTAGCAAAAATATTTATCGAATATATATAACATGGACCGCAAGTGCCATTTTTACTCACTTCAATTCTTAACACCTTCCAGTATGGAAACTGCCATTAAATATTTTTTATCAACATTTTTAGGAATCAGAAGAATTTATCGACATAAAACTAAGTAAGTAATAAATATGTTAATTTTCTTTATATGATAATAACTTTTTCGCATTTATTTTGAGTTATATTACAATTTAGTCAAAACTACATTTCTTATTTTGTATTCAGTTTTTGAAAGTTTCTTATTATTTTATTTCAATATTTTGGTAAATAAATTATGCTTTATATATTATTAAAACTCGGCGGCGGCAAACAGCGGCCGGATGGCAGACCGGAAGCGCGCGAATGACGTAAGGCGGTGTGTGATATCAGTCTCCGCCCTATGAGTCCGCCCTGGCTATCTGAGGCTGGATGTAATATGGATTTAACATGACATTTACGGACAAGATAAGCTGGTGAATCTTGACATAGTCGAATTGGATTGAATACCAAAATAAACTGCTTGGGATTTCTTTTTTAGTTTCATTTTACGAGTATTGTCAACATACTCGTGGCCCGTGTCTTTATCATGTTTTATTTTTTATCTAATTAATCTAATAATTTAATAATAATGATTAATCTTCATTTAATCTAGAGTGAGTTGCGCGGCTTAAATTAAACTATTTAAAATAACATAACATATTAATATAATATAAATATACAATATTATTTATTAACAATATTGTTATTATTTATTAACAGTCTTGTCATATTATTTTTAACAACCCTGTTAATAATATTTAATATATGATATTACTCATCTATTTAATTTAGAATCTACTGATATCTATTTTAACTAAAGTTTGATTCTTAATCGGTTGGACCAAATCGATAGCCGTGGACAGTTGTCAGCTTGGGATTTAATATATTCTCCTCAATCATGTATAATGCAATAATAGATCATAAGCCTGGTTTTTTGTGAGAATTTCCATTATTGTGAGTGACTCTCATTTATCAAGATGACACCATCTTAATAAAAAAATATATTAAGTTGTCTTTTTAAAGTATTTGGATTAAAACAAATTATAGCTACAATAATTCTTAAGTCTAAAAATGTAGTTTACAGTATCAATAAATCACTTTACAATATTGTATTACTGCCCACATTCATAATAGTTATAGTGTGAATGAAGTAAAAAATATTTGGATTCAAAAGTAATTGGCAGGTTAAGCTGCATTATTGATTGTATTTAAAGAAGAAATTATTCGAATATTCTTAATTTTTGGTAAATTTTTTTTAGACTTTTGTTTAAATTAAAGACTTTTGTTTGCAGTTGCAGAGTAGCAATTCTTAATCTGTGGTTTGCAGTCTGTCGTTAGGTACGCATTAAAAAAAGAAAATTGATTTGTACGCAGTTATTAAGTATCTGTGCTTAAAAATTACTACCGAACTTTCTACTAGTCTACTTTAGTAGATAAAGAACCCCCATATTCCACAATTCCACGTTGTTCTGCAGAGATTAAACGTGGAATAACATCCACCAAAGATGACACCACGATACTGACCGACGAATGGTTAAGAATTTTTTAACAGATCGTCTACGTACGTGTTATACGTTTAAGTGCTAGGGAAACAAAGATAATCAAGATAAAGAAAGTGGCGAGACTGTAAATTTTCTTCTACATTTATACATCGAAAATATTTATATTTTATTATTATACTATTTTATAGTGTAATATTATATTTTAATGTCATCAATGACTTGCATTAAAAAGTAAGTGTTAAAACTTGAAAGTAAATTGTTACTTTTATATAACCTTTGGAAAAATATACATTTTGTAATTTTTGTTTATATTCACAGAGAATTTCGTTTGTTTTAAGTAGATCAACTTCGCAGAGTGGGTTGCTTGAGCGACCCTACTTTATTATTGCGTAGGGCGGATTAGCAGGGCGTGGCAGACACCAGCAGCCGCCACCCGCAGAGATTAATTTCATTTAGTATTCAAATTTAATGTGACCAGGATTTGTCAAATTATTAATCCTACCACTTCGTGTATTTTTCTGCTACAGAAATTTTTTGCTCTTTTATTTTTTTACTCCAGATCCTTATAAACGTATATACCCCTTTTCCACTTGAATGCTCTATACTTTCACCACTTACATTTTTTCTTCAATTATGCAAAACGAAGTTGAAGTAAATTTATAAAAACATGTAATACCAAATTATGAGTGTTGTATCTAAAAGCAACCTTCAACGTAACGCACACTAGATCCATTCATGAATAGTTTCATAATCCAGGTTATGAATGTGATGCATCATCCGTTTTATTCGTTTGTCTGTCTATCCGTAATCCGGGATCAGATGGCACGTAGCTGTATGCATAATGCATGGCGTCCTGCCGCGCTGTTGCAATATCGAGACCCACCCGCCCTTACTCACCCCACTAATGGACGATTGACTTCTATTAAGTCGCGGTGTAATATTGTAGGGTTTTTTCCAGAAGCCATGGAATACTGTCATGCGCATGGAAACTAAAATGTTATTGTGACAAAACAAAATTCATAGTTTTTCATTATCTAACAACTTTTGTGACGGATATGTAATTATCTATGTTTATCTAAGAGATGGTACTTAATTAATCAATGACTTTTAAATGCCTGTAAATACAACCCTCAGTGTTCATTGTTGTCTTGTAAGACCGGTCTGAGTTCCGGAGCATATCCAGTCAGGTCGGCAATTATCAAGTGGGTCCAATCCGCAACAGAATTAAATAAAACCACAAATAAAAACGTCTATGTCAGGGAATCGCTTTTAAAGTAAATGATTTAAATAAAAACAAGATTGACGGTCTTTTAAGTATTTTAATAAAAAATTCAATGTCACAACAGCGAGCTGACTATATAAGTGAAATATTCACACCACATTTTTGTGTTAAGCAATGACGCCGCATGTCGACAACGCTACCACGCAAGCTAGAACCGCAAGAGCACTACTCAGGCCAATTCTAACTTCTCGGCTGCCACTCAACATCAAGACGACCGTATATAAATTGTATATCCGACCACGGCTCACGTATGCTGCTCCGGCATGGTATGCGGTAACGGGCAAGGGCTCGAGGAAGAAGCTGGCAGTCCAGCAGTCCCTGGCCCTCAGGACAATAGTCCACGCACCCAGATATGTCCGGAACAACGTTATAGCCAGGGACCTGAGGATAGATAGCCTGCACAACCATATCAGAACATTGACCACCAACATGTTCCACAGGGCTGCCAGCTCGAAACATCCTCACCTGAGGAACATAGCCCCATATCATGCCCGCCCTCCAGACATCAGAGCGCAGCCGAGAAGTCTCATCCTCTCCTCAGAGAGTGATGACTAGAGGAAGACCACAACTAGGGCTCCAAACAGGAGCATACGAAGCCGAGGAGGAGGACTACATCCCCACCGCCCCAACGCCCCGGCAGTAGCCACTGCCGGCGAAGAAAACCACTGCAGGGGGCCATTAGAGCCCCGAACAGTTCCCTCCGCTCTAGCGGAGATGGATGTCCCGACGACATTTTTGTTTCTAAGATTAATAGTTTTTTAATTATTAAGATACGATGATATAGACCTTTTCGTTACGGTCCACTTTTTAAACCTGGTACCCGTATGTTTCGGCGCGATTTTAAAGACGTTTCACGTCAAAAAAAAAATAACTGTTTAAGATATTATATTAATTGCCAGTTTATCCGTGTTCAGAGTTGGTAAAGTTTAAGTATAACGTATCTAAACTTTACCATGAGCTAGTGTGGTCAAGCAAAAATTAAAATATCTACACGGAATACTTATTTCTCAACCAGCTTTCAATAAATCGGCTATAGTGTGATCAATATATTCGTGTAATATAATTGAGAGTCAGTAATTCACCGACAACGATTTAAATAATTTATACGCCGGCCGCTGACATTTCTCAGAATACGGTCTGTGCCCCAAGTTACAAGAGCGCCATAAAATTTATTTCAAAGTTTATAGCTTCTGATAATTCTCACTAGATTCCGCCGAATAAGCACATTATTTTATACCCAATATTAGATGTAGAGAAAATAAAGTTCTTATCGCATTCAGCTGTAAAAAAAGAGTTTGTAACTACTGATATGCTACTGATATAAGTAGGTAATAATTAGTTAAGCGAACTTAGCGATCAGTAATTATACCAAGCGGAATAACTTAATATACGGTTAACAATAGCGGGATACTTAACTTGGATCTTCTGATCAACACGCGATAGTCGCAGCCACTAGATCACAGGCATATGATGATGCTATATTTAGATTTTTATTATTATTGTGGGGAACTACTGCGAATATAAAACAGTATTTTTATACTACAAAAAAAAAAGCGCTATTTACAAATTTTCACAAAATCAAGGAAGTCAATGACACGTATTTAAATATATCAATACCTAAGCAGGTGAGTACATTTATGGAAGTTTATGTTCATAAGAATTATAATAATTTTAATAATAATTTTCAATTAGATAAGGAAACACGATAAATAACGTAAGCTTGTCATTTCTGTGTACAGCTTGCAAAATATTTTTTTTCCCTCTATTGAGTAATACATAACTTTTTATAACAGTCACACAGTGTTACTGATTTGTATTTTCATAGATTCAAAGCAATTGTCAAAAATACTAAATGAAAATAAACATGCTTGGGTTTGAATTTAAATGATTATAGTAACGTTGCCAAATGTATAGAAAATAATACAATGAAACTAAATTTTTTTCTTAATGAAAGTGATGTGATGTGAATTTGTTCAAAACTTGTAAAGGGAGTTGAGTTCAGATTATTCGTCTGAGGCTAGCTTTTAATACACGATTCTGCAAAAATACAAGGGAAAATATCCCTTGCTGGTGCTTTTTGGAATAGGGTCTCGCGCCTTAGTCTTACGAAACAAAGGCGTAAGAACTTTGACGTGCAAAAATGATTGCAAAATCCTATTTGAAGAATAAATGTTTAATTTTGACATTGATCATGAGAGTAAAACCGAACCTATGTATATATGAAATAAAAATATCTATAGCTTATATAATAATAATAATAATAATAATAATAATAATTATAATAATAATACTGCAATGCAATGCTCGTCGATATTACCATCCCTCATGACGAGAACCTCGTAAAAGCCGAGAAGGACAAAGCCAGTAAGTACCTTGACTTGGCATACGAGGTAACCGCCATGTGGGAATGTTGATTCGACAATCATTGTTCCGATAGTTGTGTCTGCGAATGGCTTGATAGCAAAGTCTCGATCAACATCTTAAGAGGCTCTCGCTTGACGGATGGATCAAGGGTCGGATACAAAAAGCAGTGATTCTCGACACGGCACGTATTGTCCGGAGATTTTCTCTGTCTGCAGCCCTAACCACCGGTTTGTTTGGGCCTTGCCTCGCTACCGGGAGGCATACTAGGTTTAAGTTTTTTATAGTATTTATATTTATTTTATATATTATATTGTGAAAAAACTTAAATTTAAGGATTATTAATTAAATATATGAATAATAATAATTAATATAATAAAATAATTAGGCGTAGGGAAGTGACGACCCCATCGCCCGCTAGTGGGGCATTTAATGTTCATAAATGCCTCATCAGTGCAGTCAGTCACCCTCAAGGCAGCTTGAGGCGAGTTGTCGGTGAGTTGCGTCACCGAGGGTACCGATGTGCTTCAGGGGGGCGTATGCCACCGCCTCTGTCTTGCCTTAACCAGCCGGACAGAGTGGAGTCGCAAGAGGAGATGTTCGAAGGGTGGAAGTGTCATAACGCCGACGGCGTCTCGATCGCTGTTGCAGACACCTTTCTACACCCTTAGTTGTTCACACTCATGTTGCTCCCTTCGCACCAATATTGCTCTGCTTTTTTGGAGGGCCCATTTAGTGAGCGGCGAGTCACCACCTGCCATATTTAAATAATTAGGAGGCTTTGAGAAGGCAGGTGACTGGAGTCTCTTCCATAGCCCGGTTTTCATTACCACCTAAATCGAAATGCAATAGGCCACAAACGTTTTGACCACTAATGACAATAGTTTCTGTGCATCTAGCTAGGTATAGTCTTTGGCTGCATTTTTCATGGTGCAGATAGAGATTAGACCCAGTTGGTACACTCCACGAACACTTTCATTAAATTTCGCTTAAATGGCTCTACGCGTTGGATCTGTATCCCGCGAAAAGCCTTATAAAGGACCGTGTCTTATAAAGAACGTGATTTAAGCTACATAATAATAAAATAATAATAGTTTATTTATTTTAACTTCACAAAGACAACAAAATGTACACTTGGAGGCTACCTTTTAGGTATAGTTAAATACCTGTGTCAGGTAGACCTCGCTCTTTCATCAATTAGTAGAATCATAATTAATTATTCTAGTAAACAATTTTACAAAACAGTTTACATCTGCTCAATTTATAATAAAAAAACTAAATATAGGACAATATCTGTGTAAAAAAAGAAAAAAGATCTACCGGTATCGCTTATCGCTTACACTACCCAGCACTGTAGGAGGAGTCAAAGCTGGGAGGGGCTTGCGGAGCCCCACCTCCGTCTTCAGATGCTTCAGTCTCGTGAGCACTGAACGATAAGCTCTACTTACACATAAAACCAACAGCTTCCAAATTTACTAGGAACATTAAGATACTTTATTGGATTATAGATACATATTTCCATCGGTATAATCATTAGAAAATATTAAATCGGATAATAAGATATGTACTTAAACATTAAAAGAAAATTATATCATTTTAAAACTTTTATCTAGTAATATCAATCACTTTTATAATTGAAAGATTCTGTATTCGTTGTTATACATCCATCTTTATTGGAGATTTGTTTGGATACTATACACACACATCTATTTGGAAATTTCTAAATAATTTATTAATAGCTTTCACGAGCAGAATGGAAGAAATCTCTTAAGTCGTCATTATTATAAGATAACTGTTATTAATCTGTGGTCCTCCTGAAGACAGCTAATAGCCTTGTGCTGATACTGGTCATAAGTAACGTGTAGCTAGGTCCGCATTCCGCAAGCGTGAATCACTGCGGGAATGTGAAAGCTTGTTCCCAGGCTGGGTTCACACTAACGGTCCTCAGATGCATACTTACAGCATCCTTCAGAAACCATAGGGGTCATTCAAGGTGTCGCCATTTCTGAGGTCCCGGGTTTGAATGCCGGTGGAGGCAGATGTTTGTGTGATGAATGCGAGCATTCGCACCTTAGACATGGTCGTTATATATATGTACATCTATCCATTAACCTAGATAACACAAGCCTTCAGAGCTTACTTTGGGCTAGCCTAATTAGTGTGTGTAAGATTTTTTTAAAAGATTAAATAAGAAAATATATACTTAGATATATCAATACGTTGCATTCTTTAAATATAAGACGGATAATAAGTTTATTAAGACAAATATAGCAGTTATGAACCAAAAATTTAAAGCTAAAAACCATATATTTAGTGTTAGACAAAAATAAGATTCGATCCCCATTGAAGTATGCACTGCATTGCTCATTCACAATAGTCAGAGTAGTACCTACAGCGAGGCATTTAGGCTTATCATAAATTTGGTCCCTTGTCATAAAACCTAGTCTAGCTAGGTTATTTAGTAGAAGCTGAATCTAGTTGGTGTAGAGTTATATACACATACATTTATATCTACACCACTCGGTTTGGATATAATTATAGTTTTAGGCCGTCACCCAACACGTTGGACCAGAGAGGGTTGGTGGGGAACATAAGAGCCTCATCTGTTGTTTGGTGGGGTGAACCGTGAGGTGAGGATTTTGGTAATTCAGAACTCCCATCAATATTCCATTAATACTCCCATTAATCCCATTAATCACACAATAAATACATAATTATACACATGATATATGACAGTTAACCCGAGATACATTAGGGAATACGAATACTGTAATTGCACTATTATGTATTTTCTGATAAGGATTTAATGTATAAAATAATCTCTATCATAAATAATAGAACAAAGCTTTAAGTGGTCGTTAATTTAATACTTGTCCAAAGCGATTACATTCCAAAGCAGTTTATTTAGTCCCGAAAACTCCGTTAAGTACGGGAACCTCAGCGTTTAAGATAACGTAATCCAAAAGATCAACCCGGGCGGCGTGCTTCGCTTTGCTAGCATACTTATATTGAATTATAAATACGCCCCCGACTGCGACTGCGGGTGTCAACGCCATAGGTTCATTTATTTTCTCTTCTTCTTCTTCAGAAATTATTTTACTAAGTAAATAGTTTATTCAACGATGTGCGGTTGAAGCTATCTGTAAAAATTCTTATAAATTTTTATCACAGATTCGGAAAGAATCTTTGTGGTGAGATGGTACATAATGAATCTAAAAAATGGTGTCATTTTGTAATTACCTATGCATGCCTATGCAGAATAAACTTTTATTTACTACTAAATCCATTATTTGGCTACTAATGTATCTCCTGTCTTTATAATGTCTGGTTGGAGGGTCAAAACAGCTGGGCAAGGTAATCTCCTGATGTAATCTTTTTCTCGTATTCGTAGCATTATGTCTTTTCTCATATATAAACCACATATGGAAATTAGTAAACTGTGTGTCATTCTTTAAATTGATTGTTGTAGACAGGTGTCTTGATGACATTGCCTTTAATATTGAGAACAATACAAGGCAACCCTTTTTAAACTGTAAAGAATTGTTTATTTGAAATTGTGGAACATATAATCTGTACCTAGACTATTCACATCAATGAGAATGACCCGGCCAGTCTGAGGGTCAAAATGTTCTGAGTGGCGCTAGCGACGCGGATTGCAGACAAGCTTCTCAGAATAACATAATATTTTCCTGCTTGATGCAAATCGATACAATGACACGAATGTTTATAGTTAGTACATAAATTTAAGGCAAGGTCATTTAACGAATCTGTCATATCTATATACTAATCTATAAAAGATTAAGTTAGATTTTTAGCTTTTAAGCCAAACCTAGTCTGAATAATTACATTAATATTACACTGAATATTAGAACACAATAAATTAATATTCTTAATCGATTTATGTTATTCAATTATAAAAACGATCTGAAAATTGGAGTATACGAAAAATACAAATAAAAAAGAGAAGAGCAAAGACTTAGTAATAAAAGTGAAGTAATTTTAATCACTTGTCAAGTAATTATAATTAAAATGTATAATGCAGTTTTATTGGTTATGAAAAGCATAAAAAGAAAAAACGATGACAAAATCGAAAACCTTTTCTTTGTACGTATTTATCTGAGCTGCATGACATTACAATTAACTATTACTAATATGATGTGTATGAATGCTTTTTAATTAGGTTGAACTAGATTTAAGCACAAGTAAATAAATTTGCCTATAACAGATAAAAATAATAAACGTATGTGTATATCTTCTTAAGTGTAATTCTTTATAAGTAAAACTTGTAACTATTGGTAGAAATTAAGTACTCACGCCGGCCCAGCTAAGGCACCTCCAGCAGCTAAGGTATTATTGTCCCAGTGACTTTTATCGTTAATACATTCCCTGCTTTTGCGTAATTTTGCGACAAAATTTAATGAAGATATTCATACGTACGGTCAACAGCAGGGCAGTTCAAAATTACCAGTTATGCCTCCGACATAAAGGTGGCACAAAGTTCCGAGTAGATAATCTGCCACGCTTTAGTTGATACTTACGTAGTATTAAAAGTTATTTTTTTGGTTTAGCATTTTTAACCATTTGTTACAATAATTGCGTACTTCTTTTGGATCGGTGGTTTTATTAAATTTTTTTTTTTTTTTTTATGCTTTTTGAAGGAGCTCCTTAACAATTCATTCTTTCATTTAATTTCTTTTATGTTTTGTAGAAATATTTATATCTTTTGGTTACAAAAATACATTATGTACTAAGAATAATTACCGTGCGATTTTCCTACGTTGCGATACCGCATGAGTCTGTGGGAACCTTTATCCGTTTCATTCCGGCATTCCAGGGTTTCATCTGCCACATCTCATTTCCAGCATCAGGTCCTCGTCAATTAGAAACATGAAGAGAACCAGTCAAGACAAATTCAACAAGTCAAAATTCGATGGGTTTACTAAAAGGCAGTCTAGGGTTATGTCTTCTATCTTCGAGCCCTAACAGCAGACCAGCTCAGTGGTTCCAGGAGACATTTGTGTTTCAAATGTCAGATCCCACAAATGCTTGCAAGCAAACTGTGCGTGTAACATTCTTATCACACCTAACAAACGACCTGATGACCTTGAAGACCTGAACCGATTTCCACCAAACATAACTAAGAATACTCTCGACGGATATACCTTTCAAACAAAAAAAAACCGCATTAAAATTGCATCATCCGTTTGAGAGTTACGTTGCCCCAGACAGACACACACACACACCCTGACACACACACACACACACTGACACACACACACACACTGACACACACACACACACACACTGACACACACACACACACACACACTGACACACACACACACACACACACACACCCCCACTGACACACGCACACACACGCACATACACAGAGACACGTCAAACTTATAACACCCCGTCGTTTTTTCGTCGGGGGTTAATTAAATCTCCTACAAAAGTACGAATAAACTGCAATAAGACTGAAAATCAGACACCATGAAAGTGCTGAATAAAACTAGAACAAAACAACCCAGTACGTCTAGTCTGGACCTAGTTTATAAGTTTCACTTGAAACGAGAATGCTGACTATCTTGCAACACCCTTTCCCTAAAACCCATTTACTGGGGCTGGAGTTATTTGTCCTAGTAACAACTTAAAACAGTCAGCAAAAGCCTGAGAACTCAATAAGTAAAAAAGCACTATGACGAATGGGCCATTCAAGCTCTTTATGACCAAGGTCATTGGCTAAGATTTGCACAGAACTCATGCAGATTACAGAATTGCCTAGTAGGCATATCCATGTTAACATGTTAACATGATCCTAGTAGTACTAGGATCATCTTAACATGGATCATATTATTAATTGCTTCTTTATTTTTATAATGATGCAACAAGAAATACTAATACCTGACAAGTGATGATTCTTAAATCAAAAGATAAAACAAGACATTAGCATAAAGCGTTGATTAAAAGATACTAAAGTTTTTGATAAGGGAAACACTATCAACAGATTTTATACCAACCAGACCAAATCACAATTTAGGTAACTTTTTGTGAAATTTGGAAAAGAAAACAGTAAATGGCGACCTTTTACGCTACATAAGATACAGTGAATGAACTAAAAAATGAGAAAGCCCAAACAAATCGTATATTATACCCGTGCATAATACTTAAGAACAATTTACTTGCACGCGTAAAACTAGGAATATCAATAACAATTACAATGTATAAAGGAAAACTCTCTTTTCCCAGCGGGGGATTGAATGGCCAGATACGAAAGAATGTGTCAAATCTAAATTATAATTGAGAATCGCTTTAAGTATCAACATAAAACAAGATTGATATGATATACCAATCAAACAAATCCTTCAATTCAAATAGATGACAATTTAAAGTAGATGCACTTTAATCAAAAAGTTTACCTTACAACTTAAAAAGAAATTATAACATACAATAATACACCATAAATATTGAGAACCACTGGCATTTCCTGTAGAAAATGAACGTCGTCAAAATTTAAAATCGGATTTGTTCTAGTCGGTCAAATCCAAAAATTACAAAAATATTGAGTTATTATGGCCCTCTAAATGAATTCAGTAGTACACTAGAACGACAATCTATTGGAAAGAATAACATTCAGATGAATCCTTTTTCAATCCTCTTAATTACGAATGTTTGGATAATACTGAAAATCCAAAAATGAGGGAAATTAAACTCAAATGTTAGTTCGGACACGCTCACTCGCACAATATTTTTTATGAACTTAAGATTTGTGCAATTATTTTGGCATAGAAAATATTTACATCTAAGTACTTCAAAATATACATGTATATATATAAAGAAAATATAAATATTTTATAATATATAACTGTATAACTAACTGTTTTGGGCACTAAACGTGTTTTAAATGTATACAAAAACGTTAAAAGGCAAAAACTATATTCAAGATGAATCAATTAAATAATCGCACAAAACCAGTCCCTACAAATCTACCACTGTGTTGTTATCGTGAATTTGCAAGATACTTCGTTTAAGCAACAGGTTTGACTGTGAGAAGCTTCTTCTATAGTAATGATACAGTAAATCCTACAGTAAGTAAATAAATTCGGAGTTACACCGTGTTCGTCGGTTGACCTGCAGGTGCCGCCGCTGGCGCCGCCGTTAGTGAGTGACACATCGTTCAGCGCTTCGCATTTGCTCTCCCACGATGTTTTTCTATGGCTTTGTATTCACGTTGATGGCGCCAATAATCGCGACTCACGCGCCACGATCTATTTGCGAGAAAAGCACGCAATTACGGCTCATAATAGTAACATATTAAGGTTCATTGGTAAATCTAAAATGTCACATTTTTCAGAGATCATTGAGTCAACATCTTGCGGAACCGCGTGATTCACTATTTCCGAGTAAATATTGAATCATTTCCGCAATACATCTATTTAGGTTAAAATTAATTGCACACGGACGAATCACTTGGTACTATGGTGTAAGTAGTTTTTTGTGCAACAATTGCTAGTGTTGCTAGGTCGCAGTGACTCAATATTAGAAAGTTTCTTCTGTGAAATATTACACACTTGATCCAAGCGGAAGTATGGCGGAAGTGAATTATTTTGTTGTTTTATATATTTATTTTATTTAGTAAGCCATATGTCCTCTTTGGCCATATATATAAAAAATACCGTTCAAGGCAAGTGTAAACAAAATTCAATAAAGTATTTGGATTTGATATTTTCTGTGTATTTTCATGTACAGATTTGCTTACTTCATATGAAAGATTTGAATTTAAAGTGAAGTATAAGTTAAAGTATAAAATCACATTATTTTTTTATAATTAACCTAACCTGACCTAAATATTGAAATTATTTTAAATCAGTAATAGTGTAGGTTAATAAAACAGTATTAAGGGTAATTTGGAAAATTTCAAATTTTACCTATTTTTATATATTTGACTTGTAGGGCTGTTCAAGCCTAGCTATTTTGCTTTAAATATAGTCAGTGTAAGCCATTTTCGTAATATTATATATTAAGTGTCAAAAGAACACGTAAGATACAGCAAGTTCATATAATCTTTAATCGTATTTAATATTTCGCCAGTAATAAGGCTGTTATGCGGCTTTTTTATGTGCTAAAAGCAATGTTTCAGTTCGCAACCGAATTAATGGCATTGTTTACGAGTCTTTAACAGCACCAATGTTTTCAAGACGAAAGTGAACAGGCAACTTTCCTGGCAATTTTGTTCCAACCTAGAAGACATTGTTTGGCTATGTGCTTGACTAATGTGATTAGGAGTATATCTATATAACATTTTTAAAGTGTCTCTAACATTTTAAATAGCCAACTATTACAAATTCTTAAAATTTCGCTGCGTCATATTAGCGATGTTTTGGTTGTATGTTCCTGATTCACGCTTAAATGTAGTACCAGCATTTTTGTTTAATGATGATGTTGTCCGTACACGTTTATGCCTTTAAAACGATGGTCGAACAAACAGACCTATTTTTGAATTACGTGTGCGAATTCGAAATCACCGCTGACTAAATAGTCAGCGATGACTTTGAGGTCACGGATTCCTAAACATCAAATTTTTGAAAGTCGATCGCAGAGCTGCCAGCATAGATAAAGTATACACATATGTAAGGGTTCGGTTGCAGACAGACATACGCAGAATGTAGCCGCTGCCGGTTATTGCCGGCTTAACCATTATGGTGTATGGCTTGATAAAGAGAAAAAAAAAGAAGATTTCAAACTTTCCTTAATTAATTTAAGATATCAAACATATTTATTTCCTTATTTAATTTTAAATCCCACTGAAGAAAAAAGAAAACTAAAGTAATGTAAGTACTTTTGGTTCTATTCTGTACCTACATTTAAGTATCTATTTTCTAGTAAATACTTATAGTTTACTGCTATATATTCTCAATGCTTACAGTAAACCGTAAAAGGTACTTAACTAACCAATTTCTTATTTTCAGATGTGTGAATTACAAAAGAAAAAAGTTGAAAAAAGTTTATAACAGAGATAAAAAAAACTATTTAAGAAGACTGACTGAAATATCCACACATCAACTTCAGACTCTTGTCAATATGTTCTCTAAACAAAACACAAATAACATTTCCACAATTATGACTTGATTACGAGTGGGTGAGGGCACTCGTAATGAAATCACATCCGTGACTAAGGTAGTCACATAAGTGATATTCAAAAATAAGAATTATTGAAAATCGGTGATTATTAATCACATCGGTGATTTCGAAGTCGCATACGTAATTCAAAAATAGGTCTCCTGGTTCTTTGCTGTTCTACGTGTACGGTCTTACTAATAACAGCATTTTAACGTGCTGCTAGATATTAAGTTTCCTTTTAAAAAAGTACAAATAAACACCTTCGTTCTACTATATAAGTATAATAATATTACAAATAGTACGTAGTAATATTGTATATGTGATACTCGTATATGGTAAGAAGACCGTGTCACGAGTACCCGTAACCGGACGAGCATGAAAGTATTAAAGTCGAGACAGCTAGGGCAGTACGAGTGTGCTTAAATCGTAGCAAGTAGAAAACTGTAATCATTGCTTATTCCCATGAGAAAAAGGCGCGAATATATGTACCTACGTATGATGTATGTAATATTGTAAATAATGTTCTGAGTTGGTACTAGCAATTTCAAAACGACTTTTCAATCAAGTCACGCAAATTTGTTTTTTTTTTTTAACAAATATGTATAGTTTTTTAGGAATGTTAATATTCTGAACTCGAATCTTTTATAGAATGTTTTGCTATAATAGGGTGATTGCGATTGCATAGTCATGATCCAAATAGTAAATTAATTCAAACTATTTCCCACTACCGATACCGGCTGACGATAGAGGTTCTCCACAATAAATTACGATTAAATCGGTGCAGTTTCCTGGTTCGGGAAAATTTCGATCTCCCCAGGGAACTTAGCTATGATAATTGAATCGTCAGAGATAGGATGGAGCCCGGACCATAATGTCGACGGTAATCTGATAGAATAGTATTAGAGGCTAACAGTTTCAATTCGTTATTCTGACTATCGTATTGCACTGAAGTAAATATTATCAAAAAGTTATCTGGCAGGATTAATTAAATTACATTTAAAATCATAAAAATAATGCAATGAACATTTTCCAGAGTTAAATCTGTCATATGGTACTCATGCAATTTTTAAGATGAGGCCACAATGTGAATATAATTGACAGACAGATGAAGAAAATTGTATTCTTAAGAACTCTTACTTCAAATGTAGTAATAGGTTTTAAAATATAGCAAACAACTATAGGTAATTGTTAAAACCTACCATTGGATTTAACTAAAAGTTTTTTGACAACATTAAACATATACCGTACAGTACTTTCTTTTTTATCAATAAGATATATTGTTATAGTATGGAAACGAAGAAAGGTGATACGAATTTTGTATTTCCTATTTTTCTCAAGAATATAGAATTTAATTTTAAACATGTTTGTTTCAACAATATAATTACATCCAATAATTTTTAAATCATAATGATGATGCTTTACAGAAGTTAAAAAGTACTTAGAACTTTGTATATAAAAAAAATATTTTTTTGAAAGTTTGTATGCAAATTTTTCATTTACCTGGATATCTTTGTAAAGGTTAAATATCTCTCTACAAAACACGAGCAGGAGGCCTGACTATAAGATATATGGTCAGGTCTCCTGCTCCTGTTTTATAGATAGGTATATCTATCTATAGTCTGTTTTACCTTTTAGTATATATTAAAAAAATCTGACAAAAAAGACGTTATATTGGTTTGATATATTCATTCTCATGCCAAATTTATGTTGATTGTACAATTGTTTCAAATACATATGTATACGTGGTCCTCCACAGGTAAGTATGGTTCTTGTGCAACCATGCGACTGCCTTGTCGCTATTCGCCATTCTATTTTGGGAGTACGGGTTCACTCCTAAAACGTCCGGCTCTTTACAAAGTTTCCATGCAGAAATTTTCAAGGTAAACTCTTTATAGCTGTACTGGCCCTGGCCTCTGACTAGGTTCATAGGACTTTCTGTGTTGACTTTCCTTAAAATCGAAATTCAATTTTGACACCAAAATAAAAAATAACAACCCATCTTGGGCTGTTATTTTTTATTTCTTAGTTTTTACACTATTAAACTCACTCTAATTGTTGCTTCAGGGTTATATATTATAGTTATATAGGTATTTTATATAATTTTTTCTTGGCAAAACATTCTAATGTTTTGTTATTTTAATATTACCCACTGAAAACGTAAAGTGAAGGGCGCTATAATAATTATTTAATTCTCGTAAACAAATTTGTGATTTATCTAGCGATTACGTAAAACACGTTTTGTAAATTTCTTAAGAAATAATATTTTCCACGAATTGGTAAAATGGACTAAATAAGAAGGTATTCCTGTTTTTTTTAAACCGTTATAGTAGATAGGCACTGAAATAAAATTTACAAATATAATCAATAAGAAATGTTAATATTTCACTCACTGTCACTCGTCACGTTAAAACTGCGGTTGTATTGTTTACTAGTTTAACTGTGCAAAAGTGTGTAATTCGGCATAAAAACATAAAAAAAGTGTTAAGTGAACACTGCAATTAGCGTGTGAATATTATTTACGCGCAAAACACAGGATAACTATTCTATTACTATAAATACACAGGATATGTATTTATAGTAATAGATGTAGTTAGTATTTTTTTTAAGTTTTGTGTAGTGTAAATTTTCTATACTTTGTTGATTGCATTTTAAGTAGTATCCGCAATTTTATAACTAAATCCCCAGTTAGGTTGGCTGGAAGAAATCACTATTAGGGATAAGCCCACCTATGTACATATTTTATATTTAATGTTATTTCCTGTGAAATTTTTATGTGCAATAAAGAGTTATATATAACTAAGGAAATAAGTGCAAATAAAATCATTACTGACATTCAACCAACTAAAACTTTGCATTATACCCTCAAAAATTTTGTGTCATTGAAGTGTTTACGTTTGTTACTCGACTTGTCAAAAAAGTGTTGCCAGCTACTATACTTTAATTCTACCAACATGAGCTCTAAAAATCAAACTCCCCCGCCGCGGGAAAAATGCGCGAAATGCAAAAAAATCCTAAGCGAGAAAAAGACGCATGTAAATTGTGATGCTTGCAAGATTTTCATTTGCGCAGACTGCCATGGGTTGTCGTCTACTGAGGTTCGAGTGCTAGAGCTTAAAGGTGGCCGCAATATGACATTCCTTTGCGGTGATTGTAAATCGGCTGTAACTCAACTGCCAATGATACTAAAACAACTGAAAGATCTTACCGAGGAGGTACAGCAACTACGTATGCGTCAAAGCATGCTTGCAACTGAAAGTGCTATTCAGGAAATTTCAGAGAGAACGAATAGAGGTACCAACATAATCATGTACGACATACCGGAATCTACTAGTGAAGAAGTCAACCAGAGAAAGGAACATGATAAAGCCGAGTGTGTGGCTGTTATAAAATCTGTTACCAATCAAATTACTTATGATGGAATCAAGGTCTTTCGACTGGGGGCCATGTCCAACGCGCAGTCTAAACCACGCCCGGTGAAGGTAGTGATGAGCAGTAAGAAAGACGCACTCGAGGTACTTAAGAACAAAAACAAGCTACAGAAGCCGTCATCTATTACTAGCGACCAAACACCTCTGCAAAGAGAGTTCTTGGCATATCTTCGTGAAGAGCTGAAAAGGCGCAATGACGATGGAGAGACGGATATTACTATAAAATACGTTCAAGGTCACCCAAAAATAGTGAAAATTAAGGCCATAAAAAACTAAGTATTAAAAACAAAACTACATCTCCCCAACAAAAAACAAAACCAACTAATCTTATTACATTCACCATACTTTATGTAAACATTGCATCGGTAACTTCTAAGTTGGACTTATTTATTGCCAGAGTTCAATCGCTGAATCCAAGTTTAATTGTAATCACTGAAACCTGGCTTGAACCTAACCTGCCAGACTCAATAGTAAAAATTCCTGGATATGACCTGTACAGAGATGACCGAATTGGCAAACGAAGTGGTGGAGTAGCAATATACGCCTCTAATAAAACTAACTCTATGACAGTTGCACTAAACACGGATTATAACAAGAAAATTGAGGCTTCCGAATGGTTATGGTTAGACATAAAACTTGGGGATGCCAGATTCCTATTGTGTGGACTGTATCATGGCCATGATTCCACTCTAGAACAAGACAACATAATACTTGACCAACTTACCCTTGCATCTGAAACGAATACAGTGGTCATAACGGGCGATTTCAATTATCGTGGAGTAAAATGGCCCCTTGAAGATTGTGGATATGTAACCCCGAAGGAGGACAACTTTGTGCAGTGGTTTAAAAGTAGCAATCTTTATCAATTAGTAGAGAAACCAACCATATATAGACATGGAAATCAACCATCATTCTTGGACTTGATTCTCACAAACGATGACTCTCTTATTGCAAATATAGAACACCAAGCACCAATTGGCAAAAGTGATCATGACTGCCTACTGGCAACCATAGAACTCCAACTCCAGAAGCACATTAACAATGCAACCACCAGACTCAACTATAAAAAAGCAGATTTCAATAAAATTAATGATAATTTAAAAATGATACTGACTGCAAGTGGACCAATTATAAACTGTGCAGAAAGTCAATTTGAATGTCTACTCAATGGACTTGAAAAAGCGATAAACTTACATGTACCCTGGATGGAAATTAACTACCACACTATAAATAAGCCCTGGATATCTAAGAATACCAAAGAGCATTAAACAGAAACTTGTGCTATGGAACAAATATACATTAACTGGACTGGATAAAGAGTACAAGGAATATAGAAAAATAAACAATAAATTGACAAACCAAACTAGGAATTCTCGCATTACTTATGAAACTGACTTACTGAAATCCGGACCCAAGAAATTTTACTCTTATATCAGGCAACAAATAACATCTAAAGTTAGCATACCAAGTATCTTACACAACAAACAAGGACAAGCAGTTACAAGTAGCCAAGATATTGCTGAAGCATTTGCAGATCAGTTTACTAGCGTGTACCAGAAGGAACCGCAGACTCAGTTACCTCAACTAGATCCATCCCTAAGAGTTGAAGACACAATCGAAGATCTAAAATTTACTACGGATAAAGTCCAACGGGCTATTTCACAGATGAAACCCGATTCTTCAGCTGGACCAGATAATATACCTGTAATAGTGTTACAAAAGTGTGAACTTAACGAACAACTCGCATCAATAATGCAATTATCTTATGAAACTGGAACCCTACCCCAACAATGGGAA
The DNA here is from genome assembly GCA_036419045.1 of Scirpophaga incertulas. Lineage (NCBI taxonomy): Eukaryota > Metazoa > Arthropoda > Insecta > Lepidoptera > Crambidae > Scirpophaga > Scirpophaga incertulas. The sequence continues at coordinate 24,358,571 of CM071627.1, read as the reverse complement.
ACCGCACACGTAACACCCATATTTAAAAAAGGAAGTAAATTAGAACCCTCAAACTATAGACCAATAAGTTTGACTAGCGTATTCTGTAAAGTTATGGAGAAGATAATAGTGGCACATATCAGAGACTTTTTCACCAAACATAAAGTAATTCCAGAGCAGCAACATGGTTTTTGTCCACTCCGCTCAACAATTTCAAATCTGTTATCATGTTTATCAGCTTGGACAAAAAGCTACAATGAGAAAGAACCTCTTGATGTCATCTACCTTGATTATGAAAAGGCCGTCGATAAAGTCCCAACGACTAGACTTCTACAGAAGCTGGAATTTGTCGGAATTAGAGGAAAATTACTAACGTGGATCGAAGCCTTCCTACGAAACAGAACATTACGAGTGAGAGTGGGAGAAACGCTATCGCAAGAACGTGAGATCTATAGTGGGGTACCACAAGGCTCAGTATTGGGCCCTGTGCTATACATAATTTACACTTTCGATCTTTCCCAATGTCTAAAAAGTAATGTCAGTATTTTTGCGGATGACACCAAGGTATTCGCTAATCCACTAATAGATTATGATCAACTTCAAGATGATCTAAACAAAATTGCAAAGTGGTCAAAAGATTGGCTTATAAATCTTAACACCTCAAAATGTACTGTTTTGCATATAGGTAGCCGTAATCCCCGCCTCATATACAAATTAAATAATGCTAAATTGACTGCAGTTAAAACACAAACAGATCTTGGAGTGAAGATAGCAGAGAGCTTGAAATGGAAAGAGCACATTAAATCAATAGTTAAAAAAGCGAAAAGTCAAATCTACCTTGTAAGAAAAGCTTTTGGAATACTGACACCAGACATGATGCTGAAGATTTATAAGACCTATATAAGACCTATTTTGGAATATGCATTTCAAGTCTGGAGCCCTTACCTTGTCAAAGACATAGAATTACTGGAGAGGGTTCAACGCAGCTTCACAAAATTACCTAGACAGCTAAAAAGACGACAATACGAGGAAAGACTGGAAGTGCTGAAACTAACAACTTTAAAGGAGCGACGAGAGCGTGGAGACTTGATTGAAACATATAAAATATTGCATGGACACTATGATCTACAGGACTTCCACAAACTACTAACTCGCGATACCAATGACAGACTGAGAGGCCACCGCCTGAAGTTGCGCACCAACTTTTCTTACAATAACCCACACAAGCACTTTTTCAGTAACAGAGTGGTAGAGTTAGAGGTCAATGAATTTAAAAACAAATTGGTCAACTTTTTAAAACATTAAATTTTAATAAGAGAAATACATAATAGCATACACAGGATACAGGCAATATCAGTTGCAACAACTGCCTGCCTGTTCATATATAATAATAATATTTTTAATTTTTAATTTATTATCAGGCATCAAGCCTGGCCTATACATACAAACTAAACATACTCTACAATAAACGTTTAGTACAATGTATATCTAAATTAGATATTTAGATATACATTGGCCTCTTATTACCTAATCCCAATGAACTTACTTACGATAATTATAGTTTGGCGATACAAGTCTGTAAAATAATGATTGAATAGATTAAAGAGATTGTACGTGACGCGCACGTTCCACGAATCGAGCGACTCAGTGAATCATCTCTCACAGCGAGATGAATGGATGTAGCCCGATGACTCATTGGGCCGCTTTGCATTCATTCATAAAACACATTTGGCGGGATTTCTACAATTATTTTAATCGCAATTCAGATATTAGCACTTTGTTGAGTAGATCGTTACTTCGTACTCCGATGTCATCTATGCAATTCAAATTCAGTGCTACTTCTGGCAGCGTTATGAGAATTGAAAGTTGAATTGAAAGTTGAATATATACATATATCAAATTCACGATTTTAATTTAGTATGATAATTTCATATGACGATTTTTTCAAGCGTAAATCCAGTTTATGTAAATGTGGATTTACACTGTGAGATAAGTTAGATATTAAATCCCGCGACATATAATTGACATACAATTACCCTTTATACCGATTTTAAAAAAATATTTTACTATAGTATGCTACATTAACCCTGATGGTATTAGGATTTTTGCACGGGAAAACGTTTCTTTCCTATGGGAAAATTCGATAATTACTGGACTGATTTCAAAAAAATCATATAACAAGTATAAGTCAGCAATAAATCATTTCGTGGGTCGCGCGCTCTTGCCAGCCATCTTCAAGTAACATTTTCCGGCAACCCCTTTCCGTCAAAAGGCGAACCCCCAGTCGTTATTAATAGATCAGAATCTGCTACCTCGCCTATAACGATGGGGGTTCCCTAGGGATCAATATTGGGTCCTCTACTGTTTCCAATATATATAAATGACCTTCCTTACTAAATTACAGAATCGTGGAGACAGTATTGTTTGCAGATGATACTTCTTTACTATTCAAAGTTGATAGACAAAAGGAATGTTATGACGATGTAAATAGTGCTCTCTCGAGAGTTCTGTGTTGGTTCACAAATTTGTCTTTAAATTCTAAGAAAACAAAATGTATCAAATTCTCTTTGCCCAATGTAAGGCAGGTTGATACTCGTTTAAATATCAATGGTGATGTCATTGACTTGGTAAATAATACTAAATTCTTAGGCATTACGTTAGATTCACGACTACAGTGGGATCCACATATTGAAATTTGGCAATCAAACTTAGTTCAGCGGCGTACGCAGTAAAAAAGATTACACTTTTAACTAATGTTGAAACGGCAAGAATTGTTTATTTCAGCTACTTTCATAGTGTAATGTCCTATGGACTGCTGCTATGGGGATCAGCGGCTAACATTGAGAGTATTTTCCTTTTACAAAAAAGAGCGATTCGTGCTATTTACTGTTTACGGGCTAGAGAATCCCTAAAAGAATTCTTATTCCAAGTGACAATTTACTACTGGCTTTTATGTTAATACTGAAGAAATTTTTATCGGTGTCGTACATATTTACTTTTTATTCCTTAATATACAGGATGTCCCAAGAAATAGTGTCGTAAGTCCAGAGTTAGATCACCTCTTGGAGTACCCGAATCACCCCCATGTATGTTCCGCGATTATTCGTAGTTTTCGAGTAATAATTTTTTTTGACGTTTTAAAAATTTTCATCCAAATAACTTAAAATTTTTAAATAAAAAAAAGTAGAAAATATTTTAATGTTTTGAAAATAATGTTTTGTTTCATTTATTAAGTTATAAAAAACCTTCAAAGGTTATTAAAGATGGCAGCAGGAACAGTTAGTTTTGACTTTCAAATAATACATTTTTAGCTTTTCTACAATCATTTTTGGTTTATTAATAAATAATTTGAATTTAAAAAAAAAATATTCAGAAGTCGAGTTTTATGAAATTTTCACCTTGCTTTGATGGCCGATTTAAGCCAAAGTAGCCCTATTAAGTCCTTCGTTTTTTTTAATGATTATGAAAGCAGAGAGCCTAGAGAAGTTTTTACACATACTTAGAAACCATGAATTCGCCTGTTTAGATTTTTAATTTAAAGATGAATTTTTAAGTAATTATTCACTAACATTCAAATTTCGACTTTACACTACTGTTTTCTAAATTTCCACTAAAGTTACGAAGCTGATTATTTCGGACATAAAAGAAGCACTAAAGGTGATTCAGTAGCAAAAAGAAAAACATTAAAATATGTTCTACTTTTTTTATTTAAAAATTTTAAGTTATTTGGATGAAAATTTTCAAAAAGTCAGAAAAAAAATTATTACTCGAAAACTACGAATGATCGCGGAACATACATGGGGGTGATTCGGGTACTCCAAGAGGTGCTCTAACTCTGGACTTACGCTTGACACTATTTCTTGGGACACCTGTATATATGATAATTTAGTTTTTGTATATAGAAACTATAATACATTCAATAAAAACAGTGATCTACATAATGTGAATACTAGAAACAATAATAAACTTGCCGTTCCAATGTTCAGACTCTATAAAACTAGCTGTTCGTTCTTGGGGAAATGTATATCTATGTTTAACAAACTTCTGCAAAGTGTCATTGTCAATTTAAAATCCATATCAAAAAGACACTCATGAGTAAAGGTTATTATAAAGTAAGTGACTATCTAAATGATCACACTATTTGGGAATAGGGACACTATTAGAGCCATGTTTGGTAACAACATTATTTATAATATTGTATTATTTTTATATGTGTATGTAAACATACATACGACTGTAATCGTATTAGGTATGATTGTATCTTCAATACATAGTATAAAACAAAGTCGCTTTCGCTGTATGTCCGTATTTATGCTTAGATCTTTAAAACTACGCAACGGATTTTGACGCGGTTTTTTTTAATAGATAGAGTGATTCTTAAGGAAGGTTTGTATGTATAATAAATGCATAATATAGTAGAGAAACACTGATAAATTTAAAGGTTTCTAATGTGATGTCGTAAATAAGCACGTTTTTTTGCGCTTATATTGCAAACGCTGGCTGAACCCTACGAGATAGACCAAAATAATGTAATCCACAAAAGTCCGCGATGGTATATGTGTATCTCTTAGGGATAACCCACCATAACCATTTTTTCACTGCACCCGTGCGAAGCCGGGGCGGGTCGCTAGTATATTATATTGTATTTTTATATTATATTATTATAATTATTAACATTGAAAAGAGGAGATAAAAAATAGACCTTCAGAGTTTCTTGCCTGTTCTTCTCGAGTAGGCTCTCCCAATTTCCGAACAGGTGTCCAGTCAATTTTTTTTCCTTATTCGTACGTACGGACAAGGTTTTTTTTTAAGCTTTTTTTTTGTTTTGTTTGTTGACGTCAATAAGTGCCTGTAAATGTCTATGTTGAATAAAGATTATTTTGATTTTGATTTTGCGCAAACTCCACCTCTGATTTGGCTATATCTGCCGCAAAATAGTAGTATTCGCATTTCTGTGCTCCGGTGTGAAGGGTAAATTACTATGTACTGTGATTTTTTCAAGTCAGAGATACATTGTGGTTTTTGTGGGGAATTCAAAGAAATAGTCTAATTTATTTATTAAGACTGGAACAACTTACCATCAAGTGGGTTGTTTATACATATACAGGATAAAAACACTAGTATGGGACGACGCTTTAAAATTAAAAAAGAATCAAAGTATTAAATTTAAGTTGCAAATACGATTCAGAAAATAAATTGGTATGCATTATTCCTCGCTAATCGATAATTACTGTTTCGCTGCCGGAATAATGCATTTTTGATAGGTGTGCCGTTCCTTTACGAGAATAGTATTTAAAATAATCCAAACATGAATCGTATTCCATCTACGTTAGGCAACGACAGCATAAGTCAGAAATGCCGACTAGATAGATGGTTAACACAACACTACCTCGCATTACATTTATTTAAATTTCGTGCCGATCATATACTAATGTACTCTGTGGTGCCGATTACACGGCTTCGGTGCCGCGGTAGAGTCGGCGGGCTAAGCCTACGGCGCAAGGCAGCGCCACGCCGCCGCCGCCGCCGAGGTGGGGCGTTGGCCCGTGCACACAGCGCCGAGATCCACATCCGTTTCTTCTTATTCCAAGTTTACTACTGGCTTTTATGTTAATACTGAAGAAAATTTTATCGGTGTCGTACATATTTACTTTTTATTCCTTAAAAATGAATCTACGGCATATTTATTATATTCTGAGATATGTTATTCTAACAATTAAAACAATGCGTTACTATACACTTAGACTCGGTTCATTGTTTTATACCAAGATAAAAGTTATGAATAACCTGTCATCTACTGATATTCACGGAATCAAACAGCAAAGATCTAAAAACAAATTATAATTATATATGAAATAGAATATACAGAATATTTATTATCAAGGTAAAATTTCACAAAATTCTTCTAAGACCTTCGCAATTGCCTTGCCGTCTCGAATGCATTATTCGGCGAAATGTTCTTAGGTCCAAAAGCACAGCTTGGAAAAGGGAAATAAATTAATTAGTTTGTCGATATGCAATGGTGAATTTGGGTGAGAAGAACGGTAGTATTGCAATTTTATTGTCATTTTTATTTTAAGTATGTGTAAAATAAACTATAGCATACATTTTATGTTAGTTAATTAATCATTCTGTCATCATGATACGTGCAATAAGTAATATATTGTTTGAATTTCTTCTTCTTGTTGTGTAATAAGTTGGTCGCTTTGTAACTCAATGGAAACATAAATAACCATTATCAAGCAAGCCCCATTGCAAATAATAATTAACAAATAAAAAATCTTCATTGTCATTACAATGAAGATTTTCCAATTATTTGTAAATATTTTGTGTTCAGCCAACTAGCTAAGCGACATGTAGACATGTGGCTGAATGGTGTTGTTTAACAAAACAACGGACTATTAATTTGAAGAGCTACTTCAGCCAGTTGGCTAACATACGTACTATGTCTATTTCAAAATATTCGAACTACATAAAAAAATTGTTTTTTGGTTAGATAACAAGAAATCCGACGAAAATCTACGATACTATCCAGTGTTATCGTGTTCCAAATGTATAACAATTATTAATTTATAATATTATGTAAGTAATAGTTGGGTCTTTTCTGACCATGAGTCATGATAACGAACGGTACTTGCGATTAAGCATTTCTTATTTTACAAACACATTTGCAAAAAAAACCTACTGCTGATTTAAAAATATTCTATGAAGGTTCTACAGAATTTACTACTAAAAAACGTCAACGGATACTTACAGTGGTCAGCACTGGTCGTCGAGGCGGAAGGCTGTGGGTCTGCTGGCGGCGGCGCAGGAGTGGCTTGGTGCTCCGGCAGCGGCGGCGGCGGCGGACGCCCTTGTGCAGTTGCATGTGCGTGCGCCAGGAACGCCGATAGAATGCGAGCTGTCTGTTCGTCTCCTTCGCACACCTATGTACAACTTTTTTAAAAGCAATTTTTTTGATATACTCTTCAAATGTGTAGACTACATTATGGTGTTTAAACAAGAGACTGTCGGTGACATTTTAGGCTAGCTATATGCACTATTACTAAACATTGGCTCAATTATGATTAGTAGTACCTAGAACATACACATTCCTCATTATATTATTTTCAACTCTAGGTTGTATCCGATAAGTGCCAATCTTTAGATGAAACTTTATATTGTACAAGAAAAATGTTTTAACATTTGCAAACTTACTGGTAGGTATTGTTTTTTTTTCTGAGGAAAACCACAACTGGGGAATTCTCAGGCTTGGGCAGCAGTCAAAATGGTGCAAAGAATAGTAATTTAGCAATACGTAGGTATTTGTTTACTGATTAATATATTAATTCACATAAGATGAAATATCGGATGTGTAAAAAAAATTATAAATCACCCGTATGTATCTTGAAAATAATATTAATTAATATTTAAAAAAATAATTTAGGAATTAAAATTAATGCATTGTCAACTTTTAATTAAACAATCTTAATAAGTGAAGTGATGAAGGTAATGATCTATATGGTTTGTAAGAAGGACTGACGAATCAGTAACGTTTAAGTACAACTCATGATCCACGAAAGAGAATCGCGCTATATCAATAAAACTTAATCGTGATATTTATATAATTATAATTATAATGCTTTTACATGCTTAACCCTCACAGATAAGTATTACGTTTAGTTTAAACAACCAATCTACCTAATTAACATTAAACATGATAAAATATAAAATTAAAAACCAATATTTAGATTTTTTGAATACCGATTTTAGTCAAGGTATCTCATCAAGTACTTCTTTCTACTTTTGGTGATTATGATTATAAAAGCATGAAATCTTGAGAATTCTTTTAATTCTTAATTCATATAACATATGATATTCTTCTTTACCTACATTTTCTATTGACCATAGTAATCACTTTCGGTTATTTCTATACCAATCATTTGCAATTATATTACCATTTTGTAGTCTCCGAAGCCTTATTATGTGGGTTTCGTGTTAATCCCTTGAACTTAAAGACAATAATTTTATCTATTCATAGTAGATGAAGCAATTGAATTTGACTTTGATGTCTCCTATGTTCCTATAGACGATTCCGATTTCTCACCGGACAAACTCAAACAACCACTTTTGACTATAACTTAAACTGTAACTATAGCTCATGTTAACAAAGTCAAGAGTTTTTCCACATATACACTCAAGTCTATGCAATACTAGTAGTATTATACTAATCTACATTGTAAATGTAATTCAATTGTAGTGTAATTGCAATCCAACTTAATATATTTAGCGTGATTGGCCACCAGTGTTGCCACCATGAGTTTACATTCGTTTGCAAACGATATCGACAGCGCAAATTTTTGTATGAAAATTTTGTACAGCACCCATAGCGGAACGTAATTGTCTATTCTTTCATATTAAACTGACAAAAGTTCTATAGTTTACTACGCGACAAATATCTGTCGATAGCAAACTCATAGATAAAGCCACAGAAATTACAAGCAAACTAGTTATAACCTCTATTAAATAAAAATTTGCAAGTTGGTACAAAAGGCTTTCGGATTCGGTAAATAAATCCAAGAAATTTAAATGAATTGGCACAAGAAATTGAAATTATGTGAGACAAAATTAATTTCGCAGTCTATAGTAACACACCTGAACCAGAAATCGGCGAGACTGACAGAATATTATTATCACATATCGTAAATATTAATAGTAAATAGTAAGGGTTCTATTTGCCAAACTTGTAGGATATCGGAAGTAATATTTTTATTCTTTAAATACGAAAAAATGGAAACAAAATATTCTCTTCGGACGAACTGTCTTCAACAAATCATTATCACGCGTTAAACATTCTGTCAACGAACACTATCTGTACCAGTCAAATACTTCAACTGCATTCTTCACCTTTTATTATGTTAAGCCAAAGTAAATTTATTTTTGGTATTGTAAGTAAGTTTGTTGAAATTCTGTATGTTATCACATATATATAAGATGCACGTTGTAGATTATAGTCACATTAGTTTAAGTGTTGTGTTGTTCTCTTCAACTGAAGAGTTCTTGCGGGAGATATTTTAGTAACTACTTAAACAAAAGTGTGTGTTAACCTGTTTCCAGCTGGCAGGAGTAAGTGCAAGCAAGTCGGTTCCGCGCCGTGGCAGATGTCGTGCGCGGGGCGCCCGCACGTGGAACGCTCGCGCCACCCACCGTAACCATCGCCGCACGTCGCGCGATTCCCATTTTTCCGGATCTGCAAAGGCCTATCTTATCAACTACTACCCTGTTTGTCTAAACCTATGACAGACGATGAGTCCCTGGCGCCACCTAGAGAGGCGACCAATTCACCATAAATTTCAACGGTCAGCCAGGCCTGGCTAATCTAATTAGCTTTTGCAATCGCTTAGTAATGATACGCGAACATCATAAGCTCGGTTTTCTTTACGGGGTTAATTTAAAATATTTCATTACTTTTACCATGATTATAAAGTTTCTGTTGGCTCAATCTAGCTTGTTTCTCGCGCTTTAAGAAACACTCCGCTCTGGATGTTAAATTTATTGACTTCTTTGATTTTTGTCTAGAATGTCAAGCACTTTATAGCGCACCCTGCGCTCTGCTCCAATCAAGTCATATAAGGTTAATTTAAGGTTAGCCATCTCAATCTGGATTGAGTCCAACATAATCCGTTACACTTGACTGAAGTTCGAAGACCACCCAGAATACCTCCACCTCCTTTATGAGGATACTCTGCCTCTGCTCTTCTAATGGGAAAAACATAATAACCACTTATTTTTTTAATGAACTGTATTCTAATTACTTATTATTAAAAGTACCTATGTATTAGTCTAAAGGATCCACCACACTATAGCATTTCCGATATATAATATTCCATTAATCGCGAATCAGAGTTAGTCAACAATTTATCACTTTCGATAGGCTGTCATAATACAAGACAAATATACTGATGTCTGCATTCGCGTCTTTATTATATGCTATTGAAATTTTGTTTTTATACAGACGCAGAAAAACCATATCGAAATTTCATTTATTCATAACCTTATACGTAATGAAAAGCTTAAAATCACTTTAAATCTGGCCTTAAGCTTAAGGCCTTAAAGCTGACCTTTTTGAACAAATAATTTTTATTAAGATTCCCTATCCTATAGAGTTCTGGTCCTGGCTGGATCGACTTGACTAAGGACTAGATGGACACAGAGTTGGCTTATTAGGTATGTCCTATGATGAACTTTTTTTTTTATTCCATACGGTGGCAGACGAGCAAATGGCCCACCTGATGGTAAGTGGTAACCATCGCTCATGGACATCTGCAGTGCCAGGGGCACAGCTGAGCCGCTGCCTACCTGGAGAGAAATACTCTTTCTAAGCCTCGTTTGAAGTTAGACATATCGTAGCGCTCAGGAAACATCGCAGCTGGGAACTCATTCCAGAGTTTGCATGTACGCGGAAGGAATGAATTTGAACATTCTAAATACGCCTAGCTCACAGTTTCTATTAGTCAGACAGCTATTTTCTCCTATTAAAATAGTGTAATAAATATATAGTAATAATAAATATATGTTAATTAAGCATTTTTAAAGATAAAAATGAATAGAATTGTATTATATTAGGTGATATACATATTGGTTAGATAATCTAATTTTCCGGCTGGAAAATCATTTAGGCGGTAGAATCACGAAAGCGCACCCCACCACCGCACCGGGGGGTTTTAGTGGGTAAGCCTCAGACCAGTAAGTTCTCAGACCAAAGAGCTTTTTCTCCATACTATTTATCTGTTTTAAAACGAAATATTTCAAGATAGGTTCGTAGCTTAACACGTGTGTAGGTAGGTACTATTTAGTCACTTTAGAAAGGTGCATGATATATTTTGTTTCTACAACAAATAAAACTATCTACTGTAATAAAATATAGCTACTCAAAATAAAAAAATTCTATTAATGAAAACCAACTTTAATTCACATTTTCCTTCAATACTTAAAACTTACAATTATTCAATTATTTTTAAATCTCGCGATTCTTGCGCTTATAATAATTGTTATTTGTAATTTCGTATGTAGCTATTTTTATATTTTCTGGAGTTAGATTTTATTTTTACATCTCTTACTAAATATCAAAGTATCATACAAAATGCCTGCCATATGTTTTTTAATACCAAGTCAGCTTTATTTAAACTTAATTGAAGATAAGCTTCTATAGTAAATGTACATCTAAATGAAAATAAAAATTGTGTATTAATAAAAAACTGTGCAATCATAAGAATTTAAAAAATTCTGCACAGTTTTGGTTCTAAACGAAAATACGTCCTTTCTGATTAGATTAATGACAACATTTAGTTGGAACAAAAATTACTTTACTCACTCCATTACATTTCATGCGTCGAAAACTTGTCAAATATAGTGTAAAAAAATTATTAATCAATTTTTTTTTTGTAAAATCAAATCCCAATACAACAATTTAATTAAAAATAAAATATTTTTAAATTATGTCTGAAGGTGGAAAGACGTCACTATCAAATCGTTATCCGGACAGTTGCAATAGGCTCGTCGCCTATTACACTGGACCTCATAAGATATTGACTAAGCCTAGGTGTTTATCGCACCTCTGTCTAAACTTTCGGAAACATCGGTTTAGGTTAATAAAACAATTGGTGCACAGAATCCATCCAGTTTATCAATTATTTAGTTAAATATCTTACCTACATAGATTTTTATTGAAATTAAATACATCAAATAAGCTCTCAGTACTAAAGCACCCAAACATTATTAGTCTATGCAATTGTGATATTGTAGGTTGACAAGCCAATTTAAGCAGAGTTCCTGGAAGGCGTATTTCAAAAACGTGTAGGTAATTTGAATAATTAAATCTATTTTAGCGGAACGTGACGTAGTATTTTCAGGCGCACAAGGCAAATCTTAATCTTTAGAAATTCTTATTAAAACCAACCGAAGGTCTAAAAAAAAGTAGCCATAAAATGTCTTTCATCGCATACGCTGCGAAGAGTATTAATGATAGTCTCATACTAATATTATAAAGAGGAAAGATTTGTTTGTTTGTTTGTAATGAATAGGCTCCGAAACTACTGGACGATTTCAAAAATTCTTGCACCTTTGGAAAGCTACATTATCCCTGAGTAACATAGCTACTTTTTATCCCGGAAAAATCGATAGATCCCACGGGATGCGCAATAAAGGCTTCGCTCAAAAACTACTGCACCATTCTTGAGCAAGGTTTTGCGGTATTTTTTATCTCGGAAAAACGGATAGTCCCACGGGAAGCGCGATAAAACCTTCGCGCCAAAAACCGACTTCCGCGCATATGTAGCCTGGGCAAAAGCTATGACCTTAACCCTCTATAGACCCAATCCCGAAATCCACGCAGGCGAAGCCGCGGGCAGAAAGCTAGTCGTAAATAATTGCATTTTTTCCGCGTACCTTGCATACGATTACATACAACGTTCACAGTTTTTCTGTAGTGTATTTAGTATCAGCATTGCACCCGTGCGAAGCCGGGGCGGGTCGTTAGTATAGATACTTTTGTAGTGGATCATGTAGGTATTATAACATAGCATTACCGCCAATTAGCAACAATCCTTCTAAGTGTCACAACGTTTCTGATACCACAATCTTACTACAACGTATGCCTTTAAAAAAGGAAGAACGGAGCGGTCGGCAAGTCGGTTATTACCACTCGTAAGAGATGGTGGAAAGCCACATTCGTCATACGTAGATTTGTAAACTGGACTGCAAATAGGTAGGTAAGGCTGGCTTAGGTCCTATCTATTGTTTGAAATCTAAAACTGACTTTTTGGAACCGTCACAATAAAGTCACCATTGAATTATCGTTTCACTATCACTATACACAGATCAACAACACTGTAGCACAAGTGTGAGACACGTACCGGTGGGCACCGATTCATCCCCCGAGTCGGAATCTGCGCCAGAGTCTGGTGACGGAGGCAAGGCCTCCATGCAAGCATCGTGGCGGGGCGCCAGGGCTGCGCGCGTCGCTCTGGCCGGCCAGCGACTAGGGTGCGCAGCGCGACTTCGCGGCGGTTTTTATTTCACGTGACGCGTCATTGGCGTGACGTCGTGGATTCGTCACCACAATCTTTGTGACGAGGAAAACGTTTTCTGGGAAGCTGTGCACATACCGGCATCACAGACGCAGTGAAAGCAGATAAAATATACGACATACTAATAATAAACGTTATGAAAACATAACCGCGAAATATTCCAACGAATATAAAAATGATTACGTAATCGGTGTCCTTATATAATTGCTAAGTAATGACACCTGTGATACCTAATTTATTTAAAATATAATTTCTCAAATATGTATTTAATATTTAAGAATATTTGAAATCTCTACGACAATTGAAACCACAAGAGATATTTAATTATTTTTCTTTTTCTTATCGCATGTCTCATTTAGCATAATTCATAATAATTTAAATTCTAATAAGCATAAATAAATAAATATTGTTGACTTATCTACCATTATTACTTTTCTTATATTATCTAGCAGTTACCTGCAGGCAACAGCCATTCTATGGTTGATTGAAAGAGGTCTTAAGGAATAAGGTCATATTTTTCTTATTCATTCTGTCAGTGTTTTGTGTACTATTTTTTTTTATTTAAATTACTTCTATTATAAGAGTGTTTCCCGAAAATTGCGTTCTTTTGTCTGATTCATATGGCCTAATTTTTTTTTCACATTTAAGCTTATAAAACATATTTTTACGAAAGATGGTAACCTAAGATACAATGTGTGAAAAAGGCACACTTTTTGATAAAATGGTTTCCGAGATAATTAACTTAAAAATTTTGGGGCCATATGAATCAGAATCTGTGATATATGAATCAGAATTAGGGATAGAATGAAATTCTAGTTAGAAAAATCAGTCAATTATTTATTAAAATCACAGTAAATGCACATGATGCTTATCATAATACCTAAATCTAGTCATCATAGCGTAATATGACACTTACAATATCAATCTGTCACAATATTAATTACTTTTACAATATTAATACGTTCTGCAATTTTCTTCTTCTCTCTTTTTTCTTCCTTAGATATTACTGGTGGCATTTTTGTGTACTGTAATATAAAAACGAAGATTACAAATTATTAATAATCATACTTAAAAATGCCTTTAAATAAGATTGTCTCAATTTTTGAAACATGCAGGTACAGTATTGTATTTGTATTTGCCACTACAGTAGGTATGTATACAAATAATACACTGTTTGACACATGACTGAAATTTCAATATTTTAAGGAATTTCAAGTTACAGATACCTTATTATTGACCTGACGTTTTCAACCCAATTATGAATAATGTATACCTATTAAAAGGTGGGTAAAAATTGTAAGAAAAATTCTTGAGCGGGAATCGAACCCACGACTTATCACGTTACGTTATAACGGTCTTAAAAGTTAATATATTGTTACAGTATATTACCCTTTTCGTCTAAGCAGTAGTTTGAGCCTATAAACTACCGCTAAAACTAATAGTTGAGTAAGTAGGTAGTTTCATTAACCACTCGTTATTATTTTATATGTTATTTAGTTAATTAATTTTATTTCTAAACTCTCATTTAAACGAAGTTTCTTTTATTGTTTACCTTTATTTTATTACCTAGAACGAACGGAATTTAATACCAATATATTAGTTTTAATTTCAGGGATAGTCTAATTTTCGAAAATTTTGTCGTCGATAGATATGAAACCCCTTTGACGTTATTAGGACTGCTGCGAAATTTACAGCTACTGTTTTTAGACACGTAAATAACATTAGGTTCATACGAAATGACTTGTTACAGGCGTAACGTGCCGCCAATGTAACGTTTCATTAACAATATGTGTGACATTCTGATTAATATGGTATTTTTACCATATGAATCAGACACATATCAATCAGAATTTTACCCATAAACATCGATAAATCATCACACGTGTGCAATTAAAGATTGTTATTTATACATAGGTTTCTGTTCCCCAATGGCATTATATTTCCCGCAGATTCAAGTTTGAAAACCATTTACTTTAATTATAAAAAACGAACATACTAATCAGAAACACAGGTGTACCAAGGCTATATGAATCAGATATTTACCTTTATATCTCCGCGACGACATGAACCAGCCACACTTCTCGTCGCCACCACGGCCACCGAGCCACTGGCTACCCCCAGCGCGGGAAAGGGTCGCCTCATGTTTCTTAATTAGCTGGGTACCTACGTTCGAGTGAAACGCGTGAATATGAATCAGACTTTTGTGCCGGACACTCACTATTTTTTTATTTATAAATAAACAAATCGTAAATATTAGTACCATTTTTTTTTGGTGTAAAGAAACAACTAATATTCTTTCGTAATAATTATAATTTACATCAATTTATCAATATGAAAATAATGTTTATTGTTAGTAATGTTCAAGAAACTGGGTTACGGACACACCATATTAGTCAGAAGAACTACTTTTAAATATTTTTTTGAAATATTTATATAAATATTATTTAAAAAAAATAACTTGTGCAAGATAGACAATAGTCTGAAATATGTTATAAAATAATTGCAGACTGATTTGTCAGTTACTTACAAAAATAAACCTCAAGACATCGAAAATTTAGGGTTCGAAGAATCACTCATAATCTTATTAGTATTTTCTAGTAATTGAATAGGAAGCTATAAAAAGTATCGCCGTATGTTTTAAAACCACAAACCTTTTTTTGGGTTTTTGGGCTTTAAATTGTAGGTTTTTCTTGCTCCATTTAATTACGCTATCTAATATTCTTCTGCAAGCATTCTAATATTTCCTTTACTATCAGGGACAGTTTAACAACATCTATAAATAATAAACAAATTTCATCGTTAATGAGAAAGCAAATCGTTTTTAATTAGAAATAACCATATTACGAATAATATGATCAAATAGATAATGTCAAAAGGTCATAGGATCAAGACAATTAGAGCTACAGAAAGATTGAGCCTGGGAATTAAAACTACCAGAGATTTTGGAAGATTCAAGGTCAAGTCTTCAATTACGTATTTAAAAAAGGTGAGGAGTAACATGCAACATGAAAGAAAGCATTTATTAGTAATAATAGCAGCAATCATTGAAATCTCTGTACTATAATAATAAAGGTCTAGGTACTCTCATATTGTCTACCTTTATTACAAATTGTAGGAAAATTAGATGTAAATAGAAAGGATTTGTTGAAAGATTTTTGTTAGATTAAATGTCCATCGTTACCAGCAAATAGCGCATCCAAAGATGTGATTTCTTAGTTTAAGAGGTTCAAGAGAGAATAAACATTACCAAAAAATTAATAACGCCTGGGATTATATACGTAAGGGTAAAAGATGTATTTCAATTCTCATAGAAAGGCTACGTCTACATGAAGAAAGACTTCAAGAAATTACATCTCATATACTGACTACTGTTTTATTGTCCATGAACAGGAAAGTCAAGTGTTCGTTTTGTCGCAAAATAGGACATATTAAATCAAAATGTATTGCATATAGTACTATTACAAATAATGTTTTAAGGTGATGCTTTTATTGGTCACTGTGGATAGTGAGTACAAATTGAATAGTTGACTCGTGCGCTGCGCATCATAAGTATTACTTAGCAAATCACTGTGATGGCAGAACTATGTACTGGCTGTGGAGAAATTGTTATAGAAATGACTGTGAGCAATCAATAGAAAGCTATATTACAGAATATTTGGTACTTCCCTGATGCAAAACACAATTTAAATTTTGTTCTGGAACAGCACTTGACTATACTTCGAAATAGCTCATAACAATAATCGAGTATTTAAAAATAAGAAAAAACAAATCGTAGCTGTCAGTGTCACAGATGGTAATTTATATTTTAAGATATTAGCTAATTTAACTATCTTCTTTCTTATGTTAATTCACCCTTCATCAATATTCTTTGTCATTATTTATTCTACAATCGTATTAAACTTTAATTGGTATCTTTTTATTCTCTGATTTGGTTTCCGCTCTTTAACTTTTTTATATATTTCTTTATAGACAGCGAACAGGGTATATTGTATTTTATTTGTCTTGTTTAATTTTAATTTTGCATTCACTTGTACTTTCACGGCCTGGATAATAACATGAGTCGCGCATACTTTGATTAAAAAAAGTATTCTAAGCAAAAAAACTCTAGGTTGGCGAAATCCTATGGGCACCGCCATCAAACCCAAAAGAAGAAGAAGAAGAAGATATTAGCTAAGATATTGCCGAGCCTTTACACTTTTATTATAGAATAAAATAAATGTGCAGCGCATAAAATTACTTCTTTTATGCGAGCCAACAAGTTAGTCAGGCAGCTTACTGCTAAAATGTTAGAAACAAATTTTAGTCTTATTCATTATATATACGGAATTATACATACGATTGGACTGGAGTACCGACCTCGCGATGCCGATCACGAGGGGCGAAGCGCACCGGCAGCAAGAAAGTGGAGATGAAGTCGTCACACCCGATGTGGAAGAGAGCATCGCCGAACAAGGCCGTGCTGACGGACGTGTGTGCGCCGGCGAGAGGTCGACCCACGAACCAGCACGCCAGCTACCCACAGACCAATTCCTATCTACCTTGATAGAGACAATTATGCGCACACAGATGGAAGCTAATAAGACCCTTATAAACGCGCTAAGGACAGGTTCCAGCGGCGAGTTTAGGGCTTCCACTCCTATCGGGGCCCCTCCAGCAGCCAACAGGCCGAGCGTCGATACCACCGCCGGCGCCGTTGTTGCCGCCAGCGCTGATGCAAATTTTATCAAGTGTACGGCACGCTTCAACGGCACATCACAGGATGCCGAAGTGCTCGAAGCCTTCCTGGATGCCGTTACGACATATAAGGAGTGTGCCGCGGTGAGCGATGAACACGCTCTTCGAGGTCTCCCGATGCTACTCGAGGGCGAGGCGGCGATATGGTGGCGCGGTGTTAAAGCCGCAGTTTCTTCATGGACGGACGCGATCGCACGTCTCCGTGCGATGTACGGCGTCGCGCAACCCGCGCATGAAGTTCTAAGACGAATATTCGCTGCAGAGCAACGCGAAGAGGAGCGTGCGGAACCATTCATATGCGGTATTCGTGCGTTGATGGCCAAGTTGCCCTATGTGCTAGACAATGTGCTACAAGTGGATATGTGTTACGGATTGTTGCATAGACGCGTCGCGAAGCGTGTGTGTCGTGACGGTATACGCAATATAGATGAGCTGATCGAGAAGTGCAGAAACGTAGAGGACACATATAAAGTGCATAAGTGTAAAGTAGATAGTGTTAGTAAAAATATTGTAAATAGCAAGCCGGCTACTACTACCGACCGCAATCTCACTCGATCGAGTTCCCCTACCACCGGTGCGAGTTCTTCGGTTTCACGCAAATGTAGGCCGCGTTGCACGCACTGTAAGCTATATGGCCATGTAAGCGAAGAGTGTAAGAACCGTAAGAAAAGCGCGACTAGTGATATTGCACCACAAGGCTTACGTTGCTATGGTTGTGGCAGGATAGGGGTGGTGAGGTCGAAATGTGATATCTGTACACCGCCATTGTCGAAAGGAGATAGTAAAGCATTATTCAACCAAGTTGATATAGATTATTGGATAATAATTATTCTTGTAGTTGCAACATTAGTAAGGGTGGGACTTCGTGTGTACATCTAAGTAACTTAAATACGCGCGAATCTTATCCTATGGTTAATATTAATGTTATGGGTCGTCACGGCGTAGCGATCGTGGACACAGGTGCCACGCATAGTCTCGCGAGTGCCCAGCTGTACGAGATACTCGTAGACTGTGGAGTACAGTTCACCGAGACAAAGCGTTTTGTTCATTTGGCCGATGGCAGCCAGGGGTGGCGAGATCTGTTGTCGACTGAGGTAAGTGTTACCATTGAGGGACGCGAAATTTTATGTCAATTTTTAATATTGCCCGGGAGCGAGACTCGGACTCTTTTAGGTGTCGATTTTTTAGTACGGGTTGGCATGGTTATTGACGTCGCTCGCCACACTTGGGAGTTTGAATCGAATTAAGGTGAGCCCAGATCAAGAGCCAATTGCTTCTCCACCACATAGGATGTCACAAACCCGTAAGGACGCCTTGCAAAAGGAGCTTGACAAGCTGTTGCGAGATGACGTCATAGAGGAATGTGAATCACCCTGGGCTTCCAATGTGGTTCTTGTTACCAAGAAAGATGGCGCTTTGAGGCTGTGCATTGACTATCGGAGACTCAATGCAGTAACAGAGCCGGACCGGTACCCGCTGCCCCGCATTGAGGACATCTTGCACGCAGCCAAATCCAGCGAGTACATGAGCACCTTGGACCTTCGATCGGGCTACCATCAGGTAAATGTCTGTGCTGAGGACCAGGACAAGACGGCGTTCATCACGCCGCTTGGTACCTTCAGGTTTAAACGGATGCCGATGGGTCTGCGAAATTCTGGAGCTACTTTTCAGAGACTAATGGACCGGTTCCGTTCGAACCTCAAGGGAGTAGAGCTCCTGTCATATCTGGATGACCTCATCCTGCTGTCACCAGGACCCTTCGAGAGGCACCTGGATGACCTGAAGATGGTTTTTGACCGACTGGCTATGTTCAAGCTGAGAGTCAATAGAGACAAGACTTTTTTTGCGAGGGAGTCTGTCAAGTTCCTAGGACATATCATCACGCCAGGTGGAATACAAGTGGATCCTGACAAGACTGCGGCCATAGACGATATGGTCTCACCTCAGAACGTGAAACAACTTAAATGCTTCTTACAGACGTCGAGTTGGTTCCGGCGTTTTGTCAACAATTATGCTGAGATAGCAAGACCCCTTACCAGCCTCTTGAGGAAATCAAGCTCATGGCGATGGGACGCCGAGCAGCAAGAGGCGTTTGAGCGCATCAAATCTCTCTTGGTATCCGCTCCCATATTGCGTCAGGCAGATGAGTCGAAGCCGTTCGTTCTCTGCACTGACAGCAGCGCATATTGCCTTGGGGCTGTTCTAATGCAGGGGGAGGGGTCCGACGAGAGACCCGTAGAGTATGCTAGTCGACTCCTCACCAGTGCCGAAAGGAATTACTCCACGACTGAGCGAGAGGCTCTAGCGGTCGTGTGGGCATTGGGTAAGTTCCGTGGTTATGTGGAGACTGCGAAGGTAATAATCAGGACGGACCACCAGCCCTTGCGGTGGCTAATGAGTCAAAGGTCACCTAGTGGTCGATTAGCTAGGTGGGCACTAACATTACAGGAGTTTGATGTTAGTATCGAATATACCCCTGGACGATCTAACGTGGTTGCAGACACCTTATCGCGACCAGTTTGTTCGCAGGCCCAGGATGATGAGTGCGGACTAGGCATGGCAGTTGTTGACACGCCTAAGCGGAATGGTGGAGACATCCGCAGAAATCAGTTGTTGGACCCCGAAGTTCGTAAGATAATTGAAGGCTTAGAGTCTGACGAACCCACCAGGGGGAGATTATGGTCTGATCGCGGGTACACTATGTCCGATGGTATCCTTTACAGGTATAGCCTGGAGTCCGACGATGGTGAAGATTGTTGTTTGGTCGTACCCGAGCACGAACGTAGGCAAGTTATGGCTGACCTCCACGACGCACCGACGGCCGGTCATTTCGGCGTGGAACGCACGTTGAGCCGGGTTCGCTCCAGGTATTATTGGCCTGGAATGCGCACCTTTGTTACGGACTACATAAAAGAGTGTGTGCCTTGTCAGAGATATAAAGCTGACAACCGCAAACCAGCAGGGCTACTACAAACCCCTGCTATGTCAAGACGATTCGAGGTCGTCTCCGTGGATTTGTTTGGCCCCCTCGTTGAGACACCTAGGAAGAACAGGTGGGTGTTAATAGTCGAAGACGTCTGCTCACGCTGGGTGGAACTGTTTCCACTAGAGAATGCCACCAGCGTAGAATGTGCTCAGACGCTCGTGAACGAGGTCTTCTTCAGGTATGGCGTTCCCCGCCGTCTCATTAGTGATAACGGCGTGCAATTCGTGAGTGAAGTCATGCAACAGGTTTGCCACGTCTTGGGCATCAGCCAAGCGCTAACGCCCTTTTACCATCCTGAAGCCAACCCCATAGAGCGGAAGAACAGAGATCTCAAGCCCCAATTGGCCATGCTTGTAGGCAGTGACCACACCACCTGGGACACGCACCTCGCTGCAGTTAGGTTTGCCATGAACTCAGCTGTTACTAGTAGCACAGGGTATTCGCCAGCTTACCTCACTTTTGGAAGGGAGCTTAGGGCTCCTTCGGACTCTGCTACGGATATGAGGGCTATAGCAGAACATGATAACTTTGTTCCCAGCATTACCCCCTATCTGAAGTTGGCTATGGATCCTAGATGAGGCCAGAGATACCCACGAGAAGGCGCAAGCAATCCAGAAGGGGAATGCCGACCAGAAGAGGAGAATCCCTCCCGAACAGAAGGTAGGTGCTCTCGTCCTTCTGAAGCCCCAAGGGCCGAATGACGCAGGGCGCAGGCAATCCGCGAAGTTCATCCCACGACGTGACGGCCCATACAAAATTGGTGAAGTGGTTAGCCCAACTACTTACATATTGGAGAATGTTCAGACCGGGGAAGATGTGGGTAGATATCACGTTTCGCACCTCACACCATTCACTGGTCAGGTAGAGCCACCAGTTAGGGAAAAACGGAAGCGGGGACGGCCCCGTAGATATTTAGACTAGCCCAACTGTGAGGACAGAGCTAGTTAGGCTAGAGCCCCCTCTAGACTGTAACACGGGTTTTATTATTTGGACGTATAAGAACGCATCTTTTGCTGAGCGTCAAGCTTCGACGCGAGTTTGCCTGACTGGTCCGCTGGCCAGCAAAAAAACTGTACGATAGAGAGTCTGTTAATTTCTATGTGATTGAGATTTTTCTAAGGTTTGTTGTAAGAGGTCTATTGTTAAGAAAATTAAAAAAGTGTTTGTAATTGTTGAATAAATGTGATTGTTTTAACAGATATGAGTTGGACTATAATAAAAAAATGGCGATCAGAGAGCAAATTTGCGGGGCCATCTAGGTGCAAGAAGTCCTTGTCATACTCTATACAAAATGACAGGGGGGGACTGTTGTCGGATTGGTTTTTGGGTTTAGAGAATCACGCTAGAATCGACACCATTGCAGGGTTAATTTAATTATTAATGTATGTTAGGATAGCATATTATTATTAGATTAATTAATTTTATTGTATAAAGTATTGAAATAAATGTATTGTTAAATGGTTGTATGTAGGTATATATTAGGATAGTTATTAGATAAGAAAGTACTATTGTTAGATAAGTAAGTGCTGCGCAACTCACGTTAATGTTATGTCACGGAATAGTATTATAAGATAATATGACGCTGTACGTATAGTACGTAGTAGATCCAAACGAGGACATTTTTAAAAAAGGCACGGACTACGAGTCCGTGGAGTAAACATATATATATAAAAAAAAAAACAGATATGAGTTTAACTGTTATAATTGTCTATACTCCTAGATTCACACTAATTTAAAATTACTGCTAAAAAGGTTTTATCAACAATAATCTTGTGTTAGTTAATACAATAACAGTTAAATATTTGAGATATAATTGTGTTTTGGATTAAAACAAATTTATGATTGGTTTTACGCACAATTCAAATTCTTTCTTATTATGACGTTACGATTTCATTAGTAAGATTTGTTTGTTCCACTATTATTTCTGCTATCCATTTTGCATAGGTACCTTAGACATTTTATCGATATTAGAGGATTTTTCTATGAATCCCCGGATTAGTTAGTGTTTTCTATGCTATTAATATAAAAAGCACACAAATAATCCGATACTATTGAAGTGTATTAGTGTTGACTACAGCAAAGTGACATCATCGGTGACACTGTTGTGTCGTGCTAATAGTAATCATAATCACTACCTAGTCATTTACCTAGTTGTTTATCTAACGGACACAAAGGTGTATGTAATTCATTATGTTGGTAGTGTTTGTGTAACACGAACCACATATAATTAGATTTTATGTGTTACAACGGGCGTAGAACAGCCAATCAGGAATCGTTAAGTTTAGTTTCTGGTGTGCAAGCATAGATTTATCGATCGACATATATCAGACATGATGACTACGATCGATATACATCAGGATATTGACTAAGAAAGTGACAAGGATGATTGACACAGGTCTACATTTAGCCGTCAAAGACAGAACACCAAAGATAAAGCTGTATGGGCTGATCTCTGTGTCGTCCCTTTGTAAGAGTGATAAAAGAAAATTGTGTCTCTAGAAAAGAAACTTCAAATCAGCAAGGCTGTATGGGCTTAGATCCCTTTGCCTTCCCTATGTCAGGGAGAATAAAAAAAAAGAAAGTGTCAATGTCATAGTTGTACAGGCTAGAGGCTACATTACATCAACTTGGTTACTTAATAGTCTGTGATTACATCGATTTCATCGGTAGTATTTAATAGTATACTAATCTGTGGTAGTATTTTATTTTAATATTTACCTTAATAAATAATTGGAAATATAAGGACGTTGATTATCTGACCATAAAATCCGAAATGTGTGCTATCTATTAATAATTTTTAGAAGAGTATTATTTAAATAGAATGGTAATTTACGGTGTATATATTGTGAGTAAATCAGGTGGACTAATTTACAACTACGATCATAATATTCCAAAGGTAGAAACTGAAAAATCTTTTAGCTTTCCCTTGGATTTAAAATTACAGTACGAAAATAAAAAAGTAATAGTAGCCTTTGGTCAAAGAGATGGAATTAACGGTAAGTGTCCTGTCATTCCTTCAATAAAATTCTGATAAAACAATGAAATATCAATTTACAATATCTTGTGTTTTAGTTGGGCATGTGCTACAATCTGTGAATGGATCACCGGTTATCGGACGCTCTACTGAAGATGGTCGCGATGTATTCGATCTCATAGAAGTTAAGGTGCCTTTCAATTTTTTGCTTTCCGTTATTTATGAATTATCTTTTGAAATATTACTGGCTTGAAATTTTAATTCTTGTACTAAAAATAGATATATGTATCATTAACAAATCTTTTTTTAATACCACTATTGTGACAAAAAGATTTGTAAGCAGTGACCTTACCATAATGGATGCCTGCAACACCAAAGGCATTACAAAGCACTTTTCGGACCCTTTGAAAACATACTTACTCCCATCGTGATGAACTTATATAGTATTCTTCAAGGAAAATTTTTGGCAGACAGCTCATTCCATAATCGGAGTATGTGCAGAAGTAAAAGCCTCTGAAACCATGTGTATGAATGAACAGCCTCTCTCATTATGTTAGTAATAATAGTGTCATGATATATTTGAGTCATATTAAAAGATTCCAGAAAATAATAATAATGAATTTATTGTTACTCAAAATATCCTTTACATTAAAGCATTATTCCATCGGATTGAATAAATTTTGATAAAATTTATCACTCTTCCATGGTTATACTTGTTTAGATACTTGTTTTTGACACTCTTTGACCACCTCTTCTAGTGATGAACATAATTGATTTCATAATTTGTTTTTAATTTTTAGTGTGTGAACTTGCATTGCTGTGGTGCAAGCATTATTTTTTATAATTTCCAAGAGTTTGTCTATAATGTCCATTAAAAAATGG
This sequence comes from Scirpophaga incertulas, assembly GCA_036419045.1. Lineage (NCBI taxonomy): Eukaryota > Metazoa > Arthropoda > Insecta > Lepidoptera > Crambidae > Scirpophaga > Scirpophaga incertulas. The sequence continues at coordinate 24,333,949 of CM071627.1, read as the reverse complement.
TTTTATATCAGTCCCTATTCACTAAGCAACAATTTTCTAAAGCCACATTGTAGTCACATGTCTGATTTTATTAAAAAAAAGATTATAATCAATAAAATTCTCTTTAATTTATAATATTGAGTTCAGGAGCAAACCATAGTAATTGGTTTCACTTTTACACCCACATACCTCTCTAACATTATTTTTTTAGAATAATTATTTACATAACAATTATTTTGAATAAATAAATTTAATTTATAAACATTTATCTACTTTTCATATGCTCCATTTTGTTTGGTTTTGGATCATCTTGAAAGACTCATGCTCAAACCCTGACTTGTATTCTGGCAATCTTTCTGCAGCAGTATAAAGACGACAATTGAAGCCACCAGAGTAACAACAGTAACACTGACCAAAGGAAATTCAGACTTCTTTGATAACATTAAAAAAGATGATGGCTCTTACACCAAAACTGAAAAAGAAATTAATAGTGCTGCTGGAAACACACTTCCCTGGCTATAAAATCAAGTCAAATCAATCAAGTAAAATGGTCTGTTCTAAAATTGTCTATTATAAGCTGAAAGTGCAACTGAATAGAAAATTGCAGACAAATTTCAAAAGGACTGGTCAGCACTACTACAATGGCAGCTTAACTTGCAATATTTCAAGCTTATAAAAATTGAAACCTTTGGATGGAGATAGAGCACTCCAATGACAACTCGTACATCCCCAGCAACATGCCTATAGGAAAGAGAGGTCAACTGAGTAAGCATAGTGGTCCACAAAAAATAGTTGGCTATACACAACAAATCTTCAACCCTACGCACCTTTCCATTTCCAAGGCGCTTTCTACAACTACGCCATTAAATGAAATGATTCTAAAGAATAGAAACTTAGGGAACAAGAATGTCAATTGACAATTATCGATATTGATAGACACATTATATTGTCTGTCACATGTGATTTCAACTACATGACTGAGCTGTATGGATGGCGTTTTTCAGATTGAAGTCATATACACTGATTTTGACAAGACATTAGACAGATTTTTTCATATTATCATTTAATGATACCGGATTCTACTTTTACATACACAATATTCTCTAGGAGCTTGGATTTCCTGGGAATCTTCAGTGGACTGAGTCTTACCTTTGGAATCATTCCCAATATGTAGTGATGGTAGGGTGTGAGTCTGAGATTGCAGATGTCATCCGGGTTCTACAGGGTTCAATTCCAGGGTCATTATTGTACGCGGAATATTAGTGTGATGTGACTGTTCACAATTTCCAAAATATATGTTGATAAATCCAAAATGCACTCGCCTATAAAGACAAATTCTGTTCCACTGAAACTACAAAATAATCTAAACACAATACAACTATTATCGGGTTAACCGTGTTAATGCTACAAAATGTACGCAAATTAGTTTTATGCTAAAGATACACAAATTAGATTATAATAAAGTCAAGCAATGAAATATGTTCCCAAATATAATCCATTTTATTGTTATTACAAATTTTTTTATGCTACAATATGAAAACAACTGATAGTCTGATAAATGATAGCAAATTGTATTCTACGGGTAAAGAGAATAATATAACTTTTTAAGTATTTTTTATGTTCTGGTATATTTTAGTGTTACCTATCTATAATCACCATTATAAAAATATATTTACAGGAAAATTACCCCTTAAGTCTAAGATTTGGTAGAGCAAGGGCCACTACAAATGAGAAAATAGTTTTGGCTAGTATGTTTTACCCCTTATTTGCATTGGCAAGCCAGCTTAGCCCGGTGCCAAAATCATCAGGAATTGAGTCTCTCACAGCTGACACTTTTAAACTATCTTGTTTTCAAACATTAACAGGTAATTTCTATTTCTTATAGTTAGTATATAGTGTGTAACTTACTTTTATTTGAAATAACACCTAGCTTTGATCACAAGGCCCTATATTTTAGCATCTTTTTAAATACTGAAGCAGTAAGGCAGTAACTAGCATGTATGTATATATATTATAACTATCAGTTTACTGTATTTTCCAGGTGTGAAATTTATAGTAGTAACTGATCCAAATATGCAAGGAGCAGAACTAGTACTCAAAAGGATTTATGAAATATACTCTGACTATGCTCTCAAGAATCCTTTCTATTCTTTGGAAATGCCTATTCGGTGTGAGCTGTTTGATACTTCGCTACACACACTGTTGGAACTTGTGGAGAAATCGGGCACAGCTAATTTATAGTTTTAAGGATTATATTTAAAATTATATATATATTTATTATATTTTGTTATATAAAACAAAAATTTAATGTATTTCAGTAAATATTAAAGAAATTGAACAGTATGTATTCGATTTTGTTTTTGCATTTTCTATCAAATTATTTTGAGTAAACAATTTTTTATTATTATTATTTGACCAGACTTTATTGCCTATAAAAAGTTAGAAAACTACATCTTTAGTAATCGGTAGGTTAAGGTGGGGCACAGTGTTACAAAAAAAGCAAACGATAATGTAGCGATAAAAATACTTATTTAATAATTTTCAAACTGACATGGATATAAGATATAACAATCTCTTCACTTAAAATCATTTAATCATAACTTTTATTGGCATTATCAATAAATTGGACTATCATCAAATTAGACTTCATACGCCACATCTGGGTACTCTTACCTGGGAAGGGGCACACAGTTACATCATCAAAATAGAAAAAAAAACAATAATATGGGGAAATGGCCTGCCTGGCGTTTGCTTTTTTTTGCTGCAAAGAGGAAGCACAATCTTAATGTCTTTTACCGATACCGCAAGGACTTTATAAATATTGCGATACCGTCGCTTCGCCTAATCGAGGAAATTATTGTCAACTTTCCCATTTCTACATAAATAGCTGACGTCGTCATTGTTTTCAATATTTGTCAGTAATTTTCCAACAAATTATAACAAATTCGTTCTTTTTTGGTGCCGCGAGAAAATTTTCTGGCATTTCGTCATCAGTTAGTAAATCGTCAGACGAGGATATCGGGATGATTTCTACATCACTCTCTGAATCATCAGAAAATATAGCTTATAAAGTCCTTGCGATACCGTCGCCATGTCTCGTTCAAGAGGGAAGAAGAAATGATTATCAACTTTTCCATTTCTACATAAATAGCTGACGTCGTCATTGTTTTCAATATTTGTCAGTAATTTTCCAACAAATTATAACAAATTCGTTCTTTTTTGGTGTCGCGAGAAAATTTTATGGCATTTCGTCATCAGTTAGTAAATCGTCAGACGAGGATATCGGGATGATTTCTACATCACTCTCAGAGTCATCAGAAAATATAGCTCTTGACAGTTTCAGTTCTCTTGATGCGCTTGTAAGGAATTTCTTTTTTTGCGTCGCATTCTTTTTCTTTCCTTTTCCCAACTTTTTGTTTTCTCTTTACAAAGCTTCTCTTTTTCTACCATGGTTTGATTGTAGTCTCGGTTGTGCTTTTGGATCTCGACTTCCTATAGGAGAAACTAGAGTTTCGTCTCGAGTAGTTTGCAATGCGGGTAAAAAACAAACAGCTTTTACAGATAGTGTTTCTAAGATGGATACCCAAACCATTTTAAAACATTTTACTGTTAGCAGACTTGGCCTCAAGGATCGAGAGCGCCTGCTTGTCTCTTGTTCGTCGCATGAAACCGGTATAAGAACTGTCGAAGATGTAAATAATTCTGTGTCGGTAACAGCAGTCTGCTGTGTTCCTAAGGAGTAACTTGATCCGGTAACTTTATCGTAATAAACTTTTTGAGAATCTTGATTATTATAGCCAACATGAGTCAAGTGTGGGCTCGGAAGAAGATCCATTTTGGACTTCAAAAAGCTTACTTGATTCGAGAACATTAGAAGGGTCTCCTAGTGGCCGGTTCGTTACTTCACTTGGCATATAATAATCGTCAGTGATAATATGTCTATTATATGGAAATATTCCAGTTTTTCGAAACCCTCACTTAATATTTGTGAGAGTCATGGCACGATCAAAAGCTTGCTCTAGTACCTAATTCAGTAACATCGTAGATGGAAATTGTCTTACCAGGGTGTCGCGTTAGCCACGAATCCGCAGCTGCGTTATAATAGGTTTGAAGCGGATCAAAAACAGACACGTCAAGTGGCTGGAGTTTATGACTATAATGTGGTGGTATAGTTAGTAGGGTAATTCCATTATCTTTTGCGATATATAATACCGAGGGGCTAGATGACTGTCGTGAGTGTCAAGAATCAGTAACGTCGGATTTTCTTTTGAAGAGGATGTTACCTTTATGAAATGTTTCATGACTTCAGGAAACAACTCACTATTCATCCACCCGGTGGGTTGAGCTAGCCTTAGTGTTCCTACTGGAGCGTCGTTAGTCATATGAGGCTTGAATTGTTTTCTGGAAAACGCCATTAGGTACTGGAGGAATTACTGATCCCGTGACAGACACTGCACAGCACGTAATTGAGGTTCCTTTTTCAGTGCTCGTTACTTTATTCAGCTGTTTAGCTCCATTGGCCGCAATTTTTTTTTGGTTTTTGAACCGTTACCGTTTGAAAAGCTAGGGTGTCGCCGCATGACATTGTCTAAATTAGTGATCAATATATTTACATTGTGGCGATTGAAAGATGTTGCGCGTGTCAAGCTGCAAGGTTCTGGTGGTCTTAACGTTAAATCATTATGGCGTTTTCTAAATCCATAAAGCCAGTCAACACCTGCCATCTTTTTATCTTCCCAGTTTTTTGGTATCTTATTTGGTATTATAGTGAACAGTCATTTCGTGTGCGAGTTTTCTGCATTCATTTTTTTTTCATAAGATAGGGCAGCAAACGGGCAAACGAATCACCTGATGGTAATCGATCACCGTTGCCCATGGACACCCGCAACACATTTTAGAACAGTTAATTAAATATTCCATTAAATACCGTTCTGTTGGCATAATTCGGAGTAAGTCGCAAATGTGCGGCTTCTTGCTCTGAACATTCTTTACTCTTTTTAACATATCTCTGAAGTGTCATGAAATTCACACTTTTCATCTGCTGCTTATCGAAGACTAATACCATTATTTACCAATACCGGGTGTCTCATTCAAATCGGTCAGTATGGGAAAGTCTGAAACTATAAGACATACGAAGATCTGTTCTGAAGAACCATGTCATCGATTTTAATAACAAGAAAAACTGCATTCATACATTTTAAAAATCATCTGTACTCCGTTCGGGAATCGAACCCGATTGTTTTGAAAAAAAAACCTACACTATTTCTATTTAGATATCGATTATGTAGGTCTTAAGCAGTAAATGTCTCTTTGATTTTGAATGAGACACCCTGTATAATTGCTTCTCTCATATTTCTTTCCGTATGAAGACCATGGTCCGTCTTCCTCATTAAAACTTAAAAATTAATTGGGGTTCATTTTTACATTGTATCGCAGTGCCCCGTAACGCTGTGTCCCAGGTGAGATAAATCGAAAAACTATCGAATTAGACCAGTTATGTTAACAAAAATCAAATCACAATTTGAAGCTAAATATACAAGTAACAGGAGATCACAATTACTTACCTTTATAATAATACACTAGGAAACAAAAAACTTTGTCGTGAACTTTGCTAAGTTTGATCACAAAAATTAGATTATTGTTTGTTATTTCTAAAACGCGGTATAAATTTCGGCGATGACAACTGTTTAAAGATGGCTGTCTGTGATCTTGTCAAAACTGCATACCAACATTATAAAAATAAAATGCCATGTTCCCTCGGCTATTTGTGCTGCTGTTTGCTTTGCAAAGGCGGAGATCTTAAGTTGTAAATGAATCTGTAAGTCCCTTATGACAGAACAACGGCTTATTTACCATACTAATGTATTCTCCGATTTTTGCTTTTAAAAATCACAGTAAAATAACAATTATTTTCCACAATTCTATGACTTCTGTTACCGTGTCCCTACGTTTTCGTTTTTTTTTTAATATATATTAAATATAAAAATTATAATTAATAGGGTAGGGTTTTTAAATAAGTAAATTCAAAACAAGAACTATACTATTTACCTTTTTAAGAGAAAAGCGTGGGGCATATTGTAGGCATATATTCGTTTTCATTTCGCTCAAAACTGATGTAGCTCAACGTTGATGTACCTTTGCCTTAGAGAAGATCGCAGCTAAATAACACTACTCCTAAACTACGATTTTTAATTCGAGTCAGTAAAATGGCAAGTGCAACTGTCACTGATACAAAAAAGGGTGACCCACTACAATAGTGATGTTCGGCAATCAATAGATTTAGACATTTAGTCATGCTTTATTTTATTAGGTATCAAAGCGTTTTTTTATTGTAAAGATGTAATACATACCATATTAAATAATATGATTTGTGACACTTGACACTGGAAATGTCATTTTACTGACTCTAATTAAAAATCGAACTTTACATAGTGTTGTTTTTGCGGTGAATAAGATAGGCATATAACGGAGTATACTAATCTGTGATAACGGACCAGAGTTGCATAGGTACGTATGCAACTCCTTCCTCCAGCCCTTCCGTATACAGGGCGTCCCACGGCCATGCCACACGGAGGGAAAGTATATTAAATATTGAACGTAGGATATTTTACTAAAAGAAGACATCGTTTTATTTTTAATAATAAGTAGAACTGCATTCACAGATTTTTTGAAAATCGCCTACCTCAACCGGGAATCGAACCCGCCAAATGTGATAGAAAAATTACATGTATTTTATAATAGCGTTTGAAAGGGCTACTCATAAGCATTATTTTTTCCTAAATAACCTAGCATATTAAATGAAACTAAGATCATAAAATTTATCATTTTATTTAAAAAAAAATAATTTATCAAATGCTCAAAATGTGATCCGTTCTGTTGTATACAAAGTCTCACTCTTTTGACAATTTCTCTCCCTGTCGATTTACTTATTTTTGCATGGTGGATGTTTGAAATAATACGTCTAGGTTCATTTTGTAACTCCTGCACACTGTTGTACCGGTTCCTGTAAACTAAATCTTTTACATAACCCCAAAAAAAAATCAAGTGGGGTTAGATCTGGGGATCTCGGTGGCCATCTAATCTGTCCAAAAGTGCCAATCCAGGAAGGAAAATATTCATTAAGAAACTCGGCTGTTCTCCTACTGTTATGAGCCGGAGCCCCATCTTGCTGGAATATGAAATTTCGTCGATCTGCATCAGGAAGATTATTAATCTCATTTCTTAAAATCTCAAGTATTTCTAGATATTTTTCCGTGTTCAGAGTTCCTTCGTAAAAGTGTATTAAGAGAACCCGGTTACTTACAATCCCACACCAACAGTTGAAAGAAAAACGCACTTGATCATTAGTCTCGCGGATTTGTAAGGGATTCTGTCTGGACCAAATGCGATTATTACGCCGGTTGTACATACCGTTGTTACTAAAATTTGACTCGTCTGACCAAATAATGGTGTTCAAAAAATGTTGATCCTCAAGGATGAGTCTCTCGATATGTTGGCAGAAATTAAATCGTCTTTCAGCAACTCCCGGCCGTAATTTTTGCACTAATCGCCCTTCAACATAACTTTTAAACTTGTATTTTTTCAGAACGCGATGTATTCTACTCTTTGAAAGTCCAATTTCTTCTTCACCTTCCCTCACTGAACTCTTCGGGTACGCTTCAAAGTAAATCAGAATGTTGAGTTCATCATCGCTGACGTTTATTATCTGCTGCTGTGGTTTCTCTAAGCGATGATCAAAACGTCCTAAATTTGTTAAATTATCCACCATTCTTTTCAACACATATCGAGATGGTGTGCGTCTATCGGGATATCTTTCGCGGTACCACCGCAAAGCTAATGAAATGTCTTTGTGATTTAAAAAGTATGCTTCTATTAAATCCAAATTATTTTGGTACGCCATGGTAAGTAAATTAACACAAAAATTGCTAATAGACGAAAATGAAACTTGCAATAAACAAAAGAACAGACGCTTGAAAATTTACGTGTTCCATTTTCGAATTATTTATTTTTACTAATATCAGCCAGTTGCATGGTAATTGTGAGCACATGAAGAAATGCATACAAGTACATACTACACTTCATGTGCCTATTACTTTAATATGTACTCACACCACGGAAATCTCATATCTCAAGTGGGTAGGTCTTTATAATGATAATGCTTCGATCATATATTATGATCGAAGTGATAATGTTAATTGTTGGAAGCATGGCCAAGTCAGAGGAAATTCCCCTGAACAAAATTTTAAATAAAATGAAAAATTTTATAATCTTAGTTTCATTTAATATGCTAGGTTATTTAGGAAAAAATAATGCTTATGAGTAGCCCTTTCAAACGCTATTATAAAATACAAGTAATTTTTCTATCACATTTGGCGGGTTCGATTTCCGGTCGAAGTAGGCGATTTTTAAAAAATCTGTGAATGCAGTTCTACTTATTATTAAAAATAAAATGATGTCTTCTTTTAGTAAAATATCCTACGTTCAATATTTAATATACTTTCCCTCCGTGTGGCATGGCCGTGGGACGCCCTGTATACTACACTAACAAAATGCACCACTAGTGCTGGTCATTGGCTGATTTAGCATCGCATATTTTTCTTTTTCATTTTAAATGGAGCAAATTCCCCTAACATATTTAAAACTGCTTAAAATAAAAGTGACAATAAATATTCGGCAATATAAATATAGCGGCATCTCTTTCTACAGACGTAGTGTTCTGTAACATTAGGGGAACTCACGCGAACCTTGGCGCTGTTCATCAGTATCGCAGACAGCGTGGCCGACTCCCAGATATCCCGGCATTTCATTCATTCCGAAGCCGTATCAGCGTATGCATGTACTTACGCCCATTAGGATTGCTGCTGCTGCCGCCTATGTAATTTGGAAGACAAGGATCTGTCCATATTATGGGTACGCATGAATTGTGGTGGTGACCTCCGTTTATATAGATCTCACAGCGCTGACGCCGATACAATTTGATTAATCGAGCACCTGAACATGTCAACTGATAAAGTCCTGGAGCAATATTCTGCTGCAGTTAGTGATTTTGGAAGACTTTAATGCTCATTGCGTAATCTGGCTTAGGTCTCAGTCTACTGACTACACGCGCGGGGACGTGTACTTTTGATCTTTTTCTGGGGATTAACTTGTCGTAAGTGGTCAATTCTCAAGAATTTTTGATTTTATTTCTAACACGCTAGTGCAATAGGGTAAGGTTGCCATCAATGAACCGACGCTTTGATCAGACCGCTGATGTTTCTCGAAGACGGCGGTGCCTAGACGCGAATAAAAGGGAAAAAACATGACTTCTAGTGATGCCTCGCATACTATGTACCCGCCAATGTGCGAGCGGCTACCGATCGGAGTGTATGTAATTTTGTGTGCCTTCGGATTCCCCATTACGTCGCGTTACTAAATTACGAGTGAATATGGTATTTATTTATTTACGGCATAGGTTTTATTATGAGCTGTTTTAGTACTCAAGTACGGTTATTCTTAATAGTGTTTTGAACATCTCGGTGTATCATATAATTTATAAATTGTATTTGAGTGACGAGATTCACAGTTGCTATGATTGGACCCCCTTGGATTTCTTTAATTGGACCGGTCCAATGATGGAATCTCAACACATCTTAAAATTTTACTATTTTTGGATAGGATGGAAAACTATGAAAATATTTAACCCGGTCGAAGTAAGAAAAAAAAATATTGTGAATGGAATGAAACTAGCTATTGAGGCTGTGACATCCATAATGCTGCTGATAGATTCTATGGAGAACCAAAGGCCACTTTAGATAGAAGAATCCTAGATACCAATCAAAAAGCCAAAGGTAGTATTCAGATAAAAGGATCGGGAGGGGATCTTACACCAGAAATTGAAGCTGAAATGGTATCACACATACAAGAAATGGAATCGATTTTGTTTGGCTATACACCAAAAGACGTTAGAACGTTAGCCTTTAGGTATGCTGAAAAATATAGATTAAAACACAGATTTAATGTAGCGAAATAGACAGAAGGCAAAAAGTGGTATTATAACTTCATGAAACGCCATCCGGATCTCAGTTTACGTCAGCCAAGAGCAACATCATTTAACCGAGCAACAGCGTTTAATAGAGACACTGCCAATGATTTTTTCGACAAGCTTATTGCAGTTACTGAAAAATACGGAATTAATGAGGCTAAGACATATTTATAACATTGATGAATCTGATCTTACAAATGTGCAGAAAAAGCCACGTAAAATCTTAGCACAAAAAGGAAAACATCAAGTTGGCTCAATAACTAGCGGTGAACGAGGCACGACAACAACCGCTGTTTGCTGTGCAAATGCAGCAGGGCAGTGCGTACCACCTCTAATTATTTTCAAGCGAAAGAACACTAAAGCCGAATTGCAAGACGGCGCTTTATTTTATTTTATAATGTTGATTTATTAGTTACTATTGTTATGGAAGCAAAAAATTTAAATTGTTACATTTTGACTGATTTTATTGTTTTCTTCTTGTCAGAATGAGAGGCCATGTTGCATTGCTTTTTTATATAGGATATACTGTTTTTGTTTTATTTGTGTAATTTGTGTAATATTGCATATAGATTATCAATATTTTAATTAGTAAGCTCTATGTGATTTTTTCTCCGTCAGTTGAACTCAATGATTTAAACCCCTAATACTTGTGATTAAAAATACATATTTTAAAATTAAAAGTTTGTGATTATTTTGCAATAATTTTCTCCAAATGTTGGTTTCCTGGACTTTAGTGTTCCAATCAAGGTGCAAGTGGTCCATTGAAAGAAAATTTTCTTTTTTTGTAAATATATTTCGGATTTCTTACAAATAAATATTTTCAAATTTTGGTACTGGACAGGTAATTAATTTTTCTACTTCAATACAAATTTGTACAAGTCTGCTATGTAAATGTTAACAGCAATAGATATTTTAAAAAATGTGGTCTAATACTGGCAACCTTACCCTACTACACGACCGTGGCTTAATCGGCCCTGCAAGGCTTTACTTTTTAAGCAAGCAGCATACAAAGTTTGGACCATAGATCTTAAGACACATAACACCAGTGTTACTTTTATGTAAGGTAAGTATGCGGTCTCGAGGGCCAGTAAAAGGATTATTGCCAGACCTAAATTCCATTCCATTTCGAGCGGCTCGCACTGAACTTACAGAAATGTAACATATTGTATGATTATTTATGGCCTATAAAAAATAAAGGATGTAATATAATAAAAATTAAACACTGCTATACAATAAAAAATTTATTGATAAAATCATTATTTTTAACAATTCAAACCGAGACGGTTTCATCCCCACACAATACACCGCCGTACCAATGTTACAACTATTATTACTCCAAAATTAATATAATTATTACATAACTCCTTCGCAAGTACTTTCTACACAAAAGGCGACAGTCACATGAAGATATTGCCTAGTGTCTGGAGCGCGACAACCGGGGCAATGTAAACTATTATACCAATTTATATAGGTCAATAAGCAAAATGTCACATATTCACACTAACCATTTAACACAAACTTTGGTAGCCTGTGTTGGCTCGGCTAAAGCCCCGGAGTCCGAGCACCAAGCACTAAATTAACAAGCTCATCGTAAAATTTATAAGACTAATAAACTCCGCTCAGAAATCGACCTTGGCCAATGTTAACAGAAAACCGTGTTGCAATTTTACCTTAATTTTTGTGGCATATTATAACGAAGAATACGGTAATTCATTATACATGTGTCAGATTTAAAAAAAAAACCGCTTTTTGATTTTCAAGAATGAATTTGTCAAGTCTATTCTTATTCTAGAGGAACAACGGACTTGCTACATCTACGAATTATTAAAATGTGCCCCAAAAGTCTTTCAATGACTAGCCAATGCCATAGTCGTTTCACGGAAGTTTCACTACGTACGGTAGAAAAATAGAGAAACGAGTCTCCACTACAATATATAACATTTGCACACTATTATTAAGTCTAAATTAATTTAAACACAAGGGTTATGATAACTATAGAACGAGGCGCGCCGCGTACGCACACGTATATTTTATTCCAAATTGCTTAATTTCCACAATTACTACGTTCTATGGAGAATATTCAAATCCTGTACATTACCAGAGATATTGATGACACACTTTTATTTGTCACCAAAACGGACGCTTTGTAAGAACAAGTTAACGACATATGAAATTGAGCGATTGCCATAATGGTCAAAACACAGACTATTGGAGTAATGACGAAAACTGACTCGGCGTATAAGATGCTAAGCTTGATGCTTGTTGTTCAAAAGCTACTAAATATCATCAATTAACCTACTAATATGCATACAACTGTTTGGAGATAGGTTATTGCTAATAGCCATAAGAAAAACTACACAGGACCTGCTTTTTCGATGTTAAATTAAGTGACTCGATAGTATTCAAAGAATGAAATATCTTCTATTCAAAAACGTAACGATGTTGCTTTTAGAATGCTTCAAAACGTTGCACTGGAGCTATAATATAATTATCATGTCAAAATTTCTAAAATTCCTTAAGCCTCTTGTTTATAGCCATTGAGTCATATACCGTTTTTCACGCATTGCTTAGCAATGTAGTAGTAAAGTTAAGAGGTAAGCAAATTCATTTCACATTATTAGGCATTCTGGTTATATATTGAAAGACCAAATAATGAATTTTCATAACATTATCTAAGTCGATTTAGAAAACGAAATCGTCAATCGGTTGAGTGATTTTAATGAAGTAGTTAATGTTGAACTTACTTTAAAAGTATGTAGTCTAATCTCTGCAATTGAAAATTTCAGAAACTAATTGCACAGTGTGAAATATTATTGAAAAAGAGAATCTCAGGAGTAGAAGGATTTGTTAACATCTTCAGTGCAACTCGTATAGGAAATATGTACAAATCGTGTAGATTAGAAAGTGTTCTTTGTGGGTATCGCATGTTTGCAAAAGTCTTTGGGGTGGTAAGGTCTTATCTAGAGATTTCAAGACCAAGAGAAGTATGTACCAGATTTGGCCTTCATTAATACAATTCGGATAGGATTTGATAAATTACAACCTGTATTAGAAGAAAAGGTAGGTTAGAACGCTTAAAAGTCAATCCAAATAAGTAGTTAATCATTTGCTCACTTCTTGGAAAAGTAACAAGATGTTGGAAAGTCAACCTCTGTCTTACAAATTGCAATTGCTTGCATAAGCACGTAACCAATATCACAATCAGATTGATGTTCTAATTCTTGATGGTACGAAAACGAAATAAACAAGCGAGGAGACGCATACAAATCTTTACAGATGTAACGCAGTTTCTAACAAAAAAGGCCTGTTAACTTTCTTAATCAAGGTTGGTGGTTGGACTTGATAATAGATTATTAACCCTTTTGAATACTATCTTCTCTCTCAAATACAACAGTATCACTTCGACTACCATTGACTACAAGGATGTAACTCTTCAATTATAACTCTGTCCATTATATTATTTTCTTTTTGACAGTTTAAGATATTTTGAAATCAGTGATGAACTCGCAAGTTACCGATTCGATTAAAACAGAATATCGATTTTATTTAAGAAGAACTTTTAATCGATTTAATGCAGCGATATTATTTTTATTATAAATATTAAATTTACTTGTTTAATTTTTATATTATATATTGGCGAATTACCCAATTGGGGTAATTCGCCAAATATATAAAATTTTGCCTAATTTCCTTGCATGTGTAAAACTTTATTTTTTCGTATATTTCTGATCCATTTAAGAAAGTTTTCCTTTTTCTCTCTTAAATGGATCAGAAATATATGAAAAAATAAAGTTTTACACATGCCAAGTAAATTAGGCAAAATTTTATATTTTTGGCGAATTACCAATTACCTAGCTAGTTTGTTAAAAAAATGGTATGTATGTGATTTTCTAAGTATTCTTGATCATAATTCTTGATTTAAACTTGACGTAGATGTTATTAACTACATATGCGTTTTAATATTAAAATTCACATACCTATAAATAATGTAAGGTAGCTGTCGAGAAGGAAATAAATAAATTTACAAATATTTGATTTGAAGACAATTTATCGATTTATCTGATTTCAAGAACTGCTTATTGTCTGTGGTAGTTTGTTATGCACAGAGCACTTCACTATGTGGGCGTTACCCGTCTAGAAAGTATATTATTACTGTAGTACTATAATTTGAAAATAGAAACAATATTTCATACGCGCGATCTGTCAAAAAGAAAATAACATAATGGACAGAGGTTCATTCTTTAGCCTCTAGGGTCATGGAAATAAAAAAAATCACTAACAAATAATATTAAACGCCATTATTTATTTATATTCATGTTGGTATATTGTGTTAAACTATTTATTATGTTTATTTTAGCATTGTTAAATACTGCCGCATTTCGTAGACGCGTATGGGGCATTAATAAGTAGATAAATAAATTTATGATTTCAATAATAATTATTGCACAGATTACGAAGCACTGGTAATTACGGCTGGAAGTTGCTAGATGCTGGAAATATATACATTTTAAACAATTTGTCACGTACTTGAAGATGACTCCAACAATTAATATAACAAAGAACGGCTTAATATTTCAAGTCCTAAATAAATTTTAACAATTAAATGTTTAGTTTACGCATTAAAAAGTAAGTTTAATTACGCAATGCATGAATTAAGTACATTGGTCATTTTCAAATTGATTAACTGTTATAAAGTAGGACATATATTTAGAAATGACCAAAATAAATTTATTTGATGTTTTCTTTTAGTTTCAAAGTTTAAATATGGTTCTATTCTCTACACAGAGCTGGCTTCCCGACGAGCCTCGTACCTTACATAAATTTTCGCAATGAATAAATAATACAGATATTTTGTCATATTCTTATACATTTACGTGCACTCCTTCCAGCGCTCGAGGAGCAAAATTAAAATACTACGAAAATCTACAAACATAATTTATTAAAAAACGTACACTACATAATAAAAATCTTCATCATTACATATTTTCCGTATCAAAGTACCTGGTTTATATTATAACAGGTAAACCTATTGTTAATTTGAGAATATGCAAATCATTGACAGCCGCATGTTCGACAATATACACAATATAAATTGATAACTTTTAAATAATCCCACGTTTTGTTCGCTTATCTTACTTTGATGACAAATGTACATTGGCAGAACAAAATCAAATATTGAGAAAGAAAAACTGTAAGTAGTATTATTCCACATGCAGACAAATGAATCATGATTTAAAAAACAATTTTATTTATGGTATTAATAAAAATAATGTACCTGTCAAGTCTGCATGTGTCATATTGTCTTGGGACGTCAAATTTGAAGGTGACAGTTTTTGAACATACGTTTTCGGCTGTCGTGGCACGATCAAAAATGTTGCATGCCTTCCGAAGATGGTCGAGGTAGTAACGGCAGAGCAAGGACACGCGATATTTACATAGCTACTTAGCATTTAACTCCCAAAGGTGCCAGATGCGTGGTCCATAGACGCCAATACCAATACATGCAAGGCCGTATCGCCTGAATTACGAGCGCACTAAGCGGAACAACACTGCAGTATAGCAACACGACACTTGAATATTGTTTTTAAATAAATGTAATAAACACACTGCACTACCTGGTCATAGAGCTATGCTGCGACGCACTGCTCAAGAAAGCAACCAAGAAAAATTTACGTACGGTGTCTGATCACGCTATTAATGCAATACTTATATCATTAGAACATATCGTGTGAGCATTAGCTCTTCTTAAATGTATGAAACAATAGATGATATTCTCCTTCACATCACGAATTTGGAATAAATCGGCATGTTTCTCGATTGCTTTATCACTTTTCGAAGTAGTGACACTATGTCCATGTTAACATCAATCGCATCCAACGTGTTTAGTGTATCGACTACTGCAATTGAACGTCATCTTAATGTCGCGTCGCTTCGTTCCAGCGTAGTTCTTCCTGGCGTGGTCTTACCTTAGAAGGTGCATGGCCGCGTAATCCATTGACGACTAAAGACGTTAGGACACAAGTTTCCTAAGCGCCAGAAGACGTAAGGATTTGTAGGCCGCAAACACAGCGAGAGAGCTAAGGCGCGTGGTCCCTGGGCCCCCACAGGCGCACGGAGTAGTCGTCGGAGGCGGACACGAGCACGTCGTGGTGCACCGGGTTCCAGGCCACGGCGTTGACGCAGCGCGTGTGCCCTGCCACCACCGCCACCGGCTCCTCGCCGCTCATGTGCCAGATGTACACCTACATATGTACATTGTATTTTTTTTTATAGGATAGGGCAGCAAACGAGCAAACGGATCACCTGATGGTAAGCGATAACCATTGCCCATGGACACCCGCAACACCAGAGGAGTCACAGATGCGTTGCCAGCCTTTTAAAAGGGAATAAGGGGGGAGGGGGGGTTGGGCCTCCGGTACCCTCACTCACTCGGCGAAACACAGTGCAAGCGGTATTTTACGCCGGTTTTCTGTGAGGCCGTGGTATCACTCCGGTCGAGCCGGCCCAATTCGTGCCGAAGCATGGCTCTCCCACGAGTAATGGTCGTTATAACAGATAATATAATGAATTATTTTCCCGTAATGAATTACACGTTATTTAACAACGGCTTATACTGTTATCCTGCTGTTGCTGTTGACAAAATTATCGCCTACAGTCGGGTCAATTTAATAGGCCACATTTGACATTTGTTCATAGTGAGGTGACCTGCTTAAACACTCCGATTATGGTGAAAAAATCGATATTTACTTCAAACATATGTGAATCGAATACAGTTATTATGGAAAAGTACTTTTTTTATAAGATCCCTATCTTATAAAAAAAGTACTTTTCCACAATAACTGTAATAGGCAAACGAGCAAATGGATTACTTGATGGTAAGTGATTATCGCTGCCCGCAACAACAGATGTGTTGGCGGCCTTTTAAATGTGAATACGCTCTTTTTTATAGGTACTGCATTAATATATTTTACGATTTTAATTGCCTTAAATTTTTTTAACATCAATTATTTCTCTGTTTATGAAGTTATTATTGTTTTTTATTATAAAACAAAAGAACAACATGTTTTACATACATACACTCACGCCTTTTTCCCATGGGGGTAGGCAGAGATTACGTCTTTCCACTTGCTACGGTCTTTACATATCTCTTTCGCTTCATCTACTTTCATAACATTCCTCATACATGCTCGACGATTGCGGGTACTTCTGACCTGGCCTTTTTTGAGGAGACTTTCGATTTGTTCGAAATATGTTCGCCTAGGTCTTCCTCGTCCCGTATCTCCACTCACTAAAGCTTCATAAATCATTTTGGTCAGTCTACTTTCATCCATCCGTTCCACATGCCCAAACCACCCAAGCATCCCTTTCTCTATTCTTGTCACGATATCCTCTTTCAAACCACATTTCTTTCTAATCACTTCATTATCAATCTGTCACTCAGTTTTACTCCTGCCATACTCCGCAAAGCTCTCATTTCTACTGCATTTATTCTGCTTTCATGTCGTTTCTCCATACCCAACTTTCACTTCCGTACATTCATGGTGAATAATCCCTTCACAAGTAATCATTGCATTCATTCGATTTTTTGAGGGACATCACTTACGTATAGACTTCATTGAACGCAACATTGTAACAACGGTCATTTGTGCATTTCCAAACTAAAAAAATATTTAATATTTTATGTCCGCCATTACAAGGTTAGTTGAGGAATTTTAATGAAATGTCAAATGTGGCCTATTAAATTGACCCGACTGTAGTCGCATTGTTGTTGTTGCCACTTGCGTGTGTGCGGCACGGAGCGAGCGAGTACGACTGTGCTACAAGCTACAAGTATGAGCGAGAGAAAGGAAACCGTTGTGTAGGCGTAGGTGCTCGCTCTGTTGCCTGACTGCTTATTCTTATAATATTAACCTTTCTCACAAGGAAATAAAGTTCCTATTTGTTTATTTCTTATAGTAATTTTACTAAACCCAAATTTCCAATTTTGTACCTGTATGACATTATGTCGCTCGTATGACAATTAGACTCATTTTGATTTCTGGTGTGATTGGAAATAACAATTAGGTAAATTGTTTGCTGGCTTGCTGGTGCCTAAGCTGTTGTCATTTTTTTAGTCAATCATTATTTGCTGTTGTGCAATCGCGCGTATGCAAATTAAATTATTCGTTGCAATTAAGTAAATAATGTAGACATTGAATGTAAATAATGTAAATATTGAAAATATTGAATGTAAATAATGTAAATATTGAATGTCAATAATGTAAATATTGAATGTAAATAACAAATTATGTACAGATCAATGAACTTTTAAATACTTACGTCAGAAAATTATATTGATTAGGTAATTAGTTTTAAATTATTTAAATTTCTGCCTAATATTCTGACAGTCCTAAGCCATATCATTGTTAAGAATAACTGAGCTAGCTATAATAACAATAACAATTGTACTCAACATCATTTGTCAAAACAGTAATATAACAGGATAACAGACAACATTTTACAACAACAGTTATAGGAAAATAACATACCAGTGTTATTCATTATTACAAAACAGTCGTTATTGCCATCACATGTACATATAACTAGTGATGTGCTGAGTCGCTGTTTTGATGGATGGAGTCGATTCGAGTCAGTTTATACGATATTGGAATCGGGACTCGATTCCCTGATTCGAGCCCAGTACTCGAATTCTATTTGGTATTCGAATATTTCTAGACTCGAGTCTAGAAATTCGAGTCTGGAAATTCTAATCCAGAACTAGAGTCCGATTTTAGAACAAAATCAAAACAAACAGTTGCAGGTTCAAACTTGTTTGTAATATTAATCCCGCGCCACTTCATTGCTTATGGTAACAGTTTGCGAGTACAAGCGAGTTAACTAGACTCGAGTCAGTAGGACTTGAGTAAATAGAATCGAGTTAGCTAGTACGAACCGAATCTTCCTGACTCGCGTACTGGAATCGAGTTCGACGTACTTGAATCAAAATAAATTGGTATTCGAGTAGGCGAGTCCAAAGCAGGAATCGAGTCTGACTCGAGTGAAACCGTACTCGGCACATCGCTACATAATAATCATTCATTCACAACAAAGATAACAATAAGGAGTAATGTTATAATACAAGAGCAAATCAGGATAGCAATCAGTTTCTTGATTACCTTGAGACTATACTCTGTCAGTTACTATTATATTTCCATTAGCAGGTAAAGTTTATAACAATTTAAATAAATAAGCTTACTTTTCCATATTCTTTTATAAGCTTAATATGAATAGGTTTGTATAAAGTGTTACTTCTAACTACTACTACTATTAAGTGTTACCTGCCTTTTCACTCACTTAGAGCGCATCTTAAAAATACTTTTATGAAAAAAGACTGCTATACTCAATCTGGCCATAAATTGTAATAAACAATTAAATTACATGAAACTTTGGAACATATTGTTCATTATGTTTTCTCATTTTCGAGACATTTGATTGCACATATATTTCTATGATATTGGATTAAATTGAGTAGGCAGGGTATTTTAAAAGATGTGTTAAGAGTTACAGCTTATAAGAGATGCACTAGTAATGATTTAACTGATGGTTTAAAAAAGAATAGACTGGTAAAGTCAAAACTACTTAAGATGTACACAAAAAGAGATCACAGCAAAATTTTGTTTATGGATGAGATTTTTTTTTAAATTGTGCAATATTTTAACAAGTACACTGACCATATTTATTCTCAAAGCTTTAAAGAAGTTTCCCGATTCGACGATATATAATTATGTATAGTAGAGGGACTGTAAGAAAAAAATTATGATTTTAGCCTGTTGGATACTGCATGTAGTGTGAATTTGGCGAAACATAAGTAGCTCTTGTCACAAGTTGGAAATGTGCGCTTGTTTCTCATTCGTATTAAGATGCATGTAAATTCTTCATGCAATAAAGTAAGCTAATTGGTTTTTTTGCATATATTGTTGAAGCAGATGTGGATGGTTTTTGGCTGTGCTCCAGGCCACGGATTTATTTACATTTGTGTGTTGTTGTGTACGTGTCGTGCTCAACTTATTGAAATAGCTATTCAATCAACAATTTATCAAAAACATTGAAGAACCGTGAAGGTGAAGTGTACATTGGTGTGTATGTATACCTTGTTGTCCTCACTGCCAGATGCCACGAAGTCTTGTCGTGGGCCGCCGAAGCAAGCGTGGATGGTGAAGTGGCCCACGACAAGACTTTTCTATTGTTGAAGCAGATGTGGATGGTTTTTGGCTGTGCTCCAGGCCACGGATTTATTTACATTTGTGTGTTGTTGTGTACGTGTCGTGCTCAACTTATTGAAATAGCTATTCAATCAACAATTTATCAAAAACATTGAAGAACCGTGAAGGTGAAGTGTACATTGGTGTGTATGTATACCTTGTTGTCCTCACTGCCAGATGCCACGAAGTCTTGTCGTGGGCCGCCGAAGCAAGCGTGGATGGTGAAGTGGCCCTGTGAGAGGCCCCGGAAGCGCCGCACCAGCGAGCGCGAGCGCAGATCCCAAAGGTGCACGCCCTGGTTGGCCACATTCAACAGGACCAACGAGTCCGCATCGTTCAGCGCTAGCGCCATTACCGCGTGCTCCTCTTGGATTCTGGCACAGCCAACAAAATACTTATCGCTTCACCTATATACTACGAGTATATATGATATGTACTAAAGTTGGACATTTCTCTAGACCAAGAGAAATGCGCGCCACTAGGTAAGCTCAAAGGGGGTAGGCCTCCCCCTTCTGGGGAGGAGAGCCCCACATAACCGCCGGCCCGCCACAGCCGGGGTATGCAATTTTACGATATGATCACGCCGATTACTTATCACAAACAGAAAACGCGTTATGAAATTACATGTTTGGGGAAGGTACAGTGTCGATACAATGTGTATGTAATTTACAGTGTCGGTGTAGTGCCAGCTTAGCAAACGTGTCTCGTAGATTAGTGTTGTTACAAAGGTGGTGTGGTGCATTGTGTGCGTCACTCATAGGCTGATGTGGTGCAATGTCAGAGCAGTATGTACATCACTTATGTTCGCGTCGGGTCAATGTCAGTGCAGTGTGTGTTTCACTCACAGGTTACGGTCGGCGAGGTCCGTGAAGTCGTAGGCGCGGACCCGGTGGTGCGTGTCGGCGGCGAGCACGGTGCGGTCGTCGCCTCGGCATGCGAGCGCATTCACGCGCACGCCGTCCCAGCTGTTGATCAGCGCACCCTGTGCAACATTTATTTAAGGGTAGTGGTGGCATTTATTGGATTGCTCCGCCTTTTTTTTTGTTCCCCCTGAGGAAAATGCATTAAGTTGCATACCCCGGCTGTGGCGAGCCGGCGGTTATGTGGGGCTCTCCTCCACAGAAGGGGGAGGCCTACCCACTAAAAACCTCAGGGATGGCCTTCCTCAGGCATGTAAGGAGCCCCCGGGAACACCAAGCTACTTCCGGGTACCCCCGCTCCCTCGCCGATACAGGGGAGCCCTCCTCGGGGGAGGCTACAATACCTCCCCCGATCTCCACCAGCGACGACGCCCGCCGGCCACGGAAGGGGATGGTCCCTCCCGGGTTGGACTGCTCCGCCTAACATCTATCTATCGAAACAAATGAGTATTGTCTTAATGTTTAACTTCACCATGTAGCATTTTTTCGACGAGACTGACTTACTTAGAGCAGCAAACGTTTTCCCCAAGAAAAAATAGAATATTCACTCTTGCCGACGCCGAGAGCAATGGCTCTCGGCGGTCAGTTATAACACGTTTTTGAAAGAGTTTTTACTAAAGAAACTCTCATGGACATACCGTCGCACTCAAAGCACTCTATTATCACTTCGTTCCATGGAGGTCGAACTGCCAAGTCTTGCACTTAACGTAAACAATAGTAGTAAAAATAATACCTAAGTACAAGTGAATTATGACTAACGCCATTATGTATGAGCTAAGTATTCGCTCTGCTGTTAGGACTATTATTAAATAAACCTATATCAATTACGTTGCAAACGTACGTGAAATACGTTCGCTTCCTTGATGTTAATACTGATTTTGCGTATGTTAGCTATGACAACTTGCCGTCAGTTCGAAAGCAGGACACTTTATCACTTACTACGCAGTAGTGTACATTAATTCCCTTTCTTTTGTACTGCAATAAATTTTGTATTGCAGTACTGTCAGATATTCACATATAGAGAAAAAGACAACATATAGCTTTCTAGCATTGTTTCTAAAAGAATATATGTACTCAATGAAGAAGGTAATATTGGTAATTAGTTTTCGTATTGTTTTTTAGATTTATGTGATTTTATATGTATGAGCCGCACCAAATATACATGAACGGAATCTGATTGACGAGTCTTACATCGAGTGAGCAGTGGTAGAACTGTCCACGGGCGCCGCCGCACACGAACTTATCGCCCGAGGCGCACCAGGCCGCCGCTGTCAGTGAATCTTCCTGCGAGTGCGACATTTTCAGGTGCAGGGTCTCCGTCTGGGAACAACGCCAAGCTTGTATTTGCCGTGGTCCAGATTTAAAATACTTTTCTCAAACATGCTTAAAAATTTGAGCATTATTTTGACAACCTTCTTCGAGATAAATCGAAATTGCTGTACTGGCCAAATACATGCGAGCAGCGGCCGACAAAAAATGTATGATAATCCATATTTGTCGTGTTTCAGCGGCCAAATATACATATAAATTCATATCTATCGTGTATTTTAAAGATGAAACGATTTGTTGCTCCGAAAAATGGCAAACCAAGGAGGCAACTTATCAGAGTTTTATTTAAATATCGAACTGACTTACCTGACCTGTTTTATAATGAAAAAAAAAAAATAGCAAACGAATCCTTTGGCGCGTGAAAAATGTTGTTCATTGTTAGTCATTGAGTTTAAAAACTGTATTTTCAAATAAAAGTTCTGCTCGGTACTACTTAGTTTTAATTTCCGCGCATCATTGAGAAAAGTACTATACAAGCCTTGGCCACAACTAGGCATTGATGGACTTACGTATGTGTGGCTCGGCTTCGCCTCGGCCCACATGTACACGTTGCCTCTATTGCTGGCCGCTGTTGTAATGTACTATTTCACATCACTGAAGGTACCGAACCGAATTAAATACAGTAGTATGTATAGTTGTTAGCGTGTTATTACGGGCTTCCAATTCAGACCATGCTATTGTGTACTCCTGTCAGTTTAAAATCTAGATCATTGGTGCTTAACCGGTGGTCCCTGGAGACATTGCAAGGGGTCCGTGAAGCCATCCTAATGATATGTGACCTGCTGTGTATATATGAGTAGAGTCGAAACAACGCGAGCCGCACGTACACCTACGAGTCCGAAGGCGAAACGCGGTGCACGAGGGCGGGGGTGGCGGTTTCGTTGCATTCTGCATTCGCTCTTTGTTTAAGCGGCGCGGGTTGCCGATCGTCACTTGTAGCGTCGCCGATGTAATGAGCGGTAGGGATTTATAACGGGGCCTTGAGGGAGTGAAGAGTACCAAGTACTTTTGAAATTCGACAACATAAAGCAAATATCCTTAGTAGGCAGTCCTACGAAGGTAGTTATAGTAAATAACTACTCCAGATATAAATACTACGTAGGTAAGTAAAATTAATATCATTTGTTTGGTTTATGTCTCACAACTAGCTATAGCAGATTACTGTTTTTACTTTATTTTCGTCACATTGTAAATCTGCTAGTTTTCTTATTAGGCACTGTGTAAGTAGTTTTTAATATTTTTTATAAAAAGGAAAGTAATGCACAATTCAGTATTTTTTGTTGGTTAGGTTAGGTTTTAGTGAACAATTAAAAACAAACCTTGTTTGAGTTGCACTGTTTCTGTGTAGATAGGTAGGTTTGTTTGTTCGGGTCTAATCCTTACAACTTAATATTTCAAAGCAGTTATTCTCAACCAATTGAGGCAAAGTTGCGAATACATAATATACCATTTCGGTGACAATGCAATTGTTTGGTATAATTGAGCAGATTATGATGTATATGTAAATATACATAATAATCTGCTACGGTTGGATGCCACTGCTGACATGCGTTTAGCTTTGAGTAGCACTTAACCAAGAATTCAGAAGTTAGTAAAGAGTATGCAATCACAAAAATCACATTAATTAAAAAAAAAAGATTTTTGCCAACAAATAAATGAGTGCTAATTATAAAATTGTGATTGTTTTCAATCAAATAACCCTTAATTTAGGTAAACTAACTGGGTGGTCCTCGGCAACATAAATATTTGGAAAAATGGGACCATTTTTCATGACTAAAAGGTAAAGAACCACTGATCTAGATGGATTAAAAAGGTTCAATTCTTATTGTAACAACTGTCTGTAGAAACACACACATAATTATTATTCACATGACACACATGATAATGAAAAAGCAATGAATAAATAATTTCTAATCATTAATTTCTTACAAATATTATACTCATAAATGTTAAATGTCAAAATCCGATTTGCAATTTCCGCACATACTGCACAACCTCATTTTCGTGTGCAGCGGTTGGTCAGCTTAGTTCAATATGCAATATGGCGCATATCCGCTTAATTGGGACTACCACCTTACAGTTACATTAATAATTGGAAAGATGCTAATCTTGACAAACATAAACACTGTAGCAAATTATATTTTATTCCTCTGTGACACAAATGTGTGATGTCATTGTAAATAATACAAACAATAGACGAACACTGCCGGCCATAGGTCTCCCATGAATCTACACAACAACTGGTTCTGGGTTATTAGTATCTAGCGCTTTCCGGCGACCTTCACCAAAACGTCAGTCCAGTCCAGTATATACATCGATATTTATCGTTGGCACGGAAAAAATCTCAACTGGCAGATTTGCACCTGATGTATGCCCAGTAGTGGACATCTATTAGGTGAAAAGATGATGATGAAACATCAGCGTAGTCGAAAAAGGAGAAATTAAGCAAGCATAATGTCAGTTATTTGCAGAATACTATTAGGTGGAGAAATGGACTGTATTGGACAATGTATGTCAACGATTAGTCCCAAATTCTTACATTTTGGTATAGCTAACTTGTGCCTAAAATTCTACATCCACTTTACTATCAGAATTATACATTGTCATAGCTTGAGACGACGACGACTTGAGCTTTGAGTCTTTAGATAGATAGATAATAAGTTTATTTTGACACAACACACACATTTATACATATTACACAGAAGAGACAAAATTTACAATCGAAATGGATGTGTATGCAGCAGCAAGAAGGGTGTAGGCTCGGTGTGTAATTGTCAGACGACAAGATCACCGATTTTCAGCCGTCACCCAAAGATGTGATGATCACATCTTTGAGGAATAGTACGAAGGCGTGCCCAATATTTAATAGCTAACAGATCATTCTTGACTGCATGATTGATTTATTATCGAAATAGAACACAAAAGAAATATTGGTAAATCTGTATAATTTCAGATCATTTCATATATCCGGTAAGCAAGCGAGATAATAGGGAAGATGCAATATTTTTGCGCTCATATTAAAGAACTCCACGTCGAATAGACCACAAGTATATTAAAAAATGAAAAGACTGTATATTACTATAAAATGCGGTTTAAAATTGTCAATTTAAATTTTCGCGCGAAAACGGACCTATAGTTCGTATGACGTCACTACTCTCTGTCATTGTCACTGGCTCACTGATTGTACTGAGCGTGTCATTGCTGGTTTTAGTTGTTTCTGCATTTATCTCGACTTTCAAGGTATTATTTTGTAAAAAATTACAATAGACTATCCATCAACATCAGGTGATCATAACTATGCCATTGATACTTCGAAAAAAAGCCGTGTGGACGTATGTTTTGTGCCAATGTGTCCATCTACTTCAAATAAGTTTCCTAATAAATTGTTTTTGACTGGACCTTCTGACCCTCTGAAAATGAGAAAAATGTGGTTTCAAGCGGCGAAGAAGAATTACATTTATTACACAAAAGAAACAGTTACCTACCTAACACTTACCCAAACCTTTCAATGTCTTTTTGTTTAGTCCCTCTCATTTCTACACTTGAAAACTCTGCACTTTCGACAAAAAATGTCACTACCATGTCAACATTTACTTTTAGCAGAGTCCTAGAATCTGCTTTGGCAAAGCCAACTTCCATTTTTATTCAAAAAACGCCATTAATTTTGGTTTAATTGTTCACTTTTACTACAACTTATAACTTTAAATAAGTTGTCATAACAGGAGTGACGTCACTAAACGCTGATTGATGTTTTAAATCCGTTCCGTTTCACGTTACTTTTGATTCGTAATTATTGTTAAAAAACAACATTATTTTAAATATAAACTTTGCAGTGGCCCTACTTTTACATTTTTTTAGCATTTTAATAACAAAATTTTGATAAATATTATAATTGCATGTTCCCCCCCATTTTTATTCATAAAACAGATATGAGTATGAACATATTACGCTGCCTTGAGGAACACCATTAGAGAATCAACACTGATCATACAAAAGTTCGTCAGTCTTAATGCACTGCTGGCGGCCCTGAAGGTAATTCGTAAGCCATGGTAACACAGTCTGAAACATTAATTGAGCTATGGTTGGATAGTAATATGTTATGGTCATCAAAAAAATAGACATATATCTCTAAATCAAGTATCCTGTCTTCTAGCGCTCCTTCGCTTGCATAGAGAATATCTTATAAAAGTATGACGAAATATAAACAATATATGTCAACCGACCTGCATATTCCAAATCCAGAGATCAGGACAGTCCTCGGGACCAGCAGCCAGTAAATAACGCCCATCTGGACTCCACGCCACGTATGATACGCCGTACGAGTGACCTTCCAGAGACTTCCTGGAACCACAAACATGTACCCTATGAAACTTTCACTGTTTTTTTTTTTAATTTTATGACCTGGTTACATAGACCTTTAAATCATAACATATTTAGAAAATGTTCGTTACTTTGGAACCACTACACTTCACTTCACTAAATTTCGTCATTTAAATTGTTAGAACTGTACTTTTTAAGTAATTATAAATAGGTTTATAGGATGTTGGATTTTTTAGTAAAACGTTGAGTGGCGGCGGGCGTGAGGAAGAAACACACTTATATGCATTGGTAACACTGAGTTCACTAGCCAGCACAAGTCTGTGAATGAGGAAACTTTGGCAATCGAAAATAATGTGGTGGATCGTTCCTTCTTCTGCTTGACAGTGATTACATTGATTGTTTAACTTTCACAGTTAAACTTATATGTCTACAGATTATTTACAATAGTAACCTTTATGTAGTATTAATATTATTTTTTATTTGATACTACCCGGTTTTAGTTGCTGAAATTAGTTTTTAACATAGACTTGAATAAACTCCTAGACTAGACATTTAGGCAATGAAAATGTTTTTTATGGTATAATATACATTTCTTGTAATTAATCTTGTGACCGTTTCCCTTATCATAAATTTAAATTGCATGCAATAATTACTGTTATGGAAACAAGTTTATTATTGCATAATGATTTCTTCAATCATCAAATAATATTGCTTGAAATAATGTATAGTAGATAAATATTTTTTATAGAAATATATATTAACAACCATGACTAAGGCAGAAATTCTCACATTCGTCACACAATCTTGCTAGGACTCGAACCTGGGTCTTCGGAGATGACGACTCCTTGAAACCGACGTACTACCCACGTTAATATTCTTATTCAGCTGTTACATTGGTATGTTAGCTTCCAGGTTATGTATATCTAGTAATTATAATCACAAGTGATATAACTACCATAAAGTTATCTCAAGTTTCAAATATTTTAAAAGCGTGAAAACTGTAGAAGGTGCTCTCATTGGATTCTTCAATATTACTTACATTTCAATACATTTTACTTGAACGATGGCCTTACTAGAAAATCATATGATAGTAGGTTATATTCTACATAATACTGTTGTATAAGTATTCCGGCTGTGTCCGCGAAACCAATACAGTGACGTGGAGTTGGCAGCATTTTAACAGTTTTGTCATGTATGCAATGTACAACCGCACCACCGAGTTTGCACAAAAATTGCCAATATTTGTCAGCATCGTCATAAACTTCTGCGTAGTATTTATATTACGCTGATGGGGGATGAGGCTTTACATATTTTTTAAATAAAACAATAATTTATTTACTTTTTATGGACAATAAGTAGCTTGATTAGAGCTATAAATTTCAGATAGAAAAATAATAATATACATTATTAACTCCTGTCACATCGCACCTTTAGAATTGAAGTGACCTAGTCCAAAATTCTTGTATTTTTGGTAAACGCTAAAAATGTGATTGAAGAGTTGGTAATTTTTTTTCTATTATAATGCTTTAAGTTGTACGTTAATTGTCATATTTTTTATTGTTAATGGTAGTATATGAATTGTTTTCATGATTGTAGACTAAACTAGTCTGTATAACTAATTACAACAAGAATTTTGGATTAGGTCACTTCAATTCTAAAGATGCGACATGTCAAATGAAGTTTTAAACGAATGTGGCTAATAAAAAAGCAAGAGCAGATCATAAGTAATTATTATACTTCGTTATAGTATTAAATATCATTAAGTTAAGAAAACTTATATATATTGCGGTTTGTTGACACTCACTAAATAAAAGGGTTCTGTTGACCTAGAATCATGAAGTTTCATATGAAGCAATATCACATTTCGAACCGAACGACACAACAAATACAAATGCAATTCCACGCTTCCAATTAATCTGTATAACAGAAATACATGACAGGATCGTACCACGAAAATCGATTAAGAGGCCAGTATCAAGACGACACTGACGCGTAAATGTTTCACATCAAATATATCAATGAAGATTGCGTTAACTTGCCTGAAGGAGAGTCTCTTGGCCACAGAATCATAGTCCCAGATCATGACGGTGTTATCCTTGGAGCCCGAAGCTAACTTGGACCCATCCGGCGACCACCTGCAGTACCAAACCTCGTCGCAGTGCTCCGTCAGCACCTGCACAGATTTTGCACCTATATACCACTCCCGCACCCCTACTCCACTTCATATTAACAAAAAAATAAATACTAAACGGCACGCAAATTCGTACGATAATTTACATCAAATATATAATCTCAAATATAATACCTAATACCTCTACTGGCTGTTGTCAACAAACGTAATCCTAATACTACAAAAATATAAATAAAACTCCAAAAAATATACAGTCATTGTATTTTTTATATGAATACATTTTACTTGAAATTCAGCCATTCGGATAAAATTATGTAAGTACACCAATGAAGTTCTTTATAATATTGACTAGCATAATAGTTCTAAAAACCATTTACTATTTAAAATATCGAACTAAAATAATTCATTGTTTAAGTTTATAACAACATTGTTTTGACAGTGAACAAGCATTCTTCTTTTTAGATTGTGGATCAATGGATAGGGGGCCGTCCATTAATCATGTGATGTTTTTTTAGCATTTTTTTAAGCTCCCCCTCCCCCTTGGTGATACTTAGTGAGGTTTAAGGGTACACCCCCCCCCCCTTCCCAACACCACGTATATTTTTAGTACCTACAAAGAATTTTGCGGGGAGCCGGTAACACTAAAAGTCCCGTCATAGCGAATCAATGAATATTTATTTTAATAAATAGTACAAATTATAGGAATAAATTAAGCTCGGCATGCCTGGATTGCTATTGCCGAAACTAACTGTTAAATTATTTTTTTTAAAAATGAAAAAGTGTTTTACCGTCCTCGTCATCGTGGCAAGTCAAGATATACTTAACACTATACGCCGCGCTGCTCATCAGTTTGAAAATCGCGCATTTGACGAAAAAATAAATACACGTGATATCTTACTACACCCCCCCTCCCCTTGTGTTATTTTCGTGATTTTTATCAAACCCCTCCCTCCCCCCCTTTCTAGCCTCACGTGATTAATGGACAACCCCTAGGATATACATGTTTGCTGTCGGCCACATTCAATACAAACAGACATACGATTTATCTTGCGAAACTCACAGATTATTGTACGAATTGACATTTATAAATTATGTTAGAGGTAATTTAATCAATATATAAATATTTCTTACACTCAAATCAATTAACTTAGCCTAAATTAAGCACTGTAAGGCTTGTGTTATAGGATCTAGATTAATAGACAGACATCATACATCGATTTTTTTTTATATTTCAGTACGGTCCAAAATTGATATCCATTTTCTTTAATTCAGTTTTGTTACGACTTACTTTCATTACAATATAATACATTGGTGAAGTACAGTATCTTACCTGCAGCGGGTGTATGGGGAAGCGATCGGCCGGGCACTGGTGATCAGCCAACAGTGAGATAGGAACAGCGTCCCCACGGATTTCTGTTCGTGGGTCCAGGTGGAAACGACAACGGCTCGTCTGCAATTTATAAGTCAATTCCTAAATGATATATTTAAAAAAATAGAAAATAAAAGATGTCTTTTACGGACTTTGTCGTGTATTAATCTTTTTTTCAGCAACATTTGATTAGCTAAAGTTCGAATTCATCATTTGGCCTTGTCAGATCACGATATCGTTCAATTACAGTTAAAAAACTCCCACAAATAATTTGGTAGCTTGACTTTAAAGAAGATCAAGTAGGTACCGATAAAATTTCAAAGAAATTTATAGTTTGAATTATACTAATCAGGGAAAAAATTTGGTTTAGGAAAAATGCTCACTAAAAGTGATAACGGAAAGTATTAACAACAGAATATTATTAACAGTACTATTTTTGTATATGACTTCTCTAAGTCCATCATGATATATTGCTATTTAAATTATACACATATGGTATATAAGCGGCGTAGCAAATGGAAGTGTTTTAGGTCTGTTTTTATATTAAGTACACAAATGACTATGAAGGGAAAAGGTACTTAAATGTTAAGGATGCCATTAGGCTTGACAACAATTATATATGGATAAATTCTAGTACAACTAAAATTATTCAATTTCAAATCATATAATTGTAAAAGAATTCCGCTTAATCTATACATATAATAAGACAGTAAAAATATTTTGTCTGTACATTTAGTATTTTTGACTGAAATGAATAGAGGGGCACTTAAATAGATTATTAGAAAGCAAAAAAAATTTTTTGGAATTTTTTGTCTGTCTGTCTGTATGTATGTTCACGTTTATCTCCGAAAGTACTGAACCGATTTGCTTGAAACTTTCACTATTTGCTTTGTTTTAACTCAGAATAATATCTAAACTTTGTTTCATCAAAATCGGTTCATTAAAAAAAAAGTTATCGTCATTTTAATGAACTCAAATAAATAAAACTGGAGTGTCATCTGTGAAAATTGAAGACGGTGAAATTTTAATCAAAAGTACTGTGAAAATAGTATTTGTGGAAAAGCTCATTGTTTTGTGCCATACTATACATACATACATACTAATATTATAAATGCGAAAGTAACTCTGTCTGTCTGTCTGTCTGTTCCGCTTTCACACCAAAACTACTGAACCGATTTAAATGAAATTTGGTACACAGATAGTCTGGAGCCTGAGAAAGGACATAGGCTACTTTTTCATGCAAAAAAGGTTGTAAAGGGTTGTAAAAGGTTGAAAGGAGGGATTATTGGTTGTATGGAAATATTGTTAAAACTACTGAACCGATTTAAATGAAATTTGGTACACAGATAGTCTGGAGCCTGAGAAAGGACATAGGCTACTTTTTCATGCAAAAAAGGTTGTAAAGGGTTGTAAAAGGTTGAAAGGAGGGATTATTGGTTGTATGGAAATATTGTTAAAACTGCTGAACCGATTTAAATGAAATTTGTGTGCACAGATAGTCTAGAGGCTGAGAAAGGACAGAGGCTACCTTTTAAAGCAGAAAAGGGTTGTAAAAGGTTGAAAGGAGGGGGTGAAAGGTTGTATGGCAGTATTGTTAAAACATATCCTTCCTGTGGGAAATTCGAATATAACGCGGGCGAAGCCGCGGGCGGAAAGCTAGTATTTTATTAAAATAAGATAAAATAGAGGAATCATGTGCTGAATGAAAGACTGGTAATATTTATTTTTTTATTTAAGTTATTATATAATTTCATCTCAATATAAGTTCGTCTCTCTGATTTATCATTAACATCTCTGAATCATGAAAGAGCTAAAATGTCAAAAAAACTCTTTTCTTTTTTGACATTTTAGCTCTTTCATTTGACACCCATATTGTAAGGATTGTTATGAAAGCGATAAGTCGCTATTTTGTTTCTTGTATTGTCCTCAAAACTATATGCAATTTTAGCTCGATAGCTTTTGTGGAAGTATGAGATTAATGGCTAGACATACATATATTATACATATGTAAATATTTTTGATACAAATATGTAACAACAATCATGACTAAGGTACAAATACTCGTATTTAGCACGTAAAGTTAAAAACGTAAAGTTAACGTTGAAGCTAAAAGAAAAAAGATATGAAATTGTCAGTTATTGAAGTATCAGCCAGACTATGCGATGGATGCGCTAAAAAGTCACTCTTTGCATGTCTTGTCAGTTAAACATAACAAAGAATTAGATTGTGAATTTTTTTTAATGTGATCACAAGTGTTTTTACAAAAGAAATAATTCAATTAATAGAAACAGGTATAAGAGATCAACATACAAATCCGGTATGGTTTGAGTTGAGGTATGCACGAATAACTGCCTCAAAAGAGACCCGTGTCCGAGCCGCGCTTTTCGTTCCCAGGTACAATGGGGACATCGCGCGGCTACAAGGTATTCTGAAACGACAGAATACCTGGTATGACATTGGTCGGTGGTCCTTGTACAGGGCGACCTCGATCGGTGGCGATAACCACGGGACTTACCTGACACTAGGAATCCCACCGGACGAGGCCGAAAAGGTCCGGGCGAGGGAGCGGCGTGTGTCGTACCTTCTGGGTTCGATTAACGTTCGCTTCTTCCCCAGCACCAAACCCTCAGAGGACCAGACTACCGTTGTGGTAAGCAAAGACCACGACATAAAGCCCCAACCCGACCCGACAACCACAATAACACCTGACGACGAAGATGACATTGATAAACTCGAGGAGGAGATGGCCAAGGCGGCGATGGCAGAGCGGGAGATCCCAACCCCAGAACCAACGGGTTGGAGAGAACTGCTCGCCTCGTTGCCAAATGACGGGCGGCAGAGCATGGAGGGGGACGGACTGTCGGACGAGTCAGGGTCCATCTAACTCGCCCCTAATGCCGCCGTCACCCACTTCTCCATCGAAAACCAACACCACCATCAATGTCATCCAGTCTAACCTCCAGCACAGCCAGACAGCCACAGCCTGCCTACGCAGGGCTTTGGAGGTCGAACCCCGGACTATAGCTCTGATCCAGGAGCCATGGATCAGAAATAACAGAGTATGTGGCCTCAGTAACTTAAGAGGTAAGATCATACTCAACACACAATCTACTGACAGACCCAGGACATGTCTGTTTATACCCCACGATCTAAATACCACCACACTCACACAATTTTGTTCCAGAGATCTGACAGCGGTCAGATTACAAACAAGTGACGAAAACCCTGACATAATAATAGCCTCGGTCTATATGCCAGGAGACGAGGAAGACTGCCCACCGAAGGAGATGTCAGAGCTAGTGCAACACTGTGAAGGTGAAAACCTGGATTTGATAATCGGTACTGACACAAACGCGCATCATCCTCTCTGGGGCTGCGACAAATCAAACAACAGAGGTGAGGTCTTATGTGCATATCTTTTCTCTACTAACCTTAACATAGTAAATCGAGGCTCTGAACCAACTTGGGTCACAGCCCGAGTACAAACTATCATAGACATAACTCTAGCTACAGAACCCATAACGAAACTAATCCATAATTGGCACGTATCGGATGAACCCTCCTGCTCAGACCACAGGAGAATACGTTTCACAATAGTAGCCATTATACAAAATCCGATACCTAAACGAAACCCACGCCGCTAGTTACAAGCAAGTTACAAGCGTCTGCTAGATGCCTTGCTAACAAAACACACAACGTCCACCACCCTAACAAGTACAACAGATATAGAGTACACTACAACAATACTCTCAGAATACATCATCAAGGCATACCATGAATGTTGTAAGCTCCAAGGTTCCGCCAACTAGAGGTAAAAACGGACCCTGGTGGAACTCGGAGCTTAACCTGCTCAGGAAAACATTACGTAAAACCTTCAACAGAGCTAAAAATACAAGACTCTCAGAAGACTGGGAGAAATATAAAGACATACAATACACCTTTAAAAAACAGGTTAGAAAAACACGTAAACAAACATGGCAAAACTTTTGTGAGGCCATTGAATCCAACAACGAAGCTGCTAGGGTGAGGAAAATACTGTCAACCGACTGTGACCGTGTCCTGGGCACGCTGAAACGACCAGATAACACTTTTACTCAAACTGACAGTGAAACCACCAAGCTACTCCTAGAAACCCACTTCCCAAACTGCGCAATTTCCACGAAAAGAATATGGGAAAACGAGCAAACATGGACACCAACTGACCAAGATTGGTCAGCTGCAATCGACATAATAACAGAGGACGGCATAAAATGGGGGATTAAAACCTTTAAGCCCTACAAATCTGCGGGGCTGGATGATATATTCCCAGCTCTACTTCAATGGGGCCTAGATTCAATAACGCCATGGCTGATAAGAATCTATCAGGCGTGCATTGCATACAGATACGTTCCAAAAGCCTGGCGAGAAGTAAAAGTTATCTTCATCCCCAAACCAGGTAAAACTGACTACACACAGCCCAAAGCGTACAGACCCATAAGCCTAACATCCTTTTTATTAAAGACCCTAGAGAGGCTATGTGAGCGATATATGCGGAACGGCCCCCTAAGGAAAGCACCAATACATATACAACAACACGCATACTCTACAGGAAAATCAACAGAATCGGCGCTTCATAGCGTAATTTCCAAGATTGAATGTGCTGTAGACCACAAAAACTCCTCACTAGCAGCATTCATTGATATCGAAGGCGCTTTCGACAAACCACCTTTAATAGGCAAATCCCTAGAAAGACACGGGGTAAATCAAACACTAAGCGGCTGGATCACCAACATGCTTAAGCTAAGAGCCGTGCAAGTCACAATGAATGACACCACAAGGGCCGTGGTGGCGAAGGGGTGCCCCCAAGGAGGAGTCCTCTCGCCGCTGCTGTGGAACCTTGTGGTAAATAGTCTAATAAAACGTCTCAACGACGTAGTATTTTACACTATAGGTTACGCCGACGACATATCCATAATAATAGATGGAAAACACGAAAACACACTATGCAATCTTATGCACCAAGCGCTAAGGATAGTTGGGGACTGGTGCGGAGAACAACAATTCAGTGTGAATCCCACAAAAACAGAGCTAGTTCTTTTCACTAAGAAAAGAAAGCTGACGACACTACAACTACCACTCTTCTTTGGCAAAACCCTAAGCCTATCGACTGAAACCAAGTATTTGGGTATATACTTGGATAAACAGTTAAATTGGGCGAGACACTTCGAATATATCACTAACAAAGCCAGCATATCAATGTGGCAGTGTAAAAGACTGCTGGGTAAAAACTGGGGAATCAGCCCCAAAATTATCCACTGGCTATACACGACGGTCATCAGACCGATCATCAGACCGATCATCACATACGGCGCCCTGGTCTGGTGGCCCAGAACAGACCTGAGCATAACCCAAAAAGAGCTAGGCAAACTCCAACGTATGGCCTGCATAGCAGTTACGGGTGGCATGAGGACCACATCAACTGCAGCAATGCAAGCAATGCTAGGCCTGCCACCTTTGAATCTTGTGGTAAAAGAGGAGGCGACCATAGCATTGCTCAGACTAAGCACAAATGGTACACTGAAAAAAGATTCAAGAATAAAACACATACGCATTAAGGAGGACGCCATAAAGAGGCAACCGATGCTGGCATCACATCACGACAAAATTCCAAAAACGTACCCACCGCATAAACACTACAAAATACAGCTACAAGAATTAACAAATGAATTACAAAACACAACGGAATTAAGAATATACACTGATGGATCTAAGACAAACTCCGGCACCGGTGCGGGGGTTTTCTCAGATGAACTGAACATTTAAATATCCAGGGCACTGGGGAAACTAAATACCGTATATCAAGCGGAGTGCGTCGGTATAATCCAGGCGGCCCATACGATCCTAAACAAAAAGGTCATGAATTCTAATATACGTATACTATCCGATAGCGCCTCAGTACTGCAATCTCTAGGAAGGGAATACTTCACCTCAGGACTGACACTTGAATGTCACAACGCCCTGGAACAGATAGCAGTACTCAATCACAATAAAATAACCCTACAATGGATAAAGGGACACAGTGGATCAAGAGGCAATGATGCAGCGGACGAACTGGCAAGGAGGGGGTCCGACATGGTGGAGTTCGGACCAGAACCGCTTATACCTACCCCCTTCAGCCAGTTACGTGGCTGGTTACAAGAACACACATAGGCAAGCCGAAAGCTGGTGGACCTCAGGGCCTGGCTGTAGGCAATCCAAAGAGGCTATGCCAAACCTGAGCAACAGACTAACAAAGCGTTTATTGCGACTGAACAGAAAGAACCTAAGAACAGTAGTAGAAACCATTACGGGTCACTGCTCGCTTAACAAACACTTATACACTCTAGGTATAACCGATAGCTCTCTGTGCAGGGCATGCATGAAGACGGAGGAAACGATTGCACATGTGCTACTGGAGTGCACAGGCGTCGCCCAAATCCGGAAAGAAACCGTGGGATCACCCAAAACAATCGAGGAAATCCTGAACAACATGGGGAACTTAATCTGCTTCTGGAGGGAGGTGGGATGGCTGGAATGAGCAACCTCCACCTTGTACTCACGCACAATGGTCCATACAGGACTAAGTGCGCGTAAAACACACCCTCTGGATGTCAGAGGGTGACCTATGATGAATGGGTGCTCGAATTTCGGATACAGGTGCTATAAAGAGCGGACGCCTCTCGGAAGATACAGTCAGAAAGTTGTGGATGGGACACTCGGAAAAATAAATAAGTGTGGTATATTTTTTCAGATAAATATCCAATGATTGCAGCTACTGCTGATGGTATATTTAGTAATGATCATGAAAAGGATGTGATTGAGATCAAATGTCCCACGAACAACCAGACATATAAAAATTATATCAGGGATGGCAAAATATAAAAAAAAATCCTGTGTTAATGAATACAGATGCAAATGTATATTACAAATACAACAATTTGTTTTTTTTTGTGTTGATCCTGACTTTCAGAATAATTCTAGTGACCATATTACAGGCAGACTATAATAAAGTTTATACACAAGATATAATAGGCAAAGTATTATTATTTTGGAAAACAGTTATATACCTTTGCTGCATAAAAGCACTACATTAGTTAATATTGAAAAAATTGTAACTTTTATTTGTAAATTATAAGTACTTAACTAGGCTTTTGTCACAGTTTTTAATAGACTTCGTAATTTTTTTTTACATATTTACTTTAGTCTTATATTTGGTGAAAATGGTGCAATTTTTAAAACAGCTGTTTTCTAAAATACACTTAAAACATTCCTTTAATTGTATAATTAATGTATGTATTTTATATTTAAGAAAAAATAATAAAATATTGCTTACTTCATAATGTTGTATTATTATAATTAATCCTTCATTAACAATCATTTTATAAGATCATCTTGTAAATTTATAATCTCTCTCTGATATGAGGTCATAATCGAGATATCATAAAAGAGTGGTATTTTAGCGCGAAATTCAAATGTGGAAAATAATTTTCAATTTTTTAACAAAAGAATAAAGTAATTTCAATAGGAAAATATTTTTAGCACCTTTTTAGACAAGTAAACAATAAATTGAGATGGATTTCTTGAAACAGTCCAAGACCCTATTGTGACATAATTACTTCTATTTGTTTCTTAACTTATTAAGTATTTAGGTTTGACTATTTAATATATGTATATGATAATCTCTGTTGGACATAATCAACATACAGATTGCTTCAAAGTTATAAGATTATAAGATTAATTTGCGATTTAATTAAGTTGATATATATATAATATACTAGCTGACCCGCGCCCACTTCGTTGGGCATAATATTAATATTCCCCGAAGCGAGCACGAAAGCGAACTGAATTAAACCCGAAGCCATCGCGCGCCGTCCGCTGATGATGATGATGATGATGATGATGATGATGATGACACTCCGCAATAATGTGGCTTTCTATTGGTAAAAGAATTTTTAAAATTGATGATGATGATGATGATGATGATGATGACAACTATCCTATCTCTCAAGTTGGATCGAACTGCACATGGTGTGCGAATTTTATTATAATCGGTTAAGTAGTTTAGGAGTTCATTGAGCACAAACATTGTGACATGAGATTTATATATCGAGGGGTGAAAGCCTATTTGGTTTAAGCGACACCTAAGGTGATATTGAGTTATATACATATTTCGAATCAGCGGATTTTTCTGCGTCGTTTGAGCTGGGTCCCATAAATATCGGAGCACTTTTTTGGCGCTTAAACCAATGAAAATTTCGGCCTCATTTTAGAACACTGATGTATGAAACGCCAAAAAATTAACAACATTTTTAGAGGCAGTGGATATGAACCATATATATATTTGATTAAAAACCTCTTAAACTGTTTCTGCTTTCCCAACAATAGTACTCAATGGAGTTTAAAGCATTTTGCCTGCAACTATTTTTTAGGAGCAACAATCGCTTAAAACATTTTGTCTTTCATAAAAATCATCAAGGCTGTTGTTTAAAACATTTAGCTTGAATCGAAAAAAATATAACATGGCGCTTCAACCTTTTGCCGTTATGTACTTTCATCATAACATGTTGTTTAAATCATTATCGTCTGGATGTAAAACTTGACTAGCATGTCGTTGCAGAAATTTATTCGCACTCTATAATTTAATTGAGTGTCGATCAAACACATCTCAAGTTTACCTTGTGTTACTTGAAGCACTTACTAAAACTCAAAATAGTGATATCTATGCCCGTTCATACATGAAATATTATTATGTGACAATGTTGCAATGTCGAATCATACAATTATTGTTTGGCACCGGCGCGGCGCCTTTGACTCGCGCAAGTATAAATACCCCACCCCCCTGTGCGGGCGCTTAAATAATATTGCTGACTTGTCAATAAGTAATAGAAAAAAAATATAGATTAAAACAAAATCCCGTAAAGAACCTATAAACGCCGACAAAAGAAAGAGAGGAAATATCACTGAATGAAGAAAGCGAGAAAAGATTATTAAGAAGAAATAGGAGAAAGATCATTGGACAAAGAAAGAGAGGGCATATCTATTGAGGATAATATATTGGAAAAAGAAAGAGAGAAATATCGATGAAGAAAGCGGGAAGAGATTTCTGGAAGAAGAAATAGGAGAAAGATCATTGGACAAAGGAAGAGAGAACATATCAATTGAGGATATATTGGAAAAAGAAAGAGAGGAAATATCGGATAAAGAAAGCGCGAAAAGATTTCTGGAAGAAGAAATAGGAGAAAGATCATTGGACAAAGGAAAAGAGGACATATCAATTGAGGATATATTGGAAAAAGAAAGAGAGGAAATATCATTGAACAAAAAAAGGGAGGAAAGTTTGTTAAACGAAGAAAGAGACCAAGGAGAGATCGTTAGGCAAAAAAAGAGAAGAAAGATCACTAGGCAAAGAAAGAGAGAAGAGATCGTTGAATAACAGAAGTAAGAAAACATCTCTGGAAAAAGGAAATGAATTTGAAATGAGTGAACATCTTCAACCCAGTATAATGAACGTTATACCAGAAACTGACATAGACTTAATACGAAAATCTTTAGAAAACGATGATCCTGTTGATGTAGATATCCTAAGTTGTCCTGATGAACAAGCAGAAACTGAAAATAAAAATAAAAAAAGAACTCATATTAATCAAAGTTATGTTGATTTTCTATCAGAAGACGAAGATTTCGTATGGGATTCCTCTTCTTGGAAGGATACGGGTGCATCTTCATCAAGTGAAGATGGCAAGTCAAAAAAAAAAGAAAATAAAGAAAAGATTACAAGAAGAGAAAGTTGGAGAAGATGGCGTAAGGAAAAAGAAAATTAACAAAAGAAAACAGAAAAAGCAGCTCGTGAAAGAGGTAAAGAATATGTCAAGAAAGATGGATCGATTTCAAGTGAAAAAAAAATTACATCCAAATCCGTGTTCAAAGAGAAAAACTGTGGACATAAATGCGGAGAGATAAGCGAAATTAAGAG
This sequence comes from Scirpophaga incertulas, assembly GCA_036419045.1. Taxonomy (NCBI): domain Eukaryota; kingdom Metazoa; phylum Arthropoda; class Insecta; order Lepidoptera; family Crambidae; genus Scirpophaga; species Scirpophaga incertulas. Next base: position 24,293,645 of record CM071627.1, on the reverse strand, counting down.
GAAGAACTTATTTGATCATTTTTGGAGTTTGTCTGGAGAACGAAAAAGGGATTGGTTAGTTGCAATGTCAACTAAAAAAGAAGTAAATAGAAAGAGAAATAAAGATTCTTCATACAGGACAAACACTTTCCATTACTTTATAAATGATGGAGAAGGGCGTCGTCAAGTCTGTTTCCAGTTTCTGTTAAAAACACTTGATATAAGTCAAAGATATGTGTATTACACTTTGTCAAACGCCAGCTTTAGCTTGGGTTCTGCAAAAAATGATACAAGAGGAAAGACTGTTCCCATTAATAAAACTCCTGATGACGTGAAAAGCTCTGCTGTGAATTTTCTGAAAAGTTTACCAGCTTTACCGTCCCATTATTGCAGAAAAGATAGCACAAGACTATACCTCCCCACCGAATATAAAAGCATAAAAATCTGTATCGGATATACAAGGATGATCGTGTCAGCCAAGGTGTGGATATAATTAATGAGAAAGTTTTTCGAAACATATTCAATAAAGAATTTAATCTGGGTTTCCATGTCCCGAAGAAGGATAAATGTTTAACATGCTTAAAATATGAAGGAAAAGAAAAAACAGAACCTGAAATAAAAACTCATTTAGAAGAAAAATACTCATCAAAAAGAAGATTGGAAGTACATCGAGAACTCTGTAAAAAAAATCACTCCATTATTTGCACATCATTTGATTTGTAAAAGGTTCTCAATACACCACACGGCAACAGCATGCTTTTATTTTATTCCCGTATAAATAAAATAAAAGTAAAAAAATATGCTGTTTATAATTTGTGTTTTTACGAAAGTGTAACCAGGAATGGTTTTTGTTTCTTGTGGAGAGAGACCGAACGAAAAAGAGGCGGCAATGAAATGCCACTATATTACAGAAATATATTGCGGATGTCGACCACAGGAATCTGTAAAGAGCTTAATATTATACTCAGACTCGTGCCCAGGCCAAAACAAAAATAAAATTGTCCTTGCAGCAATTCACAACGCACTATTGATGTCGGATAATCTCGAAACAATTCAAATGAATTACTTGCTGCCTGGACATACGGAAATGACAGTTGATAGTGTACATTCAACTATTGAAAGTTCTGTGCGTAACACGACTGTATGGGCTCCGTCTCAGGGGGTGATGCTGTGCCAACTGGCCCGAAAAGAGCCCAAGCCCTATATCAGGTGGAATGCTTAAGTCACGACGATTTCAAAAATTTTGAAGATCTCTCAGAAAAATACTTCAAAGGCAACCTTCAAGGAAAGATCAGCAAGATACGGATCGCGACTTTTAAAAAGTCAACACCAAATGTCATGACTGTTAAGTACAGCATGAGTAATGATGCTGCTGAAGAAACAATACCAATTATCTCAAAACCAAAGACACTGAGTCCGAAAATAAAATCATGCTTACCAATCACCAAAACAAAATATAACAACTTAAAGAAGTTAAGTGATACTAACGTCATACCAAGATTATTCCATGCAGAATACTTAAATTTCCCAACATGCAATGGGAAGGATGTATTCATTGTATTTATTCATTATTACAATAATTATAAGGAGGATGATTTTCGTAGGAGGTTTGATAAAAATTAAAATAAATCATGTAAAAGATCTTTTATTTAAAAAACCATCATTTCCACTAACATTGAAGTTTTAAAATGAGAAATAATTGCATGGTATCATTCACCATTCTTTATAAAATTATACAAGCAGATGCGATTTAAAACAAATGCTTGTTTTAAAATTGTTGTTTAAGCCATTATGATTTGACCCTGAAATATTTAATTTCGGAGTTTAAGCCAAATAGATTTATTCTATTTAATTGGTAGAATGTTGGATAAATTACTTAACCATACTCTGAAAACAACCAAAGTAACACTTAAACCATTTTGCTTGCAACCGTCAGCAGAATAAAGTGGCGGTTAAATCATTTTGCCTTACTCTATTTATGGGCTTTTTTGTGTGAAGCGACATTTTTTTTTAATTTTTTTAAAAAAAAATGTCGCTTCACACAAAAAAGCCCATAAATAGTACTATATATAGAATAATAAAACCAGAATTTGAGGTTTTTAAAACGAAATTAATTTGTAACACTTTCAGGCAAAAATAACAAACCGATTTTTTTGAATGATTTTTTTTCAAATTGAAAACTTTGAAACGCTCTCTCCTGTGAAGTTCTAAAAATGTCGCTTAAACCAAATAGGCTTTCACCCGTCGATATATACTAGCTGACCCGCGCCCACTTCGTTGGGCATAATATTAATAATCCCCGAAGCGAGCACGAAAGCGAACTGAATTAAACCCGAAGCCATCGCGCGCCGTCCGCTGATGATGATGATGATGATGATGATGATGACACTCCGCAATAATGTGGCTTTCTATTGGTGAAAGAATTTTTAAAATTGATGATGATGATGATGATGATGATGACACTGAGATTTAAACTATCCTATCTCTCAAGTTGGATCGAACTGCACATGGTGTGCGAATTTTATTATAATAGGTTAAGTAGTTTAGGAGTTCATTGAGCACAAACATTGTGACATGAGATTTATATATATTAGATTAGATATTATATATATATATATATATATATATATATATATATAATATATATATACACAGTTAGTGTAACTGGTATGTATCAGACAATAGGTGTGCCTCACCTTATTTTCAATTACAATTTTCGGATTGCTTCAAAATTATAATGTTGACATAAACATGTGTATATACTATATGATAGGTAGGAAAGGCATATGCACACAGACCTGGTGCGCAGCAGCATGTTGCATCAGCCGGCGCAGCCGCTGGGGGGGCAGCATGAGTGCGGGCGGCAGCGCCTGCTGCACGCGCTGCAACACCTGCAGCCGCGCCTCGCCGCCGCCGCCGCTCCACGCCGCGCGGCGTCGCAGCTCGCCGGCGTCCGCGCACATCATAAGCGCTGACAGTCGGTGGACGCGCGCCGTGTCCCACTGCAACGGCGTCAGTTCGTTGCGCAACACATGCAGCGCGTCTAGTGCGCGACCCGCTTCCAGATGCTCCAGGTACTTCTGCTCGAGCACCGCGAACTTCATCTCCTGCATCGGCGAACACTCGCATTACGAACACGGTAAATTAAGGTGGCGATAAACCAATGCACTATCACAGACACATTTTGTTGTTATGTAAAAATATTGATAGGTTAACTTAAGTAATTATATATTATTAGTATTATTTACTAAAATATTAAATATAAAACTATATATATACGAAGAATACTATAATGATCACAGCTGATGCATGCCCCTGAATAGTAACCATATATTGTGCGCGCGTGCAGGGTGTCCTTATACGGTACTAATGTCCTATACATGCAGGACATGCAGGGTTCATGTCCAATTCATATTTAGTCATAAGTCACTAGTGCCATGTAAACTATATATTTTTATTAAATTAAGACATTACTATTTAAATATGAGATACGATACGATAAACAGAGACACATGAGAGCGCTATATCTACGGTGAATATTCACAGTGATTAGGTATTAATGGCCATGAATGGCTTCTGCAATTCGCTGGCAAAATTTATAACAACGTGCTTAGATATTAATTATTCATGTATGGGCAAAATACTTTTTCCAAAAAGCATATAGCATAGTTTGCTATATGCTTTTAATTAAATTAAGAAAAGTCATAAAATACTCTGTAAAAATATCTTTTCGTAAATTTAACTAAACAAAGCCCTATTTGATAAGTTAAACACCTAATTAAATGGTTTGGATTTCCATATGAGCCTGAATTCACAGCAGTATGAAAATTTGAGTATAAAATCTCGGAGCAGTTCGCTTTGTTTGCTCGACTCGCGCACCATTTGAGGCATTTCTAATCAAACTTACTATATTGTCAATAGTTTACATTTGTTTCGTTAGTTTAATAAACATTTTACTGAATAAAACTGGACAAAGTAAAATGATAATTTCGCAAAACTAATAAAATTGGAAATTGTAATTTGTTTAAGATTCATTAGCGAAATGAAACTAGGGCGATAAGTATTTAGAAAAGTAAATTTTTCGAAAAGTAATTTGCCCGAAGGACAATACACCTCTAAGAATACTGACCGCAAGTTTCTGTGCATCCACGTGGGGCGAGTCTTGCAACAAATCGTGCAGCGCGCGCAGATCGTGGTCGGCTTTGACCCAGTCACCGGCCAGCACGTGCTGCCGGAAAGTGGCCGCAGCAGGGTGCTCCAAATGCAGCCCGGACTCCTCCATTAGATGCGCAGCGCTGCGCCTGCACATGGAAGACTCCATAATTACCCATTTCATTTGATTAAAACATTGTGAATCTTTAGGTTTGCTACAGAACACGATCACGCTGAAGACTATTTACAACATTATGCACGATAGACGTTTAATTACAGTGCAATATGCCATGTGCCACACAAACAACACTCTACGCTTGGAAGCACCTTTACAAAATCCGAATAGTATATTAAATATATATAATAGAGCAGCCACATGCCGATAAGTGGATATGATGTTTGTCAACTTTATTATTATGAAGGCAAAACGGGCATATTGATACTATCTGGGTATGGAACTTACTGTAAGTATAATAATAATAATTACAGTAAGTTCTCTTAGTCGACTGTTACAAAATGTATAGCAATAAGCAAATAATATGAATCGCCGTAATCATTGAATTATTTCAAAGAAAAATTGCTTGGAGGGTGGTGCCGGTTGGAGCGTTTAACAGGGTGTATCCACGTGAAAGTGTAGTTGGCCTCAATGAGGTAAAAGGCGATGAAAGACTTTACCCACCAAACAATTGGCGCTTAGCATTTGGAAACCACTACCATCCTGTTTGCTAACATTTTGAAGAAGCACGAACTATCATGCAGGCATACAACTTCGCCCGCTATAGTATTGTTTTAACTATAAACATTATTTTCTATAAATGTAGACGGAGGATTCTGTTTTATGTACCGTCAAATGCATTTACAAATAACAACAATACTCATAAAAAAGATTGCGTACCTATTAAGAAATACTGTACTATGATTAGTCTTAGCAAACCATTGGTGTCACGCAAATGTGTCAGGCTAGCTAGGCGCATTCACATAGAAGTTTTATTAAAAAAACATAACTATACTTCGTTTATTTAAGCAAACGAATAAATGTAAACAAACCAGTTTTAGGGTTATCACAACTCAATTCAAAAAATCGTCAATTATCTTGTCGTTATCTTGTATTTGTAAAATGTTTTTCATGACTGATCCATTATAATATTTTTTTTCTACTTCATACTACTACAAACAGTTAAGAAACTTCCACATAAATGAATTTATAAAATAAAAACATAATTAATTTTACTTGATAACCCTATAATCATGATGACATGGGTGACATTCAGATGTAATAAACATTTTCGGTTATAGTCGGCACTTTTATACTCTCAAATTTTGTTTTATTATTATTACTTATTATTTATTTAGCATCTTATTCTGTTTTAGTCATTTTTCTTGTACACAAATATTACCAAGATGAATATATTCAACTTATAAATGCACCCTACGGGGTAAGAACCATCAAGACCCTCTAGCCTGGTGAGACCTGACCTTATTCCTAAAGCCTGTGGTGGCCCAGGCAGGCTTCCGGGCGTAATATATGTATATAATAGCTTTCTTTTATAGTGTACTAGTGGTTTGCACCATCTTCGCACGGTGGACATAGATGTTTTCCCGTTGTAAAAATCATATTATATTGGAATGCTCTTAAATGACATTATTGTATCTGGCCGCAATGCATATGAACATATTAATAATAAATTCTCAGTAAAGAAATATTTTCCCGCGGTAAAATTTTTAATCTAGTCTATATTACCCAGTTTGAATGTAGCTTTCCAATGGTGAAAGAATTTTTGAAATCGACTTAGTAGTTTTTGAGTTTATTAATTACAAAAATACAAATATTCCTCGTTATAATATTAGTGTAGATATACTAGCTTTTCGCCCGCGGCTGCGCCAGTCATATATTCAATTTTCCTATGGTAAAAAGTAGAATGTCTTTTCCCAGGTCTCACAATACGTACCTCTGAATCAAATTTCATCCAAATCGGTTCAGCGTGAAAAGGTAACAGACAGAAAAACAGACTTTCGCATTTATAATTTTATTAGGGATCACTCAACAATCTGACTGCGACAGTCAGTCGGAAATAAATTGTAAAATACTACTACGCTATAATATTAAACAGGTAAGTAGGTATCGTGATACCTACTTACTAATTCGAAAGCAATAAAACTGTATTATGATAGAAAAAGGTTATTGATATATGCCTGTCAGTGGTTGCTAGGCAACACTTTGTTAGTAAACATTCGTTCGCTTATTTGGCTCAAGTATAGGAACAGCACGCAAGCGTGATGGCGTCTGGGAATTCGAGCGATTTCTTAAATTTATATTTGACGTCATTTGCAACAAACTAATCGCTATATATATATATTGCAATATATAGTAAATATATATTAAATCTGTAACGAAACTGTGTAATAACATTAAATTATACTAATATAATTATGTTTATTATTAGAACTCGTTCGGTTTTCACTTATGAATGTGTTTTTTGAGATAAAACTTTATAGTACAAAATCTAACTTAATATTAAAACTTACATTTTATTACCCGCTGTCATTATTAGACTGCAACATTATGACAAAAATACACTGATGTGTATTTTTAACACAACTGGTTGCAAGATTTTAATGAAAAACAGTTTTTAACATAAAATATCTTAATTTATTGATACATTAGTTAATGTTGTAATATTTGTTGTTCGCATCCAAACTTAAAAATCTCTTATGCAAATTGCAGTCACTTGAAGGTATATACTGCATGCATATAAAATTTGAAATACATGTGGTAAATAAATAAGTATCCTAATTTTTTTTTCGAAGGGAAATGCTCCTGTTGCACCATGATAACCGCGCTGGCAAGGAGCGGCCGTGTGTGGGGCTCTCCGGTCTGAGAGGACCGACCTACCCACTAAAACTCTTGTAAAAGTATTAAAAACACGAGTCAGAATATTTTACTTATGGCAGCTCTAACTTATTGTAGAGCATCTAAATTCTAGAGACGGGAGATTTCGCACCAAAAACAGTTCTTCGAATTGAACAGAGAAATAGTTTGATTGGCTTGCGAGGCATTCAAAAAGAGACTTTCAAGGAACATTTTTGTAATAGCCTGGACAAGACCACCCCTCCCCGTGGCACACACGCGACATCTTGTTTTATTATCTAATTATCAACTAATTTGATAAAAACTTTGTACAGTCTTCTTCTTTTATGATAGATCGCGGTGCCCCCTTAGGATTTCGCCAAGTTCGAGTGATTGGATTAGAATACGATTTTTTTAAATCCGTGAACGAGTCTATTGTTTATTCAGGTTGTGAAAATACAACTGCAATTGACCCTGTTCGCTGTCTGAATAAAAATGTATCAAAAATAAAACTAGAACGAAAAATCAGAAATAGAAAATAAATAGATATTAATTAAAAGTTTATATGGTTGTAAGATATATAATGACAAAGAATTTTGATGAAGTGAATTAACGGAAGAATAAAGCGAGTTAAATTTGCAAGACTTTGGAATAAAACGGGATCTAACAGTCAATGACTAGGCTTGTGTTGTCAAATGTAGAAGATGGCGGATTCAAAAACTGTTTTTGCATAATTTATTACTAATCTTTACATAGTATAAAACAAGTCGCTTACCCGGTGTCTGTATGTATGTATGCTTAAATCTTTAAAACTACGCAACGGATTTTAATGCGGTTTTCCTTTGTAATAAATAGGTATATTCAAGAGGAAGGTTTATACGTATAAAACATGCACAATGTAGTAGTGAAACACTGTCCATTTTTGAGATTTCTAATGTGATGTCGTAAATCAACTCACTTTTTTGCGCTTATATTGCAAACGCTGGCCAACCCCTACGAGATTGGTCAAAATAATGTACTACAGTATTGTACAACTTACAAAAGTCCACAAAAAAGTCCGGGATGGTATATGTCTATCTCTCAAGAATAACCCACAATAACCGCTTTTTATCTTTTGCTTTTTACTAGAAATAATGGCTTATTTACGAAGCCATTTTAAGTATGTATAACATTAATTCTTATCCAAATAAACATGTTAGTAAGCTTGGACATTAAATCTAGATTAAATTTGTAATTTCATTCATCAATTTTAAACATGTAATTTCGATCAGTACTTTAGAAGATATCAAACGTACAAACTTACGCTAAATCTAGGTAAAACTATTCATCAACAACTAGTTTTATAATATACAAACCTTGTCCTGACCAATAAGGCACGCTCTAATAACAGAATTAGCTACTTTGCTACAGTCATTTCGAATCTACGCGTATATATAATATATATAATTTATATATATTTAAAACGATTCATTTTTATATATTTAGATATAGACTTAAAGTTTTTGATAACTAGGCTCGGAATTTAATTAAAGTTTTGTCTGTGATTAGTGACCAACTTTGCCCACTAATATCATAATGTACATTAAACAAACAATTTTATTTTCATCGAACACAAACTAAAAAATACATTTCTTATAGTGCTCATATCACTAGACTTAAATATTGATTATTATGCAAGTCTCAAGTCAGCGCATAACGGAGAAAATATTATTTTTGTTTTATAAAATTAAGACAAATTCCGATATATTTATATCAAAACGTTTTGCATCTATAAATATCAATAATATGAAAAGAATGCAAATAAACATGTCCATAATTTTCACAAACTAGTGTAGTAGTCTATCTTCAGCATGTGCCAAGAGATAAAATAGATTTGGTATTCTTTTTCACAGCGATAATGGTTTAACCAGAGATAACCACGCAGATTTAAGACAATACAAGAAAAATTTGGCCTCAGATAGCGCATAAAATTAAAATATTTGAATACTTGGTTTCTATGGTTAGTAAGATTTAGAAAAAATGTTACAAGTTCTAGAACATTTCAATTTGATCATTTGTACCTAATTGTATGTATATGTATTTTATTCTATTTACAGCAGACTTAATTAGGTTTAGAGGCTTTATAGTCCCATATTATAATACATATAGTTCCTGTGAGATTCACATCAAATCTGCAAGCCCCTCAAGAACCATAGTTTACGTTACGAGCTTCTGACTAGTGATGTGCCGGATATCCGTATCCGTATCCGCGGATATCCGAGGAAGAAGAAAGATTCGTGTCCGTATTTGTTACTTTTTGGCGGATCTTTTACGGATCTATATAGCAGTCTTCTTTAAAGAATAGTTCATACTCTTGAAAACATCCTCTTTGTAAATGATTTTTTAAGGAAGTTGAGACTTTACCCTTACGAGAATACTTTCCATCACAAGTTTTACACTTTGCACATTCATCATTTATCATCACAAAATAATTCCATATTATACTACTAAACTTCTTTGTAGACATTTTTTTTTAAATCATGTACCAATACCAATCACAAGTGTTATCTATGCTGCCCAGTGTCCAATGCAAGTCGAAACATGTTTCAACCCAAGATCGCGCGCACAGACACCGATTGTGTAGGAAAGTTAAGATCCGTATCTGCGGATCTTGACACCAAATATTCATATTCAGATATGTATCCGCGGATCTAGATTTCTGACGATCCGGCACATCACTACTTCTGACATAAGATTTGAAGATATCTGACAAAAGTCACGGTACCCAGTAATTTTACTGCCTTTCGTACCCTTAAACTCAGAAGTAATGTAATGGAAGTATATAATATACTAATCTTTTTTCTGTCGACGTTTTATTGAACCACTCGTTAAATTTTGTATCAATTGACATATCGTCGTTCATATTGCAATTTGTTCTATGTCAAAAATTGGTATTTTATTATTATTATTGATAGGTATGCTTAGATAATAATTCTGAGCGCGACCGAAAGACGAACGCAATAGTTATGAAACGTTAGTTAAAAATATTTTAGTGTTATAATAGATTTTTTTTTCAGTACACAGTTTTTTTACTCTCCTGTAAACTTGTCATTTCTGACATAGATCTAATTGCAATATGAACGACGATATTAAGAAAGTGACAAATGAGGTACTCGCCTCACTAGCACGTGGATGAATCGAGAGCTATTTTGTCAAATTTAATTCAAGTATTTTTGGAACTTTAATATGTTATTACTTCTAACATTATTTTCCTAAAAGCTTTAAGTATTGGCTGTGAAATCAAGCTTCTTCAAGAAACAGTTCAATTCCCAATAAAGTTGAAAAACTGAATGTTTACTTGGTTTATGGAGCTAAAGTTTGCGAAGATTGATGGATTTTTTTTACACGCTTTTACACGCTTTTTATTGACTTACTCTGTCGTTTGTTTGTTTGTTTGTTGTCATGATCAAATCTTGTAATCGATTTTTCGACCACTTCTACTGCTCCAATCGAGCTCAAATTTTTTTACATGTGTATTCTAGATGACAATACAATATTCAATCATTTTCGAATCATAAAAATACATAATTATGTTGTAATAAATTAAAAACTTTTTAATATGAGAATTGGTTCAATGAAGCAAACAGATAGAATTTGATATAATGCATATGTTTAATTCTAATACTACATTTTCTGAACAATTATGTACATTTCTTTATGTTTGTTATAATAATCACGAGACTAAAAAGTAGTAAATAAAAAAAAATTAAAAAAAACTTTTTAAAAAACACGCTTTTTACGCAAAGACTAAAAATAAAAAACGTTTGAAAAAACTTTTGTTTGTTATAAAGACTAAAAAACATTTGATCTAAAAGTAGTAAATAAAAAAAAATTAAAAAAAACTTTTTAAAAAAACACGCTTTTATTAAAAGACTAAAAACCGATCTAAAAACTTGAAAATAAAAATAAAGTCACGCTTTTAGAAAATTTGGGTACATATCAAGAAAAATTTCTGATGACAAAAGAAATGTAACTCAAAAATTTGTCTATAAAATTTAGCAAATTAGTCCCCAAGAACTCAATGACTACACAGAAAGAAAATATAATTCAATCCAAAACGCAAATATGTCTTGGAGAATATATTTGGAATGTAAATATAAATATCTCAATACAAAATATCTCTTCAATTATGGTCCTACTGAATCATAAAAAAAGAACTAATAATTCTCCTATAAAGTTTGTAGTATTATTGGGACAAGAATATGGATTTATAATTTAGAAACCAGAATCTTAATTCAAAATACTGCAGGTTTTGTTATCAGTTTTAGAGTCTAGGAACTAAGTACTCAAACCAAAAAAAAACAAAATTTATCAAAGATTTTGCATATTTTAAAAGAACTAAAAATTCTTATTTTTAGAATATAAAATGATGTTTACTTCAAGAATGTTGCATATTTGACTTGAAGTTTATTTTTATTTCTTTCTTCGTTTAAATTCGGCATGTTTAAATTGTGTTAGAAAGTTCTTAATCACCAATAACTACACATATTTTATCCTTAGATTGTTTCATTCTTCGTCTAAGAACGACAGATCAGAAATATGTTCATCCAAGAAACAGGAATTATTCTGAAAAATAACATAGACATTAATCATTCTTGGAAAACCGAATGGTGTTACCATTATACAAAAATCTGTTTGTAAGGTAGAAAATATAGGCGCCTTCAGAGCTATAGCGCGTAGAGCCATAAGGCATACTCAGACCAAATAAAAAACTAAAGACTTAACACTTCCAACAAAATCGTGAAGCCGGTTGTGTAAACACCACCAGTACCACACAGTAAAAAAATTACCCGAATATTTAGTCACAGTATTAGCAGGGTTATTAGATGAGTATATCATAGATTTAGTACAATAGATAGGCAATGTGAAAGAGACAAATTATCGTTCCCCGTATAATGAGATGAGCGAGAGAGAGCGAGATGGGAATATGGCAGCCTTCAAGTACCTACACACAAGCGACTTGACGTTTGCGTAGGTAAAAATAATCAAACACATTTTTTGAATACCGTGTTTTGAAAGCAACGAGTTACGTGTGCAGTACCAGGATACACATCCAAAAAAGATAACACACGGAAATATACGTTTCAAGTGTAAATATAACATATAATTTTTGTTGATTTAAGTAGTTATTTTCATCAATATCTAAAAAATATATATAAATCAGGAATATAAAAATACATAAATAATATAACCATCTATGTTATACTAAATCTATGGAGTATATATAGACAAGTTAGCGTTTATTTTAAAACGTGTATAGGTATTACGCTTTCAAGGGGTGGTATGGTAATATGTTTATTTCGACAAGATATGTAGAAGATATTAAACAAGTTTTAGGATAAGATAAGAACAAAATTCTTTATTATTCAACAAATAAAAACCACCGACTCACTGCCTTCCCTCCTTCACTTTCCTTACCTAAGTAGTTTTATGCCTCTTTACACTTTTATTATCTTTAATATATCAACATCAAAACAAATATAAAAAAATGAATGAATGTGCAACGATACGGTTCGTATCACATTAATTACTTACCTAATAAACATGGAATATTGTAGCGCTTACTAGTGGTAAACTATTTGCTGGTTAAATGGTGCCTTGATCTATTGCGTGATATGTTAGAAAGAGACAAATATGAAACTAATTGTGTAAAAAGCTGTTAAAAGATATCGTTCTACAATGTGTTCAGCACTACAGAGCTAAATTACAGCCTAAAACTAAAGGTTAGCCTTGACTCATTGTAACTGGAACTACACTTCCGAGGATTTGAATGCGCTCCTATATACAATTACAATATTGCTATTAGAAACTTAATTTAAAAAGTACAAGTCCGGAAAGTAGGTATATGATTTCTTCAAGCGTCCCGGTTTTTTGATTTTTGGTGTTTTGACGTCTCTACGTATTGGAAATGATAATTCCGCACGTGAACCAAACTACATTTTTGATAAAAAAAAGAAAAATCATTTTAAGTATTGCACAAGGAATATTTGATATTAGCAGTTTGAACAATTGTTGAGAATGATATAAAACGGCTGTGTGTGCGTAAAAAATGATACACACGGCCGTGTCTCAGTATTACTATAATGAATTAAAAATAATAAATAAATGGTGAAAATAATACTTACGGGTTACAAGCAAATTGGTTTTTATTCCGTGCCACGATTTGAGCACTTCCAACCTGTGCCTATACGGTTTGTAATATCTTTGCCACTAATGATATGTTGTACAAATATACTTGTTGTCTGTAAAACTATAATAGAGTTTGAGAACACACGGTTAATTCTCTAATATCACTAGGTAGTAGTAGGTAGTTATGTAATTACTTAGTCTTAATAATCGATAACTGTGTTACAAAATACCACAATAAGTTTACATTTACCGTGATTTTTTAAAGCAATAACGTGCAATAATGTGTCAACATTATGAAAAATATTGTTTTATTTAAGTTTGATGTCTATAAATTTTTCTCGTATGGAATTGTCCGATTTGGGAAAAAGTCAAATAATCATTATGGCAACATTCTTTTTGAACGCTATGAGGATTTTGTGGACTCAACCGACTTTCTTTCTTTCTGACACAGCAGCCATTGAGTACTGTTCTGTGCACAGCAGGATTTATCAATTTCTGAATTTAATTTTCAAATGTTCTATTTATTTGTTACTCACCCACCCACCTAGGTTTATTTGTACACTGAAGCTAGTTTACAAATTTAAAGATAATTTTATACCTACATAATTATGGAACTAGAAAATTTGCTTGCGTCGTGGGATTCAAGACATTATTAAGAACTTCACGGGTGAGTTTATTTATTGTTATTATCAAATAATTATTTAAGTGCGGTTACAGGCTAATGGAGAAAGCTATGCCAGTGTTGTCGTTGTCGTATCAGAAATGACACATAAGCACATAACACATAAGCTTTTGTTTTATGCTGTTGATAGCGGAAATTCGAAATAGTATTTAGTTTCTTTATTCAATTATAGTAATGAAGGCTGGTCCACGAGACCTATTTTATAATAAGTTTAAGAATTTAATATGTGACGATGTTTTCATGGTGCTGAATAAAGTTATTCTCTCTTTCTTTTTCATTTTAATCTTTTTCACATATTATATTTTATAAAAAAAAAATTAAAACTATATAATAACAAAAGTAGGTAACTCATAGAAAAGTTTAGTAAATTAAAGTAATTCTCTCGCAGGCCATTCAAAACGAATATTACGACGACCTCCGTAGCCGAGTGGCTAGTACACCGGTTTCAAGGTGTCGCCATCTCTGAGATCCCGGTTCGATTCCCGGGGGGTGACAGTTGTTTGTGTGATGAACTCGAGCATTTGTGCCTTAGTCATGGGTGTTAATATTTATTTCTATTTAAAAAATATTTATCTATGTATAATTAAATGTCTGTCCGTTACCCTAGATCCCATATCATAAGCCTAGGGTTTAGTTTGAGCTAGGCTAATTGGTGTGAGTGTAGGAAATATTTATTTATTTATTACGAATTTACCACCACTATCTATTGATAGTGCAAACTCTTAAATGGTTTAGTATAAACATGGTTTTATACTATTGTATTAAACCATGGAAAAAAATAAAAAGCAGTTATGGATACTAGATAACGAATAAACATATTTAATAATAGATGTATACATTTAGAATAAATATATACATCCATAACCCGACAACAAATATTATTATTGTTCTTCACACAAATATTGCAGCGACTAATTCAAACCAGGACTTGTTATTTCGTAACCAATGTCGTTGAATATATTCCTATGGATATTATTGCTTTTTCTTGACTACAAATAGAACACTAGTAGGAGATAAGTGAATAGTATGTTTGTTGTGATTTAGTTTGTGCTTTTCCACAATAATAGATAATTGTATTGATATCCCGTAGACCATGTGTAAACTGCTGAAAGGTTTTGTTGCTGTCTAGGTCCATTGTTGATACTTTGGTTTGACCCATAACCTTATTCTTACTGACATAAAGTTTATTGCTTTTTTCAGAATGCTGGAGATATTGAACACGTAATAAGTAAACACAAAGAAAAAGCTGCGTCCCGCCACCAGACTGTCCAGCCATTTATACTTCTACAAGGAAAATTGCAAGATGTTTCAGCTCTCTATATTGTGATTGAAGATAAAAAATATCAGTTGCAAAGTGCAACTAAGGCATTTGATTTACATCAAAATCGATATTTACAGAAGACGACCGTGCTACGATTGTATATGATTCCAATTATTGTTATTTTAAAGTGTTTTTGTCATTATCATTGTCATTTCATAAATAAAATAATTTTTACACTATTTATGTATTTTATTAACAGTAGTTTAGAGGTTTTCTTCCAACTTACCTATTCTTTTACATAAAGAATGCATTCTCTTGAATCAGGAATATGAGCCTCTTATTTCGAAATTTAAGCATATCATTTTAAGTCAGCATTCTTTTACATAAAAATAGAATAATTCTTGAATTAAAAAATTATTGTATAACAAAAAGAAACATTAATATTTACAGTAAACGAGTAACATTTGAACCAATGTCTCAAAATATTTAGTATAAGAAATATGTAGACCCTCGATTTTATTTCAATGTTCCGTAACTTTAGGAGCGAGTCACAGAATTATTTGATTCAAGAAATGTTGTTTCAAGCACCTGAGAATTAACAATATTTATTCAAGATTTGTACATTCTGTATCTAAGAAAGAAAGAATTTTGAATCTAATAGGATACTTTATTTCTTACGTGATAAATTTTCTGTTCAAATCAAGAGCGCCTATTTCTTGAGATAACTTCGAAGAATTTTAAAAAGAAGAAACAAAGTATTTGTTCTGGGAGTTGAGATTCTTGATAGTTCAAAACATTTTGTATCTTATTAGAAGTAATTTATTTTTTCCTTATATAGGAAACTGGAAATATCTTGCGTTAAATAAGTTTATTTGATTGAAGATTTATTTTCTTTCTGTGTATAAAAGCGTGGGGTGTAAATGTTAAGACCATTAAATGAGTAATGTTTAATTTTGAACACCCCACGCTTTTATAGTCATTGAGTTCTTGGACTAATTTGCTAAATTTTATAGACAAATTTTTGAGTTACATTTCTTTTTGTCATCAGAAATTTTTCTTGATATGTACCCAAATTTTCTAAAAGCGTGACTTTATTTTTATTTTCAAGTTTTTAGATCGGTTTTAGTCTTTTTAATAAAAGCGTGTTTTTTTAAAAAGTTTTTTTTAATTTTTTTTTATTTACTGCTTTTTAGATCAAATGTTTTTTAGTCTTTATAACAAACAAAAGTTTTTTCAAACGTTTTTTATTAACTCTTTTCACTATATAGATATTTACCGACCCATCGCGAACCAATATCGATCACGCGATAGAACCCACCAGGATTAGAGCGCTACACTACAGATTGTCAACGGAAAGTAGACAATCATGCGGCGTGACACGCGTTACGTAAATGTTCGTGATGACCTCCTTGCTTTTCTTATCAAACGTTCCTGAATCAAATTTGTATACATCAATTCGTCAAGTAAATTAAAACACATATTAAACTTTTATTAAGTGTTAGTTATCCCAGAAATTTACAATTATCATTGTTTTTACTTAAATGGTTTAAGAGAACATAAAATATCTTGCAGATTTTAAAAAGTTTCAGTTATTTCGCGCAAGCATTATTACTTCTTTGAAGAAATTTTACTGTACACATCAATCAATTTGACAGTAATGAACAAATCCTATCAACTTTGAGATAACCACTATTTGAAATTATCTATAACTATATCGTAACTGTACACCTTACACACCCATTAGTTATTTATATTATGTAAGCACGTGTCTAGATTGACGACAGAAAAACAATTTAAAAAATAAATTATCATTAATAATATATGAAAAATATTTATAAAAAAAAAATACAGTAGGCATAAAATAATGTTAAATTTAGTGACATGTCAATTATCACATTTTATATGCTTTTCACAATGTTGTTATATAAAATGAAATAACATTTCAATATAATTACTAAATTTAATCAAATGGAATATCTACTACTGAACTGCCAACAAAACAAAGCGATTGCGATGAAAAAAGGCACTTTCAAGTGATGACTCGTGTCTAAAACCAAGTTTATTATTTTTACTAAAATATGATGTACATGATAAAATTAATTGTCAATTTTTCAAACACGTATTATTAATTTAATTAACATTTATTATATATAATGTTTTGTGCCTAATTGTAAACCTCTTTTAATAGGTGTCTATCGCTCATACTAGTATTGCAACACTTATGAAATGCGTCATTTTATGGCGGCTGTCTTGAATTCAATGACGTATGTACTCTACTATAAGCACTTCCATTTGATAAAAGCTATGATGATGAAGTGGAAAACAAATATGAACTACCTATTTGTGGCGGCAGACATATTGGATAGGACATATTGGATAGTTAGAAGTAAAGGGATTTAATTTTAATAAATTATGTTAGTAATTTGTATTTAGAATATTAAAAATAAAATAAAAAAGTATTTTGTATTTGAAATTAAAAAGATATCTACATGTATTGAAATACATGTTATAATCTAAATGGCTGGCTATCTGCTGTAGGTATGCCGTAACATTCCTACTACACCATACCTGGTGTACCGCTGGTGGAAGGCCGATTCATGATCAGGTTAAGCAAAAACAACAACAGACTAAGCTAAATTAAACCGTTAAAAACTACGCCATTAAACACAAAATCGACTTGGCGATCGACGAAGCTGCATTTTTTTTAAATATGATGTGCAATCGAAGAGATTAATACCTGGTGGAATGCTATTACCGCCGCCCATAGACACCCGTAACACCAGAGGAGTCAGATGCGTTGCCGGCCTTTAAGTGGGAATAGTGTATACAATACATAAGTGGGTATAGTAAACTTTTTGATAGCTGTTTTGCTTGGATGTGCTTCGGCAATGATTTTTACTTACTCCAATAAATGGATCAAATAATCTGTATCAAATTTTGGGTGAAAAACAAAATAAAGTGTGAAGATGCATTTCGGATGTTGCCTGTGGCATATAGTGAAGCTATTCGGAGTTCGGTGGTACAAAATGTTCTCACGAGGACCAAAATGTAAACAACGAAGAGCATGTCGGACGTCCGAGCCCATCAATAACAGACGAAAACATTGATAAAATGAAGAAAAAGGATTGGCCAATCGTCGAATCACCGTTAGAGAAGATGCTGAGGACCTAAACAAATGGATTGGTTCGTGCCATTCGATTTTACCCAATGAGTTGGACATCAGTCATGCCGCCTCAAAATAGTGCCAAAATTGCTAAATTTCGACCAAAAACAGTATCGCGTTAACATTGCTCATGAGATGTTGGACTGGGTCCGTGACGACCCAAATGTGTTCCAAAGGGTCAAAACTGGTGACGCATTATGGGTTTGTGGTAACAAAAACTGTGTATGTACCATGATAATGCCCCTGCTCACACATCGTTGCTTGTGCGCGAATATTTAACCAAAACCAACACAGTAATGCTATATCACCGTATTCCCTAGGCCAGACCCCCCTGTCACTTTTTCTTGTTTCCAAAACTAAAGAGGCCCATGAAAGACCGACGTTACGCCACGATTGAGGAGATAAAGACTGCATCGAAGTATGAGCTGAACAAGATCACAAAAAAATATATTTTGTAAGTGCTTCGAGGCTTGGAAAATACGTCGGCATATTACGTTGAAGGGCTCAACATAGATATTTATGGATAAATAAATATATTTTTTTTTATATAAATTTCAGGATCCTTTTTGAGCAAACCTCGTATTATATATGATGTAATGATAAAGTGCAAGATAAAAAAAACATTGTTCTGCTAAATGACTAAACATAACAATGACTAGGCAATTTTAAGCACACACTGAATCAGCTGTCTTGTGGGTGTGGTGTGCAAAAAGACAAATACCTACTCAATACCGAAATTACAAATTTTAGGTATGGATTACGGACAGCGAATAGGTACGATATGGTACAAAATTACGCCAATAAGTAAATTAACATGTGTTGAAATATATAAAGAACTATTACGAGATGAATAAATTACAGGATATAAGTTTTTTTTTATTCATTACTTATTTTGACTAGAAGATTAGAAATGTAAAGATTTTGATTGTGAAAAAAAACAACTGATCACATAATTTAGAATGCGTCGCTTTATCACGGGTTTGAAAACCCAGTCCTTTATAAGGTATAGGGGATTTTTCTTAACATGAAGAAGCCATTTTAGCCAATTTAAGAAATCTGTATCGAGCGCTTAATATTATCAGATAATGTTAGATAATTTATTAACAAACCAAATGTAGGAAGTAGTAGGTACAATAAGTAATTTGCAGTTTACAACATGAACAAAACGTCGGCGCGTGTCCACAAGGCCAACTGATAATATGGAACTGAGAGGTCGGTCTAGTCTGAGGTGTGCATGCATCGTGTGCAGTGATTACGTAACTTAACACTCAACAATATACCCACTCGTAGCAGACGCGTCACTCGATGACGAGCTGTAGCCTCACGTCACGACTTGATTTGCTACTATTTGAGTGGCATGACTATGAGTTGTTATAGATGTTGTAATTACAATCCGGGCATTGTTTGTTCTCAATCACCTCTACCTCCTCACACTAAAGTGTGTATAGTACTACAATATTTGCCAATTCCCAAATCTCGCTTTAATAGGCACCAAGCACGAAATAGCAGAAAGGTGTTCTAATAGAGATCTGTACTGGTGCAGTACATGGTTATTAAATGGTATATTGTACATATAGGTGCAGATGTACTTATGAATCATGTGCAAAACCATTAACAGTAAGATAGAAAAATTAATATTAAATGAAAACCTTGATAATTTAAATAGATAGATAGAAAAATACTACATATTCATTATACAGTCAATACCTATTATGCTTACATACTACAAATAAATTTTTTAGGGCTCTTTCATCTGTGAAAACTAATAACTTATTTGCTGAAAACATAAATAGGAAAACCAACAATAATAAATGCTTTTAAAGCATTCATTCAAGTATTCAACAGTAAAGTGAAATGTAAAATGTAGTAAAAAGACAGAAAAATCATTGTCATAGGTTTATCTCCAATGGAATATTTAACTTCTTTTGCCTTCAAATTTGTTTTAGTTTATTGATATTATTTAAGTGACAAACTAAAATGTTTTATGTATACTTATGCAACCATCACCATACATTCCATTAACAACCTCATTATTTTCATATTTCGAATACTGGCAAGACAGGATTTTAGAACTTAAGCTTTTTATAAAATTGAAAACAATTTCAATTTACCTCATTTACACACATGGAGTAGACACAAAAAGAAAACAGTCATATTATGTTGCAACACTCATATTTTAAAACTTCTACAAAAATTGAGAATAACGCTATGATGAGTGAAGAGATACAGTGAAGGTACAAGTTCTAAGATCATAAGAGGAACAGCATACCTCATACAGTTAGGACACTGGCGGTCATCAAAGCAATGAGGGCACGAATTCAATGAATTCCCATCAGATAATTATAAGCTCTTCAGATGGGTTTCAGCAAAATCACAGTCAAATAAGGGTTTTAATTGACTTGATGCCATGGTTGGCGCAGTGGTTGGTTACTCGGCTACTACGCAACAGATTGTGGATTCAATTCCTGCACAGGGCAAATAGCTTGCAGAAATTTATTCCAGTTTGGGTATGTATGTGCATGTCAAATTCTGTTTATACCTGGTGCAGTTACATACAGAATTTGACACATTTGCACTACACAGGATAAAAATCCTTTTTTGTGAGGGGACATTATATTTTATGAAATAGACCTGGCTCCACATATTTATAAATAACATACACATAAACATGACATTTTAAGCCTACTACAGTAATGATGCAAGCTTTTCCCTTGGAAAGATGGAAAAATGTGTATTTATGACTTGCAATAAATATATTCTATGTCATATCATATACTCAAAAGCAAGTCAGACTGTAAATTTCTGTGCACTCAGAAATTCATATTATTTGTTACTTAATTTAATTTAAGTAAGGTGTGTTGATTACACCTCCTTAAACACTGAGAGACAATTGGTCTAATACATACATACATATATGTCACGCCTTGTTCCCAATGGGGTAGGCAGAGACCACCTCTTTGGTCTAATTCACTTAAGAAAAACTAGAACACAATGTTTAGTGCATTGGCTACAAATCAAAAATCCAAAAAATGATACATTGGGTCTGTATACAGTTTAAATGTATTCGCAATTGCTTAACATTAATAATTTTGTTCAAATTATTTTTTTTCTTACCCTTGGCCATACCTAAGACTCCCCATATACATAGTATTATAGTCATATAGTATAAGTATACCATAAATTGCAGTAAGATGTATAAATTGCAAGATTGAATACAATGAGATTGAATTTTATAATCCACAAGGGAAGCTGTTTTGTTTTGTCATTATGTGATAAACTGGGTTTCCCACAGCACTCAACCAAATGTGATTATTAAGACACTACTGTTAATTGAGCACCTGATGTGTTAATAGTGTAGTTATCCACTTGACATCGTCTGATGACAAGTATATACACAGCAACAAAAACATTATAAATTAATTTATGTAATTATATACCTTGATTGAAGGATTTGCTGTACTATGGCTGGCAGACAGAAAAGTAAACTAGCAAGACTAGAGAATCACTATAACATGAAACTTATCCATCAAGGTTATTACTCACTCAAGACCAATGGAGATAAGGTGCTGTCCCATAAGGCGCACGATCTCTTGGTCAGTCTGGGAGAGGGCGATTCGCGGGGGCGCGGGAGCCGCGTGGGCCTCGCCGTTGACGTGTGGCGTGCCGTTGGCGCGGTGCATATTTGTGGCGGCGGGGGACTGCCTGCGGGACCGCTTGCGCGGTGGCCGGCGGCCCGCGCCCTCGTCCCCGGAGCCCGACTCACTGGAGGCCAGGCTGGCGCGTCCACGCGCCGCGCTCACGACTGCAGCCGCATCGGCCGGGACCTGCGACCGAGTGACGTCACGGCCTCGTCCCGACTCAATAGACCATCTCCCTTTGTTCGTCGCACCAGAGATGCTTCTCCGCAGTGGTCTTGAAGATCAAGCTTTGTTTTGAGCACAGAACACTTTCTTTACAGTTTATAACGCTGCGTCGATAACTTCAATTGCGAATGGGTTCTAACGTTTGGAAGCGTACACAAAAATCAGCTGAAAATGAAAAGACAGCTGTCTTTCTTCGCTAATGCAACATCGCCCTTGTTTCCGTTTCGTTCGACGTCTGTGTGTGCATAAAGTATTCTGTGGTGTGCATGCTGCGTGTCGTATGTTGTTCGATACCGTCCCATTCTATTGAGCGTTCGGATACGCTTAAAGATAAATCAAAATAAAAATTATTTTTCCTTGATAGTCATCTCAATTGTCATTACATTTAAAATAATTACAATAAAAATTTATATAGTAAATAAACAACATTTTATTTTTAAAATATATTTTTAAAAGAGGTTTTATAAACAGGCTCTTAGATGTCAAAGTCAAATAAACAACCCCCCACCTAACCTCACTCACTGTTACTATTAACTATTACATGCAAAAAGAAAACAATAAAAGTGGAATGAAAATAATCATGCACGCGAAAGACTTTGTGCATAATTTTTTTCTTATATGAAAATAAGCTTAGTAGAATAAAATATGGAAATCTCGTGGCTTTTATTTGCATTACTAATTTTTTTCGTGGAACCAACAAATTTGCAATTATTAATAAATGTAAAAAACCAGGTAACTGTGATGTTATTAGTATTTTACCCCACATCCAACTGTTCGTAATATTCTACTCTATCACCGATACAGATGTATATATAAACTTCATACTAATAGTAAAATATGTTAGTAAAATTATTTAGTAATGTTAACTGATAAACACTTGGATTTAATGTTTTTATACTAACTGTATAAATTGCTGTAATCTTTCAGGGTGGAGATGTTATGCAGGAGAACATAACAGCAAATGTCTCTGAAGATACTATTACACTAGAATTTTTACGCTTGGATGGAGTTTTCATATCTCAACTTGTTGATTTTACCAATGTAAGATCTTCATCATATAATTTTAATATATTTACATGTTACTTCCATTCTATTTTCCCATGATTAAGTCACTTTCTTGTATGTCAGTTTGTTTGGAAAAAAGTGATGAAATCTTGCAACACAGAAGCATTTCCCGATTAGTTATCAAAGCTACAACTTACAACCTAATGACAATACAAATTAAATATGCTTTAGTGGTAGCCTAAGTCACCATTGTGCTACTAGAAAAATAATACCTTTTATAAACAAGGAAATACAGATTACTTACCTATATATCTATTTACTGATATGATTTAACAATATATATTTTAAGAAGCATTTCTTTGTTTAAAGAAAAACTAATTATTTGAAATAAACTGTTGATTGTCATATAAAAATGGCCATTTATTTGAAGCGGTTGTTTTAATTTGTGTGATTGTATTAGTATTACGAAATCTTATGACATTGTCATAAATATAGCTGTTTCAGCAACTATATTTATGACAATATTTATTAGATGTGATGCAATAAGAATTGTAATAAGCTAAACTATTAAATTTTTGAAGTCTTATGCTGCTGCATAATAGTTACTACTTTCACAGTACATAAATATGGTAGCTCTTGTATATGTATAAATATTATTAGATTACTAAAATTATGTTAAGTATGTTATTTAAAAGGTATTTTCTGCCTGTCCGCATGGTTTAGAAATTTGAATGAAGATTTAATACAAATTAATGGGCCTTCCGCCTAATATTAGGCGAGAGAATGTGTAATGTCACTGTTTTAGTTCAAATTGTAATAAACAAGTAGGAAATAAAGAATGAGTGTAAACAAATACTTAAAAGAAAATATATGGAAACTTTAAGAAAACAAATTTATTACAATTATTAATTACAAAATATTTCAAAAAGCATATGAAAAATAAATTATTGTCACTCTTATAGACCTCTGATTAAGTGTTCAGTGCACCTTTATACTATTAGATAAAAATATCTGAAACTTTTAATAAAAATTATTTTACTGGAATAAATTATGAAACTGCCAGATATATTTTGTATCATAATTTTGCAGTTACAATTTTGAGCAACACAATCACTAGACATTTTAGTTATTTAAGAAATATAATCTCTTTCAAATGTTCGGCATTACACTTTAGCTATATTTTATTGTTTATTTCAATCTTTATTGCAGAATATAAATATTTTCTACAAATCAACCGAGTAGTCAGTTACATAGAAATGTGTATAGTGCAGACACACAGAAAGATTGAAACTATTATCAACTTACTATCTAATATATATCTACTCAAATACATACATAGACTTATTAGATAATATATAGTAAACTTAATACATCAGTAAAGCTTGTGAATAAGGAGTTTTAGTAAGTAATTACAGATAGTGTTTAGAAACCACTTCCATAATTCAAACATCCATTGACACAATAGTATTCTCATTCTGACCTGTATAATAATAAATTATTAATAACTTATTCAAAAAATAAGAACAAAGTTCAGAATTTTAAAAAATTAAATTAGAACACATAATGAACTTTTTATTGAATTTGGTGCCAAAACCTATTAGGAGAAAAAATGGCATAAAAAAGGGCATTAACAAGAATATTATTAAATCCTTTAGTGAAATGGTTACATTCCAATATCTACATACGTTGATGGAAACATCTCAATACATACATATACATTCTTTATTACTGAAATATTTGTATGGAAAACATACAGATAGAACATGTACATAGGTGCACGTATCCCTAAAAGGATATGTATATATACCTATGTACATGTCCTATCCGTCAAAAGTCAAATTATCACAGTAAAAATGGAAAGAAAACGATATTTAAATCAAATACGTAGTAAATATATATAACTTTCTATAAATGCTCGTTTCGTTAAAACGAAATATACGGGAATGATTCTGTAATTTAGAATCACTTCTAAACATTCTTGTTAGACATCGAAACGATTTTGATAACGAACCGAAGGCGATTGGTAATATATACAGAGTGCTATTGGCGGTCCAAACTAGGTTTATGGAACTTAGGTTTAACAGCAGTTTCCTCATTTTAACAGTGGGACGTGTCGTCCCAATCTTGCAAAACCTTCTTGCTTGTACGATTCTCAACTCTGACATAGTATTAAGTATTTTTTTTTTCATATGAATAAATTCTTTAATAATAAATTAATCAGATATTCCTGTTGATTATATGGACCAGAAGTTCCCAAACTTTTTTGTGTCGTAGTGTCCCTTTCCCATGTTTTGTGGTTTTGGGTAGACCCCTACTTACCTGATATTGAACTACATCTTACAACTAACAAAATTTTATAAACATAGTTTATAATATATTTTTAATTTAATAGGTACATTTATAAATAATGTATATATCTTTATATTAGAAGATAGTATTATTTAAGTAAATAGTACTATAAGTGTATGTTGAGATCCATTATCGTGGACCCCTAAATTTTATTTTCACTGACATAGACCCCTTTTAGGTTGTCATAGACCGCTGGGGATCGATATATACTATAATGACTGGTATGGACGATAATGATGTTGACCATTTAGAAGACATCGACTGTGCTGCACAGTCGAAGTCTTCTAAATTGACTAAAAAACTTGATCTGCACAGTCTGTGCAGTATCAAGTTTAATCTTGACATAACGATCTTGCGCGAGAACACTTTAGTGCGGTCATTTAGATAAACCATTATTTCATAATAGCGTCTACTCATTAGTGTCTTTAAATATAAAAATAAATAAATAAATAAATATTTGTTACACTTACACCAATTAGCCTAGCCCAAACTAAGCTCTATAAGGCTTGTGCAATGGGATCTAGGGTAACGGACAGACACACATATATTATACATATATAAATAATTTTTATTGAAATATATATCAACAACCATGACTAAGGTACAAATGCTCGCATTCATCACACAAACATCTGCCCCCACCGGGATTCGAACCCGGGACCTCAGAGATGGCGACACCTTGAAACCGGTGTATTATCCACTCGACTATAATTTGATATAATAGAACTTTGATATGATGATCTTAGAATGTGTACATTTATGTATTAGATATTCATAGTCAACTCAATAGCCGCCAATGAATAACTAAAATATATATGTCGTTATAATACTTCGTAGAAATTTATTATACATGGATATACATATTAAGCTTATCACATGATGTATGAATTTTATTGTGTATATACACAATTTAATAAATAATCAAATAATAAATCAACCAAAGTTACAAATTTAAACCTTAGTGTTTTATAGTAGAAGTTTATCATATGATTGAGTAATTTGTTTTTCACGTAATAGGAAGTGGAAGCAATGAAGGTTGTGATTCCTGGTGAAGAGGAGTTGGGCCAAATGAGTCACCAAACACTCTGTTTCCTTACACATGCAGCACAAGCAGATTTCATAGCTCCGGATGCTATGGCCAAACTGAGACAGGTATGTAATGATATTTTACTATAGATAATTAACGCATATCCATAGGTACTGTGCGACGCTTAAAAACTGTCCCCGCTTTGCGTGCATATAGCTATTTTTCAATGTTTTACGAAAGTACTAGTGAATGAAACAGATCATACAAAAAGTTCAGGCCGGGAACAAAAACTAGCATTTACAATAGGATGTCAAATTCGAACCATGGACTATGGAAATTCAAAAGCATCGTACAAAATTATTAACACTAATAGTGATCACATTTTTTATATACAGAGTGAATTTTTCAACAGGTGTGGAAGGCGTAATCCGAAACTATGAGACATAACGAAAAGTAGTAGTCTCAGACCCGATTCTGATTTTAGTTAACTGATTTATTTTATAATGGAACGTTGATCACTGAAATATGTATGTACAAATTTGCATGAAGTCATTATATTTGGTGTCCTACAAACTACATTTCAGTTAATTATAATGTGCTCGATTGACATTTGCCAGCATCAATATATCTTTTAAAAACTATATAACTCTACATACAGTTATTAAAAGTATGTAATATTATTAAAATTATGAGTAAGATAAATACACCATGACTAGTAATTCACTAATGTGAATTAACTACTGTAATCAGTTACACTCGTAAAAAAATTTAACACACTCTTATAAAAAAAAATGTTTGTGGTTCATAGAAAAATCCAGGTACGGTGCGCGTGGCGGAAGAGGATCGCGGCTGGCGGCAGAGTACGGCCACAGGCTGGGTAGTGGGGGGTGCCCGAGCTTTATCTCCCGCCGCGGCCAAGCACTGCTCGCACGCTGCCTCAGTATTCCTGCGTGCCGCCGACCTCGCGCGCTGGCCGCCTAGATCAGGTACTTGCACTCAAACGCACGCAAAAGCACGTAAATATAAAGATATAGCGTACATATAACAGCCACAAATGATACTGCTTTATAGGTAGTTAAATAAATAAAAATGCTAAACCATATAAAAAGCAAAATAATAAATTTGAATACTACATAAGTATCAAACTAAAGCGTGTCAGACTATCTACTCGGAACTTTGTGCCACCTTTATGTCGGAGGCATAACCACTAATTTTGAACTGTAAATCTTGGCCTGCTGTTGACCGTACGTATGAATTTTTTGATTAAATTTTGTCGCGTCGGGGGACACAACATTCGTGTAAAAAAGACACCTATCTAAACAACATTATATTTATAATAAAGTTTTAAAGTAAGTAGGTATTCAGAATTAAAGTGAACCTAATTTAAAACTAAATATGTACACAACTACACTAATGATACAATAACACTGGGCTAAAAATTAAAACAGACGAATAGTACGACTCATAGATTTACTTGTAAAGAAAGAAGAAGATAAGTAAACAAAATAATATTTAAATTACTATTATAGAAAGAAATCTTGAATAATCTTTATGTAGGATATATGAGGCTAGAAAAAGAAAGTTAAAAGTTGGGGAGTCTGTATATTGATCTGGTTTAAAGACTGACTTACAATATTTAATTTCTAACTGTGATATATGTCGAAACGTCACACTCATACGAAATACCAGGTAAAAAAATAGGAGTAGATTTATTCAATTACCAATAGTTATTTATTAAATTTTCTACCAGTTACCCGACGTTTACTCTAAAATATAAACTTCAATAAATTATAGATACCTAACGGTCTACTACAATTCAAATGAATCTACTACAGTTAAAGTGAGCTTCAATACCTTCACCCTGTAAGGTGAGGAAGGGTGGTCTACCAAAACTATTTTCAATTCATATTCATATAGTCTCTCAACCGAGCATAAAAAATATACAGATAATTTCAAATTCGTTATATCTAGTAGAACTCTACGAATGTCGAATTTTTCTCTATATATGTTGTGAGACTTCAGTTTAGTATAAAATTTAACTGTAACAGTAGTTGTTTTTATTATTATGTATATTTAATTGATATTCTTAAATTTAAGTTTTTTACAATATAGATATATAAAATAAACATTAATACTATAAAGAACTTATACCTATTATAGTATGCCGCCGGCAGCGAGGCAAGGCCCAGCCAAACCGGTAGTTAAAGCTGCAGACAGCGAAATCTCCGGACAATACGTGCCGTGTCGAGAATCACTGCTTTTTGTATCCGGGCCTTGATCCATCCGTCAAGCGAGAGCCTCTTAAGATATTGATCGAGACTCGTCGCTATCAAGCCATTCGCAGATACAACTATCGGAACAACGATCGTCGAATCAACATCCCACATGACGATTATCTTGTATGCCAAGTCAAGGTACTTACTGGCTTTGTCCTTCTCGGCTTTTACGAGGCGGAGCATTGCACGGCGTACGGATTGGTCGTCCACCACGATATCAGATTTATTACACGCAATAGTTTTGTCCGTGATGATAGAGCGATTCCAATAGAGCAACGCAGGGCCATTATTTTCATGAACTGGCGCTGATACGTACTTATAATACGGCGTCTCATGCTCAACAAGGCCCTATTGAAGGGCAAGCTGTTGATGGATGATCCTGGCTACCAGGTTGCGTCTTTGTGTGTAGGCAAATACTCTTATTATTATTATTAAGCTATATACCCTATGGTGGTATATGCTACAATGCATTGTTAGAGAAGTTACAATTACAATACTAATTTTTAATTGTTTTATTAATTATTTATAAATAAAAAAAAATACTCTACATCATAGTCGTGAAAAATAATATATCTGCCATGATAATTTATGACCTAAGAGATTTCACTTACCGGACTCTTTAAATAAGGGTGGTTGTAGACTTGGTCCCCAAAGTTCCCATCACCCTGTTTGGCAGCGACACGTGTCTTTGGCAAGTCTGATGAAGACCTTCATCGCGGGACGCGGCGGTGTTAGAAATGCCAAGACCCAAATGCGCAACATTGACCTTTATGGTTATATTGCTCTTTTTTGGAATTATATTTGTATCGAACTTTTTGGCATACCTTATTTATCTAAGCTCAATCTGTTTTACAATATCTAATTAGTTTAATTGCCATGTATCTTACATGGCAATTAAACTGACAATTTTGCGCGGACTATAACTCGAGATATCTTTATTGATTTGATTCACATTATTATATTCACCAGCGTATCATTAACCGAAAATCAAAATCAAGCAGGCAGCAGTACAGATAACCGTAGCTGCAAGATTTCGGGAGGTATGCCTCTATCCAGAGGTAGCTCACATACGGAGACTGTTGCAGGAATAGACCCTCCAGGAGTAGCTTAAGACGAATATTTTTCTTGCTGTAGGAGCTGAGCAGGTGTCAGTTGCGGCGTTCCCAGAACGCGCTCTGTCTGAAGGCGAGGCTGCTGCATGTGACGCGGCAGCATCAGGAGTAGATTGCATATGCCACTTACAGGTACACTATTCTACATACTTACTTCAGCTTTCGACCAGGGGGTCGCTCCGAGTTATATATATATATATATATACACAGATCTTTGGGTGTATTTGTCGTTTAAAAATTTAAAAAAATGTAACTCGCCATTGGTATTCTACGGTATTCATTAATTTTTTTTTAATTAAAGTAGTTTCGTGATATGTGCCTATTAGTCGGCAGGATTTTTGCGAGTACTGGTGGTGTTTAACTTTCTAAGTACTAAAAAGGTTAAATATGTAGGTCTATTCTTAATTATTAGATAGATATTTCTGGTGAACGAAAATAAATTACGATACAATCAGAGCTCATATGTGGTCCCTGTATCGAGGGGCTACCCTGTGTTAGGATGATTAAGCCTTAGTCAATCACGCTGACCCAATGTGGATTGGTCGACTTCATAAACAGCTAAGGAGCTATAACAAAGCGTTCCGAAAGAATAGATCGAAGAGAACTGCGCACATGTCCACAGCAAGCGCGATCATCACACTTCACCACCTGGTAATCATATTCGGTAATGATGTTTGGCAAGTCAAGGCCACACTACACATGGCTATCGGTATAAAAATAACGCGTTTGACAATAAAATGAATACACGTGATATCTTACTACACCCTCCCGTGTGTCACCCTTTCAAGTCTCACGTGATTAATGGATGTCCCCATAATTATTGATTTAACTATAATTTACTTAAATATGAAGTTTTTTTTTTAACGTGGGGAAATACGACCTTGTGCACCATGACACCGCGCTGGCAAGACGCGGCCGTGTGTGGGGCTCTCCGGTCAAGAGGACCGGCCTACCCATTAAAACCCCCCCCGAGTTCTCTGGGCCCATACGGGGCACATGGCGGGTTGCGCTCTCGCGATTCGACCGCCATATGTCCCGGGGCCGGCTCGACCAAGAGTTGGTCAAGCCACCGCCAAAGGAGGGACTGTCCGAGAACCCCTGGACAGTCCCACACAGAGAGACTTCACCACGGCGTGCGCGCTTAGCCGGACGCGCACGCAGCCTCACGGTAACTTAAATATGGACCTACTTAACTTTGTAGTAATGAATTCCATAGTTATTCGAATATTGTAAGGCTATATATGTGCATATATTCTACGACTATTCAAATATTATTGTTGTTAAATAGATTTTATCAACCATCTCATCATCAAATCTGTAATACCTTATATATATTTTGATTTATTAAATATTGTTGGCTATTATTAATATTATATTTATATTGATTTACAGCTGTGTGTAAACTGGTACCCATGTGGCTTGAAATACTGCAAAGGAAAGCCACAGGGTGGGTTGAGCTATCGCTGCGGTATCAAGACTTGTCGCCGTTGCTACCGCTACCACTATTACGTAGCACGACGCGATGTCTGCGCCAATCTTACGTGACATCGCGCCAGGCGTCCGCGCCTCATGCTCCTGTGCCAAAGTTTCTACCTATCTTTAAGTGTAATAGCTTTACTATATTTTTATAATAATAGTCATGAAGACAATGTATTCTGTTAATGTATGTTTATACTGTAAATTATACTCTTTTTTAAAGTTATTTTGCATTATTATTTCTAGTATCATTAAAATTTGTAAAACTGACTATTTTCTTAATAGTAATACAAAGATGAGCATGTCTGTCATCTTCACTTGCTGGTAATGTACCCTGCCAACAGATCTGCGAGTGTGGTTCACACCGGCTTACACTAGGCCAGCAGTGGGAGATGGTGCAAACCTCCCATAATAATAATAAAACATATAACTAAGGTAAGTTACAGTTTTTAGAAAGAAAATTACCTTAGTTGGATCTGTTAACAGATATGATTAATCAATTAACAGATTCAACAAGCATTTTGGTAGATATGCAATATACAGCCTGTCTATTATAGTGCATCAAGACGAGTCTTTGATTAATATGCGACACCTAATTTTAGGGCTCATTGTAGAAGACCTCATTAATGAACTAATCCAAGTTTAGCGATTAATGAGATATGGTCTCAAAACAATTGTCATTTACAATGCAACTGTTAGAGCATAAAGGAACACAAGTGAGAGGTATAAATTAGAATATGTAGCATTTGTAGGCTTCCCACAAAGTGTACTGTAGATTTGGTGAAGATCGCAAGATACTGTATACTACTACTGTAGAACCAATCAGTGTAGAGATCTATGTCCCATAGTGCACATCTCTGCCGAGTTGATGATTTATTAGTAAAATAAATGACCATAAATGTATTACTGTTTTTAAGAAGTTGGTGAATCTGTATATATAGGGAACAATTTACTCAAAAGCAATAATTCACTCACACAAACATTAAATTTGATACGGAGCTTTGCCAAAAAATAATGAATTCCAAGTGTTTATTAAAATTATTTTCTATTTGCATTTCCCGTTTATTTACATTTCATAGGAAAGTTCTTCCTAATTTGATATCTACAATTAATAAAGATCATTTTTATAATATAAATCAAATTCAATAGCAGCCAGGAAATGGTTCGTGACGATTTTTTCTAAGAACAAACTTAATTTTTCTTTCCATATCTTCATTATATAAAGCTTTGCATCTTTCATGGTTCACTCTACGTCTTGTCTGTAACAGATACATTAATAATTTTAAAAAAAGTGTATATTTCATATAATTATAACAACACCAAAAAAAAGTACTTGAAATGGTTTTTCGTAATATCGTGTGAGTCGAAACTGCTCCAAAATTCCTTCTTTTCCCAAAATTCTATTAATAAGTCTGCAAGCATCATCTACATTATTATTTTTCACGAACACTGTTCGTGCTATGAATTGAGGATGCCTATTGGCAAATAATTTTACTGTAAGAAACATTACTTTAACGGTTAAAATATTAGTTCAACTTCGACACAAGTTTTTAACATAAAACCGTATATAAAAGTACTCTGTGACATAAAATGAGGAGAAACCCACAGATTAAATAGATTATTACATTCTTCGCTCGTATCGAGCAGGCAAAGAGCAGAGCCCATACAGCCTAATCAACAGATT
Organism: Scirpophaga incertulas; assembly: GCA_036419045.1. NCBI lineage: Eukaryota > Metazoa > Arthropoda > Insecta > Lepidoptera > Crambidae > Scirpophaga > Scirpophaga incertulas. Next base: position 24,260,600 of record CM071627.1, on the reverse strand, counting down.
ATTACAGACCCGCACATTTTTTTTTCCTTGATGAGGGATGGTAAAGGGAACCAAGTCCACACAGTATAATACCGTTTGCACTATCCGCCACTGATAGCCTTCATTCTATCACTTTTTATATCGCTGAACTACTACCGTGGGCAAAAATTAGTAAGCATTTTTGATTAAAACTTCGCACGGAAACCGATTCGTCACAATTTTTTTTTCTAGGCTGGTATGTCTGTCAATGACATCTGTGCAAAGTGTCACGTCAAAATAATCATTAATGTCACAGAGTACTTTATACTGTAAATTAATGTTTATTATCATCATAGCTCATATACGTCCCCACCGAGGGGCTCGAGCCTACCCTAACTACGTTAGGGCGATTAGGCCTTAGTCAACCACGCTGGCCCACTGCGGGTTGGTTAACTACGTACACCTTTGAATCGCTTCGCAGATGTACGCAGGTTTCCTCACGATGTTTTCCTTCACCGTAGGAGCGTCGGATAAATGTACATATGAAATTCGGAACGAAAAACACATTGGTACACGGTGGGGATTAGATCGCCGGCCTCCCGATTCTAAGCGGCGCATAAACCAATGCCGAGACCACAGCGTCACCGAGGCTCTCTGTTATACGCTTGTCTAACTAAAGTACAAAAAGTTCATTCGGCGATTTTTCCAATGAGTGAAATTATTCAACAAAGAAGTTCCATTAAATTTTGTGTGCAGAATCAAATTTCTCGTGCCGAAACGTTCAGAATGTTGCAAAAGGCCTTCGGTGATAATTGTATGTCGCGAGCAAGTGTTTTTGATTGGTACAAGTTGTCAGTTGTCAAAGAGGGCCGAGAACGCGTTGACGACGAACCACTTCCAGGACGGCCATCATCATCAACTGATGATGAACACGTCAATAAAATCAAGGAATTGGTGCTCGAGGATCGACGATTAACAGTCAGAGTACCTTACTGGGATCGTTGGAATATCGGAAGGATCAGTAAAAACCGTTTTGAAAGATCATTTGCGTTAAAGAAAAGTGAAAGCACGATTGGTTCCAAAATCATTCAATTTTTTCGATAAACAGCGTCGCGTTAACTTCTGTGAAACAATGCCCTCCGACTACCAGGATGTCATGAAACGTATTATTACTGGCGATGAGACTTGGATCTATGCTTACGACCCGGAAACAGACGATCAATCAGCCGAATATCGTGCCAAAGGTGAGAGGAAGCCGAAAAAACCTCGTCAAAGCAAGTCAAAAATCAAGGTAATGTTGACAGTTTTATTTGATTATCGAGGCGTGGTGCACTCCGAATTCCTTCCGACCGGCCAAACTGTCAACAAGGAATACTATTTGAGTGTTATGCGTCGTTTGCGTGAAGCTATTCGTAAAAAGAGGCCGGAATTATGGGCCGACAACTCTTGGTTTTTGCACCACGATAATACTCCATCTCACACTGCACTCGTTCTTTGTGACCATTTCGCCAAAAAATCAACCAATATCGTTCCCCAACCACCGTATTCGCCTGATTTAGCTCCTTGTGACTTCTGGCTGTTCAGCAAACTGAAGAGACCGCTCCGGGGAAATCGTTTTGAGTCAATTGAAGACATTAAACGTGAATCGCTACGCGCATTAAAGGTTATTCCGGAAATTGACTTTAATAACAGTTTCGAAAATTGGAAAAAACATTGGCACAAGTGTATTGGGGCCGAGGGGATTAGTTTGAGGGGGACGAAATAGATTTGGAAGAACAAATAAAGAATTTTGAAATTATTAAGGAAGTCTCACTAATTTTTGCCCACAGTATTATATAATCTGCATCTAGGTATTTTCAATTTGAAAAGTCATTTAGATTTCATTATATTGGTTTATCTCAATCAGTCAATTAATTCCCAAATGCCATTACTAAATAAGGGATAGTATCCCTCTTTCATAGTCTTATATATAATTTAATATATGTATATAGGAGCCACGAGGTCTTTTACAATAGTTCACACGTCTGATAAACCTGCCTTAATTTGTTCAATATTTGACTTGTAACTACAACCTCTAATCTTTTGTATGACACTCGTAAAAACGTCACTATATAACAAATTACAAAGAACAAGTAATATACCTACTCAAAGAATTGAGAACTTCCTGCCTTAATTACTAAGAGAAAACCTTTCTTTTTTACATACCTATTTCCGGACTATTTAGACATATTCTACCTCCCAGTTTATAATGTTTACTTTCACTACAGCTATTGAAATCAACACTAACACAGATGTCCCTATTCACATCAAATCTTATAGATTCCCCGAAAGTCATAAGAACGAAGTCGAAAAACAAATATTCAGACTCACCATAATCTTCTACAATTTGGATAATCGCAAAAAAGTCTGCCTTGGGTGAACGTATTTATGGCGAATGGTAATTGACTAATATAAGTTATACGCAGCCCCGGATCTTCAATTTTTTTTTAGGTGGGGCAAAAACTGAAAAATCGCCCCCCCGCCGCCCCCGCCCCTTATATTTATTTTTACGTTTATCATCAATATAATTTCAGCTATCAGATGTCCACTAATTGATTGATATTTGGGCATATGCCTTCCGGAAATAATGCATCCATCGCTGTTTTTTCTGCACGAAAAAAGAAAACAGGAACTTTTATAGTTTGAAGTAGTTAACGTGGACTTCAAACGCAAAAGTGGAAATATTACAGTTTAAATGAAACTCAAGAGTTGAATTATGTTTGGCGAGCAGAGAAATTAATTTTAAGAAATTACCTTGACTAGGTTGAGGATATTGCGTGATGAGATAGCTTGGAGTTTCGTGGGACCCACGAAAAGAAAGGCAGATAGATAGATACAATACAGCATCCATAACAATGTCTCCATTTTTATTTCTGTCTCCATTTTTATTTCTCTGTCAGGATCTATCTCCATTTTTATTTCTCTGAGTGAATTACTCTATCAATCTATTGATCAAGACATTGATAGAGTAATTCACGGTCGTATCTAAAACGCAATATTTCGGAGTAATTAATTTTATTAACGTTTTTTCTTAATTCTGTTTTTAAATTCATGTTTGTTGCTTAGATTAATAATTTTTAATTTTGTTTAATAGTTAGTAATTTAGTTTTGGAGCGGTCCATACTTATACATATAGGTACTTTAGGATTAATTTTCTTTTATTATTTTTTACTTTTTAAAGGTAGCTTATGTGTTTTGTGTCGGTTTTTTGAACTATACCTACGCGCCTCGCTCGCGACTAATACCTAAGGTTCGTTCAGCACGTCTCACTCCGCGCTCTGGATATCGGTCGAATTGATATGGCCATGAAATTTCTGCACTTATACTATTATTTATATATTATTTCTGTGGCCACAATTAAGTAAATGATGAGTTTTCTATTCGTCTGTAAAGTGTGAATTTGGCCGCCCTCTGAACTTGCCGCCCGGGGCATGTGCCTGCCCCCCCCTAGATCCGGCGCTGGTTATACGATGTCTCTATATACTAGACCTAGCCGACACCTCATATTACAAAAATACTGGATCAGTTAAGAAAAGTCAATATATTATTTGATAATAGGTTAAGTTATGTATAGACCGCTATGCTCTCTTCCAATACTATTGTACATTCGACGACCAAAAAATATACCTTATTAGTCTTTGAACACAAACCATTAAAGCCAAATTCTGTCTATGAATGTGGACCAAACACTACATATTCTGACTATATTCAAACACTCCAGTGTAAGTTAAATATATCGTTAACAAATAACAATTCTCCTCATCAATTGGTGTCATATAAGTTACCATGAATATGACTGAATCGAAACCATGTATTTTCAAAGGAAACCATGTATCTACAAAGAATGAGTTCAATTCAGATTGATATGGTGTAGCTGATTTCGGTGTAGTGACGTCTTTATGTCAACAATAATCTAGTTACGAACGAAGCAGTTACCAGCAGTAGCACAGTGTTGAGATGCGAATGTCCAAGTGGTAACTAAATCAACACGGTTTAAATCCTGGTAGGTAGAGGAATTATCTTTTTTTTTTTATGTGATAGAGGGCAAACGAGCAGACAGATCACCCCATGGCAAGCAATTACCGCCGCCCATGAACGCCCGCAACACCAGAGGAGTCACAAGCGCGTTGCCGGCCTTTTAAATGGGAGTACGCTCTTTTCTTGAAAGTTTGGATATCGTAACGGTTCGGAAACACTGCAGGCGACAATTCATTCCACAGTTTAGCTGTGCGAGCTTCGATCATATAATATATGATCGAAGAGTGCGAGGCAGAAAATTTCTAGAGAAACGCACAGTGGTGGACTGCCAAGTGCGATGGTATGGATGCTACCATTTCAATAACTGAGCCAAAATGGTTAACTTGATCTAGAACCGCTTAATAGAAACAGGTTTTATAAAAACTACGGGAATTAAAACTTTACTCACAACTTATGACAAATAACTATATAATATGTGTTGCAAAAACAACACAGAGACAATACACGAGCGAGCAATTTCCAGCCAGAGCAGGCGGAGTTAGATAATGGTTTTGTGGTTCTTCCTGTCATGTGAGTAATTTACTCGCATGTAAACTGTGGACTTTATATATGAGCATCGTACACGTTCGGCACAGATACACAGGCTACGCTAAGTCAGTATGAAAATAGAGAGTTAATATCAAACCATAAACTATTATTTTTAAATAATTACTTGTATGACTCTATAATTTGACAGCAACGATCTCTCCCTAGAAATCACTCGCTTACAATTTAACCAGGACATATATTTTTTAGCATCGTTAAATATTATCGAGACTTTAAATAAAGGTTTTTGTTATATTTATTTGGAGAAATGGCTGATTTTGACATGAAGTCGTTAATGACATTATCTTCGAAGTCTGAAGCCAGCACGGCGCCACCACGGCTGAGGTGGCGCAACGCTGCCTTGCACGAGCGCTGCTCGATGCCCGACATGTTGCGTTTAAAGGATGCCTTCCAAAACGCTTATCGCAATAAGATGCTACCCAATGAATTTCGGCAGTTGTTAAGTAACTTGCTAAATGTAGACTACGATGATGACGAATTCAATATTCTATTTATGAAGGTAAGATCTGTTTAAGCCTTTAATTTATGAAACATTTTTTTTGTTATTATTTAGAAGTAGGTCATCATCTAACTGCATCTACTATGTAATATTCTGAACTCGATCATTTTAATATTTTTTTATTTTTTGTAATAATAAATCATTCTAAAAAGTGTGATTAATGCTGACGTTTAATACTCAAAATGTAACTACTAAATTGGTTTTTAATGTTCAATTTATTATGGTGCTTAATATCACGTGTCTATATGACACGGTTCTTTAAAAGGCGTGCACTGGGATATAATTCCAACGTGTAGAGGCCATTTAAATAAAATTTAATCAACGTACGTGGACTGTACCAACTGGGTCTAATCTCTATCTGTACAATAAGAAATGCAGCTAAAAACTATACCCAGTTAGATGCACAGTATCTAATGTCATAACAGGTCAGAACGTCTGTGGACTATTGCATTTCATTTTGGTGATAATGTTTGGTGGAATAGACTGCGGTCACCTGCCTTCTCAAAGCCCCCTAAGGCTCCCCTTTCTAGTGTTAAGTAAAGACTAATTTGAGTGTTGGTAAAGGTTGTAGAAAAAATAATCGTTTGATTCACTATTAAAAGTCAAAAAATCTACTCGCCTACAAACATTACGCATTCTGTGCAGGGAAAAATAGTGAGAATGCTGTCTGTAGTCTGTCGAGTAAAGTAACTGAGAACTTAGATAGGAAAGACAAATGTATTGCGATCATCCTTGACTTAAAGAAAGCCTTTGACACTGTGTCCATACTACTAATCTTGCGTAAATTGGAGTATCTCGTCGTACGTGGTTATTCCACAGTGGTTCCGAAGTTACCTCTCCGATGGAAATCAAAAAGTCAAAGTGAATAATTTTCTTTGCACTTCCTCCAACTATGCATATGGAATACCATAGGAGAGTACATAATTAATAACCTCTGCAAGCTTAAGATTAACCATGGTACTATGGTTGCATTTGCCGATGATGCGGTGCTAATATTTGAGGTTGCAACCTGGACACTTGTTCAAAAATATTTGCTAAAGCAGGCTTTAGAAAAGTCAAAATTGATTTAACAAGAATCTATTAATTCTTAATGTCTCTAATTTGGTTTAGAATAATTAATACAGCCAAAACAATCGAAATTATAACTATCAAGGTATATTTATTTTCATGTCAAGGCGTTATGAACTGCCTCTGCAAGCCCTTACTTCAAAACAGACATTCAAAAATAATTATTATATTATTATTATTAATATGAGCAGTAACTCCATATGTCTCGTGATATGTCCCGGCTATGGCGAGCCGGCGGTTATGTGGGGCTCTCCTCCCCAGAAGGGGGAGGCCTACCCACTAAAAACCTCAGGGATGGCCTTCCTCAGGCATGTAGGGAGCCTCCAGGAAAGCCAAGCGACATCTGGGAACCCCCAGCCTCCGCTCCTCCGCCGATACAGGGGAGCCCTCCTCGGGGGAGGCTACAATACCTCCCCTGATCTCCGCCACCGACGACGCCCCCTGGCCACAGAAGGGGCGTGGTCCCTCCCGGGTCGACGTATCCACTGGCGATCCGCGGCGGCGCCGCAGCTGTACTATCGAGCCCGGTGCCGCCTCCTTCGAGCGGGATCGGCCATCTCCCGACCCCGCTCGGCAGCCTCCTTCTGGAACATCACTGCTACACAGAAGGAGGCCACAGCCCTCCAACCTCCCTCGTCCGCCAGCATTGCCACAATCAATGCCGGCGGAGACAGATCTCGCCCGATCTCTGCGACCAAGACTCGGTGCTCGAAGGCCTACGCGGGGCACTCCGCCAGCGTGTGCTGGGCCTAGTCGAGGTCGGATGCACAGTGGTGGCAATGTGTCGGTCCCTCCCGTCCTATTCGAGACAGATACTCACCAAAGCAGCCGTGCCCGGTGAGCATCTGAGTCAATCGGTATGTGACCTCCTCCTTCCCGTGGAGCCAAACTTCGAGGTGCGAGAGTACAGCACCGACGGCCCGCTGGCGCGCGCAGATCCGTAATTCGAGCTCACATGTACATGTCGGCCAGGATGCGCCTAACCGGAACCTAAACTATATAGTCAAAAACATTTATGTAGCACTATATTAATCTGTAATAATTTACTGCATACCTGTTTGGGGTGGCACTGCGACTAGTCATATGATTGAACTTGAATTTGATTGACTGCGTCATCATAAATATATTAAATGCTATCCACTTCCACTGTATAGGAGACGCATACTAACGCACGTTTCTAATGCTATCACAATATTTGTGATACGGCAATTCAGTTTTTTAGGTCGTATCTCTATAAGCAATTTAATGACCAAGATCTTATTTATAACATGACCAGGTCAAATAAGTCGCATATGTTCAAAAAACTTTATATATCAACAGAAATAGTGCTATAAATATAAAAATGATTTTGTTTAATGGATTATTACCATTGTCAAGCTGCAGATACGTATTTCCTAAATCATCTAAACATATACTACATATAGATGCATTTATTACGAAATTATATTAGGACGCACATAGTAACACATGTTTAACATTCATTTACTGGTTCTATAAATGGGTGGAGGGTTGGCGCCTGTGATACAGACAGGATTACTCCTAGTACTCGTACGTGCATCAACCTGCCGTAATCGATAATAAACATGTTTTACGGTTTTCTGCAGCACAAATATTGTGTAATTTTATATTGTATAAGTGTTTGTTGTGGATAGTTGTAGTTTGACTGACTGTATATTATGTAATAATTTAAGTGGTTATGGTGAAAATAAATAATAGTAGTAATTATTATCATAGTTGCCCCTATACATGGTTTTGCTTTCACATTACAATGTTACACCCAATGTATCTTGCTGTTTTCAGTACCCAACAAATTAAGAATTTGATAGTAGGCATTATTAAATCTGGTTTAAGGGGTTTATAATAACTATCGCTTATCTTTATTATTTATCAGATCAACACCAATCGCGACGGTGCAATTGACTGGGATGAGTTAGTGTCACACCTTCTGCTCGGTTACTTTGCCAACGATCCTGACAACCAGCTCGTATTGTTGCAACCGCCTATTACTGGGTTACCTACGATAATCCGCTCCCACCACCGGCACCCCATTTCTAAGATATGCTTCTGTCCTAATGTAGAGAAGGTAATGAATTTTTTTTTGTGGAGTAGATTATTAATTACGCTCACCTGTTGATAAGGAGGGAGTGCTGACCCACTTGCAGAGAGTACTAAAAATAATTTCTGCATTATTAATTTGATATAGTAAGTAACGAATATTAGTGACGCTATGTTATCCTCGCTGGTCATCTAATAAAGAGGTCCGCGATTGAACATGCCATGATGTATGTATCAATGTGTTTTTAGAATGTATTTTCTTGGAGTAATATCGAATGTACTTATACATATGTAGTTGGATTTATTGAATGATATTCAATGAGAGAGATAATTTATAAACCTAGATTAAATATAATAATGATTTATAAGCCTAGATTATATATAATAATTATTATAATATAATGATTATTTAATCTCGCAATCGACGTGGAAAGCATCGTTATTAATTCGCAACTAAGAGCCAAATATCTTTTTTTTTTTTTTTTTTTTATAGGATAAGGTAGCAAACGAGCAAACGAATCACCTGATGATAAGTGATAACCGTTGCCCATGGACATCCGCAACACCAGAGGAGTCACAGATGCGTTGCCGGCCTTTTAAAAGGGGATAAGGGGGAAAGGGGGGGGGGGGTTGGGCCTCCGGTATCCTCACTCACTCGGCGAAACACAGCGCAAGCGCTATTTTACGCCGGTTTTCTGTGAGGTCGTGGTATCACTCCGGTGGAGCCGGTCCAATTCGTGCCGAAGCATGGCTCTCCCACGGTAAGTATCGCCCCAGATTAATAAACAAACAGCCTAACACGTTCGCTGCGTAACAATTTTCAGTCTACTTTCAGCTGGTGCGTCAAGAGGTCATCTTGGCACATAGAAGACTTTCCTGCAGAGCGTCGTGAGGTCTAAATAACCCTCTATCGTTTCTGTTTTAATATGGGTTTATTCAGTACCTCTATAGTTATTTACAAATATTTTTATATGTAGGCCAAAGACCAATATATTAACAATATATAACTAGCTGCGATTTTAGTTCGCCCTATGCGTCTGTTCTACAGAAGAGAAACAATTTATGAATTCATTTTGACCACACAACGCACTGAATATAACAAAAAACTAGTGATGGGAAACACCTATTACTATTGAGAGTGTTATCTAACAATAACAGTGAAAAATTCGCTAATTTGAATAATAGAGAAAATTTTAAGATGGAAATTTGCTCTGTTATATATTTTTTAATATATTTTCTACATACTGAGATGTGAATTATATTTAATGTAAACTTAATTACTTTCTATTTACATACCCAACCAATGTATTTGTAGAATGTTGTAAAAATGTTTCATGTAAATAAAACTCTGAATTCTTGTAGGTTGTATTAAGTGAAGCAGGTTTAGTTCGTTTTAGAGAAGAAAATTCTAAATCGCTGACGCTATCTTCACTATTGGAAACAGTAGGCTTGAAAGTGTAATCTTCTAATATAACAATATTTTTGTTTGGATCGATATTTGAATTAGTAGCTGAATCTTCATTTCTAATAAATATTTTTCTGTACTTCGACCTTCTTGTGCTCATCCTTTCTCCGTTTTCGGTTTCTGTAGCATAAACTAGTTTTTTTTTCTATTTCTCTCGGTATAATGAACTAGCACTTCTCAACATCCACACACTATTTTATTATTATGATAATCTACATAAATCGCTATGATACTTTGTTGCAAAAAAAAACTGAATTCGTAATATTTTGGTGCGCGGCACATCCTTAACGTCAGAAAATGGCGCCCGCGCATCATCTAGTACGGGTGTGGGGTGCTGGGAGTAAAGCGGTGCGTGGTCTCGTGGTGGATATGACCACACACCGCACCAGATTTAAATATTATTCTTTAGTGCGGATGAGGTCAAATTGGTTCACGAGTTTTAAAAAATGCTGAGTTGTTCACGTTCAAGTGACAATAACCACGGTATATGTATCTCTTTCCTACGATAGCAACAGCACAAAAAGTTATGCCTTCCGCACCAGGGGAGTAAACGATATTTTGCGATGCGCACGGAATGAAAGTTAGCTATGAGCCGATATGACCACACAACGCAGTGAACGTGTTAAGGGATGTGTAGTACGTAGTTTTAGAAAGAGATCTGTGGCAATATCGATGATGAAAAATCTCCAATTAGCTCCATTTTAAGGGCCAAAACTTTGTCAACTATCAAAATTATTTTAAAGATTTGTGGTCCGTAGTAAAATATCAAGCCTAGATTCCTTGTCAAATTTTACTTTGCGAGAGTCGGTATTTAATTTCATGTAGGTACCAGATCTATTGCTGAAAATTTCTCAATTATTAATTTACTTAATTGAATAATCATTTTCATCGATTTTTAGGATCGTTCCGTAGATCTGATGCAGGGTACTTACATAACAGCCAGTCGCGATGGTATGATGAACTGGTGGTCACTTGACATGACATTGCAAAGAACAGCAATGTCATCCAGTCGTAAGTATTTAACATAGTATTTTCATTATATCGCTCAATTGAAACACGTATAGTCAATTTTTACGGCAACTGGACAAAATTTTTGATAGAAATTTTCGTACCGGGCACTACGAAATTTTATCTAAATATACTCAAATAAATAATATTATTATCAAAGAAAATTAACATTTTAATAGTTTAGTTACTTTATATATTTAATTCTAAACGCCAAATAGCAGTACATTTTTCTTATAAAAATGGTTTCTTTTCATCTTAGCCCTTTAGACATTTTGAATTTAGGCACATTACATAACTCTTTGTTAGTATGTACTATAGTAGCCCTAATTTTTGATCACATAGTTACAATTTGAGCGAGTAACAACTGTTATCGTTGACCTATCATATTACAAATATTAGGCTACTAGAGAATGATGGAAACGTCGAGGAGGGTCGAATGCGGCGTTCCGCAGGGGTCGGTGTTGGTCTGCTACGCTGACGACACTCTCGTCGTGACGACTGAGGCCGACTTCGGGCCGGTGCTCAGGCTTGCCGAGCTTGGGGTGGCATGTGTCGTGCGGGCGATCCGCCGGCTGGGTTTAGAAATAGCGCCTCAGAAAACCGAGGCGCTATGGTTCCACGGCCTTCCGAGGCGCCGGGAACCACCCAGCTGCCGGATCCGGGTGGGTGACACGGTGGTCCCGGTGGGGCCGTACATCAAGTACCTGGGCCTCACCCTGGACCGCCGCTGGAGCTTCGAGGAGCATTTCGTGCGGTTGGTCCCCCGAGCCAAAAGGGTGGCGGGCGCATTGCATCGCCTGCTGCCCAATCTCGGGGGACCGAGGGATGGAGTTCGCCGCCTGTACGAGGGCGTCGTGCGATCCGTGGCCATGTATGGGGCTCCCGTGTGGTCGCAAGACTGCGCGAGGTCCCCCCGCTGCAGAGCTCTGCTACGGAGCCTGCAGCGGATAATAGCCATACGGATCGTACGAGGCTACCGTACAATCTCGTACGAGGCGGCGACGGTTCTGGGACGCTCCCCCCCATTCGACATCCTGGCCGACATGTACGCGGCGACGTATGCGTCGCGGCGTGTCGACCGGGGGAGCGATGGGGGGAGCGCTCTGGAACCCGCGCGCGAAGTGCCTAAGCGGGAGTGGCACCGACGGATTGTGCATCCGACCTCGACTCGGCCCAGCACACGCTGGCGGAGTGCCCCGCGTGGGCCTCCGAGCGCCGAGACTTGGTCGCAGAGATCGGGCGAGTTCTGTCTCCGCCGGCATTGATTGCGGCAATGCTGGCGGACGAGGGAAGTTGGAGGGCTGTGGCCTCCTTCTGTGAAGCAGTAATGCTCCAGAAGGAGGCCGCCGAGCGGGGTCGGGAGATGGCCGATCCCGCTCGAAGGAGGCGGCGCCGGGCTCGGTAGCACAGCTGCGGCGCCGCCGCGGGTCGCCGGCGGGCGCGAGGAAATCGCGACCGCTACGGCGACCCGGGATGGACCACGCCCCTTCCGTGGCCGGGGGGCGTCGTCGGTGGAGGAGACCGGGGGAGGTAGTGTAGCCACCCCCGAGGAGGGCTCCCCTGTATCGACGGGGGAGCGGAGGCTGGGGGTTCCCGGAAGTAGCTTGGTAAGTTCCCGGGGGCTCCCTTCATGCCTGAGGAAGGCCATCCCTGAGGTTTTTAGTGGGTAGGCCTCCCCCTCTGGGGAGGAGAGCCCCACATAACCGCCGGCTCGCCATAGCCGGGGTATGCAATTTAATGCATTTTCCTCAGGGAAACAAAAAAAAAAAAAAAAAGGCTACTAGAGAATAATTACATTAGCTTTTGTTTGGCGGAGAATTGGTTGATAACCGCTTCTGTTGAATTTTGATGCTTTTCATTAATACACAAGGATGTGAAACTTTGTTACATACCTACGTAGGTAACTATTTGCAGATATAATTCGTGAGTACTACCGTACGATTCAGTACCTATAAGTTTGTGTTACTGTACAATAGGTTGTTAATGTGAACATTTGATACTAGCAATAGCGCCTCATGTTGAGTGCTAAACTATTGAATTTTTTTGCAGGTTAGCATTAGAATTTATTATTAGAATTATTCTCAGCTGACTAGTATTTCTTTGTTCATATTTTTTTTTATTTACTGTATACTTATACCAAGTACTTTAATTTTATAATATTAATAAACGTTTTCACATGTACGTACAGCAAACCTAAAGGTGCGCACAACGTGGGTGACAGATATGGTGTGTATGCCCGACATGAACATCATCGTAACTAGCTCTACGGAGCGTGAGCTTCGCTTCTATGACTGCGCTGCTAAGACATTCACGCTCAAGATCATCATTGCCAGCTGGGAATACATGGTGACGAATTTCCAACCTGTAATACAATTATTATTTCGTTAGACTATAATTGACGATATCGAATCAGAATACAGGTGTTGAATTATGCCCTAGGATAAGTTCATACAACTGAACTTATCTCCTATTAAATATTACTAGATTTTTTGCGCATTGTTCTGGCCTAGCCATAATCCTACATAATTCGGACCATATATTTATTATATACGAGCGGACCCGACAGACTTCGTCCTGTCAAAAAGATTTGTAAGGTGACAGTTTTTTATTCCTACTTATTTTATAGATAATATCGCATAGCCAACCAAATTGCAAAAAAGGTCCAAATGAAATATTACATTTTGTGACTATTCAATTTTGGAACGTGACATTAAATCCTTCAACGATATATTCTCTGCTCCAGATTTCTAAGTCAGTGGCTCCAACGCACACACGTACACGGTTTTGATACAATATGATTGAATTTCAACTTTATATGGCGTTAATAATGCGCAAATTGACTCTTTGATGTTAGGAACACACAGGAACTTTATACAGTAACAATAAAGCTCAAATTGACTGTACGTTTTTGTTATAAAACGTTTGTATGGAAAAAAAGGGTTGTTTTTAGGGTTTTTCCGATCATTATTCGATTTTTTAACGCCATTAAAACCATCTTTGAACTTCAACGAACATTTTGAAAAAAGAATTGGCCAAATTGGTCTAGGCGTTGTTGAGTTATGTGCTTATCAACACATTTTACGATTCATTTTTATATATAAGAAGATTCACATACAGATTAGTAACGCGAAAACGAAATAGCACAGTAACGTATTTATTAAAGCCAGGTAGATAATGGAAACCAAGAGACCGTAGACAACAAAAGTCAGTAGAAACCGAGTGAAAGATTATATCAAAATAAATACAACAAACAAAACATTGCAAATCTTGTGATACGTCTGGGTGCAACAGTAAAGTACTATCTATCATCGCCATAATTAACTATTTCATAAGTACGACTTAAAATAATGCAATAATCGTTAAGCTATTTAAAAAGTTTTTCTCTAAAGATAATGAAAACATTATAAATTTTTGCTATATTTTTGTTAAGAAAGCATAGAAAATCTACTTTTGTAATATCAACTACGTGAGTTCAATACGTAAGTCCGGAGTTCGTTCCAAAATAATTCTATCGATTTTATTCATTTGTCCGAAATTAGTCTCGGATAATTAGTATTTGATATTAACGCACGATACGACACATCGATGGCACACTGTTACCTTTACGACGATCTGTTTTTTCTTTTTATTTATTAATTTGATTATATTACCTATATTAATTTTACTCCTTTTTCCTTATAGGATTAATAAAATAAGTGTATTTTAAGTATATTTTAAAAGGAAAGGGAAACTACAATGACTGGCACTTCATTATGAAAAATAGCTTGTTTTATGAAAATTTGTAGCATTGTATAAGTGGATGGAGACCCTTGAGTCTTCCACGAGGTCACCGGTGCTGCTCAGGGCGCAGTAGACCCTACCAGATGAGGTCACCGGCGACCCCCATGGCGGTAAACGTGTTAAAAGACGACTTTTTGTATAACTTTAAATCAAATACCATGTCAAAAATCAAATTTGATTTCCATTTGAACTGTGTTAGTTTTGAAAAATATTCTGTTATAAATAACGTGGAAGCTTACTTGATAATTTCATTGAATTACATTTTTAGCCAAATTCGTATTAATAATGACAATAGTGAGTACATAATATCATCAAAATATGAACAAAATATTAATGTTCTGAGGTGTCTTGCTGGTGTTTGGTGGGGTAGCCATCCATGCTCCTTAAGGCTATTATACATTGCTTTAGTAAGAAGCGTTTTAGATTATGGAACCTTTTGATATAATAAAAGAAAATATAGTTTTAGAATTTATGAAATAAACTTCTTTATTTGACAAAAGAGACAAAGTCAATATTTTAAAATATATATCAAAGACAATGATCATGGAGCTAATGCTTATCGTCATGGAGCTAATGCCTATACAACCTCTAACACTGCCCCTTTGTGTAGGCATAAAATTGAGTAGCAATTGATTACACAAATTTATACACTTAATTTCAAAAACAATATGCAATTAAACTACATTTAAAAGTTTAACTAACAATTGGTGCTTCTCTTTACTAAGAGCCTTGGTTAGTAAATCTGCTGCTAACTCGCTTGAAGGCTTATAAACAATTTTAATTGAACCCTCATTTACAGATTCACAAATAAAGTGATACAGAATATCTATATGTTTTGTTCTTTTGAACGACTCATTATTAACTATCTTATGTGTGCTCTGATTGTCATTAAATATGATTATTGACTCTTGTGGGTTTATGCCAAAGTTCAATTCACTAAAAAAAATTTTCAAAAATTTTGCTTCCTTGACAGCAGAACCAAAACTATAAAACTCAGCCTCGGTTGAAGATAAAGCAACTACATTTTGCTTTCTCGCGGCCCAGTTTATTAAAGAGTCTCCGTACATAGATAGTATGCCAGAGTACGAACGCCTATCTGTAACATCTCCCGCCCAATCAGCGTCACACAAAATACTAACATTTCGCAAACCGTTCCGTTTAAAATTTAATCCTAGGTCTTGCGTACCTTGCAAATAACGTAGAACA
This sequence comes from Scirpophaga incertulas, assembly GCA_036419045.1. Classification (NCBI taxonomy): domain Eukaryota; kingdom Metazoa; phylum Arthropoda; class Insecta; order Lepidoptera; family Crambidae; genus Scirpophaga; species Scirpophaga incertulas. The sequence goes on along the minus strand of CM071627.1, from coordinate 24,244,938 downwards.
CGTTTTGCAGCTTTCCAGTGTGTTTCATCGAAACACGTGTTAAACTGGCTTAGTTTGCTACATGCAAAGGATATGTCAGGACGCGTACTAACAGCTAAATACATTAAGCTGCCTATGAGTTCCTGATAAGGAAATTTATTGTCACAGACTAAAGCTTTTTGCAAATTAAATTTTGACTCCATCGGAGTAGAAATAGGCTTACAATCCTCCATTCCGAATTTTTTAAGCAAGTTTTGAACATAAGCAGCCTGTGAAAGCTTAAGAGTTCCATGGGCTCTATCCCTTAAAACTTTCATCCCTAAGGCTTGTGTAACTGGTCCAAGAACTTTAATTTGAAAACTTTTCATTAAAAGATTATACAATTCTTCTTTTCCTTTTTTGTTATTCGAAAAAACAAAAAAGTCATCTACATATAGAGCAATGATAACTTTTTGTTTATCAAAATCTTTCTGATAAACACATTTTTCACATTTTAACTCAGTGAAACCATTAGAAATTAGTACATGATGAACTTTTTCATTCCAGGCTCGACTAGCCTGTTTAAGTCCATAAAGACTTTTCTTTAAGAGTAAAACTTTATCCTGCCCCTCAATCTTGAAACCATCCGGTTGTTCCATAAATATGGTTTCATTGAGGTCTCCATTGAGAAATGCAGTATTTACATCAATGTGCTCAATGTCCATGTCAAATTCTACCCCAATAGCAAATAAAGTCCTTAAAGTGCTGTGTCTCACTACAGGAGCAAAAGTCTCTTCATAATCAACGCCAAAACGCTGTGTGAAACCTTTGGCAACTAATCGCGCCTTATACTTTGTAAGGTTTCCATCAGCATCAGTTTTCTCTTTGAAAACCCATTTACACTTAATAACATTGGCGCTCTTTGGTCTATCAACTAAAGTCCACACATTATGTGATATTAGAGAATTATATTCCTCTTTCATAGCTTCAGTCCATTCATTAGCATGATTAGAGTTAATCGCTTCACGATAATTTCTAGGTTCATTGCGACTGATAAGTGCTTGATGTGTAAAATAATTTATTACATAATCATCAAACCATGCTGGAGGACGACAATCACGAACAGGTCTACTATTACCTAGCTGTGGTTGTAATTGTTCTTCGACACCAGTATTTATGTCAGGACATAATAGTCCATTAGTTGAAGTGTCTGTAGCATCAACAATAGGATCGAGAATATCATTAACAACATTATCAGCATTTTGAGAATGTGCCTCCGAAGTATTATTAATTGACTGATCTGAAACATTATTGATATTTGTCATATCGTTAACAATAATATTATTATTTAATGAATTATTATCAATAGAATTCACATCATCAGTCTTATTATACTTTGCATTGGCATACATGTCATTTTCAAAGAAAACGACAGATCTAGCTTTAATTATTTTTCCAGTATCTGGATCAGCTAGACGATATCCATCGGAATGAGCACAATATCCTACCATAATGTAACATTTGGCTTTTGCATCTAACTTTGTTCGCGCTTGTTCAGGAGTCAAAGCATATGCTTTACAACCGAAAACACGAAGATGACTTAAGTCAACTTTTGAATCAGTCCAAACTTCATGTGGTGTAGCGCCTGAAATAGCAACAGTTGGAGAACGATTCTTTAATATACTGCTGTATTGACAGCTTCCGCCCAATATTTTTTACCAATACCAGCATCAAGAATCATGGTTCTCGCTTTTTCCATCAAAGTTCTATTCAGCCGTTCACTCACGCCATTTTGTTGTGGTGAATATGGAATTGTAGTTTCATGAACAATACCATAACGTTTAAGGTAGGTAGAAAAATGTTTGTTGACATACTCAGTTCCATTATCAGACCTAAATCTTTTAATTCTAAGATTAGTTTGATTTTCAACTAATTGTTTAAATTCAATAAAGGTTTTCAAAACAGTATTCGCATCCTTACGTTTCAAAAAATATACAAAAGTTTCACGTGAAAAATCATCTGTAAACGTAATAAAATATCGAAAATCAGAGAGAAACTTTCTACTGGTAAAGGGCCACATAAATCAGAATGTATAAGTTCAAGTTTGCAAGTAGTACGAGTCTTGGACATCTTAGAAAACGATTTTAACTTGTGTTTTCCCTCAACACAAGGCACACAAGATAAATCAACTTTCTTAAAATTTACGCCTGTTACTAGACCATTTCTAAGTAAAGACATGTCATTGACATTAAGGTGACCAAGTCGACGATGCCACAAATGAAAATCATTTTTGGTAATCAAAGCCACATTTTCATTTTTATTTGAATATTGAACCTCATTACTAGATTTTAGCCTATAAATACCGTTCACGTTCTCTGCCACAAACCCACAAGAACCAGTAACCTTACAATTTTTATAGGCACGGCAGCTAGTATCATCAAAAACTAAAGTATAACCTTTTTTAGTAATTTGATTAACTGAAAGTAAATTAGTTACTAAATCTGGTACATACATTACATTAGTAATACTATTAATATTGCTACCTCTAATATTCACACTAATATCGCCTTTACCTTTGCTAAATATTTTATCTTTATTGGCAACTGTTATATCAACAACAGAATTATCATCAAAATTAGTAAACCAACTTTCACGATTTGACATGTGATTGGTACAACCTGAATCGATCACCCAACTACAGTCATCATCAATATAATTAGATAAAGCAGTATGAAGAACAGAGCTATTTTCTAAAACAACACTACATTGATCCTTTTTAGTCTTCCTCTTCTCATTTTTGAGTTTTGGGCATTTCGGTCTAATATGTCCTTGTTTATTACAATGATGACAAATTGGAGTGAATTTCCCTTTAGAAGAAGTAGACGCTAAAGCCTTTTCAGCATCAATATTTGTAGACAAAATATTTGACCTCTTAAGTTCTCCTCTTAACAGCTTTTCCTTAACAAAGTCGACACTAAGTTTAGTTTGCGTACCTTGAATTGCCATAATTAACGGATCATAATCTTCAGAAAGACCTAACAACATCCATTCAGCAATTTCCTCATCATCAATTGCACAGCCCACATCTGCTAGCTCGTGTGTAACGGAAAGAATGCTTCCAATATAACTATCCATAGAATCATAATTGACCAATTTCATTTCGGTAAGTTTTCGTTTCAACTGCAATCTACGACTTATACCAGAATGACCATATGCCTTACGTAAGTTGTTCCACGCTTCAGCTGCAGTTTTGCAATTTTTGACATGTGGATAACAAATCGGCTTCACCGCTAAACATATTTTAGCGTAAGCGCTTTGGTCAAGTAATGGATCTACGACAGCTGGTGGATCATTTACAACGTTCCACAATCTTTGCTCTATTAGCAAAAGTTTCATTTGGAAGTTCCAAATTCCGTAATTATCTTTTCCATCTAATTTATCTACATGTGGTCCAACACTACTCATATAAATTGGATTGAACACACCTGAAGTTGACGGAGTAGCAGGAGAAGTCGGCGGCAGCGGCGGTACGTTCGCATCATTGCAATTCATCATGAGCAAAATTTTATAAACTTGTGTACTCAAATAATAAAGACTTTAAAAATATATTTACATAAAACTCTAATTACTAATACAGTACAGGCCCATAACCTGATATAATAAAAGAAAATATAGTTTTAGAATTTATGAAATAAACTTCTTTATTTGACAAAAGAGACAAAGTCAATATTTTAAAATATATATCAAAGACAATGATCATGGAGCTAATGCTTATCGTCATGGAGCTAATGCCTATACAACCTCTAACACCTTTTTGTTGGAGCCAGGTAATGCCAACGCCTTTCGAAAGTTGGATGGAATCCAATCAAAGGCCTTAAGAATTGTTAGTGGTGCTATTAAATCAAGCCCTATAATTGCATTACATGTCGAATGTAATGACCCTCCTTTAAGCCTCCGCCGACAATATTTAGCCAATAGAATCTTTTATAAAACAATTCAACTTAAAAATAATGCAATAATAGAACAATTAAATATTCTGTCTGAAAAAGTTGAGACATCTAATTACTGGTCCCATAAAGCTCATCCTCCATTAATAACATCTTTAATAAATTTTAAAAAAGAAAATATGCCGACTCATTCTCATCAATTTCATTTAGATCCCATTTATAATACCGATTATGGCTTTTTAACAATAATTCCTAATATTATTTATAACCTTCAGATAGAAGTTAAGGCAAATGCAAATATTTATTTTAATTGCATTATTAATGATATTTGGAATCAATGGCACAAAATATACACAGATTCTTCAAAGACAGATTCACAAGATGTTGGTGTAGGCATATTTCATAGCAATTACAAAATTCAGCAGAAAATACGCCTACCTTCACAGACTTCAGTATTTACTGGAGAATGTCTTGGTGTATATAAAGCTGTGGAATATATAAAAATAGCAAAATTAAAAAAGACTATTATTTTTACCGACGCTTTAAGTGTACTTTATGCTTTAGCCAAATTCCCTTTTAAATCCAAAAATTATCCTTAAAACGCGCGAATTGCTGTATTTATGTCAAATACAAGGATGTAAAGTTTCGTTTGCCTGGGTACCGAGTCACTGCGGTATCACTGGCAATGAATTTGCAGATTACCTTGCCAAAGATGCAGTGAAGTGTGGTGATCTTTATTACTACAAAAACTTTTCTTATGATTTAATACATTTATCTATGTTGGCGATGGCGAATTTTAATAAAACCATATTTTTATGATAATCTTCATTATATTATATTCAGTCATTAAAAAACAGTAAAACCAAAAAAAAACTCTTATTTCAAACACATTCTGTCTATCAATCCTAAGTCATAGAGTAGTATTAAATCCTATATATAATAAAAGTAAGATTGGACATTGACTCAACACTCTCCCTCAATGTTCAATCTTTCACTAAGTATTAGATAATCCCATACAGTTAACAAATTTTCGCAATTGAATTTTAGACAAAGGCTTTGTTAGAACATCTGCTATTTGATCTTTTGTTGACACATAATTAACTTTAATTACTCCCTCTTCAATCTTTTGTTTAACAAAATTATATTTTACGTCAATATGCTTTAATCTTTTCTGATCTGGATTCCTAACTGTTTTAATAGTACTAGTATTATCTTCAAATATTATTACATTATTTATTTTAACACTTAATTCTAACAAAATTTTGATAAGCCAACACGCTTCCATTGCTGATTCACAAAGAGATATTAACTCGGCTTCTGTCGTGCTTAAAGCAACTGTTGATTGCTTTTTAGACCTCCAAATAATTACATTATTATATAATTTAAATAAATACCCAGATGTAGATTTTCTATCACGTATGTCTCTAGCAAAATCTGCATCTGCATAACCTACTACCAAAGGTTCTGATATACAATCATATTTCTTATAAATCAATGAATAATTAATAGTTTTGTTTGTTTATGTAACGCAATACTCTTTTTAAAGCCTTAAGTAATTTCTCACAAGGTTGAGATTGAAATCTACTAAGATTACATACAGCAGTGGCAATATCTGGTCTCGACCCAATCATTGCATACACTAAAGAACCAACTAATGACCTACACTTATATTCCAAATTAAAATCGATTTCACTACTATCAATATTCAATAAAAAATTCTCCTCCATCGGTGTATCACAGCCCTTACACTCTTGCATACCATACTTTTGTAAAACATTCAGCAAATATTTATTCTGATTAATATAAATTTCCTCTGATACCTTGTTGATAGAAATACCTAAATATACCAACTTTTCACTACCCAAATCCTTCATCTTAAATTTTTCACATAGAAACCTTTTAACATTATCAATTTGTTGTTTTTCACTCCCTAATATGAGCAAATCGTCAACGTACAAAAGCAAATATAATTCCCCTTTTATGTATAAGAGTGTTTCTCCGAAATTGCGTTCTTTGTCTGATTCATATGGCCTAATTTTTTTTTCACATTTAAGCTTATAAAACATATTTTTACGAAAGATGGTAACCTAAGATACAATGTGTGAAAAAGGCACACTTTTTGATAAAATGGTTTCCGAGATAATTAACTTTAAAAATTTTGGGGCCATATGAATCAGAATCTGTGACATATGAATCAGAATTAGGGATAGAAATGAAATTCTAGTTAGAAAAATCAGTCAATTATTTATTAAAATCACAGTAAATGCACATGATGCTTATCATAATACCTAAATCTAGTCATCACAGCGTAATAGGGCACTTGACAATATCAATCATCACAATATTAATTACTTTTTAATACGTTCTGCAATTTTCTTCTTCTCTCTTTTTTCTTCCTTAGATAGTACTGGTGGCATTTTTTGTACTGTAATATAAAAACGAAGATTACAAATTTATTAATAATCATACTTAAAAATGCCTTTAAATAAGACTGTCTCAATTTTGACAACATGCAGGCACAGTATTGTATTTGTATTTGCCATTACAGTAGGTATGTATACAAATAATACACTGTTTGACACATGACTGAAATTTCAATATTTTAAGGAATTTCAAGTTACAGATACCTTATTATTGACCTGACGTTTCAACCCAATTATGAATAATGTATACCTATTAAAAGGTGAGTAAAAATTGTAAGAAAAATTCTTGAGCGGGAATCGAACCCACGACTTATCACGTTACGTTATAACGGTCTTAAAAGTTAATATATTGTTACAGTATATTACCCTTTTCGTCTAAGCAGTAGTTTGAGCCTATAAACTACCGCTAAAACTAATAGTTGAGTAAGTAGGTAGTTTCATTAACCACTCGTTATTTTTTATTTATGTTATTTAGTTAATTTATTTTATTTTTAAACTCTCATTTAAACGAAGTTTGTTTTTATTGTTTACCTTTATTTTATTACCTAGACGAACGGAGTTTAATACCAATATATTAGTTTTAATTTCAGGTATAGTCTAATTTTCGAAAATTTTGTCGTCGATAGATATGAAACCCCTTTGACGTTATTAGGACTGCTGCGAAATTTACAGCTACTGTTTTTAGACACGTAAATAACATTAGGTTCATACGAAATGACTTGTTACAGGCGTAACGTGCCGCCAATGTAACGTTTCATTAACAATATGTGTGACATTCTGATTAATATGGTATTTTTACCATATGAATCAGACACATATCAATCAGAATTTTAACCATAAACATCGATAAATCATCACACGTGTGCAATTAAAGATTGTTATTTATACATAGGTTTCTGTTCCCCAATGGCATTATATTTCCCGCAGATTTAAGTTTGAAAACCATTTACTTTAATTATAAAAACGAACATACTAATCAGAAACACAGGTGTACCAAGGCTATATGAATCAGATATTTACCTTTATATCTCCGCGACGACACGAACCAGCCACACTTCTCAGCCACGACCACGTCAACCGAGCCACTGGCTGCCACCAGCGCGGGAAAGGGTCGCCTCATGTTTCTTAATTAGCTGGGTACGTTCGAGTGAAGCGCGTGAATATGAATCAGACTTTTGTGCCGGACACTCACTATTTTTTATTTATAAATAAACAATCGTAAATATTCGTAACATTTTTTTTGGTGTAAAGAAACAACTAATATTCTTTCGTAATAATTATAATTTACATCAATTTATCAATATGAAATAATGTTATTGTTAGTAATGTTCAAGAAACTGGGTTACGGACACACCATATTAGTCAGAAGAACTACTTTTAAATATTTTTGAAATATTTATATAAATATTATTTAAAAAAAATAACTTGTGCAAGATAGACAATAGTCTGAAATATGTTATAAAATTAATTGCAGACTGATTTGTCAGTTACTTACAAAAATAAACCTCAAGACATCGAAAATTTAGGGTTCGAAGAATCACTCATAAACAGTAATCATTTTGCGATCTTTCAAAACCGTATTCCTTCATAGTTTCATGGAATGTTTGATACCATTATTTCGGAGATTTTTTCAAACCGTATAGTGATTTAGTTAATTTTAATACATGACCTTCTGGTACTTCAACTCCTTCTGGTGGTTTAAGATAAACATCTTCTTCGATATTACCATATAAAAAAGCTCCCTTCACGTCCATTCGACATAACTGTAAATTTTTCTGTGCAGCAATAGACAACAATATTCTTAAGGTCTGAAGTTTCAATACTGGTGAATAAATGTCTTCTAATTTTTCTTTTTGTTGGAACCCACGCACTACTAGTCTCGCTTTACATATTTTTTCCTGTCCTACTTCTTTTCTGGTGAAAATCCATTTACAATCAATTAATTTTTCATTTTTCGGCTTTGGTACAATTTTCCAAGTCTTTCTTTCTTTCAAAACATTCAATTCTTCCGATACAGCCTTTTCCCACTGTCTTTTGTCTTTTCTTTCCTTTATGTCTTCATAATTAAATGGTACATCTCCATAACTCATTAATAATGCATATAATGCTTCATCGTCTTCATCAAAACTTATCTCATAATCGTCTTGCCATTTCGGTCTATTTATAATTCTCTTTTCTCTTGTTCTCTTTTGACTTTCTTCTTCACTTTCTTGATCACTAACCGTATTACCAACTGTTTCTATCTGACTTTCTTCCAGCTCTAGGTCTTGATTTCCAATTTCGATTTCTTCTGTCTTTTTCGTATCATCTCTAATCTGTGGATGTTTAAAATTTACTACGTCTTGTTCATTATTAGTATTTTCATCAAATTTTACATTTCTGCCTATTATTATGTTATTTGTTTCAGCATCATAGAGTTTGTATCCCGAATTAGCATATCCAATAAAAATCATTTTCTTGCTTGAGTTATCTAGTTTTCGACGAAGCTCTTTAGGCACATGATTATATGCAGTGCATCCAAAAACACGCATATTTGACACATCTGGTTTCCAACCATACCAAATTTCTGCTGGTGTTTGATCCTTGCCTGATGTTGGGCTTCTGTTTGTAACATAAGTCGAAAATAATATGGCATGTCCCCAAAACTGTTTTCCTAATTTTGCATCAATTAAAATCGTTTTTGCCTTTTCTATTAGTGTCCTGTTAAACCTTTCGGCTACTCCATTCATTTGTGGGTTGTAAGGTACCGTGTACTGTATCTGTATTCCTTTTTCTGCACAAAAATTTTGATACTCTCTTGAAATATATTCTTTACCATTATCTGACCTTATTTTCATTATATTTGTATTAAATTGATTAGTAACTTGATTATGAAATAATTTAAATTTATCAAAAACTTCACTTTTATTAGAAATTAAATATACCATAACAAAATGCGAAAAATCATCAATGAACGTAACGAAATATTTATAGCCTTCTTCAGTTGAAGGGTTAATTGGTCCGCATACGTCCGTGTGAATGAGTTCAAGTAATCTCGTTGCCCTGCGACCTGGACGATTGTATGGTAGTTTAACCATTTTCCCTAATATACATGGCTCACATAACTTGTCATTATCTCTACAATTCTTTAAATCCTCTAAACCTATTACCATTTGTTTACGTGAAAGTAATGTCAAATTCCTATACCCAAGATGACCGAATCGTTTATGCCAAAGCTGTATGACGTGACTGTCAGAATTGGTTAAATTACATTGAGCATTTCGAAGTTTCATTTTGATTGTATATAAGGACCCTTCAGTATTACCTATCATAGTCAACTGATCATATTTATATGTTCTTACCTTACCATTACAAAATTCAACTCTATAGCCATTGTTTTCAATCTTCAAAACTGATAACAAATTTTTCCGTAATTCCGGAACATAATAGACATTTTTAATTGTACAGTCATAAAATCTTTTACCAACATAACATCTAGCTTTAATATTTCCTACTCCTATTGCCATTAAACTTACTCCATTTTTTGCCGCAGCTATAGCTTTAGGTTTACTCAAGTTAACATATTCTGAAAAATAATCTTTATTATTGGTTAAATGATCCGAGGAACCGGAATCTACACACCATACCATATTATCTACTATTACATCATTCTCATTATACCTGTCTAAAGTACCTGTTGCAAATGCATTGTCTTCCGATGAACTATTGGCCGCAAAAGAATAATTATCTCTCCCTGAATTATAACCTCCTTGTCCTCTGTTCCAGCTTTGACGTCCTCTCCAATTTCCGCTTCTGATATATCCATGACCTCGTCCAACCGACTGGCCTTTTTGTCCATAACCTGATCCATGTTGTTGTTGTTGTCTTTGGTAACTTCTTCCTAGTCCTGAGTTTTGTCCATGTCCATGAATTGATACTTGATAATCTCGCCTTACTCTTGAATAATTTTGTCCATGCCCGCTTGTTTTACATTGGAATTGCTTGTGCCCTTGTTTTCCACACGTGAAACATAAAAATGTGCTATTATTAAAATTTTCTACCTTTGCGTATTTACTTTTCTTACGTTTCTCTTCCTCTCCCAATAATCTATCTTTTACAGTGTCTAATGTGATATTTTGCATAGATTCTATTGTTGTCACTACAATATCATATGTTTCTGGCATTGAAAGCAATATTACATTAATTTTCTCTTCTTCAGAAAGTGGACTGCCTGCGTCTCGTAATTGGTTAAAAATCTTGGACAAACTAACAAAATGTTGCGCAAGCGGAATTTCTTCTTTAAATTTTAAATTATTAAGTTCACGTCTCAAAAACAACTTACTGCGAGTACTTTTTCATAAATTGATCTTCCAGTTTCTTCATTATACCATATGCCGTTTTCTCATCTTGTATGTAGTCAATATGACTATCAGCCACCGCGTTTATAATTATGCTCTGAGCCCGTGCTTCGGATTTTTTATTATCCACCAAACTTGCAAAACTCTCATTCTCAATCGCTTGCAAACATTCATTTTCTCTTAATATGCTGCTTATTCTATACTTCCATATCGAGAAATCTTCTCCGGCAAATGGTTTTACTTTTACCTCGGTTGCCATAGTCACCAATATACTTATTTACAGTTTCAATCCAAAATATATTTATTCAAATTTGCATAACCATTAAACACGCCGGAACCACGATTAAACCACGATTGAACCACGCTCTGCTACCACTGTTAGCGATGGCGAATTTTAATAAAACCATATTTTTATGATAATCTTCATTATATTATATTCAGTCATTAAAAAACAGTAAAACCAAAAAAAAACTCTTATTTCAAACACATTCTGTCTATCAATCCTAAGTCATAGAGTAGTATTAAATCCTATATATAATAAAAGTAAGATTGGACATTGACTCAACAATCTAAAACAGAACTCCAAAGTTCCTGGAGAAAGTTATGGATGGAAGGTGATAAATCAAAGGCCAAGTACTATCGTGAAATACAACCAACCATATTTACTAAACCTTGGTTCTCTAAATTAAGGTTCAGTAAATTAGTCACAACAACTTTAATTAGAATGCGCCTGGGACATACTTGCACACCTGTACGTTAAGCAAAGTACGGAATAATAGACGAGCCTACATGTGAATGTGGTGAGGCTGAGGCTGACATAAATCACATTTTTTTCTCTCGTCCTAAATTCGACAGAACATTATTCCTAGATTCATTGGTTGAAGCGAAAATTCCTTTTCCTACTTCTGTCCCTGTCCTGTTACATAATATTAACCCAAATATTTATTTATTGTTATCTAAATTTATTATGAAAAATGATATTAAAATTTAATAATTCTAATTGAATATATATTAACTTATATTAAGTCGTCTTTAAAAACAAATATATTATCTATATATTTAATTTACTTAAACTTTACCTACTCACCTGTTGTCCTTTTCCAAATTCTGTTTCCTACTCGTAATTCGTTTCCTACCTTTAACACTATTATCGTCCTAAATTACAAACGAACAATCGATGAATCCTGATCGATGTTTCTGCAAAAAAAATCGGGTGGGGCTGTGCCGGGGCACACGGCCGTTGGTTTTAACGTGAAACGTCTATGTTAGGGAATCGCTTTTAAAGTAAAAGATTGAAATAAAAACAAGATTGACGGTGTTTTAAGTATTTTAATAAAAACTCAATGTCACAACAGCGAGCCGACTATATAAGTAAAATATTCACACCACATTTTTGTTTCTAAGACTAATAGTTTTTTATTTATTAAGGTACGATGATATAGACCTTTTCGTTACGGTCTACTTTTTAAACCTGGTACCCGTATGTGTCGGCGCGATTTTAAAGACGTTTCACGTCAACAAGCTCGTATATGGCTAATGGCAACTTCAGCCGTCATGCCAAAATAAAAGAAGAAGAAGAATGACAATAGGCTTACGAGTAAGTACTATATGTCTCGACGACCTCCATAGTCGAGTGGATAATACACCGGTTTCAAGGTGTCGCCATCTCTGAGGTCCCGGGTTCGAATCCCGGTGGGGGCAGATGTTTGTGTGATGAATGCGAGCATTTGTACCTTAGTCATGGTTGTTGATATATATTTGAATAAAAATTATTTACATATGTATAATATATGTATGTCTATCCGTTACCCTAGATCCCATTGCACAAGCCTTATAGAGCTTAGTTTGGGCTAGGCTAATTGGTGTAAGTGTAACAAATATTTATTTATTATTATTTATTTATTTATATTTATTTATTTATTTGAAAACATTACTAACAAATAAATAAATCATCATCATGATGATGATGATGATTTATTTATATGTTAGTAATGTTTTCAAACCGATAATTATAATTTAAAACAATTTTTAATATAAAATATATCTCTTATTGTGGTTATTGTTTTCGGTACAGCCGTAGGTGTTGTAGCTGCATGTTTTCGTGAAATTCAATTATTTTGAAACATTTTATATTTTTTTTGTCATCATCGTTAAACTATGTATTGTTAAAGTCTATGTAAATATTCTTGTAGAATGTAACAAAGATTTTTTGCTTACTAGGTTCAGGACCTAATTATATGCCCCAACACAAATCGAAAAACATAAATCCAACAAATAAAATCGTAAATATATTCGTGCGATGTAGTTTTTGGTTTGCCCAACACTTATCGAGATGTGAAACTCGCTTATTGCGAATTTTCAAGGTATCTCCATCTCTGAGGTCCCGGGTTCAAACCCGGTGGGGGCAGATGTATGTGTGACGAATACGAATATTTGTACCTCAGTCACGCTTGTAAATATATATTTCTATCAAATATATATATATGAGTTGGGCTAGACTAATTGGTATAAATGAGTCATTCTTCAAACCCTAAATTTTCGATGTCTTGAGGTTTATTTTTGTAAGTAACTGACAAATCAATCTGCAATTAATTTTATAACATATTTCAGACTATTGTCTATCTTGCACAAGTTATTTTTTTAAAATAATATTTATATAAATATTTCAAAAAAATATTTAAAAGTAGTTCTTCTGACTAATATGGTGTGTCCGTAACCCAGTTTCTTGAACATTACTAACAATAACATTATTTCATATTGATAAATTGATGTAAATTATAATTATTACGAAAGAATATTAGTTGTTTCTTTACACCAAAAAAAAATGGTACTAATATTTACGATTGTTTAATTATAAATAAAAAAATAGTGAGTGTCCGGCACAAAAGTCTGATTCATATTCACGCGCTTCACTCGAACGTACCCAGCTAATTAAGAAACATGAGGCGACCCTTTCCCGCGCTGGCGGTAGCCAGTGGCTCGGTTGACGTGGTCGTGGCTGAGAAGTGTGGCTGGTTCGTGTCGTCGCGGAGATATAAAGGTAAATATCTGATTCATATAGCCTTGGTACACCTGTGTTTCTGATTAGTATGTTCGTTTTTATAATTAAAGTAAATGGTTTTCAAACTTGAATCTGCGGGAAATATAATGCCATTGGGGAACAGAAACCTATGTATAAATAACAATCTTTAATTGCACACGTGTGATGATTTATCGATGTTTATGGGTAAAATTCTGATTGATATGTGTCTGATTCATATGGTAAAAATACCATATTAATCAGAATGTCACACATATTGTTAATGAAACGTTACATTGGGGGCACGTTACGCCTGTAACAAGTCATTTCGTATGAACCTAATGTTATTTACGTGTCTAAAAACAGTAGCTGTAAATTTCGCAGCAGTCCTAATAACGTCAAAGGGGTTTCATATCTATCGACGACAAAATTTTCGAAAATTAGACTATACCTGAAATTAAAACTAATATATTGGTATTAAACTCCGTTCGTCTAGGTAATAAAATAAAGGTAAACAATAAAAACAAACTTCGTTTAAATGAGAGTTTAAAAATAAAATTAATTAACTAAATAACATTAATAAAATAATAACGAGTGGTTAATGAAACTACCTACTTACTCAACTATTAGTTTTAGCGGTAGTTTATAGGCTCAAACTACTGCTTAGACGAAAAGGGTAATATACTGTAACAATATATTAACTTTTAAGACCGTTATAACGTAACGTGATAAGTCGTGGGTTCGATTCCCGCTCAAGAATTTTTCTTACAATTTTTACTCACCTTTTAACAGGTACACATTATTCATAATTGGGTTGAAACGTCAGGTCAATAATAAGGTATCTGTAACTTGAAATTCCTTAAAATATTGAAATTTCAGTCATGTGTAAAACAGTGTATTATTTGTATCATACCTACTGTAGTGGCAAATACAAATACAATACTGTACCTGCATGTTGTCAAAATTGAGACAGTCTTATTTAAAGGCATTTTTAAGTATGATTATTAATAAATTTGTAATCTTCGTTTTTATATTACAGTACACAAAAATGCCACCAGTACTATCTAAGGAAGAAAAAAGAGAGAAGAAGAAAATTGCAGAACGTATTAAAAAGTAATTAATATTGTGATGATTGATATTGTCAAGTGCCATATTACGCTGTGATGACTAGATTTAGGTATTATGATAAGCATCATGTGCATTTACTGTGATTTTAATAAAAATTGACTGATTTTTCTAACTAGAATTTCATTTCTATCCCTAATTCTGATTCATATGTCACAGATTCTGATTCATATGGCCCCAAAATTTTTAAAGTTAATTATCTCGGAAACCATTTTATCAAAAAGTGTGCCTTTTTCACACATTGTATCTTAGGTTACCATCTTTCGTAAAAATATGTTTTATAAGCTTAAATGTAAAAAAAAAAATAGGCCATATGAATCAGACAAAGAACGCAATTTCGGAGAAACACTCAAATGTAAGAAATATTTATTAATTTAAATTTATGAATATACGTGAATTGCATCAGACGAGTGATTTCGGTACAAGCCTGTCTTTGCACCAACATTTGTTAGTTAGTTGCTCTATTGATATAATTCTGACTGGCAGATCTGCACGATGTACTACCACTTCGACAAAGATTCGCCAGAGAGCACGCTTATTTGCGGCGATGCGGGCGGCTGGGTGCGCGTTCTACAGCTGCCGGCGGCAGATCGCGGCCTCTTCCGGGGGCGCACAGTTCTGCAGCTGCGGCACCGAGACTTGCAGCGCAAGGTATTTGTATATATGAGAAACTTACTAACAGAACTGGTCACCGATTATTAAATACGTTTGTTATTTAACTACGTTAATCGCTAATTCGTTACAAAAACTACCTATATCTTTATTACTTAACAGATTATTCAACGAAAGTTAACGTTGATTCCGTTAACACGTAATCAGAAATGCATTGCTTATCAAACAATATCACGCAATTCATGTAAATAATTTTACAATATAGTTAATAATAAATTTAAATTAATGTTATAAGTTGTATCTTGGTGTAGTTATTTATTGGCTAAATGTATTGTAACTCCGAAAATAAATCTTTAAATAAAACTGTGGTTAGGTACTAAAATTTAGATGCGGTACCTACCTAGCTAAATTTTTTACAAACTATGCGGACTACTAAGTTTTTAGCAACCGTTGCATATTTTTAGCTACTAAAACGTAGCTGTGATATCAAATATTTATCACTGTAATAACTTCAAATCGTTGAAAACTTAAGAGTGGTAGCCAATTATACTAACAAAATTTTGCTTACATTGCTAACCATTTATGCATCCATTTATCCATATTTTGCCGTGACAGCTAATTATTTAAGCTAAATTTAGCCGTGACTGCTAATTATATTCGAAGTTTCAGCAAATTTTATTAGTAATAACTCCAAAAAAAAAAAATTGCTGAAGCTGTTATTTACTTTTGCTTCGCGATCAAAGTTTGTGGCCATGAAACACCAGTATTAGCTTTGCCAGTGTTTAGGCAATGACATAATGAGACTCAGTGGTGTTGATATAGTCTGATATCGTCTATTATGGTCTCCATTATAGTAACTGATTTATTTAACTAAAACTAAGGCTTATATACTAATATAATAGTATTGCTGTCTCTTAATACGTGGCGTTATCTCAATACATGCAGCTATGCAGTCGCTACATATTACATTAAGCTCTATACTCGTATGTTTAGCTCAATAAATTATTACTTAATCCTATGACACAAAATACAATAAAAATAGTGTAATCTTAACCTTGCTAAGTAAAATATTAATATTGATCGCGTCAGCGAATACCGCTTACTGCCCTTCCTGACTGACTTTGTGACGTGTTTGAATAGCTGTGGCTGTTTCAAAATTTGCCACGTTCTTAACTTGGTTGTTGATGACAAATTCTTGTTTTAATCTCAGTCTGGCGTATTCCTTGGCTCGTTATGTGATAACCTAAGAAATTTATTTCGCTCTTGAGAAAGTTGCATTTTTCAAGGTTAGGAGTTCACTATTCTTTTTCTTGACCATGTTTAAGTTAGCCCACGGGCTATTTGATTAGCGGCGATTAATGCCTAGATCAATCATACTTTGAAATTCTCTTCTGGAGGTAAGTGTCAATTTGATCAGGTTTGCAGGCGTTGTCAGCTCAGTTGCCCTGTCAATAAGTTTCCGACCCACTATTTCGACTAATTAGCATATTCTCTAAAAAATCTGCTCCAATAATTAGTTGCGTCATATCGGCGATGACGAAATTCTATATAAAATATCTTCATAGTCTCAAGTTTCTTATAAATATTTGCTCCCGTGTCAATCAAAAATCTCTTACCACTTTTTCGTTTGGCGTGAGGCGTTTGGACGGGTGAATAGCACGGATATTTGTCATAGTGTGCGTTTCATTTAGTTTCCCTTGAGTTAAATTTTTATTTCCAATCCCATGGCTTCACAATACTTTTTCTTGCCTGTAGTTTCCTTATTTATCTTGATAGAATTATAGAAACAGTCGTGTTTTCTTTCCCCATTGCTTGTTCTTGAACTTGACTTCGATAGGAAGTGCTGATGATTATAATGAAGTTGAATGCTGTGTCGATAGTCTCTGCGATTGCGCTGAATTGCACTTACCTACAACTTGGTAATAAGTTTTGAATTGTTGTAGTTTTGTCTGCGATCTGGCTTATCTTGTCGATATCCATGTTTTTGTGACAAATAAAACTGTGGTAACTGATGGTGATAAAGAGGTTCGTAACCAATTTTTCTTTTCAAAAACTTGCATCTTACGTAAACGTTGTGATGACTTTTGATCGTGGAGGCAACTTTTTGGTGGTGGAGGTCACTAACTTATAGTTCTTCCTTAAGTCAATTGTAGAGTTCTTCCTGTTGTCAATTGTAGAGTGAGAGCCGTATTGTAGTTGAGAGTCCACTTTGCCATAGTTTTGTTTCCGTCGGGTTCGTTGTTAAGGAGTTGGGTTATCATTTTGCTATGTCTTCTGTTCATCGGTTTTTGTTATTCATGTCGTTTTTTATCATGTTACTCATCATGTTACTTATCATGTTAACTAAGTTAGTTTGATGCAATATCAAATTGCCTTAGTGGTATTTGACAGTTAGCTCAGCAGCCGGTGTGAATTAGATTTGTTTCTGTAACTAAGGGTTTTAGTCGTGATGTCTAATTGCTTTAGCTGCAACAGTTAAAAGCTAGCCATGGAAAATAAAATTAGCTCTAGAAAATAAGCTAATTATTCTATCAAATTATCTTAGCATCATTTGACAAATATATAGCCGTAGCTGCGAGTACTAGTAAGGTTTGTTACTTTAACCAACGGGCCTAGTTGCGTGCAATTTTTTTGGTGAAATGCCTAAAAAGATTCGTTGCATTTACAATAATATTACAGTTAGTTCAACTCAGTTGTGCGCGCGGCCCGATGTGCGCGTGCGCTTGTAAATAAACAACTTTCATTCGTGTGGCAGTGACGTTTCAGTCGTCGTACAAGTTTATAGTAATCTATGGTCGTCATCCGAGCAAGATGTGTTCTTATCACTTTTTCTTAAAGATACAGTCGCTTAAGAAAATGTCTAGTCTAGTTCTTCACGGAGAAAATGTTTAAGGAGTCAGGTAAATATTTTTTAATTTTAAATTTAGATGTTATTAATATTTATTATGATTCTATATACAAAAAAATATATCGTTGTTCACGTTTACGTATTATTGTTTTAGACTCGAGAAACCATTGCTAAGGTATATGAATTTCTGAAAATAGATGCGAGAGATATATTTGAAATAGTAAGTTATCCAGTTTGCAGTGCAAGTCCAATTTTTATATCGAAATTAAATGAACATTTAAATAGCGTTCGAAAAGAACAGCAGCGGCAATGACGGTATCAGACAGAACAATTACTAATATATTCGCTGAAGGAAAAGAATCTGACTCTAAATTTAAATCTCCGCATAAAGACCGTAAGAAACGCGTAAAAAGATAGAATTAGACAACTTCAGCGTTGATGCTATACGTTCCACTATTTAAAATTATCATTTAGAACATCGCGAGTTACCTACCTTGCTAAAGTTGAAAATAATATTTCAAGATAAACTTAACTATGATGGAAGTATTTCGACTCTGCGTACAGCTTTGTTAAAGTTGGGATACAAATGGCGAAAAACTGTGGATAATAGAAGTGTTATTATAGAGCGGCATGACATCATAAAACTACGATTTTCCTGTCTAAAAATTTTACTCAGATACCGTCAAGAAAATCGGTATATCGTATATACAGAGATGAGAGCTACATCTTAACTAACCATGTGCAAAACAAAGGATGGGGTAATAAGGATGGACCACGTTTAAAGAGAAACCTGTCGAAAGGACGAATGAAAGTTGTTTATTTACAAGCGCACGCGCACATCGGGCCGCGCGCACAACTGAGTTGAACTATCTGTAGCTGCACTAAGTAAATTTGATACATACTTACGGTATATATATTTGAGTGGTACAAGTCGCTACTACCTTGAAACCATATAGCTGTTATCGTACGTAGTACAAGTCGCTTCTATCTTGAAACTATGTACATACTTACAGTATATATATTTGAGTGATACAAGTCGCTGCTACCTTGAAACCACATAGCTATTATCATACGTAGTACAAGTCGCTTCTACCTTGAAACTACATAATTGCAGTCTATATATTCGAGTGGTACAGTAGCTACTACCTTGAAAGCACATGATTATTGTTTGTTGTTTATGTGATGGATCAAATTCTGTGGGGGTCGATTTCGACTTCCGTGACGATGACAATGGATGCTTCTCATAGGACCGGCGTTTCTGCTTGTGCGAGCTGCGTTTATAAGGTTCCTGTTACGGCGACGGCGGTTCTCCTCACTCGATATGCTGCATGTCCTGTAGCAGTGGCGTGACCGCGAGCGCAGACTGCAACGCTTACAACTTGATGATTCTTGCTCTCTTCCATCTGTATTGAGATGCTGCTCCATTTCACCCCGATGGGGTGCACGCCTATCTTTCCGCTCGGTGACCGCGGTACAGAAGGTGTGTGTACGACGCGATCTATTGATGCTTTTTCTATGACATACACCAAAATTACGAACGTTATTTACTTATACAATTAATCAGTAATAAGACATCTGTCTGCTAACAGATATTGTCTATCTGTTAGCTTTAGAGGCAGAGAAAAAAAAAACTCTTACAATTGTTATAAAAATACAGTCACTTTTGGTTGCTTGTTCAGAATAAGTTCAGTTAACACGTAAGCTGTCAAGTAGAAATCGATCAACTTAACTATCCCACTTTTGATTTTGTTGCCAACAATATCAACGCCTTCTAGAATAACGGTTTAATTATTTAAAGCAATGGAATACTAGCGTGACTTTTATGACTTGCACTCTTCCCGACTGACTGAATACTGATCCCAACCAACTGGTTGGGATCAGTATTCAGACATATCTAATTATTACACCTTTTAAAATCAAATATGCAACTGTGTTCCGCCACGTGTCTCGCTGTGCTGCCATCAATTTTCAACCAAGTCATATCTAATCATTACACCTTTTAATTTGAAATGTGCGACTGCGTTCCGCCACATGGCTCACTGTGCTGCCATCTATTGGATAATTTCACAAACAAAAAAGAGACAGTAGTCAGATCCGCAATCTATCATCATGGTATAACCTTAATTTGAAATGTGCGACTGCGTTCCGCCACATGGCTCACTGTGCTGCCATCTATTGGATAATTTCACAAACAAAAAAGAGACAGTAGTCATATACCAGTACCATGATGATAGATTGCGGATATCCGCAATCTATCATCATGGTATAACCTCAAGCATGGCATATTTACATTACAATGACTGCGTATAATAATTAAGGTATTAACATTTGTAACTTGAATTATGTATGACATCTAAAATTAAAAACAATATTTTTTTACGTATTCGATCTTATTTGGTAAGCGACGATATGTTCTATTTTTGCGATATTAATGTACATATGGAAATAGTTGATTTGTATTTCGTTAAGAACCTATAAATTACACGATATTCAGTAAGTTTTAGTAAGACTTACTGCAATGAGAGTTAACTTGCTAAACTATCTAATTAGTGCGACAGAATGCACCCGCACTTCGTGTCCAACTGTCTGAAATTTATGTGAAAAATGTGTAACTGAAATCTCTCAAATCTATGTCTGCGTACAGTTATAAAATGATGGCGCTATGCCGATTTAATAGTATCATACCTTTCTAACTGTACTCAGGCAGATATTTGAGTTTAATTTTTATTTTAGAATATGATAGAGGAGAATTTTTATTTGAGAATATTTGAGAAAGTTCATTCGGCAAGCAAGTTTTGCAGAATGAGTAGAAGCGACGCGGTCATACTAAATTGCATTTTTGGTAATCTGTTACTTAGAAGTTTATCTGTATTAAAATTTTATATGGTAGTAGCTCGTTGAAACCTTGGTTTAGTATCAACTATAATACATAACGAAAAAATAGCATCCACAGTTCACAACAAATACAAACCTTTATTAACGTTGGTGTAGCTTTCACATTTATATGTGTGTATTAATGTATGTAGACGCATATGGCGGTGGGATTGAAGCTGCGAGAGTGGCACACGCACGCAAATTGGGTACGACAAGTGGCACTATACGCTTCACTACACCGCATCGTCTCCTGCGCTGGTGGCGAAGCATTGGGTGCGCTGTTCATGCGCGACTTACATAGCTCCGATGCCGATGTCACTGCATTCGATATCGATAAGGTAGTTTCACTATTTCAATCCCAGAGAACCTTTTCACCATTACATTTATAATTAACTAATACTAATATAAATAATAACTTCATATTTATGTCTGCCTTAAATACCCTTATATAATTTTTTAATTATTCAATTTAGACATTCCATTCGAAAGATATCACAAGTTATAAATGTAAGTCATTTGAAAAATGTCGCGTGGTCACCACTCACGCCGCACTGTAGGTATAGGCTGGATTTCGGCTTTC
The DNA here is from genome assembly GCA_036419045.1 of Scirpophaga incertulas. NCBI lineage: Eukaryota > Metazoa > Arthropoda > Insecta > Lepidoptera > Crambidae > Scirpophaga > Scirpophaga incertulas. The sequence goes on along the minus strand of CM071627.1, from coordinate 24,223,215 downwards.
ATAGACATCCGATGCGAAATGTCAAAAGTGTAAACTTTTATGATTGAATATATTTAGAAATGCTATGCAAAAAATTATAATTAGCATCAAAATATCATACCATTGTTTTTTGCCCGGTAGGAAAGTTGCCCGGTTTTTTCAAAAAAATTATATGGGAAAGATAGGAAAAAAAAATCATATCTCCGCTCTCGCACAATTGGCCGTAATTCTTTTTGGGACATTTATTGTACGAACCATTTAACATTTTTTGATATACTTCATAACACGGCCAGAGGTGCGAAACATTTTTTAAAAACGAACGAACAGGGTTTGTAATGGATTGACACCGGTACCGAAATATCATGTTCGTCGTATTGTCGGTTAATTGCCTCTTCATAAGTCAATGCTTACGCCGCTACCAGTACCTATGTCATCGTCGTCAAAACACACGACTTCAATGCTCATTGAAATTGGGAACCCTGACCCTGACTATTAGACAGTTTAGTTGTCTCACATCAATGTATGCCTTTGAGCGTTTGAGGTTGAACTCATTGATCAGTTATATGCTTCACACGGGTTTACTTTAATCTAAATTAAGCATACGTCTTAAGAGATACCTATGTGTACCTAATGTGTTGTCAGGGTGTGGAGTGTTTCGTGTTATCGGAGTCTAGCCACATAGTAGTGACGGGTGGTGGTGACGGCGCAGTGCGGTTGTGGAGCACGTTCGCGGCGGCAGCGACGCGCGGCACTTTGCTGGGATCGCATCGCGCCGCCGTAGCCGCGCTAGCCCTACCCAATCCACACACAGCCTGCTCGCTCGGACGAGACCGCGTCATCAAGGTGTGGGATTTGCGCGCGCACACCTGCCTACAGGTATGGTACTAAAATATTCGGTATACAAATTATGTAAAAAATGGTCTGTCAACAAGCGAATAGCAACCGAACTTTATATTTATCTTTGCTAGCTTTAAATGATGATTCCATGGCCGAGTGAATTGGATTCCGGGTTCGAGTCCGGGTGTGGACAGATATTATAATGATACTAGTTATGGCTGTGAATATATATTTCATTACTTGCATTACTAGCATAGAACTGGTCGTTGAATATCAAACTATATAATATCCATTATTTAGGGCCCCACCTTTTCAGCTTCAGGTCTTTTTAAATTTCTACAAATTAGGTCCAATCGGCTTCAATAAAAGTAAAGTCTAAGATAAATATGGTCTGTTATAGACCTATGTGGACATACCTGCGGAGGTAGGGGAGCATACTCCTCTCTCAGTGATATACAACCCGGCTACAAGGGAGCTGGTGCTGGCTGGTGTGAAGATCGCAACGTTGGTCTTAGATGAGCAGCTCAACCCACACCACACAGACGGGTTCACACACTTGCGCGCCGTCTCCCAGGTTCTCTACAACCCGCTATTCAAGGTCCTCATCACGTGCGGGATGGGCAGCATTATCATCAATTGGGATCCGGTGAGCGGTAAGTTTTGTAACACACTTGTTAAATACAATCACTCAACTTTTTTCGTCTCCTGCGTGCGAGACGGGGTAACTTTACGGAGCACGCGTCTTTCGTTGGTTGCATTCTCTATTTGTTAAATCGAGTAGGGCCTTGTGTCAAAGTGCCATTTCTAGCCTTCTATCTTTACCTCTAGTATCAGAGAGTAGACATCTCTACCTTTTCCTCCTGTTATTGCCAGCTGTTTCTGTTATATGGCGAGGAGTGATATCCGGTGGCCGCGCTCTCCAGTCAGGGGAAGTGCATGGTACTGATTAATTTCCGTAATGTGCAAAGGAACATATTTTTGGGAGTCGCTTGACCAACTTGTCTTTCCATTTGGAGGTCTCTCCTTATTACTTCGTTGCGCACGCAATGGAATGTTCTTGCTATTGTTTGGAGGGAGAGGGTTTATTGGACTGTCATCCTTTCCCTTATGTTATTCTCCGCCATCACATACTAAGCTTAAAGGCAGCGTATGTTAGTCGTGATTATATGTATAGCTTTGCACTGACCAACAGGTTTTGAGCGGAGCACCGTTATTAGTCGCGCGTGGAGGATCTAGCCATATTAAAGTTCTTTTTATACTATAATCTAGTCTTCTTGTAATATAATGTCTAACATAGTGATTAAGCGGCCTATAGTTGGGTCCAGGTATTTGATATTTGTACACTACTCAATCTCCTCTCCTAAGAATTCAGCTTAGGTGATATCTTCCGTGGAGCTTCGAGGAGCACTTCGTGCGGTTGGTCCCCTCAGCCAAAAGGGTGGCGGACGCGTTGCATCGCCTGCTCATCATCGCTGAAGTAAATAAAAAAAAAATGACAAGTTGTTCTAATACAAAACCTCAATTTTCTGCGAATAAAATGATGGACTTACTAAAGGATGATTTTGCAGAAGTGTACAATCATCAGCGAACTGCAACTGTCTAATAGAAAAAGCTAAACGTCTAATAAATTATAAATGTAACAAATTAATTAAACATTTAAAGATGATTATATTGAGTCCGAGTCGAAAGAAAATTTATTCAAACTCAGATTACATAGTTTTTTTACAATAATATTTGTTTTCTTACTATCAAAATCGTGAGATAAATGTCGTAAATATATCTTTAAAAAAGACAGAATCAAAATGTATGAAAATAGCGAGATTTTATTTTCGTTGATTAGTTCTACCTCCCATACCAACATTGTTCAGTCAATGAGCAAAACAACCCCTAATAAGGTTCTTGTTAGGTGAATTTATAATACATATACATAAAATACGTTCGTCAAATTTATCGTCGTCGATTTTCAAGTTTAGTCCGATAAAAAAAAAATAGAATGAAATTACAGTTTTTTTTTTGTATATTTGATTTCTATATATAAACATTTCGATTAGAAAAATCGAATTAACGATTAGTTAATATAATAAAAAAATTGTCACTAGCAATATACAAGATTTCACTTAGGTTAGTTAAAAACAAAAATACTAATCCAACTAATATTATAAATGCGAAAGTGTGTTTGTTTTTATTTGTTTGTTTGTTTGTTACCTCTTCACGCTTAAACTACTGGCGATTTCAAAAATTCTTTCACCTTTGGAAAGCTACATTCTCCCGAGTAACATAGGCTACTTTTTATCCCGGAAAAATCGACAGATCCCACGGATGCGCAATAAAGCTTCGCCAAAAAACTACTGCACAGATTTTTATGCGGTTTTCATCAATAGATAGAGGATTCTTGAAGAGTTTTGCGGCATTTTTTATCTCGGAAAAAACGGATAGTCCCACGGGAAGCGCGATAAAATCTTCGCACCATAAACCGACTTCCGCGTATATGTAGCCGTGGGCAAAAGCTATGACCCTTAACCCTCTATACACCCAATCCGAAATCCACGCGGGCGAAGCCGCGGGCAGAAAGCTAGTAGTTTATAAGTATTAAAGTATGTTATAATTCTTTATAACTAATAAAGTAATAGCTTTACATTAGTTTGTATTGCCATTACTATTATATTAGTCTGTATCGAATCCGATTAAAAGAATTAGAGTATTCCGCGAAAAATTGACAGTCGGATCTATTTTTTCTCCGACTCTCATGCATGCCCGACTCAACCATAGAATATGTCCATATGTGTTAATTACATGGATTCAATCAAAGTATACCTCCAATCCTTTATACCAGTGGCTATTGCGGGTGCAGTAAAGTCGTGGATTTACTACTACTTCCCTACTTGTTCTATCAAATTCACATATTATTCCAATTCAACCAAATTGCAATCAAGACGAATACAAAATTTTACTAATACCAAACCTCGGAACGTTGACTATAGTGCAATTGAGATATCAATTGTAAATTGAGAGACCTGCTGCTGAAGCAAGACCACTGTAATGCTATATAAAGCTATATCTTATCATGCTTTCTTACTCACGGTACGAGGAAGCCGACCAACTGAGTACCGATACCAGAGGACCTTATATATTTCATAAAATAGCAGAACAGTGATTTTAGGAGTGCAATATTCCTTTGGCAATATATAAAAGAACATGCAATATTTTTGTTTCTATGCAGCTAAATTCCCCATGACTAGTAACTACTACTTAACATTATTTTGGCTAGAATCCTGTGTCAGTTTTTATTGCTATACATTAACGCTAAATTCAGATAGAAATAATAAGCACCTAAGATCTCAATAATATGCTTGCAGTAAAAATGCAGTTGACGCCAAAGAACTGGCCGTCCACACGATCTTCAACATTTCTATCATTCATCTCAATTCAAGTAGACTGACCAAAATGATTTATGAAGCTGGAGTGAGTGGAGACACGGGACGAGGAAGACCTAGGCGAACATATTTCGAACAAATCGAAAGTGTCCTCAAAAAAGGCCAGGTCAGAAGTACCCGCAATCGTCGAGCATGTATGAGGAATGTTATGAAAGTAGATGAAGCGAAAGAGATATGTAAGGACCGTAGCAAGTGGAAGGACGTAATCTCTGCCTACCCCCGTGGGAAAAAGGCGTGAGTGTATGTATGTATGTATGTATGTATCTCAATTCAATGATATCGAAGCGGGGCTATTTTTTTTTTTTTTTTTTTCCTCAGGAGAGGAGGCTGAGAGTCCTCATGGATACCAACGCAACAGGCAAGCAGGGATGCGTTGATTATGTCGGACTCCTGGTGAATCGAGGCGGCTCGATCCAACAGACCTACCGACTAAACTCAGCCTAGCCTTGGCCCTAGTGGCCTTATGGCTTGAATGGAAAAGCGGGGCTAGAAAACTTCTGATATTTTAGTTAGTTACTCTCTTACAATGCAAAGGCCGGCCTGGAGGGGACAAACCACAACGCATTCAGTAGAGAATGCCCCGTGAGGGCTAGATGGGATGCTATAGCCAGGTCAACCGTAGCATATTGCTAAAGTTACTATGGCCAAACAAAAATCTTACCAGGTGCTACAAGCCAACCTACAAAAAATGCAACTGGCAACAAATGAGATATTCCAGGAGGCAAGCCAAAGGAATATACCTATAATAATGATGCAGGAGCCGTACGTGGGCAGGGAAACAAAAATGGGAGGTAGAAGGGGAGTCCGAATCTACCAGGGATGCGGAAACGGTGACCGTGTAAACCGGGCAGCGATTGCCATCCTGGACCCGGAAATCGAAATCACGCAGCATCCAGATCTAACAACTGAGGATATGGTCACCGTAGAAATGCGGACAAAAACCTGGAGAGTAGTAATGGTCTCCTTCTACTTCGACTCCACCAAACCCCTTGAACCGTACATTGGGCACCTAAAAAACATAATAAGGAAGCTCAAACCTCGCAACATAATTATAGGCGGAGACTCCAACGCAAAGAGCACCTGGTGGGGAAGCCATATGACTGAGCACACAGGCGAGGACATGGCGGGATATCTGCATGAAATGGAATTGCATGTGCTAAATATAGGGGGCAAACCTACTTTCGACACCATAAGGGGAGGCAAGAGGTACACTAGCCACGTGGACCTAACAGCATGCTCAACGGCGATGCTAAGCAGCGTTTCGGATTGGAAAGTAGAGGAGAATATAACGAGCGCAGATCACAATGTAATCATGTTTAGAGTCATGCTGGAAAAATCAGAGGGAACACAAATCAGCAGAACGACAAGAAAGTATAACACAAGAAAGGCGGATTGGGCGAGATTCAAACAATTAGTGGAACAGCTGAGCAAGCAAACAGTATAAACGAGAACGAAGTTGGAAATATAAGCACAATTAAGCAATTGGAAACGAAAATACAAAAATTTAATGAGATAGTTGTCGATGCCAGTGAGAAAAGTATACCGAAAAAGAAGGTAAAGCAGAAAATAGAACTACCATGGTGGAACAAAGACCTCACACGGCTCAAGGCAAAGACAGCAACTCTGAAAAATAGGATCCGAAACGCGGCACCCATTCGCAGAGACATGGTGATAAAAGCATACCTGGAGCAAAAAGGCATCTACGAGGAGGCGGCAAAAAATGCACAGACGAAAAGCTGGAAGGACTTTTGCCGCAAACAAGATAGAGAAAGTGTGTGGGACGGCATTTACCGGGTCATCTCGAGGACAACCAGAAGAGAGGAAGATATTCCACTGGAAAGGGATGGAAAAACACTAAGTGCAAAAGGATCGGCGGAGTACTTGGCGGGACGTTCTACCCACGGGACCTGACAGAAGGAGACACGGATAGCCATCAAACGACTCGCGAAAATACAAAGAAAGTGAACGACGGTGACAATGAAGAAACATTTGATCCGCCGTTCACAAGACTAGAGCTCATGACGGCAGCAGAGTCAATAAATCCGAAAAAGGCCCCCGGCGGGGACGGACTCACGGCGGACATCTGCCTTCGAGCCATACAGAGCGACCCAAAAAACTACCTGGCACTCGTAAATAAATGTCTGGAGCTCCATCACTTTCCCAAAATATGGAAAAAGGCAACGGTGGTTGTCCTCAGGAAGCCCGGAAAAGAAAATTACAAAACACCCAAAGCGTACAGACCCATCGGACTCCTTCCAGTTATGGGGAAAATACTAGAAAAACTGTTGGTAGCTCGCCTTAAACATCACCTGCTGCCCAGAACGAGTCCGCGACAATACGGGTTTATGCCACAAAGGAGTACCGAGGACTCCCTCTATGACACAATGACACTAATAAACGAAAAGTTATCGCAGAAGAAGGTAATCACCATCGTGTCACTGGACATAGAGGGAGCCTTCGATAACGCCTGGTGGCCAGTTATCAAGACCCGTCTGGCGGAAGAAAAATGCCCGATAAATATAAGAAGACTGGTCGATAGCTACCTGTCGGACAGGGAGGTGGCAGTGCGGTATGGAGGTGCGGAAGCAACAACAGCCCCAGAAAAAGGATGCATACAAGGGTCAATAGCCGGACCCACACTGTGGAACCTTATTATAGACCCGCTCCTCGGAGGAATGGAGAAGCTACAGGTACATGCACAAGCCTTCGCAGATGACGTAGTCATTGTGGTCCACGGCGACAATGCAATAGACATCGAACGCAAGGCAAACCAAGCACTCGAATATGCCTCAGCCTGGGGGAAACAAAATAAATTGAAATTTGCGCCACACAAGACACAGGCCATAGTAATTACCAGGAAGCTCAAATATGATAACCCGCGACTTACCATGGAAGGGGTTCCTATAGAGATAACAACAGAGCTCAGGCTGCTTGGGGTCACAATCGACTCCAAGCTAACTTTCAATAAACACGTGGCAAATGTGACTAGAAAAGCCATCGGAATATATGGACGACTGGCAAGAGCTGCAAAGGTGACGTGGGGCCTAAACCCGGAGGTCACTCGGGCCATCTATACTGCAGCCGTGGAACCGGTGATTCTGTATGCGGCGAGTGTATGGGCACCGGCGGCGGAAAAAATCAGTGTACAAAACATACTGGGCGCACTGCAGAGAGGCTTTGCGCAAAAAATATGTGGAGCATACCGAACGGTCTATTGAACTCCGCCCTCCTACTTGCGGGACTGCTCCCCCTCGATCTAAGAGTACGCGAAGCCGCGAAGCTGTACAGGATCAGGAGGGGGAGGTGCCCGCTGGGATTGGGGGACAGGGAGATCGAACGACTAGTACCGGCCATTGAGGCTCCCCACCCAGCAAAAGGTACCGAGCTGGAGTTCACAAACCTGATGAACCAAGAGCAACTAGACGCAAATGACAACTACCAGGTGAAAATCTTTACTGATGGCAGTAGGATAAACGGAAGAACCGGTGCAGCACTGTCGATCTGGCAAGGGGAAAAGGAGACCAGAACGGTCAAATTAGCCCTGCAGCCCCACTGCACCGTATACCAGGCAGAACTACTTGCCATATGTGAGGCGACAAAGATGGCAAAAAGCCACAAGGCGCAAACTTTTGGAGTTTACAGCGACTCGATGTCGGCGCTGCAGGCCGTCTGCAGATTCGGTTCCCTCCATCCGTTAGTAGTGGAGACTCAAGCAAATATAAAAGATATCTGCAACAAAAACAAAACGATAGCTTTGTTTTGGATAAAAGCACACGTGGGATTGGAGGGGAACGAGAGGGCGGACGGACTGGCGAAGGAGGCCGCTGTAAATACCAAAAGTAAACCAGTATACGACCTCTGTCCCGTGTCACATGCGAAGCGTCTCCTACGAGACGAGACAAAGCAGGCATGGGACAAAAGATACAAAGAAGCGAGCACAGCCGGTACCACAAAGATCTTCTTTCCAGAAGCGACCGCCGCATACAGAGCAATAAAGGAGATAGTCCCGAGCGGGCAAATAACACAAGTATTAACAGGGCATGGAGGAATAGCAGAATACCTATACAGGTTTAAGAAAAAAGACAACGCATCATGTGTATGCGACCCTGACATAGATGAAACCATCCTCCACGTCCTAACTGAATGCCCAGCCTTTGGAAGCCAGAGAAGAGATCTAGAGACTGAGTTAGATGTAGCACTGACACCAAGCAGCCTGAGCAGTATAGTGAGTAGTAAGCAAAAATCAGTATTCCTAAAATTTTGTCATAAAATAATTAAAACAGTGAACAAAAGGAATAAGCAATAGAAATATGATGGTGCAATATTGTGAAATATTGCAATCCACCATAAAATGTACAGTATAAAATAAGTATTAGAACAAGTAAGGAAATATAAAGATGTAAACTTAGCTTAAGAATTAGAATAAGATAAAAATTGTACATGTAAGCAAACAAAAATAAACTATACAATAGATCAAGAAAACAAAACCTAGTAAGTAAGAATAAAAATGGTAACCCCTATAAGGGAAAACTGTAATAAAAATAAAATAAAAAACAGGCTAGGAAATAGGAATAAAAATGTAAATAAAATAAGAAAACTATGTAATAGATTAAGAAAATATTGAGATAAGAAATAAGTAAAATTGTATAAATAAGCCTAAATATGTAAACAAAATAAGAAAACTATGTATTAGATCAAGAAAATATTGAGATAAGAAATAACAAATAAAAATCCTGCAAACCCAATAAATTACTGCCCCCCTGGGGAGAAAGAGGCACACAAATAAAAAGATAGACACACAAATAAATAAATAGAATAGGTGTAGCTGGGAAACCCACCCACAAAATTGAATGACTGGGAAGTATGGTTGTGACGTATGAGGTATGGAAGTGGAAAAAATGCGAGACAGTATGACAAAGAGGATTAGATAAAATAGGCTCCAATAATGTTGGAGGTGTAAGACAAAAAAAAAAAAAAAAAAAAAATCCAAAGGGAGTGTAAGCGTAAGGGCAGATTGAAATGTCGCGGTAGTACTTCATCATTACATTGTCATCTTTTATACTCAACTTTTACTTCTATTAACCTTATATGTATTGTTATCTTTGTTTGCTTCTATACATTTTAATAACATAATCAAATTACAAGGCAAGCGCAACTTGATGATCCGAGAGGCACATACACGGCCGCTGTATGGCGAGTTACTTCCAGTTGAGATTACGGCCGCATGCTTTGACTCCGCATACCACCGGCTGCTCACTGGAGCCAGGGATGGCTCGCTCAAGGTGCTTATTTCATTCCCACAATGCTTCGTTCATTACCACTTGCTTTAAAAGTCTCTTAAACCTACATTGGTTTGCTACCTCTAAAGCTATATTTACCAAAATGTAACTTTAGTGGTTGGAACTAATTATAGCTTTTGAATTAAACAACAAGGTTGCCGGTACAGCTTGGGTATAATATTTGTTGATTTTGTAAATAAGCTTAGGTAGGTAGATATCACGAGTAATTTACAAGCCAACCTGCCATGTACTTTAGGTAAAAATACTTAATCATTCATCATTGTCATTTAAATATTAATGCTAAAACGGAAGAATGGAAAAGAATAAGAGAAAAGATTTGAGTCTAACAAAAAGAGGGTCTGGAAAGCTACTACGAATAATGCCTAGTTCACTACCAACATGTTTATATAAGAAAGAGTCTAGTCAACTACTGGCTACTCATACAGCCTACTTTTGTAATCGGTCATACACATAAGCACACACCATCACCGTGAGATTCTCGATTCATTAGAACACAATGTATTTACCACAGAACGTATTACCGAATGTACATAATATATTCATTACTTTATTTACGGACCCTGGTTTAAACCAGGGTCCGTAAATAAAGTGAACCAAAACTTAAAATTATGTTTAAACATAGTTTAAAGTTTTCTCCTTCCCATTGATACTACGATTGAATTGGATGGAATCGCGCTTCTTAAAAACTTTGTGTTCTATTTAGGTGTGGAACTTCAATACTGGAGTGTGTCTTCGAGAATTTTCTATTGAGCGCATGTGCGAAGTAACTAACTGCTTCTGGGTGGACGGAAGGTTCGTTTGATAGTGTAATAGAATATATGAATATTTTGCTACTGTAATAAAATATAAGAATGATCTAGATTTTACCTACCTGTTTTTGTATTATATACGGACAAAAATGACTTTCTTTAATATGACGTAGTGATAATAAAACTCCTACAAATACCTACCATTTTTGTTCAGGATCCTGGCTGTGGGTTGGAATCGGCACGTGACTGAGTGGGCCGACTCAGGAGCCACTGGCGGGGCGTCACGTGGCAAGAGCTGGGACACGCGTCACTCTGACGACGTGGTCGCGGCTGCCGCACATGCACCGCTCGCTCTCGCCACCGCCTCATATAATTCAGAGCTCGTGTTGTGGAAACTGGAGACTGGCCAACCATACAGGTGCAAAATAGATAATAGGGTAATCATAGCTATCGACAGCTCTGAGAAGTTGATCTAAAGCATGTGTAGAGTAACTGGAAATAGAGGTGCGTCATAAACGTTCACGTGTTCTCTACTATCACTTAGCGTAAGTAGGTGACAAATATTTTTATTTTAACACAATTATTAAGCATTGTGTGCTGACGGCCATTTATCTTTATACTGGAAATAGTGTTTTGAATCCTGTCACGCGTCACACAGAAACTGTATGAGGATTATGTACTTGACTATGTCGTGTTTTAGTTATTTGTTTTGCTGTGTTCTGGCTTGAGGGATAAGAAATAACTGAGTATAGTGAGCATGTTGAGACACATGTATGTATTACATACAACCGTAGCCACTTACTATAAGGTGGATAGTCTGCTTACTTGTCTATTGACATGTATATTTACTTGTATATATTTTTTTAATCTATCATTTGTAGGCAAAACCAGGATAGTTGGATGAAATTATAAGTCATTGATAAATTAAGGTAGATTAGTCTGCTAACCCCATCTGAAGGCTGCGAGTTCATATGAAACTTATTTGTCGCTTCTAGCTAATGATCGAAAAAACGTATCTTTGTTGAGATTGGATCATTTGTATCGCGATCAGTACAAAGATTGGAATCAGTAAAGTGCTTCATTTGTATCTTTTGTATCAGTGACTCTGAACCGATTAAATCGGTTCAGAGTCACTGATACAAATATTGTCATATCTGATACAAATACACTGATATAAATGATTATGATTCATTTGTATCAGTGACTCTGAGTCAATCGTGTAAGCGCCGCCTATCGAATGAAACCGAGATGCAATTGAGCGACGTGATCCGAAGCGCTCCGACTCTGAACTATTTACTATATTTACCGAGATGCAATTGAGCGAATGATTAATTTGAAGCGCTGTTAGAGATTTGAATCAGTAAATCACTTGGAAGAAACGACACAGTGACTCGTTTCTGTAAAGATTAACACATCTCTACTTCCAGCCGTAAGTTCAAGTTTTTTTGGTATTAAAATTAAATAGTCTATTAATCGTCAATCTATCTATTTTTAAACATGTATGAATTGGTAAGTAATCGTCTTATTCGATAATAATCCGCTAATGATAAATATTATGAGTGTTCGTTAGGCGATTCTCGTGCACGGACCCGACGCTGCGCATCAAGCTGCAGTACAATCGCCGCGAGCCACGCACCACGTCGCCCTCTGTCGCTTCCACTTCTCTGCATCGCTCACCGCTTAAGAGGCCAAGGTTCTTATATTTGTATAACAAAATACAATAGGCAAGATGCAATATTTTTATTTTTGTGCTCATTTTAAAGAACTCCACTTAGAATAGACCACGAGTATATTAAACAATGAAAAGACTGTATATTACTGAAAAAAATGCGGTTTAAAATTGTCAATTTAAATTTTCGTGCGAAAACGGATCTATAGTTCGTATGACGTCACTCCTGTCTGTCATTGTCACTGGCCCAATGATTGTACTGCGCGTGTCATTGCTGGCTTTAGTTGTTTTTGCATTTATCTCGACTTTCAAGGTATTATTTTGTAAAAAATTACAATGGACTATCCATCAACATCAGGTGATCATAACTATTTTTTTATTTTTTTTTATTTATTGTTTAATAAAAGGATAACATACAGATCCAGTGTGTTAGTAACATCAAGATACTTAGCCTATGTTAGTACTTAATAACTATGCCATTGATACTCCGACAAAAAGGAGTATGGACAATGTTTTGTGCCAATATGTCCATCTACTTCAAATAAGTTTCCTAATAAATTGTTTTTGACTGGACCTTCTAACCCAAAACTGAGAAAAATGTGGTTTCAAGCGGCGAAGAGGAATGACATTTATTCCCCTAAGTCTTTATTTATTTATTTTATTATTTATTTATTTATTTATTCGATGCTGTGAAGACCACTTTGACATAAGTCGGCGGATATATTTATTGTAAACTTAGTTAATCTGCTTGTACACAAAAGAAACAGTTACCTACCTAACACTTACCCAAACTTTTCAATGTCTTTTTGTTTAGTCCCTTTCATTTCTACACTTGAAAACTGCACTTTCGTCAAAAAATGTCCAAAAAATGTGAAAATGTTCGTCACTACCATGTCAACATTAACTTTTGGCAAAGTCCTAGAATCTGCTTTGGCAAACCCAACTTCCATTGGTTTAATTGTTCACTTTAACTACAACTCATAACCTGAAATAAGTTGTCATAACAGGAGTGACGTCACTAAACGCTGATTGGTGTTTTAAATCCGTTCCGTTTCACGTTACTTTTGATTCGTAATTATTGTTAAAAAACAACATTATTTTAAATATTAACCTTACAGTGGCCTTACTTTTATATTTTTTTAGCATTTTAATAACAAAATTTTCATAAATATTATAATTGCATGTTCGCCATTGATGGGTTTTCTAACAGCCAATTTAAAAAGAAATATTAGTTTTAGGCGTTTTGTCCCAAGATAGGTCAATATCATGATTGTCAAGAAACAATTATTATTACATTCCTAATATTATTTGATGTTTTCTAACGTGTACTTTATTCGTAAATCTATGTCTTTGGTATCCGTAGCAGAATTTTCAAATATAACAAAATAATTATATGTATTATTCGATGGAATTTGAAACACCATTTTAAATCTATGAAACGTATTGAAATGGCTTGGAAAATTTATTTATCTGTCACGCAAAAGTCAGAAAATCCCTAAAAAAAGATTACGCATTACACCCAGTTGCAACTGAAAAGTTTGAGAAGTTTGATTACATAATTTTGCCATTTATTACCTTTAAGTTACCTATAGCTAATAGTGATGTCAGATATTTAAAGGTTCCGTACTACGTACAAAAAATCTGAATTCTGTTTAGGATCATTTCGTTGTGCGTCTCTCGAGACCTTTTTTCTCAGAAGGTATAAATTGATATCAAATACTCAGATGTGTTGTCCGTTACAATAGTGATAAAAAAATCAAACTTCTAAATAAATCAAAAGATATGGCCTTTTATGCTCGTATGCCGTATAATCTGATCTGCGCAAAAGAAACCTCTAGGTATTACCGTTAACCTAGAACCGTAAAATTTGGCTATTAGGAATACAGAGTCCTTAGATTTTATAGCTGAAAGTGAGAGCAATCACTCCTAGACAGAAAAATAATACTACTAAAATTTACTATTCTATTCCCAGTGCTGGACGTCGGCGCGGGGGCATGGGTACTAGCGATGACCAGTTCCGGCCGCTAGCCGTGCACTCCATGATTTTCCTCGAAAGCCGCCCTTGTGATATGAATGTCGGTGTGTGATCTTTTATTCTTCATATATTTAGTTATTTTTACTGGGAATGAGGTTAAACGTTGGGGGAGGTGTAGAAAGAAAAAGCGTATTACAAACTGAGAGCTCTGGTTTTGTGAAGAGATGGCACACTGAACGAAATGCCCCCGATGCCCGCCGTATATTATCTAAAGGATCCACTCGGGCTTCTTCCTGTAGTGTAAACACCTCATCTAATGATTTTCGTAAATTATACAAGAATCCGTAGCCTATGGTATTTTCACAGGGTACCGTGCGTGAATTCATCGTTTAATAAATTCTCACGTTGTTGGCGTCAAATTCTTCATTCGCTATCACGATCGCTCCGAGTGCGCACGTCACTGTGCTTCTGATAGCGAATTCTTCTGTGCAGTACGATCTTCGCTATGCAGTCGCCAGTGTTTGCGGTCATTTGATCGCTTTGGGCTTCCCCCGGTTTTGCCTTTGACGGTTAAAGGACAGCGTCACTGCTTGGGCTGGTGGATACCTAACGGTGCCAACTAAGCCAGCCGATGTCTATCCGAGAACGTCGTCGGGTCTCCTGTAAGGACAAATCTAGAAGACAGGAACCCATTGCACTAGGGCATTGCGCCCCTTGGATGAAGGTACCGGGAGTGGCTGTTTTCGGTACGCCCCCCCCCTCCCCCCTGCTTCGTCTGGCAGGGGAGTAAACCGGCGCCCCGCCCCCCGCGTATCTTTGTTAGGCCGCGCCCTCCGCGCCTTCCGCGCCCCGCACCTCGCGTGTCACGCATTTAGTGGGATTCCCCGCGCCTTCCGCGCACAAAACTTTGATTCTTTTTCCTCTCAATTAAATAAACGCAATGGACACTGACCGGTCTCCGGTAGCCTCTGCCGAGCCTCTCACCGATTAAGTTTTCAATTCTCAGGCTCAACTTTTGTGTCAGGTAGGCCGCCCTCAGGATCCCCGTGATTCTGAGATCCTTGCAGCGTCATGTGGCCATTTTGTTGGTCAGTCCCGCGCCGTCAAACACAAAATCTCGGCTCTTCAAGACCGATTCTCCCTAATTAAGGGAGCATCTACAGTCCCTGCCACTTGTAAGCAACCGGTTGCTCCCACCCCCAACACCGCCCAAAGTGCGCCTACGCCGTCCGATGGCGGCGCTAAGCGCTCCGCCCACCCTCCACCAAAACGCAACCCTTACGGTTGTGGACATCCCCGGCATTCGTGTCGAGCTCCCTTACGCCGATGGTCCCGCGCAGTCAACCGTTGTCAGCGGAATGGACACGCGGGTGCCAACTGCCAGGCCTGCCCTCGATGCGTGAAGTGCCTCGGCGATCACGCAACGTCGGAATGCTTACGCAAGCCTGAGGATCACGCCTCCATGACCGCACCCCCAGCTTGTGTATTGTGTGATCAAGTCGACCACACAACCAACTAGAGCCGACCATCCCACCTAGAGCTACTAAAGCTCCCCGCCCCTCCGCCCTGCAAAGGACAACAGCCAATTTCCCGGCTCTGACCAAAGCAGCTCCCCAACCCCCAATGCCCGCTCAGGCTTAGGGCCCCAACCCAAGGCCCCTCAGGCCTCCACCTCGCCCCCGACCCACCCCCGTAGAGATAAGACAGTAGCCGTCTTCGTCGACGTCGCCAAAGCCTTTGATAAGGTTTGGCACGCAGGCTTAGTCTATAAACTCTACCAAACCGGAATGCCCGATCGTCGAGTGCGCGTGGTGGAGGCCTATCACAGAGATAGGTCTTTTCGCTTCCGGCACGAGAAGTGCCTGTCCTCCCCAAGACCCTTAACAGTCGGAGTCCCTCAGGGTTCCGCGCTATCCCCTCTATTGTTTGCAACTTACGCGAACGATATCCCGATACCACATCTGTGCTACCGAGCCCGGCGCCTCCTTCGAGCGAGATCTAGCCTCTCTAGCCTTTTATTTTGTGACGATGAGGGAAATGCATTGAATTGCATACCAGCGAGTCGGGTTATGTGGGGTCTCCTCCCCAGAAGGGGGTAGGCCTACCTACTAAAAATCTCGCCGATCCCCCCCCCGATTGCGCCTGGATGCGAGCGCTAATCCCCAAGGAGAGCTGCATCACGCCGGGGCCGAGCGCTAATCCTGAAGGAGAGCAGCATCGCACCCCGAAGCGAGCGCATCATCCCTAAGGAGAGCAGCATCGCGTCCTGACGAGACCATGGGAACCCTTGCGGACGACCACCATGACCCCGCCGGCGTGTGGCGACTAGCGCCCACTTCGCGCCGTCACAAGGGCAGTCGCCAGACATCTCCGGCTATCCACTGACCCAAAATGGGTCCCCTGGACGACAACTACCCCCTCTTAATAAAGAAGGGGGGCTCCGCCCGTCCGTCACTGTCCGCTAGAAGCGGCCCGCCAGGTTGGACCCGGCTATCCCACGCCCCCCCCTCTCGGGGAGCCCTCTGTCAGACTTTTAGCCGTCACAGTCAGGCACAAGCCGCCGATAAGACCGACCGGTTCCATTGTGTGACCGATACGTACACATTTCAACAGTAAACTCCAACAATAGTAATACCTACGCTAGAACTAATCTATTCCTTGTGACAAAGTACTAAGATTGCTTTTAGTTCCGTAGCCTCTTTTTTTTTTTCGTAAAAGTTAACATTCTTTTAAGTTTAAAATGAATAACGTGAATTGTGATATGTCCGGGATTGCAGTCACTGATCATGTAAAATGTGGACAATGCGGAAATATGCTTCACTTCAAATGCGCTGGTATTGCAGAAACTACGTATTGAAAACTCGGCCCTGAGAAGAAAGCGAATTGGCGTTGTTTGTCGTGCCGTAATACCCACTCCAGCAATAATGATTCTGCATTAAGCGAAATTCTGCTTGAAATCAAAGCCATGAGAAAGGATTTCTGTCTGTTGAAGAGTGACTTTGATACCGTTAAAGTCGATGTGCGCAACATTTCACAGGAAGTAAAAGATTTAACATCCAAATGGACTTTGATGGAGGAACGGTATAATTCGATTGACAATCGTGTAGTACAGATCGAGGGTAAGATTGGGTATCTTTCGGAGATAGAAAAACAATTAGAATATTCAAGTAAGAGAAGTAGTGAGTTGTCGGAAGAAAACAATCAGCGTGACCAGTTCTCCAGGTTGAATAACCTGGAGATATCTGGAATACCTATATCGAAAGGTGAAAATCTCAACACCATTCTTCACACTGTGTGTAATAAAGTCGGGTTCACTCTTAAGGAGACCGATATCGACACGATCCACCGAGTGCGTCGTTTTTCTAGTGGGAACGACGCGAAGCAACGTGACAGTCGACCCCCGGCGATTATCGTCAGCTTCACCCAGCGGCGGCGCAAGGACGAGCTGCTGGCCTGTGTGCGCGCGCGCCGCGGGCTCAGCACCACCGATGTCGACTTACCGGGCGCCCCACTGCCTATTTATTTAAGTGACCACTTGACCCCGGCTAATAAAATCTTACTAAAACGTGCTCGCGAATTGAAAAATGAATTGGGTTATTCTTATCTCTGGGTAAGGGATTGTAAAATTATGATGAGAAAAAATGATACATCTAAATTCATACGCATTACAAATGAAAATGATCTGTTAAGTTAAAAGTGACTGTTATTTAAAAAGTGTTATTATCGTAATGTACATATTATTATGCTAATCTTAAGTTATTTAACTCTAGATATCAATCTGCCAATTACTTTTGTTGACATACTAATCGCACCATTTATTTTACTTGTGAATAATAGAAATATATTAAAACCCCTTTCTTGTTGTAGTGATGAGCTATCGCCTTATAAAAAATACATACATAATAATACTCACGTAATTATAATTTATTATTATTATAATTATTTATTGTTATTTTATTTACCTAATGGCTAATTTTGGAGGTGTAAGTGTTTATTACCAGAACGTGAGGGGGTTGCGCACTAAGTCACATTCCTTTTTATCAAATGTTATCAAATCTAATTATGACATTATTTGTCTAACGGAGACTTGGCTAACGCCTAATTTTAGTGATGCTGAGTTTTTCTTTAATGATTACGTGGTATTTCGTCGGGACCGGTCAGACAGCGTGTCGAGCCGCGGCGGCAGCGGCGGGGTGCTGGTGGCGGTGCGGCGCGGGCTGTGCGCGCGGGCGGTGCCTGAGTGGACGTCCGGTCGCGATACGGAGGAACTGTGGGTTGCCGTTGAGCTGGCTGCAGCGCCACGCTCATCTGTGCCGCGCCAAGCGCGCCGTCGCCCTCTCGACGACGCTTGCTCGTCGCGTGCACTAACTACCTATCTTTATATTGCGTGTGCATATTTACCGCACAACGATAATCATTCATCACGTTTACAAGCTTTCTTTGACAGTAGCGCAGATATAATTACAAGCCGCCCAGATGACATTTTTCTTCTGGTGGGTGACTTTAATATTTCGAATGCAATTTGGTACGCCGAGGGCAAAAAAGTTTATTTGGGCGACAATAATATCATTGATAATAAAGTTAGCCTAATACGGGTTTTTTTTAAGTTACACGGACCTCAATCAGCACAATTCATGTAAGAATAACAATTCTAGAATATTGGACTTGGTCTTAACTAATGGCACTTGTACTGTATCTGAATGTTCTTACCCACTAACACCCGAGGATCCGCACCGTAAATCTTTAGATATTGCTTGCTAAGGCTTTCCGAGTTACGGACTGCTGCAGTAAAAACATGTAAAAAATTTAGTTTTCACACTGCTAACTATGACGTCATACGTCAAGCTCTATCAGAGGTTGACTGGAAGCCAATGTTAAGCATGTCCACTGAACAAGCAACAGCTTTCTTCTATTCGAACTTAAATAGAATTATAGCTGATCATGTACCTATACGTGTCGTTAGTAGCGCGAACGGTTACCCCCTTGGTACTCGCGAGCACTCATTAAACTTGTAAAGGAGAAGCGAAAACTGCACAAGCTCTGGAAAACTTATGGTAATAAATTAGTTTATCTGTCTTTTAAATTATTAAGAGAACGCGAAAAGAAATTAGAATTGATTTGTTATAATTCTTATATTCATAATTCAGAAGAAAAAAATTCCAATGCCCCTAAATACTTTTGGAGTTTTATCAAATCCAAATTTTCTGCAAACTCTATCCCTGATCGAATGTGTTATGAGGGTATTTCCTCTTCAGATAGTGAATCGATATGTAACTATTTTAACGAATAGTTTTAATTCAGTTTTTGTCGATGCTTCCTCAACTAATTGTAATTATAGCAATGACCTCAGTGCTCATTCCCCCGTTGATATTTCATCTGTATATATAACGGAGAATAAAGTGCTGAAGTTGCTAAAAAATGTAAACATTAATAAGGGCCCGGGACATGATGGAATCCATCCAATACTAATAAGGTCATGTGCTAATGAATTAGTGGAACCTGTTACTACATTGTATAAATTGTCCATGGCTGAGGGCTGTTTTCCAAATATTTGGAAGAAAGCTATGATTACCCCAATTTTCAAAGGTGGTGGAAATAAAAATGATGTCAAGATGTATAGACCAATATCTAAGCTTTGTATACTTGGAAAACTTTTTGAAAAATTAGTAACGTCCGATTTAACTATGCTGTTATGCAATCATATTCCACAAGAACAACATGGGTTCTTCCGTGGTCGAAGTGTTGACACTAATCTCGTTACATACACAGACTTTATACTAGATGCCATGGATGCTGGCTGTCAGGTAGACGCCGTGTATACAGACTTCTCGAAAGCGTTTGATAAAATTACTCACAGCATACTTTTAACGAAACTGGTCGAAGTAGGTATACATGGCGACCTGCTCCGGTGGTTGGAGTCTTACTTAAGAAATAGGTGTCAGGCAGTATTTTTGAAAGGTGCAATGTCTAAGTTTTTACCTGTACCATCTGGTGTTCCTCAGGAATCGCATTTGGGACCCCTTCTCTTCAGCCTTTACTTAATGAGTGTAGGTAAATGTTTTGACAATTCATGTCACTTACTATATGCTGACGACACCAAAATTTTCAAAGTGGTGACTTCATCGACTGATTGCAGAGCACTTCAGAGGGACTTAGACAGTTTTGCTGATTACTGTACCCAAAACAACTTGCTTCTGAACCCCGACAAATGCCATGTCATCACATATACTCGCAAAAAGAACCCTACTTCTTATGATTATTTTTTCTTTGGTAAAGTCATCAGGAGAGTCTATCAAGTTCGAGATCTTGGAGTAATCCTGGATCATAAGTTGCACTTTAATCTACACATAGATAATATTGCTGAAAAGGCTTATAAACAGTTAGGACTAATTTCTAGACTTTCTAAACCATTTAAGCAAGTCAAAACCCTAAAAATATTATATTTTTCGTTTGTACGAAGTCATCTAGAGTTTGCGAGTACAGTATGGAACCCGCAATATGCAATACATATATCTCGCTTAGAAAAAATTCAAAATAAATTTTTAAAGTTATTAGATTATCGTACTAGTAATTTTTGTGAAGATAGTCATAGTTCTGCTCAACGACATAAACTTGCCTCTCTAAAAGATAGAAGGCATTACATGGATACAATATTTTTATACAAAATTATTAATAATATCATTGACTCCTCTTGCCTGCTAGAAAAAGTTAAATTTAAAGTAGGGCGTACTTCCTCACGTTCTAAAAGCATGTTTCATATTAGTGTTTGTAGAACTAATTACACAAAAAAATCGTTTATAAGGCGTTGTACTAGCTTTTATAATAAAGAATTAAATGATATAGATATATTGCATGAAAAATTAGATAAGGTTAAAATGTTGGTGGCAGATAGATTGTTTGGTGTGTTTATTGAGAAATAAAAAATGACAAAAATTGTGATTCGGTTTTATTTAGGCTCATATAATTATCTTGTTTGTTTGTTAATTAAGGAAACTCCAGGTTTGTTTGTTTACATTATTGTAATCAGTATCTTGGTTGTTAATGACTGTTTGTTTCTAATAAATTAAAAAAAAAAAAGACGTTGCCCAGCGTGCACCACGAGGAGGTTATCTGACATCGCACCCCAGCCTCTCTAGCCTACCAGTAACTATCTAAGTAAGCTTTATAATATTTATATGTTTTGTCAAAAAACATCAGCACCCACCATCCTGGTTGTTACTTATATGAAAAAAGAAAAAAAACATACCGCGGTACATAGTACACTATTATTCGGTAATTGAGTCTTGTGTTACTTCTCTAATATGTTATAGAAGAACAGATGAAACTTGAAATTTGATTATTTTCTTTGTTTTTACGTCATCTATAATTAAATAAGATCGGAAATAGCCAAATATTCTTAATTTTATTAGACAAAAAATTTATATGTCACTCAAATTGGATCAATGTCGGAATTCTCAAAGTAATTAATTGTAAACGCTACTCATAGTAAGATGGGCATTTGCGCAAGCTTTTTCGCAAGTTCTCTATACTCGGCTGGTAGCAAGACAGACAATTTATTCATTCATTTTCACAACTTTTATTTTAAAGAGTAGTAACAAAAAAGATATCCATATCACCATTAGTAGGATTAGCAGTAATATCGTCAAAAAGCTGCGAGTGAGGATTATATTGTATCTTTGCAGCGTCCCTGATCATATCCCTCGAGAACGGGCAAATTCAGGGATGGTCCGAGCATCCGGCGGGGGGACTACGCGGCTCGTTCCAAGTGGTGAACGAGGATTATGTTGCTGCGCTGACGACCGACCGCCATAATCACATGCTCTTCGCTGCTACTGCACGGGGCTATGTTACCGTCTGGCTTATGACCAACTACCTCACCAATATCAAGGTAGATACATAACTTTAATAATATAATGTATACTAAATACTAATACTATAAAGAGGAAATTATATTTATTGTTTGTATTGAATAGGTTCCGAAACTATTAAACCGATTTTGATATAAGTTTTTTCTCGAGCATTAGACTGAGTAAGATATGAAAAACATATACGTTAACTTAGATATCGATATATAGATATGTGTCAGATGGAGCTGTAAGCCTAAGTACTCCTTATTATATAAGAGACTCCAATAAGTCAGTATTTCTTTTTCTTATAGTATTATGTTAACCACTGCTGGCTATTATAGTTTTTTGTTGTTATTAAAATAAGAGAGGTATCTCAATTTATTTTTTACGGGTGGACTAAGTTGGTCTGATTTACAATATTTTATCTCATGATCGCTAGTTTAACTTTACTTTGTATTGGCAATACCAATGTATAACTGTACTTATATACTTTAGTCAAGATCTATCCACTAATAGAAACTTTTCACACATTTAATAAAGACAGTGTTATATGTAATGTGAATACAAGAATAAACTTGCCGTTCCATTGTACTGGTTCCATAAAATTAGCTACTTTTTGTTGGGGAAATAGGTATAATTGACAACGTATCATTGATTTGCGTTTCTATACATTTGAAAATCACACTAAAAAGACGATTTAAGTAAAGACCATAAGGAAACGATTATCAAAATGGTCACACTATAGGAACTAGGGAGAGTATTGGACTTTAACTATATTTAATAAAATTTAATATAATTTACATATAATACACAATATTTTGGACATGTAATATATTATGTAAGCATACACACGAGTGTAATTGTACTATGAATGAAGATTGAAAAGAAGATAAAAAATATTTTCTTGTTCATATGCACGTACCTGAATTTTGTGGTCTTAAACTTTTGTTTTGACGTCAATAAATGTCTGTAAAAGTATATGTAAAATAAATATTATTTTTATTTTGAGGAGTTGGTTGCTAAGCGTGGATACATCAGTTACGTACTATCTGCACAAGGTCATGCGCTTGAAGGAAACACTGTGATGCTCCCAACTATAAGACCAAGCACAATTTTTAAAGTGCTCAACCTGGTGTGCTCGGCGCTGTGAGTTGTTAGTAGCGTTGGGCAGCTTTTGCTGTCAGTCATCATGAATAGCATGTTAGATAGTGGAGTGGATTTAATCTCACAGGAGGTAGCAGAAAGAGAGCGTGAATACAATCCTAATGTCGCTACGTTCAGCTGGAACTGTAAAAGATACGTGTGTGTGTACGTACAATGAACTGCGCTAATCTCCTTAGGGGTCATCCATAAATTACGTCACACGAAGTTCGTGTTTATTTGCCCCTCCCCCCGTCCTTTTCACAGCTAATCACTCCCTAGAGACTCCCCCCCCCCCTAGTGTGACGTCACAAATTTTGAAATTATAGAAATTATTGAATGATAAAAGCGGTTTCGAAATCAGTTTTATTTTCATTTTAATAAAATTAACATCAAATCAATTGACAAAACAAAAAACGATTACTTATATTAAATAAGTATATGGTCATTTCATGATTTTCTTATTATATTTTTCAAAATCACCTACTATAATCAATTAAAAAAATAGTACTCTTTATTTATTTATGAGAGTATACAGACTTTACAATAAAAGTTAATATTCACAGCACTTTTTATACTAATAGTAATAAAGTTTGTGTTTTAACAGTTAGCTTATTTGATTTAATAGATTTTGTAATGTGACGTCACGAAATTTAAGATCCCTCCCACCCCCTTGTCACACATTGTCACACTTCGTCAACCCCCTCCCTCCCCTAACCGTGTGACGTAATTTATGGATGGCCCCTTAGAAATAAGAGAGTCGTAAGTTATATGTAATCATAGACCAAAATGAAATACGTTAGATTGAAAAGAAATTGGACCTTATAAAAAAATGATTCCTGAATGTATGTGTAGGTAAGTAAGTTCTCATCATAAGTTATGAACCAAGAACGAATACGCTAAAAGCTGCGTCGATCAAATTGTTGGAATGTCCACATTGTGGGGATGATACCGTCCTTCCTAGTATACTTTTAATTTTAATCGTTGAACACAACATTGCAAAAATTATAGTTCACTCCCATTGTGATAAACAGTTTTAAGATCGTGTTTTCTAATATCCAGGAACACGTAAGTATGCCAAAACTACGGTTGGAGTTTCCATTTCTGTGGAAGGACCGGATCGAGGGTCGAGCCAAGCGACGCGTACGTGACCAGCCGGTGCCACTGCTGCTCAACAGCTACCGCGCACACTTGCGCTGTATAACCACTGCCGCTTACGTCGACGACCTCAAGCTGCTATTTACGTACGCATACATTCTTACTAATTTGGTTGTATATAGTGTTGCATTTTGTGTTTTAATCTTGCATTCTCACAAGACCAAGACCGAATAATTTCCAAAAAAAAGTGAATGAATCTCTAGAATCACCAAGAAATGAAAAAGAATGTGAATATAATGCAGTTGAAGACTTAATAGATAATCCGAGACATCATGTATGTTTGAATTTTGTCTTCAAGGTTTAGTTATTGACAAGTTCAATTAGTAGATACCTAAAAAAACTCAGAGCCGCCAGCTCAGAAGACATTTTAGAGTGTTAGAGAACATATTCGATAAAGCTGAATATTCTGCATGAATATGCTTTATCGAAGATGACCCATGATTTTTTTCAATATCTGCTGAGTGATTAATAGTAGTTAACTATAAAACGTAGAAATAGGTTAAGTAATGTCCAATTACCTTAAATGTTCAACTTTTTTCAACACATTGAACAAGCCAATGGTAGTAGACCATTCCATTAATTTTATTTTAATTGCAAGTGGGATAGTGTAGATTGGACCCGTGACCGAGAAAAAAACGTTTTGTTTTCTCTTCTTACTTTCAAAGGCCCATTCATAGTTTTAGTGTTTTTTATCGGATTCAAAACAATAACTTCAGGTTTCGTGTCATGTGACATTGTAATATACTTTAGTAATATCTATGAGCACCATTTGACAAGATCCGGATCCGCCACGACAGCGCCGTCAGTTTTGATTTCACTCATATCAATCCTCAATAGACCTCGATTAACAGTAGTCACAATAGTAGCTCTGTGGAAATGTTAATTAACCTCAACAATTATAGGTAATTGTTACCCTCCCCGGGACCGGACGGGGTCCCGGGAAAGGTGCTAGCGCTGGCGCTCAGGGCGTTCGGGAGCACGGTGAGTCAGCTCTTCACGAGCTGTCTCCGCGAGGGCGTGTTTCCCGCCGACTGGAAGTCGGCCAGGTTGGTGCTCCTCAGGAAGGAGGGAAGGACCGGCGACGTTCCATCTTCGTTTCGTCCGATCTGCTTGCTGAACGAGGCGGGGCAACTCTTCGAGAGGGTTCTCGCTCGTATCAGCGAGCACCTGTCGCGCGCGGGTCCCGACCTATCGGACTGCCAATTTGGATTTCGACGGGGGCGATCAACGCTGGACGCGGTCCAGCGTGTTCGTTCCCTGTCGGAGTCCGCAGTCCGATCGGGGGGGGGGGGGCGTTAGCGGTGACATCGTCAACGCCTTCGGTACCCTCCCCTGGCAGGCCATTAGGGAGGCCCTCGTATACCACGAGCTGCCTCCCTACCTGCGGGCCGTGGTCGGGGACTATCTGCGCGACAGGACGATGACGGACGATGACGGAGGACGGGATGGAAACGTCGAAGAGGGTCGAATGCGGCGTTCCGCAAGGGTCGGTGTTGGGACCCCTGCTATGGAACCTCGCATACGACGCGGTCCTTCGCACCAGCCTTCCTCGCGGCGTGAGTGTCGTCTGCTACGCTGACGACACTCTCGTCGTGACGACTGGGGCCGACTTCGGGCCGGTGCTCAGGCTTGCCGAGCTTGGGGTGGCAAGTGTCGTGCGGGCGATCTGCCGGCTGGATTTAGGAATAGCGCCTCACAAAACCGAGGCGCTATGGTTCCACAGCCTTCCGAGGCGCCGGGAACCACCCAGCTGCCCAATCTCGGGGGACCGAGGGATGGAGTTCGCCGCCTTTACGAGGGCGTCGTGCGATCCGTGGCCATGTATGGGGCTCCCGTGTGGTCGCAAGACTGCGCGAGGTCCCCCCGCTGCAGAGCTCTGCTACGGAGCCTGCAGTGGATAATGGCCATACGGATCCTACGAGGCTACCGTACAATCTCGTACGAGGCGGCGACGGTTCTGGGACGCTCCCCCCCATTCGACATCTTGGCCGACATGTACGCGGCGACGTATGCGTCGCGGCGTGTCGGCCGGGGGAGCGATGGGGGGAGCGCCCTGGAACCCGCGCACGAAGTGCCTAAGCGGGAGTGGCACCGACGGATTGTGGCGGCCTGGCGTGCGCAGCTCGAATTACGGATCTGCGCGCGCCAGCGGGCCGTCGGTGCCGTACTCCCGCACCTCGAAGCTTGGCTCCACGGGAAGGAGGAGGTCACCTACCGATTGACTCAGATGCTCACCGGGTACGGCTGCTTCGGTGAGTATCTGTGTCGAATAGGACGGGAGGGATCGACACATTGCCACCACTGCGCATCCGACCTTGACTCGGCCCAGCACACGCTGGCGGAGTGCCCCGCGTGGGCCTCTGAGCGCCGAGTCTTGGTCGCAGAGATCGGGCGAGATCTGTCTCCGCCGGCATTGATTGCGGCAATGCTGGCGGAGGTTGAAGGGCTGTGGCCTCCTTCTGTGAAGCAGTGATGCTCCAGAAGGAGGCCGCCGAGCGGGGTCGGGAGATGGCCGATCCCGCTCGAAGAAGGCGGCGCCGGGCTCGGTAGCACAGCTGCGGCGCCGCCGCGGGCTGGACCACGCCCCTTCCGTGGCCGGGGGGCGTCGTCGGTGGAGGAGACCGGGGGTGGTAGTGTAGCCTCCCCCGAGGAGGGCTCCCCTCTAGGCAGGGGAGCGGGGTAGGCTGGGGGTTCCCGGAAGTGGCTTGATGTTCCCGGGGGCTCCCTACATGCCTGAGGAAGGCCATCCCTGAGGTTTTTAGTGGGTACGCCTCCCCTTTCTGGGGAGGAGAGCCCCACATAACCGCCGGCTCGCCACAGCCGGGGAATGCAATTTAATGCATTTTCCTCAGTGAAACAAAAAAAAAAAGGTAATTGTAACCCTAAATTCGTTAAATATGGTATACAGAGGTAGCTCAGATTACTCGGTGCGTGTATGGCGTCTGTCGGGCGAGTACATTGGCACACTGGGCGGTCTTGTTTCTCTCACTCCGGAGTCACCGCGATTCCCGCCCGACGTGCTGAAGGTTGCCAGTTCTACCACGTTAAAGGTATATCAGGCCTAAGTGTAAGTCTGGCCTTATTTATTTTGTCAGCCACCATGAAATGTCCTGAATACTGTTAGCTCCATGAGCATGCACACACGCAAAGTGATTCCTAGACGGAAAAATGGATTCCATCGACATCGCATATCCATCGAAACCATACTGATTGTTTCATTATCTTTCTCCTCAACGCTTAACTTTAAGAAGTTTTACTCTAATTAAACAATCCTTTATTTTATTTTTTTTTACATTTGTTATACTTACACCAATTAGCCTAGCTCAAACTAAGCTCTATAAGGCTTGTGCTATGGAATCTAGGGTAACGGATAGACATACATATATTATATGTATATAAATATTTTTTATACAAATATATATCAACAACCATGACTAAGGTACAAATGCTAGCATTCATCACACAAACATCTGCCCCCACCGGGATTCGAACCCGGGACCTCAGAGATGACGACACCTTGAAACCGGTGTACTATCCACTCGACTATGGAGGTCGTCAAAATCCTTAATTTATGCGTACCAAACCAACGAGAGCCGTAAATGATCACATGATTGCCCGCCTATATTTACACGCAAGGGAATCAAAAGTAATAGCATATTTGTCGTTCGAATCGAATGTTAGATACTAAAGAAATGTTGTTATAGCAGAGGTAAAAAAAAATCGCGAATAAAAGAATTTGTATTTTTCTGAGACGTGCGCCCAACCACCTTTATAACAGCTGCGATTTCTGTACTTGCTGCGTGATATGCCTATGTTTGGGTAGTAAAAATCTGCCGCGTGTGTAGTTTATTGCGCATATGAAGGTAATATATAAATTGAAAATTGTAATCAAGTACAACTTGTAAATACTTAAGGTTTGGCGTGGCGGAGAAGTGTCTCGCTTTGTGCCGGGTCAGCCAGTGGTGGATTTACTTCGTGATATTACTGAAGAAGAGATAAATTCCCGTACATATGGATATCCCGCACCCACACCGCTACTGGGTCGTTATTTTCGATTACCGGCTCGACCGGACGTTCAAACGCTGCCATCGCTGGACGATTCTCTACCTACTGTGCGTACCTTACACCTCACTACCACCTGGCTAATTGTGATCGACTACAGTAAGCTTAACACAAAATAGAGCGAAAGTGACAGATATTTAGCGGAGAGAGGTTCTAGATATTCGGGTTGTCTGAGTACCTCCTCTCACATTTTCTGCTACAGAGCAGCAGTAATTGCATCGATGTGTACCGATTTGAAGGCATTAATGTGTTCCGATTTGAAGGTGCTCCTTTAGACTCTTCTATCTTGGTCATCTTAGTTCTTTTTGAGACTACTGACTCTTAAACCGGTAGTGACAAAAATTATTTGCTAATACGCCTTACATTCTAAAATGGCATTAACCCTTTACTGTGACTGACGTTGTACTAGTACAAAATGAGATATATTGTTTATCACTGGTATATTTGATACAAATCAGTCAATTTGAGTAAGTTTACGAACGAACGCACGAAGACTATCGAAGATTATGAACAACGAAGGGATAAATTACCAACTCATTGTTTCACTATGTAAATTGTCAACTATAGGTATGATTTTGAAGCTAGATAATGTATATTTGAACTATTGAATGTGCCTCAATTTTTCTGGTACTGACAACTAACATCTTAACTTATAATAATTTTATTTTAAATAATGATGCTTTTGTGCAATAACTCTATCATTATTAATAAAGATACTGTAACGAGTCAATAAATATAAACTGCATTGAACTATATTGGCTGTCATAATGATGTGTACCTACTAAATCACCGCGTCAGAAGAATTATTAAATTGAGTCACGTCAGTTGCACAGCGAAATTGGTATATTGCGAGCAATTTTATCGTTTTACTGTGCAATTTAATATTTGTTGTCAATTGCGTGGATTTTAATGTTATTAGATACCAGTTTACGCGCATTTGCGACTAGCGTCAACGCAGCCAGTACGAAGGCCGCCCACACCGGAGCTAGTGCGCGCCACACGACTCCGTGCGCCGCCGCAACCTCTTCGCAAGGCGCACTTTGCCAGGCGATAAGGACTATGTGACAGTCATTCATGTCTCATTGTGTCTAACAAAAAGCATCATATACTCGTCAACTATATGGTCTTAATAAACTAGTTTTTAAACATTTACTATGTATTTACAAAATAAACAGAATGATATAGGTGTATTATAACATTATGGAGTATTAATTTAACAGTTTTTTAATGGATTATGAAAAATATTAATATTTTACAATACATATTATTAATCGATCACAGTAAGATGCCACGTGCCTTTAATAATATTTGATAGGTTGCTTGTATTTCTTTGTATAGTTAATGATTAATATAATTCATTTATAGCTTAAAATTTATTTAAATAAATAATACTCGAAATAAACTAATAACATATTACAGAAACAAATTACTCTAAATCATATTATTATAGTGACGAATCGTACAGTTTCATATATGTAGAACATTTTTTTATTTTTAAATTTATTATATGAAAGTATCAATACAGTTAATAATCCAAGATATCATATTATTATTTTATTGCTAAAATGTCTATATTAAATAAAACAAAATTGAATTTGTTACCAAAATCACTTTAATTGAAGATCGGTGTTGTCAGTGACATAATAATCACTTATTTGGCATCGATATGTATGTACCATGTCAATGTTATTTGTTAGATTCACCTCCATCAAGAATAACAGAATAACTATTAAAATATTAGAAATAACAGAGGAAAATAAATTATGGCGAAAATTATTTATTACAATCAATTTAAGAAATCACTGAAGGTAATGTTTTGTGTACTGTCATAATATAACGCAGCACGTTTTATTATTTTACAAGCTTTTATTTAATTTCACCTGTCCCGTTGTCTGTCGTTCTGTAATCAAATCTTGCAATTTAAATTTGATCCACTTCCCGGTTTCCGATTGACCTGAAATTTGGTATACACGTTTAGTTCGGATGACAATGCATGATTAACTGTGTGACGTCATTCTTAATGCAACATGGCGGACCAATTATATTTAATGCACTCCTACAATATGGGTATCAAATAAAAGGGCTTACCAAGAATAACTAGAAAAATAATGTTACGTCATTCTAAATCCAACATGGCGGCGCATCCAATATGGCGGACCAATTATTTTTAATGCACTCCTACAATATGGGTATCAAATAAAAGGGCTTGCCAAGAATAACTACAAAAAAAAAATGTTACGTCACTCTTAATCCAATACGGCGGAACACCAAAAATGGCGGATAATTTTCTTTTATTCGTTCCTACAATATGGGTATCACATGAAAGGGCTTGTTCTCAGCAAGCCTGTAGAGGTACTAAAAAGTGAAAAATAAAATTTAAGAAAAAAAAACCTTTTAAAAACAAGCTTTTATTATTTGTTTATAAAATGAAATAAAAAGTTAAAAATAAAATGAACTAAAAGTTAAAAATAAATTAACTCTAAAAAGAAATATAACACTTTGTAACTTGAACCTTTAACGACAAATAAGCGTCTTCGTCTAGGACAAAATAATTCCGTATTGTACAAATTTATTTAATTTTAACACTAAAACTTTTCACCATACAAAATTATTCAATCTCGTCCCCCCTCTTTATCATAGTCCCCATTTATAAATAAAAGCGTGTTACATTGTGATAGCTTGAGGAAAATGTTGTGTTGTATTAAATGTAACACGCTGTGGATAATAGAAGTGTTATTATAGAGCGGCATGACATCAAAAAAACTACGATTTTCCTATCTAAAAAATTTACTCAGATACCGTCAAGAAAAT
The DNA here is from genome assembly GCA_036419045.1 of Scirpophaga incertulas. Classification (NCBI taxonomy): domain Eukaryota; kingdom Metazoa; phylum Arthropoda; class Insecta; order Lepidoptera; family Crambidae; genus Scirpophaga; species Scirpophaga incertulas. Next base: position 24,192,254 of record CM071627.1, on the reverse strand, counting down.
CGGTATATCGTATATACAGATGAGAGCTACATCTTAACTAACCATGTGCAAAACAAAGGATGGGATGGGGTAATAAGGATGGACCACCTTTAAAGAGAAACCTGTTGAGAGAACAAAGAATTATCATTGTGCATGCTGATTCAGAACAAGGTTTCGTACCTAACGCACTATTGACATACAAAGCAAATAGTGTTTCTGGTGATTACCACTTTAACATGAATGCAGAAAACTATGAAAAGTGGCTAAAAGAACGTCTAGTACCGAATCTTCCACCTAAGTCTGTGGTTGTGCTTGATAATGCCTCATACCATAACGTTCAAAATGGCAGAGCCCCAAATTCTAATTCCAAAAAAATAGAAATTCAGAAATGACTGACAGAAAAAAATATAGCTTTTAATGAAGATATGAAAAAAATTGAACTGTATGATTTGATAAAAAAAAAAGAAAAATATATCTGTTACAAGATTGACGATATGCTTCAGCCATATGGCATAAAAGTTCTTCGACTGCTTCGACTGCTGATTATATTACTACGTATAATGTCGACCAAAATGTGACGGAAATAATGAATCTCATAAATGAACATTTAAGTCAAATTGATGAAGGGATGTGGGGACAGCGTCCAGCGTTGATCGTCCCCGCCGGAATCCAAATTGGCAGTCCGATAGGTCGGGACCCGCGCGCGACAGGTGCTCGCTGATTCGAGCGGAGATAACCCTCTCGAAGAGTTTCCCCGCCTCGTTCAACAAGCAGATCGGACGAAACGAAGATGGAACGTCGCCGGTCCTTCCCTCCTTCCTGAGGAGCACCAACCTGGCCGACTTCCAGTGGACGGGAAACACGCCCTCGCGGAGACAGCTCGTGAAGAGCTGCCTCACCGTGCTCCCGAACGCCCTGAGCGCCAGCGCTAGCACCTTTCCCGGGACCCCGTCCGGTCCCGGGGCAGTGTTGCGCGCAGAGAGCCGCGAAACGGCCCCGGCGAGCAGCTCGCGCCAGGACCGCGCCTTGGCGTCGGCGATGGCGACGCCGAGCGCCTTGGCCGCGGCCTCCGTACGCGCTTCTGGTGCTCAGGACTTCGTCGACTGAGGCTTGCCGTCGTCAACGGGCTCTGAGGTACTGGCGGCGCGCGGCTACTACAACGACCCGTAGCCGCGCGATCTCCTCGTTCCACCAGTACGCAGAGCGCCGCCGGGGCGGCCTGACTCGGGGCATGGAGACGTCGCAGATCAACGTCATCGTGTCCCGGAGCTAGGCGGCCCGCGCATTCACATCGAGGTCGGGCGAAATCCGTGCCTCCTCCGCCCAGTCCGCGACGTGGGCAGCGGCTAGGTTCGCATCCCGGTCCAGCCGCTTGATGGACCAACGTCGCGGACGGCTGTCCTCCTGGAGTGTGCGGGAAGGGCGGCGGTGGGCCACCGACATGTCGAACACGATGTGCCGGTGGTCGGAGAGTGTAACCACCTCCGCCGCCACCCTCCAACCTGACACCATGCGGTGCGCAGAGGGAGTCGCCCATGACAGGTCGACGATCGACTCCCCCTGCCACCGCACGCAGGTGCTGACTGACCCTCGGTTTAAAAGCCGGAGGTCCAGTCCGGCCGCCCACTCCAGGAGTGTCTCCCCTCTTACGTCGTCCCGGGTGTCGCCCCACTCTCGCGAGTGGGCGTTGAAATCACCCAGGACGAAGACTGGACGGGGAGCGCGCGGGGTAGCGAACGCAGTTCGCTACCCCGTCCAGAAATGCCTCGAATGCGGCGAGGCCGCAGTTCGGGGAGATGTAACAGCCTATCGTGGCCGTGGACCCCCATTCCACGGCCACGTAACCCGGCCCCGTAGCGAGCAGGATGCAGTGCGGTCGGTCGGTCGCCCAATAAATGGCGACCAAGCCCTGGTCGTCCCCAAACCACCTTGGGTGGTTAGGGACAGAGTAGGGCTCTGCGACGACCGCCAGGGCAACCTCACCCTCCGCGAGCGTTTGGATCATAAGATCCTGCGCCGCGCGGCAGTGATTGAGGTTGCCCTGGAGCACCCTGCACCCTGTGCTTTGGATGTCCATGTTAAGATTGGACGTCCATCGCTACGCTCGCCCCTGGGGCCGGGGTGGGAGGTTGGGCGACCCCCCCCTTTCTTTTGGGTGGGCAGCATCTCCTGCTGCCCACCCGGTGGCCTGCCGGTCTGCCCAGGTCCTTGCAGACCGGGCAGGAATAGCAGGGGCCCAACACCGACCCCTGCGGAACGCCGCATTCGACCCTCCTCGACGTTTCCATCCCGTCCCGTCCCATAACGCCGATCGTCCTGTCGGTGTGTGTGATTGCTCAAGGAGATCGTGGTCGGGAGACGTATCGTGGTCTACGAAGTCTGCCGATTTTGTATACAAGTTCGCTGAAGGCAAAGTGGAACTATAGTTTGAAGATTAATGGATTGAGAACTGTTCAGAGCAGGACCGGCAGTGTTGTTGGATGGCGGGGAATCCCGGTGGAGATCGCAGTTTCAGACATAGTATGGGGCTTGAGCCATTCGATGCAAAAGTTTGCGCTAAATGGCCTGAATAAGATAAAGGATTTGCAGGTCGGTATATGCAAATCTAATGAAGCTTATGGGTCGAGGACTACTGGAAATGTTGTGGGGTCTTCTGTTCTCTAGTATATGCTATGTCTTTAGTTGACACAGTGGAGCTTAAATTAAACTCTTATTATCTTGATATATTTAATTTCGGTTAAATATTACAGAGCGCGTATAGAGATAGATATTGAATAATGTGACGGTAATCAATTGAATAAAAATTTTAAGGTAAGTTGGATGTTGTCTTGACATAACAAAAAGTGCCTGCTGCAGATTATTAGCAATATCTTTGTTGGATGTAGTTGCTGGCTTCAACATAATTTCCCCGCCGCCGCCGTTGAAGACGTCAGTTCTTCAACTCATTTGAAGATTCATTTTCTTCTGGCAGAAGGGGACACAAACGAATGAGAGGACGTCGATAGCATCCTTTGGATGTTTTAACATCTGCGACTCGAACAATATTGTCAGATCCAGGAAACAACTTAATGACTCGGCCAACACGCCAACACAGTGGCGGTGATTCTTCTTTAAGCAGCACCAGATCACCAACATTTAGGTTGGACATATTTTCCTTCCATTTAGTTCGCATCTGCAATTCGCCAATGTATTCCCGTTGCCATCTTTGCCAAAAATGTTGATTTATCTGCTCTATTAAGAAAGGACTCCACTTGTGCAAATAGAGTTGAAATTTCTTCAAACGTCAGATGGGAATTATCCATCACACGCTTTATATGGTACTTGGCTGATTTAACACCAGCTTCCCAAATACCGCCGAAATGAGGAGCGTACGATGGTATAAAATTGAATTTAAACGCATTTTGAGTTGCAAACTCAGACAGTGACTCGGAATTATTTTTTAGAAACTCGCTCAATTCTTTAGAAGCGGCAACAAAATTTCTACCGTTGTCGGAAAATATTTCTATTGGTAGTCCGCGGCGTGATACAAATCTACGCAATGTCATTACAAAGGATTCCTTAGATAAGTCGCTTACAGCCTCAAGCTGAACACACTTATAACGCAAGCATACAAATATGCAAAGGTAACATTTTGTTGAACACACACCCACTGAACTAAAAGGAAAATCTGGGGTAACTCTTTGGGCTGGCAAATTACCCATTTTTGGAGTAAGTACCCTACCTTGAGCACGACGGCAACGCACACAATCTCTTACTACACGTCTAGCGAGACGTCTGCCGTTCAGGGGCCACACTGTTTCGCGAACGCTGGCTAACAGTAATTGAGGGCCAGCATGTAAATTACGCATATGCTCATGCTCAAATATTAATTTGCATAGATAGTGGGAAGAGTCCAGTAAAATAGGATGCTTCTTTTCATAGGAGTGGGGTGTTGATTCGATTCTACCACCAACTCGTATAATATTATTTTTATTAATAAATGGAGATAGACATAAGATTTTACTTTTAGAATGTAATTGTATTTTTTTTGATAAATCTTTATATTCCTTGGAGAATGTTTGCTGCTGAGAAATCAAACAAAGATAATGAAATGATTCATTTAGCTCATCAACGGTTAAATTACCTGATTTTTTATTGTTTTTATTTTTTATATTGTAAATAAAACGTTTTATATAGCTCATTGTTCTTATTAATCTATTTAATTTAGAAAATCTATTAAAATCAATTAATTGCTCCCTTATTATTGTTGTTAATGTTTTAGTTTCTTTTATTTCAGGTAAATTGTCTAAAATTGTATTATTATTTACAGTGGGCCACGTGAGCTCTTCATTAAGTAAAAATTGGGGGCCATGCCACCATAAATTATTATTGATTAACTGACTAGGGCCTTTACTTCTTGAAATCAGATCTGCTGGATTTTCAGCAGTGGGTACGTATCTCCATGATGAAACATTGGTTGTTTCCAATATTTCACCAACTCTATTGGCCACAAATGTTTTCAATTTAGTGGAGTTGCTTGACAACCAACCTAAAACAACTTTAGAGTCACACCAGTGGTAAACTCGATGAGGTGTATAGCGAATAGACTCTAAAAGTGTCTTGCATAAACGAGCAGCTAGTAAGGCAGCGCAGAGCTCCAATCGTGGTATGGAAGTAAACTTAAGAGGTGCAACTTTAGATTTTGAACACAGTAAATTCACAGTAACCTTATCACGACTATCGATTGACCTGAGGTAGATACATGCTCCATATCCGACTTCAGAAGCATCGCTGAAGGAAAGGAGTTCAATCGATACTGGTGAGTCACATATTACGTATCTTGGTATATGCAACGAAACCAAACAAGGCAGCTCTTTTGTAAAATTGTTCCATGACTCCGCAATATTATTGGGAACAGGTTCATAACAATCAATATTGCCTTGCCATAGACTCTGTAGCATTAATTTAGGTTGCATTATACAAGGACTTAGGAGGCCCAAGGGGTCAAAGATTTTCAGAGAGTTAGACATTATGTATCTTTTTGTTATATTATTCGTGTTAGAAGGATAATTAATAGGGAAATGCAGTGTGTCATCATGAGGATTCCAACCAAGACCGAGTGTGCTCGATGACTCGCTTACAATTAAACTATGCTGAGTATCGGCAGAATCATTAAAAAGCAGTTTAGAATTAGTTTTAAATTTTCTTAAATTAAAGCAACCTTTATTTAGCTCAGCGCTTACTGAATCTTTAATATATAATAACTCACTCTCATTATTTGTAGCAGTAATTAAATCGTCCACAAAAAAATCGTGTTGAATGATTGTTTTTATAAAAGAACTTTCTGTTTCTTCGTCGATTTGTAACAGACTTCGAGTGCTTAAATAACTTGCGCTAGCTGTGCCATACGTAACAGTATTGAGACGCATTGTTTTGATCGGCTCATTTTCATTTTCTCGCCATAAAATGAGTTGCAAGTTTCGATCATCCGGGTGAACATCAACTTGGCGATACATTTTTTCTATGTCACCACAGAGTAAAAATTTACCTTGTCTGGCTCTAAGTAGGATGGCAAATAGACTATCTTGCATGTTTGGACCAACCATCTGTAAATCGTTGAGCGAGTAGCCGGAAGATGTTGCAGCGGAGCCATCGAACACTACCCGAATTTTGGTTGACTCACTGGAATCCTTAAAGACAGCGTGATGACATAAAAAATAAGATGGATTTGGTATTGCAATATGAGACTCAGATAAATGACCTAGTGATTTATATTCTTTAATAAACTGTACATACTGAGATTTTAAAATAGGATTTTTTCGAAACGTTCTTTCTAGGCTAAGAAATCTTTTCTTAGCAAGGGAGTAGGAATCGCCCAAGCAATCTGGAGAATCCCGCAAGGGCAGTCTCACACAAAATCTGCAGCTTGATAATCGAATAGTGTTAGTAGAATAATGATTTTGACATATTTTATCATTTATAGATATAACATTTTTATTAGGGAGCTCTTCTAGTTCCCAGAACCTAGGTAGTAATGCATCTACTAGGGATTCTTTAGTTGAATCCTGCATATTTATCATAGTACAATTAGAATGAGTTTTTTGTAAACAGTTATTTGTAAAATTATTTTCTGGTGAATTATTTATATATTTATTTATTGATTTTTTATTTAAATATTGTGTATTTATTCTGCCCCCAATCAACCAACCTAATTTAGAATTATGCAATATTGGATTGTTTACACCAAACGACTTTTCGTCGGATCGTATGATGTCCCAAAAACAATCGGCTCCGATCAACATATCGACAGGAGCCGGCTGATCAAAGTAGGGGTCAGCCAATTGTAGTTGAATATATTTAGGTATATTCAATTGAAATTTATCTAAAGGTGAAGTAGGTAGTAGACCTGTTAGGGTGTCTAGTACAAAACATGAAACTGTCGCACTAAAATTATTATTTGGAAATCGAGCACGCAACTGCACGACACAGCTTTCGTTGACTGTGTTGGCATGACAATTACTAATGCCCATAACAGTAAGAGAAATAGGAATTACCTTTAGTGATAATTTTTGTTGTAAGGATTTGCTAATAAATGAGGATTGACTGCCTGAATCTAGTAAGACGCGCACTTGGATCGCCTCTTTAGTTACCGGATTCACTATATTAACTAGGGCAGTTGACAAAACAATTTGACTGTTAATTTCTTTTGAAAAATTAACAGACAACTCTGAATTTTTTGCAGTAATGACATCCGCATTTTGAGTGCTATTGCTATCATGTAAAAGCGTATTGTGGCGTTTTTTGCATACTCTACAGGGACCCATGCGGCATTCGTGCACAGGATGCCCTTGTCTTAAACAATTTTGACATAATTTGTACCTCCCAATATCAGATAGTTTATCTTTTGGAGTTTTTGACTAAGCAATCATAAATTTTATGATTTTCATTACAAATAATACATGAAAATAGGACTCCCTTATCCTTTGTAATTGTACTAAGTGACTTTGTAATATTTTGTTTATTACTCGAATTTGTCATATTATGCCTTTTACTTGGCTGAGAATTATTAAAATTGTTATCAAACTTATTACGGTTAATGGACTCGAGGACGTGTGCACGATCAATGAGAAATCTATTAAACTGCTCCAATGTGGGAATATCATCCAGACTGTTACGATACTCTTCCCACTTCATAGAAGTAACATTATCAAGTTTTGATGTTAACATGAAAATTATTAATGTGTCCCATTGGTCTGTAGGTTGACCAAGGTTAGAAAGAGCACGAAGATTTTTTGTCACATGATCTACAAAAAATCTTAGTGAAGCCTCTGATTCTCGATTCGATTGGTGAATGTTAAAAAGAGATTTTAAATGATAATTAATCAACATTTTTTTATTGTTATACCTATCGTAAAGCAATTGCCAAGCATTTGCGTAATTATCGGAAGAAATTTCAATGTTAGAAACTATGCGTGCCGCTTCGCCCTCAAGATAGGATAATAAATAATGAAATTTTTGTATAGACGAAATACGATTATTGTTATGAATCAAATTACAAAATGTGTCCCTAAATTCAAGCCACCTAAGGAATGACCCATCAAATTTTGCAATTTGAATCTGTGGTAATTTAACACCTATATCGTTTTGATCGAAAGAACATTGAGCTTCTTGAAATAAAGACTCACGCCTCATTCGGTCTTTTTCAAAAGACTTTACCTCATTTTGAGATTCAATTAAGCTCGTTGCAATTGCAGAGCACAAAATCAATTCTTGCTCAATGCTATCGCGATCATCGATTTCGCTTTCCAAATTATCAGGGTTAAGGAGTTCTATCTGAGTTTGCAACTCATCAAATTTTGATGACAAACTCTCAAATCTTTTTAGTTTTAATGTTAATTCAGCTATTTCGACAGTAGATAACTGTAACTGCTTTGTGACCTTATCCAAATAATTCTTAAATTTAGTAATTTGGCCCTTGATTGAACTGCGCTTTGTTATTAGCATTTTCATGTTGGTTGCAAAATCTACACCTTCTTGTTTATCTGTCATTTTTTAAAGAACTGGTTGTAATATAATTAAAATGATTTTATTTAAGTGTATAGGCCAACAAAAAAAAAATAGGTATATTTACACTAAAATACTATTATTATGTTTTTTTTTTAATTCAATATGAAGTGTATTTTCATATATTATGAATTCGATTCACAAAGCAAGCTTCAAATAATTTAATATAATTTAAAAAAATGGCTCATGTTCCTCAATCGGCGGCACCCAGGATCGGCGTGATCGTAGATTTATAGTTGATCAGCTCCAGCCAATCATTTAATTTTTATAGTAACTTGGAAATTTTCGGCCAAAAGTACCGTTGGCCAGGAAAATCGTTATAAAAACTGGTACACAAAACACACTAAATGATGCGAATATTTATTTTATTTACTAAAGTTACGATCAAATTACTTAGTTTATTTTAATTTTTACGAAAATCTACAATATAAATATATTTTGCTATCGCGATACGGGTAGGTACTTACTTAGAAAAATGTATTGCACAAATGAGGTAAATTTTCATGGAATTTGATGTTTATGCAAAACAGAATTAAGATTTAGATAGATTTTGTGGATTATGGAAGTTCATGAGTGAAAAAATAGGGCACTTATAACTAATAGACAATGCTGCGAGGCGATGTTTTTGCTACGTCACTGCTCGGCCTTGCTAATTGCTTATATACGAGTATGTGGCCTATTTAACTTCTTTCCAAATTCCGCAAATCAGGTTACCTATCTTCACAAATATATCCAGCAATGAATATTGAATCCCACGGTTGAGGTAATGAGTCCCTTTGCGATGACCTTTGTAACCTTCCGGCGGCACGTATGTATTGATAACAATTTGCAATATATATTTCCAAATTCTTGATATGTCCTGTCACGGTCGCCAAAGTATGTCTTTAGTTGACACAGTGGAGCTTAAACTCTTATTATCTTGATATATTTAATTTCGGTTAAATATTACAGAGCGCGTATAGATAGATATTGAATAATGTGACGGTAATCAATTGAATAAAAATTTTAAGGTAAGTTGGATGTTGTCTTGACATAACAAAAAGTGCCTGCTGCGGATTATTAGCAATATCTTTGTTGGATGTAGTTGCTGGCTTCAACAGCTATATAAGGAATTTATAGTGTAAACATGTGTCAAATACAACATGTACTAATTACATTGTGTTATGTTTTTGTCAATATATATTTTTTTGAATTTCAAGTTATTTGCTAAATAATTTATAAATATTATTAATATATGTATTAGTTTATCCAGAAATAATAAGTTTGTAAAATTTGACGTAATGGACTTCTTGGATCATTGACATTAACCGATCAAAACCAATTTATGAATTCAAATTTTATCACATTTTGCAATGAATAGAAACCTGTAAATGTTTCCTATTAATTTTAATATATAATTATGGTATATATACGATAGCATTATATTATACGAGTATAGTAATTTATGATAAAAGCTATTCATTGATTGCGATTGATAAATTTTATGTTTTCGACATAAGCGGAATATGTGGTACATATTATTAATAAATATCTCATTATTGTACCATATTCTGACAAATAGTGATATTTATATTCCTTTTTAAATGTATTATCTACACGCCATTTAATAAATTTTACGATATTTAAGAAAGAGCCATTTAAGAAAAATAAGAAAAAGGAAATATAACAGCAACTATGAATACCATTGAATAGCCTGTATGGACACTGCTCTTTGCCTGCTTGATATTTTATATTGATATGAACAATATAAAAAAAATACTGCATTTGAAGAACAACGTAACTTATTTTGGAAAAGCTTAAAACGTATTTACAAAGAGGACGTTTTGATTCCGCGCGACCTAAGAATTCTTTTAGGCAATTCAAACACGTTTGGATGTGTACAAGTTCATAAAATCTACAGGCACAAAAATCTAAAAACGTGAAATTATCCAGAAAAGAAGCATAATATATCAGCAAGACTGTATGGGATTAGATCCCTTTGCCTTCCCTAAGACAGGGAGAAAAAAATACACTAAATTAAATATTAGATATACTAATCTGTGTTATTTTACTTCCACAAATCTGACCCTAACTTTTTCTTTCCTTCATCTTATCCTACAATTATGAATTATCCTAAAATAACGTTTCCCAACCTTTTACCTTGTCGTGGCAAATGCACAAGCCGTGCGAGCCAAAGTTAAAATAATAAAAAAATACTAATCTGTGAATATTAGTTGAAATTTTGAAATTTATTTTCTTTATATATCAATCAAATTTAAATAGCTATATTAATTGATACGGTTGCGTTGTCTTGTAAATACTTAAAAAGTAGTGATCGGCGCTTAGTACCTATTTGGTGTGATTTTGTAAACTTTTCTGATAAATGCAAATAATGAATAGTATACAAATTGAAAGTCAAAAACGATACAGAAAAAAATACAAATATATTAAAATTAGAATTAAAAGTTTACTGCTTGTAAGTATTATTAAAAGAAAATTGGTATTATTTAAGTCTATTATAATATTTTATAATTCATGAATTTATCACTGTCAGGAGAACGCAGCATTATGCGATGAAGTGGCAAAAATACAAGAAAGTATTCTTATAGTTAAAGAAGAAAGAAAATTCTTACTGCGAAAATTATTAGAGTATGAAACTGATCCTGACTCCATAATTTCTCACAGAAGTGAATTTAATAACACACCTAATGGTTCCAGAGGAAAACTAAAAAAAAGGAACAGTATTGATGACAACAGTAAATAATTTGGTTCCTTCTGCTTTTACAAATAAGGTATTACCGATTTTTCAGTATGATTCTGGTGTTGCTGAATTGTTTTTATATATTGATTGGCAATGAATAAAATGTGTATTAATAAATAATGAAGTTACTATAATAAAATTTGTTTTGTTCTTAATATTACACATTTTTATCAATAATAAGCTATAGAATACTTTCATATGATGAATCCTACTGTCTTTTACACTGAATATTACATTAGATTTACAAAGATTATTTGTCTATTGCAATATTCATTGAATTCGTCTAGTTAGGTTGACAGCAGTCAGGTCATTTACCACTGCAACAAACTCTGTTGATCAGTAGATCTGTTATGCCTGCAGTTGGTATAAAACACATAATAAAGTCTGGTTGCATCCAATATATGTGTGCTAGTGATAGGTGCATAAGTAGATTGCCTGATTATAATGCAAACATAGACCAGAGGGACAGTTTATTATGTGGCGGTAACAGATGCAGACTGGTGTATGACAAGAAATCCACAATCAACTTATTCAATCCTCATCCTTTCTTTCTATTCTGATTAGACTGGCTGGTAGATATGTTGACCTTTATGTTTTTTTATCTCAAGAGAGAGGGTGAGAATCCTCACAAGTAGCACAAAAACTTGCCCTACATACCACCTCAGCAACAAGTGCTATAGTGATTATGTCGGTCTCCACACCAGTCACTAGTCTCATGGGTGAGACCCACCAACTACTAAGTTTTATGCCTAAGTTCTAAGATCTATATAGGCTAATTGTGAGGGCGATCGCCCCCTCAGGAGAGAGGACCAGTCTTATATAGATTTCTGCAGTTAGATAAGCATCTAGACTTGAAAGCTATTAACAAAAATATTCTAAGAAACAGCAACAATAAACTAGCAATTGTTGCACCTAGTGTCTTATTAAATTGTCTCTAAACCACTGAACAAATTGGAAGCATTTAAATTTAGGATTTCTAGTTAAATTTAGTAAGCTGTCATAGTTTACCTTGTTAAATGCATACAATAGTTACAGAGAACACTCAGTATTATGATAAAAGTAATGTTTTCCTTTCTCATTCATTTATACACAACTGTCCCAGCTTTTTATTGCAATATGCTTTTAGCTACTATATATGCACATATGCTAATATAAATCTTAGTCTTAAATATGATGCATTCATAGATACATAGTTAATGATCTAATGTAGAGAGCTCAATCAACTTTAATACTAAGTAAAGGCCATTGTAAGGAAGCCCTTCAAATATATTTCTATTCAATTAATTTGCAGATATTTTTAATATTGGTTATGGGGCAAATTTGGTTTCTGAGATATATTTTTGAGATGATTATTAGTTATATTTTTTTCTTAGAACTGATGTCCCATGATTTTATAAGTGATTTTCCTCATGTTCCTGGAATCTATCAAATATTTACAAAAAATAATAACTCCAATAAAACTAAAGCATTAAAAATTATGAGTGTTATATAATATATTTATTACCAATAAATTAATTAATTACTATTTTCATCTTCATCTCCAAATGATAATAAATTGCTATTGTTACTATACTTTTTTTTCTTAGTCGAGTTGTTTTTGTTTGGTACTAATTTGTGTTTTGATTTAAATATGACTCTTTGTGTTAAGTCAGCTTTTGTTTCCAATTCCAGTTTGTCTATTTTCGTTTGTTCTACTTCTGCTTCTTCTGCAGTTAAGTCACCTTTCTTTAATACGACTACTTGTGGTTTTTCACTGTCATCATCGTCTACAAAGTCATCTTCGGCATTTTGAAGTTCATCAAATTTATGATTTTTATCGTCATAACCAGCTTGTTTTTTCAAAACCTTTAAAAACTCTGGATCTTCTGGTTTGATGTAACTAACATTTTTCTTTCGATTCATATTAAACACAAATGAACACAGACTAATTAGAATACTACGTATTGACAGACACATACATTGTCATACAGATGAGTATAATATCAAGTACATACAATCTTTTTCACATTTTTTTTTTAAATTTATTTTACCGGCCATGGCTGCTAAGGCTTTCAGCCGAATCTTTTTTACAATCTTTTCAATTCACGGATAAAAAATATAAGATGCTTACAGAAGTATAATTGTGAATATTATAGTCGTTCCAACCCATGGACGTATAATACAAACAGGACTGAGCACTGCGCATAAAAAACGTGACGAGAGAGAAGTCATAGTAGAGGAGTGTGTCTCTGTCAAAGTAGGTTTACCACACGATAGTATTTTTGTGCACGATACCTTCCTACATCTTTTATTATAAATGTTGGTTTGTGAGGGCGGATAAATGTATGTTTATTACTCTTTCACGCAAAAATTATTGAACGGATTTTTATGAATTTTTCCAAAAATATAACTCAACCTTGAAATAACACATGGGCAATTGTTTCTAGTTACGTTTTGCGATGATTGCAAAGACATTGAAAAAGTAAACATCTTTTCGGCAAATATAACTATTTCAAATGGAAACTTTGATACATATTTCAAGCCACCTCGATCAATAAATGTAGTAAATGTGGAAAAATTTTGCAAGTCTATGGAGTATGAATGTTCATTCTCTCTACGGTTTGTTATTAAAGCTTGTTGACAGTATTCACAGTTCAATAGTTTTATTAATCTATTAACAATTGCTCCCGTTATGTAATACAAAATATTAAATTTTAGTTCAGAAAGAACAACATTTCCCAACTCAGCAAAAAGAGCATCGATTTGCTTTTCTTCTATTATTGTTTCTTCTGCTTCATCCAACAGACGCCTTTTTTTGCGCCCAAATTCAACTATAGGAGTTAATTCAAAAGACTCGTCCGCACAATTAGCGTGAATGCTGGGTTTGACACTATTTTGGAAAAGTAATTTTCTTAAAGTATACCTCAGCTGTTGTGCATTGGGATTATTATTGCCACCACCACGAGCTCTGATGCAGGAAAAAAACATTTCCAAATGGTCCTGGGACATTAGAAAATATGTATGTCCCCCGGATTGAGATAATAAATCAAGCGCCAAATTATAGAAACTAAATGTGTTTACAATTAAACCAAGCGCCGGTACTTTCCGTCTATGGGTTAAAATCGGTTTGCCATCTACTTTGAGTAAGGATAAATATTCCCTTGTGTCCTTTAATACATTGGACCAAATATCTTTATTTTCTAATCTAAGAGGGGACTTAAATTTAGCTGATTCCCTATAATTATATTTTGTATATCTTATGATATGACTTATACACAAATGTTAATTTTATTTAACAATACTTAATCACTTATAAATATTTCCTGTTAAAGTACTAAGATATTGATTTTAGAAAGTACCGCCGTGATAATAATATTCTTCCATTTTGCAGTTTTGCATAGTATTGGCAACTATGGGAGTGAGACACACTCCTCTACTTTTGACCTTTCACGTGGCACGTTTTCTCTAGTTCATCAATGTTAAAAGAATATGTGCCTTATTGCGTTGGTATAGAGTTTAGTGTCATTTAATACTCGGTTTGAGAGCTCAGTCCTGTTTGTATTATAGGTCCATGTTCCAACCATTTATTTTACTTTTGACAGGTCGAATTCTAATCACTTAGTGTTGTACCATGTATTACGGAAACGATGTTTTGTAATAATCGATTTTACTCTGGAAGACCTTTTAATCGATTTAACACGGATATTTTATTGTTGCTTAAATACATATTTCATATTATTTAAAAACTTCACTTCTGTAAATATATTGGTTATTTGGGCACAAAAATTTTTGCATACCCACTAATTCAGTCCTCCCAAAATATTTTACTTTGAACTTTGCAAAAAAACTCACTACCTTATGAAGTATTTTTTCCATTATATCGGGGTCCGCTGCTCCAAACTTTACTTAGAGACAGTGGCGCCCTCGTCTGTGGGATCAGTCAGTAAATCCCTAATATTATGTGGCCCGGACTCCACAAACATACTGTTTAGTAAATGTTACTAATTCTACATCATCTTTTTCTCATCCAGCCTACGCCTTTTTTTTAAATTCGAGTTGAGAGAACACTAAACGACGCACCGCCGGCGACGCCATTTTGTTGTATTGTCTGTCACTCGCAACAAGACGCCCGTGCTAGTCACATTTCTGTTCACTGAGTGCTCTTTTATATTTTTCATACGCTGTGTTGAGTATTTATCTTCCACCGTATTGATTTAATTGTTCTTACTGTGGTTGAGTTGAGCGTATTGTTTCTCCCAGTAAGAGTTTTACTTGCAAAATGCCGAAAGGTATGGTGCTTTAAGGACAATCCAGAGAATTAGTGCTGCGGCTTCGTGATTTTTTTGAAAAGGAAAGCCGCAATGGCAGATTCCTTATACAAGTAACGCAAGTTAGAGACCATGTTGCAGCAGCATTAGGTATTAGTGCTCCAACGGTGGCGAAAATCACTAAAGAAGGCTATGGTAGTAGTGGTATTGAATAGAACAAGGTATCTACGCCTAAGAAAAAA
The DNA here is from genome assembly GCA_036419045.1 of Scirpophaga incertulas. Taxonomy (NCBI): domain Eukaryota; kingdom Metazoa; phylum Arthropoda; class Insecta; order Lepidoptera; family Crambidae; genus Scirpophaga; species Scirpophaga incertulas. Next base: position 24,177,003 of record CM071627.1, on the reverse strand, counting down.
CGTCAGCCCCGTAAAGTGACAGCAATTGACAGTTTTGAGACTGATGCTATTCGTCGTCATATAAAATGGAACGTAGTGATATAGCTTTGTCTGTGAATTTTTAAGGCAAGCGAAGAAAATAGAAGACTGGTCGAATGTCGTTTTCACAGATGAAACTTAGCTCAATGCCAATCATTCCATTTCAAAAGGTGACTGACGATACTGCTGCTTCTACTTCTGCAGTGCCAATGGGGAAAGGTGAACGCCTCATCAATTGCCATGCGGGAACTACAAAGGGATTTAAATAAGACGCTCTGTTAGCGTTCAAATAAAAAAAAACAGGAGACTATCATGAAGAGATGAATGTGAACGTGTATGAAAAGTGGTTCAGAGAAATGCTTACATCACTTGAAAAGCCGTCAACAATATTTATTGATAATATCACTCGCCAAATTAATAAAATGCCAACACAGGCCAACAAAAAACACGAAATTATAAACTGGCTTCTTGATAATGGGGAAGATGTGGACGAATCCCTACTAAAAGTAGGATTACTTAAAATATTAAACAGTAAAAAGCAGCCAAAACGATATGTCATCGACGAAATGGCTCCGTACCACTGTCAATATAATTCAATTGAAATGATCTGGGCACAAGTCAAAGGACATGCTGCAAGAAAAATCGGGTGGGGCTGTGCCGGGGCACACGGCCGTTGGTTTTAACGTGAAACGTCTATGTTAGAGAATCGCTTTTAAAGTAAAGATTGAAATTAAAATAAAGAACTCAATGTCACAACAGCGAGCTGACTATATAAGTGAAATATTCACACCACATTTTTGATTCTAAGACTAATAGTTTTTTAATTATTAAGGTACGATGATATAGACCTTTTCGTTACGGTCCACTTTTTAAACCTGGTACCCGTATGTTTTGGCGCGATTTTAAAGACGTTTCACGTCAAAACGCATGTGCTAATGTGACGCCTGAAAACTGGGCGAGTGTCGTCAACAAGACAAAAAATATAATATTCTCTGTTTGCGATCGGGAAATTTAATTTGACAACATACCTACACAAGAGTTAATAATAAACACTGCAGACGCAACGATTCGAGTTCGTATGAAGAATCCGACGATTCGGTATAATAAAACAATATTAAAATATTTTGGTTGTTTTATTTCATGTTATAGGTATGATGAGAAGATTATATCTCCCTGATACAATTTTAACGTGTTGTCTATTACAACAATGCAAAACTCAGTTGTCAGCTGACTTAACTGCAAATAAGTGTAATCGATTATTTTCGATTCATTAGTTTGCACTGAATACTTTTATTCCTGTCACTAGATGCGATAGAACGTAACTCTTTTCATAACGTAAATGAATTATCACTTATATTTTATGAATAGAGCTATTTACGGCATATTAATGTATTTAGTGGGTAATAATTAAGATATATAAATATTATTGGGCAGTTTATATATTTCTCTGTTCACTCGTTTCAAAGTTAATAATTGCGTATAATAGAACAGTTACGTTCTAAAGCATGTGTCAAAAGTAAAATAAATGGTTGGAACGAGTATAATTTCCCGAGGTCCGAACTGTTACCTAACTCATATGCCAATGAGAAATTTTCCGATAGCAACATAAAAAATTATTGGCATCAAAAGAATCTTATCTTCTAAGGCCAGCTGTACACATTGATTATGCATTGGGCCAACGTATAGAGCACTACTTGGCAGTTGTAATTGGCGCCAACGGTAACCGGCCAAACCGAGCAGGTTCTGTATTTCGTCCACACATCAAAGCATTTCGAACAGCAACCTCTTTATTGGCCCAATGTCTACTTATAATTGCTTGAGACATGATAAATTTATGTAGATTTCTATACCTTTGATATCCATATTTATTAGACGTATCCGTTGCTCATTTTCTGTTATATTGTGGTTGATCTTTTTTATTTTAACCCGTAGATACCGTAATTCCAAGTTGCTTTTTTCTGGTGTATTCACCCGGTCTCCGATCTCCCGTAATCTCCCGTAATAGTATCTCTCTCAGCAACGAACTGCCTTAATAATTTTATATCTGCGATAAGTGCATCAAGAGGTGCCAATTTCACAATGATTAGCTTAAGCTGTTCCATAAGCTCAGAATTACTCGGAGATAAGCTGCCCCCCTGAACAAATGCCACACGCTATTTATTTCGCAAACGTTAACGCCACTGCGTTAGCGTGACTAAAACGGTAGACGATGTGCATAACGCATTGCTAACGCAAATTCCGGAAGAACCCTTGTAGAATGTAACCAAACGAACGTTAATTGTCCATGGAATAGCGTTTTTTCTGATGTCAAACAATAATTTGTGATGTCAAATTCTAATGACTTTTTTGTTTGGGCATTATTATCAATTAAATGAGATATTATTTTGTAATATATATATATAGTATATATATATATATTACAAAATAATATCTCATTTAATTGATAATAATGCCTGTGCTGTTGGTCTAAGTTTTGACTGTTTTATTTTATTACACATGGAAAACAGATTTCGTACTAGCTGCGATCAATTTAAATCAAATATCAAATTGCCGAAAATTATAGCTTTGAAATAAGTTTTCAAATATGATAAATGTTTTTCTTTTTATAATAGGCAGTAGTGAGTTTATTCAAGTGTTAGTAATTATTCAACTATGTAATTAGTCAACAATACCTGAGTTCATTTTTACACACATATTTACTGAAGAGTATGATCCTCATCTGAAAAGTTATTCAGAACACTCGGCAGCACGTTAATACATCTACTTCATACTTCAATCTCGTACGAGGCGGCGACGGTTCTGGGACGCTCCCCCCATTCGACATCCTGGCCGACATGTACGCGGCGACGTATGCGTCGCGGCGTGTCGACCGGGGGGGCGATGGGGGGAGCGCCCTGGAACCCGCGCGCGAAGTGCCTAAGCGGGACAGGCACCGACGGATTGTGGCGGCCTGGCGCGCGCAGCTCGAATTACGGATCTGCGCGCGCCAGCGGGCCGTCGGTGCCGTACTCCCGCACCTCGAAGCTTGGCTCCACGGGAAGGAGGAGGTCACCTACCGATTGACTCAGATACTCACCGGGCACGGCTGCTTCGGTGAGTATCTGTGTCGAATAGGACGGGAGGGATCGACACATTGTCACCACTGCGCATCCGACCTCGACTCGGCCCAGCATACGCTGGCGGAGTGCCCCGCGTGGGCCTCCGAGCGCCGAGTCTTGGTCGCAGAGATCGGGCGAGATCTGTCTCCGCCGGCATTGATTGCGGCAATGCTGGCGGACGATGGAGGTTGGAGGGCTGTGGCCTCCTTCTGTGAAGCAGTGATGCTCCACAAGGAGCGGCTCGCCACAGGCGGGGTATGCAATTTAATGCATTTTCCTCAGGGGAACAAAAAGAAAAAAAAAAAGGTACTTCATACTTTGGCTGATCTATCACTGCGCGTACTCTAGATGTTTTTTTTAAAGACTGACAATTTTACAATATTTAACTGTCGTCACTTTCTTTTATACTTTTTCTTGTGTCTCTGTAAAATAGTTTACTGTAGTTTGTATATCATATTTATATTTGTTTTACGAGTACATTCTAAGTCTAATCTATACATTGGATAATTCAACATACAAACCTTAGTCTCGAAAGTAATCTCCCTTAAGTCTTTAAGATTTGTGAAGCGTTTTAGATCGGCACATAACGGCACGAAAAAAGATTTTTTTTTTATTGAAATACAAGCTTAATCTAATCCTTAATCTAATGCTTATTTTAATCCTTTTAATTTATTTTCCGACAAAAAAACCAAGCTTAGCAAATCCTTTCATTTCATACCCATATTGTAGGAGTGAATTATAAATAATTGGTCGGCCAACTTGGGAAAGTCCGCCATATTAGATTAAGATTGACATCACATTATTTTTCAAGGTGTTCTTTGCAAGCCCTTTCATTTGATACCCATATTGTAGGGGTGCATTAAAAATAATTGATCCGTCATCTTGGTAATGCCGCCATGTTGAATTTAGAATGACGTCACATACATAACCATGCATTGTCATCCGACTTACACGTGCATGCAAAATTTCAGCTCAAGCGGACACCGGGAAGTGGGTCAAATTAATATTTCAAGATTTTCTTACATAGTTACAAGTGAAGCTAATATAAAAGCTTGTAAAAACTACTTCTGTTCAATCTAAAATTTACAATAAAATCTTTGAAGCAATTTGAAGCAGCCCAAAAGGATTTTGTCTACCGAATCAGCAGATGGTCATTTGACTTATCACTTGCTAATGTCATCCCCATAGGTACATTTTTTATTTGTCGCAGCTAATGAACGCTAACGCTAAGTGGCATTTGTCTAGGGGCCCAGATCTTGAAATGAAGATGAAGGATAACACCGCAATTTTTAATGTTCGGCTTCGAAAACCAAAATCTGTTTTTCCGCCACAAGGAAAGTCCATGAATATGCTGCACATACTACATTTTGTACCATCAGTGTAGTTTCCACCGCGTCTTCCACATTTAACCGTTTTTGCGATCATAAAACAAAAATATATCTAACCACACAGATATGCGTAACTGATTGAACTAAACAATAAGATTGATAAGAGTTAATTATAGCTTTTTAGAGCAATTATTATTGCTGTTTAAACTACCAGGGATTTATAAATCTATAAAAATAATTTAACCAACGTTATTATATAAATGGAGTTTAATGGTACGCAATATATGCTATTCTTATATTAATTGCTCGTACATATTGCGGTCTTTTATACACATTTCCTTTTTCAAGTTACGGCGACTGCTATTGGTTTGATTAGTTACTGAAAAGTTATACATCTGATTTACCGTAAGGCCTTTCCGAATTCGTTATTGTGTAAAAAATACCACTGTTATTCCAACCAGCATCTTCACCCATATACCCAACTTGAGAGCACATGTTTTTATAATCTTTTGTCCAATAATTGCAAGTGTATGCAGGAAATGCCTTCGGATTTGTAATTGATTCGGCAAAGTAAGCATGAGATCTGCCGTGGCTGCATGCATCTGTGGAAGATGATAAAATAATTTTATTTTCTTAGTTACTACGTTTTTGACTGCTTGGTATGTTTGTAAATTAATTGGCACACGATAAATGTAAGTTAGTATTATATTGGGTATTAAAACTGGAGACCATATTAACATCTCCGATAAGTACCTATACAGGATGTAAAAGTGTCGTATAACTAGAGGATAATTCTATAACTCAATAAAAATGAATTCAAAATCACGATAACTAATTTAATAACTTCTTTAAAATGTAACTATTCCTAATAAAAACCAACCATAAAAACCTAACAAACTTGTAATGTAGTACTTCTTCGTAAGAAGTACTACATTACATGTTTGTACTAGATGCGAATATAAAAATAAGGTCATTAACATTTATAATTTTGAGACACGTGTAGTGGGTAAATCGAAAAGCCGTAAATGTTATTACAATAAAAAATAAACAAAATATTAAATTTAAATTTGGAAGCTTGTGCTTGTGTGAATATTCATTATCATTACGTTTTCCCGTATTTTCGCCAATCGGTAGTCTAATTTTTGTGATATTATTATGGTTTGATGTGATTAAAAGAACGGCATAGCTGTGATTGCAGACTATTGATAGGTTACAGAATCATTAATGAACTCCTTTGAATATTTAATGAAGAGTTTCTATTGTCAAAACCATGATCGCCGAATTCATTCATTTAAATTAAGAACACAGAAACATTTGATGACTTGAAATAAAAGTATTGTCAGAGGAATACGGGATCTCTTAGGTTTTGACATATCGGATATATTAGTTAATTTTATACTAGTCAGCAATCTAACTTTTGATAGCTTCTTCTTATTAAGAGTCCTATTACAATTCTTCATTCTGCGAGATTAGGTATTTCGAAGCGTCCCGACAACTCATTGAAGGTCACACGTCCAAAATACTGTGTTGATGCTACGACTAAGCGATTTTGATACTTTTCCAATGGAAGATACTTTTCCAAGATATGGAATAATTAGTTATTGCTATATATATCGTATATGAAGAAACATATTATATGAAGATGATATTATTAATAGGACAGATGATATTGTTAAAAATAATGTTTATTAAATATTACCTAGTATGTTATTTAGCAAAAGACGGTTTTAGTTTTAAATGAAAAATAGATCAAATTAGAAAAAAAACTAGTTACCAATTATATAGGAGTATAAATCATCATAAAACAGAATCACCTATTTGTCGAATTTCCATCAAATCGATCCAATGGTTTGGTGATTATCTATATTATGATTTATAGATAATTAAAATAAGATAATAAATTCATGGTTAAAAAATATAAATATTTATTCCTCATAAAGTGACATTTATTCTGGTATAAATTTTATTAATAAATACTATCGTAGATAGAAGATATTCACAGTCAACTTAAAGCGATTTTCGTAGTTTTTTCGTTTAGAATAAGATTATTTTCTATATTAAATCAATAATATATCAAAATTCCGAGGCCGCTACGAACTATATGACTATACAAGAGATAAAATTATCATTTTTTAATTTCATTTATGTAAAACAGTAGTTCAATCCAGGAGCTCAAAAAAGTGCCTTCGCGCATTTTATGAAAATCTTTCTCTACAATTTTGGGTTTTATTAAAAAGTTATCAATATTTACAAAAAGCGAGGCCGCTACGAACTATGTCAATAGCTATTCTGCATTATTCATTAAGTCAAAATTGTTAATGTATCTCTGTTTCTTAGATCGAGATCGCCAAAATTGTCCATTTTACGCAAAAATCGCATTCGAGATGTAATATGGCTCTTAATAAGATTGTTTAAAAAAGTGATTGTATCGTAAATCTGTGTTTATGATGGTTTCGCCGACCTCGAGTAACCTCGCAAAACTGGTGACAAGGGGGCCGCTCCAGCCAAGCAAAAATAATAATGCTGAATTACTCCCCTCCCCCGCGAGCGACGCATACGCGACTTTTCTAGCTTCCAGTTTAGTCGCCACTCGCCAAGAGGCCGTTAAAGGCGATAAGTGTCGTCGCACGCAATTTTGTTGAGTAAATTCATTTTAAAGTTTTTTGAGGGCTACTCAGACCCCACATCAGTATTACGTAACTTTTTGAAAATTGTTTATGTACATATTTTGTGTTTTTTTCTTTTAGTATTTGATTAGCTAGCTTACAATAGAACCTAGTACATCATCCAACAACGACAATAGCCTATATTCTAGAAAAAATAAAAGATTTGCTATGCCCAGTGACAGTAGTTTTGAGAAATTTGTGTCTGATTTGATTAATTCCGGAGCAACATGGCCGTAATGAAGTTTCTCACACTGACTCAGAACCACAAAAATATGATGAGCAAGAAGTATTATCCGAAGACGATGTTCCACTGTAATCTTTACAATTTTACTATGGTAAAAATATAAATAACTAAATATAAACCCCTAACAAAAGCAGTTAGAACTCCTCAACATAATATTATAACTCGGGACCAATTCTTCTAATCTATCAGTAAACGAAAATATCCTTATTCGATTTGGCACAAGACGATGAGATGCTACAAGAGATACCAGGCCAGGCCAAGAGATATCAGGCGGACTAATGAAAAGATGAAAGAATATCGGACTAAATTTTGGAAAGACGATCGCCCTGAACTTAAGGATTTAGACATAATCGAACTCCATGCCTTAATTGGTGTTATTTGTTTCACTGCCGTCTTCAAATCCACTCATGAAAATATTTATTACATCTTTGCAACTGACGATACCGGAAAAGAAGAATATTCAGGTGTGTGATGTCGAAAGATAGATTTTTATTTACCCTACGTTGCATTCGATTTGATAACCTTTCTGATCGTGAGTTACGAAAACAAAAAGACAAAATAGCAGCGATTTCACACTTGTTTACAAAATTTATGCAAAACTGTCGGAGCGCTTAAAACGTCGGCGAGTATGCAACCGTGGACGAAATGTTAGTACCTTTTCGAGGACGGACACATCTTGTGGTTTATATGTCGATGAAACCTGCTAAATATAGGTTGAAATTGATGTGCTTATGTGACGCCAAGAACGGTTATTTTTATAACAGTTACATACATATATATACAAGACGTGGATCGGATGGGGAAGCATTAGCAGATGAAGATAAAAAGTTCTTGGCGCTAAACACAATTTGTTATTCGTCTCGCGAAGTCATTGTACAGTAGTAACTGTTGTAATATGTACTGGTTTTGTATTACTCTATAATCAAAGCTATACATTTTTATTACTCTTAATAATGACTTTTGTTGGTCTGTCATATTTGTCACTCAAAAAAATATAAATTGTAAAACATGAGCTTACTTTTATTTTAATTATTTACAACACGTTATCAGCACGAAGGTTCGTAAAATCATTTAAAGTTGTGTGAATAAAGATACATACGTGAGTACTTTCGACAATTTAAAATGGGAAGTCACGGAGATGGAGCTTGTTCAAGCAATAGAGGTATGAGTTTGTTTGGTATATCTTTGTCAAGACGAGAACAATACTCTGATTGGAAATTTAAGCTCCGGATGTTTTTAATTCACGAAAATCTTTGGGAAACTATAAAAGGTTACCCGAGTGATAGTCAGTTATCGATAAGTGTTAAAAATCGTAATGATGAACTGGCGTTATCAAAGATTTGTCTTACTGTTGACGGACCAGCGATAGTTCATGTGAAGAATTGCAAAACAGCTAATGAAGCTTGGGATGCTCTGGCGGCGGCCTACGAAGACAAAAGCTTAGGTCGACGGCTGTCTTTAGAACGAAGATTATATCGTTTATGCCTTCGAGATTTTAATAATATTGAGGCCTATATTAATGCTGTACTAACAACAGCTCAGGAACTTTCTGATATTGGGAAGACAACAGAGGACTCGACTCTTGCAGCTATTCTTGTTGGTGGTTTGACCTCTAGATTTGACCCTTTAGTAATGGCTTTAGAAAATTCTAATATTGCTATTACAACTGAAATGGAAGTAAAGCTGTTGAGTTATTTAGAAGATGATCATAATGAAAGTCAGTCTTTGGCATTAAAAAGTATTAAAAAGGAAAAAGGTAAGAAACCAATTATATGCTTCAAGTGTGGGAAGCCAGGACATAAAAGCCCAGATTGTCCATTAAAGATAAATAAAATAGAGAAGACTGTTGAGTCAATGTCCAATCTTACTTTTATTATATATAGGATTTAATACTACTCTATGACTTAGGATTGATAGACAGAATGTGTTTGTAACTGTAAAAGACAGATTAAAAGAGACACAGACACTGTAAAAGATAGATTATTGGGAGAGGAAGAGAAACGTAAGAACAGTAAATACGCAAAGGTAGAAAATTTTAATAATAGCACATTTTTATGTTTCACGTGTGGAAAACAAGGGCACAAGCAATTCCAATGTAAAACAAGCGGGCATGGACAAAATTATTCAAGAGTAAGGCGAGATTATCAAGTACCAATTCATGGACATGGACAAAACTCAGGACTAGGAAGAAGTTACCAAAGACAACAACAACAACATGGATCAGGTTATGGACAAAGGGGACAGTCGGTTGGACGAGGTCATGGATATATCAGAAGCGGAAATTGGAGAGGACGTCAAAGCTGGAACAGAGGACAAGGAGGTTATAATTCAGGGAGAGATAATTATTCTTTTGCGGCCAATAGTTCATCGGAAGACAATGCATTTGCAACAGGTACTTTAGACAGGTATAATGAGAATGATGTAATAGTAGATAATTTGGTATGGTGTGTAGATTCCGGTTCCTCGGATCATTTAACCAATAATAAAGATTATTTTTCAGAATATGTTAACTTGAGTAAACCTAAAGCTATAGCTGCGGCAAAAAATGGAGTAAGTTTAATGGCAGTAGGAGTAGGAAATATTAAAGCTAGATGTTATGTTGGTAAAAGATTTTATGACTGTACAATTAAAAATGTCTATTATGTGCCGAATTACGGAAAAATTTGTTATCAGTTTTGAAGATTGAAAACAATGGCTATAGAGTTGAATTTTGTAATGGTAAGGTAAGAATATATAAATATGATCAGTTGACTATGATAGGTAATACTGAAGGGTCCTTATATACAATCAAAATGAAACTTCGAAATGCTCAATGTAATTTAACCAATTCTGACAGTCACGTCATACAGCTTTGGCATAAACGATTCGGTCATCTTGAGTATAGGAATTTGACATTACTTTCACGTAAACAAATGGTAATAGGTTTAGAGGATTTAAAGAATTGTAGAGATAATGACAAGTTATGTGAGCCATGTATATTAGGGAAAATGGTTAAACTACCATACAATCGTCCAGGTCGCAGGGCAACGAGATTACTTGAACTCATTCACACGGACGTATGCGGACCAATTAACCCTTCAACTGAAGAAGGCTATAAATATTTCGTTACGTTCATTGATGATTTTTCGCATTTTGTTATGGTATATTTAATTTCTAATAAAAGTGAAGTTTTTGATAAATTTAAATTATTTCATAATCGAGTTACTAATCAATTTAATACAAATATAATGAAAATAAGGTCAGATAATGGTAGAGAATATATTTCAAGAGAGTATCAAAATTTTTGTGCAGAAAAAGGAATACAGATACAGTACACAGTACCTTACAACCCACAAATGAATGGAGTAGCCGAAAGGTTTAACAGGACACTAATAGAAAAGGCAAAAACGATTTTAATTGATGCAAAATTAGGAAAACAGTTTTGGGGACATGCCATATTATTTTCGACTTATGTTACAAACAGAAGTCCAACATCAGGCAAGGATCAAACACCAGCAGAAATTTGGTATGGTTGGAAACCAGATGTGTCAAATATGCGTGTCTTTGGATGCACTGCATATAATCATGTGCCTAAAGAGCTTCGTCAAAAACTAGATAACTCAAGCAAGAAAATGATTTTTATTGGATATGCTAATTCGGGATACAAACTCTATGATGCTGAAACAAATAACATAATAATAGGCAGAAGTGTAAAATTTGATGAAAATACTAATGATGAACAAGACGTAGTAAATTTTAAACATCCACAGATTAGAGATGATACGAAAACGACAGAAGAAATCGAAATTGAAAATCAAGACCTAGAGCAGGAAGAAAGTCAGATAGAAACAGTTGGTAATACGGTTAGTGATCAAAAAAGTAAAGAAAAAAGTCAAAAGATAACAAGAGAAAAGAGAATTATAAATAGACCGAAATGGCAAGACGATTATGAGATAAGTTTTGATGAAGACGATGAAGCATTATATGCACTATTAATGAGTTATGGAGATGTACCATTGAATTATGAAGACATAAAGGAAAGAAAAGACAAAAGACAGTGGGAAAAGGCTGTATCGGAAGAATTGAATGTTTTGAAAGAAAGAAAGACTTGGAAAATTATACCAAAGCCGAAAAATGAAAAATTAATTGATTGTAAATGGATTTTCACCAGAAAAGAAGTAGGACAGGAAAAAATATGTAAAGCGAGACTAGTAGTGCGTGGGTTCCAACAAAAAGAAAAATTAGAAGACATTTATTCACCGGTATTGAAACTTCAGACCTTAAGAATATTGTTGTCTATTGCTGCACAGAAAAATTTACAGTTATGTCAAATGGACGTGAAGGGAGCTTTTTTATATGGTAATATCGAAGAAGATGTTTATCTTAAACCACCAGAAGGAGTTGAAGTACCAGAAGGTCATGTATTAAAATTAACTAAATCACTATACGGTTTGAAAAAATCTCCGAAATACTGGTATCAAACATTTCATGAAACTATGAAGGAATACGGTTTTGAAAGATCGCAAAATGATTACTGCTTATACATAAAAGGGGAATTATATTTGCTTTTGTACGTTGACGATTTGCTCATATTAGGGAATGAAAAACAACAAATTGATAATGTTAAAAGGTTTCTATGTGAAAAATTTAAGATGAAGGATTTGGGTAGTGAAAAGTTGGTATATTTATGTATTTCTATCAACAAGGTATCAGAGGAAATTTATATTAATCAGAATAAATATTTGATGAATGTTTTACAAAAGTATGGTATGCAAGAGTGTAAGGGCTGTGATACACCGATGGATGAGAATTTTTTATTGAATATTGATAGTAGTGAAATCGATTTTAATTTGGAATATAAGTGTAGGTCATTAGTTTGTTCTTTAATGTATGCAATGATTGGGTCGAGACCAGATATTGCCACTGCTATATGTTATCTTAGTAGATTTCAATCTCAACCTTGTGAGAAATTACTTAAGGCTTTAAAAAGAGTATTGCGTTACATTAAACAAACTATTAATTATTCATTGATTTATAAGAAATATGATTGTATATCAGAACCTTTGGTAGTAGGTTATGCCGATGCAGATTTTGCTAGAGACATACGTGATAGAAAATCTACATCTGGATATTTATTTAAATTATATAATAATGTAATTATTTGGAGGTTAAAAAGCAATCAACAGTTGCTTTAAGCACGACAGAAGCCGAGTTAATATCTCTTTGTGAATCAGCAATGGAAGCGTGTTGGCTTATCAAAATTTTGTTAGATTTAAATGTTAAAATAAATAATGTAATAATATTTGAAGATAATACTAGTACTATTAAAACAGTTAGGAATCCAGATCAGAAAAGATTAAAGCATATTGACGTAAAATATAATTTTGTTAAACAAAAGATTGAAGAGGGAGTAATTAAAGTTAATTATGTGTCAACAAAAGATCAAATAGCAGATGTTCTAACAAAGCCTTTGTCTAAAATTCAATTGCGAAAATTTGTTAACTGTATGGGATTATCTAATACTAAGTGAAAGATTGAACATTGAGGGAGAGTGTTGAGTCAATGTCCAATCTTACTTTTATTATATATAGGATTTAATACTACTCTATGACTTAGGATTGATAGACAGAATGTGTTTGAAATAAAAGGGTTTTTTGTTTTACTGTTTTTTAATGACTGAATATAATAAAATGATGATTATCATAAAAATATGGTTTTATTAAAATTCGCCATCGCCAACAAAGACACATCAAAAGAGGTATGTATGGAGCATGCAATCTTAGTGAGCGTGATAACCAGGATAAATGGATAATAGACTCTGGAGCAGAGTAAATATATTCTTTGCTCTGGAGCTTCTATGCATATGACCTCTAGATCCGATTGGATGAATGACCTCAAGCTTGTAAGTTGTGGACAGGTAACTATTGCAGATGGAAAAAAATTAGACTGCGCCGGTACTGGTACTGTATCTATTAATAGTATTTTTAAGCCAAAAACTAGTGACCTTTTGATTGATCATATTTCCGATGTTGTATTTGTACCCAATTTAAAATCTAACTTAGTTTCTATAAAACAGTGTGTAGATAAAGGTTTTATAGTAGTTTTTGATGTTACTGGTTGTAATTTTTATCTTTCGGATTCTTTTTCTTGTTCTGGTAGTATTGCTATGCATGGTTCTACTAATGGTGGGCTGTACACTTTAGACTGTACACCCAATGCAAATGTTGAAATAAAGGCTCTTGATGTAAATAGTGACTTTTCGTGACGTCTGGGGCATCTATGTCGTATTGGAATGGACTTACTCAAAAGGTCTGCAGTAGAAGGTCTCGATTATGGAGCTGTGGATAAAAGACCATGTGTGCCTTGTGTTGAAGGTAAACAGGCAAGAAAACCACATTCTAAGGAAAAATATAAGAAATCGACATCACTACTAGAATTGGTTCATACAGATTTGTGTGGGCCATTACCAGATGTATCGTATCAAGGTAATAAATACGCATTATTTTTTATCGACGATTTTAGCAGAATGGTTTTTATTTATTTCTTGAATTCTAAAACTCAAGTTAAACAAAAGTTTTGTGAATTCCATAGCATGGTAGAGAGGGTTACCAATTTGAAGATCAAATATTTGAGAAGTGACTGTGGAACTGAATACTTAAATTCAGATTTTTCAAATTATTTATCTTCAGTTGGTATCCAGCATCAAACTACTGCTCCACGTAATCCCGAGTCAAATGGATTAAGTGAGCGAACCATACGCTCTATGACTGAAAAAATGCGTGCTATGCTCTCTGATAGTTCTCTGTGTAAGGCGTATTGGGAAGATGCTATGAAGACTGCAGTTTATCTAAAAAATAGAAGTCCTCATAGAGCGCTTGAAAATTATAAAACACCCTTTGAAAAATGGTATGGTTGCAAACCAACATATTCTCATCTGAGAATTTTTGGATGTCGTGCATTGATTCTTATTCCTGATTGCCATAGAAGTAAACTGGATAAGAAGACAAAACAACATATTTTTGTGGGTTATACAGATGATCCTAATACATATCTATTTAGAGATTCTCAATATCCAAGACGTCTAGTTAAGTCTCGAGATGCTGTTTTCTTGGAAGATAAATTCTCTGACTTTACAGACCATATAGGTTCAGCAAATATAGATAGTAAGGGAAGTTCAATAGCTCCAATAAAAATACTTGATAATTTTGCTAGACCAAATTTAGACTTGTTTGAAAATCCTGTTCCTGGCACAAGTCGACAATTAGATAGATGTGAGGATTTAGAACCTGCTCCTGGCACAAGTCGACAATTAGATAGATGTGAAGACTTAGAACGCCATACACAATCTGAAACATGTGAAGTATCTGTTTCACCTGATAATGCAGTTGTTTCAGAGATTGTTGCAACTGATAGTCCTCGCGTATCTGAAGATATTTGTTCTACAGAAAATGTAATACCTCTTTCATCAGTCAGTGTGGAAAGTGTGGATGTAGAACAACGGTATCCAATAAGAAACCGTAAAGCAAAAATTTTTGGTTCCGATTTCATCTCATATATGTGTGTAAAAGCGGATGATAATGAACCATGTTCTTTTTTAGAGGCTATTAATTCCATAGATAAAGATAACTGGTTAAAGGCCATGGAGGCTGAATATAAATCTTTGATTGATAAAAATACTTGGATTTTAGTAGACCGAATAAAAAGGTTATACCTTGTAAATGGGTTTTTAAGTTGAAAAGGGATAGTAAAGGAGAAGTTATAAAACATAAGGCTAGGTTGGTTGCGAAAGGGTTCAATCAAGTCGAAGGCTTGGATTATCACGAGGCCTTTTCTCCAGTAGTCAGGAATTCTTCCTTACGTACCCTTTTTGCTTTAGCCGCTGAGATGAATTTAAAAATGAGACACTTAGATGTCGACACTGCTTTCCTCAATGGAGACTTAGAGGAAGAGGTGTTTATGGCTCAACCTCAAGGTTTTGAAGTAAGCGGTCAAGAAGGAAAGGTTTGCTTACTGAGGAAATCCCTTTACGGATTAAAGCAAGCACCACGAGCGTGGAATATTAAGCTCAATGAGACTTTAACAAAATTAGGCTTTAAGCAAACTGCTTCGGAATCGTGTGTATACACTAATCATAACAAAGGTCAAATCTTAATTTTAGCCGTATACATTGATGATATTATTATTTTTTATAATGATGATTCTTTATTTTTCAATGTAAAAGGTCAATTAGCAAAATATTTTAGTTTGAAAGATTTAGGAGATATGAATTTTTATCTTGGTTTAAATGTTCATAAAAGGGACGGTTGTGTTATACTTAACCAGAAGACCTTCATATTGAAAATTCTGGAACGTTTGGAATGATTGACTGTAAGAGTTCAATCACACCATTACAAAAGGTAGCTTTAAACAAAGGATCTTGTGACGAAAATTTACCTTACCAGTCTCTAATTGGTTCTCTTATGTATATTGCTGTGAATTCTAGACCTGATATTTCATATTCCGTAAGTTATCTTAGTCAGTTTCTCACATGCTATAATGTTTCTCATTGGAATGCCGCAAAAAGAGTGTTGCGATATCTGAAAGGGACAATTGATTATAGTATAAAGTATTCGAAGACTGAGGAATATCTCAAAGGTTACGTCGATGCAGATTGGGCCAATGATATAGCTGACAGACGTTCATATGACGGTTTTGTATTTAAGTTTGCAAACGGTAGGCTGCTTACGAGATTCCTATCTTGGGAATCTCGTAAGCAGCCTACTGTCGCTCTATCTTCGACCGAGGCAGAATACATGGCTATGACGTCCGCGGCAAAGGAAGCAATTTTTCTACGGAGATTCTTATGGGAGGTAAGCAGTAAAGTAGATGTGGTGTCTTTATATACCGATAGTCAGAGTGCAAAAAACATAGCTCTCAATCCGGTTCACCATGGTAGAACCAAGCATATTGATACGAAGTTTCATTTCATTAGAGATAAAATTTCTGAAACGCTTATTATGCTTAATTTTATACCATCTTGTGATATGCAAGGAGATTTGTTTACGAAGCCCTTAGGAAAAGTTAAACTTTTAAAGTGTGTAAAGGATATTAATCTATATTAATCCATTCGCTTCAGGTTTATATTATTGTGTGTTATTAGTTTGTTTGTTGTTTGTTAAATATATAAGCTTCGATTAAGGGCGGCTGTTGTAATATGTACTGGTTTTGTATTACTCTATAATCAAAGCTATACATTTTTATTACTCTTAATAATGACTTTTGTTGGTCTGTCATATTTGTCACTCAAAAAAATATAAATTGTAAAACATGAGCTTACTTTTATTTTAAATATTTACAACAGTAACCGTAATATTATATGCGACAACTAGTTTTCGTTAGCGGAACTTATTGAAAATTTGAAAAAAACAGCGCCTGTCCCGACATCTGAGTGGAACGGAACGCCGCGACGGAAGAATACTCGTATGTCAGTGCCAACGGACTACACATTCAAATTTTGCACTTTCATGTACTTACACTTGTAACTTGCGACCAGTATAGAATAAACGCTCTTCAAAAATATCGCAATTTATTTAAAAAATCAACTAGTACAGCATCATTCGTAACATTTTGGACCTTCGAAAGCCGAATTATTAATAAATAGCGACCAATTTTGAAAAGAAATAAGGAATATACGCAGAATAATTGACAATCGACCCAAGGAATAAGCGCATCGGGTAAGACCATCAGTTATCATTTCCTTATATTATTTTTCAAATCCTTATCTATTGCTTATATTTGTGATATTGCTGTGGTAGTTCTTCAAAGCTCAATAAATAGTTATTAATACGCACGGAATTTAATTTTGCATAGTTGTGTGCCGTTAGCTAGCATAAACTATACATATTTTAAATCTTTAACTTTCACTTGCCATCAGAATGAGTACTGAATCGAAAATAATTCGATCAAAATCTCCATGCAAAATAACTGTTACAGAGAACGAAAGTATAAATCAATTAATTCGCGATCTAGTAAAAAAACGCTCCATTGTCAAGGGTAGATTAACCAGGTTCTGTAATTTTATCAACAATTTAAATGATCAAAAGCCTTTGTCTTCTCAATTGAAATCTGATTTGCAATTGAGAGTTCAGAATATCAAGAGTATGCACGCTGAGTTTAACTGCCTTCAAAATACTTTAGAAGAATCAGTTCTAGAAATTGATTTAGAAGAACAATTGAACCAACGTGATCAATTTGAAGACTGTTACTTCGGCGTGATGTCTCGTGCTGAATGTTTGCTGAGAGAGGAGAGTGATACTTCTATTTCTAATCATCACTCAAATAATTCAGTTAAACTGCCTGTTATATCTGTACCGACCTTTGACGGCTCGAGTGAGCATTGGTTAGAATTCAGGGATACATTTTTATCTCTTGTGCATAATTCTACGCAGATAAGTAGCATTCAAAAGTTTCATTATCTGAAATCTTCTCTAAAGGGCAGCGCAGCCCTAGTCATAGATTCGTTGGAATTTTGTGCTGACAACTATTCTGTGGCCTGGGAATTGTTACTAAGCCGTTACAATAATTGCAGCTTGCTAGTAGGTACATAATCATGTTAAAGCTTTGTTTAATATTCAACCTTTAACAAAAGAGGAACCAAATTCCTTACGCAATTTAATAGACATTATTTTAAAAAAATTACGCGCACTTAAAATATTAGGCGAACCAGTAGAGAGCTGGGACACACTCATTATTTATATTGTTGTCTCCAAATTAGATAAAGTTTCGGAGCGCGAGTGGGAGCAATATAAAATGACAATTTTAAAACAATCGGGTGACTCCAAATCTCAGCTGAAGGTATTTTTTTTTTTTTCCTCAGGAGAGGAGGCTGAGAATCCATCATGGATACCAACGCAACAGGCAAGCAGGGATGCGTTGATTATGTCGGACTCCTGGTGAATCGAGGCGGCTCGACCCAACAGACCTACCGACTAAACTCAGCCTGAGCCTTTGGTCCTAATGACCCTACTGGCTTATATGGAAGGGGGCCGCACCTCAGGAGAGGTACGGTTAGCGCTGCCCCATGGTGAGGGCATAAGCACTAGAAGAGGCGCGGTTCTCCAAAGTGGGACCGGCCTGTATTGACTGGGGAGCTGAAGGTAGATTCACTGTTGTCTTTTATAAAAGATCGTGCCGATATGCTCGAGACGTTACAGTTATCTAACACTAGCCCACAGCTAAGGCAATCACCAAAGGTAAACAACATACACATAGCTACTCTAAGATTCACTGTAGTGTTACCACTAACAAGCCGCAAAATCACTATTATAATAAGTCGTGTTCATTTTGCAAAAAGGGTTTTCATCAACTCTATTCGTGTCAACAATTTTTAGCCACTGATTTAAACACTAAGCTTGAACACGTAAACGCTAACAAACTATGCAACAATTGTATGGCATGCTCAGAGTAAATAGAACAAATAGAACTGGAGTAGGCATCAGTCAAATTTCTCGAACAAATTTTTCTGTCATATCTTGCGGGGGGCGAGGTTACTACTACACTCTAAACCAGCACACATAAACAGAAAATTTTAACGTTTTTACAAATGCACACATGGACACATGACACACAATTTTGAAATTCACGCAAACAAACCTTAAAAAAGTACGTTGACGTTCTATTCGAACACAAAAATGTAAAAGTGTGGGAAGTAACGAGACATCACCCAAAAGAATGATATCGATAAATCGCTTTCGTTCAATGAATGAATGTTAACTTGGCGTTAATATTTCAACATAATTAAAATATCATGCTTCGACATTTAGTATGTAGTCAATATAAAATTGACAGATATCGAAGGTTAATAAAATGCAAACTTATACTCAGTAGTTTATTATAGTAAATTATAACATCTAATAATTTTACCTAATTTTTGTGTCTTTAACTGCATATTTGTTATTTGGTAGGATATTAAAGTAAAAATACGAATTTTGTTGCATGAGAAGCTACAGAAGTCCTATTAAACCGGAAAATAAAATAAGTTTTATTGACACCAAGTTGCGGATACAACAAAAATTATATTTTTACGTCAACATTAGATACTGCAACACCGACATTGTTATAATAACATTAAAAATGCGTTTTCTAAAAGAAATATTTTATTGAAAAACACGTTTTAATACACACTATAAAAATAATTGAGTTTTTTGACACGGGATTGACAGTTAGTTCTATTATTCCCATGTATGTCATTATAATAACTAAATTAGTTAAATCGTATTAAATACAACTAAATATCAGATAGGGATCTTAAAAATACTTTAACAATCAACAATATCTCTTAAACGAATTTTTTGATTTTTATCCTTAATATGTTAGCAATAATTTTGAGTAATTTTTTTGCAGATTTATATTGGGTTATAATATTTTGTGAACCCCCATGCTCCGGTCACTGATGTAATTAATATTACATCATTAGGTAATTTTTCGACTGCACCTTTTAGTGTATTATAATCCGAGACGTCATTATTAAACAATATTAAATAAAGCGTACTTATTTTCTGTTTACTTACTTTGTTTGTCAATTATATTTTATTATTCAATAAGATTTAAGCATAATATTTTTAATTAATGTCAATTATTCCATTCATTCATTCATTCCTATTTACTCGTAAAACCAAAATATCGATATAGTTGCATCCCTATTATGTACCCATTCAAGTGTGAAAATCAATTAGGGTTGCTGATTAAAAAAGATAATATTTTTTAACTAAAATTTTTAAGTTTCTTAGAGATGGCGCTTGTTTACAGATGCTTACCTTTTAAGCATGGCTCTTATATTTCCTTTAACAAAATTACACTCACAAAGTAAGTGTTACTATTTTATTACTACTATTTTTATAAACAAAAATAACATACAATGAGATTAACAGTGACAGATTGAGTAATTCGCGATAGATAAAAAAAACTATTGCAAATGTCCTCCTCATACATCTGTTTGATTTCTATATATAGAAACCGCTAATAGAAACAAAACCTGTTACTTAACTGTTATTCTATCAAGGCACCTTCACCATTTGGTATTGTACAAAAAGTGTATGTCTCGATAGAATAACAGCAGTGTGCTACTTGATTTATCATCTATACTTGATTTGAAGGGAAGTTTGAGTTTAGTTCATTTTTACATTATTGATTGTTTTAAATAATGCACCTATATAAATACTTATAAAAATATTTAATTTAAATGGTATAATTGCTAGTACATCGTTATGTATAGAACTGTTAAAGTATCAAAAAATAGTAAAATTGTGTATTATTGTAACAAGGCATCGGCAATTTAAGACAGCAGAGTACCAAATGATGCTGTTACTGATTAAATTAATACCTACCAGATTAGAAAATTGTTATATGAACTATACAAATTCTATATGTCAAATGTCATAATTAATTGAAATATGATAATGTTCAACCCTAGCTCACGCACTCCCCACGAGACTATATGACGTCAGACCGCACTCCTCACGAGACTATATGACGTTAAATTTGAATTTGCAGAATTGTAAAACATGAAATTATGAATTAAATAATCAATAAATCTTAAAAATAATACTTGCAAATGAAAGGTGACACCATCTTTTTGCATACTTGACGTGTTAGACTTCTTTTTACACGAAAAAACAGCACAAATAGGCATTTTAGTGGGATCTCTGTTCGCCGCGACATGCACAATGTTGTGTGACAGCCCATAAGGCAGCTCAACTAGTTTTATATAACGTACAAGATTCCGAGTCTTATGCTTTGGCAGAGGGGAATGTTAGAGAATGCCATCTCCAGTCTTGGTTACTTTGAGATGGCATGTCGTAGAAACACGTAGGTTTGGTCCGTGCCGCCACTGCAATAAAAAACATAACTCCATATTGCATACTCCAAATAACAATATCACTACGACCGTGCCTATTCGCGACTGCCAGAATGACAAGCAAGTTGTCTATGCACTCGTCTCATTCACAGCTGACCCCAGCGACACAGCAACTGGTTTTTTTTTTTTTTTCCTCAGGAGAGGAGGCTGAGAATCCATCATGGATACCAACGCAACAGGCAAGCAGGGATGCGTTGATTATGTCGGACTCCTGGTGAATCGAGGCGGCTCGACCCACCAGACCTACCGACTAAACTCAGCCTAAGCCTTTGGTCCTAATGACCCTACTGGCTTTATTGACGAGGGCCGCACCTCAGGAGAGGTACGGTTAGCACTGCCCCATAGAGAGGGCATAAGCGCTAGAAGTAGGTACGGTTCACCAAAGTGGGACCGGCCAGTATTGACGGGAACCTACACGTGGCTAAGCAGAAGGCTGCCGAATAAGGGGAGACAAAGGAGGCGACGGCTCAGACGCCGCCGCTTGCAGGTCTAGAAGGTCCTGCGTTAATTGGTTGGGGGGGTCGCTTAGGACATGTCGTGGTCTACGTGTCCTCTGCCAATATGGACTGAAGTACAGCAACTGGTTTCTAGCTCCGCCTTATCAAACACACACACCAGTGTGCAGTTAGCGCATACACGAACAGTTTTGCTATCCACTGCAATCGTTGAAGTAATCGATGTTTACAATAACGTACTTTAGCGCGCGCTTTGTTGGATTCGGGAAGCGAGCGTTGTTTTATATCTAGTTCGTTATGCAAATTATTACAAGTATCTACGATACAGTCCACACATGAAATTCGTGGTGTTGGGAATGCAATCACACCACACAGTCTAGAGAAATGTGTGAAATTGAAATAAAATCTCGCACCAGTACATATGCTACGCGTATTGTGCTACCGCACATTACATATACATTGCCATCTATATCTAAACATTACGACAAGTTTAGTATACATGAACATATTCAGCTGGTGGATCCATCATTCTACGAATCTCAAGATATTGATATTTTAATAGGCGCTGATAAATTTTGGGATTTATAGAACAGTGGTAGGATACGATTACCAAATAGTCCGTTTCTTCAAAATACGCGTTTAGGCTGGGTTATATCGGGTCCTATACATATAAATGCGCGCAGTATAGTGTGCAATGTAATTTCGCAAGATATAGATAGGTACGCAATTACAACAATTTTGGGAACTCGAGGAAATCACAAAATCATGTAAAACGTACACTGATGAAGAGCAGGAATGCGAAAATATTTTCGTTAATACTACGATGCGCAAGGAAGACGGAAGATTTTCTGTAAGCATTCCTCTCAAATTGTCAGCACATGAATTAGGTCAATCATATTCCCAAACCCTTAGGCGTTTTTTGTCTCTGGAAAGGCGACTTCAAGCTAATCCTGAGTACAAAAATTTATATCACGATTTTAATATACGAATATATAAATTTAGGTAATATGACGCGTATTGACAATTACCGGACTCCTAATTATATACTGCCACATCACGGGGTGATGCGTGAGCATAGCACAACTACTAAGTTGCGTGTGGTATTTGACGCTAGTTTTAAATCAAGTTCCGGATTATCGTTTAATGATATACAACTTGTGGGACCTCCGATACAGGGTGATTTGTTTGTCATTTTATTACGAATGCGGCAGTATATATAGCGTGTGCTGATATCGAAAAAATGTATCGACAGGTGTTAGTCAATGATAATCAACGTGACCTACAACTTATCTTGTGGCTTGACGATCCGGCCAACACAATTGATATATATATAGGTTAAATACCGTCACTTATGGTATTGCGTCGGCACCATTTCTAGCTGTCCGGTGCTTAAAATAATTATCACTGGATTGCCCGGATCCCCTGACGTTGCAAAAATAATAGCGGAAGATTTTTACGTCGACGATATGGTCACTGGTTCTAATGATAAGGTCAAACTATTACAATTACATATGTGAAAAGATATCAAATACTTTAAAGGCGGAATGTTTTTCGTTAAGAAAGTGGATTTTTAACTTTAATTGCGAACAAGCTTCAGATTCTTTTAATGATGCAAAAGATTTAAATATTAACAATAGCCATAATTGTAAAACGTTGGGCATGTGTTGGAATTTTAAAAATGATGAATTTTATTTTGATACAAAATTTAAAAATAATTATAAGGTTACTAAACGTACAATTTTGTCTCACGTATCGCAAATATTCGACCCTTTAGGATTATTGAGTCCCACTACAATAATAGCTAAGGTTTTGTTACAAAAACTCTGGCTTTACAAATTAGATTGGGATGACGAGCTTCCTCACGATGTCACAGCAGAATGGAACCGGTTTGTTGCCAATTTATCAACACAACACAGAAAATTGGTATTCCTCAATATATAACATCTTACCAATCTACATCACATGAACTGCATATATTTACGGATGCTTCTCAAATTGCATACGGCACGTGTATTTATGGGTCTATTACTGAAAATAATGTATCCGTTCAGTTATTATGTTCTAAGAGCAAGGTGGCACCGTTAAAGCCTGTTAGCATACCGCGGCTCGAGCTCTGTGGGGCTTTACTTGGGGCGCGTCTTTATTCATCTATACAAAATTCGCTCCGCTGTCAGTTCAATCGTGTTGTATTCTGGACAGATTCGACCATACTCTTAGGGTGGTTGCGCATGGCACCTACTTTGTTAAAAACCTTTGTCCAGAATAGAGTAGCTGAGATACATGAGCTGACAGAAGCAGTGGCGATACGTTAGCGGAAAAACCAACCCTGCAGACTTGACTTCTCGAGGAATACATCTGCCTGATCTTGCTACTTCAAGTTTATGGTGGACTGGTCCATCTTTCCTGCACGAGGTTGCATTCGATTGCTCTAACTTAGACTCAAACACGCAAAATTTTCCAGTTTGTGATCTACCCGAGGTTAAGTCTAATGCAGTTCGTGCGTTTAATTGCAGTTCGAATGAAAACGTCATTTCATTCGTTAGGTTTTCTAGATTTAGTAGATTAATTAGAACTTTTGCTTATGTATTGCGGTTTATATATAATATTCGTAGGACAAAGTTAAATAGACTAAGCGGTGTTATTAGTGTAGGCGAGTTGAGACAGTCTGAAATAGATTTAGCAAGAATGTCTCAATTAGAATCATTTCGCAATGAATATGAGTGTTTAACGAAAGGCACTTCTTTAAAAAATAATAGTTTGAAAAAATTAAATCCATTTTTGGATAATTTAAATATTATACGCGTAGGGGGTCGAATCACTAATTCTCAAGAGTTCACCTATGATAAGAAACACCCAATTTTGCTTTCATCTAATCATCATTTTACATTGCTACTCTTTCGTCACAAACACGAGTCTCTCTTTCACGTAGCCCCTCAGGCCTTGCTTTATGAGATACGCGAACAATGGTGGGTGATTGGCGGAAGAAATCTTGCTAGAAAAGTAGTACACGATTGTCTAGTATGCAAAAAATTAACAGGCAAAACATTACATCCCCTTATGGGTAATTTACCTAGGGAACGTTTGAATGCTACTTATCCGTTTCTATACTGTGGTGTTGACTATGCAGGCCCGGTGTTCACTTTAAACCGCAAAGGAAAGGGTGCGAAAACATCCAAATCGTACATTTGTTTATTTATTTGTTTCATAACACGAGCGGTGCACTTGGAACTTGTAAGTGACCTTTCCTCTGAGGCGTACATTTTGGCTTTAAAACGTTTTATTTCACATTACGGAAAACCAGTTGAGATATTCTCTGACAATGGTAGAAATTTTGTAGGCGCTATGAAAGAATTTTCAAAATTTTTAACTAATTGTTCTGATGAATATGAGTGTTTCTCCGAAATTGCGTTCTTTGTCTGATTCATATGGCCTAATTTTTTTTTCACATTTAAGCTTATAAAACATATTTTTACGAAAGATGGTAACCTAAGATACAATGTGTGAAAAAGGCACACTTTTTGATAAAATGGTTTCCGAGATAATTAACTTTAAAAATTTTGGGGCCATATGAATCAGAATCTGTGACATATGAATCAGAATTAGGGATAGAAATGAAATTCTAGTTAGAAAAATCAGTCAATTTTTATTAAAATCACAGTAAATGCACATGATGCTTATCATAATACCTAAATCTAGTCATCACAGCGTAATATGGCACTTGACAATATCAATCATCACAATATTAATTACTTTTTAATACGTTCTGCAATTTTCTTCTTCTCTCTTTTTTCTTCCTTAGATAGTACTGGTGGCATTTTTGTGTACTGTAATATAAAAACGAAGATTACAAATTTATTAATAATCATACTTAAAAATGCCTTTAAATAAGACTGTCTCAATTTTGACAACATGCAGGTACAGTATTGTATTTGTATTTGCCACTACAGTAGGTATGTATACAAATAATACACTGTTTGACACATGACTGAAATTTCAATATTTTAAGGAATTTCAAGTTACAGATACCTTATTATTGACCTGACGTTTCAACCCAATTATGAATAATGTATACCTATTAAAAGGTGAGTAAAAATTGTAAGAAAAATTCTTGAGCGGGAATCGAACCCACGACTTATCACGTTACGTTATAACGGTCTTAAAAGTTAATATATTGTTACAGTATATTACCTTTTCGTCTAAGCAGTAGTTTGAGCCTATAAACTACCGCTAAAACTAATAGTTGAGTAAGTAGGTAGTTTCATTAACCACTCGTTATTATTTTATTTATGTTATTTAGTTAATTAATTTGATTTTTAAACTCTCATTTAAACGAAGTTTGTTTTTATTGTTTACCTTTATTTTATTACCTAGACGAACGGAGTTTAATACCAATATATTAGTTTTAATTTCAGGTATAGTCTAATTTTCGAAAATTTATTCGTCGATAGATATAAAACCCCTTTGACGTTATTAGGACTGCTGCGAAATTTACAGCTACTGTTTTTAGACACGTAAATAACATTAGGTTCATACGAAATGACTTGTTACAGGCGTAACGTGCCGCCAATGTAACGTTTCATTAACAATATGTGTGACATTCTGATTAATATGGTATTTTTACCATATGAATCAGACACATATATCAATCAGAATTTTACCCATAAACATCGATAAATCATCACACGTGTGCAATTAAAGATTGTTATTTATACATAGGTTTCTGTTCCCCAATGGCATTATATTTCCCGCAGATTCAAGTTTGAAAACCATTTACTTTAATTATAAAAACGAACATACTAATCAGAAACACAGGTGTACCAAGGCTATATGAATCAGATATTTACCTTTATATCTCCGCGACGACACGAACCAGCCACACTTCTCAGCCACGACCACGTCAACCGAGCCACTGGCTACCACCAGCGCGGGAAAGGGTCGCCTCATGTTTCTTAATTAGCTGGGTACGTTCGAGTGAAGCGCGTGAATATGAATCAGACTTTTGTGCCGGACACTCACTATTTTTTTATTTATAAATAAACAATCGTAAATATTAGTACCATTTTTTTTGGTGTAAAGAAACAACTAATATTCTTTCGTAATAATTATAATTTACATCAATTTATCAATATGAAATAATGTTATTGTTAGTAATGTTCAAGAAACTGGGTTACGGACACACCATATTAGTCAGAAGAACTACTTTTAAATATTTTTTTGAAATATTTATATAAATATTATTTAAAAAAAATAACTTGTGCAAGATAGACAATAGTCTGAAATATGTTATAAAATTAATTGCAGACTGATTTGTCAGTTACTTACAAAAATAAACCTCAAGACATCGAAAATTTAGGGTTCGAAGAATCACTCATATCTCAATATGCAACGAGCCAAGCTATTAAATTTAATTTTATTCCCCCTTATGCTCCACATTTTGGTGGTTTGTGGGAGGCCGGTATAAAGGCGTGTAAATATCATTTGACTAGAGTAATTGGTAATACACACTTAACGTTTGAGGAATTTGCCACAGTATTAGCACAGGTTACCGCAATCCTAAATTCACGTCCTCTGTCACCTATGTCCTCGGATCCCAATGATTTCCTTCCTTTGAGTCCTGCTCATTTTCTGATTGGTCGAACCTTAACCGCGCCAGTTTACGATGACATGCGATCTAACTCTGACAATCTTGTCAATCGCTACAAGAAATTGGAACAGTTACGCCACCATTTCTGGGCACGATGGGCAAAAGAATACATCTCAGAGATGCAAACAGGATGATGGCCTGCCTCCACTCAAGTGGCAGCTTGGGCGCGTCGTGGCTACATATCCGGGCAAAGACGGTGTATCTCGTGTGGCGGACATACACACGTCAAGTGGTACCGTAAGGCGGGCTTTCTCGAAAATATGCCCATTACTGAATGAAAATTTATGAGATACCTAACAATTCGAAAGCATCCTGGTGCTTTCAAGGCCGGGGGTATGTCGCGACATCTGAGTGGAACGGAACGCCGCGACGGAAGAATACTCGTATGTCAGTGCCAACGGACTACACATTCAAATTTTGCACTTTCATGTACTTACACTTGTAATTTGCGACTAGTATAGAATAAACGCTCTTCAAAAAATATCGCAATTTATTTAAAAAATCAACTACTACAGCATCATTCGTAACAGCGCCTAACATGCGTTGGTACTTTATTTTATTTTTATTTTTTTTTTTATTTATTTAGGACAACCAACAAGACATACACTAACACAATGTTCATGGACACTATACTTAAAACTATACTAAGTGCTATCTTAATTAAAGGTTGCCACGGCATGCACTAACTACGAGCAAATGTAATTAAAAATAAATAAAAATCGAAATGGAACACAAAACAAAAAATTATATAAATTTATAGGAAACTACATGTACACAGGCGGATCAAAGGCGCGCGAAAGATTCAACTACGTTTTTTTTGTAACTGTACAGACTATCACAAAAGATATCAATGTCGGAGTCGCTACTCTGAAACAAGGCATTATACTGATATTGCAATCTATTTATGGGTGAAAAATGCTGAGCGTTAGTCCTAGATAAGTGTGGTTGAAAAGGCTTATATCTAGATGACCGAGGCATATTTGTAGGGTACAGTAAAGTTTATTTCTTGTAATATCTGAGGGCAATCCAGACAACCATTGAGTAATTTGTATAAGAACACCTGATCTAGTACTAGTCTTCTGTTTTGAAGACTATGTAATTTGAAAAAAGATAGGCGCTCTTCATACGTGGTGAGTGTTTTAGCTTTATTACACTGGAATGTTAAGTGCCGCACAAATCTCTTCTGTATGCGCTCTAGTCTTATAATGTGGACATTATAGAAAGGTGACCAAACCTGACTACAATACTCTAATTGGGAGCGAACAAGTGTCGAGTACAATAATAGTTTTGTGGATGGTTTTCTGAAATCTCTACTATTCCTCAAAACAAAACCCAGCATTTTAAAACCCTTATTAGCTATATTATCGATATGCTGATGAAAACGAAGTGTTTTGTCCAGATATACGCCCAGATCGCGTATGCTGTCCACTTCTTCTAGCAGTTGCCCATCTATAAAGTATTGAGCTGCTGCGTTAGCTCTATTTCTAGTAAATCGTATAAATTTACATTTATTAATATTTAGCGACATGCGATTTGTGATACACCATTCAGCAACCCGATCGAGGTCCTCTTGAAGCAGAGCACAATCAATACTATTCTTGATGGGCATTGAAATTTTCAAATCATCAGCATAAAGAAAACACCGGGCGTGTTTGAAACATGTGACTATATCATTGATGAATATATTGAATAATAAAGGCGCCAGATGAGAGCCCTGCGGTACACCAGAGAGAGCCCCAAAAGTCCGAGAAGCACATCCACCCACAACAACCCTTGACACTCGAGAAGAAAGGTACGAATCAAACCATTTTAGTAAGTTGCCGGCAATACCACATAGTGATAGCTTTCTCATCAAAATTTCATGGTTGACAGTATCAAAAGCTTTGCTGAAGTCAGTATATATAGTGTCCACCGGGGTACGGCTATCCATTACTTTGCTGACATAAGAGGTAAACAAAATAGGGTTAGTTGTCGTTGACCGACCAGACATAAAACCAGACTGTGCGTGACAGATTTGATGTTTAACGTGCCATAATGGTTGAATCAGCGATTCAAAAATTTTGGCAAACACTGATAAGATAGATATAGGTCTATAGTTCGAAATCGCCGATACGTCACCCGACTTAAAAACAGGAACAATTCTTGCTTCTTTCCATGCTGATGGATAAGTTCCAGAACTCAAAGATTTATTATAAATAATAGTTAGTGGAAGTGCAAGCGCATCCTGGGACCTCGACGCATACAGCGCTGGTATTCCATCACTACCCGCACTTTTGTCACA
This sequence comes from Scirpophaga incertulas, assembly GCA_036419045.1. Taxonomy (NCBI): domain Eukaryota; kingdom Metazoa; phylum Arthropoda; class Insecta; order Lepidoptera; family Crambidae; genus Scirpophaga; species Scirpophaga incertulas. The sequence goes on along the minus strand of CM071627.1, from coordinate 24,147,396 downwards.
GTTAAGTCCCTTAAGTTTCTTACGTACTTCATCAACAGTGACATATATCTCACTAAGTGAATAAGAGTTCTCTTGCTTAGTGAAGTTGCTGTTTGGGGCACGGTGGAGCCTAGATGTACCCTCATATACAGAGGTAAAATGGGTGGCAAAAAGGTTGCTGATATCCTCACCATTAGTGGCTTTTAAGTCATTTAGTGTCATTGATGATGGGTATGAGCATCCTCCACGTCTTTTAGCTTTAAGGAAAGACCAGAAAAGTTTAGGAGATTTATATAAAGATCTTTCAATATTCTGTATATAATTGTGATAGGCCTCCTTTATCGAATCAGTACAGCGTTTCTTAATTAATTTATAAGAGATTTCATCTAAAGGATTCTTATACTTAGCAAATTTTCTTCGAAACTTTAGTCTTTCCCGTAACAGTTTAATAAGATCCTTGGAAAACCATTTAGGGTATTTGTGAGAGATATGTCTCTTCAGAGGTACGTACCTTGTTATAGTTTCTCCTAGTATCTTATAAAATCTCGATACCATATCATTTACAGATGGTAGAGCGGAGAGTTCTGTTTCCCAGGAAATACTATCCAAGTGGGCTATGATATTATCATAATCTGCCTTATGGAAGATAAATTTTGTGTTTGGTGTCGGTACAAGCAGTTTATCTGGAAAATACGAAAGCGAAAATTCTATGGGAGGATGGTACGGGTCTACTACACTTAAAATATTTGAGCCTGGCCCCAGGTTTTCGACACTGATATTTGATAAAACAAGATCTAAAATTTTATCATGAGAGTTAAGAATGCGGTTGTATTGTGATAAAGCATTAAGAGCTACAAAATCCAGAATGGCATTAACCAGCCTTCCACTCGACTGAACGTGTGCAGTGCCAATCGTGTCCGAAAATTGCCACGATATATTGCCGAGATTAAAATCTCCCAATATAACGACGTTTTTTTGTGATTCCAAAATACTGTTAACATTATCTATGTAGTGCTCTAACACCTGAATCTGGGGGGAGGCGGTAAATAGACTGCACACAGATAAACCTTCTTCGAGCCGCGACTGCTATCGCTAATTTCGACCCAGATATCCTCGCACATACTCTCGAAATTATACCTTCTTTGAGAATGTAAACGTCTCGAAACAGCGATGAGGACACCTCCGCCCAATTTACTTGATTGGAGTCCAGTCGTCTCTCGATCACGCCTGTACACAACATAGCGTTCACAAAATATTTCACCATCACCAATCGTACTATTTAGCCAGGTTTCGGTTAAAACTATTACATCATAATCACAGGATAAAACATTTTTATAAAACTGGGTAGTTTTTGTTCGAAGGCCTCGAACATTTTGGTAGAACATTTTGGTACTTTGAAGAAAAATAAACACGAAATACCAAAACAGTTTCTCCCATCTCATCCAACAAAGAGAAATGGGATCAACAAATTATGGTTTTGCCGGCCAAAATACACTCCTATCTCATGTTCCGAAGAAATCCAAAGCAGTCATCCTTTTATCTTCAATGCATCATGTTCAAAGCACTGATCAATCTACCGGAAAACCTGAAATACTTTTATAACACTTTTATAACACAACTAAAGGAGATGTGGATGAGATCAGCAAAAAGTGCTTTATTTACACATGCAGTAGTAAGACTCGCTGTTGGTCGATGGTAATTATTTATTGCATGTTAGACATCGGCTTATTTATTGTACGACATATGTCATGGAAAACTACGGAAAGAGGGATTTTAGCTAGCAATATGGTTTTGCAACATATGAAATGAAGAGTTTTGATCGAAAGACTGCCGCCATGTGAACTACGTCTAAGTTTGACGCCAGTGCTACGGCCTGATATGCCTGAGCGTCCAGAAGTTCCAGAAGAAGACAAAAACAAAGGAGAAGATGTCACACGTGTCCACTGAAGCAAGCTTCAGAGCAAGTCTACACATACATGTTACGAATGTAAAAAGTATGTTTGCCTTTAATGCGCGAAGGAAGTTTGCCCAGCTTATGCATAAAATGTGCGATTTATTGCTTTGCAGTTTTTTATTTTCTCTATAGTAGTATGGTTGTTTATTATTTAATTTATTACAGACATTATTGAATTTTTTCAATAAAGTTTTTGTTTGTTTTGTTGAAAAAAATTAAAGCATTTAATGATGTGATGAGATTGTGAGAGGTGATTTCTGATTTCAAGTAATTTTTGCCAAAGAAATGTTAACTGTAGTTTAATTGTTAAAAAAATGATAATTTAATTACAAATCTACACTAATATTATAAAGCGGAAACATTTGTATTTTTGTATGTAACGAATAAACTCAAAAAGTACTGGACCGATTTTAATAATTCTTTTTTCATTAGAAAGCTACATTATCACTGAGTTACATAGACTCTATTTAGTACTAGATTATTATAGAAATCTTTATAAATTCTTATTAAAACCAACCGAAGGTGTAAATAATTTTGCCATAAAATGTCCATCGCATACGCTGCGAAGAGTAATGTCTACCCTGTGAAGCCGGGACGGGCCGCTAGGGTTTAATAATTTTATTTGTTTTATTAGAATATACTTACTTAAGGTAATTATTAAATACTAGCTGTGCCCGCGACTTCGTCCGCGTGGAATAGTTATTTTGCGCACCTCAGCTGTTACCCGATCTTGACAACGCGACATATCCAAATTTGGTACCATAAAAACGGTCATTGTGACTAAACCTTAAAAGATAGACATATGCCGTCGCGGACTTTTTTTTAGATCATGTATAGAGGAATAATTCTTTCATACATATTTTTTGTGTATCTTGAACCGTTTTCGCAGCGCACGCAAAGAAAGCCTTCAAAAATGAATAATTTTCCCCGTTTTTTACACATTTACCGCTCTGTCTTTGCTCCTATTGGTCATAGCGTAATGTTATTTAGCCTATAGCCTTCCTCGATAAATGGACTATCCAACAAAAAAAGAATTATTCAAATCGCACCAGTAGTTTCGGAGATTAGCGCGTTCAAACAAACAAACAAACAAACTCTTCAGCTTTATATATTAGTATAGAAGTATAGATCAGGACAAATAAATCCTTTAGATTCATAAAAATATATATTATCTATGTATTAAGTACGGGCCTCTGAAGTCCCCATGTCAGTGCTCATGTAACATGAAAATCACTACACCAGTTAAAGATTAAGGTCCGTCAATTTCTGCAGGTAGTATCTAACACAGACAAAAGAGATCGTACTTTTTCCGTAATCTGGATAACCTTGATGGTAGTCCTATAGAGATCGACTACGCTTACATTTGTGCTGTAAAATTAAAACCCAGTGCATTTATTGGAGATGGTCAGCAGTGGTTCTGTGAGTCCCCCAACCTTTTAATCTTACATAGTTTTAAGAGTTTAATGTGATTCATTTGACCAGCTGGCATATCATCTTTATTTTGACTTTGGATTTAAATTTTACGATATTTCTCTATCATATCATTCAGAATTGGTCATATAAAAAACACAAAGTTCAAAAATACATGTTGCAAAATTTACAAGATTTATAATATTAGTAAGGATTAGATTTTTTTAATAAATTTTATATATAAGTATATTCTGTGTTTTATATATAAATTATAAAATAATTGAACTTACCAATTTCAAATACGTTTTTAAGGACATTACAACCAGGTTGGGGCGGTGTTCCGCTATTGGGATAATAGTCTGCTGTTCCTATGGCATCCAGAAAACCTAGCATGCCGCCGCACGTGTGAATTATGTCGACGAAAGTTGCGTCCTTTGAATCAAGTCGAGTCTTCTCTTTCTGAACATCATCAAACGTCGGTAATGCTGGGTCTAGACCTAAATGTTACAAAGTTCACTCGGTGTTATATCGATGATGCTGACTGATGTTGAATAGAGGTGAAATAAAATAATGTTACAACACATTTCAAGGAAAGTAAAATATCCATTAAGCTTGCTCTCAGCGCCCATTTATTTTTATTCCCTGTTATAGAAAGAGACTACCCATCCATCCGATGGTACCTACCTTAGGAAGTATACAACCTCTCCGGTAATTATGATAAGTAGGTAATATAGCGAACCTATTGTGGTGAATATTCAGTTTCACTAGTTTTACGTGAAAAAGGGACAAACTTTTATTGATCTTTCATAAAATTCCTTGCTTATTTATGTACATAGGTAGAAAAACTTACCGGTAATCCGACCAATTAGAAATTCGGAATGATAACCCGCGATTCCCATCACGTGCGCTCCAAGGCTGTGGCCTATTAGATGAGTCTTTTGAGCGTTCAAATCATAGCGCTTATGAAGCTTGTTGAGGAACTGCGCCACCCTGCGTCCGACTTCTTTTGTCTGACTGGCGACTGAGGGGTAGAGTATATTTAAGGCTATATTACTCCAGTCTACGGTAACTACATTGACGTCGGTGCGCGCATTCATGTACGCCTGCGTGATGTCCATCACTGCGCTTTGATTTGCTGTCGACATCCACCCATGGGTGACCACTTTCAAATGTTTGTTACGTAAATAATATGCTATATTTGTGTCATTATTGTATGGCTGTCCATCGTTATCCAAGTCAATGCAGCCTGCACCGTTTCTAGAAATTAAGAGTATCAACAGGTTTGAAAAACATACATAGTAATTGGGTGCCTAATTATTATATATTCATTTGCTTCTTGAAATAAATAGGTATCGGAAAATTACCTACCTATCTAGAATGTAACGTTAATAGTAAGTCTAGAAAGTGTTCATTTAATATGTAATGTGGTGGATAGCAAAAAAAAGAAAGAACTTCAACGATAACTGTACAACAGCTACGATCAACGTATCGGAAACTTAAGTGAATTTACCGAGTTTATTAATTAATCCCAGATAGTTAATCGTATACCTTTCACATCACGTTTATTTTTATGTCAAAGGAAAATGCGCAAGTTTCATACAAAATTACCCTTACTCCGGCGCAAAAGAAACATATCTCAAATATTTGTTCTTATAATATCTTAATCAACGAACTATAAAATTAAATCAATAATCCTCTAAATCCAGAAATTGCCCCAAATCTTCCATTGATTTTTAATAAATGTATTGCTGTAGGTGTTTCCCTGAACAAATGAAGAATAAAAGCAAGGTAATACCATAATTACTTGAATCTGGTAATCACTTAGTAAAATATTTAAATATATGATTTCTAGTCAATTAGCAGATCATTTTGCCTCTAATAAACATTTTCATACAAACCAATACGGTTTCGGTAAAGGTCGAAGCACTACAGATGCTAGCGTTGCACTATCTACTTAAGCACATTTTTGGTACTTGGGAGCGTAAACAGGATCTAATCGTGTATATTCTGTGAACTGGTGAACGCAGTCTAAAACTGCGTTAACCATCAAAGTCTTTGAAATAAAGTCAAACATTATGGTGTCTCTTCTAAATTTGATAATGATAAGGTCAATATTGAAATTTCTTTTAATAAGCCTTTCAGAGATTCCTTGCTTTTTATTTATATATAGCGCGAACTGCTCTTTTTTCTACTGAAAAAATACTTTCTATACATTTTTATCTACATTTCGTGTATTTAACTGTGAATAAAACTTTTGTGTGCAAATTTATCCAAATTCATGTTTTACCATATGGTATGTTTGCATTTTTTGTTCGAATTGTTTTACTAATTTAGCACTAATATAATTAGCATCTTTCTATATTTTATTTTACAAATTTTTGCTCTTGAATGTGTTGATATACAAAATATGAACTTTGTTTCTGATTTATGCATGAAACATTTGTTTATAGGTAGGTACTTACTTTGAATATAATTTGAAATGTAGTTCCAAATCCAACCTTTTAGATGGCAAAACATATGTGTCGGTGAGTTGCGCCATGTATAGATTACCATCACCGTCCGGGAAGTATATAAACTTAGAACCATAACCGTATGTATAATCGTCTTGAATTTTTCTTTTTTCATTACCTGAGAGAGATATTTTAGAAAATTGAGAGTAATATTGTCATTATTGTATAACAACTAAATAATATCTACTCTCTAAATAAATTCTAATATTCTAAATCAGATAACAGTCACTCTATACCGAACTATCGATATCGACTGACTCAGGCCTAATTTATTCCTAGCTGTTATTTGGAATCCACTTCATGTCACTTCGAAACAAGCGAATACTTTACAAGGTTTGCATACGACCAGGAGACCTATTTTTGAATTAGGAATGCGACTTCGAAATCACCGATGTGACTAATAATCACCGATTTTCAATAATTGTTATTTTTTAATATCACTGATGTGACTACCTTAGTCACAGGCGTGATTTCATTACGAGTGCCCTCGCCCACTCGTCATCAAGTCATATTTGTGGAAATGTTATCTGTGTTTTGTTGGATTTTTCAGTCTATATATACAATATATAACATATATGAATGTAGCACATTAATTATATAATATTATATATGTATATATATATATACCGTATGTAGATTATATATATATATATATATATATATATATATATATATATATATATATATATATATATATATATATATATATATATAATCCAAAGTGTCCTCAAAAAAGGCCAGGTCAGAAGTACCCGCAATCGTCGAGCATGTATGAGGAATGTTATGAAAGTAGATGAAGCGAAAGAGATATGTAAAGACCGTAGCAAGTGGAAAGACGTAATCTCTGCCTACCCCCATGGGAAAAAGGCGTGAGTGTATGTATGTATGTATATATATATGTATGTATATAACCATAATGGTTAAGCCGGCAATAACCGGCAGCGGCTACATTTTGTGTGGAACCGAACTCTTACATTTATGTGTGTACTTTATCTATGTTGGCAGCTCTGCGATCGACTTTCAAAAATTGGATGTTTAGGAATCCGTGACCTCAAAGTCACCGCTGACTATTTAGTCAGCGGTGATTTCGAAATCGCATTCGTAATTCAAAAATAGGTCTCCAGTCCTGCGGGCCGCCTGGCTCCGGGGCACGATGACGTCGATCTGCGACGTCTCCATGCCCCGAGTCAGGCCGCCCCGGCGGCGCTCTGCGTACTGGTGGAACGAGGAGATCGCGCGGCTACGGGTCGTTGTAGTAGCCGCGCGCCGCCAGTACCTCAGAGCCCGTCGAAGACGGCGAGCCTCAGTCGACGAAGTCCTGAGCGCCAGAAGCGCGTACGGAGCCGCGGCCAAGGCGCTCGGCGTCGCCATCGCCGACGCCAAGGCGCGGTCCTGGCGCGAGCTGCTGGGGGGACTGGAGAGGGACCCATGGGGGCGCCCGTACCGGATGGTACTGGGCAAGCTCCGACCGTGGGTCCCTCCGCTGATGGAGACCCTGGACCCTCTCGTCGTGGGAAGAGCGGTGGATACGCTCTTCCCGAGGGTCCGGGACAGTCCCCCCGCCGCCCCGTCGCCCGGCCCTTGGTCGGACGACCTCCGGGTGACGGAGAGCGAGCTCGCCGGGGCCGTTTCGCGGCTCTCTGCGCGCAACACTGCCCCGGGACCGGATGGGGTCCCGGGAAAGGTGCTAGCGCTGGCGCTCAGGGCGTTAGGGAGCACGGTGAGACAGCTCTTCACGAGCTGTCTCCGCGAGGGCGTGTTTCCCGTTGACTGGAAGTCGGCCAGGTTGGTGCTCCTCAGGAAGGAAGGAAGGACCGGCGACGTTCCATCTTCGTTCCGTCCGATCTGCTTGCTGAACGAGGCGGGGAAACTCTTTGAGAGGGTTATCTCCGCTCGTATCAGCGAGCACCTGTCGCGCGCGGGTCCCGACCTATCGGACTGCCAATTTGGATTCCGGCGGGGGCGATCAACGCTGGACGCCATCCAGCGTGTTCGTTGGCGGTGTCGTTAGACATCGTCAACGCCTTCGGCACCCTCCCCTGGCAGGCCATTAGGGAGGCGCTCGTATACCACGAGCTGCCTCCCTACCTGCGGGCAGTGGTCGGGGACTATCTGCGCGACAGGACGATCAGCGTGATGGGACGGGACGGGATGGAAACGTCGAGGAGGGTCGAATGCGGCGTTCCGCAGGGGTCGGTGTTGGGACCCCTGCTATGGAACCTCGCATACGACGCGGTCCTTCGCACCAGCCTTCCTCGCGGCGTGAGTGTCGTCTGCTACGCTGACGACACTCTCGTCGTGACGACTGGTGCCGACTTCGAGCCGGTGCTCAGGCTTGCCGAGCTTGGGGTGGCATGTGTCGTGCGGGCGATCCGCTAGCTGGGTTTACAAATAGCGCCTCACAAAACCGAGGCGCTATGGTTCCACGGCCTTCCGAGGCGCCGGGAACCACCCAGTTGCCGGATCCGGGTGGGTGACGCGGTGGTCCCGGTGGGGCCGTACATAAAGTATCTGGGCCTCACCCTGGACCGCCGCTGGAGCTTCGAGGAGCATTTCGTGCGGTTGGTCCCCCGTGCCAAAAGGGTGGCGGGCGCATTGCATCGCCTGCTGCCCAATCTCGGGGGACCGAGGGATGGAGTCCGCCGCCTGTACGAGGGCGTCGTGCGATCCGTGGCCATGTATGGGGCTCCCGTGTGGTCGCAAGACTGCGCGGGGTCCCCCCGCTGCAGAGCTCTGCTACGGAGTCTGCAGCGGATAATGGCCATACGGATCGTACGAGGCTACCGTACAATCTCGTACGAGGCGGCGACAGTTCTGGGACGCTCCCCCCCATTCGGCATCCTGGCCGACATGTACGCGGCGACGTATGCGTCGCGGCGTGTCGGCCGGGGGGGCGATGGGGGGAGCGCCCTGGAACCCGCGCACGAAGTGCCTAAGCGGGAGTGGCACCGACGGATTGTGGCGGCCTGGCGTGCGCAGCTCGAATTACGGATCTGCGCGCGCCAGCGGGCCGTCGGTGCCGTACTCCCGCACCTCGAAGCTTGGCTCAACGGGAAGGAGGAGGTCACCTACCGATTGACTCAGATACTCACCGGGCACGGCTGCTTCGGTGAGTATCTGTGTCGAATAGGACGGGAGGGATCGACACATTGTCACCACTGCGCATCCGACCTCGACTCGGCCCAGCACACGCTGGCGGAGTGCCCCGCGTGGGCCTCCGAGCGCCGAGTCTTGGTCGCAGAGATCGGGCGAGATCTGTCTCCGCCGGCATTGATTGCGGCAATGCTGGCGGACGAGGGAGGTTGGAGGGCTGTGGCCTCCTTCTGTGAAGCAGTAATGCTCCAGAAGGAGGCCGCCGAGCGGGGTCGGGAGATGGCCGATCCCGCTCGAAGGAGGCGGCGCCGGGCTCGGTAGCACAGCTGCGGCGCCGCCGCGGGTCGCCGGCGGGCGCGAGGAAGTCGCGACCGCTACGGCGACCAGAGATGGACCACGCCCCTTCCGTGGCCGGGGGCGTCGTCGGTGGAGGGGACCGGGGGAGGTGGTAGCTTCCCCCGAGGAGGGCTCCCCTCTAGAGAGGGGAGCGGAGGCTGGGGGTTCCCGGAAGTGGCCTTTCTGTTCCCGGGGGCTCCCTACATGCCTGAGGAAGGCCATCCCTGAGGTTTTTAGTGGGTAGGCCTCCCCCTTCTGGGGAGGAGAGCCCCACATAACCCCGCTCGCCACAGCCGGGGTATGCAATTTAATGCATTTTCCTCAGGGGAACAAAAAAAAAAAAAAAAAAAAATAGGTCTCCAGTCCTGTCTTCCGCGTGTCCGGTATTCTCACATACCGAAACGAAAATTCTTTATTTAATCCAATGAACATAAAACGTCTTGTTACGTAGGATGGCCAATCTCCCCTAATATGTTCTAATAGCACTGAAACAACAACTGTAAATAGTCAACAAGTGCAGAGCTCAACTATACCTTCCACATCGCCTGATTTTGATGTAATGCAGGAAGAGATATGTCAAGAAGCTCCCGAATAATTATTAGATCAATCATCTCCAGTAACACCATCAATGCCATTGCCGTCAGATGATTTTGATAATGATAATAATGATGTTGATATTTCAGATGGTTTAATAATGAATGGCTCTACGAGAACAATGTCAACTACAACCACCTATTCGATTTGATGATTATGTCACGATGTTTGCTGAAGATATAAATGGAATTAATCAACCAAAGATCTACAAAGATGCAATTACTAGTCCGCAGAGAGATCGATGAGTTAAAATCTTTAAAAGAAAATAAGAAATGGGTTCTTGTTGATCTTCCGAAAGATAGAAAACCCGTCTCCTGTAAATGGGTTTATAAGATTAAAACCAATGCGGATGGCTCTCTAGATAAATTCAAAGTCAGGCTAGTTGCTCAAGGTTTTTTTTTTGTTCCCCTGATGAAAATGCATTAAATTGCATACCCCGGCTATGGCGAGCCGGCGGTTATGTGGGGCTCTCCTCCTCAGAAGGGGGAGGCCTACCCACTAAAAACCTCAGAGATGGCCTGCCACTTCCAGGAACCCCCAGCCTCCGCTCCCCTTCCTAGAGGGGAGCCCTCCTCGGGGGAGGCTACACTACCTCCCCCGGTTTCCTCCACCGACGACGCCCCCCGGCCACGGGGCGTGGTCCATCCCGGGTCGCCGTAGCGGTCGCGACTTCTTCGCGCCCGCCGGCGACCCGCGGCGGCGCCGCGGTTGTGCTACCGAGCCCGGCGCCGCCTTCTTCGAGCGGGATCGGCCATCTCCCGACCCCGCTCGGCGGCCTCCTTCTGGAGCATCACTGCTTCACAGAAGGAGGCCACAGCCCTCCAACCTCCCTCGTCCGCCAGCATTGCCGCAATCAATGCCGGCGGAGACAGATCTCGCCCGATCTCTGCGACCAAGACTCCGCGCTCGGAGGCCTACGCGGGCCACTCCGCCAGCGTGTGCTGGGTGCTCGAGGTTACACACAGAAGAAGGGCATAGACTACGATGAGACGTTCAGTCCAGTTGCTAAGATGACAACAATAAGATCAGTCTTAAGCATAGCTGCAAATGAAGTTTTACAACTAACACAATTTGATGTTTCTACCTCCTTTCTTTATGGATCATTGAATGACGAAATATATATGAAGCAGCCGGAAGGCTATTTAGACGGATCGAATAAGGTGTGCAAACTTAAAAGAAGCTTATATGGGCTTACACAGGCTCCACGCTGCTGGAACAAATGTATAGTTGATTATTTGAAGACCATTGGTTTCAAGCAATGCGACACTGATCCCTATTTGTTTATACGGAAGCGTGGAAGTAACAAAATTATTCTCGTTCTATACGTGGACGACGGTCTCATAGCTTACACTAACTAGAATGATTCTGATAAGTTGATTTTAGAGCTAAAGAAGAGATTTAAAATAACTGTTAAAGATGCGTCATATTATCTAGGATTGGAAATAGATATTTGTTAGGAAAATATAAAAGTGTCGCAGAAGCACTACGTTCTTAAAGTGTTGGATCGCTTTGACATGAGGGATTGTAATCCTGTAAGCACTCCAATACAGAAAGATGCACAAACAGATTGTGATCATTGCTACTGAAAGGTATGCCTAGTGGGTTAGATGCAATTACGGGGAATTTAGTAAAACCAGTTAAGCCGATCACCACTGACGCCGAACAAATTTCTGAATATCAAAAGGCTCTCGATAAATACAACCAAATTGATAGCTCCGCATTATTATTACTAATTGCGAATATGTCAGATGAAACCCTAAAGAAAATAATGCGCTTTAATTCGTCTAAAGATATCTGGAATGAACTGCATAGGTTATTCGATGGCACTTCTGAAGATAAAAGCTACGCCTTATGTATGGAGTTTTTCAGCTATCGTGAAGATCCATCGCATGACATTACGACGCACATTTCCAAAGTCAAAACTTTATGGTCAGATTTGAAAGTTGAACTTCACAAAACAGAAAAATGCGAATTACTAAACATTTTGTTAATTTGTAAAATTCTTGATACACTCCCTGAAAATTATTTCTCTTTCAAATCAAGCTGGATGTTAATGTCAAAAGCAGATAGGAATATCGAAAATCTGACAACACAACTCTGTGCGTACGAACGTTCTATATCAACAAAGAATGAAGATTCAGCTGAAGCGCTCGTTGTAAATAGTAGTAATAAGAATAGATATAAGAAAAATTGCGGATACTGTGGAAAAATTGGTCACAAAGTGAGACAGTGTCAGAAATGGAAAGCAAATGGTAAACCAGCGAAGCCTGATAGATATTGACGTTACTAAGATGTCGAGCAACGATATTTCTATACCGATTACTATAATTCTTTTTTATGGAATCCATACTAATTTATAAATCCGAAAGTAACTCTGTCTGTCTGTCTGTTCCGCTTTCACGCCAAAACTGTTGAACCGATTTAAATGAAATTTGGTACACAGATAGTCTAGAGCCTGAGAAAGGACATAGGCTACTTTTTCATGCAAAAAAGGTTGTAAATTGTTATAAAAGGTTGAAAGGAGGGATAATAGGTTGTATGGAAATATTGTTAAAACTACTGAACCGATTTAAATGAAATTTGGTACACAGATAGTCTAGAGCCCCCGACCTCGACTCGGCCCAGCACACGCTGGCGGAGTGCCCCGCGTGGGCCTCCGAGCGCCGAGTCTTGGTCGCAGAGATCGGGCGAGATCTGTCTCCGCCGGCATTGATTGCGGCAATGCTGGCGGACGAGGGAGGTTGGAGGGCTGTGGCCTCCTTCTGTGAAGCAGTAATGCTCCAGAAGGAGGCCCGCCGAGCGGGTCGGGAGATGGCCGATCCCGCTCGAAGGAAGGCGGCGCCGGGCTCGGTAGCACAGCTGCGGCGCCGCCGCGGGTCGCCGGCGGCGCGAGGAAGTCGCGACCGCTACGGCGACCCGGGATGGACCACGCCCCTTCCGTGGCCGGGGGGCGTCGTCGGTGGAGGGACCGGGGGAGGTGGTAGCTTCCCGAGGAGGGCTCCCCTCTAGAGAGGGGAGCGAGGCTGGGGGTTCCCGGAAGTGGCCTTTGTGTTCCCGGGGCTCCCACATGCCTGAGGAAGGCATCCCTGAGGTTTTTAGTGGGTAGGCCTCCCCCTTCTGGGAGGAGAGCCCCACATAACCCCGGCTCGCCACAGCCGGGGTATGCAATTTAATGCATTTTCCTCAGGGGAACAAAAAAAAAAAAAAAAAAAAAAGATAGTCTAGAGCCCGAGAAAGGACACAAGCTACTTTTTAATACAAAAATGGTTGTAAAGGGTTGTAAAAGGTTGAAAGGAGGGATAATAGGTTGTATGAAAATATTGTTAAAACCACTGTACCGATTTAATTTAAATTTGGTACACAGATAGTCTAGAGGCTGAGAAAGGTCAAAGGCTACCTTTTAAAGCAGAAAAGAGTTGTAAAAGGTTGAAAGGAGGGGGTGAAAGGTTGTATGGCAGTATTGTGAAAACCACTGAACCGATTTAAATAAAATTTTATACACAGATAGACTAGAGCCTGAGAAAGGACAAAGGCTACCTTTTAAAGCAAAAAAGGGTTATCAAGGGTTGAAAGGAGGCATGAAAGGTTTGGTGAAAAACTATTACCTATCCCCCGATTTTTATCATTCTTTTTTTTTATTTGCGCCTTTATATAATGATGCAATTTTAAAGACGTATTATTATATAACGTCAAAAATGTAAGTAAGTATTTAAGGTTTATGTGATTGACTTATGTATAAGAGTTATTTTGATGTATGTAACACAACAAAATATGTATCAATACTAATATATATAAATGCGAAAGTATCTGTCTGTCTATCCGTCCTTCACATCACTCCCTATTAAACCAGTATTAAACTAGTTTTTATGAAATTTGGTATGACATAAAATATTTTACCGCGGTAAAATAACTTTTCCCAAGTGACAATCCGATAACAACAGCTAATCAATTTTGTTTTACGTTTGGTAACCACCCCTTATATACCAATCGTAAAACCCGAGGACCCAAGGAAGGAAATAAGATAATTTTACCTACGGAAAACATATCCTTCCTGTGGGAAATTCGAATATAACGCGGGCGAAGCCGCGGGCGGAAACCATATTTCCTTAACAGTATTAAAGGTTGATATTAAAATAGTTTTGCTTCTGTAGAGAGACTATAATGTACAGCTATGAATAATCAGCTGAATGTGATATGATGTATAGAAATAAGTAAATAATCAAAAATTATTGCTTACCTGAATTACTTGCCACTGAACGAACTGTGATAATTGCTACGCAAAGCCAAGTGTAAACTGCTGTTCTCTTCATGTTCACTAATTAGTGTTGTTGGAAGTATTATCACATAAGATATAAAAGTAAGTTGTGTTAAATTGCGCCGTTTTAATACCTCAGATGTAACCGGATGTTTTATTCGGTGATAAAATAACAGTAGGTAAGTTTTACGACCCATTAATTATTTATTTGAGTACATTAAACAAGTAACTTTTAGGAATGTATTGTCATTCCATTCATTAGATAATACATATCTTCAGTGCGATTGATTAGAAGTAAGTTTCAAATACTTAAGGTTCCGCAGGCTAAAAAACGAAACCCAAATTCTTGGTCATTTTCACGTTTGCCCCTCATTTATCTGTGGATTACCTTAGATTAGACGAAAACAAAATAACTGATGCTTTTTATGAGATTAATAAAACAGGGTTTGGACCAGCTTAGTTTCTGTTTTTAGTAGTAACCTTTTTAGTAAGAAGGTATTTGTAAATTACCTAAATAGTAAATGTATTAAAACAATGAGACTAATCACAACTTTAATATTATACTTAATTTACATCGACGTTTACAGGGACAACTTTAATTGATAATTTTTACAAGACAGTGTGTCAGAGCTCCCAAATATCCTCGACCCTCTTGACAAATGACAAAGACCTGCTTACTGTATCTATCGTCGGGGATTCCAATATTATAGCCTTAATAAAAACAATAGTATACTAATCTGTGATAAAAACTGGTCCAAGCACTGGAGGAGTTTAGTTCTTCGTGCGTTCTTTGTGGGCTCTTTAACGAAGAGTGATCTAAAGAATTTGTTTACCATATAATTTCAAATGTCCGAATAGAATGCGTAATGCAACAATCTCACTGACATTATGCGGCAAAAAAGAACGTGTAAGTAAATACCTATGGACATTTACACAAGTACCATGGACAAGCCTATGGCGACTGAAATAAGCCAATACGGCTTATTTCAATTGAAATATCTGAAATGTGAATATCTGGGAACAGAATAAAAGTTCAGTTTGTGGTAAATGAAAAGTTCCACGATCCCGACAAATTCTTTTTTCTGTTATAAAAATCACATCCAAAAATAGTGTTAGTGGCTCCTCAGTAGTATATAATAATAAGAAACATCGGAACCGAAATCTTGATTTTTACGTTCTTTCCCTGAATGAAGTTCCTCTTTTTCTTGAATGTTATTGTTTTATGCAAGTATCGACACGTAGATATCAAAGAAACAGTTACCGCACTTGTTAATAAAGTGGGCAATGGTAATACGGCATATTAAATAAAAATATAATAACATTTATAAAAAAAGTATTTTTATATAACATGTTGCAAGTTACTATGAACAATTTAAAGGGATATCTCTTAATAGCTTTTTGACGTTATACACAAATAGGTGCATTTATTCGACATAACCTATAAAAATATCAACCGTTTACTAAGTACAAACCTACAAAGTAGGCTGTTAGCAAGACATAAATGCTTATTCTTTTTGACAGTGATAACACGAGCAAGAAATAGCTGATTTAAATATTAAATTCCTTTCTCCATCCAAACAGAGAACTTTAACAGGTACCTGCAACAAAGAGATTAACTTAAGGTAGGTATTCAATTTTTGATTAACCGAATTAAGCCCTAAGTATGCTACAATCATGCATACAACTCTTTACTCAACTCAACTTAGGTCAACTCGCGGTCGGTTATTCTAGTCGTACCTATTACCATGAGTTTACTTGCGTAAAATTAGCATTTTGTCGCACTGATCACTTTGATCTGAAATATCTCCTCTTTGGTTAAGAATTCCAAATTTTAATGTATAAATTCATTTAGTATAGCAATAGCATTCATTTAGATACATTTGAGTTTTGAAAGCAGTCATTAATTTTTGTCTGATGTATTTTTATGATAAAATTTACCGTTTTGCTGAAAATCGCGAAAAACTCATTTTTTCTTTGACATTGAATATTTTTTTTTGCAAAAAGGGAAGAGATGAGGATCTTTCTGATTTTGTTTCTAATCATATTATGAACGATTTCACCGATTTTCAGCTTATTGAGAATTGATGTAACTTCGAATGTCTAAATTGACCGGACTATTAAGAACAACAGATTTATGCAGGAAAACCAATTTGGTTTTATCGAAGGTAGACTAACGCCGGAACTGCACTTATAAAATACATTTTTGACGCTTGTAAGAACAAGTGGGATGCAATTGAAGTGTTTTGCGACATTTATAAAGCATTTAAGTGTATTAGTCATGAAAAGCTATTTAAAAAAAGTTATATAGTTATTATAATGTCGATCTTATCTAATGTCGATCGAAGTTCCGGTTGAGGCAAAAATGGTGGGAAATGAGGCACAATTTGTGGTTGCGTTTGCGCTTTGCTAAAGTATTTTTCAAAAAGCTGTAGTGGAATTCCTAACTTGTGTGTAATAACACCATATTTACCTACTACACTTAGGTAGATTGACTTGGCACTTACTATACATATGGTAGCACGTTAGCTAAATCCACCCTAACGTAATTTGGAAAAAGGCCGATTTTGTAGTGTATTGTAAAATGTATAGTGATATTTACTGGTGTTCAACATGGTACAAATGTCAAATAGCCACAATTTTATTTATTTTTGTAATTAATATTGAACTATGTGCGATATAATTACATTAAGTGGATAAGCGATTAAAAGGAAATTTGACAGATTTGGAATGTGGGCTTATATTTTCATTATATGTACGAATACATACAATGAATATTGACATGTTAACTATATACGGACGTCGCAAACAGTAGACACAAAAAACATAATATAAAAACACAATAGTTCTTCTTACATGGTGTACTTACATCCTCAGACTCCATGATGTTACAGCACTGAGCCAGTGAGGTGACCGGGTGCCGCTTGAAACCGAGCATGATGCTAGGCAGCGACCACGACGCGCAGTACCCGCGACACGCGTTTGTCGTGATCTTGAACTCTACGCACTCCGGGATGTTTACAGTCCTAGTGTGGCCTAGAAAAATATCTATTACTTTCAGATTGTCGCTTACTTTCAGATGTAGGATTTTTATATCATTATCCTTAACATACGTCTTTGTAAGTGCAGTAACAATGAAGAATATAAACATTTAATCACGCTACTTCCCGCCTGCACTCTCCGAAGAGTATGGCAGAGGAGCAAAAAAAAAACACTCGCATTTTGTAAATTTTTATGTGAACCCAATATCCTCAATAGCCAAATATTCACTGTCTAGGCCCTTTGCCGAGATATAATAAGAGATTTTCTGACGATTTCACGAAACATTAATTTATATTCCTATCAAATATTTTGAATAGAAATGTAAAATGAAATATATGTATAGTACATTATCGATGGTAATTTATAAGTACTATTTTTAATCTATTAAATGTGGGTTGATTTAAGTAAAAATGTATGCTCTATATATGAACAGACGTGCAGAACTCGTTCAAAATCAAATCAAATCAAATCTTTATTTGCCAGAAAACATGGTACATTAATGCTCGTGTAATATGTATGTAAGTCCTGTTCACAATGTTTTGCTATCATGCATGCAAATCACTTTTTTTTTTTACTACCTATGTCATTGTGATAATAGATTCTAACAATATTATACATATAAACTACAATGATATGCTACAAAAAACTCAACACTAACACTAACACACAACAAAAGCACCAATTTACATAAGTATCAAATGTCTAGAATCACAGATTATTGTCTTTGCCAATATTAAATTAATGTAAGTTTATCCATCAATCGCAAAATTTATCATTGTGGTAAGAACACTTGAACGGTTCTTACGATATTCATCAGAAGAGAGGGAGCGGTGAGAAATATTCTATATCTGTCACTGCACAAGTCCAAAGAAGGCAGATTATAATTTTATTCAACGTTGTTCACCTATTCGATGACAGCCTGGTTTACGCCAAGAAGACTCAGCAGCAACTACAGCAACCCAAAGTATCAGGAAGCAGCTTTTTAGAGGCATTGTATAGAGTTAGTGCTGCCTCTGCTGCGTGATTGTTGAAATAATATTTTTTATACAAATCGATCAGAGATTGTCAACGTATGAAATACAAAATTTAATATTCTGCATTTTTTACTAGATTAAATAGAATCAAAACAAGATAAGTACTTGAGTTTAGTAGTAATGCAACGTAAAGTCGAAGAATCCCACTTTGATATCCCAGGATTGGAATAGTTTTACTACGCACTATGCATAGCCTAGTGCTTAGTATTCACTTACATTATCAGATATTAAAAGGCTCCAAGCAATCTAAAACCGCTTCATACTGGGTGCCATAATCATTGCGAAAATCTATGTCTAGAAGAACCTCCAACAGTAGAACAGATAGACCAACACACTCCTTACTAGTACCATATGTGTATGAAGGTGGTCTTACGTATCTACTAAATAAGTATGCAATATACCTGGTACATATATGTACGAGGTTACTTCTCAACTGGAGATGCGTCCGTACCTTTCTAGAAGCACACTCATGTTGATCTCTATACAGCTTGAAAGACTGTTCACGGACGGCAGTGTTAGATATATAAACAAATTTAAAAGTTAGATAAATCAATCTACTATGATGTTAATGAGTAATTATCTTGACTATAAGCGATGTTTGTAACCTAATAAGTTAAAAAATAATTAATAAGAAAATGATTAATAATTAATATGTAACACACATTGTGTTTCTGTATTGTAATTAGATATCAATAATCTTGTAAACAAGAAATATGTATAGTTAACAATCTAAAAATGTTTAGTTAATCACACATATCTAAAATACTAATTTAAACTACCAAATCACATTATTATTTGTTAGAACAAGGATTGTAGTCAATACTGTCAATACTGTTCCTGTGTTTCGTATTATAATGTAGAATTGCATGTTGTTTTTGTAAAGGAGTGAATAAATAGCTGTGACAAGAAGGGAATATTCTTTTTGAGTGCTAATTGTTAAAGTTTGCGGATATAAAATACATTGTATTTTATTTATAAAGTGTAATCAATAAACAGTTTTTTGTTCTTTTCCACCTAATTCTTATAGATTTTGCTAGATCTGGACACATCACAAAATCCACCAAGTTCGTTCTCCTGTAAGCTTGAAGGACCTACCACAGTTCTCATACTCAATAAATAAATCAAGATGACGCTGTAAATGCCATCAAACAGTGAGGCGATACCTTAAGTTTGTACAATGTGAGCTGTGTTATATATTGTATTATCCATACTTCGAATTTCTAGGAATTGTGACATTTGATTTATTATGTTAGTGGTTGATTGATCGATATTATATGAATCTTACTTTTTATTAACCTATCTTTTCAAAATGTTTATTATTCAAAATATCTGACGCGAATATTTATTAAGATTTCAACATTATTTATATTCCATAATATAATCTGACCGTATTGTAACGTCTAAAAACCGCATGAAGTGCCTTTGTTATTCAGCCCTGCATATGCAAATTAGAATAAATATTATAATCATAGCGATGTCGTCAACCTCTCGTCCCATAAAACAAATCTCATGCAAAATCAAATGGCTGTACTTAATTTTAAATGACTTGTGACAATGTTGTGCTGTGTATGTTAGGTAAGTCGGGTTCTGACGTCTAATGCTACATATTGATCATACCGGGCTATTTTTTTCTTATTATAAGGCTAAATGCATAATATTTCAACTAACCGTATAACATTCCCTAAACTATATAAGATTAAAATTCTTTAAATAGTGTTACAAGTTCAACTTCCGGCACGCCGCCCCGCTAAATCATAAATTGTATATATATTAATCAATATTCCTCCATATATTAATCAATTATCACATAATTATTTTATTATAAATTATTAATAAATTATAAAACTACAGTCGGGTCAATTTAATAGGCCACATTTGACATTTGTTCATATGAGGTGACCTGCTTAAACACTCCGATTATGGTGAAAAAATCGATATTTACTTCAAACATATGTGAATCGAATACAGTTATTATGGAAAAGTACTTTTTTTATAAGATCCCTATCTTATAAAAAAAGTACTTTTCCACAATAACTGTAATAGGCAAACGAGCAAATGGATTACTTGATGGTAAGTGATTATCGCTGCCCGCAACAACAGATGTGTTGCCGGCCTTTTAAATGGGAATACGCTCTTTTTTATAGCCTACTGTATTAATATATTTTACGAGTTTAATTGCCTTAAAATTTTTTAATATCAATTATTTCTCTGTTTATTAAGTTATTATTGTTTTTTATTATGAAACAAAAGAATAACATGTTTTATTTTAATAAAAAATTGTCTATTCATTCATGGTGAATAATCCCTTCACAAATAATCATTGCATTCATTCGATTTTTTGAGGGACATCACTTACGTTTAGACTTCACTAAACGCAACATTGTAACAACGGCCATTTGTGCATTTCCAAACTAAAAAAATATTGAATATTTTATGTCCGCCATTACAAGGTTAGTTGAGGAATTTTAATGAAATGTCAAATGTGGCCTATTAAATTGACCCGACTTTAATCTAAAGCCAATACTGACAGCCGTAATCAAATTTTTAATCATAATCTAATATACTGAAAATGCCACTTCCGTTTTACGGAACCTAATTTAATTTAAAAATCTATACAATGTTTAATTATATAATTATACTGCTTAGTAATAATTTTTAGAGCATTATTAAACTGCCTGCTGATAACATAACATCGCAACGTTTATTTATCCCTGCGCCGTGTACAATAGACCTTTCCTTGGTTGGTTCATGAGGCCTAACAACAAAAGATTATCATCATCATTCCAAAATATATTCATCATCATTTCGGCTGACAAACACCTACCGCTGGTCTCGCCTAAAGTTCACTACAGTCATCGATCTTGCGCTGCTTAGCTTCCCGCACCTTCTTAAGATCTTCATCAAATGGTTGGTCCACCTTGTATGAGGCCTGAGACACTGCGTTTTCCGAGCTGTATCTGACATTCATTCGATCGTCATTCTAACGATCATTATTCCTGCGAAGAAGTTATCATTTAAGTTCAATTGTTAAAGCTATATTGATGACTCTGACTCTTCCGCAAGTTTCATAATTTTCGCATTCACACATAAAAACGCCAAGCATAGACCGCTCTATTACTGTTTGGGTGCCTTTCAGCCCCTTTATACCTAGTAATCGGTGCTATATACCATTACCTACTACCGGCTACATGCTCGAATAAATACCTACTGCTCAGCCGAGCTGGAAATGTCGGTTCACGTCTTTTTGGAATTTGAACCTATCCAAATAGATTATTTGTCCATCATAGACAACAACTGCCAGTGTAGAGTCACCATTCTTCAAATTTGTTAGAATATTAGTTTTGAGGACCAATAGTGAACTGACATGAAGGCGATATCCCATGACCAAATGTTTGACGGAATCAAAGGCTTTATGATAATCCACAAATTTTAAATATAATAGCAAATTATACTCTTAGGTCTTCTGTATACTCTGCAACTGCAACGTATATTATGTGGTTTATATATTGTAGTAGTAGTGCTGTAGCCTTTTCGGAATCCGGCTGGAAGTCTAAGTCTGTGCGCGACACAATTTATTAAAAACGTGTTGAGTCTGTAGTTCTTTAACTTATTAAAGGCCCTGCTATTCTTTTTGAAGAATTAATTCATATCATTATTAATCTTAATACATTAAACCGGGGTGTAAATGGTAAATCTTGTTTATAATAGATAAATAAAAGGCGACGGCATTTCTTTGCACCTTATATTTATGTACGTAAAAAATAACAACTCAAATATCACCATGACAACCAAAAACCATTGAAATACAAAAGTGCCATAAAAAACAAACAGAAATTAGGTCCGTTTCATGACATGCTCCTCTTTTTTTTATAATAGAACCACCTTTTTTAACGATCGCCTCAAGACTCCTCCTACAGTCCTAATATCTACTACCACCCTCACCATCCCATCTCGTCCCGGGAACACAGCCTCAACCACTCCCCGAGGCCAGGTTCTCCTTGGAAGATCACCATCCCCAATAAGAACAAGGTCCCCTGGCTTGACTGATGATATTGACCCCGGGACGCGGCGAGGTGCTAAAGTTGGTAAATATTGACTCACCTACGCCAGAAATGATTTGCAAGTCGCAGTGCCTTTCGTCAACCACTTCTGGTGTAAGATGAACTGGTAACGGACATCCTGACAACTCACCGATCAAAAAATGATAAGGCGTTAGTGCTTCAGGATAGTCAGGACCAGGCGAAACATGTGTGAGTGGCCGTGCATTGACAATGGCTTCTGCTTTCTTCAAAAGCGTATAAAGAATCTCATCTGTCGGCGTTCGATCTTTTAATGTTACACTGAGTGCTGTTTTTACACTTCTGACCATTCTCTCCCACACTCCACCCATAGATGATGGTGGGATAAAACTCCACTCAATCTTCTGATCTGCTGTGAAGTCTGAGACGGCTTGATCATATAGCGCCTGCAACTGTCGATTCGCGCCCACAAAAGCAGTTCCGTTGTCTGACCATATAGTGCTCGGTGATCCGCGCTGCGCTATAAAACGACGGATACACATAATGGCAGTATCGGCTGACAGGCTGTACACCATTTCCAAATGGATCGCTCTTGTGACCATACATGTAAACAGCGCGACCCATCTCTTTTCTCATCGCCACCCAATGGCCACCTGCAAAGGGCCAAAGTAATCCACGCCCACAACAGAAAATGGACGCCTGTGATGAGCCAGACGATTTTCAGGCAAATCACCCATAGGAGGTCTCAATGTGGGCGCTTTCAACAACTTACATATTTGGCAGCTTCTGGACACGGATTTGACTGCATTCCTGACGCCAAGAATCCATTATTGTTGGCGTAATTCGTTTAATATTGTTTCCGTGTTTGCGTGAGCCAATTTGCAATGGAAATGATAAATCAGGCGTACAGCGTGTTCCTTTCCACATAAAATTATCGGCCGAGTAACTTCTCTTGGCAATCCAGATGCAGCAGATATTCGTCCACGTAGAAACATAAGGCTATCTTCATTTAAGGCGGGTGATAAGCAGGCCACGCAGCTCTTCGAATGTAATGGTGTGCCGTTGGTCAGACTGAGAAGATCCTTTTTGAAGGCGCTTAGCTTTCACTGCCTTAAAATGTGCGTCTGTGCGCGTCGGATATCTTCGGCATTCAATGGTGCGATCTGTGTGGCAGGAGCAGTGACAGTACTGGCCAACTCTTGTGGAAAGAAATTCGAAACAATTTCGTGCAGCCAAGGATATGAAAAATTATGAGATACATTCCTGAAAATGAGAAAATGAGAGATAAATTGATGCAATCTAGCAGTTGCTCTAACTAACCTCTGCCAAGAACTAAAATGAGTCATATTTACAACTACTGGTAATGGAAAATGAGAAGTATTATTAAATAGAATGATTTCAGAAAACAAAGGATCAGGTAAACTAATAGACTTTGATGAAATATTACAATGAGACTTAAAACTAGGTTTTAGTTCAACCTTTTCATCTAAAACTGGATGAACTATTAATGGCTCAACTGGCCAATCAGAAGGAGACGATAACAAAAATTCTGGACCAATAAACCAGTGTGACTCGATGGACAGAGAGTTGCGACTGTCCCTTGTTGCATCATCAGCGACTCGGGCTGACTCGCTTACGGTCTAGCCCGAGTTACTCGAGTTAAATAACTCGAGTCGCCCATCGCTAACTGTGAATAGTATACTAATCTGTGATACTTGAATTGTAGCTTTGTGTGTGATCTTTATGTTTTTCCAAAGAGTAGTGTTTGTAATTTTGTATAGTGGGTGTTTTTGCTTTGTTTCAGGCTGGAGTACCTTGGTTCTCGCTCGGTAGAGTGCCTTGGTTCTCTTCTTCTTCTTATTTTTGTAACTGGCAATTTACTTCTCTTCAAAACTGAGAATTACTGCTGCCTTGGTTCTCAATGGAGCGCCTATTCTCTTAGGTCGCGTTCTAATTTTTGTCTATTATCACAGACCAATTAGAGAACAAGTTTCTATTATATAAAGCTGACGTGACGCTGGCAAAATGTTCCCGTCAATACCACCAACTGTGAGCCTGTCACAAGGCAACACTAATCAATACCGGCAGAGGATTCGTAGACCGCGACATGTCCTTAGCGACCCTCCCAACCAACTCACGCAGGAACTTCAAGACCTGCAAGCGGCGGCGTCTGAGCCGTCGCTCCCCCTTGTCAACCCCTAAACGGCAGCCTTCTGCTTAGCCTGAATAGGTTCTCGTCAATACTGGCCGGTCCCACTTTGGAGATTCGTGCCTTCTTCTAGCGCATATACCCTCACCATGGGGTAGCGCTAACCGTGCCTCTCCTGAGGTGCGGCCCTCTCGTCAATAAAGCCAGTAGGGTCAATAGGACCAAAGGCTAGGCTGAGTTTAGTCGGTAGGTCTGTGTAGTCGAGCCGTCTCGACAGTACCAGGAGTACGACATAATCAACGCATCCCTGCTTGCCTGTTGCGTTGGTATCCATGATGGATTCTCAGCCTCCTCTCCTGAGGAAAAAAAAAAAACAAAAAAAAAAAAAAAAGGCAAAATGTTTTATAACAAAAACGATTGTCGTCAACAAATTAAAACTGAATTGTGTGATTTATCTTGTGATTGTACAATGGAAATACCCTGTATAATGCATATTAACAATGATGATATTGAACATTTATGCCGAATATGTCTTTTTCCTCAAGAAAAAAAAGTTTTATTAACATCAAATGTTGAAGTTAATAACCAAAAGTTAAATTTATCTGACATGCTGTTGATATTCAGTAATGTGTCTAAAGTGAGTATGATTCATTTAATTTTCCCACATTATACATGAACATTACCGGAAGTTCATATATACGTTTCAACTGAGGGGCTCTCAGGAACTCGCGGTTAGATAGTATGCTCAAGTTATAAATAACCATCCTTACCTACTATATATCTAATATCTTTTCGGACTTCCTCGTGTATGTGTCACAAATGTTTGGTTCACCTTAAGTAGGCAGTGATGATACCAATGAGCTGCAACAAATTTTATGATGCTTCTTTTCTTGTGTGTTTAAAGCCAAAATCTACATGATTACATATTATATTTATGGTATATATACCTACATATGTATTTGCAATAAAGTTAATGGTACCCTGTAATTTAATTGCTTAACTTTAATATGTATTCTATGCAATATAGGTAAGCAAATAGGTGCAATTCAAAATCCCATACATGCATTATCAATAAGCTACAACCAGTAATACTTTGGGCACCTACAGGATAACATCTAGTATGAGAGTAAAAATATTATATACTTCTAAATTTAAATCAAAATCTAAAATCAAAAAGTTATTTTTCAAATAGGATTTTCACAAGCACTTCTGCATGTAAAAGGTGCTATGACATTGGTTCAAAAGTCTATGGCAGGAGGCGTTGTACTAAAAAGATCCAGCAAAGGCTATTTCTTATTCTCCCGGTATTTTTACAGTCATCAATTACAAGTTGGCCTCAGATAAATATTCTGAACCCCTAACTCCCTTTAGAAGTTTAAACAAGTTTACATTATATTTATAAAAGCTATGGTTTCATGATGTTATTTACTATAGTAAAAATATTTGGCAATGTAATTATTAAGTTATTAAAATTAAACCCAAGCATTGTAATCATTTAAGTAATCCCTAACAGTGTAATAACCTTTTCTTCACAACTATATTTTTGACAAATAATTTAAATTGGTGAAATGGCAAATTGGTAACACTTTGTGAAATTTTCTTGTAAAAGAGCATGTCCCAATAAAATAGCTTCTAGTATTTGCAGCCTGTATGTTAGAACACCAAACTTATTTTTCCGAATTCATAAACATTTTTAATATCTATTAGATAAACTTATTACATATTAACTATTAACTTTCCCTGGAGATATTTTGCTTTACTTCTTTTATATTTTCTTATGTATTCTATCCGTCTCTTGATATGTGGTGGAATCATCTTGATTAAACAATAAAAAAATTTCAATTGACTTAGTGGTATCAAGGGCTCCTTGAATAGTTGGTGGTGGTTCAGAATCACCAACTTGATCATCGTCATTCAGATTTTTCTTACTTTTCGAAACTAAGTCAAGTATTTGGTCACTATTAAGGGAACCGGTTGTGGCCACATTGTTGTCTATATTTATTTATGTTTGGAGATCTTCGTAAAAAAAATCTGGTATGTTGAACTGTTTAATCCATTCATCCAGTGGTAGATTGTGTTCACCATCAAATGGATTAGATGCTACCACATTTTGTTCACTATGTTTGTTCTATAGTAACTCATTAAAATATGTAATTTAAAGTCCTTATGCAAATTCTTGGATAATTAAAAAGAAATAAAAAATAAGTTATTCTGGTGGTAGCTTTACTTTTATTTTCACAATATTATTTGATGATATTACTTAATGATATAATGTAAAAAGTGGTTTAAATGTTTTATGGTAGTTTTTGTCAAGTGAATCGTAATATCTACTGTATATATTATTGGTGAGGAACTTAATATTATTGCACCTGCGACCTTAACAGGTTACGATAATATTCCCATTTTTGTGCAAAATCAACAAACACCATTATACCAGATATTCCAAAAAGAAATATATAAATCTTTGTAAAGATTATATTATGTTCTTCTTTCAGTATCGCATGCAAATCAGATTTTGTTGCCAGAAAAATTAATAATCCTGTGGTGAAAATTTCCCTATGTTCTTCTCTAGGTTTCAAATTATCTTTGTATCAAATTGCATCAAAATTAGCTTAGTATTTTCTAAGCAAAATTTCATCCCCTATTTTACTCTCTTAAAAAAGAGGTAAAATTTTATAAATTTTAATTGTTATATTTATTTATGAGATATAAAAAATAATCAGATAAAAAAAAATCAGTAAGGCCATAAAAAAATTAGTATTACTTATTAAATCGTAACTTTAAAAATATTTACTCTTCATATAAACTTCCATTTCTTATTTCAAATCTTTACAACTCTCGTTTCCATTAAAAAGTAGCCAATATCCTTCCTTAGGCTCTAGATTGTGTACCAATCCAAATTGTATTAAGTCTGTAGGAGATTTTTGTGTAAGCACGACAAATTTTATGATACTATACTTTCGCATTTATGATAGAAAGGATAACTTTCTTCAGTCTACTCCAGATGGCATTATATGTAGAAGATTATTAATTTTTTTTATTATTTTTTACAGATATCTGCAGATGTTAGAATGCCTATACACATTTGTGTATCTTGTCAAAATGAACTTGTCCAATGCTACAATTTCAAACTTAAATGCCAAAAGGCTGATAGTATTTTACAGTTACTACTACAAGGTGAAGTCAAGAATAATAAAACACAAATTAAGTATGTTGTATATTTTCATAAGTTATTACATGTTATTGGGGTTTGCTCTCTTGTCATTAACAACAAAATATGAGTACAAAATTTTAATATTGTAGGTATATAACACCATCTTGGAATTTATCAATTTAAGCAGCGGAATTTGATATCTAGGTGAATTTATGCAATTCGTTAATTGATTGACCATTGATACAATTGCCTCACTTACTTTTGTTTGGCTATAATCTTTTTATTATTATGTCGCTTAATATCACACGTCTTCATACGACACGGTCGTTTATGAGGCGTGCGCGGTGACATGTAGATCCAACATGTAGATGCCATTTAAGCGAAATTTATTGAAAGTGTGCGTGAAGTGTACCAACTAGGTCTAATCTGCACCATCTGCACAATGAGAAATGCAATTATAATGTTTTTCATAACTGTCTTTTGTTAGATTTGATACATTTTCAATTTTTTACATTACAAATCCGATAATGTAACCATTCTTTAACCATAAGTTTATTTTTGTACCATTAGCGACATAGAGTAGTGTATTGTTTGTTTATTCTATACAAGTAAATGTCTCCGTGTATTGTCAATAACTGAATTATTTGCTCCTATGTCAATCAAAAATCTCATGCCACTTTTTCGGTCGGTAACATGAAGAGACCTTGGTTGGGTGAATAGCACAGAGCCGTCGCTCATCCGCCTTAAAAGTATTTTTTAAGTAGTTTGATACATTATCTTGTATATTTTATATATTTATTGTGATAGAATTAGGTAATAGTGTTTTCTTAGCCATTAATGGTGAAAATTGGCTAAATGGTGTGAGTGTATAAAATATTTATTTATACAAATATAACCAAATCACCAAAGTGAATAGAAGCGCCTAAATCCGTCTAGTTACTATCTCCCTACTTTCTTACGTATGCTTTACTTAAACTAACACAATTTTGATCTGAATGCATTTAACACCGGAGAAAGTGACTACTTTCATAGCTGGTACACAGTTGAAGACAAGTGACGCCTGTTTCGCATTTTTGACTATACTTCACACTTCATTAAATATGAAAGATGTTATAAATTTTCCGTCGTGCATAAATAATAAAACTATACCTTCGGTATAACTATGATTTTTCAAATCTCAAAGTAAACTATGTCAGTCAGACAAGTCTTTAAAAATATTTCCGATTTTTAAGTTATTTCACTTAATATTAAGACTTAAAGTTTTTTTGTCCATTCTTTCAGTAAACACAATGAATATAAGATAGATAACAAAGCAGAGGTGAATTCTCACAATTGTTTGAGTAACGAAAGCATAAAACAAGAGGAAACTAATTATATTGAAGGTAATTAAAAACATAATATAGTTTTTGGTGGAATATATTGATAACCGTTTTTTTCGGTATGTTGTCCAATCAACTAAACAAACATCAAAACAATGTAAAAGTAACATTATTTTGCAACTCATGCTTTGTACTTACAATAGTGATTACTTTGTGTATTTCAGAAACGGTATTAAAATGCCTTGAATAATATAAAAAATATTACTGAAATTTAAATAAATACATTGTTTTAAATATTTATAAAATAAGCTTAATTATTTTACATCATTCATAGATATGATTTTTTCTGCCTTTAGCTTAGAATTTAGTTTAGAAATTATCATCAAGTTTGGAGGCCTTATTAGCAATGATCCAACAATTGCATTAATGTCTGCAAGAACAATTAAATTTATACCAAATAATAGAGAAAAAAACCGAATTCGTTGATGTCACAATTTCTATTAAGTATGTACGTGAGACCAGGTTATCGAATTTGCAGATCATCCTTAAAGATTATGTAATATATTTTGCTTTAGAGAAATAAGGGTATAACAGAAAATTAGATCATACTCAGGAGTCATTTATTCAGCAATAGCTAAATTTGTGTATATTTTTTCCGAGTTATTTCATAATATTTTGGGGGAAACAGAGTATAAAAAGAAAGCTTTTTTTTATCTATTACATGTTTTTGAATAGGTAACTTTGTACTTTCATGTAGGTACTTGGTTCCAGACTTTGTGTTAAACTAAAAAAAAATAAAACTAAAAACTAATATTTAAGTAAGTGACTTCTGGCGCATCATCCTCATGGCCCCTGATTAAATGCAATGTTCTAATATTTTATGAACTTCTATCTCCTTGATGTGGTTAATAATATCATCTACACCAGGAGCGTGGGGAGGAGGGTGTGGAGTTCTTGGTGCTGTGACCTATTTGTAGATTATTGTTATGGGGTGGTCTCATACACTAGGTTGCATTGTATATTGAGGAACATTCGTCACTACTTTAGCGCTGCCCTATTTCAAACGAGCAGCGCAAGGCCTTAGTCTTTGTGATCAAGGCAAACAAGGTCGATGAGGACGATACCTCCATCTAGTATTAGTTGGATTTCTTCCGTAGATATTGAATAAGGTAAAGCACACGGATTTCGTTTCGGAAGTTCGTCGGGTGCGGTTAAGAGCCGAGCTTGGCGGGCAGGAACTTTAAAACAGAGTAGATGAGCTGCGCGAGCAATGACGATTGTCTCAAGTAGCGAACATATAAATTTATTTGCTATAGCCATTAAAACATCAATTGCATATCATATATTTTTTTATATATAATTTAAGTTTAATCTAAAAACGTTTTATTTACAGTAGTAGGATGTTGTACTAGGACGTTATAAATCATACGACATAAGTATAACAAAATCAAATAGTATTTTTTTTATTCTTCATACATAGTTAATTTGTTTTTAGATGATGGCATTGACTATTTAGAAGACCATACCTCATTGGAAAGTAACAATGACAGTATTTGTATTCTGGCTATAAAAGATTCCGATAATAAGTAAGATATAACTGAAATGAAATCTCATTTGGGCATGGTAAATAAAATGTTAAATATAAAAAATATTAATATTTTTCAGGATACCAGCAGATGTTGAACCTACAGGTATGAGATACGTGATCTTTCAATAATTTAATTTCAATCATATATTTGAGAAATATTCATTGCGTGAAACACTTTGCATTTCACTCCTGGCGAACGAGTTTCTACTTAACCAAGGGCTAATTGATGTACTAAAATACGCTGATTCTTTTGAGCATCCATGTCCTTACAGAGATGTAATTGCACTAAGTTTATGAGACGACCTATGCAGGAGAACCACAGCGAACACGATTGTAAACCAATTCCACGCGGTACCACGTAAATCTAATACTATGCAGGGTGAGCCGCGACCACTAATTTAAATAGACACGCAAAATAGTACTACCTAAACTCGACCGAAGATAGGGCAGTTCTCGACCTGTTACTACGGCTTTACCAGAAATTCGAGTGTGCGACGTTATCCATTAGTTTACTGTACTGGTACCAGTTTACCTAGCTGCACATCTTGTAGTAGTACAGTACTTAACCACCACAATGTATAATTGAATGTAATAAAAAACCAGCAATCGGTAATACAGGTAAGCAGATTCGCATTACAATTAGTGGGACCTAAGCTAATCTCATCCGCTCGCGGTGCATGCAAAATAAAGAAGCTCTGTAAATAACGTTGTACGCTGGGAAGTGTGTCAAATAGGGTAGACTCAGAATAATCCAACGTTAATCCTTGAAGATCATTCAAGTTATTTCCCAATCTACCCGCTCCGACGAAGAACTAAAAGCAATGAATTGAGAATATTTCTCGGGCAATACATACTTCCACAACTTACTGCACCATTGTCATGGGATACTAATGCAAGGCTGGGCAAACAGGGCGATGATGAGTTGGAATAGGGCGATTTGGAGCTGGAGTCTACTGTGATCAAATGCTAACCGATTACAAGGAGAGAGATGGATTATATGATTGAACTCTTTCATTAAAAAACGGTTACATTAACAATGAACTTGGAAAATCCTGTAAAAAAAACTTTTTCATTTCACATATCAAACTACAAATTTGTGAATACTTAACACTTTTAAATGTTGTAAATCTTTTTTGGGCTAGTTATATAATTTTCCTCAATATTTTAGATTCAACTGGATTGCTTATCGAGTTAAAAAAATCCTTAAAAACAAAGAAGGGCACACATTTACATGTGAACAAATCGGTGTATAATTGTCATCTTTGTAAAGAGGTAAATATTTTTTTGGTTGCTGTATGAATGATAATGAAAGTCTCCTTATTAGTATGTGTACATACTAATAAGGAGACTTTCATTGGTCGGTGTATTTTGATTTTAGAATCATAACATCGACACACGAACGATTATAACTTGATCGTTTATTTGACGTACATTGTGTTACACAATACTTTACGGGAACTTGACTTTTCACGTGATTGAATATCCAAATAGTTTGATTGCTATGTGCAAAATAATACATAGTTAAAATGCTTTGCATACAAGTAATATGAGTGTTAGACAGAAGGATAATTGATAAGTAAATTGCTTGTTAAAACAAATTAAAATAGTATCAAATTAGTAAATAGAAACAAGCAACACCTAGTCTGTGTATTAATCATACCAACGCTTTTAATCTTGACCATTTGTGCATTTATAAAAATATTCAAATTGATAGATATGAAACAGATACTTATCGATATAGAACAGGGTACATACAGATTTATCGACGTTATCGCGAATGATATTTTAACAAATCTTATTGGGACGGCAAAAAATTGGCAAAATTGACCATGTATGACTCTATGGACCAAATTGAATTAAACATTATAACTATTAAGTATTGTATTATGCAATTCCCACTGTGAATCTAATCTACTTCTAGGGATCCTTAAATACAAAATATTAAACCAATTTTTCTGAAAAAATTAATATATCTATACTTAGATACACATGTTCAAAAACTCACTTGTTGGAGCATGCGGCCGAACTAAATCTCACTATTTACTAGGAGAAAGGACAGTGGCATAGTAAAAAATACAATATTAATAGTTGCTCCGTTTGAGTAAGACTTTCTTACAAAGATTAAGAAAAGATTTCTTAAAAAGATTTTAATTTGTAACAACAATATATTTTAATAAAAATCACAGCAACCCAATCGCACTAATTAATTTCAACTAAACCAATCTGTTCAGTAACAAAAACGCTGTTAAACCATAAGTTCCGTATCGCACTAACTAACGTAACGCTTCATATTCGATGCGTTACAACATCGGTCGAACGTCACTGAAAGGTCGAGACGTGTTGTGAAAGGCTGTTGTCTTTTATCAAATCGCACACACATTTTGACAGCGCTTAAAAAATTGGACCAAAAACACTATCAAAAGAAAGTTTAATTTTGCAGACAAAATTTGTGAAATGTAATAAACTAATTGCATTAGTAAAAGTTTAATTTCGAATTGCAATCGAAGTGAATTAGAATCAACCGTTGAAATTAGTGCGTTTGGACTTCTGATCTACCACGAATAGACTAAAAGTCATATCTTAAGACGAAGACGGGAAATTACGATACATTATGTGTATTACAAGTACGCATTTCATTTTAATAATTATTGGCACTACTTATTGCATGGGTTACTGTTACAAATCTAACGGTTTTAGGCTTAAATAAAAGTTGATCAAGAAGCAAACTGTGTTTTATATTGTATGATATATCACAAGATTACATGACGTAAATATATGGAATGTATAGTTAGGTTTAATACTTTTCAATAGTAAATTGTTATTAATCTTGAAATCCGGGTTTCGCTTCTAATTGTAAGAAGTCTTACAAAATGTTTGAGTAATAATAAATACTACATTAAAATATAGAACTTGTCGGGTTAAACGAAACAAATAGATTAACAATAACGCAAGAAAATTGTTTTAAGGTTGCAGCACTCGAATTCGAGTAAAAAGGATTGAAGTAGCATGGTCATTGCAAGTCTATTTGTGTAGCATGGTTTGTGATTAACAGCTACCAATAAACATTACCTCGACTAGAATTTTCACCAGCCTTTTTCAACATACCGCCGAAGTGTAAATAATTATTCAAAATTATTGCAGAAATTCAGCAACTCAAAAAGTTTAAAGGCACACATTAGACAAAAGCACAGCGTAAACCAAAGTATGCACTCGTGTAAGCAGTGCAAAGACATTTTCAGCAGCGAACATGATTATCAAGTTCATCTATCCGTGCACGCTACAGGCGACGTGTGGAAGTGCAATCAGTGCGGCAAGGAATTTAAAAGTGAGGTCAAAATGTCACTTATAATCATTACACAGTTAACCACAACTCATTTATTATACTTAGGTGTAATAATATATGCAATTTTATGGTAACTGAGGATTTAACATTTATAGCAGTCCCGCTTTTAGGTATTGTTTCTACAGACATAGATAATATTATGAAATCCTATTATAGAAAATATTGTTGAAAATAATTTTTTATACTGTTCTTAAATATATTCGTTCTTATATACATAAAGTAAGTAGAGTAACATAAATGAGAAACGAAATCTGAAAATAATTTGTATTACTCTATTTTTTACAGTTTCCGCGTTGTATGCATGAGTTTCTTTTTCACTTGCTATTGAATATGATCGATTGGATTAAAATATAGCATATTCGGAGGCTGTT
Organism: Scirpophaga incertulas; assembly: GCA_036419045.1. NCBI lineage: Eukaryota > Metazoa > Arthropoda > Insecta > Lepidoptera > Crambidae > Scirpophaga > Scirpophaga incertulas. The sequence goes on along the minus strand of CM071627.1, from coordinate 24,113,249 downwards.
TTAATACAGTTATTAGTAGACTCGAGGTATTTTTCATCAGAGATTGCTGTGTGCATCGGGTTATTATCGTGCTATAATGTCCAAATTACTGGAAGATTGTGACGTAAATCTTAACTTTATATAGATATACGTAATTTATCATGTATTTAAGATCAAACACCTTATTCACAGATTGGCGTACGTACTGCTTACCGTTACAGAATACTCTGTAAGTTTTGATTACGTCGAAAAAAATAATTATTTCTATGGTTGCTTAGTCCGATCTTGATAGTTCCTTGCTACTTGCTTGCAAGTAGTGTTTTAGTTGAGTCTGCTTATGGTGTAGTGTTGACGTCGATAATTTCCTTGTTATTCGCTCAAACAACTGTGCCTCTGTGGCGGGAGCAGAAATTCCAATCATTGGTTCGATGGTAAAAGCCCACAATGAACAATGCCCTTTCAACTCCACTATAAACCTATAATTATGATAGTTATGTCGAAATGGTCAAGGGCTCGTTAAATTTAATTAAATACTATTTCTAATTACAGCAGGTACAGAACAACTTTGGTTTGCTAATACGGATGATTTTTAAGATTGTAAGAGTAGATGAATGTTATTAAATCCATAATTCTAATTACCAAGTTCGAATCTATCACCACCTAATATGTTGTTGAATGATACAGCCAGATCAATGCTGAAGCGTCACATCCGGCGGCATATGGAGTGGAAGCCGTTCGCATGCGAGGCGTGTGGAAAGGCGTTCGCGGAACTTTATGCGTTGCAACGTCATTCGCGCGTCCACACCGGAGAGGCTATTGAGAAGAAACACGTTTGCGCCGTGTGCGGCAAGAGGTAATATAGCGATACCTTCCACAAGCACACATAATACAACAGATTTTACAGATTGACTTTTGGACCGCTTTAACGTTGCTTATGCTAATGGCAGTTTTCGTAATAAAAATATAATACCTATAATTAATTTAAAAATAATGACTATTTTTTTTTTCACTTACACTAAACTTTATTTTTGATTATTGGCAACAAATGAAACAATATAATTAACTACGATATACAATATAACTATGTATATGATTATAATCGGACCACAGACTTCACGCGGCAGGCAAGGGTGGATTGTCCAAGGATACGCGATAATCCATCGATAGTGAAGCCTTAAAACGGCGTGCACGGTGGCAAAACAAGCACGCAACTCCCTCACGGCAGGGTCATCAGACAGGCATTGCTCGTGCGAATGCCCGTCTTGTATCTGTCCGTCTTGAAGGTATACCTCCTGCTCCCTCTCCGTAGCTTCCATCTGCGAGACAAAGTCTTCGGTAAAAAGACGAGTAATGAAAGATATTAATGGAAATTTGTCATTGATTCGCGCAATAGAAAAGGGAGATAAGAAAGTAATGTAGCTATATGTTTTGGATTCAGTCTCGGTTTACTGTATCTACAATTTGGAAGAACAAATATGAATTTTTACCGGCAGAGATGGGTCTTAAAAAAATTAAAGCCCTTTGATGAATTGGATCAGGCAATGTTCGTAAGTATCGTCAGGATAATATGTATGTTTCAGGTCTTATTAAGCGCCAGAAGGGAGGCTTGGAAAATTTGGAGAAGCCAGAAATGTCGATACAAATGTCATTCATAATTGGATTAAAATAAAAGTATGCTCCGAATGACATTTTTAATGCTGATAATACCGATATCTTTTGCAAGTTGATACCAAATAAAAATTTGAAATTGAAAGAAGAGATGTGTGTAAGAGGAATACTCTCAAAAGAAAATATCACAGTGCTTGTCACTTCTAATACAACTGGCACAGAAAAAAGGAAATGAATTGTAATAGGAAAATCAAAAAGATTCAGAAATATAAGACAATTGCCAGTCACCTACGAAGTATACAAATCCGCCTATGACACTTCAACTCTTTGAACTTTTTTTAAGGGACGTTAAATTTTGTTTCTTCTAATCAAATCAAATCATTTATTTGTAAACATAGGTAGTATACGGGTGGCATAAACAATGTTGTAGTATCACTATGTTCAGCCATATAAGGCGTACAAATCTATAGAAGTAGGCGCGCGAAATTCAACATATCATAAAAAGTATACCGTTCATTATACAAAATTAAATATAGCATCAATCAATTTTCATTATATTAAATTAAATAGTGAGTATGTTTTAGTTTAGACGTCAAATCAATATTAAGAAATTATTAATAGTTTACAATTGCATAATTACACACATTTTGTCACATGTTGGCAACATACACTGTGATTTTTATAGGAGTTTGCAAACCACATATTATATATTTTTAGACACATGTGACACCCTATAAGGGCATTGCAATGTTTGCATTATTGTCAAATAAAAGTTATACATACAATATTAAACATCCACACATATAAACAATGTAATACAATACTTGTCAGATCTACATTTAATTATACCTATGATTTATATTTATTAAATTCGTCCATAAAGTAAAATGTTCTCTGCAAGAGCCAGAGGCGCAATTCCTTTTTAAATGCGTTATATGGGAGAAAATTAATGTGTTCTGGTAATTTATTAAAAATATGAATACTCATTGCATAACAATTTCTTTGGAAGCATGCGGTTCTTGGTGTTAGATCTAGAACAAGTGTCTATGTGGATGTCTAGTATTGCTTCGATAAAAGTCTTTTGCCTCTACAAATGAAGTGTTTTTACATTTGACATGCTTTCCAACATCGAAAACAACAGTTAGAATTTTCAATTTATAAAAGTATGGCTGGAGTCGTACTAGATAGCCCTAACGCAGCGCTTCTGTGCTTTAATACTTCCGGCATATCGATACTGTTACCCCACACTGAAATTCCGTATCTCAACACCGACTCAACATATGCATAGTAGGCCATAATAGCTGCCTCTACACTTGTCATTTTCGCATGCTTGTAAAGAGCAAACGCAAAACTGCAGATTTTATTTTTAACTGACTGGGTATGTAACTTCCAGTTTAGATTTGAGTCAACTGTAACCCCCAAGAATGTCACATTAGGTTCAATTCCTAAATTATAATTATTATAAAGTGACTATATATAGTAAAGGCTATATATATAGGTATATATATATATATATATAGTAAAGGTATAAATTATAAAGTAAGTAACTATCTAAATGATCACACTATTTGGGAATAGGGACACTATTCATAGAGCCATTAGGTATGATTGTATCTTAATTTTGTATTATTTTTAATATTATATTATTATAATTATTAAAATTGAAAAGAGGAGATAAAAAATAGACCTTCAGAGTTTCTTGCCTGTTCTTCTCGAGAAGGCTCTCCCGATTCCCGAACAGGTGTAGAGTCAATTTTTTTTCTTTTTTCCCTTGTTCTTACGTACGGACAAGGTTTTTGTTTTTTTTTAAGTTTTATTTTGTTGTTTGTTTTGACGTCAATAAGCCTGTAAAGGTCTATGTTGAATAAAGATTATTTTGATTTTGATTAAATTCAATGTTAATATCTTAATGTTTATTAAAATAAATTAAAATTGTCTTACTTATATTAATCATTAATTTATGTCCGTTAATCCAATTATTAATCGATGTCAAGGTATTAATAATATCATGTTTGTGATCTTCCAGTGTTGCATTTTTATCACTTACAATAATGACTGAAACATCTGCAAATAGTATCATTCTGTGCGTTGTACTGTTCGGAAAATTATTTATAAAGAGTGAAAAGAAAAGAGGTCCCAACACACTACCCTGTGGAACACCTCGACTTATACTCGTAATGTCGGATCCGCTACTCTCACTTACAGCTCCAGTCAAATTAATGCCGGTCCTTTAATTCCACTGGCTTCGAGTTAATATAAAAGACAACTAAAAATTATATCAAACGCACTCGACAATTCGAGAAATAACACTGATGTATATTTCTGTTCATTTCTGCTTCGCAAAACTTCAGTTACTCATTGAAATATAACTTGTGTTGTATTTTTTCCCTTCTGGAAGCCAAACTGGTTCGCCACTATTGTATTATTCTTATTAAAAAATGACATTAGTTTCGAATGCCTTTCAACAATTTAGAAAATATTGATAATAATCAATATAATATAATATTTCTTATCGACAAATGTCCCGGTCACCTCCTTTATAACTGATTTACACAACATAGAATTGGAATTTTTCCCAGCTAACCGACGAAGATGTTACAATCAATGAATCAAAGCATGATTAAAGTTTCAAAGGCCACTATAGAAAAAACTAATGGAATCTGAAGGTTCTATTAATATGCTGCATGTAGTTAACTCCTTATTTAAGGCCTGGGAAGTTGTGACACCAATGAACATACAGTACTCTTATCACATTGCAGGGATTTCTCTTGAACGTGATGACTTTTAAAATGAGGTTGACCTTCCATTGATTAAATGGGTGGAACAGTTTAATATGCTACAAAATTTTACTGAAAATTTAGCAACGTACCTATAAGTATATAAGAAATTAGCAACAGCAGCATTTCTTACGGATGAACAAATTCTTGATTTAGTAAAGAAAAATGAGGAGGAAAACGGCGATGTAAAAAACGAGAAACAAAAATAACATAACATTAAGTGATTTTATATTTCTCTGTAATATAGTAAAAATTATCTTCTATATAAATAAAAAAATGAATTGTTGTTCGTTAGTCTGCTTAAAACTCGAGAACGGCTGGGCCGATTGAGCTGATTTTGAATTTAAAATGTTTGTCGTAGTCCAGGGTAGGTCTTTACGGTGAGCAAATAAGGAAAAATTGCGAGTAAGATAGAGTAAGACGACAATTTCATTTTCTCATATAAAAGTTGATCACTTACTTTCTGTCAAACATTTGACGGTATTTGTACTCTCAGTTCCACTTGAATTGAAGAACGCATTAAAACAAGACTTTTGAATCGACAACATAATATCAACTTTGCTTATAACATCGTGTATTTAAATTTCAAAATATAATAGTTATTTATTATACAGAGTGGAAAGTTCCTTTTTATGCTCGATTTGATGACCGAGCAAGCGAAGGATTCTAAGTTGAATCACGAGCGCAGCGAGTGATTCAAATTAGAATCCTGAGCGTCAGCGAGGGAAACAAACGAGCACAAGGTGAAAAATCTTCCACTCGAGTGCAATACGTACTTTTCATCCACTCAGCGAGGAAATGACAAAATGAAAAAGAAAACAATTTATAATGACAATTATATTAAGCAATAAAACGTGAAAAACTAGAATGGCGCGAAGCACGCAAATAAACAAAGAAACCAAGAAGATTCCAAATTTAAATTTTTTCACAATTTAAAAAGTTCTAATCATAAATTTGGCACCATAGAGGTTACATTAAATAGGTTTAATGACGTTTTGATTTACAATTATATTGAGTATCATTATATGTGATGTTCTAAATTCAAATCTACTTTGCGCTCAAGCGAATAAAATAGAATTTTCCAGCCAGATTTCGAAGCGCAAAATTACACTTTCCGAGGTGGTGGGATGAAAAATAATTAATGTGTTGACATATTTGATGGGTGCCAACCTTACAGTGTTACTAACTCTCAAAAATATTTTTATTATATTGTTTTGTCATCTCATATTGTAAAAAGAACCCGTGTATCCGAACGTTCCATTGTTTTGTCCATATAGACCAGGTTATAAGCCTTTAAAAATAATAAAAATCGAAAAAAAATAATAGTAGGATGAAACCATTGACAACACAGAGTCGATGGATGAAACCCATTAGAAAAGGAAGGAAACATTATAAAAATGAAAGGAAAAATAAATTACGGGCGATCAATTTTTAATCAAATAAATTACAGCGTATTTGGGACATAAAAAGGTAAGTTTTCACCAAATTTCGTTAAAAAAAAAACATTTTTGTAAAAGATAAAAAACCAAAAACTTGGTTTTTTGAATTTTTCACATAAATTTTGATGTTATGTGAAAAAAGTGTAAATGCAAAAGTTTTAGATGTTTTTATTACCTACAACTTAGCCATTTGATTTTTTTCAATAGGACTTTTAGTTTTTCCGGAAATCGAGAAAAACCGTTTTTTGCCCTTAAACATTGGAAATTTAAGATTACAATCATCACTTAATTCTGTAGGTACATCTATACTAATATTATAAAGAAGTAAAGTTTGTGTGTTTGTATATTTGTTAAATTGTAAGGGGTAATCTCGGGATCTACTGAACCGATTTTAAAAATTCTTTCACCAATAGAAAGCCACATTATTGCTGCGTGTCATAGGCTATATAAAAAACCGAAAAATAAATAGGCTTTTACGTGGTAGTCCGTTTTGCAAAGTGAATCGGAGAAAAAACGGGCAGCGGATGGCGCGCGATGGCTTCTGTTTAATTCGGTTCGCGTTCGTGCTCGCTTCGGGGATTATTAATATTATGCCCAACGAAGTGGGCGCGGGTCAGCTAGTATTAAATATAACTAATTGATTGATAGTTACTATTGATAGTTGGGTACCGCGTTTTTTCGCAGCGGTCGAGTCGTCGGTCGGTCGGCTACTACGTCCGTTGCGTAGCAGGTTCAATATCCATACGGAATTTATAATTCGTGTGACCTACAAAACTTTGTTCTGATCTGGGTGTTTGTGCCTGCACAAATAACACAGGGTGTAAATCGTAGGGAATAGTATCAAGGTCAATGTCTATACTGACTTGTAATGAAATTTACAACTCAAATATTTCGCGGTTTTCTATGACTTAGGAGAGTAAGGCGGCTACCAGTAAAAGAAGGCACCGAAAATTTTTATTATCGAGCATGACACGAACCGTTTAATGTAAAATATTTGATATAACCTTGCTAAACTTATTGATATGTGCCTGTGATGCTTGTTGTTACTGACTCAATAGAGTAATGAGCTCGTGAGTAAGAAGACTAACAGAAAAATAAAATTTCACTGTGCGAGTTATATACAATAAGAGGCAATTCAAGTATCTATCAAACAAACTTTCTTAAGTTCGTAGATGAAGGCTAAAACTATTCTCTTAGGCTAGGGACAAAAGGGGGTATGTTAGACAGGATACTCAGATACAAATACTCATTAGCGTAGGTTAGAATCTCTGATGTCTTTTCCACATTTTCAAGTTCCCCTTAGACTTTCTGCTTTTATTACAAACAAATATTATGTTGTCGGTAGGTTCATGAGTGGTTCGCTGCTGGTGGCGCACTCGCGGCACCACAGTGGTGCGCTACCATTCGCATGCCATTGTGGTCGCGCCTTCCGCTCTGAACGCCTGCTCACCTCGCACCGCGCAGTTCATTCGGACCACCGGCCGTACGCCTGCCAGTACTGCTCGCGCAGGTGTGCACTTTATCTTCCTGTTATACAATGGTGGTCGTATGATTAGAAACACTAGCAACGCTCTTTGATATTATCTAAAATACTTCACCGCCAACGTTTTTATTTTGAAATTTAAAAAAAGTAATAAGACAAAATATGTGCATCGATTTATTGGAAAATCAATATAAAACCTACAATACAAGTGTAGCGAAGGAGGCGGCGCCGGGCTCGGTAGCACAGCTGCGGCGCTGCCGCGGGTCGCGGGCGCGGCGACCCGGGAGGGACCACGCCCCTTCCGTAGCCGGGGGGCGTCGTCGGTGGTGGAGATCGGGGGAGGTATTGTAGCCTCCCCCGAGGAGGGCTCCCCTGTACCAGCGCGGGAGCGGAGGCTGGGGTTCTCGGAAGTAGCTTGATGTTCCCGGGGGCTCCCTACATGCCTGAGGAAGGCCAACCTGAGGTTTTTAGTGCGTAGGCCTCCCCCTTCTGGGGAGGAGAGCCCCACATTACCGCCGGCTCGCCACAGCCGGGGTATGCAACGTAATGCATTTTCCTCAGGGGGAACAATAAAAAAAGCTTCAATATTACACAACAGACAAACGCCCCCACCCCCAGACGTTAATGTTACCGCCACCGTGCTTGACTATACTCGCTTGTGTACTTATAATTAAAAGCATTGTTTACACGTCTAACATTGCGCTTTCCATCGGAATTTACATTATTCTTGTTTCATCTGAAAGAATAACTCTTTTTAATTGTCGTACCGTTCAATTAACATATTTCTTTGCGAATTATAATAGCTTCTCTCGGTGTTGTTCTATTCCGACCGCACCCATAGCATAGGTACTCAAGGTTAAGGTCGTTCGACTATTGATGTTCGTCGCTCAGAAGTTCTGAATACCCTTGTCAACGACACCGTGCGACTATTCTTGTCGGTAACGTTACTGTTTAACATTGGTGGCAATGATCCGGTATTGCCGAGCAATTGGGGCCTTTCCTGTTTTTAAAATCTTCATGTTAGAACCGTCTTGCCCCAGTACGAATTAATGCGCCAGAACCTAGTTGTTTGTTAGTTAGCACGGTGTGCCGTGGGCAGGTGAGGTTGGCTCGGATCCCGTCAAGTGTAATTCAAACTCTTTATATCCCGTAGCGTAATAGTAAATTCAAACTGAATTTAAAATTTTATAAAGTGTCTATTATACTATATTTAATCTATGTTATTTTTAAACCCTTTATCGTATATGAAATGTGATTAGACCGAAATGAAAGTAGGCGAACAAGTTAAAATATTCATCTGTTATTTGAAATATCCTTTATTCGTGTACTTTCTATGTTCAGGTTCCGACACGAATCAACGCGCAATACGCACCACCGTACACACACCGGCGAGAAGCCATACATTTGCTCCGTATGCGGCAAGACTTTCATACAGAATTCCAATATGCGCCTACATATGAGGACACACACCGGTAAGCCATTCAGCATAATAATATGAATTTACTATTAGTCTGTTATGAATGCCCACACGGATCTAAACTTCTCATTTACAAAAAAAAAAAAACTACTCCAAGAAGGCTAGCATTTCAAAGTTTTATTTATTATTTTAGTTTAAGTTTACTACATGAAACAAAATGTAACTTAAGAAAGTGTAACTGTTTATTAAATTATAAAAACTTTTCAAATTGGCGATATAAAAATGAGACAATATAAAACACAAATATATAGTTAAATATAACATTAATTGATGTGATATTTATAAATAAATGGTTGCTATTAAAGCCACATGAATGACTATTAGTGCGAGCGAACAGACGTGTACCATATGGATACCGTATGATTCCAACGGGTATAACGTTGTTTGGACAACTTGGATGCTGCGTGTTGCGAACGAACGTTAGCTCGTGCCACGTGGACGGTGGTATGATCTTCTGCAATAAGATCATTCTGTTTGGTCCACTGAGGTGATTAAGAGAAATGATAAATCGTTAGTTCAATTAGCATTCGGAAAGAGAAATAGAGTTTAATATTCTTGTAAAATTAAGATACTAATCCTCAAAAAATGCTACTTTGTCACATTATGTTTGAGTCTCTAAGTGAATACCGCAAGACATCATGTAACAATCTTTAATGAATTTCCTGTTAAGGGGAGAGGCCGTATTCATGCCAGAAATGCGGAAAGAAGTTTTCATCAAGCTCCTCACTCAAGACTCACGAACGTACTCATACGGGTGAGAAGCCATATAGCTGTGAGATCTGCGGCCAGAGGTGAGCATATTTTTCACACTATATATATATATATATATATATATATATATATATATATATTCGAATTATTGCATTATAACAAACTTATACTTGATTAACCAATTAAACTTGTTCACTAATACACGACTTTAGTGAATTATTGGAAGGTCCATACGCTGTGCGCAACAGTATTCAATCTCGTACAAAAGTCCTTTGAAGTGGTACGCAATAGTCGCCTTGGTTGTAACTGAATGATAATTGTATTCATGACAATTGTATCGTATACAGACACATAATTAGCTATTTGTTCACGCTGTGTTCTGCCCACATACTTTTAGGTCAATCTCTATTACACTGATATTTCTGGCCCATATATTAGAATGATGGCAAAAAATTCTCAAAGGAATCTCTGGCTTAATCTCGGTGAAAAGTTAAACTATATCATTGGAATTATTGAAAGACCTGTAAAAATAGCTAGAAATCAATCGTCGATTTTGACACAAAAACACCCTTACTTAATAGTAAAGGGTGTTTTTGTGTCAAAATGTAATAATTTACACCATTCCATAGCGTCGCTAATAAGGAACAATTTAAGAAAGTAATGACATACAATTTATGGAAAATGTTGTATTTTAATAAACTTCATTGTAATTTGCAAATGTAATGACTATTGATAATACTTAATATTACTTACCTGTATGTACCTTATTCGGAATTATGATCAATTTTTTTTCCACTATTTAATCTTTACTTTCTAAATTAAAACGAAGAAATTGACGCCACTGATTTAGATTTCCTTCGACCTTCATTGATTATGTGGGCGTACTGTTTACTAACCAATTTAAAATTTACACATTGAATCTTAAGATTTGAGATGATTTTTACAAATTATGAACTATTACAAAGATGACGATCTACTGGTAACGTATTTTGTCAACGAAAGAAATGTCACTTGCACTTTGGTGTGGTACCGAAACAAATATTCTTAAAGTAATTTTCCCACTGTTATGCGTCTTCAAAATATAATTAACAACATTAAACAAGGAGGTAGTAATAACGAAAGTAAACTAAGAAAACCACATATTTGTGATGAAGTTTTTGAGATAGACAGTGATTATTTTGAATCATTCCTCACTCAAATCATTAAAGTGTTTCAAGCTACGATATACTATAGTCCATTTCAAATAAGATGATCTCTGTGACAGTTCGATTTCGACACTTGTAGAGAGGTCCTACAGTGAAAATAAAATCGATTGTTTCTGGTAATCGATTATACTTTATATGGAAATGAAATCAATATTATCTTACTACCAAAACTTTGAGTATCATTAGTGTTTCTGTATTAAATTGAAAGTTTTTGTTTCTCAATACATTTATCTTATGTATATAATATTATGTAGGTATAGTAGAAATATAGTCAAGTGTTTACCTGTGATTTCTTACTTTGAAAATTGTAACTGTTCATAACTTGGTATCAAAACATCCGCGAAAACTATTTACTTCATTGGTAAGGCTCGTTAATTTATATCTAGCTCTTGTTTTAATAACCCTTATGTGACAGTCAGTCACATAAACATAAACGATTGTCAGGTAATCACAAGATGGCCGCCGATTATTCGATGTCCCACCTCTATGTTTTTTTGACGTTCCGTTTCATGTTTGCAAATTGCACAGTTATTTAAAAAAGATTTAGTTTTATTCTTTATTTCATTAAATTAAACTAAGCGATACTGTCTTCGTTTTATAAGTAAAATATATTTTATTTTATTATTTTTTGCAATGAAGCTACTATGAATAAAAAATATTAAAGAATAAAATTATTTTTGTTTGTCAAACGAAAAATGCGTAAAACAGAGCACGATGAACTGTCACAGAGATCATCCTAGTTGAAATGGACTATAGTAAAGTTGAAAAAAAAAATACAAACTTGAATGTTACCCGGTCCGAACGCATTGTGGATAATTTACATTTATGAGATAACTTGATACATATTTGATTTTTGTATCCAACACATTGACACTGATAGACATTTTATACATAATGTGTTATCTCTGATTGTCCGAAAATTAATAATAAAATAGACTTGAGAGATAAATTTAGATTATTTATTCTATTATTTTAGTTGAAAAACAAGAATAATGACATAAATCGATAATATAGAGTAGACAAAAATGACGTATAAATTCGTTGGAGATTCTATTTCTAAACATCCTCTTTTTGGTGGATTCTCAACAATGGAGTTACGTTTATATGATGACTCTGAATGAATGTCACTACAGAACGATTTTTCAGAATGTGTCTTATTAACCATTTCAGGTGAAAAGTATTCTTTCAAAATGTTCTCATACCGCCCTTCTAAAATATACTATTTTTCTGTATAAGCGTCAGTACTTTCTACTTCTTCATCTAACTTAGCTTCATCACAATCTGAGTTAAGTAAATGTTCAAATATTAAGCTATTAACTTGATTTAATCTTCCCGATGATTCACTCACCTTCTTAAATGCAGAACCTATGACTTCCGAAGGTACTATCGATAGGATAATAAGGATTCTAAATCTTTTGTGAATTTCCGTCTAATTATACATCTCTCCTTTAGAAGTCCGATTCATTGTCCCGGATTTTTAGTCACGGTCGCCAGATGTCCGAAAATTAACAATAAAATAGTTTTGAGAGATAAATTTAGACTATTTATTCTATTATTTTAGTTGAAAAACAAGAATAATTACATAAGTTGATAATATAGAGTAGACAGAAATGACGTATAAATTCGTTATTCTATTTCTAAACACTGATGAAACGAAAAAATATGCAGTTTTAATTTTCATCAAAATTATATACTATTTTATTTACTTATTATATATATTATTCGCCATCCACACCCATTCATCATCATTCATCTGTGTATAAAAATGATTGTAATTTGATAATAGATTCGCTCGCATGGATCGCGCCGCTCATATCCGGCGGCACCACCTCGCAGCGCGGCCGCACTCGTGCGCCGCGTGCCGCCGCGCGTTCACCACCGCGGCGGGGCTGCGCTTGCACACGCGTGTACACACAGGTAGAACGAACACGAGACACAATGACAAGCATATTCATAAATGAAAGATATATCGCAGTACAAAATTCCAATTCCTTTTTAAATCGAACTTAAGTATCCTGTGCTCTAGAAAGGAAGATATTCCAATTTTTGAAGTTATCTATAATTAAATATGTACATTTAAATCTCATAATCTTACCTTTCGTCTAGTTTTACTTGCCAGGTAGTCTGTTACTTTGTAACATATTGAAATGAATTGAACAGCGGTATAATTAATGTATTGTCTTAGTACTGAGTTAATCTGAGTTTTTGTTTTTATTTGATTATTGTTTATTTACGTATTATTTATTTAAAGTTTGAATTGAATTAACGTGGTTTCTTTTAACACTACTGCTTTACTAAACATTAAAGTAAAGCAAAGGACTTTTTTCTATAAAATAGCTCCCAAAGCAGGTCTGCTTCAATAGCTCTTATATTATAAATATGGTATAATGCATGATTTAAAAAATGCATTTCTAAATAAACAATGAAGAGACTATTGATAACTGAATTGTCACTATCAACAGGTGAAAGGCCTTATGAGTGCGCTTCATGCGCGCAAACGTTCTCATCGAAATCTCATTTGGTGAAGCATTTGAAAAAACATGGGAGTAAGAAGGCGAATAAACGTCTGTGTGTCAGCAAGTCTGAAGTGCAGCCAGTGGCATACTTTTCTCCATCTGACACAAGAGCTAATGAGAAGACTGTACCACACTCTGATAAAATCTCAACACTGCAGTTGACACAGGATGTTCCTTTGGAAGTTACGGGAGAGCTTGTTATACAGGGGGATGGTGAACTGCTGGTGGTGCACAATAGTCCAGATGAAGGTGACAGCATTTACTTAAATTCAGACGTATGTAACAATTTTGTGAATGACTTAAACTTGGTCACAGTGGACGGAGATGGAGCCGACGAAACCACTGTCAAACTATATCAACTTGATCAGAGTCTAGTGCAGATACATACGTCTGGAAACCAAATGACAATTAGCAAAATTAGCAGTAAAATTACGAATATGTAGAATTTTATAAATGTAAAATTGTATTTACATTATTTAAGAATTCTAGGTCAGATCGTGATATTATAACTTTGAGTTCAAATTCCACTTGAATATTTCAATTCATATACCTTCCATTCATATTCCTTCCATAAGCCTCAGTGGTACTTTCATAAAAAAAGAATTTAAAAAGAATCTGTACTTATTTGGTCTGTCTTGTGGCATTATACTTTTAGGATCGTGGAAACATACGCTGTTGATACAACTTATAATGTTTCCACGAGGCCTTAGTCTATGACACTAACTCAGTGCAGATTTATTGTTTGCAGGTGTATGCCAGATGACACAAGACGTTACATGATGTTTATTCTTTTTTTTTGTTCCCCTGAGGAAAATGCATTAAATGGCGGGCGCGATTTCCTCGCGCCCACCGGCGACCCGCGACATGATTTTATTCTTAATTGTTGAACCCACTGTATCCATTAGTAAAACCCGCTTAAGACGATTTCTCAGGGACCTTACCAAAACTGCGTCTTAAGCGAGAAAGCGTGTTATGCGGTATAGGGAAAATAACATTAAAAAATAAACTTACTATATATAATTATGTATGTATGTTCTAATTTTTGTAATTATACAATTATAATGTTGTGATTTTTAAAAGCCTTTAACAATTTTACGCGATTTTTCGCATATTATGGGGCCACTTATGGGCAGTTTTAAAGCTCGTGCTTGATGAAGTCATTCCACTAAAGCTAACTTTTTTCTCTGTTCTTTAAATTGGTGCGTAACGTAGAAACTGTTAAGTGAAGCTCAGCAGCTAACTGGGTTTGATTTGTTGTTTGCGACTTTTTATCGAAAACTTTCAATATCTCATTTTTTTCTTGAAGTGACAATGCCTTTCGCTTAATTGTAGTCATATTGTAACAAACAAATGATGCACTTATTACAAAATTAAAAATGACAAAACAATCAGAGCGCGGCGCGACACAAAATGTCAAAACAAATGACGATCGGCAAACGGCAAGCATTTCGCTCGGAGCGCTGCTCGGCGTGTATTAAACAGGATGACGAATCGTATTAAGCGTTAAGAAATGTATGAAAATATATTTCAAGTTGTAGGGACTGGTGTAAAGTGGAGTATTATGCGAGAAATCGTATTAAGTGTGATCGTCTTAAACGGGTTCACTGTATTTTGGTACAGCCAATCTCGCTTTGAAAGCGAGATGGTTAAATAAGCGTCTCGGACCTCGGTGATTTCACTTTTTATGTATCATGTTTGTCACAAATAGTTTTAGATTGCTTATCATTAATTTTAGCTGAGAGTCTAATCGGCATATGCATATTCTCATTATTCTCTCGAGGACATTTCCGCCCCACTGGCGGTTAGTAAATGATAAAATCCGTTTTAAACCTACTTATAAGCCCCATTATAAATAACTCGGTTTAAGTGCCATATAACGCTTGAATTATGATGGCTCGGAGAATATTATCGTTATACAAAATTGTAATGAGTTATTTATTACGTAGCGCGACTTCCATTTAATTTCCTTATTTTTTTAATTATATTATAGGTAGCTGATATTTATTTTTATTAAGATTTACGAGAAATAAACGCGTAATATAATACAATCTGCCAGAACTTTCAAGACATAAATGAAATATCATTTTGCAATGATGCACTTTGCATGAAGTACAACAAGAATTTTCAGTAAATCGAAAGTAACCTTTTTGTACATAGTATTTCGTTATTGTAAAAATTGATAGGTTGCTGATCTGTATGTAACATTTTTTTTATCAAAGTAACCAATGATTTTTAATAACCGTAAGATAAACTACTATAAGAGTATTCAGCATATAGGTTATATATTTTCAAGCAGTATATGAAAAGTAGTGTGTGACAAAAGTAATGTATAAGATTCTATATAGCAAGTGATTATAAATCCAATTATATACGGTAATATAAAAATAAAATACATTTGTCTAACAGAGTAATATACCATATAAGCAAATATTACAGTTTGCCTTTATACGCTCATATCATATACGAGTCCTTTCATTGCTTAAAAAGCATGTGTCTGTATCACGCATTAGCATCAACAGTAGACATTAATGTAAAACATGAGGTGCTCCTATCCACAACCGGCGACTTCCAAATATATTTTTTATACAAGTAATTATAGCCAAGGAAGGATACCCAATATGGAAATTCGTGGATTGTTCAGGTACACGCAGCAAATTTAATACAGTCACACAGTCAGTTTGTTGGATAAGCATTTTAGTGCTACTTTTACATATACTTTTAAAATATATTTTAACAATTAACTTTCATTATTATTATTATATTAGACAATTCACATTCGACGTGACAAAATATATTTTTACAATTTGCTCTTATTACTATTGGACAGTTCTCATTCATTAATATAAATTAACACTTTTGTACATTAAAGTATAAACTTGTGGTGTAATGTCGAACCATAATAATGATTTGAGGCTAATCTAAAATGAATATTTATTGTAACCAAGATAAACACACACAATAGGCAACTAAATATTTATTATTCTACATAATATAGAATTTAACATAATATACATATAAATACTTCGAGAATGCAATGTAATATAAATGCATCATTATGTAAGTACTGTCCATTTTTAAAACCATACGCTCTTTTTTGCCGATACGTACTTCTGAATATTGACAAGCATGGATTCGTAGATTTCCTTTGCGTTTCGGTTTTGCCCATAGTAATCAACAAATTCACCATCTGGATTCACTAGGTATATTATGATCGTGTGATCCACCTGAAATAATAATGCACATATTGTCTGATTACAAATTCACGCTAAAGGAAGGCCAGCTTCTCTGTCTTTGACAATTATTGAAATCAGGTATGACAGGTAAAGCTTTCTTTCATTTATACACATACAATACGTACACATTAGAAAAAAACCAAGATTGGTTTAAAAAATAATTTGCTTTATGCACGAACTCATTAATTACAAAAACAACTAGTACAGTTCCAATGCAGGAAGTAGTAGTATGGATGGAATGGACTTCGGAGTAGTTTATACAATTCTTTATTCGCTAGGTTCTTAATCAGGAGATTTGCCACTTATTTTTCTTGCAACAAGGGTTCATAGTAGTCTTATTCTTATGTATTAGAAACAGGCTTATTCCAACGATTATTGCGCTCCATTGCAAGCAGCAATGAAAAAGGGCGAAATTGATGTTAATACAAGCCCTTCAATTTCGCGACTATGCCATTCGCAAAGTCGATGCATTCAAGATATATATTTTAAAAAATGGCTTACCTGGTCTTTATACTAAGAATATCGTGGTAATGTGTGTGTAAAGTGTTTGCATCCAAGTTAGTAAAAGTAGATTACATTGATTTAAGTCAAGTAAAAGCGGTACTAGCTGGATAGCAGAACTAAATCATTGCTGACCATGGAACGCCCATGATTATACTAGGCATAGCTAAAGATAATGTCCTATTAAGAAATGAAGAAATGATAGAAAATGAAGTAGAACTAAGTCTGCTTGCCAAGGTCTCAATATGGGGATCCCATTGCAATCGAGAGTCGAGTGTAATACCAAAAAATTTAGTACTGTCAGTGAATTCTACAGTTTCATAATTCATTTTCACAATATTGTTTTGTGTTAAGTGATAAGTTATTCATTGTGAACCAGTGCAATACTTTAGACAGTGTACTATTCACAACGTCAGTATTTGAATCTCCCCTGTCAACCTTAAATATTAATGAAGTATCATCTGCAAATAGTACTGCATCACACATCGATAAATAAGACTCAATAACACAAATTGCCTCCGCAGAGACACCATAATGCTTGAGTTTATGTAAAAGTATCTGATGACTAACGCAGTCAAAAGCCATGGAGAGGTCACAGAATATACCGATTACATCCTGTTTACTCTCCCAAGCAGCAAAAATGTTTTTGAGTAGTGCAACTCCAGCATCAGTAGTGCATCGACCCTTAGTAAAACCAAATTGATTATTATGTAATAGTTCATTGGATGTGAAAAAATCAATTCTTCAATATTGGCAATGTGGAATACATTTTTGTAGAATTTATATATCTGATTGTTTTAGTACGGCGGCGAAACATAGCGAGTGTCAGCCTAGCTTATTTACGTTGACATACATATTTTGAATTTTGACTGACAAACCAAAATCATAAACGAAAGAAATAAAACCGGCCAGGATTCCTAATATTATAGACAATGAGTACTAACCGTAGGCAACATAAGGCACAACATAACAGCTGCACTGATACAGACTACTGACACCTTAAGCTGCAATCTGATTTTCTGATGATTGCCAATATGTTCTACTTAGAAAATTGGGTTCTGTTTTTGCGTTGATATCTTACTATTGAAATCATTTGAGAAGTGGCCCTGATTCCATAGCGCCGTCTATGTCTTCATTAATGCTAGAGCTCTTTCTCAATCCAGCAATGTGTCGGAAATTGTATGTTCTCTCGAAGGTGGTGTTTTAAAGAAGTAGTAGAGTAGTAGTTTCAGAATCCAATCTGATATTGATGTGTGTTTTTTCTGAGCTGAGTTTTCATACATTTTGCGATTTCAGCGTTAAGGTGGCTTCTTGTATGGCCTAATCTAGAGGTCTCAAGGGTAAGAGGTACTCCAGATCGACTGTTGAAGTGTTTCTCATGTATTCAATGGCCGATATGATCGCTAAACGATGCCCACTTTGTAGCTTAGATTTTGCTGTAATCAATTGGGTTTTGAACCACCAAACGTTGAGAGGAAATTTAGTGTTAAATAAATAATAAAATTGGTAGCTATAGTTCTGTTAAGGGGTCGTCCATTAGTCACGTGATCTTATTTAGCATTTTTTAAGCCCCTCCCCTCCCCCTTGGTGTTACGTAGTGAGGGTTTAGCCTACCCCCTCCCCCCTTCCCAACATGACGTATATTTTTAGTACCTACAAGAATTTTAAAAATTTCAAAATATTACTATTAAATACAGGTATGAACTATAATTTTATTTTATTCTGAAATTAAGGGACCATGATAATAGGCGAGCAGCCATAACTCTGAAAATCCCGTCATAGCGTATCAAAAAATATTTATTTAAATAAATAGCACATAAGTATAGGAAAAAATTAAGCTCGGTATGCGTGGATTCCTATTGCCCAACCAATGTTAAGAAAAATATTTAAAAAATGAAAAAATGTTTTACTGTCATCATCATCGTGGCAAGTCAAGATATAACACTATACGCTGCGCTGCTCATCTTTTTAAAAATCGCGCGTTTGACGAAAAATAAATACACGTTATATCTTACTACACCCATCTTCCCCTTGTGTTATTTTCGTGATTTTTATCAACCCCCCCCCCCCCCCTTTCAAGCCTCACGTGATTAATGGACAACCCCTAACTACCTTTTGTTTGTGGACTAAGTTATGTTTTTATTGGATTTCCTGAGAGTTGATAGTCATCACATCATTGTTCTACTATTTGTAGAGCACCGACACCAACACGACCAAACAAGAACTGCATTCCTCCAGCGCATCAAGGTAAAAATTTAACAACGGATGTTGGCATTGCACTACATAAGAACATTTATAGTGCTTGGGAGCGTTAACAGGATATAATCGGTATATTCTGTGACCTGTCAAAGGCTTTTGACTGCGATAAATGTCTCTGAAGTGGATAGTATTTTTGGGGGTGGCCCAGGGATCAATATTTTGACCGTTGCTTTTCTTGATTTATATAAATGAGCTTCCATACTTCACTAGCGACTTATGTGATACAATACTGTTTGTAGACATCCTTAATATTTAAGATTGACAGAGGAAGCAAAAACATTGACGGTGTGAATAAGTATTACACTGGTTCACCTAGAATAACTTGTGGTTTAATTAGAATAACTTACTGATGTTGAAACAACAAGAATGATTTATTTTAGTTATTTTCAGTGTTATGTCATATAGACTATTATTGTGGGGTTCCGCTGTGAATATAGAACATATATTTTTATACTACAAAAAGTATTTCGGGTTGGGTAGCCAACTTCTAATTGACGACTCTATAAAAATACATAGAGAAAAAAATAGCTATTGCTGCTTCTCTCCAGTACAAGGTTTCTCGCCGTAGACTTGTGAACCACGACTTGTCAGTGACGTAATCGTAAAAATCCTATTTGAAGAATATTTTTGATTTTGATATCTGTGTAGTACCAGCAATAACACAAGGGAGTGCTTGAGTGGTAGAATAAGTGAAACAGCAAGGCTAGTGTCAAGTGAGCTGTTCATGGCAGTTGCAGAGTAAGGCATTGTCTATCTCATTTGGTGGAATAGTCCTGATGAAGGGCTACCAAGGAAATGCTCAATAGGAAGGTGTTTGATCCCGAGGTAACACTTACTGGACAGAAGTATAGAATTGTATGATCCATTAACAAACCAGAAAAAATTGTAATCTCTAGGCAAGTAATTAATAAAATGTCTTTGCTGTCCCAGAAGAATCTTCGATCGTGATTTTTTCACCTTAAGCTTCTGCGGCGGCTTTTACGCTTTATATCCACTGCATCATTTTTATTTGCCCCCTCTAGATCATACTGAAGTATCGCAAGTTTCATCTAGGGTCTGTATGTTTACATAGTTCATCCAAATTGATACAACTTCAAAAAATTCTCACCAACTCGCCATTCGCATACTTTAGTAGCAAAGTACATACTTTTTATTGATCCATAACAAAACAAGTAAAACGTACTGTATGTGGTCCTTCAATGTTGTACAGTTGTCAGGTGTATTGTGTATTTTTGTTAAGATATAGACATGTTCCTATCTCAAACTGCCTTCACCAGTGGCAAGTTTATTTTTTATTAGTTCAACGAATAAACTCTTCTTTTGCTATTTAACTTCAAATGTGTATAAAAAAAATTATGGGTTATATTAAACCCACACATATATTTAGTGCTTAAGCTGCACTTGATGATTTTAAAGTTAATAAATTCTTTCTATAAGCAAAATTTTGTTACTCACTATATAATCATTATCAACATCCTGTGGTCCTGCACTGAAGTAAACCCTGTAGGATTTGCAAGCTTTTTGTACTTGTTCCTTTGTGCCAGTCAACCCCAACAATCTTGGTGAGAACTCTTTACAATACCTGGAATATCCAAATAATCATTCAACATAGGCCTTTACAGCCACTTATTGTAATAAAACTTCTATTATATGTATCTAAAAGTTCTATTTTTTTATTTCAATAGTCATTGAATAGTATATCATTACATATCATGAGGAATATAGTATTTTTTAACCACTTACGTTGTCTATACAAAATTAGATAAATGTCAGATCACAAGCATATCTGATACATTTCCGGCAGTAGAACAACTATAGTACATTACTGCATCCGCCAGCAGGAAGTATCAATAGACAAAAGTGTAAATACAAATACATATTTTACTTTTTATATAGGTATACTATACTTTTCTCAAATAATGCATAAAACTTAAATATAATTAATTTTTAAAATCAATTGTCATTATCAACAACAATCGTTTTTTTCACTATCTACCTTTTTCACAGAATTCTTTTTGCAAACCAGTTTAATAATTTAAATAAAACTGGGATAAGTAAAAACTTGTTCCATTTTTATAATACATCAATTTTCATAGTAATTTACTTCAACTGCTAAAACATGAATTTCATACAACTTTGTTGGCCACCGGCTCACATGCATTAGGCCAGTCCAGCAATTTCAGTTTATGTTGAAGAAGGTTGTGAAAAATAATACTTATATTGCCAAGCATGTATGATAAATATTATTTATTTAATACAAAATCCTTAAATTTCTTATGTTTAAATGGTGATAATAATATATTTTATTAAATTTATTATAGTCTTATAAACAAAATAAATTTTCATATTATATATGATATTTTAAGAGATGGTATGATTGCTTTGGTCTATTCTACTGGCTAGCAGAAAAAGACAATCGTCAACTCATTTCATCAGGTACATGTTTCTTTAATACTTAAGTAAGTTTACCTCAGGCTATGCTTATCCAAATCATAACTCTGGATTATATGGATAAATTTTAATGTGGTCAGTAGTATTGTTTGTTAATGGAATATTTTGCAGCTAACAGGATAGAGTTGATGTGTATGTGTTCAATAGAATAGCAATAATAATTTATTTGATAGGAAATATTATACACTTATTACTCACATGTTACACTCATCTAGGGCAGACTCAAATTAAAAAAGTAATATCACTGAAGTTATGTTACAAACACATTATCAATACAATAATTAAGAATTAATTTCTTTTTAAGATTTTTTTTTTATTTTAGTTATTGGCATGATTACTTTAGCTATTTTCACAGTGTTATGTCCTATGGTTTACTATTATGGGGGTCGGCTGCTAACATAGAAAGTATTTTTGTTCTTCAAAAAAGAGCAGTCCGTGCTATTTATAATTTACGAGCAAGGGATTCTCTTAGATTTAATTAAAGAGATTAATATAATTACTTTAGCGGGCCAGTATATTTATGAAAATTTGATTTATGTGTATAAAAATTGTCACACATTTCATACTAATTTTCAAATGCATAATTTAAACACAAGAAATAAAAATAAACTTGCCATTCCAACGTACAGGCTACAAAAAACTAGAGGTTTGTTTGTGGGCAAATGTATAAATTTTTATAACAAGATTCCACATAGTGTAGCCGAATTGCCTTTTCATAAGTTTAAGGTATATGTTAAGAGAGATATGTTAGAGATATTTTTTTTAATATTGCTCGCTTATCGCTATCTCACTTGCATGCAGCACAATTGTTGAATGAACGGAAGGCGTGGCTTGTAGCCGTAGCATCGTGCAGTGTGCAAGCGACTAACGCTCTAGGACTGGTAAGGTGCCAGTGTCCCCGATAGTACATTGTATGATAACGACATAATTTATTGTAAATGTTGTTATTACTTTTGATAAAGGTGATAAGTTTCTTGCGTCCATTCTTCTTATCAGCTAAAAAATACCTCCTGAATGGGAGGTAGGAGAAAAAGAAATTTGACGATTCAAAATAGCTTTCTATAAAGTCATATTTGAATAAAGTTAATTTTGATTTTGAATATTATGAGAATTTACACAACATACCAATTTCATGTTTTTAATCAGGTTGTACTCGCCATGATCTCAAAATCTTAAGGTAATAAGAATCATTTTATACAGAAAAAAAATTTGGGCTCTTGGTACGTATTACTTACTTTCCAACAATTTCAGGAGTATCTCTATCCGGGTCTACAGAAATAAACAATGGCTGTAATGGCGGTGCGGAAGGATTTTTGTCTGAAAGTGAAAAAATATGACTATAATATTTATAATACAACACTTTGTAACATAAAAATAAAAAAAATATATATAAATATTACCATGTAGATTAACAACTTCAGCCAACTTTTCTAATTCGTCAGGACATATATCTGGACAATGGGTGAAGCCAAAATAGATTAATAGCCATTTACCTAATAAATCTGTACTCTTAACAATATTACCCTAAAAAGTAAAATGTATTTGTGACTATAAAAAGTAGGTCTTAAGGATGATGTTATATCATAAGTTACACAAGCTTGTAAAATTGAATTCATAGTAAATGAGATTAAACACCTTAGAATCTAAAAGTTCAAATTGTCCGCCAATTTTGGCTTTCCCTATTTGCCTTTTTCTCTCCTTTTCTAAAGCAGCTTGTTTTTCATTTTTGACGTATAACATGAAAGCTGTTAAGCCGCCAGCTACTACAGCAGTTGCTGCCATTGATTTCCAAGTTATTGCTATAAGTCGCTTAGGAGGTTTCTTAGGAGGAATTGCCGATTGTCTTATAATAGCCGACGTGAAAAATGTACGAGATATAAAATTTCTACTGCTTATGATATAATTCATTTTTGTGTAGTGATTTGAGAAGTTTTGCACATATAAAGATTTCAGTTTGTGTATACTTAGGTGTTGATAGGTTCCAATAATATAAATTAGGCATAACCAATAAAATATCTAAAGAAATCCTATGTAGGTACTCCACAATCACATATTATTATCCCTTCTCGATTGCTTGAATTGTATGTCACTGTCACATCTACTCGGCATAGATTAAAAGATGCTTCATGCCACAGACTTTAAAGTTGTGCATTGACAGCAAGTCGCAATGTAACAATAATGATTTAAGTTAATTATGAATCTAGTGTTAACACGAATAATACAATTGTGGTGTGGTCCTCTCTATCTAATAGTAGAAAATGAGTACAACTTTGTTAAAACATGGCATTAAAACGAAGAGAAAACACAAAATGACAAGAATGAAGGATACCTTTGTGTTGATTCCGATAAGACAAAAGTTATTAAAAAAGCTGAAATTACCGAGAAACAAACTGTTATACCTTATCCGCACCATCGTTAAATATTAGTATACCAGGGCCCCTAGACAAATGCCACTTAGCGTTAGCGTTCATTAGCTGCGGAAAATAAATATGTATGTGGATGACATTAGCAAGTGATAAGTCACGTGACCTGCTGACTCGGTAGACAAAATCCTTCTTGTCACAGTGCGGAAACGCTACAGAAAAGTTTTTCTTAACGACTGCAAGAACCCAACGTTTTGTTATACTAATTGTTAGACAAGTGCCATCTTTTGCTAAAGAAACACTAACGCAAATAGCGTCACCGACGACCCTACAGTTAGTAGGGTCGTTCAGTTGCTGAGTATCTCTAATTAGTCTGTGCTGCCAACCGATAAATTTATAATTATGTAATTTATGTAATGTGTGCTTGTATTTAAAAGAAATAGTAATTTTATTTATGATGCATACCCTGCGATTATTGTGGGCTGCTTCAAACGAAGAGGCCAGATTAAGACAGCAAGTTTGGATTGAAAACGCAAAAGAATTTTCAACATTACTGAAAAAGACTTTATAGTAAATTTTAGATTGGACAGAAGTAGTTTTTCCCGTTTATGCGCCGATTTAAAACGCTTCACAAATCTTAAAGGCTCAAGGTAGATTTCTTTCGAGACAAAGGTTTGTATGTTGAATTTTCCAGTGTATACATAGATTAGTCTTAGAGTGTACTCGTAAAACAAATATTAATAACATATACAAACTAGTACAGCTTGGCAAAAAGAGTTTTTGGTAAAAATGAGGGCGCTGTTGCTTAAAATGTGTTCACCCCGTATAGAACGACTAAAATGATGATGATACTTTTGAATATATGTAAATAAATGCATAGTATTTGTTTGTTAGAATTTCCGTAACACTAGTTATTTGTTTTTAGTATAATGATTTACATACATATATATATCGCAATCTCGAAAGGGGTTAAACAGAAAAATCTACCATCGTCTGGTATCCATTTCTACGGGGGAGACAAATGGATACCAGACTGAACTACCAGTGGAGTACTGTTGACTATATATACAATATTGTCTTGTTTATTAGAAAGAGACTGCATTGTTTTCCGAAATTTATTACAAAATGGGGTGATTAATTATAAAGAAATAAAGACCACCCAAATTTACCTTTATTTAAACACAAAACTTTATTGTTTTATTTAAATATATATACAAAGCTGGGCCTTCTTGTGAATGTTTTTTGGCGCCAGGCAAGTTTTCCTAACGCTCCATTCTACTATTCTCCTAAGAACACTCTTCTTTCTACAAGGGCACGATGACAACGCGCCTCCAGTTTTTTTCAATCATCCACAGAAATGCTTTGGAATGCTTTTTCGGCAGCTGCCTACAACAGACATTTACACATGTTACAACAAATGTTAATAAACACTTTATTTACAATACAATAACTAATTTTAATGACCCTAACCTTAATATCAGTAGATCCCACATTGTTTGCAGCAATTTTATGCTTTGCTATGCCCCAAATCAATTCAATGGGATTCAGGTCGCAATGGTATGGAGGCAGCCGTACCACAGTATGGCCATGCTCTCCCAAAATCTCGTCGATTTCATAAACAGGTTCTGGTTTATGACGTCTTACAATTTGTAATAATTCTGGCTTTCGCAGAGAAGTATCAAAAGGTATGTTGTTTTTTAAAAGCCACAGTTTTATGTCATCCACTTTTGTTGCACTGGTTGGTGCCTTATTCAAAACAACTGAGTGATAAGGCGCATTGTCCATTACAATTATGGATGCTTCTTTAAATTTGGGATTAATTTTTCATTAACCCATTTAGTAAAATTTGCTCTGTTCATATCAGAATGATAATCTTCATTTTTATTTGTACCACTAAAAATAAGTAGGGCATTTGGTACAAACCCTTTCTCATTACCAGCATGTACAATAATGAATCGTTTGCCCTTTGACACATTTTGCGTGACACCGCTTATATTAATTGATTGCCAACACTTTTTAAGCTTGTAAGACGAATGAACATAGCTTTCATCCAAATAAATAATATCTTTTTGCAACTCTTCTGGTAGATTTCTATTTTCCATTATAATTTTAAGATATTTTTCTCTTTTAGCCGCTATGTTCACTTTTTCCATTAAGATAATTCTGTCATTCTGGCATTTTTTGTAGGAAAAGCCCAGACACTTCAATACTTTTCTAAGATGCTCACGACTACCGTCGTATGCTAGATCCTGTCTTATTTCAAATAGAAGACTACGAAGAGTAGGCACCTAAAACAAAAAAGTATAAACATTATTCACCTGCTGTGCACTAATAAGCAAGTAATATCACATATGGTTAATATTGATCAGCAAATACCTGCTTTTTCACAGTATAGAAGAAATGAACCTTCTGTCTAATGGCACACAAAGTAAAATTATCTAATTTTTTTTTTGGACGCCCAGTTCTATGTTTTCCAGGTGTGGAAAAAATCTCATTATTATTTTGCCCTTCATTTGCAATTGTTTTTACTGTATTGACACTTACACCTGTAAACAATCCCGTAAAAAATTACTTTCTATCTAAAAGTATCAATCTAATTCAATACGCATGTAAACAAAGTTGATAACATAACCTTAAAAATGCGGGAAACATGTTACGGAAAACCAAGTATTTATGTCCGCAGCGTTCAATTTCACAATTAATATAGAAACAGATCACTTTTTTAAAGTTATCAAATGAAATTAAACTATGTAAATACCTGTCATATCAGCAGTTCTTTGAAAAGCATTTTCAATATCAGACAAAATTTGTCCGGCCTCGGATTCCTTCAAACATTGCAAGAATACTTTATAAATAATTTTTCTAGCGCCACTTTTTATCGTTCTGTTCATTATCGTCGGGTAACAGTTGAATCGAAGTGATAAACAATTTAAAATACACATTAACTGCTATTGTACCGATAAATTGACAATTGAACTACCACAAATCGTAAACAAATCAGTGTTGCTATTACAAATAATAATTAGTTCCATCTGTCACCGCATCAAACTCTTATTTGCCAAGCTGTAAACTATTTTACCGAGACACAAGAAAAGGTATAAAAGAAAGTGACGACACTTAAATATTGTAAAATTGTCAGTCTTTAATAAAATAATATCTCAATTATACTTGATGAGTAAAATAAAATAGAATTATTAGTAAAAACATCTAGAATACGCACAGTGATAGATCAGCCTAAGTATGAAGTACCTAAATACGGCGAAACGTGCTGCCGAGTGTCCTGAACAACATTTCAGATGAGGATTATACTCTTCAGTAAATATGTGTGTAAAAATGTGCTCAGGTATTGTTGACTAATTACATAGTTGAATAATTACAAACACTTGAATAAACTCAATACTGCCTATTATAAAAAAAAAACATAATCATATTTGAAAACTTATTTCTAAGCTATAATTTTCGGCAATGTGTTAATGTTAATACAAAGATTAGCATTAGGTATGCATTTATATGTCACCAATAATATATTGATTATCCTAAAGGCCTCTACTTAACGTTTTAATTCTAGCCAATTTTCTGGCCCTACTAGCAGCAGTAGCACTTCGTTGTGAAGCTATAAGTCTGAAGTTGGTAACACAAGTCCAAGTACCTCAAAATAAAAAAATTGTTTCCTGACTCTAAAAACAAGCAGCAGTTGTGAAATATTTTTCAGTGTTCCACGACTGTTCTTTATTTTCTTATTTCAGTCCCTGTGATTCAAAGGTAAGGAAGGCCTCCCAACGCCCCCTGCAAGCCAAGTCTTCAGTAAAGACCTTATACACTATCGTTACAATAAGACACTAAAATAATGTTGTTTATTTATAACTTCAGTGTTAACATTGTTACAAAGTGTTGTTACAAATTGCCACAATAACGGTGATACGAAAAGTTTTTTAAAAAAGACATGAAAAAAGAAATATAGTAAAATAATAAATTATACCGTTCTATACACTCTAGCAACAATGACAATTGATCGCAGTACGAAGTCTGTTTTCCATCTGTAATAAAATAAAAAAGTCAATACTTAGTCCAACAGCACAGGCATTAGAATCATTTTAATATATATATTACCTCTTAAATAACTTATTTACTCTACTACCTCTAAAATAATATTTAATTGATAAAATTCAAACAAAACAGTTATTAGAATTTGATATCACAAATTATTGTTTGACATCAGAAAAAACGCTATTCCATAGACAATTAACATTCATTTAGTGGCGTTCTACACGGGTTCTTGCGGAATTTGCGTTAGCAATGCGTTATGCACATTGTCTACCGTTTCAGTCACGCTAACGCAGTGGCGTTAACGTTTGTGAAATAAATAGCGTGTGGCATTTGTCTAGGGGGGCTGAAGCTGAACCGACCAACTTACAATATTGATGAACCTTCTTATGTATTTCCTTACAATGTACATATTCATGCAAAAATCTCTTTTTAATGACTCCACCTGTGACCACCTGCTCAGTTTTCGTTAATTATTAAAATAACAAAATATGCATGTATAATTAATAGAACTATTAAAAGAATGGACAGAAATCAGAAATTTTAATAAATTTGAGGCAGCCAATAACTGCAATTTAGGGATCAAGTTATAAGGCATAAAAGTTACAAGATCAGAGTAACAAAGCTTTTGATCCTTCTTTCAGCGTTGTACGTACCTAAGGGTCTAGTTCGTGGGATTGCAGTTGGTTGAACTTCTGAAGAAAGAAAGGAAATACATTGTACTCATTGGTAATATATTTGACAGATTACTTATTATTATTGCACTTTTGATTACTGCACTTTTGAGAGCATTTTTTTCGAAGATAGGTCACTTCTGTAATATGTAATAGCTATTTTGTTAATACAAGGTAGCGTATCCCAAATAAAATAAACAACATTAAGGATTCTCAGTGTCTCCTGGAAGAAAAGAAAACAGCGTAACACCGTATCACCGCCGCTGACCATCTTGTTATAATATATTTTTTTTCAACTGCCTCTATAAAGCACTAGCTCTTACTACTTACATAAATTTTGTGCGATATACTTTTTAATTGCACTGTTAATTGTCACATAATATTTTGCGCGTGGTGTGAAAAAAAATATATTTAATATAAAATAGATTTTGTATAAATTGCATGTCTTGTGTCGTTAGGAAAAATAAGAATAAAAATGCATTAGTACCTACTGGATTCAACCTATCATAGTTACAAGGCATTTAAAAGAATCGTTGTGAGGACACTAACGCCGCAGTATATTACAAACACATTCTATTTTTAATATTAATTCTCCTGGAGAAGGAAGCAATTAGTATAGATCGCCCAAAAATGAGGAGTATCGAGTATGAGGAATGAAAATATATAATAAAGTCATAAAATTATTACTTTATAATATATAGTTCATAAATCACGTGTCCATGAATATGTGAAAAAATGGCTCGTATATAGGGGAGAGGAAGGCAAAGCGGACCACTTAAAAAAAAATAACTATAAAAAAGAAACTATTAGGTTTTATTAAAACTTCTTCAAAGTAATATTAATCAACATTCTTTACTCTACATTAGGTACGAATCAGACTTTGATAAAATCACAGACAATGAAGTTATTAGTTGATATCTAATACCTTCAATATGTCCGTTTTACCTTCATGTGTGAGGCAAAACGGACCACACATGAAGGCAAAACGGACTTACATAAAATTAATCAGTCAGCACATTTTACACATAAAATAATGTCTCCTCGTCCTCATCTTCTACTCCTGCGCAAAGGCAGTGTGCCCATAAACGACATTTTAGACATTGCACCCAACCCACGCTTGATTCTGAGTACAAATGAGAACAGTACAGGCATTCAGTGTCATCTTCCTCAGACAAACTATAATTGTTTTTAGTTTTAGACCAGTTTTAGTAAAAACTTGTTCAAATCTACCCAGTTTTTTATGTGTGGCTGTATCAATATTTTGAGTAGCCTTATATTTCTCTAATTTTCTCTTCAGAGTAGTCTTTGGTACCAGGAATTGATTAGAAGCCTTATTGAGGCCCATTTCTCCAGCTGCCACTTTCTCGATTGCATTTTTTCATGCTGGCTTCATCCCAAGAATTTCGTTTCGATTTTCTTTTATAATTATTTACCATCTGAAACCAAAGCAAAAAAAATAAATGAAAACATTGTCTTCTTCTATTTTTATTGCATTTAGATTAATTAACATTCACGTTACTTTATAGAAGGCAAAACGGTACACCGGTCCATTCTGCCTGGGTCCGTTTTGCCTTTTTGGTACTTACAAGAAAATCGAATAATTTAGAGGTTATAAATTGAGATACAGTCGGCTTACTTCGTTATTCGT
This sequence comes from Scirpophaga incertulas, assembly GCA_036419045.1. Classification (NCBI taxonomy): domain Eukaryota; kingdom Metazoa; phylum Arthropoda; class Insecta; order Lepidoptera; family Crambidae; genus Scirpophaga; species Scirpophaga incertulas. The sequence goes on along the minus strand of CM071627.1, from coordinate 24,082,881 downwards.
TTAATCATATAATCAGTTTACATGTGGTTATCATCAGAGCACCTTATTACAAACCTAATCAAACTGTAGGCTAATTGAAAAATGCAATTTTTACATCAAATCTAAAAAAAAATAACTTACCTTGCTAAATCGGTGCACGTGCGACCGGTGGAACTGAGTACACTGACCTAAAGCGACAACATGGCTTCCAATATTTTGACGTAACAATCAGATAGATGGCGTTACATGTTTCATAATAATCAAGGTGGACCGTTTTACCCACAGGGTCCGTTTTGCCTTCCTTTCCCCTACTATAAACTTATTTTGTTTAATATAGTCTAATATTGATTTTCAACCAAACAATATCTACCAATGTATAGTGGTAAGGCGCATGTTTTCGAGGTAGGTATGCGGTAATTATTTTAATTTCACCATTGTCGTGAGCCATCTAATGCAATTGGAGGCGGGGCCGCAACCGCGAAGTCTTGGTTATACTTTATAAGCCCGCTGTGGGGCTCTAGCTCCCCAAATCTGGAGTACAATCCTTAGAAGTCAGACAAAGATTTACGATGTGGACTGTCGTTGCGGTACGTATGTACTATATTTTTATTTTATTTTAATTCAAATTTAACCTAAAAGGGAAAAAGCTAAAAATAGGATTAAAAATAAAAAATTGATCCTGAAGTCTTATAATAATTTTAGTTTTAAATAATTATTATATTACGTTTCTGTTAAAATTAATCTTAAAGTCTAGAAAGCTTAATTATAATTGTAAAATATCAATTATAATTAATTTCACTATATTTGTTAATATTTCCATATACTTAATTATATTTAGCTTATCTGGCAGTTATGTCAAAAACGTCTATAAAATAAAAATAGGCTGTTACTGTCAGAGTTTATCACGTAGATTAACTTACTTGAAAGCTATAAATAGCTTAATAACTGCTAATAATAACTAAACATGTAAATTTACACTTTAAGCAATAGTGGAATACGTACATACGAGTAGGAACATTGGAGGATTGCATAAATATTGATTTTATATATAAGAATATAAAATCAGTTATACAGATAGGGATATTTAATAAAGAAAGTGTTTACAGATTTATCAAAAAAATGCATACACTGCCCAGCCCTGTGTTCTCATTATGTCGTAGTAATTCATTTTCGTTCACATTACATTTCTCGTATCAAACATGAACTAAATAGCGATACTCAATCTCAATTTTACGTACCTAAATTATTTCAGCTTACTGTAATGATGTGGATGACTTACGCCGCTTATGCACAGGAGTATCTACCGCCGAAAATCGGCGGAGGTGTCAAGAATCCAGCACTCGTACCCGAGTCAACGGTATCTTGTAACAATTTTGTTAATGTATATTAATGTCAAATTTTTGCAGCTGGTATACTACTAAACACACATCATGAGTTTTATTGTGCCATACTTTATATTAAAAAAATCCAGCTTTAATTTTATTATTAGATGTCGCTTCTCTGTTCAGTTGCCTGCCAACTATGAGTTCTCGTACGATGTACAAGACAATGCGGTAAGCCTCGACTTCGGACACAACGAAAAGCGCAAAGAGGACCGCGCCACCGGGTCTTACCACGTGCTTCTGCCCGACGGCCGCACGCAGCTTGTTGAGTACGAGGCTGGCCCGGACGGCTATAAGCCGCAGGTAACTCTTGAAGTTTCTTTCGCGATTACGGAGACTTTCACATTTTCAACAAGAACAATACGTACATTTTTCAATTATTATAATATCGGCTGTCTAAGTATTTAAAAATTTGTTCAATATTCGAAGTATAAATGATTGGATCTAGTGATGGAGTATTGAATCTAGTGATGTGGTAGTGAATCTAGTGATGTGGTAATGAATCTAGTGATATCTGAGTCGATAGTTTGTTGCGGGAGTACATTTATTTTATTGAAATTTTTCTCTTGTATAAAGTCTGGTATAAAAATATACGACATTTTTATTATTCTTGTAGCTCGTACAGAGATTGTAAACCTCGTGCCGGTACGCGATTTTTCTTACGTCTGGCAGTGCTAATTACATCTCTGCGAAGTATCGGACAGTGGCGATAGGCCTGCCCTCTATAGCACAGGGTCGCATTAAATTGGCGAAGTATTGCGTATTTATTATAAATATGTATACATAGGTTCAGTTCTAGGAAAATATGTGTTATAATATGTACATTACATTAACATATATATGTATAGTCAGTAGCAGATTACTGTATACGTTTCACGAAAACACCCTTTAATATGTAAGAAATAGAGGCCATCTCAAGATTAATATGTGGCTTGCAGTGTATACATCCATAGAACATATGCAGCAGCGATTGTAGGTTCCTGTTAAAATAATCGTTGACATTTTAAAATTTTTAATGTTAATAACTTTTAAAAACTATTATATATTTACTATTACTTCTAGCATGTAGGGAAAAATATGATATTTTCCATGACAATTCAATATTATTCAAAATTGCATCGTCGCTTGTAGATAATGTACATGGGCACGGCGACGTTTCCTGCGGCCATGACAGGTGGCGACAAATTCGAGGGGTACCATTACAGTGCGGCATCGACGCGACATGCCGCTCGTCAAGCGCCGCGAACTTCGCGTCAAACTACTTTGCCACCGGCCTTACCCGTCTCACCGCCTGCTGACACAGGCATCACGCAATGATTACGACATAATTTGATACTTTAGATCTAGGCCTCTTTCCTAAATTGTGCTTTAGATCTAAACCTCATGAACACAGTTCTTACGCCTCTCATTAATTATTTGTATCATCTAGTGACAACTGTGTCATTTAGTGTCGTCAGCCTCAGTCGGTGAAGTGATGCTATCGTCATCTATTAGTTAACAAGTAACTTTATTTGTTAAGAAAGTATAAGTATAAGTTAACAATGTAACATAATTTAGAATTAGATTAAACATTTGTCTGTATTGTGTGCATATTTAATAATTAAATAACTACATGTGATAAAAATTGCATTAAATTATATATTCATTGCATCTAATGTGTTTCTTATTTGTCACACATTATTTATCTGAATTCTCCGATTGTATGGAAGAACAAATCATTTGCTTCAGTTACTGTGTTGAGCACATGCAAAGTTTGTGTCGGAGTCAAATTGTCCTGAAGCGAATCACCGCCAACAGCCGTCCCTCGGTTAAACCTAACCACTCATACGTGACGAATGAAAACTGATTGTGTTTTATGATATGGACCCTTATTGGAATGACATACAAACATTTCAACAATTTTTTTTTTTGTTTCCCTGAGGAAAATGCAATGCAACGCAATCCGCAATAGAATGGTACGCCATTCTAAAATTTATGCTGTGTATCGAAATATCTGTATTGTAGTATAATTCTGTGATTCCTTCTGGATATGTTGTGATTCGTGTTAAATGGTCTACAAGTACTGTGTGTATTGATTTGGAATAACAAGCCTCAACTAAACAAGTGTACTAATTTAGATTGACCTTACCAAGACAAGTACTGAACAATAATCACACCACCACACCATACCCATTTTTTTTCCTTTTTGTCTTTTTTTTTTTATTCCCCTGAGGAAAATGCATTAAATTGCATGGCTGTGGCGAGCCGGCGGTTATGTGGGGCTCTCCTCCCCAGAAGGGGGAGGCCTACCCACTAAAAACCTCAGGGATGGCCTTCCTCAGGCATGGAGCCCCGGGAAGACAGATCTCGCCCGATCTCTGCGACCAAGACTCGGCGCTCGGAGGCCCACGCGGGGCACTCCGCCAGCGTGTGCTGGGCCGAGTCAAGGTCGGATGCGCAGTGGTGGCAATGTGTCGATCCCTTCCGTCCTATTCGACACAGATACTCACCGAAGCAGCCGTGCCCGGTGAGTATCTGAGTCAATCGGTAGGTGACCTCCTCCTTCCCGTGGTGCCAACCTTCGAGGTGCGGAAGTACGGCACCGACGGCCCGCTGGCGCGCGCAAATCCGTAATTCGAGCTGCGCACGCCAGGCCGCCACAATCCGTCGGTGCCACTCCCGCTTAGGCACTTCGTGCGTGGGTTCCAGGGCGCTCTCCCTATCGCTCCCCCGGTCGACACGTCGCGCGATCCCGCGTACATGTCGGCCAGGATGTCGAATGGGGGGGAGCGTCCCAGAACCGTCGCCGCCTTGTACGAGATTGTACGTACGATCCGTATGGCCATTATCCGCTGCAGGTTCCGTAACAGAGCTCTGCAGCGGGGGGACCTCGCGCAGTCTTGCGACCACACGGGAGCCCCATACATGGCCACGGATCGCACGACGCCCTCGTACAGGCGGCGAACTCAATCCCTCGGTCCCCCGAGATTGGACAGCAGGCGATGCAATGCGCCGGCCACCCTTTTGGCTCGGGGGACCAACCGCACGAAATGCTCCTCGAAGCTCCAGCGGCGGTCCAGGGCGAGGCCCAGGTACTTGATGTACGGCCCCACCGGGACCACCGCGTCACCCACCTGGATCCGGCAGCTGGGGGGTTCCCGGCGCCTCGGAAGGCCGTGGAACCATAGCGCCTCGGTTTTGTGAGGCGCTATTTGTAAACCCAGCTGGCGGAGCGCCCGCACGACACATGCCACCCCAAGCTCGGCAAGCCTGAGCACCGGCTCGAAGTCGGCCCCGGTCGTCACGACGAGAGTGTCGTCAGCGTAGCAGACGACACTCACGCCGAGGAAGGCTGGTGCGAAGGACCGCGTCGTATGCGAGGTTCCATAGCAGGGGTCCCAACACCGACCGAGGGTGCCGAAGGCGTTCACGATGACTAACGACACCGCCAACGCCACCCCCCCCGATCGGACTGCGGACTTCGACAGGGAACGAACACGCTGGACGGTGTCCAGCGTTGATCGCCCCCGCTGGAGTCCAAATTGGCAGTCTGATAGGTCGGGACCCGCGCGCGACAGGTGCTCGCTGATACGAGCGGAGATAACCTCGAAGAGTTTCCCCGCCTCGTTCAGCAAGCAGATCGGACGGAACGAAGATGGAACGTCGCCGGTCCTTCCCTCCTTCCTGAGGAGCACCAACTTGGCCGACTTCCGGTTGACGGGAAACACGCCCTCGCGGAGACAGCTCGTGAAGAGCTGCCTCACCGTGCTCTCGAACGCCTTGAGCGCCAGCGCTAGCACCTTTCCCGGGACCCCGTCTGGTCCCGGGGCAGTGTTGCGCGCAGAGAACCGCGAAACGGCCCCGGCGAGCTCGCTCTCCGTCACCCGTAGGTCGTCCGACCAAGGGCCGGGCGATGAGGCGGCGGGGGGACTGCCCCGGACCCTCGGGAAGAGCGTATCCACCGCTCTTCCCACGACGAGAGGGTCCAGGGTCTCCGTCAGCGGAGGGCCCACGGTTGGAGCTTGCCCAGTACCATCCGGTACGGGCGCCCCCATGGGTCCCTCTCCAGTCCCCGCAGCAGCTCGCGCCAGGACCGCGCTTTGGGGTCGGCGTTGGCGACGCCGAGCGCCTTGGCCGCGGCTCCGTACGCGCTTCTGGCGCTCAGGACTTCGTCGACTGAGGCTCGCTGTCTTCGACAGGCTCTGAGGTACTGGCGGCGCGCGGCTACAACAACGACCCGTAGCCGCGCGATCTCCTCGTTCCACCAGTACGCAGAGCGCCGCCGAGGTGGCCTGACTCGGGGCATGGAAACGTCGCAGATCGACGTCATCGTGTCCCGGAGCCAGGCGGCCCGCGCATGCATATCGAGGTCGGGCGAAATCCGTGCCTCCTCCGCCCAGTCCGCGACGTGGGCAGCGGCTAGAGCCGCATCCCGGTCCGGCCGCTTGATGGACCAACGTCGCGGACGGCTGTCGTCCTGGAGTGTGCGGGAAGGGCGGCGGTGGGCCACCAACACGTCGAACACGATGTGCCGGTGGTCGGAGAGTGTAACCACCTCCGCCGCCACCCTCCAACCTGACACCATGCGGTGCGCAGAGGGAGTAGCCCATGACAGGTCGACGATCGACTCCCCCTGCCACCGCACGCAGGTGCTGACCGACCCCCGGTTTAACAGCCGGAGGTCCATTCTCACCGCCCACTCCAGGTGTGTCTCCCCTCTTACGTTGTCCAAGGTGTCGCCCCACTCTCGCGAGTGGGCGTTGAAATCACCCAGGACGAAGACTGGACGGGGAGCGCAACAGCGAACGCAGTTCGCTACCCCGTCCAGAAATGCCTCGAATACGGCGAGGCCGCAGTTCGGGGAGATGTAACAGCCTATCGTGGCCGTGGACCCCCATTCCACGGCCACGTAACCCGGCCTCGTAGCGAGCAGGGTGCAGTGCGGTCGGTCGGTCGCCCAATAAATGGCGACCAAGCCCTGGTCGTCCCCAAACCACCTTGGGTGGTTCGGGACAGAGTAGGGCTCTGCGACGACCGCCAGGGCAACCTCACCCTCCGCGAGCGCTTCGATCAAAAGATCCTGCGCCGCGCGGTAGTTGCCCTGGAGCACCCTGCACCTTGTGCTTTGGACGTCCATGTTAAGATTGGACGTCCATCGCTACGCTCGCCCCCGGGGCCGGGGCGGGACCACACCATACCCCTAACTATATAATAGTCTCATTTTGTTTTGTATTTCTTGTATTTAACCATTGCAAACACGAACAAGGTTGAATACATCAATGGATAGAACCCATGCATACAATAAAGCTTTACATGTAAGTATAATTAGGTAGTATGCATTAGTATGTGTTCCGTCACAAGCTTATTTGTGTCATATAGAGTTCTTACTACCTACAAATTCCACTTCAACTGGTTGAGAATGAGCGCATAGCATACATAGGTCCGCTATAGATTTTAATTAAATTCGTAATAACATTCTTTAAATAAAACGCTTAACTTATACATCTATTTTATGTAATATATACATATACAGGTTGGAAAGTTTCAGGTTGGGGCAGCCAAGGGAGGTACCTTAATCGTTGCCGCCACAAGTTAGGAGACTATCCATAATTTTTCAAAAAATTTCATTCCCATTCAAAAATATGTACGGTAAGCAAGAAAATTTGCATTTTTCACAAAAACTTTTTTTGATGCTAATCCTGTTTTGTATGCTGATCAAAAAGTTCTATGGGAGCAACTGAGGTTTCTGTACTAGAGAAGTCACAAATCAAAAAAAAACTTTTCCCATAGGTACATGCAGTCAATTAATTTTGTTTCACTTGGAACTTACGAACACCTCGATAGTTTTCTGAAAAAAAAAATTGTTACCTAACTACATAGGTAGATAACAATTTTTTTAATTTCAAATAGCTTTTTTTTCTAGCTCAAATAGTTTAATTTCAATAAGCTTTAAATTCAAATTTTTTATGTCAAATTGTTTATGTCAAAATCTGATTGCGCGTGCTGTGCTTTTGCGAGTAAGTGCTTTCAGTTATTCTTTTTTGCAAAAATGAGCTCAAATTCTGAACGTTTAGACTGGAAGCTTATTTTCTAAATAACAAAAATTCATTTATTGCGTTGCAATGGTACAGGAGGAGATATCCAAATCGACATGTACCAACCAAAAAGGTTATTACAAACCTTATAAGAAACTTAACCCAACGTGGTTGTTTTAAAAAGAAATCTGTAGGTGAGTACAACAACCATTTGTTTTAGACGAAAATTTAGAAATTTTCATTTATCATTAGTCGAAGCGTATTATATTTTTAACGTACAGTGTTGATAACAATCAATAATTATTTCTATATTTAAATAAAAGAATAAAAAAATTATTATTATTATTATTTCTAATATTAAAATTGCTTTAATGGAGATGCAAATGTATTTGCCTAGAACGGAGATTCACAATTTTTCTCATAGATAAGTTTTAAAATTTTACTATATTTCTAAAATTTGACATAAAATGTAAAGATTAAACTAACTATGCAAATTTGTGTCACGGTTTTAATCTAAGAGTTCTAAGCACGTATGAACAATTATTGAAATAAAAAAGAAACAATTGATTGGTTGATGATCCATAGTACTGTTTATATTGTCAGAATATTTCAAATCCTGGTACGTCAGCTGGAACGTTTCTATTAGATTCGAATGTTCTCTATTAATAGTTACTTAATTACTTATAATAATTCCTATATTTATAAAAAAAAATATGATCCTTCAGTTTTTGTGATATGCTCATGTAGTTAAATAGCTACGCTTCTACATTCTTAAAATAAATCTATGTTATGTATGTTTTGAGTTCAAATATACGAATATTGAACACCTCTTCAATCAGCAAGAATTGCCCTTGGAAAGTGCTGAATAGACCCAATTTGTATGTACGCATGGGTATGCTGAGGTTACTCCACCACAGCACTACCTCTAATCAATAATAATCAAAAATAATCTATTAACACTAAACACAACTTTATGTTGATTCCATTAGCGTATAGTATTATTGTACGAGTATGTATTGCCTATATTCTTTGGTAATGTATACTACAGGAGTACTATAAGAGTAGTGCTGTATATGCAGGCTATCTTACATATATTTATCTATTAAGTATATATAAAGTTATATTTATAAGGATGAATTTCACGCGAGAAAGCCGCACAGTGTTATTATCCGGCATAGAGTTGGTGTATTCCAAAGACGGTAACAACTACAGCAAATAAAAATCCTTTGAGCTGACTTAAATTTTATTTAATAGAACTAAATATTTACAATATCAATAAATGTCGACACGTATTTTATATTATTTACTTAGAAAATAATTCCTTTCGGCATGGCAAAACAAAAATCATTGCGCGGTACCCATGTGGACCAGGCGCACGGTTCTTTAATCAAGCTGTGTAGAATGCTGAAGCACGAAAAAATATGTACTTAATAAAAAAATGCTGAAAAGAAATTTCGACTAATGTAACTCATTTTTGCATTATGTCTTTTAGTTCAAATAATGAGATTTGTCCAACAATTCGGAAAAATGATTCATTATTCATATCATAGGTACCAGTAACTAGGATAAGGTATCGTAGGATCTTGAACTACTTTTGATGAAAATTAATTGACAAATGTGCATAAATCACAAATAAATGTATTTAGTATTTTTGTTATGAAATTATACTGTAACTTATATGTAGGTAAATCATTTAGTTCGAATATAAGGAAACTCCAATAAATAAAGGTGTACAAATCACAAATAGGATGTATAATGGATTGTAGTAATGTTTTGGTAGGTGAACCTGACCTGACGGTGTGAGGTAAACCTGAACTTGAAAAATTCCTGTCTTAGGTTATCGACCCTCCACTCTCAATAAATGGTCTAATCTAAATAACGTGTAGCACGTAAGCCACAAAAGTAATAAACATATCTTATAACTAGAGATCGGATAATCGGATGCATATTTACCTAAATTTAATTTTTGGCTCACAAATTATGGAAGCGGCTTTTTAAAATACATTTTGTTAAATAAAAATCCCGGGAAAATACGGGACTGCAAATTTAACGTAGTGATATTGTTTGAAAATTACTAAATTAGCACGTGGTATTTATTTTCAAAAGACCGAGACTCCGGGTTCATTTATACAACTATGCATACGTATTTACATGAAGTTTAGTTTCAGTTCCCCATGCGATTTATGAATGTACGATTTATTACATGAAGAGTACGAAAGTAGTGAGCTAGTTTGGCTAAAACAATAATCAATTAAATAATTGAATAAAAAAACAGAAATGGTGAAAAATTTTATTTAACAAAACAATTAAAAGCCGTTTCCATACTTTGTCTTAAACTAACTTTAGGTAAATATGCATCCGATTATCCGATCTCTACTTATAACTGTTGAGTCTTAAGTGTAATAAGTTACTTGTATACTTCATATTAATACTATAGCAGCAGAAACCAACCAAAAACTAATAAAATATTTTGAACTGTATGTGAGTAGACATAATCGTATTCAGTTATGTTCGGCAACATCTACTACATATTAACAACACGTACCAACAAGAAATAACTTAGTAATAAATAAAAAAATACTTAAATGATGAAAATGATAATAAGGGAATATGTTGAAAGATATTCAGGTATGTTCAATTATACATCGATTTGGGGTAGATTATATATGTCTTTGAATTTCTTTTATAAAATATATTTTTATAAATTATCACAAATTTTATAACGACTAAAAAGTTCTTTGCTCGTCTTTCTTTGGACGGAGTTTCAATTCCGTTAATAAAAAGTTCGTTTTTCATGTACATTATTAGTTTGCGGAATAAGCGACAAACATTAGGTGTGTAGTGCGTTCAGTCCCTGGTCGGGCCAGTGCACGCGTCGATGCGTGGAGACGTTGTCGAAGCCGACATTATCGAACGACTGGTACTCCTTCTGCATGCTCATCTCAGCCAGGTTTCTATACCTATCAACCAATATTTATTTGTTTATTTGAACAAAAAAGGAGATACACGATAATCATATAACGTCTAGGTTTACATTTGTAATACCGAAAGTACGGCTATTACGAGCCACATAAGAATTGTCTTAGTCAAATTGTAAAGCTACGTTACAGTATGTACCAACACAATCCAATTATTTGAATACAAGGTTTTATGTAATAATTCCTCCAAATAACCTACGGTATTTTTCTAATATCCAATGTGAGTACTAACTAACCTTTTGATAACAGCGACTCCGGCGGCGAGCAACAGCAGCTGCACGGCGAGAGCCGCCAGTGCTAGCGCCACGCCTACTGACTCGTGTATGCACACTAAGGCTTCGGCCGCTCTAACGCTGTCTTCCGCTATATCGACCAATCAAATATGAGTAAATTTTAACTTCTTCTTATTGTTTTATTCACTTTGATTGGGCAAAGTGAATTTGTAACGAAGGTTGATACCCGTTTAAATATGAATGCTAATATCATTGACATCACTACATAGTATAAAACAAAGTCGCTATCCGCCGTCTGTGTGGGTATGGAGGGGGGAAACGTGACTTTTTACTACCTGCACTAGTTAGGACACTCATCGAGAGTATAAATACTAAGTTAAAAAAAAGGTCATAAATTACCTAGCTACACTTCAATCAACAAGTCAATCCGGAAGAAATTTGCAACATGGAGAAAATAGAGTTACGCGCAGTCATCAAGCTCCTCTGTTTGGTAAACTAGGAAAACCTCCCCAGACTATTTTGGAAGAGATGTCTTCTTACTTTATGTTTACGGAGACTCTGCCTGGAGACGGAGCCCTGGTAAAACCATGGTTTACAAGTGGCACAACCTGTTTAAGCAAGGCAGGGATTCGATTGAAGATGATCCGAGGCCAGGGCGGCCTGTCGAGGTAATCACGGCAGAAAACGTGGAAAAATTTAAAAAAAAATTATTGGAAGATGTCCGTTTAAAGAAGAAGCAGCTTGCAGAAATGATTGGAGTATCAGCTACAACCATTTCGAACATCCTACACGGCCATCTTGGCATGTCAAAGATGGGTGCCAAGAATGCTCACACTACACCAGAAGCAGTGGCGAGTTGAGTGCTGTCGCGAGTTTTTAGCGCTCTATGCTGAACAAAAGGATGAAGTTTTGAACCGAATTGTGACTGGAGATGAAACTTGGGTTCATCATTATGAGTCTAAGTCCAATCAAGACTCCATGCAGTGGTACAAAAAGGGCACACCACCTGCGAAGAAATTCAGTGTTTTGCGTCGGCTGGAAAACTCATGGCTACTGTTTTCTGGAATTCAGAGGGAATCCTCCTTATAGATTATAAAGAAAAGGGTGTCTCTATCACTGGAGAGTACTACGCTGCCCTATTAGAACGTCTGCGAGATGGTGTGAGAAAAAAAAAGACGGGAAAAATTGACTAAAGGTGTGCTCCTTTTGCACGACAATGCACCCGTGCACAAGGCGCAAGTTGCGATGGCTGCTGTTCAAAGAGTGGGCTTCAAAATTTTGGAACATCCTCCCTACAGCCCAGATTTAGCCCCAAGTGATTATTATTTGTTCTCAAACATGAAAAAAGAGCTTCGAGGGAAGAAATTTTCCAGCGATGAAGAAGTGAAGAGCGCAATTTCGGCTTATTTTGACGACAAAGATAAATCATTTGTTTTCGAAGGTATTAATAAATTAATCGGTAGGTCTAATAAATGTATTAGAGTTAAGGGGGAATACATTGAGAAGGAAAAATAAATGTTGAGTTTTATTTCTTACTTTTTACCCTCCACTCCGTGAACTTTTTGACCCAACCTCGTATGCTTAGATCTTTAAAACTACGCAACGGATTTTGATGCGAGTTTTTTTAATAGATAGAGTGATTCTTAAGGAAGGTTTATTTGTATAATACATGCATAACACTGATAAATTTTAGAGATGTCTAATGTGATGTCGTAAATAGTTACATTTTTTCCGTCTACATTACAAATGATTATATACAACGTTCACAGTTTTTCTGTAGTGTATTTAGTATCACCATTGCACCCGTGCGAAGCCGGGGCGAGTCGCTAGTAATAATTAAACAAAATCTTAGTCATTACGTTAGATTCACAGCTATAATAGAGGCTCCAAATATTGAAACGTTAGCAAACAAATTTAGTTCAGTGGCGTACGCCGTTAATAAACATAAGGCTTTTAACTAACATTATGTAAAATCTGACGCGTCGCTGTGTGAAGTACACGCATATTCTATACATGTACTTTCAATTATAAACCAGTAAATCGGGTGCTAAATCACTGATGATAGATATCCTTTAGCATACTGACTTGGTACCAGCGGTTGCGCTCGTAGAGTTGTGGCGCCACTGAGTACGTCCGCCGCTCCTACGGACAGCTCCAGCTCAAGCGGAGACCCACTGCTGCCTGCACTACAGTCGGTGATGCCACCTGCTGCGACCACCCCCGCCCAACGTGGTGACTCATCAGCGTCACGCGCCGATCGGCCTTGTTGCGAGCACTCAATCTGTATAAATTAAACAACCAGTTTCAGATTTCAGTATTTATGCAAATCATATGAATTTATCTGAATTCATATTCGACATATACTCAATTAGAGTTTGAGTTATGCCTTAATTCAAATCGGTAAGCAGCGGTATGTCAAATTGTGATTGAGTTATACGAGTAGTTTCTCCTTTCTGCCATTTGTTGCTAAGTGCAAAAAAGAACAGATATTGTCGTGAAAATTTTAAGTATTTCGATTTTTTTTTTGAAAATGTCATATATCACAGAAATATATGTAATAATTTTGACGATTTAATTACTCAAACTTATTTTACGTTCTATTATATATGTAATAGAAAAAAATAATGTCTCTACCTAACATAATACTTGTGCGGTGACGAATTTATTATTCGAATTTCTCGAACAATAAAAAGTTAGGTTGCGATTCACGGCACTAGACACATTAAACAAATCTAAATATATTAAAAGTAACTTACTGTCACTGAATAAATGATTATGATGCCAATACTTGCAATTATGTTTTATGAATTTAATAAAAATCTTTTTCTTATTTTCTAGTACTAACCGGTGCGCATTGGCGGTCGCAAGTCCTGATCATGAGAGAGAATCGGACCACGTGCGAAGTAGGGAAACGGAATGCCTTGAAGCGCGCTGACAACCGCTGGGTGCCCCCTAGCCAAGACCGACTGAACCGAGGAAAATCCACCTGATACATTCAACATTGTATTAAACTTACAGTAGTGACGATTCTAGACTGAGTTCGAGAGGGTAGCGTCTAATGAGGTATATAATCTCGGGCACTTCTATTTGTTCATAATCATAACCTTAGTTGCACATTGTAAATAAAAAAATAATATCGTTAATGTACACAGATTTCTATGTGGCGAAATGATTTTTATTTAAAAATACAGGCTAAAATTGCTTCCGATCTCCTCCATCTCCCCCTAAAGAAAATGCTGGGTTTAATGTAGATATAATAAAGTATTATTTCACCCTTCTTCGTTTGCGCATTTTATCAAAACTCACACTGTATAATCATGCTTCAATGGAAAGCCGTTAACGAGTTAAAAAGCTATTACACCTTTCCGAACGCCAGATCCCGAATCAGAAATTGGAGAAGTATAATTGCATTACAGACGGTAGCTTCCGATTTAGAATCCGTTTTCGGAAAAGAATTGCTTTCTGTTTTGAATCTTTATTCTATTGTGGTGATTTTTAATTCCGGCCTCAAGAAATACATAAGCTTGTAAATATCACACTGTTTCTCCGTGAAATATTTACAACAATCGGAACTCTACAGAAATTTACCTATGCATGATGGTGTGATTCACATACGACACATTATGCCAGATATAGTAAATTTTATTATATATAAACTACATAAAACAAAATAGGGCTCACCATGATTTTGTGCTATAATTTATATGATATCAAATTGAATAGATTTATACGATTCGTTTAGGTTTAATTAATTAAGTAAACACAGAATAACGTTTCTATTGTTTAATTTGATTACGTTACACATAAATAGACAATTTAGGAGAATTAAGCATTAATTGTACTGTTAATAAAAAATCATCAATGGTTTTATTTTTAAAGTAACTTGTCGGGAATTAGTCTTTAGTATCGAGTAGGACCTCCTCTACTCCGTTTGCACTCTCTGAGTTTATCTGAAACACTCTCGATCAAATGAGTGACGTTTTCGTCAGGTATTCGTTCCCAACAAAGTTTTACTCGTAGGGCGTATATAAGGTCCTGTTGAATATTGACGTGGGTGTGGGTTTCTATGAGACTTATTTTTAATTGATCCCATAGATGCTCGATTGGGTTGAGATCAGGACTCATCGCTGGCCAAGGCAAAACTGAAATATCGGCATCAGAGAGCGACCTCTGAGTGACATGAGCGGTATGCGCAGGAGCTTTGTCCTGCATAAGCACAAAATTATCACCCACCCTTTGTGAATATGGGGTGACGTGAGGTTGGATTACATTCTCGACGTAACTGGCCGCAGTGATAGTCCCATCGTTCAGGATCACCAGCTCTGTTTTGCTAAACAAGCTTATGCCGCCCCATATCATGACACTTGGACCTCCAAACCGATCGGTTCCGTGCATGCACGGTTCAGTAAAACGTTCTCCTTCTCTTCTCCATACACGTACACATCTGTCACCGTTAAAAAACTGGTCTATATAGAGTACTGTCCTCCAATTGTCCATGGTCCAGTCCAAATGTTCACGTGCAAATCTCAAACGTGCTGCCCGATGAACCCTTGTTAATTTTAAGCGGATAGCATGCATCCTGGAACGTTGTCCATCCTCGTGAAGTCGGTTCGGAACGGTCTGATCACTACCAACTGTTCCAGTGGATTGCCTTAGTCGAGATTGCAAGGTCCGGGCGGTTATTGTGCGGTCCCGGCGCGCTGTCAATCGGATGTAGCGGTCTTCATGTGCAGTTGTGGCACGAATTCTCCCTGACCGAGATCTAGCTACACTACCTGTCTCCTGGAACCGTTGCCATACGTTTCGTATAGCGTCGTGAAACACCAAGGTGAATAGCAACGGATCTTTGCGATTCTCCCTCTTGAAGCAAAACCACCGCTCTTGTCGCAGTTTCCACATCCATATGACGACAAGAACGTGACATCGTAAGCGGGAATAATGCCGAAACAAAACGACACAGTTACAATCTTTATTCAACGTACTGCGCTTAAACCAAGACTGAGAACACAAACGAGAAAAAAATAACAAGAAATGGGTCATTTAAGCACTTTGTTTTTTTATGTAACCACTTAAGATTAATAAAAAAGTTAACTTTTTAAACATCATTATGAACTCATAAACATATGTGCTAGAAGTGGTAGTACTTCATTTTGCCAACAATAAGTGTACGAGTTATTTTTAAACATGATAAGACACAAAGTTGTGGTGGGCCCTATTTTGTTTTGAGTAGTTTATTTATATAAGTATTACATATTATGAACAGGTATCAAGGTAAAAAAACTTATTGTAATTAAATTGTATTCATCACAATTTATGTAATGCAATACAGTTCTTGTCTTAATTGATACAAAGTGTCACATCATCTTTAGGTGGTACATATGATTATATAGGTACGCAAGATTTTTGTGCTATACAAACATATTTTGTACAAAAATATGGTGATTTTTATTTATTATATTAAACAAGTAATTTTGGTACAAATTAATTATGGAAAACACGTATCTTTGTTGAGATTGGATCATTTGTATCCGGATCAGTACAAAGATTCGAATCTGTAAAGTGCTTCATTTTACCGATTAAATCGGTTCAGAGTCACTGATACAAATGAATATTTGATATCTGATACAAATACACTGATATAAATCTTGATATTGATTCATTTATATCAGTGATTCTGAGTCAATCGTGTGAGCGTCGCGTATCGAATGAAACCGAGATGCAATTGAGCGACGTGATCCGAAGCGCTCCGATTCTAAACTATTTACTTACTTCAGTCGTGCGAGCGCCGCGTGCCGATTGAAACCGAAATGCAATTGAGCAAATGATTCATTTGAAGCACTGTTAAAGATTTGAATCAGTGAATCACTTGGAAGAAACGACTCACTGAGATGTTTTTGCAAAGATTGACACATCTCTAGTACCAATCTGCGCTGGACAAGCGGGGATTACTAAAGTCTAATCGCCTTAACATATAGTAAGCTCATTCCCCTCGGTGGGGATGTATATGCACTGAGCATACAATATCTCATAGCCGATAAAATTATTTACATAAAAATTTTGCTTACCTGCCCCGTAGGACAGCCCCTGGAGTCCAGTAGAAGGACGGAACTGTCACCGAGCCGAGAGGAAGCCACAAGATGGTACGCCAAGATTTCGTTGCTATCTGAAATATAACTAGACCATTATAATGTAGTCCACACTTTGTTTGTAGTTTTACGTTTAAGGCAATATACTGTGTAATTAGCAGAGATCGGAATAAGGTAGAATTATTTATGTACTTGCATCGAAATGTTGATATTTATGTGGACTTTCCCGACATTTCTAATAGACAAACCCGTGTGGCCAACAATATTACAAATAAATAGGTAGACAAATAAAACATAGTTAATTAACATACAATGTTTATTAGTTTATATTGATTGACAATACAAATTATTGATAGTCTTAAGCATATTCTCATACGCATATTTCGCCTTTTTTATAAATACGAACGAATACTTTTGCTTCTAGCCTAGACTCGTGAGGTTATTCAAACGGCCCATCAGAATCATTTTCATTGTCAGATTCATTACCAGTAAAATTTTAAGTATTCGCTTCCGACATTACTGTATAACTTTTGTGAGAATTATAATATATAACCTTTTGCTCGTAATTGGTATGTAACTACACCAATTTTAGTTTCACAATGTATCATATTAGCAACTTATAATATCTTTCGAATTTCAAATTCGATTACCGCACAGTTTGGTAATCAAAAGTTAATAGTTTCGTAAAGAAAAGTAACGCTTTTATTTATAAGAAAAAAAAGGAACCAAAAAATTTTCTTAATTTATATGCAAAATGCTAAACATTTTTGTAAATTAAATAAGTTTGATGTTTAGAAACACTCTGTTTAAAGATATACAATTATAAAAACCTTATTTAAAATTACAACTATTAAATAGAAGACATACATAAATATTAAAAGAATGTATATTTATTTTGTAAAAATTATATAATTTGCTGTTTTGGCTGGGTACCTTAGTCGAGAGCGCGAGATAGAGCGCGAAAGCACAAAGCCGTCAATGAAAATGTAAACGCGCCTTTTTGCAATTTTCAGTACTATTTTGCAAGTAGATATTTTGCATTGCTTCTTTTGTTAAGTTTTTTATATCAAAAATGTCATCAAGCGATGACATTGATTGTAAGAATGAAATAATAACGAATATTTCAGAAATGACTGGCGGTGAAAGTGGAAATCCAACGTATAATTTTTATAATTGTATTTTCACAAATTGTTTTCATAATAAATTTTATTGACCTATAAAGTTTGTATTAATTACTCGCAATGGTGTTGAAAAACGTCGTATAACACTCGTGAGCAGTTAAAAATTACATTCTCGGCTGAATTAAAGCACTCGCTGTGCTCGTGCTCAATGTCAGCCTCGAACGTAATTTTCAACATTACTCACCTGTATTATTATGTACTATTTCAATATTTTCTGTCTTCAATGAATTTCTCCGAATGTCTAAAATCTATTTGTACATTGAAAATAACCTTTTATTTAAAAAATCACGGGATTTCTTTCTGCTCCTTAAAACTAATTTCGGGATTTGAAGCATATCCATTTTATTCTTTAGCTGTATGAAATCTGTGTAAGTACATTAATAACTTTACCTAATTCCGACCTCTGGTAATTAGTGATACGATTGCAACATACTGTTGTCGAGATCTCGCTAGAAGTTTTGTCACTTTGCGTATAATTCAGTTTGGTTGCTATAAACTTACCAATATTTTTACCTTACTAGCCGAACATTGAGGTCAACGTACGACTGTAGTCAGTCACCGAATGAGAAGCTGTTGTCAAGATTTTGGTTTTAAAGTAATAAGTAATGATGAATACCTAAGCTGCTAGCACATTAAAACAATTGGCATGAGCGTTGAAGGTAATATAAGGTCTAAACGGTGAAGTCATCGTCAGTGTCAGCGAAACATGGACCCGGAATAAGAAATCGTTAGAAAGCAACTGGACTAGGTCCAAACGAACTTTGCCATAAATGTATATGTAGCTTATAGAATAGTGTCACTAACATCCGCTTTTCCCATTTGACCTACGAGTGCAAGAAACAGCAGCGCTCTCCAGAATAAAATGAGGGACTGCTGAGACACCTTTCCAGTCAACAGAACATTAGAAAAGGAGCATTTGATTCTGAAGAATCTTCACCCATCCGAGTAGGTACTAGTTGAATATGAATGTATGGAGGATATACCCACAGTCGCTCTTTATTCGACAGTTATAAACAAAAAATCTAAGATCCATAAACATACACAAATGGCAGCAAAATAGATGAGGGGTAGGAGCTGATGCCATCTCGCGGTGGGTCGAAGGGAAAGAATCTGCTTGGTATACATTCGATCCAGATTGTACGATCTTCCAGTCTGAATTGTATATCTGAGTTATAACTGAGTTATATCCGCTACATTATAGGATTGGCAACCTAAACGCAGACTATCAGTTAATGCAGAGAATACATGAAGACATCAGTAATATTAGAAGAAATTGGATGCGCACGTAAGCACATCGGTAAACAAAAAACCAGATGAACTTTCCAAAACAGCAGCACGGACAGGTGATGGACCATTTGATTACAATAAGAACACATTGCCATATGAGAAGAAAATGATACGAGTGGAGACAGACCGCAAATGGCAGGACCTCTACTCCACTACGACAGTAACCGGTTCTATTCCAATGAAGTCAAGGCATATGAATGGGTCAGAAAGGAGAAACCCGTCCTAGTGCAAGTCATCGCCGAGCACGGGAGTTAGCGGAATATGTGTTCCATTTCAGACTGAAGGAATATGACCTTGTTCCGATTCAGTCGCTGTTGTGGCATATTGTTCTGGATTACTCCAGATTCACTAAACTCGCCTCGATCTAGAATTTAGTATAGAAAAGATATAGAGAACATCCATGAGCAAAATACAAAAATCAACATCGTGAATTCATTGAAATCAGTATCCGAAATAGTATTAAGCCGTAATAATACTATACCGCTCGGCATACAGTGTTCACATACTTCTATCAATACTCTAAAGAAGATGATGCCATTATAGTCGTTCCGACCATTTATTTTACTATTGACAGGTCTAATAGGGTATTACGCACAATGAAAAATAAAATCTAAATTTATGTTTTTATAGTTCATTTATGAAAAAAACAAACGAAAAATATTAATTTCTATTCATAAAACTGCAAAATAAATTAAATATTTCAATTTGAAAATACAAGTTTTTTTATCTGTGCTTCGAATGTCAAAAACGCTGTACGCCATGTTTGCATTCGCTGTGACGTCACTGGACTTGTAAATAAACAACCTCGGTTTTTGTTGTACATGTCTACTGTGTAATTTATTAGATTAACGAAGTTTCTCAGTTATTACTATCACGTTTCTTGATATTCTGCACCCATATTATATATATTGACCATGGAAGACGGCTTTGTAAAAGCAGAAAGTACTAATCTTCCACGAATAAATACATTGATGGTGGCGAAATTCTTCGCTTGCAATCCCGACTTCTGTTCTGCGGAATTAAGAAATGTCAAAACATCTATGTAAGTATTGATATACCTACTACAAACTTTCCTTTAATAACAACAAAACTTTACGATTATGCTTTATTTTGCGATCATAGGTATTATAACCTAAAATTTCCTTTCAGAAAAATATAACCTATAAAATATTAGTTTTGTAATGACAAGAATTTATTTTCACATGTTTATATGAGCTATTAAACTGCATACTTACATCGAAATGATCCTCACAAAAATAGTATTTCGTTTTTGTGGACAATGACTTTGGATCTCTTCGTGCTAATTTCAACCACGTATTTCTCATTTTTAAATCTGTTGGCACTTGTATCCATAACTTTTCCGGTGTTTTAACACTTGTATTCTTACATTCAGACACAAGACACCAATGATAAGGACTATAGCCACTAGAACTCATTATTTATTTCGAAAATACCTATGTTTATTTCTTTCAGCGAAGCGTAATGTTTACAATGCCCGTGACGTCACAGACATGGCGGCCTGAGAATTGGCGTTTTCGCGCCCAAATTTGAATTGTAAAATTAAAACACGTTTTTATGATAATTGGAATAAAAAAAATGTATTTATATTTTTTTGTGGTATTTTATCAATAACAGATTAAATTAAAACACTTTTTGAATTAGACTGTAATACCCTATTCTAATTAATTAGTGTTCTACAATGTATTACGGATACGATGTTTTGTAATAATCGATTTTAGTCTGGAAGAACTTTTAATCGATTTAACACGGATATTTTATTTTTGCTTAAATATATATTTCATATTATTTAAAAACTTCACTTTTGTAAATATATTTATTTGGGCACAATACTTTTGCATACCCACTAATTCAGTCCTCCCAAAATATTTTACATTGAACTTTACAAAATAAAAACTCACTACCATTTCACTACCATTCACTACATTATGAAGCATTTTTTCCATTGATCGGGGTCCGCTGCTCCAAACTTTACTTAGAGACAGTGGCGCCCTCGTCTGCGGGATCAGTCAGTAAATCACTAATATTATGTGGCCCGGACTCCACAAACATACTGTTTAGCAAATGTTACTAATTCTACATCATCTTTTTCTCATCCAGCCTACGCCTTTTTTTAAAATCCGAGTTAGCAACACTAAACAACGCGCCGCAGGCGACGCCATTTTGTTGTGTTGTCTGTCACTCGCAACAAGACTCCCGTGCTACAGTCGGGTCAATTTAATAGGCCACATTTGACATTTCATTAAAATTCCTCAACTAACCTTGTAATGGCGGACATAAAATATTCAATATTTTTTTAGTTTGGAAATGCACAAATGACCGTTGTTACAATGTTGCGTTCAGTGAAGTCTATACGTAAGTGATGTCCCTCAATAAATCGAATGAATGCAATGATTACTTGTGAAGGCATTATTCACCATGAATTAATAGTCAGTCAGTTAGTTTATTGTATTATTTTTGTATGTAAACATACATACGACTGTAATCGTATTAGGTATGATTGTATCTTATACTATATTGTATTATATTATTGTAATTATTAACATTGTAAAGAGGAGATAAAAAATAGACCTTCAGAGTTTCTTGCCTGTTCTTCTCGAGAAGGCTCTCCCAATTTCCGAACAGGTGTCGAGTCAAATTTTTATTTTTTTCTTTTTTTTTCCTTATTCGTACGTACGGACAAGGTTTTTGTTTTCTTTATTTAAGCTTTGTTTTTTTGTTTTGTCTGTTGACGTCAATAAGTGCCTGTAAAGGTCTATGTTGAATAAAGATTATTTTGATTTTGATTTTTTTTGAGTCAAATTTTTATTAAAATAAAACATGTTATTCTTTTGTTTTATAATAAAAAACAATAATAACTTCATTAACAGAGAAATAATTGGTATTAAAAAATTTTGGGCAATTAAACTCGTAAAATATATTAATACAGTACCTATAAAAAAGAGCGTATTCACATTTAAAAGGCCGGCAACACATCTGTTGTTGCGGGCAGCGATAATCACTTACCATCAAGTAATCTATTTGCTCGTTTGCCTATTACAGTTACTGTGGAAAAGTACTTTTTTTATAAGATAGGGATCTTATAAAAAAAGTACTTTTCCATAATAACTGTATTCGATTCACATATGTTTGAAGTAAATATCGATTTTTTCACCATAATCGGAGTGTTTAAGCAGGTCACCTCACTATGAACAAATGTCAAATGTGGCCTATTATATTGACCCGACTGTAGTCACATTTCTGTTCGCTGAGTGCTCCTTCATATTTTTCATACGCTGTGTTGAGTATTTATATTCCAGCGTATTTATTTAATTGTTCTTACTTTGGTTGAGTTGAGCGTATCGTTCCTCCCAGTAAGATTTTCACTTGCAAAATGCCGAAAGGTATGGTGCTTAAAGGACAAGGAGTTACTGCTGCGGCTTCGTGACTTTTTTTGAAAAGGAAAGCCGCAATGGCGAATTCCTTATACCAGTAACGCAAGTTAGACACCGTGTTGCAGCAGTATTAGGTATATTAGTGCTCCAGCGGTGGCGAAATCACTACAGAAGCCTATGGTAGGAGTGGTATTGAACAGAACAAAGTATCTACGTCTAATAAAAAACGTCAGCCCCGTAAAGTGACAGCAATTGACAGTTTTGAGACTGATGCTATTCGTCGTCATATATATGATTATTATACAAGAAAAGAGATTCCTACTTTGAAAAAATTAGTACCGTCTCTACGAAATTGTGGCTTGTTTCGTGGTCAAAAATCTTCTTTGTCAAAGGTGCTGCACCAAATCGGGTTCTTGTATAAGAAACGCGACAAAAGAAAAATTTTAATTGAACGTAGTAATATAGCCTTGTTTCGCTGTGAATTTTTAAGGCAAGCGAAGAAAATAGAAGACTGGTCGAATGTCGTTTTCACAGATGCAACTTGGCTCAATGTCAATCATTCCATATCAAAAGGTTGGACTGACAATACTGCTGCTTCTACTTCTGCAGTGCCAATGGGGAAAGGTGAACGCCTCATCATTTGCCATGCGGGAACTACAAAGGGATTTATATCAGACGCTCTGTTAGCGTTCAAATTAAAAAAAACAGGCGATTATCATGAGGAGATGAATGAAAAGTGGTTCAGAGAAATTCTTACATCACTTGAAGAGCCATCAACAATATTTATTGATAATGCACCCTATCACTCTTTCAATAATTGTACGATCCAAAATGTAAATAATTATTGCAATAAATAATTCTTTTACTTATTACGGTTTGTTTTTATATGCTTCGCAATTAGACTTTTCTTGAATTTACATAGTTCTTACAACACCCTATGGTATGAGAATCTTTTATAGAGGGTCACATCATGATTGTAGATAAAGTCTTGTATGCAACTGTTATAATTAGGTATTAAAACACTCATGTGATACTATTATCACATTCGTGTTTTAATACCCCTGATTATACAACAGTTGAAAGAAAGAAAGAAAGAAGAAAGAAAGAAGGCATTTATTCCCGGTACAAAAGCACACGCAACATATACAAAAGCTTAATACTACAAAAAAAAATATAACCAATAATAATAAAAAAAAATACAAATATAAACTACTTAACTATAATACATAATATGTACATCAACGCACGTAACATACGTTACGTTACGTATGTATACGTGAACTATAATACATATAGCAGGCGATAAATAATGTCGGTGTGCTCCTGCACCGACGAATCGGACACTGGCTCAGCATATGCTGAGGCAGTCGCCTGCAGCGCTGGTTTTCAGCCAGTACCGTTTGTGACCCACGGACGCTTTACAATATTTTAAAAACAACAATATACTAACATATAAAGTTAATTAAGTTTTAATCTTAAATGAAACAAAAATAAACATAAAAAATCGAAATAATAATAAAAAAGCACCCACTGAGAAGGAACATAGATTGGGATTAGATTTTTTACGCTACTAATTTATGAAATATACAAAGAACAAGAAAACCCCAAGAGAACACTCATCGAAAGTGCTGGATTGATTTCAAGATATTTGTAGCGTCAGCAAATAAGCCCTAAACTTTCGTCTAAAGCTGTTTTTGCTAAATAACTATTGTAAATAAATATATAGTCAATATCTTTACTTACTTTAGTAGGCGTTACTCAAGCTCTCTAGTGACTCTCGCATTACGTACAAGGTAATTTGGTTAAAAACTAAAAACAAAATTACCAGTGGTCTCGATGCGTAGTTCCAGTGGCTCGCCAAGCGAGACACTGTGGTCGAGGCCGCGGTCGAGATCTCGCTCGTAGTCCGCTCGCACCACATACATGGAGAGTGCGCCACCGGCTCCGAACACCGCGCTGGCTGCGGCAGGTGTAGAGAATTCACTCGCTTGTGATGGCTTGCTGACGGCCGCGGCAAGCACCAATTTAAATAAGTGTAAATTTAAATTAAAAATTAATCTCTGCGATCACTGATAATATAATAATACTTCAAAACTACAATCCACTACATGGATCCCTGAATTTGGCTTGTGTAAAACTGAATATTTATTATAAATCCTAAATATTCAGTAACTATGACTAACATACTTATATAACATAAGGGGCAAAATTATGAGGTTTAGATGTTAGGGATTATCTCGTATCAATAAATAATTATCGATGAAGTATGATATTGAATTGGAATTTCATTGGATATTAGATTATTTAAATTATTTATATTATAATTGGAAAATCCTATATAAGTGGGCCTATGGCCTCGGTATTATGCCGCGGAAAGTAGAAGATATTACCTGGCGTCTTTGACGGTAACGGTGGCATCCACCGCGTGAGTCGGGGTACCGTTTCCGGGTGAGCAGCCCACGCGCACCCAACGGTCACCTGCTGTCTGGATTATGGGATTGTGCTGAATCATCACCATAACGTAAGCCATGGTCCTGGAAATTAATATATATCTAGTTATTTGGGAGCATAGAACTTCTAATTACGCTTGCAGAGTCCAAAATTTGCTTGTGGTATATGACATCGGTGCCTGCTCTCTCTAATAATCTAAATAATAACACTCATCATCAGTACTAGCCAAACGAAGTGGAATCTGAATTAGGAATCAAATTTTCTACAATACAAGCGTATGTAGTCACTAAACGTTAGTATCAATTTTGCGTATTAGTTGTGAAGGGCGTATTACTAGGAATCCGAAAGCGCGAAATTACTATTTACTACGCAGTGCATTGCTTTTTTAAGTACAGAATTTTAAGATATGTATCAGACACAAGATGCAATGCATAGTTGAAAGTAAATAAAAAGAAGTCTCTTCCGCTGTCTATTCGGTTAGATCCTTTAAACTATACAACGGATTTGGACACAGTTTTTAGCAATAGATAGAGTAATTCAAGAGGAAGATTTATATGTATAATACATGTATGTTACAGTAGAGTAAAATACATTGCACCCGTGTGAAACCGGGGGTGTCGCTATAGTAAGTTTATAATAGCAATTTTTTTCTGATGCAATTACAGTACAATCTATGGTTTTCGATTTTTTCCCTCTACTAACACTGCTTCAAACAATATCAAATTTCACGATTTTACACCATATCTTTTGATTGTATGGACTTAGTCTTTTGATTTTTTCAGTGCTAGAAAGGACTGCAGACCGTAGTATTTGATATTAATTTGAATTGTATATCTCCACGTGTTCCCGAGAAAAAGGATCTTAATTAACGGCTAGACAGATGGATCCATTAAGGGTTTCGCTTTCTAATACAAAGTACGAATCATAAAAAATAACAGTTTTACTATTTTTATCGATTTAAAAGCATTTATTTATGAAATGATATCTGTTTATTAGAAAAAATACAAATTGTGAAAGAGTTTTCGTAATGGAAAATGCTGAAAAACATCATTAACACGAACATTACAGGAGCAACTAAAGAGCAAAGAAAATGTTGACAGCGCGTTGGTGGGGTTAGCATCTTCTGAGCAGACACACGGTTATGCATGAGTACGTTCTGTTTAGATAAGTATCTGTTATTGTTGACGAAGCGGTAGTCGCGGCACTAAGCTTTTTATGTGATAGTTAAGGGTTCAAACCCGCCACATACTAAACTGTTTATTTCTATTTCGTATTTTATATGTAGGTACGTATTTATCGGCCGCTCCTATGGCGATAACAATCATCGCTTCTACATATACCTGCAAAGAAATTCAAAATTGAACATGAAGTCCATTAAAAGCGTCCTCGAAGCATTTTGTCAGGAAATTATACCAACATATGCTTGGTTCGACTTATAGCACATATAAATGCACATTTTATTTATATTCATATTAAATAAAATGCATGCACGAATACATCCTTATCTAATGTGATAACGTACTGAGACCCTTTAACTTGTTTAGTGTTCGCCGACATACATGGTTGGCTTCCTTCCTTTCATCTTTATTTCACCACATCCAATATTCACTCTAATACATTAGTATAACCAATTAAGTACATTTGGACCAAAGAAGTCAGTTAGTCGCATGTAGGTACTATGTGGCTGGAAGTCAGACTATACATGTTGAACTTGAGATTGCCTCTATTACCTTCGTAAGAAAGGCTGTTTTCTTCTTTCAAACTTAATGTTGATTCTACATTTTAATTATAGATTTACCTGTTGACGGTGCCCGTAGGTGTGTTAGTGAGCGCGTATGCGAAGTTGACACCGC
Source organism: Scirpophaga incertulas (assembly GCA_036419045.1). Lineage (NCBI taxonomy): Eukaryota > Metazoa > Arthropoda > Insecta > Lepidoptera > Crambidae > Scirpophaga > Scirpophaga incertulas. The sequence goes on along the minus strand of CM071627.1, from coordinate 24,056,045 downwards.
AGTCACCATACAACGGCAGTGCCAGCCGCACCGGCCCCCCCGTGGCACGCGCGCCACATCGATCGCCACGCCCCGGCACGTACACGCGTCCAGAGAATGACCCGCGAGGACGGTACGTCACTACCAACGATCCGCCCGTGCATTCCGCTGACACTGCATATCGACACAACTTAGTCAGTATACGTAGCATACCAATCGAACACATGCCCAATAGAACCTCTAAGCCCTATAACAACCACATCGTATGAATGTAGTACGAACGTACGACGCTTTCTCTCGAAAAGCAGTCGCAACCCAATCAAACCATAAGATCAATAGGCCCAAGGTTCAAGACTGAGTTTAGTTGGTAGCCAGCACTGACTGAGTTCAAAATAATCTCTGCTGCCATTGGCTACGGGGTTCCCTGGGCAGGCTTTACGCTTCTTAGTAAAAATTCCCGCCTTTCCTCTCCTGAGAGGATAAAAAATATAGAACATTAATTGCCAGTTTACAACGTATGACATTAGATGTAAATTCGCAGTTTCCAAGAAGTCGGTCGGTCGGTCAGTCGGTAATTACACGTAATAAGAATGCTTTATGCTCATTGAAGAAGGCTATGCATGGAATTTCTCTGTCTGGTCAAACTCCAATAAGGAAATCCAAATAAGAACTAGGATCACCGCCACAGCCTGAAGAAATGCAAAACTTGAATGATAGTAGGCAGAGCATATTACTTGCAATAATGACGGCTACTGGGGTGTAGTACAGTCAATCTGTAGGTTGAGTGGTGAAAAAATTACTTAAACGGTAAGTCTTGTTTTTTCTGTTGCCAAATGACGTCACTAAGTCACCTTGGCGATGGACATGTTCAACTCGTAGGGGTTTTTCGAAAAACTCAAAAAAACCCTCAAAAAATTATGAAATGCATTTTTCTCGATTTGTATGCATTTTAGAAACTTTTTGTCTGTGTAAAAATTGTAGAGGGCGTTGAGTACTACAATTTATGTCATTGTTGCAATGTCGTACAACAAAAAATGTAGGTGGCGCTAATGTCTCAAAAAAGTGTTTTTTTTTGCTTTTTCACCCTGAAAATATCATCTTCGATATGTTATTGACATGACATATCGACAATTAGAGCTTTTGATTCATTTTTTTCATGAATTAATTGCAGGAATAAACTGTCAAAATTTTTCACTGAAACGATTTATTTTTCGACAGATTGACTGTATATATATACTAGTGGCAATGTCGTCGAAGTGGCAGGAAATGTGTAGTGTACAAGTACCATAATCTTACTTTAGTCAAAGATGATAATCTACATAGTATGGACAGGACAAAACTGAATGTTTAAATATTAATTATAACGTATTGTGGGGATCAGAACTTGGCTGAATGTTACCTATATTTAGTTTATAAATGTTAAATGGCATGACGCAAGTTAACTGTCGAATTAAAGAAAACTTACTCTTCACCACACACCCACACAACAACTACTGCCTCATATCCACCTTTTACTTTTTAGTTAAAAACCTTTGTAATAAAATTAACGTCTAACTTCACTGTGATTCATTATCAGTTCATTAGCAACCATATTAAAATTGTAATGGATTTGGAGGTTTGATAAAATTCGATTTATTCCTTGTTTTTTCATTGTCACTTTTGACTAGAATAAAACAATTTACGTAGTAGCTAAAACAATCAGCGATCGTCCGGTTTCAGGACTATGTACTTTAAATTGATAAGGCTGTATGAGTAAAATTTCAAACGCCTCCCTTTATGTGGTTCTTTATTGACCATCTTACTATAGTATACAAGTTTCTCATAATTCAGGTTTTTTGTTGAGATAAATCAAATAAGTTGGACTTGTAACTTCCATTCCGTAATTGATGACATTCTCTAAAAGTATAAAACGAAACGAATGCATAAACTTATGCATTAATGTATCATAGATGTACTGGTATTAAATTACTGTTGAGACAGGTGACGCGGCGATAGTAGGTGGCAGGCGAAACGCGACGTAGCAACCATGAGCCGGCGCTGACAAGGTCCTCGCTGTGCAAGTCACACAGTCCGCGCTCTGGGCCCTGGCCTGTGATGTGCACTGTGCCTTGAACGCTGGATTGGGCCTGGCCTGGGTCTAGCACCCACTCCGTCCACGTGAACCCGCGGCACACAAACCGTCGCTCTTCCTCGCACATCATCTTACACTGCGTAAACGTATGGATCGTCAATGCTATTATATATATACATATATAATAAAACATATATGCGTATCATAATCTAATAATTTATTTTTATTTGCTTCATAGTTCATTGTTGAAATAACAATTATTTATATTTAGAGAGGGGCGCTGTAGTCTGCAATGATCTTTTTGACAGGAGGCCCACAGGGGTTCGACATGTTATGCCCCAATGTGAAGTGTTGTGGTAACTTATATACACCTACTGGAAAAACTTGGTGTATGTGGAGTGCCTGAATACTTTAAGTTAGCCAGAGTAGGTTCAAGCGCCTCTGAGGCGCCATGAGGAACTTCATTACAGGAAGATGAATTTAAAATTCAATACCTTATGAACCTTTGATGTTAACAAGAATTGTCCCTTATGGTATTGGTACAAAAATAAACAATTTTCTTCTAAAATATCATCAAACAATATCTAAAACTTATGTAACATATATTTTACAGGGCATATTTATCGTATTTTATGTATTAAAATACATTTTAATCTAAAAAGTAGTATAATAAAAAAAAAAATTAAAAAAAAAACTTTTAAAAAAAATCGCTTTTTATTAAAAAGACTAAAAACCGATCTAAAAACTTGAAATAAAAATAAAGTCACGCTTTTAGAAAATTGGGTACATATTCAAGAAAAATTTCTGATACAAAAAGAAATGTAACTTCAAAATTTGTCTATAAAATTTAGCAAATTAGTCCAAGGAACTAAATGCTATAAAAGCGTGGGTGTTCAAAATAAAACATTACTCATTTAATGGTCTTAAACATTTACACCCCACGCTTTTATAGTCATTGAGTTCTTCGGACTAATTTGCTAAATTTTATAGACAAATTTTTGAGTTACATTTCTTTTTGTCATCAGAAATTTTTCTTGATATGTACCCAAATTTTCTAAAAAGCGTGACTTTATTTTTTATTTTCAAGTTTTTAGATCGGTTTTTAGTCTTTTTAATAAAAGCGTGTTTTTGTTTAAAAGTTTTTTAAATTTTTTTTTATTTACTACTTTTAGATCAAATGTTTTTTAGTCTTTATAACAAACAAAGTTTTTTCAAACGTTTTTTAGTCTTTGCGTAAACGTGTTTTTTAAAAAGTTTTTTTTAATTTTTTTTTTATTTACTACTTTTTAGTCTCTGATTATTATATACACATAAAGAAAAATTCAAATTAAGTCAAAGGATGTCCATGGGAAAATGACAGATTAAATTTTTTAGTATTATTAAAAAGTTTTTAATAGTGATATTTCTACATTATTATTAATGATATATTAATATCTTTGTAATAAATGATAAAAATGTATTTGGAGCAGTGAAAATGTTTAATATTGACATATCAAAAATTTACATCATCGACAGTTGGATTTTTTCTCATGCTAATAAGTTTTTAATTTATACAACATAATTATGTATTTTTATGATTCGAAAATTTGATTGAATATTGTATTGTCATCTAGAATACACATGTAAAAAAAATTTGAGCTCGAGGATGGTGAGCAGTAGAGAGTGGTCGAAAAATCGAATTACAAGATTTGATCATGACAACAAACAAACAAACAAAACGGACAGAGTAAGTCAATTAAAAAGCGTGTAAAAATACAATTATTTAATTAGAAGATGTATGATATATGCCTCGACTTTGAAACTTTAAATCAAATCGCTCAGATAATTTTAAGTCAAGTCATGCATTTTCAGTTCATGCATTTGAGGGTGCACACTCTTTTTTTAGTTTTTTTAGTGTTTCACACTTTCAGTTGTTACGCTGTACTTTACTTTATGTGATGTGACAAACTGTATATTTACGAGGGTTAGGTATGTTAGGGTATTAAGATTCTTATTGAACTATATGTTATCGATATCTCACCTCATCTCTAGTGGTATTCTTGCTTGTCAGGTCCACGTGTCTAAGAGTTTGGTTGTAATACTCTTCGTACGAGCATCGATCAATTTTCTTCAGATCTGTGAAATTTTAAATGTCTTTCAATCAGATTAGTTGAAACCGAAATGTGGATTTTCTTGCGTGTAAATCAAGAATAGAATTGATTTTATATTTATTTATGTGATGATAAGGCTTAGGGCTCCCGCTCACGGGCCACCGGCTACAACAACAAAACACCGCCACGGGCATATTTCCTGTAATTTTCATAGTGTCGTCGCACACGAGCCACGGGCTACAGCCACAAACGCCACCACGAGATGTTAGACGCAGCTATAAAAGTAGGTGAAGCTCGCGACAGCTACTTGTGGCCGGTGGTCGCCACTTGTGATCGGTAGCTACTACTTTTCTTAACCCTGGCATGCAGTATCATAATGGACTCGGACAAAGAAGGTTTAATTGCGATACTTTTGATAAAAAGACGTCGTCGTAGACAACACATTTCGGTAAGTGTGATGGATATAGAATTATTTACATCCAATTTTGAATCCCGTCCTGCGATTTGGGATTCAAAATTGGATGTATCTCATAACTACGGTATCTACTACGGTATCTAGCCAGTGTGTATACTTTAGTTTAGGGTCGCTTACAGGTCTGAATGGTTTTAGATTAGCTTCAGCTAATGGTCTTCTTACAATTCATAGAGTTTACTTCCTTGGAGGCGTGGAAATTAATTTGTTAGTTCAGTTCCGATGAGAAAGCAATTCCGAAGCATTGTGTTAACAAAGTATCGATTTTCTCGGTCTGTAGTACATCTGGTTCTGTCCGTTACTGGTCTGCATAGGTTAGAGCCCTTTTTCTTCTAAAGTCGGAGAAGTTTTAATACTGTTCACAGGAACGGTGACCGTTCCTGCCGCATAACGTTGACTACGGTCAATTTACAGTATTGAGAATTCCAAGACACACTCTTCAGATGTAAGTGACATTGCAATAACTAGTGTGAATATTGCAAACTAGAAACGATGCTTACATAACTTTAACGTGACAGTATAAACTATTTATTTATCTAGAATGCGCATTTTATTTAAATAAGTTTATATTGTGACAAAGATTCTTTGCCCTCCAGTGTACTTAATTTTTTCAATATGGACGTAAAGTATTTAAGAATGTTCAATTTAACTCAAGCTAAAGATCAAAAGTGATAAAAATGTATCCTACATTAGGATGGGATTGGGAGTGAAGAGTTTAAGTAGAAGCTTTTTACTGAATGTCTCATTTTCATAAAATCGCAAAGTACCGCCATTTTTTAATTTTCGGTACTTTGATTTTATTTTATATAAAATATACACTGTGTTCCTGAGATTATAGTAACACAGTGTATTATTACCTACCGTACATTACATTAAGTATTTCGTAGCAAAAGAGACGCTTTCTAGTAGAAAAAAGTATGTTATGTCACCCCAGTTTCAAAAGTAATTCAAAATCAGTTCAAGCGTTTTAATGTGAAACATATACATAAAATAAAATTCACTCTCATTTAATACCTATTAGTTTGGATATACATTTTAAATACATTTGTATTGAGCATACAATGAATAATACTGTTGCGGCATCAAATCAATAAACTTATTCTCGAACATTCAAAAATAATCGGGAGCTTTCCAATATATCGTAGAAGCGATTCGAGCACATTAAACATTCTGGAAGGCTGTAGAAAGTTCAAAAAAATTGTATAATATTCAGGAAAGGTGCCTTATGTTGGTAGCCTGGGGGGCAATCGCACTAACAAATCGCAGCTGAAACGAAACCAAATCGTTCCACTCAACCAATCCGAGAGCTAGAATATCACGTCATCGAACAGATGACGTGATATTGTGGCGTTCGGATTGGTTAAGCCGAACGGTTCGGTTGCGTATCGCTTGCGATTTATTAGTGCGATAGCCCCTCTGGTCGCTCTCTAGTGCCGAGTAGCAGAGTTCTGCATATGACGCGCTATCACAAATTTTTGTACAACTTTGATTTAAGTAGGTTCGATGGAACTATATAAGCAGTGCGTATCGGTCGGCAAAGTCTCTTGTAAGTGTATTGCAAAGACCAGGAGACCTATTTTGAAATTACGAATGCGACTTAGAAATCACCGATGTGACTAATAATCACCGATTTTCTATAATTCTTATTTATGAATATCACTTATGTGACTACCTTAGTCACGGATGTGATTTCATTACGAGTGCCCTCACCCACTCGTAATCAAGTCATACTTGTGGAAATGTCATCTGTTTTGTTTAGAGAACATATTGACAAGAGTCTGAAGTGATTACGATACGGCGTTACTGTAGACAAGTAGATCAATTTTAGGGCGCATGTCACTAGAGTAACTGAAAGGCTTATTCCGAGTCGCTGACGAGTATTCCAATCAATTAATCACGGGAGTCGTCTAATATATAGCTGTTCTCCACCTACAACTAATTTATTCAATCAACATTGGCAGACTTAGCAGACCGCGATACGTTCTTAGCGATCCCCCTAACAGTTAACGCAGGACTTTCCAGACTTGCTTATGGTGGCGTGTGAGCCGCTGTACCTATCCTTTGCATCCACCTTTTCGCCCCCACCTTTTAAGCCTTCTGCTTAGCCACGAGGAGGATCCATTAAATATAGGCCGGCCAAAGGGCGATATTGGATGTACCGCAACTCTTCTAGAGCATATGGTCTCTTTCATAGAGCAACGTCTTTCTTATCTTATCACGTCAAGCCATAAGAACATTAGGAACAACGGCTCAGGTCGAGTTTACTCAGTGAGTATTTCTGGTCGAGCCGCCTCGATCCGTCTGTAGGCCGACTTAATCACCGTGGTACTTGCACACGTGGCACGCGGTGGCGGTGGTATCCATTAGGATTCGCAGCCTCTCCTTTCCAGAGAAAAAAAAAACAAACAAAGCAACATCTCTGATCAAAAAAAAAAAAAATATGTATTTTGGTATGTACGGTACACATACCAAAATATACAATGCATGTAGTAGAAAGCGGTTTTTTTAATATTACAAATAGACACTCCAATTTTATTTATTTGTATAGAGTATGGATGAATTGCCTCATTATATGAATGCACCTTAATTGTTTTGTATTATATTGTATTAATACAATACGTAGGTAGTTGTTAGGAGTTGTGATTCTTCTCAATAAGTAAAATGCGGCCATCATAAAATACACTTTTAAATTAATCTATTTAATTAACAAATAACCAATACTAATTAACAATGACTAAACATTTTGTAGTTCACTCTTGTAGCTTCGATCTTTTATTTTTTTTTTATTTTATTCCACGCGGACGAAGTCGCGGGCACAGCTAGAGACACCCAAAAATATACTTTCTATTATTATACTAGCTGTGCCCGCAACTTCGTCCGCGTGGAATGTAATAAAAAAAATAAAAGTAACCTAAGTTACTCTTTATTACATAATGATCTGCCAGTGAAAGTCCAGCCGTTCCAGAGATTAGCCAGAACAAACAGACAGACAGTCAAAATTTTTTAAAATATGTATTTTGGCATATGCATGTAGTAGAAAGCGGTTATTTTAATATTACAAACAGACAGATGTTTTGCTTAAGGTAATCATTTTTAAGTGTTAGACGGAGGGACAGGAGCCTTAATATGCCTGTCCAGAGTCGCTAAGGGCAAATCTGTTAGGCATTAGATCTAATATGATCGAAGGATCTATGCATGAGATTGCACTTCATTAAAATATCAATGAATAAATATTTGTGAATCACCTTCAAGACTTCCAAGAGTTATTCTATTGTTAATAATTAAGTACTTACAGTCGTGTCTGCATTGGTTTTCGATGTAAACGGTGTGGTAATTAGAGACACGATATGACTCCGGTTCCGAGAACTTGTCTTCTGAGCTCAACATGCAACTGCCGACATCATCTTCCGCAACTTTCATGGCTTCCGAGCCTCGGGATACTCCGGGGCCATCCCACTGGGCAGACCTAGAAAAACAATAACCTCAGTTCAGTACCTATAGAAGCGAGCTCTACACCTGTAGTTTACACATTATCAATATCAGAATTAGCAACTCGGAGAGAAGCAACATTCTTCACAAGCTACATAACTTTGATAACTCTTTTTTTTATTTATTTTGTTTAAAGTCGTATAAACATCGTGGTCATTAACGACTAACATTAGATTCTATATTTTTACAAATTTATCAATGTACCTTATATATTGTAACGTTTTTCCATACCCTTCAATACCCAAGCATATATTAATATCATTTGGTAGCTGTACATTTTTCCTTTCTTCTTTAAAACTATTGCATTCAACTAGGAGATGGTCGACTGTAATAGGTTCATTGCATTTCGGGCATTTATTCCTTTCGGTTTTTGTAATTAAATGTGAATGGGAAAAGTTGGTATTGACCAATTCGAAGACGTGTAATATTTACTTGATCTTTCCGATTGTTAAAAAGTGAAGGCTTTGGTTCAAAAATAGATTTTCTGACTGTGTGAATTTTGGATTGTTTTTTTTTTTATAGCATAGGGCAGCAACGAGCAAACGATCACCTGATGGTAAGCGATAACGTTGCCCATGGACACCCGCAACACCAGAGGAGTCACAGATGCGTTGCGGCCTTTTAAAAGGGAATAGGGAATAAGGGGAATAGAGGGGAATAAGGGGGGTTGGGCATTCCGGTACCCTCACTCACTCGGCGAAACACAGCGCAAGCGCTATTTTACGCCGGTTTTCTGTGAGGCCGTGGTATCACTCCGGTCCGGCCCAATTCGTGCCGAAGCATGGCTCTCCCACGGTAATGTAACGGTAATAAAACTTGTGAGCAGTGTGTTAACCAGAAAACATTCCATGTCTTTTTAATAGATAGTTTTATTTGTTTTTGTAAATCATTTTTAGATGTTTTTAAGGATGTATCTATTTCTTGGTCTAATGAAAGTCTTGCCTCTTTGTCTGCATTTTCATTTCCAGGAATACCCTGGTGGCTAGGTATCCACACTAGCTGCAGCTCATAATTATTTGATAGCAGGTTTTTGATCAGCTCTTGAATGTGTAAGATTATTGTATCACTATTTTTGGGATTATCGATGGCTGTTAAACATGATTTCGAGTCTGAAAAAATTACAAATTTTTTGTTGTTTTGATTAGTTTTAATATGTGTAAGGGCTAATTGTATAGCAGTTGCTTCGCAAGTGAATATAGAACTGTGATCGGGAAGACGGAAGCGATGTGTTACCTCATTTACTACATATGCTCCCCCAGCTTTATTTCCCGATACGGAACCATCCGTATAGTATTTAACATAGCACAGAAAATTTTCTAACAGTTCATTAAATAGTTGTTTGTATACGTAATCCGGAGTATCATCCTTGAGATTTTGACTGAGCTTCAGGTTTATAGGTAGCTTTTTAAAAGTCCATGGTGGTTGCGATGGAATGATATTAGAATGATGGGTGAATCACAGTTTTGGTTTCTTTGATGTACTTATGAATTCGAATTCTCAACGGCAAAGGGAGCTGCTTATTTATGTCATATTCAATGTCTTCAATTGGTTTAGTGGTGTAACAAGAATGAATCGATGAGTTTGGATTTGCTATTATTTTAGTTAAGTAGGTTAAACATAATTGCATTCGTCTGTATTTTAGTGGGACTTCATTAGTTTCAGCTAAAATGCTATAAATAGGGCTTGTTTTGAACGCTCCAGTGCATAGTCTCAAGGCTGTATTTTGAATGCTTTCTAGAGAATCTAAATTGTGATTATGGGCAGCATCATAAAATATACACCCGTAATCTATTTTTTGGCGTATAATTGCCCGATATGTATTTAGTAAACAGGTCTCATCTGCTCCCCATTTTATGGACGACAAAGCTTTAATCAAGTTAATATTTTTATAGCAGAAGGTTTTAAGATAATTTAAATGTGCTTTCCAACTTAGCTTAGTGTCAAAATATAAACCTAAAATTTTTAATGTTTGAACTTGTTTTATTGAGGCATCGCAAAGATAAAGTTTTAATGGTTCAGTAACCTTTGTTCTACTAAATAGCATACATTCAGTTTTTGTTTTAGAAAACTTGAATCCCGACGATTTTGCCCATTCACCTAATCTATTGAGTGAATCTTGTATAAGATTATTGAGTACTTTTATGTTCTTGCCACTACATATAATGGTTAAGTCATCTGCAAATAAAAATCCTTTGACTGGTTTTTGTAACACGGAGAGAACATCATTAATTGCCACTAGGAAAAGTAATACACTGAGTACAGATCCAGTAGGTACTCCGTTCTCTATCGCGACTGATTTAGACAGGGTATTTTTAATTCTAACTCTGATAGATCTATTTTTAACAAAATTACTAATGAAAGCAAGGGTATTTCCGTTAATGTTAATGGATTTTAAAATATTAATAATTCTATGGTTCCATGTCATCTCATAAGCTTTTTCTATATCCAAAGCTACAGCTACACTTATCTGTTTTCTTGTAAATGCGCGAGTAATTTCATTTTCCAAATTCATAAGATGATCCATTGTGGATCGACCCTGTCTGAATCCAAATTGGTTAGGGGAAAGGTAATTGTTACGTTCCAAATACCACTTAAGCCGTTTACTTATCATCTTTTCTAAAATCTTACACATATTGCAGGTTAAAGCTATAGGTCTATAGTTTTTGCTAAGAGTAGGGAGCTTTCCGGGTTTCGCTACAGGGATGACCAGAGCTTCCCTCCATTGTTCAGGAAATTCTTGATTATTCCATATTCGATTATAAATATCTAATAGATACTGTAATGTTTTAGGGGCAGGTGTTTTATAAGAATATTTGGGATATTGTCAGGGCCTGGACTACTATTTTTGACAGTAGATAGTATGTGATTTAGTTCAGAGATGTCAAAGTCTTTGTTTATAGTGTCATCATTAGGTCCAAAGTCTATAGTCATATTTGATTCTGAATTATTTTTATAGTTTCTAAAGTCGTCGTCGTAATTGTCGGAATGTGAATTAGCTGCAAAAGCTTGAGCTAATATGTTAGAAGTTTTGACTGGATCATCGGATAAGCTACCTGTGGAATCCTCTAAAATTATTTTATTGTTTACAAACTTTCCTGATCTTATCCTATTAATTTGTTTCCATATTTCTCCTACAGGTGTATTCTTATTGATTTTAGATAAATATTGTACCCAGCTGTTTTTTCTTGCTTCTTTTAATACTCTGCGTGCATAAGCCCTTTTCTTTTTATATTGTATTTTTAATGTAGAATCTATATCAGTAGCTGCATTCTTTTTAAACACTCGAAAAGCTTTTTTATAGTCTTTTGTTGCTGATTCACATTCCTCGTTCCACCAAGGTAGTTGCTTTTTTCGGCTTCGTCCTTTTGTTTTAGGTATTGATTCGTTTGCTGATTGAATAACTATATGATTGAATTGAGTAATTATAGTCGAGATAGGTATATTTAATTCTTTAATGTTAGGAAGGGAACTAGTGTAGGACTCTAAGTGTTTTTCGAATTTTTGCCAATCTGCATGTGAAAATTTGAATTTAGGCGCTTCAGGTTCCAGTGGAATCTGATAGTCCTTTAAAAGCAACTTGATTAATATAGGGAAATGATTACTATCTTTAAGGTCGTCCATGACGTTCCATTCAAAATAAGAGGCAATATTTTGCGAAGCCATGGTAAGGTCAATGGAGCTGGTGCTACTATTGTTACTGTTGAAATGAGTAGGTAGGTTTTTGTTTAGTAGTACTAACTTTTCCCATTCGTCTAACCCATTTGCAATGATTCGCCCCCTTTGATCGCATTTTTCAGATCCCCAGTAAAAGTGATGACTATAGTCTCCCAATAAAACAATAGATTCAGGTAATTGATTAACAATGTCCGTAATATCATTAGCAGTAAATGAATAGCTATTTGGTAAATAGATATTACATAAGGTAAATGCTAATGGAAATTTAATACGAATAGCTACCACTTCTAGGTTAGATACAATATTAATAGGTTCAGATAAAGTATCTGATTTGGCAAGAATGCTCACACCTCCACTAGCTCTGTCACATAAACTCCTATTTTTTGAGAATATTTCATAGCCATTAACTATAACTTTTGATTGATTTGTAAAATTAGTTTCTTGTAAGCAAAGGCAGGTTGGCTCTAAGTGCCTAATCAGATACTTTATTTGTTCTATTCTCTTGTAATAACCATTTACATTCCACTGCAGTATACTCATCTTCAAAACAAAAGAAATAATAATATAGTAAGCAATAAAATTAAAGTATGTGAGAAGATAAATGTAAATAGGATAAGTAATACAAATTATAATAAAAACTTACTAGTCTAGTTGCTTAGTATTGCCAACTGGGAAGCTTGCCCTTACCTTTCTCAAAAATCTAGCTAACTTATTTTTAATATTTTTGTTGAGCAAAGGATATATCACATTACACATTTCAATAAGGTTATCTGTTTTGTCCGTGTACTCTAAAATAATTTCACGTATATTGTGTTTTCCCTTGGTCACATCTAAAAGAGATAATAGTTGGTTGATACTAAGTGGGAATTTGTTTTCTGCGTCTAAATTGGGTATACTATCTTTAACCTTTTGCCAAATTTCTTCTTCCTGCCTGGAGTCTACAAGTTTGATTTTTTTCTTCTGTTTTTTAACTATATTAGAATCATCCTCGCTAGTTATCATGCTACTTTCATCTGACTCATCTACCGTTAAATCCGGGTTTGTTTTCTTTGGTTCTAAGCATATTTGTCTATATTTAGGTATGGGTAAGAAGGTACTAACACTCGCGGAACTAGAGTTTGTAGGTGTAACCTTTTAGTTCCTTTGTCTTGGTTTAAAGATTGATTTGTGTTAGGATTTCCAATCATACTTTCAAATATGTCTTCAGTATCTGTTCGGGTCTCAATAGGGTATGTTGTGATATGGATTTGTTGTGAATCTTCCACTGTCATCTCTTGTGTATTTGCAGAGATCTGTACGTTTGGACAGTTTTTAGCGAGATGTCCTTCTTGGCTACAGGTGAACCATTTGAGCAAGTCAGACGTCACATATATCCAATAATTAGTATCTTCTAAAGTAACCTGGAAGGATTCAGGCAAAAGGTTAACCTCCTCGGGCGAAATAAATACTTGACGTCTGAAACTGAGCACATGTGCAAAGCTGGGGTCCGGTACTCCTGCTCGCAAACATGTAATGCTTGACTTAGGGGTAATACCAAGACTTTTCAATTTAGTTTCTATGATATGGTTAGGTATTATAGGGCACACATTTGCCAGCACTATTCTTGTATTTTTTGTTAGTAAAGGCCGTATAACTAGCTCTCTATTTTCTAATTGAATAGAAGCAGAAGTTGAAGTTAGGCGGTCGGCAGTTTCTTTGGTATCGAGATATATACATACACGATTATTTGACACTCTGGATATGTACCGTATAGTGGACGGCGGCGTAATTTTTCCTAGTTCTCGTAGGTAGTCTTTTAGCGTCGGCCCTTCTATAGAATCGATAATAATTACTTGATCCTTTGTAGGTAATAATCCGTTTAATGTTGCGTTTGCATAAGTAGGTTTCGGTTTTGATAGGTTTTCGTTGGTGTTTTGTGATGTTAGGGTAACTTTAGATGTCATTTTGAAGTGGTTGGTGGTAACCAAAGTTACCGAAAGTCAAAAAGTGTATCACTGTACGCGCACGGTTTGATTTTAAACTCGCGAAAAAAATATGACAGCCGCTCACGCGGGAAGCGTGTGCACCGGTCGGCGTTGCACCGTACACTTTGATAACTCTGTCAAAGATAAGGATTGAGGTATTTCACAGTTGGGTTCGCCATTAGAACGAAAAACGAGGTGCCTATCATCTTTTACCTGACTAATATCTTATTTTTAGGTAACAATTTTGAGAAATAAGCAGATTGTCCACCTCATGTAAATGTAGCAGCCACGTGAACTTACAGTATACGTTATCAACTTGTGATAAAAGTCACGCTACATAATAATTTTAGTTCCATACCTTTAAACTGGAGTCCAAAAATGTAAGCACTGATGCTTTGTGGCAAAAATAGTTAAGACGAATCCACCCAAATATCTTCTTCTTGATATATTATAATTATCATATATTATTTGGCGAGTGTCAACTGCTAAGCAACAATCTTGTAAAGCGTCAGGCTTTAAATAGTAAACTTTACCGGTAGGTTTGTCCGGTGTCGTCGAGCACGGCGGCGTAGCATTCTTGGAGCGTGACATTAAGAACTGCTTTGATGTTGGTGCGGTCTGTGTGCAGACTATGCCCAGGTGTGCTCTCTATGCTCCACCATCTATCGCTGCAAGCTTCGAGCTCTGTAAGCCACAAGAAATGTATTCTGCTTGATTGAGATTAAACTTTTTTAGTTATGCTTTATAAAGTAGTATTCGAAATTATTGCCTAATATCAATCTAGAGGCTGCAACAGAGAGTTACTTTCAAGCAGATCAAGAACAGGGTAATGGGTGACGATGGAGTTGCAACCCAAATTTTGAAAACCGGACCTGAGATCGATACGGCGCCAGCAGGGCGATGTGACATTAACAAAACAGCGGGGCAATCGCACTAACAAATCGCAGTTGAAACGAAACCAAATCGTTCCACTCAACCAATCCGAGAGCTAGAATATCACGTCATCGAACAGATGACGTGATATTGTGGCGTTCGGATTGGTTAAGCCGAACGGTTCGGTTGCGTTTCGCTTGCGATTTATTAGTGCGATCGCCCCTCTGTTCACATCTGCGCTTCAGGCGCAGTTTTCCAATAAGTAGTAGGTCTTAAAGTTAACATAGATATGATAAAAAAGTCTAAGTCGCCTAATTGACAGGACCAGGCTGAGAGTATTTTTGTATAGTCGAATCAGCATTGAGGAAATCCGTAAAATAGGTTGTGTCACCAGCAGAGTCCGATTAATTGCAAACCTTAAGTGGCAGTAAGTAGGGCACATAATTGATAGGACTGACAGCGGTTAGAGTGGAGGTAATGCAGGGCCGATCGCTGTGTACAACCCAGAGGTAGTTTTAAATCCAACAGTGGCCCTCTGTCAGCAGAAATGATTATCATGATGATATCAAACTATTCGGTACCGTATATTAACTTTTTATCACGACATATCGTGCTTATGAAATCAACATTTTGACAGAAGTCTATTCGCTAAATATCACATTTAGATATCTCATAGCTCTATAGAATAGTAAAAAAAGGCCTACTACGCACTTTCTAAGCATATTTTCTTAAAGTAGGCCATATCGTTGCTTTGCTTGAGCTGTACTACACCAGTTGTAGCCGTGCCATAACAGTTACCCCTGCCGTAAGCAAGGACTACAGCCTCACAGTCGGGTAGATCATGGCAGCGTGCCAGACATGCGCCTGCTAGCGACTCTTCATCACCACTAGCTGCATACACGAACACCGGTGATGCTCGTTCCGGTGACACGCCAGACCACCGCGCGAATGTCACCCGCCCTTCGCATTTGTCTGGTTTCACACCTGCAATGCAGTTTGAGTACCTACATACATCATAAATTACCAATGGTAGGTACACGTGTACAATAAAAGGGTTTAATTCATACCACACATACATACCACATTTATTAGATTAGATTTAATATTAATTAAAAGCAATGGACAATTTTCTTGAACTATAATAAAATTTAATAATGATTGAAAATTTTATCGTCCAAATTAAATTTTCCGGGTAAAATATAGAAATATTGGCATGTTGATGTGATTCGAGACTAATTTATGGTTCTACTTTACGAATATTTTGATGTTTTTCCTTTTTTTTCGTTTTGAAAAGAATTTAATTTGACAAAAAAATAAAAATAAAAGTGTCAAAACACAGAGGAAACACTATTCAGAATGTAAACTTATGGCAACTTTAAATTTAGCCATAACAGAATAGTGTCGTCTAGGGACGCACTACACCTATTTTATAGCATGCATATTCTTGAGACGGGGGAATTCGCACCAAAAACTGTTCTACGATTTGGACAAAGAAGTGGTCTGATTGACTTCCGAGGCATTCGAAAAGGGACTTTGAAGGATAATTGCAATAATAGCTCTGGACAGCGCAGGTGATTCGTATAATCTTGTAAAAAAAAATCATATTCACAAGTGCTTAAAGTAATGATAGAAGATTAGCCCACTTCGTAAAATAATTCATGATTTATATTCTAATATATACATAAATTATAACTATATACTTCCCAAATATCAAAGTAAAATGTACTTGCCTCCATTCGCAAATAATAACATTGTATCATGTCATTTCACTGACTTATAAATCCTATCATCTCGCTTAATTAACCTTATCCGTCCTGTGACATTTAGGTCACCCACCAGGATCTGAGGAGATATATATTCAAGATACTTGTCTCGATTATGTTCCCTTCCTTACTCGAAGCTCATTTAACCTCTGAGTGGCTAAAACAACAAAGCGTTTTGAAATATATTTTATTTAAATTTTGTTTAAAATTAAACTTCTTCCCCTGTGCAGGATTAGGAAAATTTTCAGCTCTAAACTGATTTTCTAAGTAGCGTACGCTGCATTATAAAGTTTTACTTCTTATCTAGTTTCACACTTGGCAAACGTACTTCAGCTGACAACTGAAGGTACCTACCTAGAGTGCATTTCATCAAGTAATTCCTCTAGTTATGTTTGTAAATTGCATTTACAGCAAACATGCAGAGTTATATCATCTTCGCCTCAGATAAACTATTAGATGAAAAGCACTTTAGTTCAATTCGGTCGTTGAAAAGACGAAACTGATAACTGAGGTAATTATTGAATTACGCCAAGACTACATACACTACATTTGCCAGGTCCGTTTTTCCGTCCGCGGAAACTATCATATTACCATAATATGTCAATATTCCCCAATTAATATTGAACTGTATGAGTTCAATAATATGTTGAAGATTACCATAACTTGATGTGTTTTTGTTCCTACTACAAATAGTTAATTGCTATAAATTATGAAAACAACACGATTTTAGTATCAAACATCATAGAATTTATTAGAAACTGTTTTGCTATGGCAACAAAGTTGTAGGTGAAATAAAATGCTTTTTTATTATTATTATTTTGGGCTGGTGGCTAGTTCTCATTATGAAGGAATAATCCGGGACATTTTTAGTTCCATACTTTTATTTATTGAATTTAGTATGCAGCGGCCAGAGGTCAAGATTTTTACTTAAATAAGCTAAGGTTTTGTGGGTCAGACAAAATATTGGTAAATAATTAAATTACAGACCTTTAAAAAAAATTGAGGTCAGGCAAATGATATATGGCACAGGAAAATGAAAATTAACTTTAAATATGTATAAAAATGCATAAGTGGACTGAAAACCGTTAGAAATTATTGGGATGTGAATGTTATTTTACGCTCTGCATTTATGGTCCTGCACGATTCAGGGTGATGAGCGTAATTTTTCCATTATAAACTAGGCTCTGCCTCAATTTTTGAAAAAAAATTGAGCTACGACGAGCAAGCGTTCCAAGCACGAAAATTGAAGACGCGATTAGTCACTGTCGCTACCGAACGGCAGTGACTAATCGCGTCTTCCTATAACTATAACCAGTACCTGAAGGATCAGGTGCCGATCGTAGTATGTACTGAACATCGTGTGCTTTTTGAGTATAATGGCTACTATCGCGTGAGACATACTATTGTGGACAGGATTCTTCTTTTCAGCGCCTCGGAGCACCACGACGTAATTGTACGTTAGTTCCTGTACTTCATGGATCGTTAACATTCTTGGGTAAACGTAAGGAATAGAGTATTTGAGTTGCAGCTTTGTAGTCCTACCTCCGATACTATTCTGCATGTTAAGGACTTTAGTTCTGTAACGCATTTCGAATGTACAATTAGTACTAGTTCCTTCACCCTGGTTAATCTGATAATGATCTGATGCCATGATAATGGCTGTAAAATAGACTAGGAAAGGCTCTTTCACCGTAAAGCATTCTGATACTCCAGCATCATTAATGAGAACCGAAGCAACCGTTTTTGACTCCTCGCAATCGCCCGATCAATCTACACGTCACCCTATTCGACAACTCTTTTGCCGTTTCAAGTACGCTGATGATTTTATCAGTGCACTTGGTTCATTCATCATCATTATTGGTTTTGTTGTTAATCTAGGTGGCGGTTTAACTCCCCATGTCAAGTGTGCTAGTGTGGTTTTTGCAGTTTTGGGTAAAGAGAGCATTCTAAGGTTCTGGTTTTCGACAGTTTCACGCGGCCTCTTATGACGATTATGACCCAGGATTTCCTTATCACCGTGCAACGTGCTTTTTTGCTTTAGACATAAAGAAATTAATGGCGATCCTTTTTCACGCACGATCTATGAACATGAGTCCTGTTCTATCACTATAAGATCTTCAATAATTTATATTTAAATAGGTATAAAAATAAATAATAAAAAATCCATAATTTCCTCGCAAATTATCTCTACCAATCGAAAGTGATTTATAAAATATAATTACAACGCTATATCTGAACTTTAACGAAAGTTCAGGGTCAAACCAAACGGGAGTGTTGTGCAAAAGCTGCTATCAAATAAGCTCCATCGCTTTAGTGGTTTGGCCACCAGTTGTACCTACCAAGAGCTCGCTCCGTGTAGATCAGTGCCACGGAGCAAACAACAAGATCAGTGTGACATCAAATTTTCGCCAACCATATTTAATGTAAGTAAAGCATTGCAATTTATTTCTTTAACAATTTTTAATGTTTGAGAATATAATATTACGCTTAATAAAAGTAAAGGCAGTACAAAAAGACACATCCAAAAACATTCATTTCTCAAAGCGATTTAAGACATTTTCAGACCCTTGTAATTTTATTGTGCGTAAATAATTTAAGCAGCTTATCAGAACAAGATATAACAGTTGTCTGTATAATAATAGGTCATTTCATTTTCGTTTTTAAATCACATTAATTAAATAAAAACATAAGGCCTTCTTGTTACATTTTTTTTCCTTTTTTGCTTCACAATATTATTTGTTTGTTTTTATTTATTTGGTTGTGACTTAATAAAAACCTATTGTTTGTGTTAATTGTGTCAGTAGTTATTGAAATGATAGTTTTGTTAAAGGTATTATAAGCAAGCAATAATGGTTGTTACATTAATGAGGAACTTATATGATATACACACAACCGTACCTACTAAATTTTTCATTGTAGACGGCAATCGTACCTAAACTACGATTTTTAATTCGAGTCAGTAAAATGACAAGTGCAACTGTCACTGATACAAAAAAGGGTGACCCACTACAATAGTGATGTTCGGCAATCAATAGATTTAGACATTTAGTCATGCTTTATTTTATTAGGTATCAAAGCGTTTTTTTATTGTAAATATGTAATACATACCATATTAAATAATATGATTTGTGACACATGACACTGGAAATGTCATTTTACTGACTCGAATTAAAAATCGAACTTTATTTGTTACGATTGCCGTTCGATTCGATAAGCATTGTATATGTCACCAGATAATAACAAAATCCGTAAGTTTATCAATTTACTAGGAAGTTTATAAACTTTCGTATGATTCTAAACGGGAGATAAGTTGTATTATTTTATGTACACATTTTCGTAAATTGATAAACTACTGCACTCACTTGTAAAATAATATAAGCAAACGCTACGCGCGATCTGATTGGTTGACTGTCACGTGTCACTTCTCTTTTCGAAATTTATAAAGGAGATAATTTTTTTTAGGCCCACTAAAAAACGGCAACGTTTATTGATATTACTGAACTCTAAAATATCAATTTATTATTAAAAGCAATTGCACGATATTATGAGTAAAAATGAAACGGGAATAATAAAATCAATTAATTAAACTTAGTAATGACTTTTGACATTTGAGGTAAAGGAACTAACGTTTTTTAAATCAACATGAAAGATGATTTAATATTTATACAAATAAAATATAAATATAATAATAGATAAAGGATAGTGTATTATTTCTTTTTTATTTTATTTAAAAGTATTGAACTCTCAATAATTATTTTAATACATTTTAGATTATTTTAACTATTAGTTCGTCAGTCCAGTATCGTCGTGAAACGGCACGCGTCATCATTTTTGACAGCGATAGACACTGACATCCAATTGACGTCGGTTTGTTTTCAATCGAATTCTGTGTTTACGTTTCCAACGGCTTGATTTCGTTTTCTTTCCCGTATCCAGTATTTAGAATGCAAAAAAATAATACGATTTCGGGTGTTTGGTAGTGGCCAAAGAAGATTGTATTTTTCAAGAATAAAAAAGTGTTAAATAGCATTTACGTAAAAAGCAATTTGAATACAAATCAAAATAAAGCTACTAACTACTAAGAATTTTTAGGTTATATAATCTTCATGTTTTAATTGATTTTTCAATATTCCCGTTAGATAAAAACAAACTAATGTTCCTTATAATATCTAGGGTTAATAAGAAATTATTCAACGTACCTATGTCTCATTAATAAACGTTACATTTTGTAGTGGGCCTATTCTCCATACAAGAAAAAATTATCTCCTTTACGAAAATGTGGACGTAAAATAATACAATAAATCTTCTGTTTAGAATCCTACGAAAGTTAATAAGGTTCCTAGTAAATTGATAAACTTACGGATCTTGTTATTTTCCGGTGAGATATACATACAAATAAGGAGCTATCAAATAAGTAATTGACATTACAGAACTAATGATATACGATTCAATCTTAGAATTTGAAAGTATTGGATTAAGAATATGTCTTTTGTCAAACTTATAATGAATTTACTTTGCGAAAAGATTAAAGCGTATACAAGAGTGCAAAAAAAATCAATAGTTTTCACAATTAATATTAGTGCATATAGTTATAGTGGTTTATCCAATTATCTGTTTATCAAATAGTAGAGGCAAACATTAGATTCATCCATTAGATAGATAGATTTTTATTTTCATGAAGCAGCACTAATTTTAAGTTTGGTTGAAAATGTCAGTTTCAATTAGTGATGTGCCGGATCGTCAAAAATCTAGATCCGCGGATACAAATCTGAATACGGATATTTGGTGTCAAGATCCGTAGATACGGATACGGATCTTAACATTCTTACACAATCGGTGTCCGTGCGTTTGTGTTTTGTGTTAACGCTTGTGTTTGGTATTGTCATTGTGGCTTTAATATACAGTATTAATACTGTATGTGTCACGCAGTACTAGTTTAGTGGCTTAGAAAATCATTTAATTTGAATTTAAAATATTACGAACATCAAAGTTTAGTTTTTTTAATAAAAAGTGATCTCATAACATTTAATAATATTGATCTCGTTAAAAAGCTACTTGATTTAGCACCTTGGAGTTACATATTATTGGTATAATAACTAATGATAAATATGATAACTACGGCAAAGTTTGCAAGATAAAGGAGCCAAATATTTGATTTTAAGAAATAAAAAAATATCTGTATTGAATTTAATAGTTTTTTATTTCTACCTATTAGCCTATTTAAGGCGAAGAGTAAGGGGCACTAGCGACGCCAATTGCTTGAAATTGTTAGCTACTAAACCAGATCTATTTTAAATAGTCTAAATCTCGGCAACTGGCGTGGCTAGTGCGCCTTACCCTTGGTCGTTAAGAATATATTATCTATAAATTTAAAATTAATAAGGTAAATAGATCCGCAAAATATCCGCCAAAAAGTAACGGATACGGACACGGTTACGGATCTTTCTTCTATTTTTATTTTATATGATAGAGCAGCAAACGAGCATACGGATCACCTGGTAGCGATAACCTAAAGTATGGTAAGCGATAACCGTTGCCTATGGACACCCGCAACACCAGAGGAGTCACAGATGCGTTGCCGGCCTTTTAAAAGGGAATAAGGGGGGAAGGGGGGGTTGGGCCTCCGGTACCCTCACTCACTCGGCGAAACACAGCGCAAGCGCTATTTTACGCCGGTTTTCTGTGAGGCCGTGGTATCACTCCAGTCGAGCCGGCCCAATTCGTGCTGAAACATGGCTCTCTCACGGTAAAAGTTCTGCCTCGGATATTCGCGGATACGGAAACGGATATCCGGCACATCACTAGTTTCGATCAATATCCCATGGCAACATAGTAACATACTCAGCCTACAGGCGAACAGCTCACTTCCGCCTTCAGCCTACCCGTCACTTACCATCAGATGATATTAAGGTCCTGTGATTAGAAATTAGGGTCAATCAAATGTGCGCTGCTTTAGTATAACTTACAAATTAAGGACTACGCTACTTACTCAAAGAACCCAGTCGCACTATAATATGAATAACTAGTTGCCCAGTAGAAACAATTAACATTTTGAATTTCGTGGACCTATAAACGTTAAAGAATAACTGGAAGGTAACCAAGTTAAACAAGTAGCAACAAAAGTTTCCAAGTAAATACGAAACCTATAACATACAGTACTTATATGAAATCAAGATTTCAAATTAGAATTTTAGTTTTATATATTGAAATGATCGAACCATGATTAGTCGCTAAATCTTGTCAAGTTTGCTGGCTAATAGAATACTATAGTGTAAAGAATAATTACATTTTTATGATAGTATATTTAGGGATGTAGAGAAATTAAGTATAAGTTTATACAATTGATAAATGTAATCAAATTATAGTACCCGTAGCGTGGGACAGCTACAAACGGTGTGTCTTGGTCACATGGCTTATAATCATCACAGCTCGATATACCTACGTCCCCACTGAGGGGCTCTTCTTGTGCCTTACTCAATAACGTTGGCCTAAACGACTCGAGTGGAATCTGCGTAGTCTACCCGATCTCGTCTAAATTTTCGGGATTAATCCCAAAGCATAATACGACTACTTAGATTATCTCGATCTCGATGGAGATTAACGGGATTGGGCGGCAGTCCTTTTACACGTCATAAAAGCAGGCAGTCATAAAAAAGAAATGGATTTATTTCAGATTTTTGTAGTTTACTTATAATTGTTTGGTCACTAGGTCAATTCTCAGCAGCTCTCAGGGTACTTTGCAACGGACATTACTTAGATGCCGTTTAGTAGATAGTACTTTTAAATTACACTCAGTTTTTTACGTTGCTACTTTCAAAATTACCCATAACAACTTTCTAATCTCCTTGAGTTATACTTTTTGTTTTGATTATGTTAATTTCTAAAGAACAATTATTTCAGTTGTTGAAGAATAAAGTTTTTTATTTTCTTACCAAAAGTAATTTATTTTAATAAACCCTACTATCACAAACAAGCAGTTTTCTTCGTTTTCAGCCATTTTATCATTTTTATCATAAACTAGCCGAGATTCCGAATATTTCGGGATCTCCCAGATTGATATTTCCATTCCGAAGGATCTCAAATTTGCAATCTCGAGTCGGGAGAGAATTGCTTAGGTTCAACGCAAGAAAAATACGTGGCATACGAACCTACGTCTTTAATATGTCTTGTTGAAACGTTGACTGCTTGACTCGATGGCTGAATAGGTCATGGTTTCGTATTTAGCATTTTAATATAAAATACAAAAATACACTCAGCGTTCACTTATATTAATATTTTGATAAGATTTTTAGTTGGAATAATTTGGAGACTTACACAAGGTCTTTGAATATTTGCATAATTAATCAATAATTATTCATTAAGAGTGAAAGGCCTGCGTTATAAAATATTCCATGTATGACAAATAAGTGTTCTTTATTTCGGCAAGTAAATAGTTTAGTCATACTAGACATAGGATGGCCATGAAGTGTTTCCACGGCCCTTGTAATGAATACTTGCTATACATACTTACTTGCACAGCTCGACTTTTAATCACACGTCTCAATCCTCAGTCACAGCCTCAACACACTCTATATAATCATCAGTAGCCAAGGAATTTATAGGTACGTCTCTATGCAGTATCTTAAAATTGTTTAGGCATACACTATATGTAGTGACACCTCCAGTAGTTTTTATTTTATACCATTTGTATTGAGTTTCAACAAAATTCCTTATATAATAAGGTTTGTAACCCCACCGAGGCTGACTCAGTGTGATTAGCTGGCAGTTAACTGACTGACTGATTGAAAGTTAGTTAACTGGATTACTCGTTCCTTAAAATCATCTGTTGGGATGGGGTTATATGAAAATATTTCTAGATCATTACGGGTTCTCTTCACGTCAAAGACAAAGTAATTTAATAAACAATTTTGTTCTTCAGATGCAACTGCGTCGTGTGCTCGTGTTGCTAGTTATAGCATTTTGCCTCATTTGTTACGTCCAGGCCGCAACCAGTGCAAGCTTGAAATGTCCAGATGACAAGGTTCTTTTCAAGATTGGCGTAAGCAAAATCTGTATTCCCAAAAACTACACAGTCACTGAACTACAACACTAAACAACAAATAATAGTATAGTTAGATAAATCAAATTTTATATAATAAAGTCCTTTTTATTCTAGTCCTAATGGTCTTTTACTTAATTTAAGGGTAAAACATAAACGCATTAATTCTGTTTAATTACTCACGGCAATACGCCAGGCTTTGATTTTACTTGAGATCGTTCATGTGTCGTTTTGGTAGTGCAAATATAATGATTGAAATGTTTCTGAGCGTTCATGAAAAGTTTTATGTGCCGTTTTTTTAATACGCGCGGTCGCAAGTCAGAGTTATACTTACATGGCTAATATTTCTTGCCTTACTTGCTTGTAGCAAAGCAAAAGCAGCGTGGTCTTTCCTGCACGCTTTATACTTATGTACTAATAATTCAAGAATATCCATCCAGATTTTTATTTATCAGACTGGTATGAAAAGATTGTAAATCTCTTCTTCCATGGGGATACAGGTGTCTTCGTCTTGAGCAGATTTCAATCCATCTATCCCATATAGAGGTGTGTATAGTACCTACCAAAGAATTATTTTGTAGTTTGGATATTATTTCAATTCTTCAACAGTCCTAGTTTGTTAACCCAAGATGAAGGCACGGACCAGCAATAAAGACAAGAGGAAATGTCAATTCAGCATGTGTAGGTATGGGCGTAGTTAATCTTGCAGGTGGTACTATGACAAACCAGAAAGTTGACCCTATGCATGAAAAATGTTACACAATATCGTTGTTTTATGTAATCGGAGGAAAAATATATTAAATAGTGGTTATGACAGTAATTATATTGTATATATAGTAACTTTACCTATCCAATGTATCTAATTGTATTTTTACGCAACATGTACATTACTACGTCTCGGTAATAATGTACCACGTTATACTGCGTAACATCTTGTATTAAGTAATAAATGATCGAGTAATTGTTCTGTTGAGTTTTTATTGAATTTCCTGGTGACGAACTAGAATCAGATGATGTACCATGATAATCCGTACTCGTTGCTTGTATTATGATTACAGTGAATTACACAAATTATTTAACATACTAGTAAAATAATGGGGCAGCTAACAATTAACGACATTTATAATTACATAAGATTTAGCATCAGTTATATTTTATTTTATAAACAAAATTAACCTGAATCTTGTTAGAATCTTCAGATGAAACATAAAGACTAAGTAAATTGGAAAATACACTTAATAAAAACAAAATTTGAGAGATTGCCTTTTATCTGTGTCTTATTTTGACAGTTTTATAATCACGATAATGGTTATAAAACTGTTATGTAATATTATAGTATATTATATAACAGTTATACCTACTCCTACAAAAGGGCCATGTGAGAAGACATAATTCTGTCCGTAGGTATTAAAAGATAGACGTATTAATACGGACATAAGTAACGTTAAAGTGACCTGCCCAAAATCACACACAAGTCAGCCGTAGCTTTTATACAATCGACAACTATAATACTAGCTCGCTACCTATTTATACAATGTCAATGCTGTTTTTGTGGCAATTCTGGGAGTGGGTGCAGTGTAATGTTTCGCAATTGGTACAAATTTAGGATTTGGTACACCCACCCACTGCAAACTGCTACAGTTCAATAGTCGACGTTGGGAATAGAAGATCGGAGAGTAGAAAACTTCATGACTAATTGTAATTTGGACTTGGACTCCATGTACAAGAAGAATAAACCATTCGTTGGCTGAACATTAAAAGTCATCATGACCTCTCTATGTTACCGCGTACCGCCTCATTATTGTTTTCCATGTATGGAACTGTATGATTGTTCTTGGTACCCTATGATGCCATTTAAATCGAAGAGACATGTTGAGAGCAGTCAGGAATGTTGAAAGATGATTCCATATCAGGTAGTGTGATTTCCGCTATCAACGCTACACACATCGTTACAAAACGCCTTTGGACACGTTATCACATCCCGACCAGCGATTATTGATGTTTTTCATCTGGTGGATACGGTTTTAAGATTGGTATATACGGGGTGGTTACTCCGTATATACCAAACGTAAAACAAAAATTGATTAGCTGTTGTTATCGGATTTTCGCATGGGAAAAAGTTATTTTACCGCGGTAAAATATTTTATGTCATTTCCGGGTCTCAAACAATATTCATAACAAACATAAAAACTGGTTTAATAGGGAGTGATGTGAAGGACGGACAGACAGACAGATACTTTCGCATTTATATGTATTAGTATTGATACATATTTTGTTGTGTTACATACATCAAAATAACTCTAATTAAAACCTAAGTCAATCGCATAAGCTTTAAATACCTACTTACATTTTTGACGTTATATAATAATACGTCTTTAAAATTGCATCATTATATAAGGACGCAAAAAAAAAAAGAATGTTAAAAAATCGGGGGTATAGGTACATATAGTTTTTCACCAAACCTTTCTCCGTTCAACCCTTTACAACCCTTTTCTGCATTCAAAAGTAGTTTCTGTCCTTTCTCAGGCTCTAGACTTCTGTGCATAAAACTTCATTTAAATCGGTTCAGTGGTTTTAACAATACTTCTTTCTATACAACCTTTCATCCCTCCTTTCAACACTTGATAACCCTTTTCTGCTTTAAAAGGTAGCCTTTGTCCTTTCTCAGGCTCTAGTCTATCTGTGTATAAATTTTTATTTAAATCGGTTCAGTGGTTTTCACAATACTGCCATACAACTTTTCATCCCTCCTTTCAACACTTGATAACCCTTTTCTGCTTTAAAAGGTAGCCTTTATCCTTTCTCAGGCTCTAGTCTATGTATAAAATTTTATTTAAATCGGTTCAGTGGTTTTTACAATACTGCCATCAGTAGCGGCGTTAGGGTAGGGCGCGGTTGGGCGACCGCCCAGGGCGCCGGCCACAAAGGGGCGCCGCAGTAAGTATTTATATGTAAATTCCCTAAATTTTGGGGGTCCTAATAAAGTTGTAAGAAAATCTAACTCCTAACGGGAGGGCGAGGGGGGGGGGGTGTTCGTTGCTGTCGTACTTATCTCGCCCAGGGCGCTGGTAGTGCTAAAACCGGCACTGACTGCCATACAACATTTCACCCCCTCCTTTCAATCCTTTACAGCCTTTATTCTGCTTTAAAAGGTAGCCTCTGTCCTGTCTCAGCCTCTACACTATCTGTGTACCAAATTTCATTTAAATCGGTTCAGTAGTTTTAACAATATTTCTATACAACCTAGCATCCCTTCTTTCAACCTTTTACAACCCTTTACCACCTATTTTGTATAAAAAAGTAGCTTATGTCCTTTCTCGGGCTTTAGACTATCTGTGTACCTAGTTTCATTTAAATCGGTTCAGTAGTTTTGACAATATTTCTATACAACCTATTATCCCTCCTTTCAACCTTTTACAACCCTTTACAACCTTTTTTGAATGAAAAAGTAGCCTATGTCCTTTCTCAGGCTCAAGACTATCTGTGTATAAAATTTTATTTAAATCGGTTCAGTGGTTTTAACAATACTGCCATACAACCTTTCACCCCCTCCTTTCAACCTTTTACAACCCTTCTCTGCTTTAAAAGGTAGCCTCTGTCCTTTCTCAGCCTCTAGACTATCTGTGTACCAAATTTCAATTAAATCGGTTCAGTAGTTTTGGCCTAATTGGTCTGTGGTTTTGGCGTGAAAGCGGAACAGACAGACAGACAGACAGAGTTACTTTCGCATTTATAATATTAGTATGGATGTTTTCACACTACTGTGCTGCTGTGTAAACTGCTGTATCTTCTTAGAAATAAAATGTTTAAAAATATGCTTAATCAAATTTTTAATTTAAATTACACATTTTAAATTATGAGATTATATGCCTTGTCAAATTCAACTTTTTGTGGAGCGTGAAGTTTTTATCTTCTCAGAGACACTCAATGATTCTGGCTAGCTACGACTAGTGACTTTGTTTCCAGGTGAAGCTCTCTTCTATATTTAGGTTCAACGTCATTTAACAGCCAAGAGCTTGTTTAAAATTTAGAAAGAAAATATAGATTGAGTGTTTAAAATGAATTTACTATAATAAAGTAGTGTATTATTTACATATTATATTTATAATATAGGTCTGTTTTACCTTGCAAGAGGCGAAACGGAAAAGAGCGCGCATAGTAGGCTTCTTACGCCAGATGTGTTGGTTGGTGCAATCTAGTCCATGCAGAAACAACTGTTTTGGATTTTGATTATAATTTGGTAACTAAGTACTTGTATTGCATTTTCGTCGCTTCAGACACAAAAGCGATAGAAGGATACAAGGTGCGAAACAAAAACATGTAGGCGTAGATTTTAATCCACGGGTACAGTTGAAAAAAAAGTCTGTTTTCTAAATAGTCCAATTTAGATTTCATTCAAAACGTTTTGACGATTTTTGTACTAATCGCAAATAATGTGAATGTTATAAGTTATCTCTATGTAAAATTACCTTAACTAATAAGAACTATCTCAGTATTTAGGTTGATTGAGATATTATTCATCTATGGACTAGGTATCTACCTATTACTTACCTGAAAATATCAGGAATAGAGCAGCGAAAATTAATACGACCATCTTCATGTAACACCACACAAAACACCAGTATTTAACTAATCAAACACAGTTTTAGTTTCTCTTCAGGAATCGTTAAATGTCTAGGCGTTATTTGTAAGTACACATATTCAGTATTCCAGGATCCATAACTTTTTAACAACACTATTTCATATCTGATGTGAACGAAGCTACGCTGCCATGGAATTTGATTTTTCTTGCTGAAGATTCATAGATTGTTGCGCAATGCCATACACTTGTACAAATACAATTTAAATTAGTTGGTTGAGTTGAAAGAACCTCGACGTTGCAGTGTTTAAAGTATTCCACGCGATGTTACCACGTTATTCAGTGTATCAATTTATGGATTACCATGTTTATAAGTTGGTTCTACTATTTAAGTAGATTTAAAATCTACTATATTAACTAACGTGCGTAGAAAAAATGAGACAAACATAAACCTAGTTTACTATAAAAATCTATTCATTAGTTCGATAATATAATTCAGAACCAAGCAGCACTGTTCGGCACGGTAGCGTTAGCAACGATTCTCGTTCGTTCTGCCGGAGCCGCCACTCAAAGTGCAGTCATGTGGTTGCCCCCACCTCGCGACCTTGCAGTTTATTATGGTTTGCAGACAATTCACAATGCGAGTAGCGACGAACGTAACGATAGTGAAAACTCGCGATAACAGAGACGAGGACGACATATTTCGTAATTGATAGTTGACCGGGGAATTGTTTTTCCGTCGCCACAAACGGTATTTTGAAGGCATCCGTCCGATGCGGTGGATAATTTGCATAAGTGGTAAAGGAGGTGACATGTTGTGCAACTGACATCAACAAATTCCGGGCTTCGATTTCCGAATGTTAATATCCAGACAGCTTGTCGACACCCACCCAGTACTAGTAAACGGAAAAACAACTGCTATATAAGTCTCTAATTATTTACCTGTGTACTATTTTGATCTATCTGACTTTTGTTAGATCTCCATACCCCATATTATAAAATGGAGCCGCCTATATATCACTTTGTTATCCATTTGTCGGTGTATCAAGCCTTTTTTTTTCAGAAACACGCGGAAGTGCTTAGTTCGTTAGCTTAGTTAGATTCTAAGTCTTAGAGTGATGAACTTTGGTATGAAACAATCTTACGTAGCACTAGTAAAGAAAAAATCCAAAAACCGTAAACTTATAATTAAGAACTTATTTAAACCCTCCTTGCGAGAGACCTACTCGCACTTGGTAGATATTCTATTATTTATTAATACGACAAATAGTAACATCTCAATATAAATCTTATTTTGACGGACTCGTTTTAAACACCCGCTTCAAGGATTTTATTTATGCAACCGAGAGATAGATATTGCAGTAGAAGAATTGTGGCATTCAAATTCGTTCAATTGTTGTAATAACGAGAGTAAGATATCGTTCTTCGTTCCGATTCTGTGTTTAGTTAGAGCAATGCTGTCTTTCTGTCTCGTACTTTCTGTATAGTCAGTTTCAATGACACATAATCTCGTGGGACTATAATGATCGTATTCTAAAATCGGACTCAAGTAGAGATTTTAGTCTTATTCTATAATACGGGCCTAAGTAAGTATAAACTTATACCAAAAGTAAAGCATCATTGTGTTACCGCGATTACTATTGATCGCTAGCCTTTCACAAGAAAAGAACTAAAACCATTCGTCCACCATACATAGACCATACTCCATAGCATGCGTAACGAAACAAGATATGATAAATGGTTTATCGAGCGATATAACGGTTATCTTGTAATTTACTCTCTGTATTTTGATAGTTCAATCAAATTGAGAAATCACTCTATCAAAACACGTTTTAGTGTTCAAGCTGGACTGTGCGTATTAGTAGGGCTACATATAATAATGGACGCCACATGGACACCATTCTTTCCCAAGTTCCATTCTGAGATTATCTCTCCAAATAATTCTACATATGAACCCATCACTACTTATTTAAACGTAGTACCTATTAGGCGTTCTGATAAACTGACCGAGTTCAAAAGGATCACTTAGGAGATCATGTAAGAAAGAACTGGGTGTTATGACTGTCAGAAAAAGCGACGCGTATGTAGTTTAAAGAACATGTAAGTTGTTTTGTACTTGCGTTATGGGAATGTACTTCCAATTCTTACTCTGTAGTAGATTGAACTTGTGTAATATATACAAAATATTAAGCCAGTGAGAGCATGGGTAACCTGTAACATCTGCTGAAGAGCAAAACCTCGACTACTTACTCGGTAGAACAGTGTATTCCATGCCTGTAGCGTAACCCACAAGTCTCGTTAATCGGTAATGCCATAACCTAACATTGTTATGTAAATCGCTAAAAGTTGTAGTGCCTGTAACCATCGTCGCGTAAATTTATTGTGCTAGTTATGTATTCCTCACTAGTTTTTTTCACAATTACGAGTCTTTGGCCGCGGTAACAGATATTTCGTAATAATTAATAGTAATTTTGATTGGTGACGAGTTGCACAATCGCAATAATAATAATTCTGACTTTGGTGAACTCGTCGCAAATTTGCAATGGCTTGTGGGTAGAGTTTAAAATGGCTTAAAAATGCTAAAAAAGATCACGTGATTAATGGACGGCCCCTAATCTCTTTGTATACATTAGGGTCGGAGTCACGTGTTGACACTAGTTCAACACACTTGCATTCGGTTTTAGGCAAACTTTTACTATGATTTATTATTATTATAACTAACATGCAATGCTTTGTTGACTCTCCCTCGCTATGTCTGGGAATAAGGCAACCAGTAACGTTGGAACTAGAAAACCGATAATACAGACACCAACCTAAAGATATACGTGTTAATCTTTTTTTTTTAGGTATACAATGAATAGGTAATATTAAATTATAGTTATCTTAACCGACAAAAATTTTTGTTTGAGCAATTCTACAATTCAAATCTTTCAAAAAGTTATAATTTAATGTAGAAGGGATTATCTTATAGTCTATCACTTGAGTATATTCAACAGCCATTAAGTTCGCCAATTTTACGAGTAGTTGGACAATTCAAAGTAGCTCGTTTTGATAAACAAACTAGCTCATCATTGTCCTAGACGCTCTTGACACGCATGATGACCTCATCCCGTGTAGGCCTACAGCGTCGGCGAGCTCGACCATCACCAGTGTCACTGCGGCTGTATCATCTAGCAGCTGTGGATTGTCACAGAAACGATGTTCAGGGCGACTCTATCTTAATGATTCTGAAAAGTTGCTAAGTGGTTAACGACTGTAGTCTCTTCTTGATTCTTGACGTCTCTGTTCTCCTCTACCTTCTCATTTGACTTCGACCAGTGAAGCAAGCATGATGTGGCCGACTACACTCATTGACTTCAGAATCGTATCTCATGATGACGAACGAGGACCAAGGCACTTATAGAACAAGATCAATGTCATATGTTTATTTGAAATGAGATTAGAACCTGATACATAATCGCGACTATGACAACACATTTACGCGAGTATCGCCACTCTTACATTATACTCAATTAATATACAAAGATTCATTTTCATTACTGTCATACCGCTAATAGCTATATCATAAATGTTGTTTATTTTGTTAATTTTGCACAAACATAATTTCCTCAATTTTGACAAAAAATAATACTTAATCCTAATAGTCGGATAAGCTATCAATTCCACACACTGTCCACCACATCTCTTACAATCATTAGTTGAGTACCTACTAGCTTCGCCACCATACACCATACACGTAGCAGGGCTACGACTGCGCCGCCCGTGTACGTGCTACCAACCGCTTCGAGGAACACCTTTACTGCCACCGCTGCCACGGGTATTACCAGCTACAGGTACCATCTCCAACGCAGGCGACCCATTGGTGTACCTAATAGTAGAGTTACATGAATCCATTAAGCTATGGTTAGTTCGCAAACTTGGCATACCATGATAGCACTATATCTAAATTCAATTCCTTCATTCTTTCAGTCGCCCGCGTACGATGCTTTTTTTTTATACTACAACGGTAGCAAAAAGGCTTACGGCCTGCCTGATGTTACCATCAGCAGTCACCGTCGCCTATGGACGCTTGCAACACTAGGGGCATCACAAACGCTTTGCCGACCTTTTTAAAAACCTATTTACTCCCTTTTTGAAGAACCCCATACTGTAATCCCCGGGAAAGCCTCAGCAGGGAGCTCGTTCCACAATCGGAGCGTGCGCGGAAGGAAATTTCGTTGAAACCGCACTGTGCGTGACCATTTAGGCTCCAGCATGTGAGGATGAATACCCTGCCGATGGCGAGCGGTGCGATGGTAGAATGTAGCCGTGGGCATCATGTCGAACAATTCTTTGGAACACAACCCGTTGTATAAGCGATAGAACACACACAAAGAGGCACAGCCTCTGTATGGGAGTATGGGATCGTCAACGATACGCTCAGCGCGTCTTTGGACCGAATCAAAAGGATCAAGTTGGTATCGAGGTGCTCCCGCCCACAGGTGACAGCAGTACTCCATATGGGGCCTGACTTGCGATTTGTATAATAGCAGTCGTTGCCTCGGAAGGAAGTACCGCTTAGCTCTGTTAAGCACACCTAGTTTTTTAGAAGCCAACTTGACCTTGTCATCTAAGTGACTTCGGAATTGGACGTCACTGCAGATGTTGACACCGAGGATCCCAATACTCTTCAAGGTTGTGTTCTGGAATTGTGGGGCTACAGTGAATGGGGCTTTTTTAGCGGTGAACGCACAAACTTGTGTCTTAGAGGGGTTAAATCGGACTAAATAAGCTTTTTGACAATGCGAAAAATAAAGTGTCAATTACTGTTAACAGTATAAATTAAGAGTTAAAAAATGATTATTTATTAACGTAAGTTAAAAATAAAGATTAATTTATTTTAAAATCCGTAAATAAAAATTGCATTTTTTAAACGTTTGTCATGTGACACAAAACGCTTCTGATTGGTCGAGTTTATCATGATGTCACTTGCTTGTAAGCTTCGTTTGCTTACTTGTGTTGCGCCTAGTTGTGGTAGATTATCTCCGTTATATTAAGATTTTCTTTACTATTCATGGTTTTTTTTTGTTTATTTACACTATTTTACAAGTACTTTCAACCATGGACAACGATTTTGTAAAAACAGACAGCAGAAACCTGCCGCAAGCCGACGCAATCATGGTCGTTTGAATTCTGACATTTATGTTTCGGAGCTAAAAAAA
Source organism: Scirpophaga incertulas (assembly GCA_036419045.1). NCBI lineage: Eukaryota > Metazoa > Arthropoda > Insecta > Lepidoptera > Crambidae > Scirpophaga > Scirpophaga incertulas. The sequence goes on along the minus strand of CM071627.1, from coordinate 24,021,851 downwards.
ATTAAAAACAGCAAAGTATAAATTTACACTTTACTGGTAACTTAATTATATGATAAGAAAGTGAAATAATGATGAACTTCCACAAGAACTTATATAGGTTATAAATAATGTTGTCGGGGATGAAATTTACATACACATTTTGTTCTTCATTATATCTCTATTTAAATAAAGATAAAAACAATTTAAAACATTACAAAAACCCTTGCACTACAATTTCCAATACAACAATCAAAATCTTAATGCCAAACACATTTTTTTTCACAACCTACCAAAGACAAAATTTCAACCTCTTCAACAAATAATTAAGTTTGTTTGGCACAATTCCGTGAACATAAACGATAATTTGTTCACGTTACTTCGTCATTCTTTGCCGTTTGACAAATGCAGATCGGGAAGTACCAGCATCACACATTCTTTTAATGCGATCTGGTTGGCAAATGGTTGGAAAATTATTTTCTGACTGAAACCCATTTTGTACTGATAGTAATTTGCCATGTCATTTTCCATCTGTAACGAACAAACAAGTTTTAGTCGGGATCTTTTAGTGTACTGCTTATTGTAATCATAGGACTCTGTAGCTACAAATTTTAATAAATATTATGGAAAACAGCAAATATTCGGAAATTTAGGAAATATTCGAAGTGAGTTGCAAGAGACATTCTGTTAAAAACATTAGAAGTATTATAACCTCAAATCAATAACGAAAATATTAACATTCTGAATGTAATTAATTATTACAAAATATAAATATTATGTTTACTTACATCGAAATGGTCTTCACAAAAGAAAATATTTGTACTATTCGCTATGTCATTATGATCCCTCCGAGAAAGATGCAACCACTTTCGGCGCACTTCGATATTCTTTGGAACACTAACAAATAGTTTTTAACGACGTATTTCTACATTTTGGAACTACACACCATTTGTAACTCATTTTGTTACATAAATCACTGATAAAAAGTAAATCCAATCGCACTTTCGTTTTTTGTTTACATCAAAGAAATATATATGCCAGCTGTCACAGATCAGAATACAGGCAAGTGACGTCACCCACCTCATTGCAGCGCCATATTGTCAAAGTAGCGTTTTGGCACACTTTTCAAATATTGAATTTTTAATTCGATGTTTTTCAGCTAATATATACCAGAATTAAAAATAACAACTTTTACTGGGTTCCTTAGACTCTACTAAATAATATAAAATGGATTTTAAACCTGTCAAATAGCCTATTGTCCCGCCCCTAATCGGAGACTCTGGTTAGTGTACTCTCGATTTCAGACACAAGTTGTTCACGACTTTCCTCCACAATGGAACGAGGGGTATTTTGCATGGCCCGTGTAAACAGCATCTCCAGTGCTGTCGTCCGCATAGCAATTGATGCCGCCAAGCGACAGCATATCATTGATATGCAGCAGAAACAGTGTTGGAGATAGCACAAAGCCTTGTGGGACGCCAGCATTTATTATCCGAGTTTCAGAGCAGCTGCCGTCAACTACGGCTCTAATGCTCCTCCCGGATAAAAAGCTAGCAATCCATTTGCATAGCCCCTCAGGGAGTCCGTAAGATGGCAACTTCGATAGAAGACCCCGGTGCCAGACCCGATCGAACGCCTTCGCTATATCCAGGCTAACTGCCAATGCCTCACCTCGTAGCGAGAAACCTACATACTTTCATCGTTTATATATTCTTCGAGTTTTCACTGACTATATATAGACTTTCCCTATATGTATCAATGTCTTTTTTTATTTGTTAGTGTTCCAGAAGCAAAACGTTTATAATAAATATATGATTTAAAACAGACATCTTAAATTAATCGAGGTATGACTTCACACCGGTATGTAATTGTTGGAAATATTTATTATTAGAAAAATATTGAAAAACTTGTAAACTTATCAACAGTATATTTTGAAGTAACTTGTAACATGCTATGTCTAAATATATACCAAAGTCATTACAGTTTTGATTACAAAAAAGATTGGAAATATTTTTTAAATGAAAAATATTGAAAAACTTGTAAACTTATCAACAGTATATTTTGAAGTAACTAGTAACATTCTATGTCTAAATATATACCTAAAGTCATTACAGTTTTGATTACAAAAAAGATTGGAAATATTTTTTATAAAGCTCAGCGCGACATACCGCTTTATTGTGTTCATGCTAAGCTGCTAATACCTGCCTACATTACACAAACATCTTAATTTCGTTTAATAAATATTATTGCCTCGTGATGTTCATATGACAACGAACCTCGCGACGATTAAATTAGGCAGTTGACCAGTTGGTAATCAAAGCAGATAGTTTTGCCCACGAATGCCCTTACAATCTCTATATTAGGATGGAATGAATAAATAAAACACATTGTCAGTCACCATGGAAATATATTAATTAATAATATTGACAATACATACAATTTCTCACACAAGCTAATGGATTATATTAACGATATTTTGCATATTTTTACATTATCGCACTGGTGCGGTGTACCGCTAAGCAGCCAACCAAGCCCGTTAGAAACTTAAATATAACAATGTAACACTTAACATATATTTAAATGACTGTAGGAATATCAGGTACGTGAAACAATATTATTATACTTTGGCTCAATGACTATGTAGGTACTTGTATAATTTATGTTTCAAGTCTTTATCTATACCTAATAGATAAAGACTTGAAACATTTATAAAACACTGCCTTTCATAAAATACAAAATACGCTGGAAGTATAAACAACAATACGTCACGTGTTTGTGATAATAAAATTACAGAATAAAAATTGCCTTAACACTGGAAAATATTACTCATCACAACTTTTTGTTAATACTGGTAATTCACTAACTTCTATTGTCTCTTTACCCACATTGGATAAAATATGCAAATAACAAAAATGACAGGTAATGATTAGAACGCATGAAGATTAGACTCCCGACTAGTTGGAGATAGACGAATATCACAGGAACAAATTGCGCAATACAAATAATAATCTGCGGTAGACCTCAATTGCCTGACGGTAATAAGGTAATCATATTATTTAGTAGCTTTAAATTATTTGTAACAAAAGTCACCCAAGGTTCATGTTATACTAGCTTTCGTGAGCGCCAACAGCCAACATGGAGCCTGAACAGAAAATAGTGCAATTCAAATTGGCATAAAAGCACTTTGACAAGTTTTAACCAACGTATCTGTTTATTAGTGATCAGTGAAGTAGGCACTTGAAAAATGCTGTATTACTATAGCCCGATTATAATATGATGATTGGGTGTCCCCCAATCGTCATATTAAAATGAGATTAGAAATTTTCAAAATTTCTATTTAAATTTACATAGCGATAATTTCATTAGGATACCTACTATAGTCCCGCTGGTTGCTTTTAGTATATTGATTTTTTTACGCTACTGTCTGTTCAAGTAGATATAAAAGTATATTGTGTTATTCTAATTTTGTTTTAAACTTAATTGGGATAATAATTTGGTTGAAATATAGCAGTATACTTAAGTCAAATATAACCTGACAAAGTTACGTATATTTCCAGCTCATACTTATTATAAATAAAAAATCTAGGTCACGTAAACAATTCATATACTAGAAAAAAAAGTGTTTATCTTCCAAATATAATTTAATATTTGATAAAACTGTCAAAAACGAACAAAGTAACAGAAAATTATATTACATGATATTAAAGTTTGCTTCACAGAATGTAGTCCAAAATTTATATCAGAATTCGCGTGCACTATTTACTTTCAAACGGTTGGTTCATAATTACTCGCGACATCTTCATTTAGTGCTAGCAGAATAGTTCAAATAGAAAACAGACAGTGCACTGGCTCAAGAACTGTCAATTATATACCAACCATGCATTATTGTATTGCTGAATCAATCAATCAACAAATGCGTGATCATTTCAAACGGTTAAGCCATTCTTCTGGTATAATTCTTCTGGTGTATTTTTTTCATGTATTACAAGAATTTTTGGTCGCTCCCATGATATTTACAAATATATATTTACTTTATACAGTGTGTTAGGGATCGGACTTCCGATACTTTACCAACGTGTTGTATGTTATATATTACGAAAAATTATGAATCTATGAAAACAAGTAAACTCATCGTCATAAGTGTGAAGGCCAAAGCAGCGGACGGCGCGCGATGGCTTCGGGTTTAATTCGGTTCGCGTTCGTGCTCGCTTCTGGGATTATTAATATTATGCCCAACGAAGTGGGCACGGGTCAGCTAGTATATTTATAAATATCTTATATTCTTTCGTGTCATTGAACAAAATGTCTTCCATGCAGTGTATGCATAATTTAAAAGAAATAACTGCAGGGAGGTCAACAGTATTACGCCTTCGTTCAGTCGATGATTCTAACTAAATCATCAACCAGTTGATGATCCTCACCATCGACCGAGTAATCATCCGAATCAGTTCAGGACACCATATTCAAATTAGCTGTTATCTACCTGACTCTGTCGTCTATGGAACAATTAAACTTTTTACATTAATTTAAACTACTGCAATAGACAAAAAAAGTGATGCTTCATTTCTATATTCCATTTTTCTTATTTTATCTTATCTATCAAGATATAAAAGGCAACAATAATATGTAAAACATCATTCTTTGATATAATATTATCCATTGTAAATATGTATAACGCATTGTACAAGGTATTATAAAAATAAGTTGATTGGATTTGGATAATGTTAACGACAAGATTATATTATGTTTGAGAAATATGGCTCAATGGAGATAATGAAAGTACCAAAGGGAGCGACTCTGTAAGCGGTCATATTATTTAATGAAAAATATTGAGCATGTGTTTAAAATCATTTCTGGGTAACAGCACTTTGATTGTAAAACTCAAAATTATCTATATCGATTTTGTTTGAAACTTATAGTAAAAGTACAGTCAGCAACACATAAGATTTATATTTGCGCTACGAAAACTTAATACGATATTAGTTACGAACGACATAATATCGTCAAGTATGTTCTTATTACGTAGCGGATGAAGTCTTGCAAGGTCACGTATTATAGTGCATATATATTTTTCTTTTTCTCTCCTGCTTCGTTACACATAAAAATATAAAGACTTAATACGTAATGAGTTAGCATCAAGATTACATTATTACATTGAGTTAGGCATTTCAAGAAGGAAGTGCGATTCGGTATTTTCTCCGTAAAGCACGACGGCGTCTGCTGCTCGTCGATGCCCACGCTATAAACTAAATGCATACGACGGAGGAGTTTAATGTTGTAGGAAACACACAAACACGTTCGTAATAGATGTGTAAAACAAAATTATTGAAAATTTTACTAAAAATATTTGTTTTTTTGGCAATGCCTAGTGCATTTATTTGTAATAATAAAAGCCAATCCTGTGCATACTTTTTTTTTTGGTTAAGTATATAATAAACAAAGAACGCACGCTCTAACGTTGAATGTATAGCTTCAACTATATGAGCCGCTTATGTTGAAAGTGACCTAACTCCATTTATCTTCAAATCGAGATATTAAAAGTTTTGCGTTTCAATGAATTTAAAAATATACGTATGAGATACGAGGGCTGCTACTTAGTATCCGGAATAGAAAAATTAAACAAACATATATGGCTAAATATGGGTTTATTGTTTTTCAAAGTATTCTCCGCGATTATCGATACACTTTTGCATATGTTGAAACCAATTTTTATAGCATTTTTTCCACTCTGATTGCGGTATCTCTGAAACGTGCTGTTTAAACGCGCCGACGGCATCTTCACGGGTCGAAAATCGTTGACCACGTAATTTATTCTTTACATTTGGGAATAAATAGAAATCATTAGGTACCAAGTCTGGGCTATACGGTGGATGACCCATCAATTCTATTTTTTGACCCTCCAAACATGGATTTGTTTCGCGTGATGTATGACAGCTGGCATTGTCGTGGTGTAGAATGATTCTGCGTCGCTAGTTGTTTTTACGTATTTCTTCAAATACTTCCGGCAAACAAATGGTCGTGTACCACTCCGAATTGACCGTATTGCGATTCTCCAGTGGTATTGTAGCCACATTACTATTAATACCAAAAAAGCAGGCCACCATTTGCTTTAAAGTGCTTTTTGCACGAGTCACTTTCGTAGGGTTTGGCTCATTTTGAAACACCCAAACTGTAGATTGTTGCTTAGTTTCGGGATTGTACACATAGATCCAAGATTCATCCTGTGTAGATGTTATAAACAGATTTTGAGTCACCTCCGTTAAATTTTTTTAACATATTCTTGCACTATTTGACGCGAGCTTCTTTTTGATGATGAGTAAGTTGTGCGGTATCCAACGCGAACAAATTTTTTTTACGAACAAATGTTCATGTAATATTTTATTAATGCTTGTCATACATATGCCCAGAGTAGCCTCTATCTCGCGATACGTAACATGACGGTCTTGCATAATTAGTTTTCGTACAGCTTCAATGTTCCGTGGCACAACGACTGATTTCGGGCGACCTTCCTTAACTTCGTCCGTGAGCTTACTCCGTCCACGATTGAACTCACTAAACCAGTGATACAAGTGGTTTTTGATGGAGCTTCAACACCAAAAGTTGAAGTTAATTGATCTACGCACTGTTGTTGCGTTAAACCACGTCGAAAATCGTAATAAATCATAGCACGAATATTTTCACGTGTGAGTCCCATCATTTCAGCGATATGACATATTAAACCCATCAGAAACAAAACACTAGCGTACATAAGGGGAAAAAATAGCGGCCAGTATTTCAAAAAAAGAACGAATTTTACCATGGAGGTCATATATTGCGTTTAAAAATGTTGAAATCCCAGATTCCGGATACTTAAGTAGCAGCCCTCGTACTAAGGAGTCATACTGCTTAAGCGTATCTAAGGATGTAAAATTTAAAGTAAATAACGTGCGTTTTCTTATCAAGAATGGAGTTGGCCACTTTCAAAATTAACAGCCAGATTCATTATAAAATTTGAAGGTGCTCAAGTCCATTTAACATAATTTAAGATGTTTTAAATTGAATAAAAAATACGGAATTTGTTTTGCATATGTTGAAAACACTTCGGAAACATAATTTATACGATTCAAAACATTTTTTAATTACAGAACATAGAAAATTACAAACATAAATTTATTACAAAACAATTTACTATACATTTTGTGCGTGTGAAAGGGATTTCAAAAAATCATGATGTTCTGGTGGTATGTATCGTAATAGGTTAATCATGTCCTTAAATTTTGCTGTTGTAACTTGCCTAATATTTTTATACAATGGAGCTAATACAATATTTTCGAACCTTTTTGGTCTACCCCGACGTGGTAATAAATTCAGAGCTTTATAATTTTCATTTATGGATGTCTTATAAAAAAAATTATGTGGCGGTTTGACTGCAATATCTTTTTCCTGAATTCCGTTTAATCTTTCGCAGTTTTTGGATATATGGTGCATCAATCTTTTCTCCATTGTTTGTCGGATCTTCATCTTCTGACAACGAATATTGTTCTATAACTCTTATTCTTATTCGATTTTTTCAAAATTATTAATTACTATTTCTTCACTATCTGAACTAAGTGGTCTTATTCTGTTCTTCCTCATGGGTGAAATAATTTCTATAATTTTATATTAAATTTTAAGTTTTATATTAATTAAACGTACAGGTTAATGAACTAACGCAGTTGTCCAAAAATGAGCTTAACTTGTAAATACTAATTAATTGAAATTACCTTCATCACCGACATTATCAATAGTAAATATCTTGATGTAACTACAAAAGGAGTTGGGGCACTTTCAAACTACACGGCTCAGTTATTCAATTAATTCGGAAAACATGTGTAAAAAATGTATCGTATGTTCTCTGAATATAAGCAATTTGAAGTGCTTCACTGATAAATAACATGAAGTTGTACATGTACCCACAGTAACCGTCAAAAAATTGAAAAACGGAGTTAGGTCACTTTCAAAATAAACGGCTCATATATATTCTAGATTCTGATTTATCTAATAAAATTGCTGTAAAGGCGAATGCGATATTTTGCCAAGGTTATTCTAAAATTCACATAAATACCTCGATCAATTTCACACTTACAATGCACATAAAAGGTTCGCAAAGACAACTTACAGTACAGCATTGCGTAAAGATGGCGTAACGAGGCTATATAATTTACTATTCTAAATATTGCTCTATTAGTTTGCGATTGTACTGCGTATTCAATATTTGGCTAGAGGTCCAGCTATGTAGTTAATGTAACATTAGTGCTCTTAATTAACATATCTATGACACTAAAAACGGTGGAATATAATCAAAAAAATCTTACAAATATCTGAGACAAGTCGCTAATCCGTTATTCAACGAAATTAATATTTTCATTAACGAATTAATTATTAGGTTATCGTTAAAAAATGTTAAGACAAGACAAAAATGTGAATTCATTCCTACTTGCGACGATTGATGCGGCACGCAGTGCTACACTCCGTGAAAAATACTATTTGACAACTATACTAAGTGGTGGAACACTTAACATAATTTGTTGCCTTCCAGGAATACAAATCACCATTTTTATAAGTAAATCAGTATCATATCGATCCAAAATATGCATTTTGATTTCGTGTTAACAGATATAAAATATAATAAAAATAAAATATTATAATATATAATAATAAAATTTTCAAATGTAACTATTTAATTTTTAACGAAGTCAACTATTTGATTAATGGCGTCCAGTTCTGCAAATGAGTAGAAATATTATTTTATAACATTAATTGGCTACTGGTGAAGTGTCAAATAACGACATAGACTAAGTTCAAACACGCAGCTGAGCGGTAGTTTGAGTTTTGTTATTAATAATTATTCGTTCTGTTATTTATTGTAAACTAATGACAACAAAATATTAAAGTGAATATTAATAATAGTAAGGTCATATAACAATATAAATTTCACAAAAATTTATTGGAAAATAATTTTGCACTAAATATGTTAAATTAGTATGCCCAACACGAATTTACTGTTCGTTAAAAACTCATTGCTAGGTTCAAATCATAATTAAATTAAGTTAATAAGTAAATATTATCAAGCTCGAATACAAAAATGAATATTATAGTCGCAGATAGTATCTTCACGTCTTCACTTTTATCCTAAGACACTTTCAAAATAAACGGCTCATATATATTCTGGATTCTGATTCATCTAATAAAATTACTGTAAAGGCGAATGCGATATTTTGCCAAGGTTATTCTAAAATTCACATAAATACCTCGATCAATTTCACACTTACAATGCACATAAAAGGTTCGCAAAGACAACTTACAGTACAGCATTTCTTTCCTTTTCCTATGTGTGAAATGAAATAAATAATGAAATTCAAATCTTTATTCATTCACTCTTGTGACCCAGACTCCACGTACTATTGAAGTTGATAGGCAACCGTTTTGTTGTCTATTTTTGTTTAATGCTCGTGTGGCAATTTAGTTGAATTCCGTGTCATCTATATCAAATCAAGCTTTAATGTTATATAATGTTTTATTATATTATATATAGATAGAAATATCGAACATTATAACCATACATTGATAGATAAAAAATAATCATATCCCAACACCAAACATTTTAATACATTTAAATATAATCTAATGGCCATACAATTTTAATTCATAAGCGTAAAAATAAAATGTGTATAGTTCCATATGAATTAATTATAAAAAACATGTTTGGTTGGCTTTTAAACTATACAATCGCTGAAAAAAAACAGGAATATAACTCATTGAAGACAAATAAATTGAACATCTTATTTCAAACCAATCTTTTACGCTTTTTCACATGTTTATGTCCGTGGGTGTTTTAACATCCAAAATATGACATATCCTAATTTATAGATATAAGATACATATATAATTATTTTCTTTGATCTGTTGAAAAAATGTCTACTGCAATTTCTGAGTGAATGATATCTATTCGAATTCCATAGATCTCATTCTCAATCATCTCAATTCAACAGAGCTGGCAACATTGCAACTTTAAAGCTACAATCAGTAATAAATATCATATTTTTCAAAAATTATTCTTTGTGCAATGAACAGAGCTATATCGAGATGAAGAACATGCAACAATTTACGTGGTACACCTATATCTATTTACACTTCATGTAGTAGATGTAGTACTGAAAAACAATCATTTTGTTTAGTGTTGTAATGATAAACAAGCGATTACCAGCTTCACGTGTTTGATAACATGGCATCTTGTTTTTGAAATGTAACTCGCACGCGATTTGCACTTCGAGTCAAAGTACAAATACTATTTACTTTTATCTCGATATAGTTCTCTTGTATTATACATACAATTTACATAAAAAACTGAATACGAGAAAATACCATCTTATCATTTATTTTTTATGAACATAAATAACAAGTTTAAAACCTATTTATTAATTATTGAATCACAAATTCACTGGAATTATATGTATAACAAAATAATTTTTGCTATTAGTAGTACTAACTAGTGATGTGCCGAGTCGCCGTTTTGGTGGATCGAGTCGATTCGAGTCAGCTTATACGGTATTCGAATCAGGACTCGATTCCCCGATTCGAGCCCAGTACTCGAATTCTATATTTGGTATTCGAATATTTCTAGACTCGAGTCTATAATTATATATAAATAGAACGAGTATATAAATAGAATCAAGTTAGCGAGTACGAACCGATTCTTCCTGACTCGAGTACTGGAATCGAGTCCGGCGGCGTACTAGAATCAAAATAAATTGGTATTCGTACTCCCATTTAAACGGCCGGCAACGCGCTGGTGACTCCTATGGTGTTGCGGGCGTTCATGGGCGGCGGTAATTGCTTACCATCGGGTGATTCGTCTGCTCGTTTGCCCCCTATCACATAAAAAAACAAAATCGAGTAGGCGAGTCCAAAGCAGGAATTGAGTCGGACTCGAGTCAAACCGTACTCGGCACATCGCTAGTACTAACATGTAGTTTATGAGAAAAGAGAACAGTCGAATTTCGAAGTAACCGGGAGCGAAATAGAGATTTTATGTGAAGCGGAAGTGGTGAAGATAGTAACTATAATACTTATCTCAAGGAGTTAGTTGTGATTAGCAGGAATCCTGTCGCGCAAGTAAGAAAGCACAGACGCGGTGCCTTTGGCTAAGATGGCGTGCCGCGGCTGACGGAAGCAGTTACCCATCAGCTCCAAGCTCCTGTGGTTAATATTAATATATTTCAAGTAATGTACTTGGCCAGCCATTAAGTAATATATAATTAAATAAGTTTTGCTTTATTATGTCAGAGACAAAATGTTCACATGCCTATGTGATACTTTTAGTTTCGGTCTTTTTGACGATGTTAGATTCGAGTTATTATAAACCTTATAAAGGTTATTTAATTTTAATGAAATGTCAAGGTATGATCTATATATTAATTATTCATTGATTTTCGAATACTGAAAGTTGTGAAACTGTGAATATACTTAAGTATGACAATTTGCCTAAGCAGGCCTAAGACTAGTCATTCCCAAAGTCTATATCGATCCCTAGGCGTCTATATAACCAGCAAGGGGACAACGTCAAGAAAAAAAAATTGGGGGTCCATGTAATGAAAATGGAGTCCACAATAATGAATATCAACATACACTGATAGTACCTATTTACTTACATTATACTATCTTCTAATATAAAGAAGAATTACTCAGTGTTGTTTGTCATTAGAACAATATCTGAAGAATATGTAATTGTATATTTATGTAACAAGTTAGATAATAAAAAATCATTTTGCTATAGCTTTGATTACTATTGTATATTCATATTGTGTTATAAAGAACATGTCTAGGTACTATAGTCTAAATGGTAACTTATGGGTCCCAGTCAGTCCCCGCGTTGTTAACATGCGGGTGTATTTTCACATTGTAATGTGGATTGTGTAACTTCAAAGTAACAAGCCTCTTTCCAGTTACATCTGTAGAACAAATTCGTTCCCGCCATTTTCATTTCTATAACAAGTCATGTTTACCGTCCAGCCCCCCTAGACAAAATGCCTTTCTATTTGCGTTTTCTGTAATAGATGACATAAAAAATGTATGGAACTGACATTTCCAGTAGATACGTCACGTGACTTGATGACGCTGATAGAAAACTCGCAGACAAGATGCTAACTGTGTTTCTATTCTATCGCTCGTCTGTGTTCTATTTTGACAGTAGAAGAGTTCTATACAAATTCATAGACAAAATGTAGTTTGTGACGTAAAAAATAGATACGGTTCTATTCTAATTCTAAAGCGATTGCTCACACCCAATTGATTGGTGATAGATTGTTTGTTTGTTTGTTGTTTTAAAATAGTGTGATTTTGCCTAAAAATGAAAAAAATATTCCTAAAAATGCACATGATAAGGCTTTTGTGGGTAGTTCGTACCGAAGAAACGTTGATTCGGCGTAGAAGGAGGGTTCAAAATTGACGGCAGCTGGAAAATATTAATGACATGCCCGAAAGTTTATTTATCGAACATTTTAGATTAAATAAAGAAATGTTTATGATATATGAAAGACTAACTAACATAAAAGGAACCAATGAATTACCATTGGAAATAAAAGTAAGAATTTCAAACACTTCTTTACTTCACAAACATGGTATTTTCTTTATTAATACAACATTAACACTTTTTTTTATTAAAGGTACTTTGTGCCTTTAGTTTCTTCGCTACGGGTTCTTACCAAAGAATAGTTGGCGTCACACAGCACATAACCTAAAGATGTGCAGAGAGAACTGCAAGCCGATGTATTCGGGTCTTCGTCTAAGAGATACAAATATTATGTTTCAATGCTATAAAAGCTAAAAAAAGTCTTCAAAGACATTTTGTTAACTGGTTTATATTTGTACTAGCTGTTCACCTGTGTTATATTCTAATTTCCCACAGGAAAGAGATATTTTCCCTTTCTATTAATCGTTTCCCAAGTCTTAAAACCATCCCCATACCAAATTACATAGGAAATGGTTTGCTTGTTGCTATCGCGGTTACCCGCGGGAAAGATTAATTTTACTTCAGTCAAAAGTATCCTTTGTTTCTTCCTGGAGAAACGAAACTATATTCATACCAAATTTCATCAAAATCATTGGTTTTGGAATGAAAGCCAGACAGACAAGAGTTACTTTTGCAATTATTATATTAGTATGAATCTTTAATTTGATAAACTTTTTATATAATCTTGATTGTATAAATATTAATATTATGTCATTTTGAAACAACCGTACGTAAACAAAGCTGATTTGAATTCAATACTGACACTCGCTTTTGTAATGATTAATTGTAAATCTCATACTTACCTCTAAATAAATGTCTACGCAACGATTTTCAATTTCAAATCCAAAGTTTGTTTAATTTTGTCCTAATTAATGTAGGTAAATAATTGTGAATAATATAATGGCATTTTTTCTCTTTAAGCAAAGGGAATTAAGGCGAAACACGGTAGATTATTTTCTATTTCTATTCTATTTTCTACTGTCACGGTAGACACAGCCATTCTATCAGTAGATACACTTTGTCTAGCATTTTTCGATAGAAAACGCTTAGTCTATTATCATCTCATATATAAACATAGACACTTTGTATTTTTTTTTTGAAAAAGCCACCCCGCCGATTTCGCGACAGCTTTTCTCGGGGAAGCCTGCATTCCGAGCTGAGGGGAGATTCATTTTTTAAGCCGTATTAATTTAAGTGACTGTGGTTTCCATTTGAAGTCTCAAATAATATACTTGTCCATAATCAAAGCTAGGTACTATATGTTGAGATTTATCTAGTGATCTATATAATATGTTGATAAGTACTATTTTATGTACAAGTTATCGTGTATAGTATAGTATATTGTGGAGTTCCACAAAATAAAGTTAGAAACCGTAGATTACCAACAGTACTGGCGTCAATTTAGAAAATATAAATATATATATACGGGTTACAGGGAAAGTCGTACTGAATATTGAAGGACGTTATTATTTAGGTCAATACTCTTGAAATTGATTCTGTAATATAGTGTCCGAAACTTAACCGTTATGGAGATATTGAGATTTTTTTAGAAATAATTTGTTTTTGCCTGTTTTGTCGATTTTTCCGTGATTAGGGCTAATGTTATTTTTTTTAAAGCAAATTGTCATAATCTGTCATGTTTATAGGGTTGGAACAAACAAATTATAGAAATCAATCGACTATTATCTGTGGGGTGATTTTGTACCTAAATCGACAATCGAATCGCTTTGCTTAATGTCTATTCCCTCTATCAATGCAGAATAAAAAAAAAACATTTTTGTTATGCCCTCGGCAACGGCAAAAGAAATACTTTCTTTATTGTGTTTGTAACACTATAACATGAAATCGATGACATGATAACGCTGCGCAAGCGGTTTAAATTAAACTGAATGTGTTGTGTTCATATTCCATTCTTATGACAGAAAATCCTGATGTATATTTATGAAATTCGATTCACTAGATCTATTCTAAAAATCGATAAGAAATCGATTTTGATTTCGCGTAAATCTTCAATCTATCTCAGATCACCTCCCTAGATTTGACAGTCTGTGTTTGTTAGTTTGGTGTGTAATAGGCTATTTTCATGTTATAATATAAAAATGTGAAATAATTTTATTTATATAGTTTTTGTACTGAGCAATGCAAAAATCATATTATTTTTTAATAAAAACGCAAAATTAATTTTATATTTCTAATTTAAAATCGAAGTTTTATAATCTATATATCACGTGACCGAAAATATCGACTGCCACGATTTTCTTGGTATGATGTTATTAGTACTAAAACAAAGTGTATTTTTGTAAACAAATGAGCAAGCATTTTCACCGAGACACAAAAATAATAAAATCAGTACATTTGCCCATACTAAAATGGTCAATCTTCTTTGTTATATTGTTACATTTATAACGATTTTTGTATTTGCTTATGCACTTTTCAACAAAAATCCAATAAATTTTGGGATGTTTCCAAATGTTTGGAAACGTTTATGACCATTGTAGTTGCTAGATATTGTATCTGCAAAATGCTTTTTATAAAACTGTTGGTACGTTTCGACATTTCCCGTAATCATTCCAGCGTATGTATGTTTCATCAAACTCACCTAAGTTGTGTGAATTTTCCCAACTCTGGGGGCACTGAGGCAATGTTGTTGTTAGCGACGTCCAGGACCGCCAGTTGTTGCAAATTGCCTAGAGCGTCTGAAGATACGTTAAGCTCCTCGATCTGATTGTCTGAAGCAAGCAGAATCTCCAACTTCTCCATATTGTACACGCATCGGGGGATTTTAGCGAACCTGTAGTTTCGATTGTCATGAGTGCGTAACATGGTTGTAGTTTATTTATAACCTATTAAAATCTACAAATACATGTATATTATCACAGGTTATATAATCTGTGACAATACACATGTATTAAATTATAATTAAAATGAATCCATAACTATTGTTAAAAGTAACTCAATACTACTACAATAGCTAACACGACCTAACACTTTCTCATACATTTTTTGCATGCGTGCCGAAGTCTAATAGTCATGTCCATAATGGTTACGATTTATATTTATGTCACATGTTGGCAACATAGACTGTGGATTTTGTAGGGATTGCAGTGTTGCTGCGAATCTCATAGGAACTTTTAATATTAACTAGTAACTTTAATTACTTATAAAGGACATGGACAAAAAGTGGGCCTCAATCATGTGCAGAGACGATATATCAAGATAAGATATATAAATCGATAGGTAATTTTTTAAATCCCCCGTTTTTCTGTAAATGATGTTTGAAAGTACCTAGATATTCAAGTAAACACATCCCAAAACGTGGTTAAAATGTTTTAATCAAGTACCTATATAAAATGATAATTTATTTAAATCTTATTGAAGAATGGTTATATAGTTAACAAAAGAAATGTAATTTAGTAATTATAAATTCATGAAGTTCTAGATATATATTGTGTTACTGACCACCCTGAATGTGCATAGTCTGTGACCAATGATGACACTCGTCCGCTGTCAATGCGACTTTGACAGCATGTCTTGCGCAAATTAATAAAGAGAAAAAAATAAAAAAAAAGATTCCATCAACTTGCTAATAATTAAATATCTTAAATTATTAATTACAAAAAACGGTAGATATTTAAAATCTCATCTTTATCCAGATGATCTACAATAATTTATACTCTTCTCTGGTAAAGTTTCGTCGCTGCACATTACTCAGGCCCACCTTCCATACAAATTTTGACCATCACCTTTAAATGAAGTTGGACTTATAACTTAAGTAATAGGTGCATTATTGAAACAAATGTTTTATTATATATGCACAAACAAAGTTATCAAATATTATAAACGAAACGGTAATGGTGGCCACCAGCACGTCCAATCCATCACAGTTTTAACATATCAGCGAATGCACTGCCTACTGAAATCGAAGAGAAATCTTAATTGGCCTAATTATTAGAAATACATGGAGGAAATCAGAAAAAAAATAGACAATATGAAAGCTAATGCTACAGATACGCTAGCAAATCGCGGATCTTACCACCATGTTAATCAGAACGTGATTAATTATTTGTTGCTGGCAACTGATGTATCCATAGCCGCTGTAACGGTATGACGGCAAGAGCGCGCGCGAAACTCGAGGGGATCTGCCGTAGGGGCAAGTGTTACCGTCGGCAATGGTGATCTCTCATCAGACGTGCAGTACAGTAATGAAAGTGAAAGTTAATCTATATGATTGGGATGTATAATAAGTCTAGTGAAAAAATACGAATGATTAAGCGTCGTTGCCTATTTTCAAAATACAATCTAGTTTTATTGTGTAGCTCTTAATGTTAAATCATCTTGTCACTTGAATAAGGAACAATTGTTTATCACCCGCGCATCATTATAAATGTCAACTAGTCCATTTTGGCGATTAATTTCGCCGCGCGTATAATATAATTTACAAGCGGTAAGAGTTGTTTTTCAATAAATAAAAAAATATATCAAAACCAATATTACGATATTAATTAATCATCATCATAAACGTTTGTAAACTGTACATTGCTGTCGTTTACGTTGTTAGGTTGTTTTGCTAAAAGTATTTTATGAATTTAAATTTTCATCTTTCACTTCTAATTAGTTCGCAATACTGTTTAAAACATTAGAACACAGCCGTTTCCATAACTCTCTATTACTCAGACATTACATAGATACGGTGAATTGCCACAAAAAACTAGACTATGTAATAAACAAAGTAAATAAGAATTGAATAGAAACACAAATAATATTCGTCATCTGAATAATTCATAGTCGGAAATAAGCTGGAGAATGTAACATTTTGGTGTGCTTCACCTGTTATTGGAAATGACCAGCTCCCTCATGGTTTTCAGCGCCCTGAGCTCTGAAGGTAGGTCCGACAAGCAGTTCTTGCCGAGATCTAAGTACTGTAAGCGTTCACAGCGACTTAACTCTGGCGGCACGCTTGATATATTGTTGGAGAATAGAATCAATTGACTTAATGTTTCCCGCACGTGGCAAACTCTGTAAGATACAAACTAACATATACTCGAGTGAAATGAATTCGGGTAACTTAATTATATCGGAATATTTTAGAAACTAAGACTGCAAACTTAAATAATGTTTAATAGACAACTAATTACTCTTCAAATGAAAATAATTACATATAATGTGACAGCTCTTATTTATTCATGAAAAATAAAAATTACCACCACGCACTGATAACAGATAAATCTCATAAACGTAGTGATAACGCTACGTTTAAGAGATTTAGTATGGTTAAAATCAAATTTCTTAAACGGTGTTGTGCAATAGTCGACCTTTAGCCAACAAGAACAATTTTAGACCTCGAAGCGTGATGTGGGGGAGGGTTTTCATTGTATCACGCATAAGGTTTGTTGTCTCACGTCTGACCCGTATGAGGTCAGGCATTATCATGTCAAATCAAATCAATATTTATTCATCAAATACGATTTTTACTTTCCAGTATTGTGAGTATTTTAGTACACTCTTCAAGTGTAAACGACATTGGAACAACTTAAATTATAATAAAATTGCACACTAGAAACGATATTACATACCTTTTTATGTTATATTTTACCACCAAAAAGTTTATTAGTTTATTTTGATATACAGTTACTAAGCTAGCGTACTTAGTTCCTAAGGCATATACATATTACATTAAATATATAATATATAAGAAATAAATGTAAACAAAAATCTCGACTAGGAGAGGACTCGAACCGACGCCTTCAACAAACCACGTTGGTGCTTTAATCATTCGGCCACCGAACACTAACCGTCCCAATCGAAAAATTCAACTTAATTCTTCACCTTTTACTTTGTTAAGAAACGATGACATTTTTTAAAAAGTAAGCTTTGTCGTTTGTTGGGAAGCTAACCTGCCGCTGTAACGCTTCACGTTTAACTAACACGTGCATGTCTAGCAACAACATCGATCGTAACAAAATAAATCCAAACATAATATTGCAAATGCAATACTTAGCGGAAATACGTCACATTTTATTCAACTAAATGATAAACTACTTAGATATCTACAATAAGTCTGTTTAAATTTGCGAAGTTATCTATTTCCTTATACAAACTAATTACTTACTCGATAGGAACTGTAGTCAGCATATTTTTGGATATATCAACAATATGCACTTCTGCCTCAGCCGCCAATTTGAATACGTTGTCAGGAACCGTTGCAATGTTACGTCCGGGAACCATCAGAGCTTGACTTTTCTTTAATGTATACCTGTAAATTTTAAAGTTCTGGTTTTAAAGTAGATTAATGTGTATGCTTTTAATTACTGCTGTACAAAGTTGGGGCCTTTCATAGATAGATTTGCGTCGAATTAATTGAGCAAAATATTATCATTTACCAAGTTTGAAGATTTGGATTTTGCTAACACAGATTGAAGGTCAATTGAGGTCAAGTTGCCTAATCCACGCAGCAGGCGATGAAAAAGACACAATCTATCTGCGATCTTGTTATAGATAATTCTCTAATTAAGCTGATCACTTAAAGTTTAGAGATTGTTTGCAAAAACAGATAAATTTTGGTATATAATAATATAATCTATATATATAAAAGAAAGTCGTGTTAGTTACACCACTTATAACTCAAGAACGGCAGAACAGATTTGGATGAAAATTGGTAGGGAGGTAGCTTAGAGCCAGGAGTCGGACATAGGATACTTTTTATCCCGTTCGACAGCGTTCCTGTGTGACTTGACATGAAACGTCAGTCACTATAAAACGTGGTATAACAAAAAAGAATCAGACTTGGAATAACAAAACGCAAATGACAGCTATGTAATTGACGTAAAATGACAGCTATGTAATGACGTATGGATGACAATTTGATATTTGTAAGAAATCAATATTAAAACTATTTCTATTAAATAAATAATTAACAAGTGGATTGAAGAATAATATACATACATATATTTCTGTTTCTTTTTTTATCTGTTATTACCAGAGATCGGAGTAGGTAGATTGATTTAAGGTCGTTGGCGTCAGAGGTAGAGTATAATGTGGATATAACTCAAACGAAAATCAATAATATGCGAAATATTAATTTCGAACTCCGGCAAATATGTTTAATAAAATGAATAAAAAGCTGTAAACTTCCATAACCTTATTTTCACAATTCTAATGTTGGTAATTGATATTTGTTGGATATTAGTTATTAGAGTCGAGATGTCGTAAATAATTACATTTCAAACAATTTTAAAAGCGTGTTTTGTTTAGTTTTTTAAATTATTATTTATTAAATATAGCGTTCATAGTTTTTCTGTAGTGTTTTAGTATCAATATTGCACCCGTGCGAAGCCGGGGCGGGTCGCTAGTAATATAATATAATAAATATTTGTTACACTTACACCAATTAGCCTAGCCCAAACTAAGCTCTATAAGGCTTGTGTTATGGGATCTAGGGTAACGGATAGACATACATATATTATACATATATAAATATTTTTTTATTGAAATATATATCAACAACCATGACTAAGGTACAAATGCTCGCATTCATCACACAAACATCTGCCCCCACCGGGATTCGAACCCGGGACCTCAGAGATGGCGACACCTTGAAACCGGTGTATTATCCACTCGACTGTGGAGGTCGTCATATCAAATTCGGCTTTTAGTTTCAATGTGAAACGTTTAGAAAGCCATGTTTACAATTTACAAACAAATGCAAGAAGTTTTGCAACGGGCACTTTCACAGTGTAAATAAGAATCCACGTCGATTGCGACAGTGTACAAGTTAATAACAAGTATTTGGGTTTGTCTTTATTACAGCATTTATATTATTATAATAGATTATTATATAATATCACAAGGGAGCAAAATAATATTTGTATTTGTGACATTGCAATATGTTATGAACATGCTAAATATATCATTAGATATTTACATAGAGTTTTAATTTAGCAAGACGGTTTATTGAAGACGCGGGTAGAGTCCCGCCCGAGTCGAATATGAATATGCCTTTTTCATAATAATCAAATAATACTTTTTGTATTTGGAGCGTAAACTTTTAAATAATGTAATGTACACACTCATTCTATTGTCGTTTCAGATCAAATTCTGCATCTCAAGAAACAAATATTGTTCTATCGTTATGTTTCGTGTCAATAGAATTTCAATTTACATTAATATCATAAACAGGACCTATAAAAATGTCATTATTTTAGAATATGATTCAAATAAAACTCAAACGACCAAATTATACTACTGTCCACAATATAAAGTTGGTAAAATGATGACTATTATTACGTTGTTAGACAATTTGGTTCGTTTATTATATTCATTTTATTATTTTAAATGATATTGTCTACTCAGTAACTGGGTATAAATCAATCAGTCTACAGTGTTGTTTGCTGATACTTTCAAATCGCGATTGATAATCCAAAGAAGAATAATATATTATTACATACTTATCAGGCCATTCTGAATCCCTCTCACGTGTAGTCTCTTCTACAATTTCTTGAGCCATGCGGTCTCTAAGAAACTTCATCATCCGGTCTGTACCACCTCTCAACACATCCTGGCGGATGCACGACAGCCTGTTGCCTTCCATGTTGAGGCTTTGCAGTTGAGACATCAGTCCTAAATTTCTAGGCAACCTGGAAATGCGAAACAACCAGCAGAATTGATGAAATTATTTTTCTAACTTCTTAACCAGTTAAATAATAATATTTATTTGAATCGAATACCAATTAGTACCAAAAATGTATGCGATAATTCTACTTTATAAGAGTAAACATAAGATCACTGCTAATATCCGTAATAAACTTATATAAGACTATACAATCTTACAAACACACAATGTCTTCCTTCTAACTTACTTTATTTTTTATTTTGATATTAATTTAACACAAAGATTGTAACGTTGCAGTTACAAGATATAACATATTGCAATGATTTATCATTTATTACCTTAAACCTACCTCTAATATATTAAACTAATATGTTAAATAAAAATAATAATAGTTTGCTCGTTTGCCTCTTATTACATAAAAAAAAAACTTGGCGCTCGTTGTAGAAATTTACTAGTTAATCAGTGCCAGCTTACTCGTACTTTGCATGATATGTATAGTGTATAAATTATGTGTAAAACAAATGGACAAGAGCGGTCCTGTATAAAACAAATGGACATACGAGTACGTATTACATGTTTTCCGTATTTTTGAAGTTTACAATGTAATAATTCACATATAGAATTGCCAAACTATAAAACGTCGGTGTATATATAAAGTTCCCTAATGGAAAATATAAAAGAATCTGATTATTACTATTAATTAGCAGCTGCTTACTCAGCTGTAGAAATAGCGGAGTAAGCAGCTGCTAAGTTTTAAGAGGTAATCAACTCCTCTAAAAAGTATACCGTAAGTCAAAAATTGATTACGCCAATACGAAATAGACCGATTCAGCTTTTCCTAATTTAGTTTCAGAGTTTCTTAATTTTATTGAAAATCGTTTTTTTACAAATGCACGTTATGACTCGCCCATTTGACTTAGGCGATACAACATAATATACTTTTATGTCAGCGCACATAACATATGAGCAAGAATCAGTTTATTTTTTGCCACAAAGATGATTTTATCTAACAAAAACAGTCCGTTTTAAAGGCACAAGTTTATCGTGAATAAATCAATTAGCGAAGACACAATCTTAGTCCTCTATTAAGCACACTCTTATACGTAGTATCCTTAAGCACTAGCAACAATAATATATCAACATATTCTCTGGTGAATACAATAATATTTAAATTATCATCACTTATTAGTCATTAGCCTTAACTGTCATCTGTTTGTGAGGTAATCTCTGAGAATGTTTAGGGTAGCCCCCCCTTATACATAATGCTTCCATTTTCTGTATACTACTTTGTGTAAAAAGTATCGGGAATATGTCAATAAAAAGACCCACGTAAAAGAGATCGTTCTAATTTTACTACATGTTGGTAGCACTGTACTGATTTAGAGCGCAAAATTTGAGCGGGATCTGTCATTTAATTTATTTTAAACTATTATGCTTTTATTTATAAATGGGGACTATGATAAAGAGGGGGGACGAGATTGAATAATTATGTATGGTGAAAAGTTTTAGTGTTAATAATTTATTTTTAACTTTTTAGTTCATTTTATTTTTAACTTTTTAGTTCATTTTATAAACAAATAATAAAAGCTTGTTTTTAAAAAGGTTTTTTTTTTCTTTAATTTTTTTGTGTTTCGAATGATATTTCATGTGGTGAATCACTAAAAATTTTGCGAAATATCTACGGCGAATCATGTATATCGAAAACAAGGGCTTATGAATGGTGTATGGCTTTTAAAGAAGGCCGAGAAGTAGCAGTAGACTTGCCTCGTTCTAGTAGACTTTCAACCGCTAGGACCAAAGAAAACATCGACAGAATCAAGAAGCTAATGCTCGAAAATCGACGTATGAGTCTGAGAGAGCTGGCTAGTGAGGTGAACATATCTTTTAAGTCCGTCCACAATATTCTCATTGACATTTTAGGTATGAAACGCGTCGCCGCTCGACTAGTTCCAAAATTTGTTCAATCTGAAGACATGGTTTCCCGAGCTTGTACGGAACCCTCCTTTATGAAACGTATTATAGTGAAAGAGTTTTTAGCGAAAATTTCAACAAAAGTCCTCGACCAAGCACCGTATTCACCTGATATGGCTCCGTCTGACTTTTTTTGTTTCCCAAATTAAAATTACCACTTCGAGGAAAACGTTTTGAGTCGATAGAAGCCATAAAAGAAAATTCGCATAATGAGCTAAAGGCCATACCGCAAGTAGCCTATGAAAAATGCATGGAAGACTGAGTGAAGCGGTGGAGATGTTGTATTGTAAGCGATGGGGCTTACTTTGAAGGCGATAAAATAAATTTAGATGAACAATTAGTATCTTTTGTTTTATTGACAAATTCCCGATACTTAGTACAGAATGTATGTATGTGTGGGAATAGAAAGAACGTCGAAGACCTTCGAAAAGTCAAAGAAAACTCCGACAACCTTTGATTTCGTAAATA
The DNA here is from genome assembly GCA_036419045.1 of Scirpophaga incertulas. Taxonomy (NCBI): domain Eukaryota; kingdom Metazoa; phylum Arthropoda; class Insecta; order Lepidoptera; family Crambidae; genus Scirpophaga; species Scirpophaga incertulas. Next base: position 23,998,299 of record CM071627.1, on the reverse strand, counting down.
CAGTCCTAGTAAAACAGAAATAGATTGGCAATTGTTTATATTTCGTTTGTCATCACTTTTATAACGGTACATCCATTCTAAGGCTTTCTTATATAAGCAAGAGGGGAGCAATCTCAGTCATTTAGAGGTTGCAAAGGTGGGTGATAAACAGTATGACAGTGCTTCTAATAGATTTTAAAACGATACGTAAGATCTTGTCATATCGTACAGCACTGTCTTGACGTGGTTTCATTATAATTCTCCTAGATTTAGTAAAACTATGGAGTTGCATCTACGGTTATGGGCTGATACTCATTAAGTTTAAGGTTAGAAACGTGAACTGGACTTTGATGCAAGGTAAAAACCTTGCATCAAAGTCCACAAATTGATATCATGCTCGCTTTCAATTTTACATTTCATTTGTTCAGGTGTATAAAAGTACAGACATTAGTAGACTTTGTCGTCCTATTACCTAGTGTAGGAACGCCCGAATGGAACTCCTATCTAGAAAAGATGCTTGGGTGAGTAAGAAATAGCTAACACTGAAAACATTGATGTCTCACTCATTCATCTGAATCATATAAACAAATCCAGTCTCAAATCAATTACAAAAACAATTTTACAAATTCATGTTGCTCGCCATAACAGTGCTCTGGTATCACCAACCTGACATAAATGTTGAATAATAAACACGGTTAGTCCTGTCCTATGAAGTATTTCCCAGTACGATCCTTCAGATAAAGAATCAACGGAGACGGTAGACGGAGTAGCAGTTGATATGCATGAATGTGGGAATCGAAACGCGAAGATAAGAGAGGATCGATATCCACAATGGCAACATATCACGGCTCAGGTATAACTTAACTGGTTATTCATTATATTTGCAATATAATCATCACTTATTTTATATATTACAGTATGTATTATAGCTAACATACATAGAATAACATAAATAATTTAATTAAATGACATTACTGGCAAACAATACACAGACTGGGTAAGCAACAAAGCATCAGATTGATCATAACGATGCTTAAGACTGGGCAAAAAAATATTATTTAAGTTTTATAGCTAATTTAACAAAAAAAAATATTTTATTTATAGTCAACATACTTACTTATTTAGACTGTTGTTGGTCAAATCTAGTCGTTTTAATTTTTGTAATAAAGAAATGTTGTCAGGTAACTTTTCAAGTTTGTTGTCTCTAATGTTCAACACACTCAAATGCTGCATCTGATCACAGAACTCTTCCGTTATCTCCTAGAAATATGAAAAAAATATAATATATTGTTCTATATGAAATCCTATATACAATGAAAAATATAAAACATACCTAGTAAGTATAGCTAACCTTTATATAATTATTCGCTAAATACAATTCCTTTAAAGCTGTGCAACCGTAGAAATCTGGCAGCTCCTCAATATCATTGTGATTTGCGTCTAAAATTTCCATTTTCCTAAGTTCTCCTAATGCAGGCAGCCTTTTCAGGCTATTATTGCTAATATTCATTTTTTTCAAACCTGCGTAAAGATATATATCTGTTTTTTTAAGTTCCCCGATATGTAATAATTATAACTCAATAAAATAATAATTACCTCTAAGATTCACAATGTCTGGAGGTAATTCTTGTATTTGATTATATGACAGGTTTAGTTCAATTAAGCGAACTAAATAACCCATTCCGGGAGGAAGACCTATAAGATTATTGTGTGATAAATCCTGTAAGTAACAAAAGATTATTTTTATACCAGGTCGAGAATGAGTTTAGAATAAACGCAGACGAGGGCTTCAGTTATATGAAAGTGGCATTTACGCAGAGATATATTGTTTTTTTTAATGCAAGGAAATAAAAATGCATAAAACATAAAATAAAAGTCTACTGGGATGAAATTTGGAATAAAGAAAACACCACAAAATTATATAATGTGAGAACTTCAATCTTTGATAGAACACCTATTAATTTTAACTGTAGAAAAGATCAAGTTGTCATTACCAGATTGAGAATAGGACATACAAATCTCACACATATTCATATTATAACAAAAACTGCCAGAAACAAATGCAAGTGTGGACAAAACTTAACGGTGTATCATCTCCTGGTAGAATGTTCATCTTATAATAATGAGAAACTTATCTGTAATTTACCTAATACCCTAAAAGTTTGCCTTGCTGACAAAGGAATGGATCAAACATTGAAATTCTTAAAAGCCATAAATATGTATAACCTAATCTAATATAATATAGTAATTTTTATCATAATGTATAGCTTATTGTAACTAGGTACTCTAATATTATACACTGTGGTCGTTGATGACCTTGTTGTTATAAAACGACCTAAAATAAATAAATTAAAAAAAAAAAATGCATAATATGCACAAGTAAAAATTTCACTAACATTAAATGTTTCATTTGATGTAGTCGAAAGATGTCTACACTTTATATATTATGAAATTAGTGTTCTATTTCCCACAAATACACTGATTATAATTAATTTGATAAAACGGAGATTACTTAGGAATCAGGAGATATGGTAATTATCGCCGAAGAAGCTTGTTGCAAGAAACACTGTTGGTGATTTCGCGGCATCAAAACTCAAAGGGTAAACTCAAAAGAGTTCGCAAACATAGTGCTTAAGAAGTCCAGGCGTAATAATAGCCCATTAAGTTTTTCGAAATTAGGACTTAATCGGAGTTCAGTAAGTATTAATTTGGTGGTGAAAAAAAATGAAATGACTATATTCTCAATCAACACGTAAATATAATTTATTCATAAACTATAATATTTATGCAAAAGAAATATGTGAGGGCGCTTTATGGAACTGGCCCATTGGAAACATGTAGACTAATATTTAAAAAGATAAAGAGCCTGACATTGACTAGCCTATACATATACATATATAGCCTATCAAAAAGCAGAGAGCTGACCGTAAAGTACGATCAAGAGATACTGAAAAACGAGTCATCCCATTATATAGTAGCAACTTATTTGATAATAATTACAATATAATTTGTTAAAAAATTATATCATGTACCACGTGAAATAAGAGCTTTGACAAGTGAAATTTTAATATCTAAACTACGTAAATGGCTAATTGAAAAATGTTCTTATAAATTTAAAATGTTTAACACACAACATTGATTGAACATTCTGTATTAATTCGATTTTATAACATGAAATTTGGTTAGGCTATTTTTGGTCATTTTTCTTTCCCCCCAAAGCACCAAATTTTACAGTTCCTGTTTGACTATGCAGGCCGTTCGTCTAGACCAGTCATACTCTAAATGTGTTCCGCGATACTGCTGTAGGGGTTCCGATTACTGGCGTGCGCAGCTCGAATCACGGATTTGCGCGCGCCAGCGGGCCGTCGGTGCCGTACTTCCGAACCTCGAAGCTTGGCTCCACGGGAAGGAGGAGGTCACCTACCGATTGACTCAGATACTCACCGGGCACGACTGCTTCGGTCCCTACATGCCTGACGAAGGCCATCCCTGAGGTTTTTAGTGGGTAGGCCTCCCCCTTCTGGGGAGGAGAGCCCCACATAACCGCCGGCTCGCCACAGCCGGGGTATGCAACTTAATGCACTTTCCTCAGGGGGAACAAAAAAACAGGCTCCGATTAAGCGCGTGCGAGGCGAAGCGCATTTTAACGTATTCGCATCGTATTTTATTTACTATTCCGTGGCGGCCGATACCTAAATAAAACTAATACATAAATTGTTTACACCGCTATTTTTATTGTTTTTATTTTTATTTATCAAAGATTATTTTGGAGAATCTTCGAGATCGAGGCAGGGACTAAAGCGAAGAAACAAAAAATCGTTTGTTCTAGCATTTTGAAATTTTTACCAGTGTGGGGGTGAAATAGGGGTTGAATTGAATTGATAAGACCATGAACCTTGGTACCTTAGACATAAGGGACCTGCCCCCTAGACAAAATGCCTAATCTATTTGCGTTTTCTATAATAGATAACATAAAAAATGTATGGAACTGACATTTCCAGTAGATACGTCACGTGACTTGATGACGCTGATAGAAAACTCGCAGACAAGATGCTAACTGTGTTTCTATTCTATCGCTCGTCTTGTTCTATTTTGACAGTAGAAGAGTTCTATACAAATTCATAGACAAACTTCGAAAATATATGATCGAAGTAGACAAAATGTAGTTTGTGACGTAAAAAATAGATACGGTTCTATTCTATTTCTACTCAACAAAGCGATTGCTCATACCCAATAGATTGGTGATAGATTGTTTGTTTGTTGTTTTAAAATAGTGTGTTTTTGCAAATTATTCCTAAAAATGCAGACAGACAAGAGTTACTTTTGCATTATAATAATAGTATGATCTTTAATTTGATAAACTTTTTACATAATCTTGATTGTATAAATATTAATATTATGTCATTTTGAAACAACCGTAAGTAAACAAAGTAATTTGAATTCAATACTGACACTCGCTTTTGTAATGATTAATTGTAATCTCACATACTTACCTCTAAATAAATGTCTACGCAATGATTTTTAATTTCAAATCCAAAGTTTGTTTAATTTAGTCCTATACTCCGTTTGTTTAGGTAATTAACTAAAGGTAAACAATAAAAATGGCGGCGTTCAGGGATTTTCAACCTTTTATTACAATGTTTATTTTGTATATTGAGGTGTATAAAAACTACATTGCATTACAAATTATTTATTACGTAACAACATAATTGTAATCAAAAGTAATAACTACTACATTAATTACAACAACAAAATACAAACAATAACAAAATAAGAAAACAGTAAAGAAACTCAAAAATGCGACGAAAGTAAAGCGTTAAGCGAACCGTGAAATGACAATGACACGAAACGAATGGCGTCTGGTAACCCGGATAATTGAAATTACAGTTAAACGTGTTTGCCGCTCTATCGTGCAGGTTTACTTTTTAATTTAGTAGGGTTATTTTAACTATGAATTTACAAGAAATGTTTTGAACACCAGTCTTTTTAGGTTCTTTACAGTAGTCACACCTTGCAATACTTGTGTGAACCTATTATAATCTAATTTATTTATTATTTTTAAACTAAATAATAATATTTACTGTTTAAAATTAAACGAGGTATTATATATAGAAAGATATAATAGTAATTATTATGTTTAAATGAACCAATAATTTGTTTTGGTATAATAAAAGAAACCTTTTTATGATTTGTTTACATTTAGTTAATTACCTAAACAAACGGAGTTTAATTAATGTAGGTAAATAATTGTGAAGTACGCACATTTGAAATGTTTTGAAGTTCCTCCTAATGGCATTTTTTTCTCTTTAAGCAAAGGAACTTAAGGCGAAACACGGTAGATAATTTTCTATTTCTATTCTATTTTCTACTGTCACGGTAGACACAGCCATTCTATCAGTAGATACACTTTGTCTAGCATTTTTGAATAGAAAACGCTTAGTCTATTTATAATAGTAGACATAGAATAGAAAAGACGCGCGTGCATTTTGTCTAGGGCTACTGGATTGACAAAAACTAATTTCACGCGGGCGAAACCGCGGGCGGAAGTTAGTATATCTACAAACATATGTAATCTAAAACACAGTCAAATATTTTTCAAAATATTTAATACAATAACTCTGAATAGTAATTTCCATTATATGTATACATATAGTTTACAAACTGATTCAAGGCGTGTTATAAGGTATGCACCTAATAGATAAAAGAAATCTTTGCAATATCAAATTATTTATTTGTGTCTTACTTTTCAGGAGGAAAAACTATTCTGAAAAGAACACTCACATGATTACATTTTCTTCATAGTATATTAACAAAATAAAAAATATATAGATATAAAAAAGAAATACATATAAAGATATCAAGGTAAACATGGTAAAAATATTTATTAATAGATTTTGCTATTAATAAATGCCGACATGAAACCACTGCGAATATTATCTACTTTTTTGTATAAAAACTAGCCTATTTCCTTTCTCAGGCTCTACACTATCTCTGTACCAATTATGAGTGAAGTAGTTTATCGTGAAAGCACGATATACTTACAGACAGTTACTTTGCCATTTATACTATTAAATAAAGTAAGGAGGAGGATATCGAGTTCGATTTTATGCACGACTTCAATTTTACGTAATCACGTCATTATTGATATTTGTGTATAATAATCCATTATATCAATTTATATATCAGTGCGAAACAAAAATCATTACATATCTGCAGTGAATCATTATTATTTTTTGTTGGTAATTATATTATTGGGCTACGTTACAGAATGGCATATTGACCATGTTGTGTACGCCTATATGTTACTTTGTTGGCGTCCTTATTATTAGTATTTTGTGCTTGATATTTTATGTGCTTATTTTTGATGAATCACACATGATACCTAAATGTTATGTTATCAACTGAATATTTTTTATTGATGTTTGTCGTAATATTCTATTACTGAAGTTTGTACTTATTATATAATTTCAAAGCGTCTAAGTAGTGAATATTATGTTGATTTAATAATCCTTTACAATATTTCTTTTTACTATTTTCACTGTTTATGACTCAGGTTGGTGCGCACTTCTTGAACTAATTTGAAATAATGTTTGGTGCTTTTTGGTGTATCAATAGTTCGCTCCTATATTTAAACAAGTATATAAGGTATTTCGGTATATTTGTTTTCATGTTATTCTTTAGTCGATTAACGGGATAGCCCCCTAATAATAGGTATTATTTATTTACTGTATTCTATATACAGTAAATAAACAGTACAAACACATTTACAAAGAGTATAATGTCTAACAATATATTTACCTTCTTTTGGTTATACATTTATTACGAAACTGTATATGGCGTACATACTATAGACAGATATCTCGTCTAAGTTTTAGGAATTTAAAATATCTTCTTTTTGCAGATAACTTTTACAATCTTCAAGACAATTTGGGAACGCTGGATGTTTACTGTCACACTAATAAACAAGACCTTAATGTGTAGAAATATTTTACTTTTATTGTTTTAATTAACTTTATTAGAAATAAATAACCCTTATGCTATCATCTATAAAATAATACATTATCTACTCATTGTGAGGCACGGGACCTTTACCGGCTGCGGAGAATCGGTGGTTGTGTTGGGCTCTCCTCCCCAAAAGGGGGAGGAATACCCACTAAAAATCACAGCGATAGCCGTCCTCAAGCATTGTGGGGGTCCTCAGGATCGAGTGTCGCATCTGAGGACCCTCGGTCTTCGCTCCCCAGGGTGCGCTAGGGGAGCCCTTCGCGGGGAGGGGGGAGCGATCTTGCAGCCTCCCCCCCTCCAACCTCTTATGAGCTCACCCCCTGGCCATCCATGTGTGAGGGCCCTTCCGGGTCGCTTAGACGGGCGTGAGCTTCGTCGTGCCCGCCAGTGACTTACGGCAGCACATCAGACCAGGCCATTGCCGCAATCAACGCTGGCGGAGACAGATCTTGCCCGATCTCTTCGACCAAAACTCGGCGTTCGGAGTCCCAAGCGGGGCACTCCGCCAGCGTGTGCCGGGTCGAGTCGAGGTCGGATGCGCAATGGTGGCATCGTGTCGTGTCCTGCCTCCCTATTCGACTAAGAGACTCACCGAAACAACCATGTCCGGTGAGTATCTGAGTCAAGTGGTATGTGACTTCCGTTTCCGTTAGTCATGTTAGCTCAATGTATGAACAGGGATCAAATAATATTAATTTTTAACATATGAAAATGTCTATAATTGGTGAAAACCCAAGTACATGTTTTATAAACAGTAAAATAGGTGTTTAGCTAAGTTTTGAAGATGAACATAATACCTTTCTTAATTTGAAACCTCTATAGTCTAAGGATATATACTCATAAGTAGTGTGGGTATTGTGTTTTAAATAATACAATATCCTTTAAGAAGAATAAGTATCCATAGTCACACAGGAAAAATTTAGGTATTTAGTCCTACAGTATACCTATAATATGAAATATCATTGTTTACAAGCAATTGAAATAATGAAATTTTATGGCAATGTTAAAATGTAATCTGGTACTTACCAAAAATGTCAGCATGACTAAATCACCAAAATCAGGCTCAATTGCCCTAATTTCATTATGTGACAAATTTAACCATCTCAATTCAATTAATTTATAGAACTCCTTTGGTAATTCAGTAAGCTTATTGTGATTCAAACTTAGGTTTGAAAGAAGTGTCAGATCACCAATCTCTGGAGGGAGCATTTTAAGGGCATTGTCATGAATCTGAAATTTTACTTACACTTTTACTAGACAATATATATTTTCATGAAATTCAAAATAAGACGTAACTTAATTACTTTAACAAAAAGATTGGAACCTTATATACAGTATGAGTCTTGATAAAGTACAGAAACGAACAGGGGAAGATATATTTTATTGATAAAAACTAAAGGAAAAAGAAATTGGATGCTATGATTTTAAAATTACTGCCCTTTATTGTTTTTTATAATCTTTACTTTGTATTGGTAAAATAGCTAGAACTTATTAGAAAAGTGACTAAAATCGCAGACATATAATCTCAATTTAAATGCTCGATGCTGAAACATCAAAATTAAGAAGGATAACTTCACAAAAAAGCTAACTTGACGAAAAAGTAAATAAATTAGTGGTTCATTTATTTACTTTTACTTTTGTGATAATTTTCCTTATTTTGTTCTACTTTTTTGGAAAAATGTCAATTATCACAGAAATTTATGTAAAAATTTTGCCAATTTTATTACAAAAATTTATTCTACATACATAACATATCTAATAGTAAAAAAATTATGTTTTCAGCTAACATAATACTTATCAAGTGACGAGTTTATTATAAGGCTTGGCCATGCTACTCGGAACTCAGGTAGAGACTCAAAGTAACTCAGATGGTGATCTATTGTATGAAGGACCCTTTTGTTACAGGTGTGAGGGAATGAGACAAAAAATCTTTCTTGTTGTAGTTGAATTCAATTAAAAGATGTATTAAGACTTTAGATGTTCCAAATTTTTTACTGTTCAATTTAACTTGTAAGTGTACTGTTTTAAATAATATTCACAGCGTATATAGACTCTTGCTAGCACTACAGATACTAATTCAATTAATTAACTATCTCAATGAACTAAGAGTTAATAAAGATTTAATACTAACCTTGAAAGTTACAAGGCTTTGTAACAATTTGACATTGGGCGATATTGCAGAGATAGCATTGGAACTTAGGTCCAATGATTTCAAAGGCTCAGAATTCCACCAATTATTCAAATCTGATCTTGCCAAATCAACGTCTTTTGTATCTTCCAAAACTAGTTCATTGATCTTCCATACATTTTCAGGAACTTAAATTTACATAATAAAAATTTTGATTATAAACATTACTAAAGGTAACTAAAATTTTTATTAATAATCCTTACCAAACCCAAGGCCTCGATTACATAAAGCTAATTGGCCAGTACGCTTAGCAGATTTGATCAAGCCAATCGACAGCTCCTTATCATCAGTTTTCTTGTCTTGAAGATGAAATAAGGATTTGTTTCCTACTTTAATTCGAGATTTGTTTGGAGTCGCTCGATGCGTCATTTTCACGTTTTTAATATTGTGATCGATGTATTAAATAACTACATACAGTATAATTTGGAATTAAATATACAAATTAAAAATTTTGAGAAAAGGTATTTAAGGTCCAGTAATTTATTTTGTGCAAAACATTTAATTTTGTTTAATCAAGTCCACCCGACCACAGTTATTTGTTTTGTTTTGATGGTATTTTTTTTAATACAATATTTCACAATCTGATATTTCCCAGATGTTCAAATGTGTGATAAAATTGCAAACGCCATAATAAAGCAACAATTAAAGCCCAATAAGTTTTTTATTTACTATATTTCTTATTTTTATTTTGTTATGAGCTATTTTTCATCAAATAAAATGTGCGATTATATTAGAACAATGTTTTTGTGATATTGTTCTACTAATCTCGTATTTAACAACTATTCAGTCAAAGTTATAACAGTTTATTATTTTAAAATAATAAGTGATAGCTAGTGATTATATATGTATTCTTTATTATTAAAACTATCTGAATAAATAAAATCTTTGAATCGATTCGTGGTGTATCCGAACGGCTAAGTACGTCACTGCCTATCTTTAAAAATGGCGCGAAGATTACGTTCTATTATTAAAATATTATTGAAATAGATAGATGGAGGTGCCCTCTTCTACTAAAAAATCGCATACCTAGTAATGGCTATTGCAAAGCAAGTCGCTAGTGAGGTAAAGCTAGAATTTGAAAAAAGTGCTTGGATTTCGAACGACTTACAGGTTATTTCTTTAAATTTAATAATCTTTTGGAAGACTCGAGTCGGAAGTTGATTATCTAATGATAATTTGGTAAATGCTCAACGCTTCTAAGACCATCATTACAGAAAAAGTGTTATACTGTGTCATGCGTGTTTATGATCCCCTAGGTCGTCTAGCTCCAAAATCTATAAAGTAAACAAATTTTAGCACGAACGTCCACCATCTGATTTTATATCCAGTTGCACGTATTTGTTTATACTAGTGAACAAGTGTACTTACATATATGTCGTATATTAGCGATATGTGTACCACAACAACTGTAAGCTAGTTACATCCAAAGCAAGAACGTACAATAATTCTCAGATTAGAGCTGTCCTATTTACTATACACGCCTTGTCGACTCAACACCTAAAAGTCATTGATACACATTATCACGTCTATCTAATTATCGATACCGTTCAAATCTTTTTTTTACGGCATCGATAATGTCATAATTAAAGCTTTATGTTAGTAAATTCCGAAATGGTCTAAGTAAAACCCCAGCGATCCATGGGACTCTACGGAGATCTACATTGGGCGTGACAAAGAGTCGGGGACCACAATCTTAAGCGAGAGTACATGAAAATTAATTCGGTTTCAATAATAAATATTAACTAAGATGTTGGCTTCACTAATAAGTACACACAGGTGGTCGTAGGTGAAAGCCGAAGTGTCATCAGTACAGTGTTGAATATTGAAAATTAGATTTTCTTCCATCAAAGGCAGACAAATCGATTGCCCACATGCTTTTTATGCAACAAAGTTTTGAGCAAAGGTGTGAGGCGATGCTGGTTTTCTAGATACAATCCTTATGGTATGATCTGAACAAATTGATGATAGTCTGCTAGCAATGGAGACCAAGCTAAGAAGGCCAGTCCAGAGTTGTATACAGCTCGAGCGAAGTAGGTACCGGTAAGTGCAATTCCTTGTTTATACCACGTCAAAGACTTATGGAAATTAGATTTTTTTGGGATTGTTGTTGACAGTAATGTTAAGCTTCAGAGTAAAATTCATGCCAATATAGCATTTTTTTTCGAACAAACGATTAAAGTACATAATGAAGGGCGATACGAAGTAATATACTACACTTTTTAATATTACGTATTAATTATGATTTAAACGTTGTAATGTTCCACTTAAAACATAACATTTGCACACCCTTCAGAGGGCAAAATACTATACCTGTAATATTATTAGTAAATAAGTATTATCGACTGTGTTCTGCAAAAATGAATTTAATATAAATATTTCTGTATTTCTGCTCTCCAAAAAATTTTTTTTGTAAGTAAAGGCACGCGCTTAAGCTCTGCATTTCTAAACTACTTCATATTAAAGTGTTATTTTGTAGGTTTTGTTTTAAGTTATTTTTGGTTTTAGTTAGAACAATATTTGAAAAGAAAATAAGAATACGAATTTAATTTGCTGAATTAATCAATACCTACACATTTTTATACATATAAATGTAAATAAGACTTCCGTTTACAATATTTAACAAAGTCTTATAAAAAATGTTGGCCTTATTCATGAAATAGCAGTTATGCAATGAAGGGCAAGCATAATCATAACTATACAAACATATTGTCAAATGTATTTAAAGAACAATGGCAAAAAATTTGCTCAGAGATTCCTTTAGTGTACACAAATTACATCATTACAAATGTTACTAAAATAATTTCTTATATTTTTTGCAAAAACGATATTATCATAGAAAAGTCTAAATACAAAATTACTTTTAAAAGAAGTGCAAACGACTAAGTATCTACCTATGTAGATAATAAATATACACTTCACTCCATGCTTCACTGACACTAGGGTAGGGACAGATAAATGAAATAATAACGATATGTCGATATTTTTGGCTCAAGGCGTTATTATGTGAATAAAAAAGAACAATATAATGTTTAAAGAATATGTAATTATAATAAATAATATTCTTTAATTATGACCTTTAACTATAATTATTTTTTGTCTGAGTTTCTTCATAATAAGTCTCGCCTTATTTCTTACACAAGTTAAAATATGTATATAACGTAATTCAATATGTATAATTTCATAGTTTTGTTTTTGATAATAATGAAGATATCAATTCTTCTAATGAATCCAGCAGTATAATTTAACAACTCTGCAATTATTACTATCGTGTTTGCGTTTTGAAGAAAACCTGTTTTTAATAATATCTAATAAATAAAGTTGTACCTATTAGCTGTGAAATAAATGATTTTTTGTTGAGACGACATTTAATTAAATAAGAAAATGTTAGTACATTATTACAGCAATAGACATCACTTTCCGAGGTAAACCATGATTTTTAATAATAGCAAAATAATGAAGATCTTATAAAAAACTTATTTTCATCGACCCCCATGTGTGATTGTGTGTGTGTGATGAACACGAATATTTATACCTTAGTCGTGGTCGTCAATAATAATTATAGTGCCTGCCTTCTTACTACAGTGTGGTCTTGCAACACTGCTGTGTTTACTCTGTGCACGATCGTTTTTTCTTGCTGTGTCACAGTAGTAGTACGTGCACCCCACTCCTTTCGCCATTTATTTGAACGTAATTAATATAACCCTAAAGTTCGATTTTTAATTCGAGTCAGTAAAATGACATTTCCAGTGTCATGTGTCACAAATCATATTATTTATGGTATGTATTACATATTTACAATAAAAAACGCCTTGATACCTAATAAAATAAAGCATGACTAAATGTCTAAATCTATTGATTGCCGAACATCACTATTGTAGTGGGTCACCCTTTTTTGTATCAGTGACAGTTGCACTTGTCATTTTACTGACTCGAATTAAAAATCGTAGTTTAGGTGTTCTAATCTTGACAATATCGCTCTCTCCCCATCCCTTTTCATGAGCGCAATACTAAACAGCTATGAAGACTAGTCAAATAGTTAAGTAACTAGTTCCGCATGGGGCCAATCGATAAGATTAACTACGATAAATTCCATTATTTAAATCGGGAAATAAAAATAATCCTGCAAATTATCGACCGATTTCCATTCTACCAGCACTTAGCAAAATATTCGAAAAAATTATATGTAATCAGCTAACCGATTTTTTAACAGGAAATAATATTATGCTCCATGTAAACCAGTTTGGCTTCACCAAAGGACATTGCACTACAGATGCTGAAGTTGCACTTCTCAAACACATTTTTAGCGCTTGGGAATGTAAACAGGATGCGATAGGTATTTTTTGTGACCTGTCGAAAGCTTTTGACTGCGTAGATCATCAGACCTTATTAAATAAGCTGAAGCATTGTGGTGTCTCTGATGCAGTGTCTAGACCAATCGAATCTTATTTGTTCAGCAGAGTCCAGAAAGTTGTTATTGGTGGGGCTGAGTCTGCAGGTACTCCTATTGTTATCGGCGTGACTCAGGCGTTCGATATTGGGATCCTTGTTTTTCTTGATATATATTAATGATCTCCCATACTTCACTGATACTTTGTGCAAATCTGTACTATTTGCAGATGATACTTCTTTAATATTTAAGGTTTACAGAGGAAACGACAATGTTGATGTTGTAAAAGTACTCTGGTTCACGATTAATAATTTATCTTGAAGCCCCAATAAAACTAAATGTACCGTTAATGCATACAACATGAGACAGTTTTAAATTATAACTTAAATTGTAAAGTGTAATTCTTGATAATTATGGATTAAAATTTTGCTAGAACATGAGTTTGTGTTCAAGGCAACTGGAACACAGTGCACAACTAATCAAATCAATGTAGTTTTTTTTTATTTGTGCTTGTCTCAATTTACCTGTAACATGTAACAATCATGAGACACCATAAAAAACTCGTGGTTTCTAAAATTGTCTTTTAGTGCTTTTCAAATTGAACAAAATATTGAAATTACACGAACAAAAGAAATTTTCTGTCGCATATATATAGAAATATAAAAAAAAAACAAAATGTTTTCTCCAAAATTTACCATATATTTTTAAGCTCTTCAGAAATCAAATATAAGTGATATCAAAATAAAAAACAAAACAAAAACTTTTCATAGTTCGTCGAAAAATAAATCAACATAAATCTCGATTTTGAGATAGATCAAATTAGCCTTACACACTAGATAAATAATTAATACTTTTACTTACTAAATCTGTAATAGTTTGAGGCATTTGGCACTGAGATTAAACATTGAGATCAAAAATTGAGCCTAAACTATTAGGAGCTTTTCATTGCTAAAGTATACAAAATTGTGAAAAATATGTTTCTGATTATTTGTAGTGAGGACCTACTAAAAATTAATGTTTTAAACATTGAAACCCTACATCTTTGAAATAATCTTATGTTTAAACATTAATATTAAAAATATATTCTCCCCTTTTCATTTGGGTGGGCGTAATCGTATTTATTACTCGATCAGTGTCTACTGTCATTATGTCATCCATCGCTGGAAAAATATAAATACCCTTTGAAATAGAGAAACACATCATAAAGCGGCAGGTCACTTTTCCGTCGCCAACCAAGTTTGTAACTTGGGCTACAAATTTCTTCTTAGTTTGTTTTTTTTTTTGTATTTTCATTGTAGACTAATTCGACAACAACAAAAGGAAGATGGTAAAATCGTTGAATCCACGTATGGTTGTAATAGGACACCTGACGCTGTCCCAGCATACTAAGAAGAATCAATGATTTTATGAGCATGTTTGGTACCTCTGCGTACCAACACTTTCTGGCGTCCCGGGTCAGCATATTAGTCTCGTCAAAATTTATTATAGCAGCCGGATCACCCTCCAAGGTAATTTTTAATTCTTGAAAGAAATTTTTTAATGTCTCTTGCGTAACATCGGCTCTTTGGCGTTTTATATTTTCTTAGAGCCTTACAGATAATGTGCTCTTGTGGCGCTGCAGGAAACCTTTTAGCCAATATCGTCCCGGTAAATTACCTTTGAAGCGAATCTCATTTAAACCGAACCTGTCAAGATGTGATTTCACGAGTAAAGATAGGTCTAAACCCATTAGTGGGTATCCCCAAGCAGCAGCTGTTATTATTGATTGAACAATTACTTCCTCCAGAGCATCATTGAAAACTTTAGGACGGCCAACTTTGTTTAATTGTAGCCTTCGTTTTTTTCTGTTCAAAGTTGCTCGTGGTAGGTACTTTAAAAATTTCTGCTTCCCTTAAACTCATTCCTGTGTCAAGTGCTGCCATAGCGGCTCTCAGAGTATCGGCACTGTAATTTCTATAGGATTTAGCCCTTGCCACTCTTCGTCTTCCAGGCCCAGCAGCCATAATGTCATGAACAACAGTTAAAAATAATAGTCAAAAATGCGTCATAATTAGGTACTCGAAATCGAACCATTTAAGAATTGAATACAATTTGAGACATAAATGCTTTTATTTTTTTTTTGTTCCCCTGAGGAAAATGCATTAAATTGCATACCCCGGCTGTGGCGAGCCGGCGGTTATGTGGGGCTCTCCTCCTCAGAAGGGGGAGGCCTACCCACTAAAAACCTCAGGGATGGCCTTCCTCAGGCATGTAGGGAGCCCCCGGGAACATCAAGCCACTTCCGGAAACCCCCAGCCTCCGCTCCCCTTCCTAGAGGGGAGCCCTCCTCGGGGGAGGCTACACTACCTCCCCCGGTTTCCTCCACCGACGACGCCCCCCGGCCACGGAAGGGGCGTGGTCCATCCCGGGTCGCCGTAGCGGTCGCGACTTCTTCGCGCCCGCCGGCGACCCGCGGGAGACATAAATGCTTAGTCGAGACTTAAGCACCTAATCTGAGACATGTCTCAATTTTCCATCATAAAAATAAATTGTTTCCAGTTTGAGGAAATTTCATCAAATTTTCATTACCAAATTTAAATACTATATAAAAGTAGATACTATTGTTAAAATGAATAATGAAGTGGTAGAATTCACTATATTGTTGGATATTACTTTGGATCCGACTTTGCAATGGGATCCACATATTGAGACCCTATGAAATAGACTAAGTTCTGCAGCATATAAGTTCTGCTGTATAAAAATTGTAAGACATTTCATACTAATTTTCAAATGCATAATTTAAACACAAGAAATAAAAATAAACTTACCATTCCAACGTACATGCTACAAAAAACTAGAGGTTCGTTTATGGGAAAATGTATAAATTTTTATAACAAGATTCCACATAGTGTAGCTGAATTGCCTCTTGATAAGTTCAAGGTACTTGTTAAAAAGACGCTAATGGGTAAGGGCTATTACAAAGTCAATGATTATTTAAATGATGCCAATGCTTGGTGTTGATTTGAGGATATATTCTAAAGTTATCCGGCGCCCATCCACCAAAACCCCCCAGTGTTCTCTAGGCCCATGCGGGGCACATGGAGGGGTGCGCTTTCACGATTCTACCGCCATAATTTCACTATAGTCCTGACACCGAGCAATATTTGTAATCAACCGTCTCTCTCTCTACTCAACTCTATTATACAAAATCGAAATCGTTAAATTTTGACCTACGCATGGCTAGGCACATTGCCAGATCCTGACATCATACCCAAATAGTTCAAATTCGCTTCCGGCGGCGAGTCATAGGTGTACCGTTATACTCATCCAATACGAGTACTACTTCGCTAACACCACAAATAATACAAACGTGAGAGCAGACGATTGATTACACACCCATCGATACAGTCTTCATCGAGCATTGGTGAGAAACATTGATATTGTACCGCAAACTAACTGAGGCTGAAAAAAGTATCTCCAGCTAACAGTATAGGCCCATAAAGAAGTAAATACTTAAAGTTCATTGACGACGATCGTAAGCTTGGTTTCAAGTATTACGTGTAGATATGACCGATTCCTACAAAAGTGTTATATTTATAATTATGAAATAAAACTTGTATTGATTTCTATAAATTATTTTTATTAAGAAAGACAATTATCTAGTACAAAAGTAAAACTATCACATCACATACAAAAATCATCTTTGGCCAGTACAACAGTACTATTCGTTAGGGATTTAGCATTTTAGAAAGTATGTAAAAACATGGGCAAGGTAGTGGAAATAAATATCAAATTTTATCACAAGCGATAAATTAACATAAAATCCACTAAGGGCGAACAATGACCGCAAGAAAATTCTATATATAAGAATATACAGATTCTAAATTAAGAATCTGCAGAAGATATGTTAAATGTCAAAAAAATTACAGCAAATATTACTACAATGTTATATCTTTAATATTTAAAAATGAATTAAACTACATTGGAATATTTTTGATACAACTGTTAAAGTAATAATTAGTGCTCGGAATAGGTAGTTTAATTTTATGTACTTGGGATTTTGTGACATCAATAGTATGGATATGCCTGGGAACTTACTATTTTCAGAGATTGTAAAAATATTATATTGAACTTTCAAAATAGTAATTTATCTTTTAGCTTATTGTTGTAATAATAAGTTGTAAACATAAAATTTTACAATAAAAGCGAAAAGAAACGAATAGCAAATAAAAACAGAAAATTTTAGGTTTATCCATGTTACGTTTACAGACTTTCTTTCTGCAAGTACATAAAATTAAACTACCTATTCCGAGCAATAATAATAAACATAAGAAAATGTACAGACCTATAGTAACGTGTATCGTGTATAATGAGACCGAAATTTGCTAATTATGATACAATAAGAAATGTAAGCAATTTCTCTTTAAATTTTAAACACAGTGTAACTAACTAATTACATAAGATGCTCGAACCACAAACCGCCACTTTAAACGTCGCAAATACAAATACTCAATTATGTAGTTATAACACTTTCAAAGATGGTCAGTGTAGGCATTTTTAATTTATCCTTATGTAGTGTTCTCTTATAAACTATAGTACTGCAGAGGTGAGTCGAAGGCGGCTTTGCACCGAAGAAATATGAGTAGCAAGTACTTCTTCTGATGAGATGTTCATGATTCATCATCATTTCAGTCGTGTCCTCCCCATGCCCCTGCTCGTTTTTTGGGCAATGTCGGTGATTTCGGTTTTTGTGCGGATTTCATCATCTTTGTTTTGATCGCGCAGAGAAACTCTGAGCAAAGCCTCTTTATATTGTCCTTTGGGTGACGTAGAGCCTCTTTATACGACTTATTGACACTAGTAAACACGCACCAATCATTCGTTTTCAGGCACTGCGGTAGATGACAATATAACTTCTCGAACACTGCTCAGCAGAGTTGGTTTCGTCAATTTACGTTTTTCTGAACAATATAATAGATAAGCCCTTTAGTCTTCTGTATAACCTGCGGTTAAATAGTAATGTTGCCTAAGTTAGTTGTTTGTTAGTCTTGCCTTAGTTGTTGGATAAACTTGTTCGGGAGGCTGATAGGTAGGCGCGAGATGATGTTATTACGCTCGCCAACAGATGATAAATATCACTCAGCAATGTAATGGCCTGAACAGTGCTAGATCCGTGATAGATATTTTGTTTTCGAGTATAACAGAGTTGAAGAGTGCGTTATGAAGTTCCACTGTAATTTTATCGTCCCCATCACCTTGATGTTTTTCAGCTGTTTGTGAGTCCAGTCTATGATGCTTCAATGAAGTGACGGTTTAATTTTACTTTTGGCAAAAAGTAACTCTATCGATTCAACTCGTGAAAATAATATATGCGACAACGCATACAACTTATTTTAATCTGTAAAATTAATACTTATAAGGGAACAAACAATAGGCTATTTGACAACATTCAAAATATACAACAAATTGTGGTCATGCTAAAAGATAATATTTTAAAGAAATATATTTCATTTTATTAAAACATGTGTATTTTTTTATCAAAATAAAGCAAATAATTTGTAATATTTTTAAAAATTTTATCTGGAACGTGAACGGCCTGTTATTGGTTGACAATCTGGTGACGTCACACGCAAGTAAACAGTTGTCTCGATAGTTCGCTTCGTGGGTATTTTTCGTGTTTTATTACGTTTAAATAGCAGTTGTCTTGATATTCTTCCGTTTTGTTTTACATCTCGTTGCGTAGATGTAGGTATTATCTATTACACATCTCAAAATGGATCCGAATTTTGTGAGAACCGATAACAGCAACCTACCTAAGGCTGCCTTCATGGTTGCTCATTTTTTTAAGAATAACGCTGATTGCTATGCTGCAGAACTTAAGAATGTGAAAACAGCAATGTAAATATTATGAAGAAATTATCCACCAACTTTTACATTTGATCTTTTTCGAAATAAGGTAAAAATGATTTTAAGGTTATGTTATTGAATAGGTAGTAAGTAATATTGCTCAGTATTGCAAGGGAGTCCCATGGAGACGATGCTATTGGCTACGTCCATCTACACCCTCTATATGATACAAAACAAATACATATATCGTTAGATTATCACATATTATTAACTACAATCTACACTTATATTTATTTATAGTTAATTATTATTTAAATCAAAGTGATCTTTACACATAAAAACATTGGAATGAGATAAATTGCTTTTTAGCTCTCTTCTGACTAATGGCAACCACATTTTTCGCCTCTTGGGATTTGTTGGAACGGAAACAAACAATTTTTGAGGACTACTTATAGTCATACTTGTAAACTGTGGCACTACACACTATTTATATACCATTTTATGGGATAAATTTCAATTAACAATTAAAATACACTCCAACTGCACTAATCATAACAAAATGTTTACTTACGCGTGACCGGCGCCATTACAGAAACAGTACTTATCGCGGGTTTTATTAAATTTAATCTTCAACATAGTTTTTTCATTATTAAAACATTAAATATTTCGGAAATATCAATATACCATAATTATTATCATATAAACATTAACATAAAACTGTTTTCCAAAATTTATCATATTGCCTATTGTACGTCATATAATTTTCTTTCTCACGCCTGCCAGAAGTTGATGCTCATCTACGAGGGGAGGTCAAAAAGTTCGCGGAATGACTGGGAAAAAAGATGAAATGATACATTATGTTATTTTTCCTTTTCAATATATTCCCCCTTAACACGAATACATTTTTCGGATCTGGCATATAACTTATTAATACCGTCGAAAAAATAGGTTTTGTCTTGGGCGTCAAAATACGCCGAAATCGCCGACTTGACTTCATCATCGTCTCTAAATTTTTTTCCACGCAGCTCTTTCTTCATCTTTGGGAATAAATAAAAATCGCTAGGGGCCAGGTCTGGACTGTAGGGTGGATGGCGTAGTTGTTCAAAACCGCATCGATGAATGGCAGCCGTCGCAACATGACTCGTGTGAACGGGCGCGTTGTCGTGCAAAAGGAGTACACCTTTTGTCAGTTTTCCTCTTCTTTTTTCTTTAATAGCTTCTTTTAATCGGTCCAATAGGGAAGCGTAGTACTCTCCCGTTATAGAAACACCACGTTCTTTATAATCGATCAAAAGAATACCTTCAGTATCCCAAAAAATAGTCGCCATGATCTTTCCGGCCGATTGCGACACTTTAAATTTTTTAGGGGGTGGTGTGCCTTTTTTGTGCCACTGCATCGACTCCTGCTTTGACTCAGGCTCATAGTGGTGAACCCAAGTTTCATCACCGGTTACAATTCGGGCCATAATTTCTTCCCTATCTTCTCCACAGCGGTCCAAAAACTCGCGGGATCAGTTGACGCGCTCACGTTTTTGCAGCGGCGTGAGCATTCTCGGGACCCACCTTGAACACACTTTACTCATGCCAAGATGTTGATGAAGAATATTTAAAATTGTGGTTTCTGATACTCCAACTGATGCTGCAAGTTGTTTCTTCTTCAACCTTCCGTCTTCCAATACAAGTTTTTCAACTTTTTCAATGATTTCCGACGTAGTGGCCTCAATGGGCCGTCCAGGTCGAGGATCATCTTCAATTGACTCCCTTCCTTGCTTGAAAAGGCCGTGCCATTTGTAAATCATGGTTTTACCAGGAGCAGTCTCCGTAAACAGCTAACATCTCTTGCAAAATAGTTTGAGGCGTTTTTCCTTGTTTGGTGAGGAACTTTACGACGGCGCGATGTTCAATTTTCTCCATAGTGGCTAGTTTGTTCCCGATTTACTTGTTTACTCGTTTGTAACTCGAAAGCTAATGACCCAATTAGGCTAGAAATTGGCATATATAGTAATTATGAGTTACTCAAGTAGCGGCTACCTGGAGGAGCGACCTCACCCCCGCCAACCCCGCCATTCCGCGAACTTTTTGACCGCCCCTCGTAGTTTTGGAACGAAACAGTCAATAAATATTGGGCCACTATTGAGTGAACTTAATAGGTATAAAAAATAAAACGTAATATAAATATTTATAAATTATTTCTAACAATCGTATATCTAACTTATTCCCTAGAGACGATTTTATACAAGAAAGCAATAATGCAATTCAATAATATCAAAGATGTTTAAAAATAGAAAACAGTAGATGTTGAGGGGTTGGGCAACAATAGTAGATAAGATTTAGACAAGTTATGTACATAGACAATAACAATGATTGGTTTGGCAAGAACTTCACACAAAACGCCCTAATACAAATAATTATATAAAACGCATAATGCAACATTCTGTCAATGACTGAAGCGCCAAAAAGTTGCTTTGTCGTCACAGGAGATCCAGCTAAGTACCAATGTGTCCATTGATTTTGGATTTATATATGTACATTTAAGCGATACTCCTTGGTGAACAAAAACATTGTGATTCAATCTGCTTACACTAAACTAAGCCAGCGAGTTGACTAAGGTCTCTCTCTTCTTCCTCGGGTCTTCCCGAATTTAATTGAGGTACTCTCGAACCTTTTCGGAATGAGAATATTGTAATGAGTTGTTGATTACGATTATATTTTTATATAATTACATTCAATAAAATCTCCACATTTTTTCAATATTTATCAGCTGGAAAAAAATTTGAAAAATGATACAAATACGCTCAATTCAGAGTATTACAAATTAAGATATAGGAAACTCTATGATTTCTACTGTTTTATAAGAATAACAAATAACTCAATCGACTAATCAATTAACTCTAAAAGGAAAACGAAGGTGTTGTTCTTATTTGTATAAACAACGATTGTTATTGATTATTATGTTCCACATACTGTTACATAGGTATGTGGAACAATAATCGTATTTATTTCTATTGTATATTTATAATAATTGGAATAATTTTTGATAGATTCATTTGACGTATGTTAAATTTATTTTGAAGAAAATCTTAATTACATAACATGAGATCGAGTATTTAATTAAAGCTTAGAAATATTTTTTTCATAGTACTTATAAATATTATTAATAGCTTAAAAATAATTTTATTGTGATTTTACGGAATGTATCGCTATTTAGAGTGAATACGGGTACAATTATTTTGATCCATGCGTAGATTTATATCTAGAGTAAAATAGCATTGGGCGTAAATAATTCCACCTAGTATTTAATAATTACGAAACCATAATCAGTCTTATTGTAGGTAAATTATATTTATAAAAAATGTAATAATATAAGTAATTAAATACACAAGCTCCCCAGAGGTTGTAACAGGGCCAGTTTATTTTTTTTTTCAAGTATAGTTATATGAACTGACAGTATTGATAACAATTCGTTTGTAAAATTCCTGTAGACATTATAAGCTAACTGACACACTGCTTGATACTTAAACCTCTATCTTGATAGTCTCGAGAAATTAACACAAATTTACAAAAATGTATATATTTGTATTATTAAATTTAGTACATAATAAATAAATAAAACTATTCTGAATGTGATACTAATAATTTTGGTGCTATAATGGATATTTCATTATTTAAATGTTGGCAATTAGCTGTTACAGAAAATATTTGGGTGGCAGAACTATACCACGCCACATAATCTTCATATCACAATATAGATTCGGCATTGCTGTTAGAGTGCTATGTAAGAGGTTTGTCTAGAAAAAACGTATACAAAATTCGGGCGTCTTGTTAAGGCATTGTGGAGGGGCGCCCGGTGATTCCCCCTCTATGCAATCCTTTCAATGCTCAGTTCGAGTCGGAGCGCTCTGCTAATTAGTAGGATTTACTATTATTATTAAAGCTTGCTGAAAGTTGAAAGAACCCCTTTTTTGCCTGCCGTCGGCATGGTGCTCTCTCTGCTTGAGGAATAGCGCATCAACATCAAGTTTCTTGCAAAGCTAGGTAAGAATAGTCATGAGATTTTCGAGTGTTTGCAACAAGTTGTTGAAAAAGTTACGGGAAGGCCGAGATGTGAAAGGTGACCAACGGTCAGGACGCCCCTCCATATCGAGTTCTGTGGCAAATGTAGAACGAATTCGTGATTCTGTTCTTAAAATCGTCGATTAACGCGTCGACAACGCGCCTGCTTACACGTGTCTCGTGAATAAAAACAGAACACCTGTCTTATTCATCTAATTTAGCTACTTGCGACTTCTTCCTGTACCCGAAATCAAAAATGGTGCTCTTGGGGCGGCACTTGGGAGATGTAGAAGCTATTAACGATGAAACGACACGGCAAATGAAGAGCAAGAGCCTCACAACTGATGACATTCAGCGATCGTATCAGCAGTGGAAACGGTGTTGGAACAAGTGCATCTTCACTCAGGGACAGTACTTTGAAGGAAACCATATTAAAATATCTGAATAATTGTAAAAATTCCACTTTTTTACATATGTTCCGGATAACCCTAGTATAGCTGCTAGGATCTTTTAGACACGTAAAACATTGAGATCACTTTTTTCATAGTAAGGATCTATTTACAGGCATCGAACTTCCCCATACTATCTACATTATATCTCATTACCAAACTGTGTGCTAGGTATTCTGACTACAGTTTCCCTAGTACCCACTTTTTCAGTATCTATGAGTGATCCTGAGCTGTGTTTCTTGGTCTTCGGCACTAGAGGTGGCATCTCACTGGTCGTGGAGCGTGTATCGTCCGTAATCTTGGATGAGCCTACTGTGTTAAACTTCTTTAGGCTGCCGGTAGCCAGTGATCCGTTTGAAGATGAGCAATGAGGTGGCAATAGTGGTACCTTCTCTTGGAGATCTCGCGAGGATCCAGCAGACCGGTGACTGCAGACGTTATTACCAAGTTCTGTTTCAGGACAACCACCTACTTGTATCCACTCTTGGATTCTGTTAACAAATTAATAATAAATGTCAGATATGAGTACCATGTCAGATATAATACCTTAGATCAGTCTTTGAATGCAGTGAAATTTGCATAATTTCAATCATTATGGTTAATTAAGTCCGCTTTTGTACACATTACGTGTAGAATACTTTATGTATTACATAAGTAATTTAAAAACATGTTTTTTATGTTTAATGTTAGACTATGGTCTCGTATTATATAAGAAGAGAAACTGATCATGTAACTAGGAAAGTTAGAAGTATGAAAGTGGATGGGCTTCTAGGGAGAGGAAAATCGAAGAATATATGTTGAAGACTTTCCTAGGTCTCTCAAATTATCTGTAGGTGTTAAAACATCTCTAACAACATACTCAATATTTTTATGTTATAATATGTTTCCTTAGCCAAACTTTTTCCTAAGTAGGTTAACACAATAAACTCTATACTACAGGAACATTATCAATCTGTTACTAATTATTTATTGAATTTTAAATCAATGATACTTATTCATAAAAATACAAGTTAAACATTAAGGAGGCATATTATTAGTAAAATATTTCGATTTTTCTATTTACTATACCATGCACTTATTTATTAGTAATGGATATTTAGTTATTATTTGAACACTACACTTATTTATTGCGTAGTGTCTTTGTTTTTAAGCTATTACTTCTTATTTGTATATTTCATCCCAAAATGTATCTTTATAAGGAATGTGATACATTTGCTATAAATATTTATTAAAAACAAGGAATTAAAATAGACTGCCGTTCTCACATTAAGTTTCGAAAAGCTAGTTTCGTTTACCTGTTGACTATTTCCTCAAAAGTAGGTCTCCTTTGTGGTGTGTGTTTCCAGCAGTCACGCATCAAGGCGTACATAATAGGTGGACAAGCAGCTGGCATTGCTAACAGTTCTCCGCCTCGCACCATTGCAATTACTTCTTGGTTGCTATAGCTATACAATAAAAAATCGAGCTTTATATAATATAGAAGATAGATATACACACTCACGTATAAGGATATATATAAATAAAATGTTTCTATACTCGCAAGTGCCATTTGCAAATCTAACATCAAGGTGATTCTGATTTCAATTATCCTTACAGTCAAAAATGAAAAGCGAGTGGATAGTTTTAAAATTTTGTCTTATGGTGCTGGCTAAACGATCAATAAATTCTGATTCTGCAGTGCAATAACTAAAGGTGGTGTTCAAAAATTATTGATAGAAGGATAATACTAGATTTTCAGTATTTATCATAATACAATGATAACGAAATTGGTACAATATGCATGTGAATGGATATAAAACCAAAAGCATTTAGCATCAGGTAAGATCAGAAGTCTACTCAAACATAATAATAAAAAAGCTTGTGTAGCTTAAGACACTATGTGATCAATAAATAACAAGATGTGTCATAAATAATCATAACCGTCTAAATATTAGTATCCTACATAATCCTTAAATATCACTCTTAATAGCTGCCAGTATTTATTACAAATTGTGGGTATTTAATGAAGGATGCTTTCTTAAGGCCCATGATGCCGGAGTTATGACATTAGTTTTAAAAGCACCATAACTGTACTTTGCACTGTCAAACGACAATTAAATGCCAATATAATTTTCTATTGTCATTTATTAATGTGCTAATGTGACAGGTAACGAAATTACAGAATTAGATCTTTCACTCATCCAAATGAGGTGGAAAGATAGAAAAATAACTTGATTAGTGTTAATACTATTCTTTCTATTTTAAATTTTTGGTTGATTTACTGTAAGACATTTGGCGTGATAAGGAACGTTAACATTATCGTCGTAACCAAATGTCATTTGTTAATTTTAGCACGATATCCCATTCGGAACAGATATGAGCGCAAGTGTTTTACCGCTTTTTAACCTCAATTTAAAAGATTTCTGAATTCCTGATAAATAAATTTTGGACATCTATAGTGTCAGCCAGTACCGAAACTTAATGTGGCGTTTTTGTATGTCGTCACCAGATCCAGACTGTTATAACAGATGACGGACCCTTTGCAAATTGTCATCATTAAGGGGAAGAGAGAGAATAGATTATATGACACAAGAAATAAAATAATAAAAATTGATTAAATTAACAACTACGAGAATGACTGCCATACCAGTTTTATTTAAACATATTAAATTTACAGGAGTGGTTTAAAATCCATAGACTCATTAAGATTATAATTAAAGTTATATACTTAGTTTATTACAAATTATGAATTCGATGATCATTTTATTTAAAAATATATATTTAACTGGAAATAATGAAAAATCTACTAATTACAGATCTGCAGTTTTAATTTGGTTAGAAGAGTTAGAAGAATTTGATTTAAAAATCCGAATTAAAGTTTATGTTAAATTGTTATATTTATGAAGTCATAGGAGCGAACTCATAAATATAGAAATAGAAAATACAGAAGAACAAAATTTGTAAACATCTAATTTTAAGATTTTGTTTTAAATTTAGAATAGAAGCAGTAAGGGAGCGTTCAAGTATTACGTAACGCAATTGTTGAAGATGTTTGACCCCCCCCCCCCCCTGTAACGCACCGTAACGTTAAACAACTTGCGTGAAAAAATTAAAAATGACGACCCGACTAATACAATCGAGGGATTCCCCGTAAAACGTAAACGGTTGCCAATTTGTTATAAAAAAAGAAACAATGTTACATACGGTGTTGTAAGAAAGACTCGCTCCTGTCCCTATAACGCAGGGTTTCCCAACCTTTATTTCACTGAGCCTCCCCAATTCAAAAATAATATTCTCATGCCCCCTTAAGTTTAAAAACACATAATTTTTTTTACAACTAAATTATTTCTTTGAATTAAAATTAAAATACAGATATTTGTAGATATTTATGTTTTAAGAATAAGAGAAGATATATGTATCTACACTTGAAAACCATTAATTATTTTCACTTTAGGTAAATATCCTAGTTTTATTTTAATTATTAAATACTTATGAGATACTTGAGCTTGCATCTTCTGTACCAGAAATAGATACAAACACAAACAACAATTTTACACAAATGCTCCCAAATGTTTACGAGTGATACATGGATGCAAGCAGGAAGGTAGGGCGGGGGTACGCGTGAGTGTCGTGTTGTGACCTGTCGCAACTTGTATATGTAAAGCGCAATACACACTGAGTCCGCCGGGCCGACGATATATGTCGGCAACTTTTTGTCTTTGATTTGATTCTTTTCAAATAGGCCAACGGGTTGTGTCGGTGTGGCGGCCCGGCGGGCTTAGTGTGTATTGCGCTTAAGTACTCGATTACGCTTCCCCTGGTATTCCACTACGCCCCCCAAGGGGGGCATGCCCCCCTGGTTGGGAACTCCTGCTATAACGCATCGTAACATTTTACCGAGACCCCCCCCCCAAATTGCGTTACATAATACTTGAACGCCCCCTAACATGGAAACAGACGCGTTGAACAAGTTAGAACAATAAATATAAATAACAAGGTAAAAGCAAGTCAACATTTCAAAGTCGGCAAATTTAGTCAGATATGCGAATGGCACAAGTTCTGATGAAAATCATATAGTAATGGATATGGAGTTTGGTAGAATCCAGAAAATATCACGTAAAGAATTGTCCAAAATATTTACCCAGAAAATAATCTAGCAAATTTCACTTCTTACAAGGCAACTGCTGTTTACCCACTACATCCATCAGTCACTATTGTTTTGTGATATGCAAGCATTATTCACTCTAAGAGTGATAAAACAATTTTATGATTTAAGTATTATACATTCATTGCGCAAATATGTTTTGTAAAATTTCTACAAATCTAAGGTGTTTTATGAGTTGTTACCCTAATTATTTCAAATTACAAAAATGAGCTGCAACATTAGAAGCAATTCATATTGTCAGTATTTACCCATAATAAGGCTGCAGACCGTAGCTATAGATTTCCCATAAAACAACTCCATAAGACCATATATCAGATTCTGTTGTAAATTTCCCATATAAAATAGACTCTGGTGGCATCCATCTTACAGGCAACAAACTCTTTGACTGCACCTAAAAGAATTATAAAATTATAAACAAAGAATTATATAAATACTGATTTGAAATGAACTAACTAACCTACTACTTACTCTATAGTAATCAGAACTATAAATATCTCTGGATAGACCAAAGTCTGAAATTTTAACAATAAAATCATCTGATACCAAACAATTTCGAGCAGCCAAGTCTCGATGTACATAATGATGTGATGCTAAATACTGCATTCCTGATGCAATATTATTTGCTATATTTAGAAGTCTCATTGGAGGGAGACCTTTGCCAGAAGGAGGTGCCCGTCCCATCAAAAATTCATGTAGATCACCTCGTGCCATGAACTCAAACAGCATGCACAATGGCTCTTCACGAAGGGCCACTCCAACTATACAAACTATGTTCTCATGTGTTAATTCAGAAATCAAGTCAATTTCACGTCTAAAGTCAGCCTGAGTTTTAGCTGAAGCATTTTCTTTCAAAGCTTTAACAGCAACATACTGTGTTTCACCATTTTTCTTGAGTGCTCCTTTATATACTTTTCCAAATGCACCTTCCCCAAGCTCTTCTAAGAATTTAATTTGTGATAATGAATACTGGGGTATTCTAAGCAAGCCATTACCCCTAGTGTTCCTAGTTAAATGAGGTTGGTTGGTGATGTTTTGATTTGTTAACAATTCATTCATTTCTATTGGTGAATTCAGTCTAGAATTGCCATAAATGTTTTTATCTGCATTTGGTAAATTAATATCTCTAATTGTGGCCGCACTTCCTTTGGCTTTGTTCCTATAGCAAATACAAATAACAAATGCAATTATTGACACAGTGAGTAGCACAAGTATGACAACAATGTACATCCAAATTTTAAGTGCACATTTATCTATGTCACATATTTGAACTTCAGTTTTCCCATCTTTTTCAACAAAACACCAGGGTTGAGACTCAATTCCACCTGGATTTCTGCAATAGCTGTGTCTTCCGGCAAGTTCTGGATACTCTGATACTTTAACATGCAATTGCTTTGACCATTCAACACAAGCCATTCCTTTATTAGTTATATTCACCCGGCCCAGATAGCTCCTCCCATTTTCCCAATAGCACTCATCATCAGAAGCAATGACAGAACCTATACCAATTTTCAGGCAATCAGGGTCATGTTCAGGTAAGTCCTGGCAATCTTCTAAAGTAAGCTGTTGCCCAATATGTGGATGTCTCTTAGCAATAGCATACTCAGTTTGACATAGCTCATGTTCTAAAATTTCACAATCTTGCTTACACACTCTTCTTAAAACAGTAGAATTAAAACGGTACTTCAAATTATGTATAGTACCATTTTCAGAAAGATGAATAATTATATTTGATAATTGTTGTTGAGATATATTATTCAAATTAATTTTAGGCAAGTCAGTAGTATTTGGTGACTTTGTAGTATTAGAGAGGTATACCATAACCTGTTTCACTTTTTCTAAGAAAAATTGATTTGTTGAAAAAGGGTCTCTACAAATAGGAAATGTAGAATAGCACAGACTAGGTAGTGCATAACCTTCACATTGTGAACTAATATCATTAGAATATTTAGTAACTTGTATTGCCATAACCAGTTTCTCTTCAAGTGCAGCCTGGGTGATATTATAAGGAATATAAACAAACTGACTTTTCAACAGTTGGGCACAGACTGTTCCATGATACTCTTGGCAGATATACTCCAGCTTATGAGGCATGGTAGAGTACTTAGTTGCATCCATTTCATTAATATTTTGAAACTTAGGATCTTCTAAGACTTCTGTTGCTCCCTTTATTATTAAAACTGAATCATTCTTAGAGTAAACTGGAGATGATGCAAGATTAGTCTTATCAATATAATCAATAGAGTTTAATACTTTCAAAGATGTAGTCTGATACTTTTCATAATTTTGTTTAATGACACAGGTATAATTTCCTTCATCAGATGTAGTCAAATATTTAATATGAAGATAAGAGCCTATGGTACCATTTATCATGTCTATTTTAGTAAAATTTTCTGTCCTGTTAGATTCTAAAGAAATATGTGAATGGTCTTTCAACCAATAGAATTTAACATTTTTCATAAGTGTCTGTTGAATGTGTTCTGGTGGCGACTCTTTTGTGAAAGTCTCTGTGCCTTCTTTGTTTTTGGTATATTTTTCAACTTTCGTAAAGTTCATTATAGCCTCGCATTTTAACTTAAGATCGCCGCCAAGCGGTTTCTTTATGACTGGAGGGAGAGGTCTAGCAAAGTAAATATCTAATTTAATATGCCATCCTTTCTTTTCGGATGTAGAGTTAACTTTCATTTGAAGGTCTAGTTTATCACCATTTAAAGAATAGCATCCATGCCGCAATAGGTAAAAAACAATAACAATACCGATGTATTTCATGACTAATACTTTCCATAACAGCTTGCTTTCTATTGTTCACTTCATTTTCGTTATCACTTAAACAAATGTATTATTTTACAAATAAAACATAATATGCACTAATTAAATATACTTAGAAGACTATAATAATTTTATATTTCATAGTAGGTATCTTAAAAATAAAATATACATAAACATTTATTTATTTTTATTTTACGGCTACAGTACTTTCATTTTGGCCCGATTTTTTTTTTGAGATTCTTTATTGATTTTGGCCAAATTTTTTTTTTATATTCTTTATTCTTAACCTTGGATGCAGAGTCCTTCAGTCGTATTTTGGCGTAAACTGAGAATGAACGTATTTTGGCCTGACATTATGAAAGATAAACATTGTTCATCTGTAATTAATAAATTAGCTCTCTTCTTAGACAGTGATAGACTGATTCGTTTTAGTGGTTGATTGTGTCATGCTGATATGCCCTTTGGCCAACACCATCCCATTCTTTTACCACGTAATGATCACATTGTTGAACTTATGTTAAGCCACTATAATCGTATTAACTCTCATATAGGTTCTGTAGCCTAACTTCTATTTTACGTGAAAGATTCTAGATTTTGTGATGCAGAAGAATAGTAAGAGCTTGTATCTATAAATATATTATTTGCTTTTAAACCTAATTCCAAGCCTTGCTATGCCATAATGGCTGTAGAGTACACATAACTAAAGCATTGTACACTGTACATGTAGTACAAACTACTGTTGATTATTGTGAACCTATAAATATAATACCTTATTGGAAACGTAGAGTTCGCCCAATGAAAAACATTTGTGTGCCTAGTTACTAGAGCTGTGCACGCAGAGATAGCATCAGATCTGTCTATTAATACCTTTTATGTGTTCAAAAAAAAATTATCTCGCTGTGATGCAGTCTCCATTATGTATTCTGACCGACTGATACTAACTTTGTAGGTGCTAAAACGCTTCAAGCAGTGAATACTCATCGTATATCGCAAAAAAAACTGACTCATAACCGCATTGAATGGAGATTGAATCCTCTGCGCAGTCCTCACTTTGTGTATGTTATGAAATTATGAAATATATAATATATTGTAAAATCTTTTAAGACGCATTTTACAAAGTCATTGGTAGGTACGCAACTACTTACGAGGAATTACTGTTATAAAGTAAATTGAGGCTGTTGTGAACTTGCGTCCCCTTACGATATTGCTCATTAATGATTCTTGAAAGCCTAGCGCATTAATTCCAGCACATTCTTTGTTACCTAGCCCTGTGAAACATCTGCCTGCTTATGATCTTTCAGTAGAGAAAGTGAATCCTTCTGTCCTTGCAGGCAGCATCTGCGCTGCCGGCGGCATCTGCGCCGCCAACCCCTCCATGATCCCTTAGTTCAACAGCCTTCAGCATCGCCAAGACTAGGTTCCCTCATGATAAGGCCGGCGTCACTTTGACTTCCCGCGCCTCTTCTAGCGCTTTTGGGCCCCCTTTATGGGCCTGCGCTGCATCGCCCCTCCCCTGAGGGGCGGTCGCCCTTGCGATTTGCCTATATGGTTTTAGAACCTAGGCCAGGCTGAGTTTAGTCGGTAGGTCACGTGGCTGGACCGTTCCGGTCGCGTGGAGTCCGACATAACCTCCGTGACACTTGCCGTTGCGGGGGTATCCTGGGTACGTTTCGTGCTCCTTGTGAGGATTCTCAGCCTTCCTCTCCTGAGGAAAAAAAAAAAATAGAAAGTGAATTTATGTAACCGCTATTTATTATTGAATTAAATGATTCAGTCATTCGCGAAGCGATGGAAGCAAGAATATTTACAATTACTATAACCTTGGATTAAGTGGAATACTGATTCTGATTCGGTTACAGTCGGTTCTATAGAGCTGATAGTTACTGATAAAATTTCTTCCACTTCACTCCCCTGATAGTGTTATTGTGGCTAAGTGACATTTAAAATTTTCATTTTGTTTTTTCTAGGTTAGGTGAATGAATGTTACCGCGATTATGGGACGTATGGGACATGGCAACACAAATTATGCGATATATCACTCTGTAAATTCTATTATAGGTTGGTGTATCTATGTGTATATTATATAGTAATTCGCTTACCAATATTTGGAATAAAAACTTTACATATTTTCCAATAACTATATTTATTTGTTCACAGGTTATATTAGTTTTCTAAGACTGAATATGTGAAAAAAAAATTGACTGTTGTAAAAATTTGTCATACAAATAACTTGTTTCAAATTATATTTTGTTTTTGTAATAATATAACTATTTGTAAGTTTTATATAATACTTACTCACGCCTCTTTCCCATTGGGGTAAGCAGAGATCACAGTTTTCCACTTACTACGACCCAAACATACTTTCCTAGCTTTCTCGATTTTCAAGTATGTTTTAAGTTTAAATATGTTAAGCATATTTATTAAAGTAAAAAAATAAAATTTTGTGAACAGAAGGAAGGAAACAATAATGTTCAATTTACTAACATACAACCAATGATATTTTTTTATAGAATATCATTGCATACAACCGTTTTTACTTTATAGCCACAATATACACACCAGCATACAAGCACAGCACAGTTTATAAAGCTAGAAATAAAGAACACAGACAGATTAGAAAGAAACAACAACTAACAATTAATAACTATTCACAACCCGGTAAGATAATAAGTACACGCTTCGCGTCAATATAGTTTTTTTGAAAAGTAGATGCGCCCGCCCAAAGGCTTTCGCGTGGAAGAATGTACGAAGTTATTTATAGTAGTGGGGGCGGGTATTCAACTGCGGTTTTCATACAGTACTATACTATAACAGCAAAAAAAACATTGTCTATATATATCATATTTAACAGTATTAATATATTTTTTATGCCTTGTTAATATATGCTGTTGTCTCGTTCCATTTGTCAATAAATATCATAAATTAGAAAGAGAGAAAAGAATACGGACAAACTAAGTCATGCTTAATTTAAATTTATTAATACGGGCCATTGTATACACAAAGTTTAACAACTCTGCTGTAACACATTATTTCAGTTGGATGTGGTGTATTCTTATGATTGTTTTTTTGCGATAGCGCAAGAAATATACATTGTAAATAGGTAAAACAAATAATAATTAGTAATAATAATACAATTGGTTTTCTAAAAAAACATGAAACTAAAGAATGTTTTGTAGAATTCTTAAAAATAACTATAAACCTACTAAATATTTATATTAAAATATTCGAAGGCACATCTCTTTATTTTTCTGCGTCAAATTACGCCGTCAGGACGTAATGGGCCGTGCTTCATGGCGATGTTGCGAAGTCATCCATGAGATACTGTCGTGCTCATGATCTCTGAAATGTATAAAATTATGCTTTTACAATAATAATTCCCAGTTAAAACATGAGACTCGGAACAACTGCTGGGTTCAAAAATGTATTTTAAGTTGAAGCTATGTATTCTAACGGCGGTAATATTGGCATCCGCAGTAATATCAGACGGAGTCCGCTGCAAGCCAAGGAAGCACTTACATAAAGCCCTTCAAACGGACCCGCGCGGCCGACGGTGCTGGGGCGAAGTCCAAATCAAATCCTGTTGGGGATACTGTTTGTCTTACGAGGTACTTTTTTTTTTTATTTATTTCATGTAAGTCGGGGCTGATGTGCATCACTGCGACCTATTAAGATCTATTGTGACCAGCCTCCTATGTAGGTTCCATGTAGGCCCTACAGTAGCTCCCTTAACTGGGCACTGACCAAGAAAGATAGGATGTTCCCAGTTCGGATTGTTTTTATTTCATCTGGGTCAAGGATGTGTTTCCCCAGGTGTCTGTTTCTTTTGTGAATCAGCGGTTCACAGT
Organism: Scirpophaga incertulas; assembly: GCA_036419045.1. Taxonomy (NCBI): domain Eukaryota; kingdom Metazoa; phylum Arthropoda; class Insecta; order Lepidoptera; family Crambidae; genus Scirpophaga; species Scirpophaga incertulas. Next base: position 23,963,657 of record CM071627.1, on the reverse strand, counting down.
AGCACAAGAGGTGTATTGGTGTTTCACGCTCTTGTTCGCAGACTCTGCATGTGTCAGTGTCCTTAAGTTTCATGTTGTGTACGAGGTACTTAACTGTAATTTTAATTAATGCTGAAAGTATCTATAATTATTAAGATATGGTCTGGTCTATTTTCTAATGGTTGTATGTTGTATCAAAATGTTTTTAACTTTATAGTTTGAAACCACCACATAATATTATATATATATATATATATATATATATATAATATATATATATATCCATATTAAGTAATATCAATATGGGAGCCAAAATGAGTACTTCGCTTCGAATGCTGTGGTTTTTAAAGGGTAACATGAAGAGGTTCCAGATGGCTCATACAAAAATTATTCTTTACAATGCAAAATTATTCTTTAATCCGCAGTAATCTCGAGTATGCCAGTGTCGTATGGAATCCCTTCTATAGTGCTGCGTCACAAAGACGAGTCTATTCAACGCTCTTTCACAAGATATCTTGCGTTCGCATTCTCGGGAGTATCTCATCGATGTTCATATAATGATAGTCTGTCTTATTTTTCATCTTGAGTCACTGATGCCCGTTGGGCGAGACACGATTTGGTATTTTTATATAAAATACTCAACGGAATTATTGATAGTAGTGATATCCTAAGCCTGGTCTCTTTGGTGGTACCTTCTCGATGTCCAAGGTATCCTATCGCGAGGACTTATTGTAGAACCAACTTGGACTTAACTTCCCCAATAGTTCGTATATGTAGAGGGTACAACGAGAAACAGTCAAATTGCGATGTCGATATATTTTTTGATACATTGCTTTCTTATCAACGAAAACTAAGTAATTAATAGTTAATTAGTAATATACAGGAATATATAGAGTGAAAAGTTTCAATGGCTACAAGATATTGGTCTTAAGGCTATCCATAATATTTCAAAAAAAAAAAAATAATTTCCATTCACAGATTTTCAAATAATGTACGATTAGCAAGAAAATTTGCATTTTACACAAAATCTTTTTTTGATGCTAATCGATCCTGTTTCGTATGCTGGTCAAAAAGTTCTATGGGACCAACTGAGGTTTCAGTACTAGAAAAGTCACAAATCAAAAAATCTTGTTTATCTCCCTGCCTACTTGTATTTAACGTATGTACCCCGAGTTGTGAGATCTCGATTATATTTCCTAGATAGCAAATACCGGTATAAAACTAAGTGCCATACCGAAATATTGATACTGAAATATCTTATTAATATTTATTAACATAAATATCAAACATAACATTTATTAACAGGTTAGATTAATTATATATCTTAATTAATTCTTTCAGTTTTTTTGGCATGATTAAGCTAGCATGCCTGTAGACTAGTAACGCCATCTACCGCACAAGCTGCGTCAATTTCAGTTTTGCACCATAAAAATTCAGTTAAATTTTAACAGGTTTTCTTTATTGTTCTGTTATTATAAATTTGGTTATATATTTTTATTATTTTTTATATTATAATTTACTTTTTATTTATAGTTTACGAATTCGGACATGTTAATTGGTGTTATTACTATTATTGTTTATATCTGCTTATAACGGGTCTAAATAAAGATTGAGTGGTTAGTACACCGGATTTAGGGTGTCAGCATTTCTGAGGTATCGGGTTCGAATCCCGATGGGAGCAAATGTTTATGTGATGAATGCGACCATATATACCTTAGTCATGGCTGTTAAGATATATATATTATATACATATGTATAATGTGTGTTTGTCTATCTGTTAACCTAGATCCTATTACACAAGTCTTACAGAGCTTACTTTAGCCTAGGCTAATTAGTGTAATTGTAAGAAATATTTATTTATTAAGTTTTCTGTTTAATTATAAGGGAATCATTTTTAACTGACCGAACTAACAATAACCGACAGCTGTTCTACTTAAATTTGACAAACAATAGTTACTAGTATGAGGGCTGCCTTTTAAGTAGTGTCGTGTGAACTTGCATAGTCATGGTGCAGTATCATACGACGCCTTGAATTGTTTTTCCAAATACGGTGATGATTTGTGGCAAACAAACAGGTGTATACCAGTCAGCGTTAACCGTCTTGCAATCTTTTAGCCCAATAGTGCGACGGGACCACTCTTTGCCACAAAGCAGGCAACCATTCTTTTGAAGTGCTCCGTAAGCGTATGATATTGGTTGGTTTTGGCTCATCCTGGACGATCCAGACAGTAGACTGCTGCTTAGAATCTGGATCGTAAGCATATATTCAAGACTCGTCACCACAAACCATACCATAAACATGCTTTGACTCTCCTCAATTGAATCGCTGCAGAGTTTTGCGACACCAACTAACACGAGCTGTTTTTTGGTCGTCGCTAAGCAAATTTGGTATTCAACAGGAGATCAACTTTCTTACGCCAAGTTCTTTATGTAGGATTTTTTGGACAGTGGTCCCTGAAATACCCAGGGATGCCTCTATTTCACGGTATTTCACATGACGATCTTCGAGGATTCCACAAGCAGCCTTCGCTATTCTCTTGCGTTATAGCTGTTGTTGGACGATTTTCACGTGGCTTGTAACTGAGGCTAGACTACTCACGTTGAAATTCCAAATACCAGCTTTCTATAGTCCTAAGAGATGGTATATTGCATCACTAAACACAGAAGTGATCTCAAAGCATTGACTTCGCGATAATCCCTTATGAAAGTTGTAGAAAATTTTCCTTAGACATTTCCATTTTACCAACCGAATTGTCACCTTGAATAGACGATACCATACAAATATTCGGCCGATCTAAAAAGATACTTAAGTTTTAGAATTCTAAATTCAAAAAGATGAAAAAGCAATCTGTATTTTTTTGACAAACGGGAGGATGGCAAACGACACAACTTTAAAGGCAGCCCTCGTATTACAATAATCTAATATATATAAATCTCATGTCACAATGTTTGTGCTCAATGAACTCCTAAACTACTTAACCGATTATAATAAAATTCGCACACCATGTGCAGTTCGATCCAACTTGAGAGATAGGATAGTTTAAATCTCAAATGAGTGTCATCATCATCATCATCATCATCATCAATTTTAAAAATTCTTTCACCAATAGAAAGCCACATTATTGCGGAGTGTCATCATCATCATCATCATCATCATCATCATCAGCGGACGGCGCGCGATGGCTTCGGGTTTAATTCAGTTCGCTTTCGTGCTCGCTTCGGGGATTATTAATATTATGCCCAACGAAGTGGGCGCGGGTCAGCTAGTATAACATAGATATCCGGTTTGGTAGGTCGAGTGTGGTTGCAATAATGAATAATAAAGTCCGACTCACATTTTTATATCGATTTACTCAAACAGTCCACAATAAAAATGTCCACAATAGATAATGTAGCACGATAAGGATATATATGCACATTATTATCAATATAATAAACAATAGCACTAACACAGCACACACAGATATTTTTAGAATTTAAAATATATTTTGTTACTATTTATTTTAATATAATTGTGTAAATATAATTTGTGTGTATATATATGTGGGTGTATGGTTTCCAGGTAGCCTACACCGGTACGATATTTTTTTAAATTCAAACTTTAAAGGGGCAAAAAGAGGATATTAATTTATATATTAATAGGGTAAGTCTGTCAATGTTGAAATTAGTAGCACGTAACTAGACATCTGATGGGGTGAATAAGGTTGTAAAATAGGTATTATTGTTGTTAAGATTTCAGATTGGCAGTTTCCATACAAGGAATCCCATCATCCGGTGTGCGTTCATGGCGAGCGCAGACATGCGTCGACGCAGCTACACCACTGCGATCCTGGTGCGGCACCAGGCACTGAAGTTTACCATTATGTCGAGGCTGTAAACTGCCGGTGCCAGGTCAGTGCCAGGCTGCCAGGTTGTTCGTCGCTCTTATAAGAATAATCGAGAACAAGGTTATTTCGCATAAAAGACAAGTACGATTTTTAGTTACTATTGCGCTTAGCTGCATACGACGTTTAGAGTGACGCTTTTTTATAGTTATTTGGGGAAAGCACGAATTGTGCTGTCTTTGGCTCTGAATCGTCCTAGATTTTTATTGGACAGGCGTTAGTTAGCAGTTATCAAGTATTTACTATTATTATTTTTGCATCTATTTTAACCCGATTGACAAAAAATGGAGTCGTTTATTGTAAAATGCTGAGGAATGTTTTTTATTGTTATTGATGATGAAGATATAAAATAGAAGATAAATTAATGAACAAGATAGTACTATATTGAAATATTATGATGTAGAAAGGCAGCGTCGGACTGGCCATACAGTCGAGGTGGCATTTGCCAGCCGGGCCCCAGCCTGCGCGGGACCCCCACGGGCCTAGGTTGCGGGGCATGCGGCAGGGCACGTAGCACAGGAGCTGCGCGGGCCCCCTGTGCTACAGTTGCCCACGTTCATGTCTCGGAAACTAAGCGTCGTACAAAAAAGGTGTCTCGGGCCTCGGGATCGCGATCAGCCACCCGGGCTCTTCCGGCCCAGTCCGACCCTGTAGAAAGGAGTACACAAGCGTGATGCCCGACGATATGACATGTACCTACTAATTTGCTTTACATAATATACAGGCGCTTACGACAATAAAATATACGTCGTTAGACTGTACACTAGTTTTTTTTTAGTATTGAGATTTTATAGCATCACCGTATATGCTGAACAGATGGGAAGTGTGACTACAACCACATTATGTTCGCAATCGTTTGCAATCACTGTTAACAGTGTTCATTTTTAAAGAAACAAGTGTGAAATCGTCCCTATCTAATACGTAATAAAATTAATAAGTACTTTATGATAAGATACACATCTATCACAAACGAAACAAAGTTTTACTTACTTTTCATTACATTTTCACATCATTCAAGATGAATTTATTGTTTTCAGGCGTGCTCTTCGGAAGACACAAGTTGCGAGTGGCTTCCACCAGACTCATCACTCCTCGGCGGTCTCGTTCTCAAAAAAGATCTCGATGAAGAATTTCCAGAATAATATTATTTGCACTATTAAAATGAAATAATTACATCAGGTGTTGCAAGTTACTGTTAGAACAATGAATGGGTATGAATAGATAGTAAATAAAATTATTTATAAATGACTGAATACATACTTTCCAGAGAATACTACAAATACACATGTGTAAGTTTGTTTTTAACCAAATTAATAAATCTGTAAAGATTTCTAAGTTGAATGTTCATATACGTAGTTATCAACAGAGAACAAAGTAGGTATCACAGAACATAAGAAAATAAAAGATGAAGAATGTAATAGGAATATTCGATTAGTTTTCAACACGGATTATGTAACATTATATAATATACTATTATTTTTATTTTATAATAATATAATAATAATAATATACTAGCTTTCCGCCCGCGGCTTCGCCCGCGTTATATTTGAATTTCCCACAGGAAGGATATGTTTTCCGTCGGTAAAATTATCTTAGGTATTTCCTTCCTTGGGTCATCGGGTTTTACGATTGGAATATACGGGGTGGTCACCCAGTATATACCAAACGTAAAACAAAATTGATTAGCTGTTGTTATCGGATTTTCGCATGGGAAAAAGTTATTTTACCGCAGTAAAATATTTTATGTCATTTCCGGGTCTCAAACAATATTCATACCAAATTTCATAAAAACTGGTTTAATAGGGAGTGATGTGAAGGACGGATAGACAGACATACTTTCGCATTTATATATATTAGTATTGATACATATTTTGTTGTGTTACATACATCAAAATAACTCTAATTAAAACCTAAGTCAATCACATAAGCCTTAAATACTTCTTACATTTTTGACGTTAATAATACGTAATAATATAATACGTCTTTAAAATTGCATCATTATATAAGGACGCAAATAAAAAAAAAGAATGATAAAATATCGGGGGACAAGTACATATAGTTTTTCACCAAACCTTTCATCCCTCCTTTCAACCCTTTACAACACTTTTCTGCTTTAAAAGGTGGCCTCTGTCATTTCTCAGGCTCTTAGGCTGTGTACAAAACTTCATTTAAATCGGTTCAGTGGTTTTAACAATACTTTTTTCTATACAACCTTTCATCCCTCCTTTCAACCCTTGATAACCCTTTTCTGCTTTAAAAGGTAGCCTTTGTCGTTTCTCAGGCTCTAGTCTATCTGTGTATAAAATTTTATTTAAATCGGTTCAGTGGTTTTCACAATACTGCCATACAACCTTTCAACCCTTTACAACCCTTTTCTGCTTTAAAAGGTAGCGTCTGTTCTTTCTCAGGCTCTAGTCTATCTGTGTATAAATTTTTATTTAAATCGGTTTAGTGGTTTTTACAATACTGCCATACAACCTTTCACCCCCTCCTTTCAACCTTTTACAACCCTTTTCTGCTTTAAAAGTTAGCCTCTGTCCTTTCTCAACCTCTAGACTATCTGTGTACCAAATTTCATTTAAATCGGTTCAGTAGTTTTGGCGTGAAAGCGGAACAGACAGACAGACAGACAGACAGAGCTACTTTCGCATTTATAATATTAGTATGGATTTACCTAATAGGCATTAATAAAATGCAGACACAAACCCAGTCAATCCGCGTAATACAGAATATCGTCGACCCAGGCACGTCATTTCTGACCCTCGCGACTCATTGACGCTGGCTCTTCAAGCCTTGCGAGAGGCGGCATCTGCGCCGCCATCCCTTAGTCCATTCTTCGCAGCTTGCTGCACATGTACGAGTAGGCCCCATCATTTCAAGGCAGGACCCACTTTGGCGTACCGAGCCTTCTTTCGCGCATATGTCCTCTTCGGAGGGCAGCGCTGACGTGCCCTCTCCTGAGGGTGCGCCAACCATTCCATTCAAGCCGTAGGGCCATTAGCGCCAAGGCTAGGCTGAGTTTAGTCGGTAGGTCTGTGTGGTCGAGCCGCCTCGACAGCACCAGGAGTTCGACATAATCAACGCATCCCTGCTTGCCTGTTGCGTTGGTATCCATGAGGATTCTCAGCCTCCTCTCCTGAGGAAAAAAAAACAGACACAAACACAATATGTCTTGTATATTCGCAATAAAAAAATCTTATATTATTCGAGAAATATATAATTATGATATTTATATCGCACAGCGACGTTGCAATATTATAAAACATAATATAAAATGGTTTATTATATAAAAGAAATCATAATACGTTTTTCTGCAAATCAACTGTAATTATAGTCGATTTGTTACGGGTGTAAACGACTTCGGTAAAGGTTTTGTTTACATCATGTCATTGTTGACAAAATGACATCCAAATAATGTTCCAAATAAATTATCAAATAATGTCAAAAGTTGTCAAATTCTTCACTTCCCTTTTTATCATATGGAAACCAAATTAACACAACCACAAATGTCAAACTCAAGTTATGGATAAAATACGGTTATTTGAGTTTACTTTTTGAAAGCCTCCCTACCTGCGGGCCGTGGCCCAGGACTATTTGCGCGACAGGATGATCGGCGTGGTGGGACGGGACGGGAGGGAAACGTCACGAAGGATCGAGTGCGGCGTTCCGTATGGATCGGTGTTGGGACCCCTGCTATGGAACCTCGCATACGACACGGTCCTTTGCAAAAGCTTTCCTCAAGTATCACGACACTCTCGTCGTGACGACTGGGGCCGACTTGGGGCTGATGCTCAGGCTTGCTGAGCTTGGGTTGGCGTGCGCAACTCGAGTTACAGGGTTGCGTGCGCCTGCCGTACTTCCGCACCTCGAAGCTTGGCTCTGCGGGAAGGAGGAAGTCACCTACCGATTGACTCAGTTACTCACCGGGCACGGCTGCTACGGTGAGTATCTGAGTCGAATATGAAGGGAGGGTCGACACGATGCCACCACTGCGCATCCGACCTCGACTCGGCCCAGCACACGCTGGCGGAGTGCCCCGGATGGGCCTCCGAGCGCCGAGTCTCGGTCGCAGAGATCGGGCGAGATCTGTCTCCGCCGGCATTGCGGCAATGCTAGCGAACGAGGGAGCTTGGACGGCTGTGGCCTCCTTCTGTGAAGCAGTGATGCTCCAGAAAGCACGCTCAAGGTAGCACGACTAACGTCGTGCTACCTTGTGAGTCACGTCTGCGGCGACGGAGACCCGGGAGTGACCACGCCCCTCCCATTCAAATTCAAATTCAAAATCATTTATTCAGTCTGGGCTGTTACAAGCACTTGTGAATGTCGAAAAGCTACGCCATCGGTTCGCAAATCTACGGCGGGAGACCATGTACTGAGAAGAACCGGCAAGAAACTCAGCAAGGGCTGTTTTTTTTCCCTGTATTAAATAGATACAGAGTCGTCAATTTGGAAAATGACTTCAATATTGATAATTCATGAAGTCACTTTCCATTACATAATATAATTAATAAAAATATAATTTGAAAACATGCCTATACCTATTAGGAGTGCCGTGTCATACAGTTTTAAAAGAATATATTAATGTTAAATTAAAATTATAATAAATACGAGTAGTACCCAGTATAGCAAAGAGCAGACTCATCTCCGCTGGCAGCACCCGTTCACGAGCATGACGCATGAACCAGCCATCGCTTCGCTCAACCATGTTTTAGGGAACGTAAAGACCCGCCTCACACGACACTGCCGAAGAGATTTTAATGAGAGTATGACTACCCTTAAGCCACAAAAGGATACAAATTACCAAAAGCAGGTACCCGTGTACACCATGGCCGAGGGCCGTTGTGGTCGGAGGTTCCGTCTTCTGTGCCAGTTCCGTCACGTACCGGGTAGATGCTCACCCTCTACTATATGGCGATCTTGAGCGTTCGAGCCACTAGATGCGCGCTCAACTTGAGTCGACTCGTTTTTGACCCAACCCTAACAACTCCAGAACGGCGCCGGGGTCGCTAGCAGGCATCGATAATTAATAATTATAACTCTGTAAAATATATCATGAGTCCTATGACAGTTGATGTATTTCCACCCAGCAAACATTGTACTAGCGGCCATTATTGATTAACCATTTAAGTGAGGTTTCAAAGGTGAAATTCATGGTTGAAACAATCACGAAAAACATTATTTACAAATAATACCTTTACTAGAAATAAATTAATTTGAAAATATTAAGATTCCATTACAATTTTTGTTGACGAGTTTACAAATTTATTTATTTTAAACGCTGCAGCAAGGTTACCTCTATGGTTCCTTTAGCCAGTGATGGGGTATAACAGCAATTGAATTAATTATATGAATTCCAATTAGAATTTGCAATCGGAGGTCCTAAAAAAACAAAATTGATTTTAAAAACTATTTAATAAAAAAATTACAAGCTAATTATTATCTACATCGTACTGATGTTAGGTTACGATGTAGAATAAAAACTATTATCTAACTATTATCTATATCGTAATGATATTAGGTTACGATGTAGAATAAAACTACAACTAACTTCAATCTAAATCATCTACATCGTATGGATGTTAGAGTACGACGTAGAATGATCAAAGAAAGTAATTATATAGTAATATCACCGCGTTGTCAGCGATTCCAATCAATTAGGCATCTTCGATTGATTTGCATCGACATCAGCATCTTATGCAAGGGTGCTACCATGACACGCTTGACAGTATTCGAGTTACGATGTTTAATAAACAACTATAAATGATCTAATATAATTGATTTGAAACTCATAATAGGATACGTTTTTAATTCAATGACTCTAAAGAGATAAATAAATAAATCTATCGTGTTTTTATATAAATTCTAGATTTTTAAATTTGGCAACACTGCAAGTAAATCAGTTGATCAGTCTTAATCACTAGTCAGTACGAGTGTGGTACGAGTGTGCCAGCCGTGCGATACGTTTGTTCTACACTATTCATTTTTATCATCTTTGTTGCTGTTGTTGTTATTTTTGTTGTGTTTTTGTTTTTATTAAATTGTTTTCATTCTGTTGTGGCATCATGCCTAAAAGAACGAAGAAAACTGTTATGAACAATGAGACGCGTCAATTTGTTATAAATTTACGCGACTACTTCGAACGAGAATTACAAAATGGTGGGCCGTTATTGCCTCTACAAAATGTCCGGGATCGCGTAGCCGACGCTCTAGGCATTGGCAAATCAATGGTGTCGCGAATCACAATAGAAAAATTTGGCGAATCTTCAATCGAAGAAAACAAATTGTCAACCCCAAACAAAAAACGGAAGAAAATGCATCCCGTCACAAAGCCAGACAATTTTGACGTCCATGCTGTTAGGAATCACATTTATGGATACTATGCACGCAGTGAGTTACCAATACTTCGGAAATTGCGCACGTCTCTCGATGATGCCGGGTTATTTAAAGGCCCTCTTTATCTGCAGTATTAAAAGAAGTGGGATTTAAATACCAAAAGTCGGACAAAAGGAAAGTTCTGATGGAACGATCTGACATTGCTCTTGCACGCTGTGACTTCCTTCGAAAAGCAAGACAAATAGAAAACTGGGATAAAGTCGTCTTTTTAGATGAAACATGGTTAAATGCCAATCATACGGTATCAAAAACATGGACTGATAATACAGCGAAATCTGTTACGAAGGTACCAGAAGGCAAAGGCCAACGGCTAATCATATGCCATGCAGGGACAGCTGAAGAATTTGTACCCAATTGTTTATTGGCTTTTAAGTCGGTAAAGTCGGTTGAATATCACGATGAAATGAATTTTGAAAAAGTTAAAGAATGTTTTATGGTACTGCTAGCCAATTTGAATGAGCCACATGTGATAATAATGGATAATGACCTTATCATTCCGTGCAAATAAACAAACCGCCCAGTACATCGAGCAGAATGAGTGAAATCATAGAATGGCTCCTCTGTCACGGTATTGAGGCTGATAATTCGATGTTAAAGTTGGAGCTGTTGAGGCTTCTCAATTTAAATAAGCCACGCACTCGAAAATATATCGTAGACGAGCTCGCCAAGTCCTATGGTCATATCGTTCTCCGTCTCCCACCCTATCATTGTCAGTATAACAGCATAGAAATGATATGGGCCCAAGTAAAAGGTTTGTAGTTTTATTCATCAAATTTTATATTACGCCTAACATTTTATAATTCACCGACTATTATAAAGTAAAATATTGTTCACAGTTTATGCTGCACGAAATAATACCCAACCTCCATTCACTGCTAATAAAATTATGGGTTTATTAAAGGATGCGTGCAATAATGTTACACCAGAGAACTGGAGAAGTGTAGTAGAAAGAACCAAACGCTTAATCAATGAAGACTGGGAACGTGACGTACATTTTGACAATTTCAGGGAAAATGAATTAATTATAAATCTAAGAGATTGTACCAGCGAGTCCGAATCTGAAAATGAAGAGAATTTAGGTTGCACCTTATTATCGGACTCTGATTAATAAATATCTTCATTTCAATAGTATTTGTTTTATTTAGTATCACGTATCTTTGTCTCTCCTTTTAGGCAAAATGTATCGAATGGATTTGGATTTAATTCTTCAGTAATATTCGCTGGGTGCGAAGTACTAGGTGGGGGTAACATAATCTATCGCAGCGCTCATGGTGGTCAAAAGTAGAATTAATGTGGGCTCTGTCATCAGATGTATCTGTCAATGGCAAAGCGATTCTACATAATACATTTTAATATCATTAATATTTGTTACGTATTAAATTATATATAGAATTTTATGGGTAAAACTTAACTGTACTTACTGTTATGCAACGATGTTATCTATATTACTCTAAGCTTTCGCAAGCTGATCTATTGACCCACTAAAAAGTTTTTGGCTTAACAGAATATAAACATATTTTTCTAAAACACAAGAATTTTCTTTCGTCTTTTATCTTTACTAAAATGCTAACTTCTTCTGATAATAAGATTTTCAATCAACTTGCTGCTAAGCCAAGTTTTATCTTCTGCAAATTAATGATGAGCAGATAGACATTGCCCAAATTATATTATAAGATTTGTCGTGCTTAGTCGATAATAATAAATTATTACTTGCTGTCTAATTACCCCGTGACTGATTAATCATCAATTCTAATTCGTAAGAGTCAGCTTTCCTAATTTGGAATTAAAAGTATTTTAATTTGTTGTAAACCAATTTAGTTAAATATATTTTCAATTAAATATTTATTTGGATAAACTAGTTTTATATTATATATGAGGGATTAGTTATGTGTGAGTGAATTTTGTCAGCGAATTGTATACGAGAGAGACGAATGAAAGTGACGTCGCGTCGTCCAGTTACTGCGCTCTCGCCTACTATAATAGAGCGTATGTCATTGTGTTCGGTAAATATTCATAGTTGATGTAATTTATTTCATTGGAATATAATTTATTTAAAGTTTGTTTTTATTATAATGTCAGTGTCAGTAACTTCCGGTGTAGATAAACAGCATCCTCACACATTATGCGGTTTTAGGAATGTAATGAAAACAGCTTAGTCACATATTACTTACAATTTATTAAATGCGCGGTAACACGTTTTAACATTGATAATTAACATTAATCTCACATCTTACAACATTAACAGTTACATCAAAAACAATTAAATCGACCTATGATATACCCAGCCAATACCAACAACTTTCCTTTGAAGACGGTTTGTGGTTGGAATGTGATATTGTGAGAAACACTCACAAATCCGGTCTTCAAAACAATACTCATTTCGATCTGATAACAATATTTAATTTATTACTAGCGATACAGGAACATTTATATATTTACTGTTATATAATGAATATATTTTCTTTTTGTTTTACTGTAAAACTACAACTATAAATTAAGTAAACAAACCCTGACACAATCAAAATAAATCACACTTTTTGAACTTACCTCATTTGATTTGAATGACCAAAATGATTACAAAACCTTTTTTACCCCCAAATCGTGGTATCACAACAATTTATTAGTCGAAAATATTTGTTATTTTTTCATTTCGATATTTTTTCCAAAATATACGACCTAAATGTCAATGTGACAGAGCCCACAAAGTTGTGGACGCCAGTTGGCGTTGTAATCGTGCACGGAGCCAATAGGTTAAATACATGATTAAAATAACGCATTAACAAGTTGATTTTGTACCAGCTTTCGTAACTCTAACATGTATAAAAATACCGAATCAATTATAATATTTGATTCGATATAAAAATCGAATTTCGAATTACTAAGCACCTCCTACAACCTAGCAAAGCCATTTTGACATGTGTCACAGGACCCATGCTATATTTTACAGAGTATAAAATAATTAATTGACAAATATCTCGCGTCTCTAATAATCACCTTTTGGTCTCCTAGCAACGATCATGTCCAATATACAGGGCGTTCCAAAGGGCAATTCATAGTCTTTCTTTTATTTCAGACACTATATTATTTAGCAAAAAATAATCCTTATGAAGCCTTTCGATCAGTATGATAAAGCTAACAGGGTTTTTTTTTGTATAGCGGGTTCGATTCCCGGTTCAAACGTGTAATTATTCAAAAATCTATGAATGCAGTTAAAATTAAAAAAGACCATGTTCGGCCTCATCGTCACTTACCATCAGGTGAGATCGAGACCAAATGCCTGTCCTTATTACATAAAAAAAATTGTTTTTGAAATTAAAATAATGTCTTATTTCAGTAAAATGTTCTATCTACAATATTTAAGGTACTTTTCCTCCATGTGGCATGGTCGTGGGACGCCCTGTATACAATTATCATAAAGTGACGGATACAAAAGTTGAGTTGCCGCCGCCACAGAGCGATCACAATAACATGTCACGAAGGCTCTACATGTCACTGAGGTAGAAAAGAAACTAAGTTAAGAAAACCATCTTGAGAAAAGTTTGACGATAGTAACAGAAATTTTAGATAGCGTGTAATAGTACTGAGCTCTTATATAATAATTAGTACTTTAATTTTGCATAATGCCGGTATTGAATAAATGCTTCTTCACGACTATTTTAAAAGACCCCAGATTGTACAAAGCGTAACACAACAGAGCATGTAGTTATTCACCCTTCAAAATTATATACACAATTGTGTATACAATTTGAAAGAAATGTTTGTATTAACAGAAATGTGCTTTGGTACAATTCCCTTTAAAACAAAATTAGGTGTTTACACTAGTTACAATAATCCCGTTATGGTATAGAATAAAAAGTATTGGAATAAATCACTTTACAAAGAATGGTGGTACCAACCCGCACAGACCCGGAAATTATAAGGCTATCCTTATTAGAGCCGAGTCTGTAACCACAACTGTAATAGGAGAGGAGGAGGAAGTACCCGAGCTGTCTATAGAGCAACCGGACAGGTTACAATTAAACAACCTCTCTGCCTTAGTCTGTGAAAGGTTGTAAGAGATTCTGGTTTTCTCAATATAATATACATACATACATACACTCACGCCTTTTTCCCACGGGGGTAGGCAGAGATTACGTCCTTCCACTTGCTACGGTCCTTACATATCTCTTTCGCTTCATCTACTTTCATAACATTCCTCATACATGCTCGACGATTGCGGGTACTTCTGACCTGGCCTTTTTTGAGGACACTTTCGATTTGTTCGAAATATGTTCGCCTAGGTCTTCCTCGTCCCGTGTCTCCACTCACTCCAGCTTCATAAATCATTTTGGTCAGTCAACTTTCATCCATCCATTCCACATGCCCAAACCAATATAATATAACTAAACTAAATCATGTTTTATTGAAGACATCACATGGCGCAGTCGAGAAATAAGAATGGCGACTGGTTATAATATACCTGGGAAATTGTCCTTGCTCGGAAGTTTGAGTGAAAACTGGAAACGTTTTCGTCAACAATTTGAAGTTTACCTTTTAGCATGTGGCCTGCAAGAAGCTTCGGAACCAAGAAAGATAGCAATATTATTGAATGTAATTAGTGAAGATGCTTTAGATCTATACAATACATTTGAAAAGAATTTGACAGAAAAGAACACACTAATATCTGTTCTAAATGCCTATGATGAACATTGCAATCCGAAGAAAAACGTTTTGCATTCGCGCTTCATATTTTTAAATCGTAACCAGAAACATGGTAAATCTATTAATAATTATATCACAGGCGTTAAATTATTCGCTACCAACTGTGATTTCTGTAAAAACTGCAAAGATTCGTTACTTAGAGATAAACTTGTTCTTGGAACAACAGATACTGAGTGCCAAAAAAAAAAAATTGATAAAAAAGGGTGATCCAATACTTGAAGAAACACTTGAAATCCTTAAAGTATCGGAATTAAAAAATGAACAAGTGAGAGATATACAAAATACTGAAAGTAATGCCTTATAAATGAAGTCAAACTTAAATAATAATAAAAATGAGCAACAAAGAGTGTGTTTAAACTGTGGATACAATCACAAGTATGGCTAGTGTCCTGCATTTAACAAAACCTGTGCTAAATGTAAAAAAAGAAATCATTTTGCTAAAATTTGTCATTCATCACCTAAAGTAATGGTGAATGAAATATCCTTCCAACCTGAATCTGATTATTTTTGTAGAACTGTCACTTCTACTCTGACAGTTAATTCAGTAGCGTGGTATCTAGAAGTCAAAGTTGAAGGAATGACAGTAAAATTCAGTAGTTAGTTAGTTCCCATCTTGTCACGAGATACATGTGTGAAGTCAAATTTAGTAAAACGCATAGATTCATTGGTGATTGAAAATTATAAAGACACTATAGTTAGTAATAATGTTGATCTGTTCTCTGGGATTGGTAAAATCAGTGAGCCATATGAATTAGCGGTTTATACTTAATCTGTTCAATAAGTATAATAATTCTTAATTGAATTATTATCTGTTAGATGTACGTTTACGGCTGTCTTTAGTAAGGCTTGATTACTTAGTCTGTCGTTTCAGAGTACTTTCTAATTTATTATATTTACCTCTAATTTTTAGTTTGTACTTAGAGAATGTAACTTCAGCATTGCTCCCATTGACACAAACATTATAATTTTCATAAAATGAAAAACTACTGAACATATAGTTGTATGCAGTTTATCCCTTTACCTTACCATAACGGGAGAGAATATTAAAAAAGAATTGTAGGGCAGCATGGTTCCAAGACCTTAGCCTTAAAACAACAAAAAAAAAAAAGAATTGTTTTAGGTTAGCTAGCTACATATATGCTAATCTGTGTTTTAGGTTAAGTAAATAAATATTGGGTATAGCAGGTAGATTAGCGTGTTATTATTGAGTGGTAAATTTTAGTACTTTAAAATCTTATTTCATGGTTCTTCGTATTTAGTTTTGTAAACCCATCTGTATATAGAAGAACTTAAAAATGGTAAGTAAAAGATAATATGGAATAACTAGGTAATAAACACTTATTAAAAATATTGTTCTTTTGTCAGGGGAAGCAACGAAAAACGCGGAAAATTGTGGAAAAGAGATTTGCTAAGATGAAAAAAATGATAAATCCTACGGATAGTCGAATTAAAGCCAGTGAAAGAAAAGAACCGAAGAAGATAAAAATAGACCCACATGAACTAAAAGTCCGAGAAGTGCCACAAGCAAGTTCTGCTCTGTTTTTTCAATATAACACCCAGTTGGGACCTCCATACCATATTTTAGTTGACACAAATTTTATAAACTTCTCTATTAAAAATAAACTTGACATAGTGCAGAATATGATGGATTGTTTATACGCCAAATGTATCCCATACATTACAGATTGTGTATTGGGTGAACTAGAGAAACTAGGAAGAAAGTATCGTGTAGCATTAAGAATAATCAAAGATCCTCGCTTTGAAAGAATTGCTTGTCTTCACAAGGGCACCTATGCCGATGATTGTATTGTGCAGAGGGTTACTCAACATAAATGTTATATTGTAGCTACTAATGATAAGGATTTGAAACGTAGGATAAGGAAGATTCCAGGAGTGCCAATTATGTATGTTGCACAGCACAAATATACTATAGAACGGATGCCAGATGCTTATGGTGCTCCAAAAGGAGCAATTTAAGGTTAAAATAAAAAAGAAATTCACTCTTTGTTTTCTTTATGAAATTTATTCTAGTTTACATTAGTTATAGATTTACATCTTGTGTTTTCATATTAATATGTACTTTGAGCTAAGTATTATGCCTTGTATGTATGCCACTTGTTAAATGGTTATATAGGTTATACAGTTGAATTTAAAGCACTAGGTGAACCAACCACATCTATGATTTCACCTAGAGGCTTGGTTTCTTCATTTGTGTTGCATATTGAAGCAGGAATGGTGAGGGTCTGGAAACAATTTTTAGTATAAGCAACATTATAAACTTATTCTTGAAACTTGTAGTTAATAGCATTGTTCCAACAATTGGATTCCATTCCAAGTAATTGATTATAATTTCTTAGTTGTCTATCAAATAAATACCATTGTGCACATTTTACTACCTATTATGTCAGGTTGGCTGACTAGTTCCACATTTTCATAAATAATAAAAAAATATTTTGTACACTTACACCAATTAGCTTACCCCAAAGTAAGCTCTGTAAAGCTTGTGTTGTGAGATTTAGGGTAATGGATAAACATACATAAATAATTAAATTTGGTAGAAATATATTTAACAACCATGATTAAGGTACAAATGCTCGCATTCATCATGCAAACATCTGCCCGCACCAGGACTCGAATTTGTTATATCGAAATTACATAATAATTGTTAAATTTATTTACAAACGATTATTTCTCATATAATGATTTAGTTCTTATTGAGTGTGTTCTTTTGTTTTCAAGCTAAGGAATTATATAAGGAATATAAAATATCTTAGTTTTGACTTAGGTACTTAAATTTAAATTTCTATAAAATATTAAATCTAGTAAGCAAATTAAAAAAATAAACTCCCTCTTTTGGAAAAAAATATTGTTAAATAAAAATACAATTCTTGATACATATTCTGAATCATGTATATTATCAATGTTATATTATTTTGATTATCATGTTGGTTGGTATATTTTAGACAGTCTTTGAACAGAACTTTGAAATACACAGAACTAATTAAAAATTTTGCCTTAATAATTTGAGAAAGGGAAGGAAATCAATTTAGATAGATTGTATTATGAATAATACCACTTCCAGAATTTCAAGTAGGTAACATACCTAACAATAACTGCAATTCAAGAAGAATGAGCATAAAATTTGATAAACATGTACAACTTAATTGTTCATGTGCCTACAAAAACTAATTTTTAGATATCTTCTCTGTCCCACAAGTTTTAAATGTGCAATTGTCTATATGACCGGATGATAAGTTGTATGATCATTTTATCAAAACTCATAAAAATCCATGCACTTACATATTTCAATTAATTGGAATGTATATTACGTAAACTTTGTCACATGAGATAAATTATGAAAAAGATGTTAGTTTTGAAGGTATAAATTACCAAACATTTTATCACAAATAATATGAAAACAAGGTCAGATGGCTTACAATATCAAAAAGTTGTTTGGCAGATTGTAAGTAGAGTTTGGCTCTACAAGCTCTAATTTCACTTATTTAGTTAAAATGTTTTAGCCATTTCTTCTATAAAACACAGCAAAAAATATAACAATTAACGGCCAGATAAGTTGTTACAGATTCCAGTTTTTTTTTTCAGTTTTAGTATAATCATTAAAACGAAGTTCACTTTTACCTTTTTTTCAAATATATATATCAAATTAGTAACAAACCTTTCCTGGATTTAAAGCCTCATACTGGTGCCTCAAAGACTGTAATTCATATTCACATGCTCCAAGAGCATTCTTTAAGTCTAGAATTAAAGCTAGGTCGGAACGAAGCTCGTTAAAATGCTTACAGACAGGTTCTGTTGGAGTAGGTGCAACGTCTGAAAAAATATATTGAAATGAAAAGCTGGGTTTCTACGTAACATTTGTGGTCTTAGCCTTCTGTTAAGCATTAAAGCATAAGTCTATAATGGCTCATTAGTTCTGAGTTTTCTTCCCAATAGATTTATTCATAGTAAAAGTACCAGATATAATTTTCTGCACTGTTCGCTTTAGCAAATAAAATTTTATGTATTTATTTTTATAAAAATAAAACAATAATTGATTAGGTATTTTTCACAAACAGCATACAAAATCACCTTAGCATTTATAATGAAGTGATAAAAGTGACTGTTTTATCTTGAATCATACATTCATTAAGATGAACAGTGAATTTATTAATGAATATAATTATATGAGGTCTATAGGAAACTATTTTGATTTATTGAGAAGGAAACTGGGTGCTAAGGTTCCTAGATAAAACTACTGTGAACAGGCATATTAAATGTATACAGTAGGAGTTATATTATTTTAGTGTCTATTTATTATATTATATTAGAGTCTTATAACATACAATAAATATTATCACTTCTATTAAATAAACATTAGAATCATTAAGTTTGATAAATAATAATATTGATGTTTAGTTCAATTCACTTGTTTTTTCATTCAAAAGATTCTAGGTATAGCCTTCAGTAATAAACTTGCAAACATACCTATATTCATCTGTCTTAATTCTTGTTCAATAGCTTTAGTCTTTCTTTGCCCAACACCAGGAGGAAGTTTCATTCGTTGCGACCTCAGCCAAACACCAGTGCTACGAGCTTCCGGAAATTTAATGCCAGACCATTCAACAGTCTGAAAAAAATTGATTATGATGAAATAGTCACAATATCTTGTGTTTAAAGATTTTCATCAATAAAAAAGATATTATGTATTTTCAATAGAGCAAAAATATGTGGATGTTGCACACACATTCCAATATGATTTCTCGAAGATTCATACTCATAACGACCAGAAAATGTTCTAAATATACAAGCTTCGATTCGTGGACCAGGGAAAACATAATTTTCTACATCAATAAATATGCAAGAGATCAAAAATCTTTATCTATGGACTCTGGGAAAATTTAAAATTTGAGTTATTAATTTGATCCCTAATTGGGTTATTTTCTAAGTTAATTTAGAAAATAAACCAAATAGGCATATGAATTCTCAAACAAAACACTATAATTAACAAGTGTTTACATGGATTCACCATACTTTGAGCAGTTTCGAATTTAATAATCTACAATTGAGTTTAGCACTTAGTTATTTAGACTCAAGTAAGGAATTAAATATGAAAATTTCAATATACATTAAACTCACAACAGCTTCCACAGTCCGTATAGGTCTTTGCTGGGATGTGAGTTTTTTCTTATGTAGTTTTCTGTCATGTCGTCTTGCAATATTTGTTGTCGTGTTAGAAGGTGTGTGACTATCTGCTGTATTGTTTGCAACTTGGTTGATTGCTGGTGTGTTTCCAGTATCTGCTCTAGATATGAGTTTTTGTAAGTCTTGAGTTTTTCTCTCTCTTTCCCGCTTCCTTGCTTCTATTTTTTTCAATTCAGTGAGGAGCATCTGTTCTTCTTCAATCTATAACATAATAATGTGGTCATAAACAATTTATGAACCATAGGTGTCAGGGTCAAGAAGACTTATAAAGTGCTTAAAAAGGATGTAATTAAAAAAAACATTGTGACATTGTATTTTATTTAAAAAATACTAAATTATGGAGCTACAGTTGTTTGTTTGCATTTGCAGTGCATTGTTGAGTTTTGAGAAGAATATAGGTACCTACTTATTATTTTAATCTCATATAATTGTATGTAATGCTAATGAAAAACAGAACAATACAATAAAGTATACGAGGGCAGCATTAAAAGTCGGGAATGGAACAATTCCACTGTTTCTGTTATATTAAAATCATTTTAATTAAACACTCCTTGTTTTTAAAAATCGAATACCATTTACTTCCTTAAAAAAGATGCTCAGTCTTGTTAAACTTGTTTAGTCGTTGAGAAAATGGAATAGACTCGAGAAAATTCAAGAGCGATGATTTATTATGACTTTCGAAGTGGTTTAACACAAAAACAGTGTGTTGATCGGATGGATGTCAAGCTCAGTCATGATCCCCGTCAAGGTCATCCAAAAACAGGTTATCCAAAAACTGCAGTCACCCAAGAAAACGTTGATGCTGTGCGTAAACTGATTGAGGAAGATCGACATGTGACATATTTGGCAGTATTCAGGTAACTTTACACATTGGCGTGAGTCAAATAAGCAAGAAGTCACGTATCAAATGTAGCAAAAAAACGAATATCCTTTCATCAGTAAGTAGCAAACTTGAACATAATGTTTTACTAAAAAATTATCAAAAATTGATTTTAACGACAAGACAATTTATTTCTAAACAAAATACATTGCCGGCTATGTATGCGCACGCCATTTTATTACCTATATTACTAATGCCCGGTTTCTGAGTACATTTTGTCAATGGTTTATCTGTTCAATAACGCTATCAGTTCGATAACTCCCAACAATTCCTTTCTGAACACCGTAGAATTAGATAAACTCCGTTTAAACTTAGTTTAACCTAACTGACCATTGTGCCGTTTATCGGTCCCATAACTTTATTTGACGTTTATGTATCTGTGGTTTATGTATGGCAAACAAAAATCTTAAGGCTATTAACGTGGTACTTTTATGTGAAATTAAATAGTGACAGCTACATTTTAAATTATTATATTTAAAAAAGACAATGAGATCTACAATATTAAATACGAGTAGTTCTTCAAAGTCGGATACAGAAGTACTGGAGTTTATTTCTGGAATATCTATACCCAGAAACTTACGAGAAAGAAGAAATTCATTTGAAATGTTAAAATAAAGTACCGCGACACTACAAAGTAAAACAATTAAACAAACGAATTCAAAATCCGTGCGAAAGCATGCCATTTATTTTTCATCTATAATCTTTTTATTTTATCGATTTATGCGTATGATTCATACAGGCAATACTATCGAAATGTTAAAAAATATTTCATAAAATAGTGTTTTAATACTTAATATCGATAAAAAAATGTTATAAATTGTAATTATGGATGAATTAATATAACAAAGTCAATTTTTATTTCATATTTTGTGAACAGACCCATCTAGTGACATAATTTAGAACTACTTAACTGTTTCATAGCTGTTGAAAGCACGGTCCCGCATTCAGAAACTCACTGACAGTTATGAGACGTTTATCTTTTCGATAACTTTGTTGAATCATTAGTTATTGAGAGCTTAGGTAAGGTATTCAGAAACTGGGCATAAGAGAGCGTAATTTAGTACACAGACTTCGATAGGGACTCATTTGACCGTGCCGTTCGTACAAAGAAAAAACACTTGTATTCGTTTTATCAATAAATTAATTATTTAAGATATATATTATTAAAATTAATTTTTGTTATTGGAGTATTATTTGAAATAATATACTGGTGTGTGCGAACGTGAAATTATTATATGATTAACATGTCCAAAAACATAATTATATATTATTATTATTTTAGGTTTTTCAAAGATAATAAGATAGTATACGTTAATGTGTATTGAAGCAACAGGTAGAGAAGACTGGATATCTAAAAGGCAGTGCAATACCATATGAAAAAATTGTGTATTTAAATTCTTCAGTGTGTATTAGCTTTTATAGAATGTATAATAAATATTGATTGGTTATCGCGACTTTGCCGAGGACGCGATAACTATTGGTGTAAAAAACAAACACGAAATAGTAGTTAGAGCAAAACTGGCGACAGGGGTTCCCGTACAAATTGCCTGATTGCCTTTCTAATGTCTTTCTGTGGTCTGTGGGTGTTATAGTTATCTAACTTTATTTTTCAATAATAGTCAAAATTATACCTGTTCTTGTGTTCTGTCAAATAATCTCCTTAATTGTTCCTTCCTTTTTCTCTCATGTTCAGCATCATATTGATAACTGCGTTTCTCTCCATTTACTGTTGTCACAATATTTGACCAAGGATTTGTTTTTACCTGTTAGTTTCAGAACAATTTATTATAAAATAAATCAGCTTAACAAGACTGTCTTAAGATATTTAATTTATTGATGGAATAGAGTGAAATGTCCTTTTGAGAACGATTTTGCCAGTCATTCTCTTATCAGCCAGGTGTTAGGACACTACCCAGTAAACCAACGCTTTACATATCCATTGCACAACAATTGTGACTAGCATTACTCAACACATCAGACTACCCTTGAACATAACTTCAGATTTACTAAATTATTGATGTTATGAACACCATTCGTTCAGTAAATTCTGCTCCTAAATGTTATCTCTACAAAAAATGTTATGTTATCATCCATAGCTTTTTTTTATTATATAGGAGTTATAATTCGCTTTTATTTATTTTCATATCAGTAACATAATTTATTATAAGTAAAAGTGGTGCCAATAAATGTTATTATAATATAAAGTGATATTCATTTAGAAGAAATTAAATTTTCATAATTAAAATGTTATTAAGAGCTTACATATGACAAAAGACTTACTTTACTTAATATAGCACATATCCCATAATAACGTTCCTTAAGGTCTTCAACACTTCTGTCTCTGAATGCTGCTCTATCCCACCTGTCATGAATGACAATGAATCTCAGATCAAAACGTTGGCACAGATCCATTAGGTGGTCGGTTTCAGCCTGAGTCCAGTCTTCAGACTTTAGATATTGATTATATTCAGATTCTGTATACGATGGTATAGATACTTGCTAAAAGGGAAAGAATAATGACAATAGTACATGTGGTTATCTAAAATTCGTTTTGTAATCACTCTATAGGCTACTACCATTTGTATAAACAACTCAAGATGAAAAAGCAATAATTTTTTTTTATAATTGCGGGAGGTTGGCAAACGACACAACTTAAAGGGCAACCCTCGTAATATAGATTTCTACATCACTAACGGCCGGTTTCTGAAACGCATGTTATGTTAACACGTTGTTAATCTCTCATTAAATGTTAGATGTATGGATAACAGCTGGTTACTGAATGGGTTTATAGTGTAAAATTATCTAATTGACTATTTTCTGGTTATTTACTCATATATTTGGCGTTTAATAAGAAGTAGTAAACGTGTTAACAGCGTGTTAACATAACATGCGTTTCAGAAACCGGCCGTAAGAGTCTTAAAAATATTACACTGACTCTCTTGTTTTTGTACCTAAATTACGACTGTGGGATTATTCGCCATGCATTTAATATACCATTTACACAGTTTGATAAAAAAAATCAATTTAATAATACAAGTACCATAATAATTAGAAGAGTTATTAATAGTTAACACTTTAATATTAAATAATGTGCATGAGAAGCTACCTCAATATTAATTGATAGCATACATTCTCTCACATCAGCAAGTATAATTACACTCCACATCAGCTCAAGTATTGTTCTTAGAGAAATGACTACCTTATAAAATATGGTAAACAAATAGATAGACTAGAGGCAAGAAAATATTTAAAGCTGCCATACAGAAATACCAAAATATTTGAACAGGACACTGTGACACGGAGTATTCGTTATGGAAATCATTTAGAAAATGGCAACAAGATACCTTGACCTGTGACAATGCTGAAAATGTTTAAGTTATTGCAGTTATTTTGCATTGTGAAGTAAGAACCTCCAAGCAAAAACATTTTAGCGACACATTAGTAACTTTCAGCTCGACATCCCAAAAAAAATACTACAAAAATTGAGACTTCTCTAAAAAAAAATTAAACCTAAAGCGGCAGGATACAACTTTATCACAACTACCATACTGAATGAACTACAAGAATAAGTTGCTTATGTCCACAGACAGTCAGTGACACAAACAAATTTCATTTCAAAACCTGGAAGCTACAAGAAAGAAAGTAAAGCTCAAAACTAGAAAGATACTAATTCCTGCAATCGTAGCAATCTAAAACACTGAGTAAAATAGTTGATGCACTATCATATTACAAATGATATAAATGGAAGGAAGGGGATTTTTTGGCATAAAGTTTTGGAGCAGATTACATTCTCCTTCATTCTGCAGTAAAACTGTTTCTGATGCTGTTCCAACTTGAGTGACACTTTAATATGACCACAATTTACTAAAAGCAAAATGGGCTATTTGGCAATGCGAAAAATAAAGTGTCAATTACTGTTAACAGTATAAATTAAGAGTTAAAAAATGATTATTTATTAACGTAAGTTGAAAATAATGATTAATTTATTTTAAAATCCGTAAATAAAAATTGCATTTTTTAAACGTTTGTCATGTGACACAAAACGCTCCTGATTGGTCGAATTTATCATGACGTCACTTGCTTGTAAACTTCGTTTGCCTACTTGTGTTGCGCCTAGTTGTGGTAGATTATCTCCGTTACATTAAGATTTTCTTTATTATGCATTGTTTTTTTTTGTTTATTTGCAGTATTTTACAAGTACTTTCAACCATGGACAACGATTTCGTAAAAGCAGACAGCAGAAACCTGCCGCAAGTCGACGCAATCATGGTCGGATTATTTTTCAAAAATTATTCTGACTTTTATGCTTCGGAGCAAAAAAATGTAAAAACAGCAAAGTACTCGTAAGTATAATTACACTTTACTGGTAACTTAAATTATATCATAAGAAAGTGAAATAATATGAACTTCCACAAGAACTTATATAGGTTATATAAATAATTAAGTTTGTTTGGCACAATTTCGAGAACATAAACGATAATTTGTTCACGTTACGTCGTCGGTTATTGAATGTCTTCACATTGTTTAACAAGTTCCATTCTTTGCCGTTTGACAAATGCAGATCGGGAAGTACCAGCATCACACATTCTTTTAATGCGATCTGGCTGGCAATGAAATTTAGAAGGCAGAACTTTATCTTTTAAAATTATTTTGACTGAAACCCATTTTGTACTGATAGTAATTTTCCATGTTATTTTCCATCTGTAACGAACAAACAAGTTTTAATCGGGATCTTTTAGTGTACTGCATATTGAAATCATAGGACTCTGTAGCTACAAATTTTAACAAATATTATGGAAAACAGCGGAAATATTCGAAGTGAGTTGCAAGAGACATTCTGTTAAAAACATTAGAGGTATTATAACCATTTTGAATGTAATTCATTATTACAAAATATAAATATTATGTTTACTTACATCGAAATGATCTTCACAAAAGAAAATATTTGTACTATTCGCTATGTCATTATGATCCCTCCGAGAAAGTTGCAACCACTTTCGGCGCACTTCGATATTCTTTGGAACACTTACAAATAGTTTTTTCCGGAGTTTTTAACGACGTATTTGTACATTTTGGAACTGCACACCATTTGTAACTCATTTTGTTACATAAATCACTGATAAAAAGTAAATCCAATCGCACTTTCGTTTTTTGTTTACAACAAACAAATATATATGCCAGTTGTCACAGATCAGAATACAGGCAAGTGACGTCACCGACCTCACTGCAGCGCCATATTGTCAAAGTAGCGTTTTGGCACACTATTTAAATATTGTATTGTATTCACACAAGAAAATTTTATCTAATGGCGCGCATGCAAATTATATAACGCAGTAAAAGAAAATTAATAATACTGTGGAAGGTTAATAAAAATATAAAGAAAAACGTTCAAGGGGTAAGCTTATCAATATTTATTATATGTTTTCATTTGTAATTTATGGTAAAAGAACAATTCTTACTTATCTCTTACATTGATATTTTAACTACCAGACGCCGGCAAACAAATTTTAAAACCAGCGACCTAAAATAACTACATATCTTAATTACATTAAGTGGAATCTTATCCAAAGTTACTACCGAGGAAGATTTACTTAACATTTTGGTTGTGTCGAATGATCCGCAAGAATTTGAAGTTTTAACACCTGCACACCTTGTATTGGGAAAAGCGCTTCTTTCGGTTCCGGAATATAAACTTGATAATTTACCTAACAATAATTTAAGTCGGTTTCGTCTTGTACAGGCATTATCGCAACAGTTTTGGCATAAGTGGAGTAATCAATATCTTCACACATTACAGAACCGAAACAAGTGGACATCTGCTACAGATCCACCTAAGGTCGGGGATCTAGTCTTAATAAAAGAGGAGAATATTTCTTCATTGAAGTGGAAATTAGGACGGGTTATAGATTTATTACCGGGTAGAGACGGAGTAATTAGAGTTGTTAATTTGAAAACTCTATCGGGTACATTGACACGCCCTGTAGTCAAAATTTGTAAATTGCCTATTATAGACTAACAAATTTTTTAAAATATATTAAGTGTTCTTAGTCTTAAGTTACATTCAGATTTATTCACGTGAGCTGCTAATTAGTCGCGTTGTTTACAGTTATTGTATTTAGTTTTATTATTTCGATAAAGGCTTTATTAGCCTTTCTCTCGGGGGGAGGATGTTTGATTTTATTCATTATTGGTTGCAAAACTTTTTTAAATCATTTTATTTGTTTTTACTGGCACGCTACATTTTCATTTTTAAAAACAAAACATGCGCTGTCACTTTCACTCACACATTATTTATATATATGCGTATTGCTTATTCCCTCTAATATTGGGTTGGGTTTGAACGTCAAGAAAAAATAAAAGAAGATCGACGCACAAGAAAATTTTCTCTAATGGCACGCATGCAAATTATATAACGCAGTAAAAGAAAATTAATAATACTGTGGAAGGTTAATAAAAATATAAAGAAAAACGTTCAAGGGGTAAGCTTAGCAATATTTATTATATGTTTTCAATTGTAATTTATGGTAAAAGAACAATTCTTACTTATATCTTACATTGATATTTTACCTACCAGACGCCGGCAAACAAATTTTAAAACCAGCGACCTAAAATAACTACATATTTTAATTACATTAAGTGGAATCTTATCCAAAGTTACTACCGAGGAAGATTTACTTAACACATCGACATCACCAAAATGTTAAGTAAATCTTCCTCGGTAGTAACTTTGGATAAGATTCCACTTAATGTAATTAAGATATGTAGTTATTTTAGGTCGCTGGTTTTAAAATTTGTTTGCCGGCGTCTGGTAGTCAAAATATCAATGTAAGAGATAAGTAAGAATTGTTCTTTTACCATAAATTACAAATGAAAACATATAATAAATATTGCTAAGCTTACCCCTTGAACGTTTTTCTTTATATTTTTATTAACCTTCCACAGTATTATTAATTTTCTTTTACTGCGTTATATAATTTGCATGCGCGCCATTAGATAAAATTTTCTTGTCCACCAAAATGTTAAGTAAATCTTCCTCGGTAGTAACTTTGGATAAGATTCCACTTAATGTAATTAAAATATGTAGTTATTTTAGGTCGCTGGTTTTAAAATTTGTTTGCCGGCGTCTGGTAGTTAAAATATCAATGTAAGAGATAAGTAAGAATTGTTCTTTTACCATAAATTACAAATGAAAACATATAATAATATTGCTAAGCTTACCCCTTGAACGTTTTTCTTTATATTTTTATTAACCTTCCACAGTATTATTAATTTTCTTTTACTGCGTTATATAATTTGCATGCGCGCCATTAGAGAAAATTTTCAATATATTTTTCGATTGTACAAAATATTCATATTCATTGTATGATGTCATTCCCCCTTATATCCCTAAGCCGTGTCAATTTAACTCTCTTCTTTCTTATGTTAATTCACCCTTCATCAATATTCTTTGTCATTATTTATTCTACAATCGTATTAAACTTTAATTGTTATCTTTTTATTCTTTGATTTGGTTTCCGCTCTTAACTTTTTTATATATTTATTTATAGACAGCGAACAGGGTATATTGTTTTTTATTTGTCTTGTTTAATTTTAATTTTGCATCCACTTGTACTTTCACGGCCTGGATAATAACATGAGTCGCGCATACTTTATTTTAAAAAAGTATTCTAAGCAAATAAACTCGAGGTTGGCGAAATCCTATGGGCACCGCCATCAAACCCAAAAGAAGAAGAAGAAGATTTAAATATTGAATTTTTAATTCGATGTTTTTCAGCTAATATATACCAGAATTAAAAATAACAACTTTTAATGGGTTCCTTAGACTCTACTGCATAATATAAAATGGATTTTAAAAACTTGTCAAATAGCCTATTTATGTATTTTGTAACAATAGGGTAGACGACTACAACTGATTATGGCTGTTTTTATACTATAATTATCTGATTTGAGCAATTTATATCTAATGAAAGTATATCAATATGGAAATTTCAGTTTAATTTATATTGTTTTTAGATTTCAAAAAATGAATGAGCATGAGCAAAAAATGAAAAAAATGAGCAATTATTATTTATGTAATTTTAATGAAACGAACACATTTCTAGCATTCTCACATTAAATGTAACATTTTTTTATATAGAAAGGATACCTATAAACATACAAATAACAAAGTTATTTTATAATTTGTTTACACGCTCATACAAATTAGGAGAGTTTACTGAGTTATGACGTCACAATTGCAGTGTTTTTGGTATGGAGCGTTTTAGAGCGATACGCGACAGCGCCGCAAACATGTCGATGTATCTTCAAAAGTAATAGGTGCAGGTGTACTGTTGGGTCTACAATATTTCTCATTTAAAAGAGTACTCTTACTATATACAGAATTTAAAAAATTGTCGTCTATCCAATTGAAGGAATGGAAAGAAATGGTTCATCGTAGAATGTAAGACTTCACTTAAACCTTTGAGTTTATTCCCAAGCATATAAAGGTTGCTCTATATTTTCATTCATCATAGGATATTCAGATAAATAAAAAATATTACAGTTAAACAAAGAAAAAATATGCACATGGCAAGAGTCCAACCCCAGACCTCCCAATTCCCAATTAGAATAGGATACTTGATACATCCCAACTAATATTATAAATGCGAAAGTGTGTTTGTTTGTTTGTTTATTTGTTTGTTTGTTTGTTTGTTACCTCTTCACGCTTAAACTACTGGACCGATTTCAAAAATTCTTTCACCTTTGGAAAGCTACATTCTCCCCGAGTAACATAGGCTACTTTTTATCCCGGAAAAATCGACAGATCCCACGGGATGCGCAATAAAGGCTTCGCTCAAAAACTACTGCACAGATTTTTATGCGGTTTTCATCAATAGATAGAGTGATTCTTGAGGAGTTTTGCGGCATTTTTTATCTCGGAAAAACGGATAGTCCCACGGGAAGCGCGATAAAATCTTCGCACCATAAACCGACTTCCGCGTATATGTAGCCGTGGGCAAAAGCTATGACCCTTAACCCTCTATACACCCAATCCCGAAATCCACGCGGGCGAAGCCGCGGGCAGAAAGCTAGTTTAATATAAACTAGAAAAATAAAATTACCTTATTGAATTGTGCAAATGGGTACTCCTTACTTTCATCTGATACTCTTTTCCAGTGGTGAAACACAGCATTGTCTTTACGTGCTGGATTGATAAATGGAGCCCACATCCATTTCCTCACTTTTCTCATGCCTAATTTAGCTTTGGTTTGTTTATAGCCTTTACCTAGAACACACAAATAAGAATGCAATATTTTTATTACAATATTGATATGTAGAAGCTTTTTTTCTATAACAAAAATTTAACTAAAAATAGGTTACAGCAAGAATTAATTGCAAGCAGTATATATTTGTAAAAAGAGAAATTATTTATTGATTTTTTGTTGTATTCTTTTGTCTATGTTATTGATTTTGGTGTGCAATAAAATGTTATATTAATAAATCCTCACCATATAAATAAAAAACAACAGATTTATGTGATGAATCAGGAAGTATGTGCTTGTATGTACATTCATGGTTGTCCTTAGAATAAAATAGAGAGAGCAGTTTAAGTAAAATCAGAAAATAAAGCCAGTTGAGGAGTTTCTATAACTTTTATGGATATACCTATTTTAGTGGGACAAAGTTGAAGCTAAAAGAAATATGGTTATCTACATTTTACATATATACCATATATATTGTCATTCAAAATTATTCATTTTCGAAATCATTCATAGATACAAAAAAAAAATATTACATACATTTATGTTTCTTTAATTTGATACATTTCCTAACAAGAGTTATAGGTGTATGGATAAAAGGTCAAAGCTGATCATTGGGCAATAATTTGGTTGATAAATTGGCAAGGAAGAGGTGTGGCACAGGAAGTGTGGGCCAGACTCTTGTGCCTATCCTTTAGTGTTACACCGTTGGCTAAAAGACCACACAGTCAAACACACTTCAAACTTGTGGAGGTTGGCCCCAGGCTGCAGGTAATCAAGAGAAGCTATGCGAACTCTGAACAACAAACTATCTCGACACTTACTGTGGCTAAATAAAAGAAATCTACGAATAGTAGTTGGGATAATAATCAGTCACTGCTCATTGAATAAACACTTTTACACATAAACAGATGCATATGTGATAGTAGAGCGTACAAACATCAACCAAATCCAGAGAAGAACCATTGGATCACCAGAAACAATAAGTGAAGCCCTGAGTAATCTTGACACCTATCCTGCTTCTGGACGGAGGTGGGATTATTTATGGGTAAAAAGGCACATATTTTTATTTGAAGTCATAACATAACAATTCACTTACAAACATTGATATTACACCGATTCAACTTATTTAGTTAAATTTTCTTATTTCCTATAAATTCATGTGTGTATTATACTTGTTTTATAGCAAGACTGTCTTATTTTAAAATTATGCTGCTCATATAAAGTTGTTAAGGAGACTAATGTAAACATAATTATTCAGATAGAGAACCCTAAAAGTATGTTTTATAATATTAGATAATACATTGTTTTATGTTTAACTTACCTGTATCAGTAGGCATAAGAGGAGGTAGATCTTTGTTAGAATCATTGTATAGCAAGGCAAAAACTTCTCTGTGCATGCCTTCTGGTCGTTTTACGGTTTTAGTGGTCACATACTTTTTCTTAGCTTTGTCTCCGTGCAGTATGCTTTCTCTGCTTATCTCTGCAGTCGGTTGTTCGATATCCATTATATCCAAAATATCTGCCATTTTTGATATGACTGAAAATACCTCTCAAACTTAAGAAGTTTTTTAAATGATTCAATTTGTAAATAAATTGTGTAGAAATCAAGACAAAAAATGAGTTACATCAAGGATGCCAAAAATGAAAATATTATCTGTTTCTTTACACAATATTTAAGCTCAATTATGATTTAAATTTATAGGATTACAACACAGACTAATTAGAATACTACGTATGATTACAAAAACAATACTCAAATGCACAGATGAGTTTACTCCACAGATTAACATATATGTAGCTAGCTAGTTTACTCCAAAGACATTATATTAAATCTTTTTTTTAATTTCTTTAATCGGCCATGGCTGCACAAGCCTTCAGCCTAGTCTTTATATATTTGTACCACAGACTAAGAGATACGCGATTTGAACCAATTTGAACACCAACATTTCTTACACAGACTATCCAAGAGTATGAAGTCTACTGAGTAAATATAATATTTTTTTTGTACTTTTTTTTTGTTTTTCTTCTTTCCCTTTTTCTTCTTGTCTTCAAAATAATATATATACAATTAATGCACAGATTAGTATACTATTAAATTAATGTGTGGATGTAACATATTTTACTGCACGTAAAGAGCATTTGGCGAGAAATATGGTGTCAAGATGTTAAAGTGGTGACAACCGCTAAAAATTCTCAACGTCACAGTATAAAACCTATCAATGATAATAATTTTATGGAATGGAAAGTGACTTCATTAATTATCAATATTGAAAGTCATTTTCCAAATTGACGATTCTATATCTATTTAATACAGGGGAAAAAACAGCTCTTGCCGGTTCCTCTCAGTACAAGGTCTCCCGCCGTAGATTTGCGAACCGATGGCGTAGCTTTTCGACTTTCACAAGTGCTTGTAACGGCCTAGACTGAATAAATGATTTTGAATTTTGAATAATACTTCTTTCTACTTTGATAATAATACTCTTACTTTACTAAACTTCGGAAGCAGACCACATACAGGGCTTGGACCACGGCTCGTATCAACAAGGATCCGAACGTCTCTGATATGTAATGCAAATACAATGCTGCTTCGAGGTTCAGAGCCAAATTCAATTTCATCGGTAGAATTGGTGACCGAGTCACGGGCTATCCCTCTGGGAGTCGTGTCTTCTGGTCGCTTGCCAAAGCTGCCGAGGGGAACTTTTGCCAGCCGTCCTTACCACCACTGCGAAATGTCGATGGCAATTTGGCCCACAGTGCAAAAGAGAAAGCCGATTTATTGTGTAATCTCTTTGCCTCAAACTCGACTTTGAACGACAATGAAGGCGATTTACCGCCTTCGATCCCTTGGTGTGTATTCTCTATGCCAGAGATATATATCTGACAGAGGGACGTACGGCGGGAGCTGTTTTCTGTGGACGTTCATAAGTCGAGTGGGCCGGACGGCATACCAGCAGTGGTGCTCAAACAGTGTGCCCTTGAGTTGTGCCCTGTGATAACGCGACTTTTCGCATTTTCTTACCACACTAGTCAAGTGCCATCTTCGTGGAAGACTGCCAATGTGCATCTGGTGCCCAAAAAGGGCGATAGGTCGGACCCATCAAATTACAGGCCTATAGCTATAACCTCCCTTCTTTCTAAGGTGATGGAGCTTGATCAGCGACCGGCAATACGGCTTTCGCCACGGTCGCTCGACTGGTGACCTTCTAGTGTATCTCACACACCGTTGAGCATCAGCCGTTGTGAGTCAAGGTGAGACATTGGCAATAAGCCTAGATATAGCTAAGGCGTTCGATCGGGTCTGGCACCGAGCTCTTCTGTCGAAGTTACCGTCGTATGGCCTGCCCGAGGGTATGTGCAAATGGGTTGCCAGCTTTTTGTCCAGTAGAAGCATTAGAGTCGTTGTCGACGGTAGCTGCTCTGAATACATGGACATAAATGCTGGCATCCCGCAAGGCTCCGTTCAATCTCCGACACTGTTCCTGCTCCATACATGCTGTCTATCGATGGCATACATTGTTATGCGGATGACAGTACCGTAGATGCGTTTTACACGGGCCGTGCAAATATCCCTCGTTCCGCTGTGGAAGAAAGTCGCGAGCAATTTTTGTCTGAAATCGAGAGAACTCTATCTAGAGTCTATGATTGGGGCCGGGACAACCTAGTCTGATTTAACCTCTCCAAGACTTAAGTTTGTGCGTTCACCCCTAAGAAAACTCCATTTACTGTAGCCCCTCAATTCCAGGGCACACCCCTTTCCATCGGAAAGTGTATTAGGATCCTTGGTGTTGACATCTCCAGCCACGTTCAGTTTCGAAGTCAGCTGGGAAGCCAAGGCCAAGCTGGCATCAAAAAAACTTGGTGTGCTCAATAGGGCGAAGCAGTACTTCACACCGGGGCAAAGACTAGTACTGTATAAGTCACAAGTCCGGCCCCATATGGAGTACTGCTGCCATCTTTGGGCGGGAGCACCTAGGTACCAGCTTGGGCCCCTAGATTCGGTTCAAAAGCGCACTGTGAGATTTGTCGACGATCCCGTACTCACAGGCGGTATCGAGCCTCTAAGTCTTAGAAGAGACTTTGCCTCCCTATGTGTGTTCTACCGCCTGTATAATGGGTTGTGTTCTGAAGAATTATTCGACATGATGCCCACGGTCACTTTCTATCATCACACCGATCGCCATCGACAGGGAGTACAGTGCGGTTCCAGAATAATTTCCTCCCGCGTACACATCGATTGTGGAATGAGCTCCCTGCCGAGGTTTTCCCGGAGGGCTACGGTATGGGGTTCTTCAAAAAGGGAGTAAATAGGTTTTTTAAGAGTCGGCAACGCGCGAGTGACACCCCTGGTGTTGCAAGTGTCCATAGGCTACGGTAACATCAGGCGGGCCGTAGGCCTGTTTGCCACCATCGTGGTATAAAAAAAAATATTTATAATTTATCGTCAACATGGATGCTTAGGCAATCAATTATCGCCACTTTCATTGAACAAAAAAAAAAATGTCACGACGTCATGAAAAGTACATCTAATTTTGTTACCATTTTTACCGGTCAGGAATTATTAAAAATTTTTTCTTTGCACGAACTTATAATAAAATTCTTAGGTGAAAAAAATAAAGAGGTGTTGCTTTATTGGTTTACAATGATTTATTTGAACACTATAGGAGAGTTGTTAAATTTGTCATAAAGCTTTTGGGATATGACATAGATAACAAATTAAGTATATGACACTCATTGTATCTCTTGTTCTGGCTTACATTTTGCTATTGACAAATCCTACCCAGAGTATCTAAGGCAAATATAACAAAGGCTAAAAAATAATTTATATGGTGAAACTTCTAAGTTGCATTGTTCTGTGGCAAAAAGTTACAGTGATGTAGTGAAAAGTTCAGCTTGCTTCTATAGAACTTACCACAAACACAAGGCTTGCATATTCAAGAAATGACTATATTATTGCTGCATTTCTTGATATATGATAGTATTTGTCTACCCATTTTAAAAGCAAAGCTTTTTCAACGAGGTGTGTCAAATAAGCTTATAAATTTTATTTTTAACCTCGTGTCAGGGCATTCTGTTCATCTGAAGATAGATGTTGAGATTACTGGGTGTAGGTCTTCCACAAGGATCTGTTCCGAGTCCACTTTTGTTTAATTTGTACTCTTTAGGTTATTATAAAGATATTACTCTTTTTGTAGATTACTACAATATGCGGATGATATCGTCCTTTACTCTTTACACAAAAACATTAAAAAAAACTTTAGAGGATGTCTCACAAGTCATTATGTCTCTTTTTAGATGGTTAGATTCTAATGGTTGTCGTTATCTCCAGAAAAAAGTTTAATTGTAATATTCACACGAAAACGTCTAAGACCTCGAACTGATATTGTGATCGGTGGAGTCAGCATCGAGGTAGTTAGAAGTGAATGCAAATTTTTAGGTGTAATATTAGATTCCAAATTTTCCTTTGTATTATATCGAGTTATTTTTTGGTAAAATGTGAAAAATACTTGAATATTTTGCTTGAATATGGTGCTTGGCAGGTATCTGGTGGGATGCATACCCTTTCTATCTATATGCTCTTATACAATGCTCTAATTAGAAGTGTATTCGATTATGAACCTTTTCTTATAGAACCAGTTTCTAAGAAGTATTTGGCAAAGATCAACAATATTCAATCCCGAGCTATAAGGATTATCGGTGGTGCTATGAGATCGTCTCCCATTAATGCTTTGCAGGTATTTCTGTATGAAAAGTTCCTATATCGAACTTCTCAGTTCTCTTCGTATCCTCTTTTCCAAAACTACAGTTACTGTCTAGATATGCTTTATCTTTTACATGTTGACACCACAAAAAGTTCCATGTCAAAAGTTACCAACATCTGCAGCAATTAAAATATTCTGTCAGAAAGATCTAAAGTGTGATTTTATGAATTTTCATATGTTTATATCTACTCTATACCTCTCCTTGGGCTTAGTGAAAAATGTACAGTTTACTTGTAAGGAATTGCTCAGATTGAGGGATCAATATTGGGGTGGAATTTTTTGTATACAAAAGCATCAAAAGAAAGTGTGATGGGGTGTGTAGGTGTGGGTGTACCATGAAAATTATAACATTGTAAAGAAAATTAAATGTCCCCCTGAAACATCAATCTTTACAGGTGAGTGTAGGAGTATCCTTGAAGCTATTCATTAGATTTTACTTTAAAAATTGAATAAAAATATGTAATTTTATCAGATTGTTTAAGTGCTCTACAGTCATTAAATGTAAACCAGTTAGTTGGTTTTAGGTTACTTTACTTTTTCAATGTTTCCAACTTGGCTTCATTGTGACTTTTGCGTGGGTTCCTGGGCACAGTGGTACTTAAGGGAACGAGAAGGCTGATATCACTGCAAGACATGCTATAATTTGTGGAGATAAGGTTTCCTTTGAAATTTATCCTCCTTATTTATTAGCTTTACCTAATCAATTATTGAGAAGTAAATGGTCAAAAAGACGGTCATAGAGTAGTCTGCAATCAGAATAGTCTATAAAGCCATGGTTTTTTAAAATTCATTATTGTTGAAGAGTATCCTCCATAATTACTAGATTACGCCTGGGTCACTGATGTCTCTCTGTACATTAAAAAAAACTAGGAATTTTAAACTCCTCTCTTTGTGAATGTGGTTTAGGAGAAGCAGATACCTACCAATCATGTTTTCCTTCTTTTTGTACAAAGTATGATCGAAGAATTTTCTTAGAATCATTGATTAAATATACATATCCACTACCTACAGATATAAATACTATTTTAAGTAACCCTTAAACAGACTGTTCATAGTTATTTTACTTCTAGGTGCTATTTTCGCTAACATGAGAGCAGTGCCGTCATAAGATTCACCACTTACACTTTTGTAGGGAAAATTTACGATTTCTATACTAATATTATAAAGAGGAAAGATTTGTTTGTTTGTTTGTTTGTTTGTTTGTTTGTTTGTAATGAATAGGCTCCGAAACTACTGGACCGATTTCAAAAATTCTTTCACCTTTGGAAAGCTACATTATCCCCGAGTAACATAGGCTACTTTTTATCCCGGAAAAATAGACAGATCCCACGGGATGCGCAATAAAGGCTTCG
Organism: Scirpophaga incertulas; assembly: GCA_036419045.1. Taxonomy (NCBI): domain Eukaryota; kingdom Metazoa; phylum Arthropoda; class Insecta; order Lepidoptera; family Crambidae; genus Scirpophaga; species Scirpophaga incertulas. The sequence goes on along the minus strand of CM071627.1, from coordinate 23,926,265 downwards.
CTCAAAAACTACTGCACATTCTTGAGCATGGTTTTGCGGTATTTTTTATCTCGGAAAAACGGATAGTCCCACGGGAAGCGCGATAAAACCTTCGCGCCATAAACCGACTTCCGCGCATATGTAGCCGTAGGCAAAAGCTATGACCCTTTAACCCTCTATAGACCCAATCCCGAAATCCACGCAGGCGAAGCCGCGGGCAGAAAGCTAGTATTTAATAAATTACACCATTACACTCACACAATATTCTATTACATAGTTACATTATTCTAAAACATTATCAAATAATTATCCTATAAAACTAAAGCACCAAAAACTCCAAACATCGCTTCATATTCTAATAGAATTAATAGGTATAATTTACAACAAGTTACACTGAAAAAGTCAAACTTCTAAGTTTAAATCAAATATATTGCCTATTATTGTACTCCGTTTTCGACGCATTTTTTTTCACATAGATTCGTGAAATTAAAGCTATGACATGTAGCACAAGTAAAGAAACATCCGAAAAATTGAGGGTATTGACCTCTCTCTATTTCTTAAAAATAGTATGTAGGTGAGAGCGTTAATCTCGTGGAATGGATTGAAAAGCTTGTGTTGCGTGAGTGTGAGAAGAAATCTCGATGTGGCTAGATAGTTTTATCGAGGGAGACTTAGGGAGGTGGCCCTAGTGGTGTCGTGGGTGCAGTTACAAATATGTACAGATTTTCATATATAAATACGCTCGCACAAACCGGAACAAAATTTCTGTACGTCAAATAAAACATTGGTCCCGTGCGGGAATTGAATCTGCGTAATAGCGCAGTAGCCTATCACGCGACCGCTGTACCAAGTGTGCTGTCAATTTGTAACATGCCATACAGCTTTCGATTTTTGAATTTTCACAGCAGTTCTCTTTTACATCTGGTATAATTTTATTCCCTTTGATATTAACTTTGGTTATGATATTTATACATTTTATCTGTTTTACATACGTAAAGTATATTGTTCGGGCTTTAAAATTATTTTAGAATTATATATATAATTATAATATTATAATAAGTATGTAATTGTACTTACTTAAGCGTCGTGTCTTATTATGAATCCACATTCATGTTTTTATCATGACTGGTCTCTCATTATTAGTTACATATACAACTGTAACATTACTGATACCTATCTCTATCTATTTCATAATGAGGAATAATAATTAATAATGCGGAAGAAATGAAAATAAAAAACAAACGACTGAAACTAGCTTTATATTATTATTTGTTGTAATAATCACACAAATGCTTTTTAACTATTATATTTATCTTACAGTCCTGTCTACCAACTCTTTCATAGCAATGGGACTGTCCAATGGAGTCTGAAAAGTAACGATGAAATAAATTATGTCAGGTATTTATAGTATATTTACTTAAAAACTGTAAAGTAATCCTTGACGATTATTTTTTTTAAAGGTTCATATAGTGAAACAAGCAGACTGTCCACCTGATGGTAAGTAGTTACAGTTGCCTATACTACATGTGGTTCTTGGAAGATTTGCAGCAATCTGCAACCCCCCACAAAAATTGTGTACGTTGTCAATATGTGACATAAGATGTTAAGTCACAGTTCCCAGTACTGTGCCTAGACTATTTCAATGCATATTTTAACCTTCACACCGGAACACAGTTATGCGAACATTGCTATATTGCCGCAAAAATAGGTATGACGGAGGTACCCAAGCAGATAAACCTGGTATAGACTCCCCTTACGGTAAAATTTGTAATTATAAATAACATAATTCACTACTATTTGTAATGTTAATTAATGTTATTTTCGCCACCAGAACCCGGAAATGGAAATCCTATGGATGTCGCGTTGTAAGTGAAAATTAGGCCATAGGGTTTGATGCTACCTACTAGTCCCTTCATACCAAAATCCCTAAATCCATCATACCAACAAACCAATATATTGCTATGGAAATTGTATACATTTCATATACAATAAAAACATAATAAGTAGAAGTTTACCATCAATCCAGCGATGTTAATCCAGTAGAAGGCCAATCTGTCTACTTTCCTTACATATCCCTCTAGTAGATTGTTTATTGTGAAAATTACCCGATTACTTGATAAGAAATTCGCCTGACCAGACCATTGCAGATTGAACACCCATTCTAATTGGCCTTAAATTTAGTAAATAAAAACTTTATAAAATTTCTTATAGAGCAATAAATATATACAGTATCACCAGAATAGTATTAAAATAAAATGCTGATATAAGATAATGGCACATGTGTTAGTACAGTTCAGTTCAGTTCTTGTTACGAGTAACTTGATGAGATGAGAAGTTCGCTACAAAATCGACTACAAAAGACGTATTTTTCGCTTAGATTCCAAACAGTGCAGAGATGTTAATATAACATTTCATGGTTGCAAAGTATTTCATTTCTATGTAGATTTGCCACAGAGTTTTAATGTCTGTGATGTATTACAAAGATATTGGCTAAAAATAAAAACCGACTGAATAAATCCGATTTAGCGAAAAAAACCACATCGATTTGGTGATTAAAGAAAAAAATATTTATTCCCTCAGGAGAGGAAGGCCGAAAATCCTCACAAGGAGCACGAAACGTGCCCAGGATACCCCCGCAACGGCAAGTGTCACGGAGGTTATGTCGGACTCCACACGACCGGAGTGGTCCGGCAACGTGACCTACCGACTAAACTCAGCCTGCGCCTAAGTTCTAAGAACTGTATAATCGTGAGAGCGACCCCAGGAAAAAAAAAGCGATGGTGATATGTACGCGATATGATTTCAACTCAAGGAAATACGAAAACAGTTACAAATGAAATTGTAACTACCTAATAATATTTTAATAATAACATATTTAATAACTTTAAATATTAGAGAAGGTAAATAAAAGTTTGTTATTATTATTTTGAGTTTTTATTTTGAGTAGGTATATTTTATACCGATAGGTAAATTGGTAAGTGGTTGAAAGAAAAATATATTACGCATCTCGCCAAAATGAGTACCTACTTAATTGCATTTGAGCAATCTTGTATTATTAAAGCACATATTTTATTTGTAATGTAACGTATTTGTAGCCAGTAGCGTAAACAAACAGAAATTTGAATTATTACAAAATTTATGTAAGTAATTGTTATTTAACCTAACGTAAATTATACATTAATAAATTAATGTAATTGTTATTTGACCTGACTATTTTTTTAAAGTAAACGAATGGATTAATAATAAAGAAATTAATAGAAAGAAGACAAGAATGTAGAAGCTTTTATTAATCTTTGCCTCTCATTTTAGTTGGAGATTAAAACAGTATTATGGGTAGGTAGGTATTATGAATTTAAACATTAAACATATAAGATTTGAGTATTTACAGAACACAATTGACGAAGCTATAAGAATCAAACATATGTAAATAATTAGATGATGACGATTGTTTTCAAATCAAATCATGGAAATGCAGTTGAAAAAGAAATATCGATTTACTGCATGAGAGAGAAAATATGATGAAATACGAAAATGATGTTAGAAGACCCTTAGCAAAGATCCATAGTCTGTGGTATAGAGTTCATAGATGCCAGTTATATTATCTATAATAAATATTAGGAAATTTCTTTATTTTTATATTATTATTGCTATATTATACATATTTAATTATACTATAAAAGTAATAATTAGTTATTACAACTTATTGTAACGACATTGCACTGAGCACATAGCCGGTGTCGCCTATAGAAACAAACTAAATTTGTGTGATTACGTTTCGCAGGCATGTAATCCCTGCATTACGTGCTGGTGGTACCTTCAGAATAAATACTATTAAGTCAAAGGAACGGTTACTAATTATATTTAAATAATAATATAATTAAATAATCTCAAAAAGATGTGTACTTTTAAAAGTTGAGTTTATTGTTTTCCTTAAAAATTTATTACACAGTGTATATATAACTTACCAAGAGTATTAGATACAGCGTCCAGGTTGCCGTTGTATATTATTACGTCGATGTTCGTGTTATTAAGTACTTCCTCCACTAGAAAACATTATATAAATAACAAGGAATTAGTATTGTTGATGCGTAGTTATTAACAGAAAATAAAAAATAATTAGTCTTAATAAATTAAAAAGTGGAGATGCAATTGAAATATTCGATTGTCACGTCAAGTCACAATCACACAATCTGGAATTTGTTATTCATGGGAATTCTATACTAAGTGTACTTAGTTTAATTACTAAAAAATATAAAGCAGAGGTTTTTGAAAAAATAGATAGCAGTTATGTAGGTACCTAACATACGTTGTTTATTATTGTGCGATACTGGAAAACTATCATAGTTTGCTTAGTAAACATGCTTAGTGTAGGCAAACGCAAAAAACTGTACAACAGAGGAACAAAAGTAGGTTTTTTGGTTATACTACTATGGTGGCAAAATGCATTACGACCTGCTTGATGGTAAGCAATCATCGTAGTCTACGGAGCTGTAACACCATAAATAAATTTATAATTTTTTAAGGTTGTGGTCTATTTTGAAGTTTTATAATTATAAAGGGATCCATACATGCGTCGGTTTTAAATTTGAAGCCGCGTTTAATTCGGAAAATTTAAGTATATGACACATCTAAATCGTTGTGTCATGTACTTAAATTTTTCATCTTGAGCTATATTAAACTGACTCTCCGCTGAACTTCTTACCCATTTTTGATTGATCTGATTTGCTGAGAATTTCATAAGAACCACATCGGCGACTGTAACCTCTTACCTTCAGGTAAGCAGTCTGCTTATTTACATACATACATACACTCACGCTTTTTTCCCACGGGGGTAGGCAGAGATTACGTCCTTCCACTTGCTACGGTCCTTACATATCTCTTTCGCTTCATCTACTTTCATAACATTCCTCATACATGCTCGACGATTGCGGGTACTTCTGACCTGGCCTTTTTTGAGGACACTTTCGATTATTTGTTTCATTATATCACATAAAACATAATTAACAGGATCAGTCTATATATTTTATGTCACATGTTGGCAGTATACTGTGGTATTTGTGGAAGCTGCTGCATTATTGTGATTTTTACAGAAATCACATGTATTCTAGTAACTTTGACTAGTTATAATAGCCAGCTTTTTTGTCAAAAGATAGGAATGAATAAAATTTGGGTGCTGGTGAAGTTACAATGATGGCGACCAGTAGTGAATGCTTTCTAATAACTTGGATTCAACTCCCTCCTTAGCCTGGTCAGCTTCGTCACTATTCCTGGAATAGGGACTTAGGCAGTGCTTCGTTTACAGCAGCAGTATCTTCAGACTATATAACTATCATACATGCATGTGTTACGTACAAATTGAACATATGTATCAGTCCTCCATAAGGATTAAGATTAAAAACTAATAGGACAAAGAGTGGAACAAGACGGTATATGTTTGAGACGGTTTATAGTGCATTGTAAACAATTTTGGATTCAACACCGGTTATTACAAAAGACAATTGTATTTTGTCGTAAACGTAATAGCTTCTGGTGAGAAATGAGAGGAATATGCTTGAGGTTTCTAGAGGCCCAATAAAACATCGTAAATCTTGTAGAATATTGCTGGAAGTAAGAGGCGTAGGGACAACCATTCAACTCGCCCTGGTCTTGGTCTTGTTCTTGCGCTCCCAGTCTTGGTCTTGGTCTTGGTCTTGCAGCAAGAGTCTTGCAAGTCTTGCAATTACCTATTTGACTATTGCTATTTATTAAAGTTTACTTTAGATCTTAGAAAAACGTATTGGAGTTTGAACATTGTGAGCTTGAATTAACATAGCCATAGTAAAGTCCAATCAGATTAATAAATGTCTGAAGATTTGATAAGAATTCGAGAAAGAAAGAGATATTCGAAAAATCAACTGCCACATGGTTATCAACTGAGCTTATGCCGTTTACCATGGGAGTAACTGTTTCCTAATAAACATTTACCTACGCTCAATAAGCTTACGTGTGCTAAAACATGTAAAATACAAATGAACTCTTAAAATTCGAAAATCGAAGTTCGTGTCGTACCGTCTCGCTCGCTCATATATTAAATAGTATTAGCGTGAGTGGGACGGCACGACACGAAATTAGAATTTTACATGAGTATACCTAGGCACTGTGGCGGCAATCAAATAGTGTCAAATGTTGTGATTTCGTGTATTATCATTTATCTCCATGTACTTCCAAAAAGCGGCAAATTTCTTTGAGAAGTCAGTACAAAACCTTTGATGCCGCATTATCAAAGTGCCGATGGTTAAAATAAAACTATGCATGCACTCTGTTTGATTTTGATGGATATTTTTTAATTACCTATGTATGTTTATGGTATTGGTAGTAATGCGCATAGGTCCAGTTTTTCATTCTTGATACAGTTTTATGTGTCTCATAGAATTCCTAAGCGTACCTATACAGCGAACTGTTATACCTAAATACTCCGTGAAATAGCGCTAAGTCCTAGCTGCAAGACACAAGAGTCTTGCAGGATTAGTCTTGTTATTGCTCAAATCTTGCACGATCAGCGTTGGTCTTTCTAAAAATACTCGATCTTATTCTTAGTGTTGGTCTTGCAGAAATGCAAGAACAAGACCAAGACTGCAAGACCAAGACTGAATTTGGGCAACACTAGTATGAACGGCATCGCAAACCACGATTGGATTTGCGATGGTAATAATCGGTTTCATATAATAATATTTATTTTCTATTCTGCTTTGTTATTATAAAACAAGATTAGAATGGCCAATAATAAAAATTAAATGGAAATGCCAATTTTAACGTTATCTGTGTAGGTACGTACCTTTTTCTACAGCTGGTATCATAAAAGATTTCCTAAAGCTCCTAATAATCTCTTTTCGTTGAGAGTCGAAATTTGGGTTACTAATCCCCAAAGCGGGCGCGACAGTGCTGTCCATAAAATGTTTCATGTTTTCCTTGTAGCCAGTCGTATCTTGCAAGTGATTTAATTGACCAAAGTAATCTGTAATATAATTTTTTGCAGAAATTCGTGAAATCGCGTTGCATTATTGCCATGAGATATATCTCATGGCAATAATGCAACGCGATTTCAAGAACTTTAAGGATAAGGAAAGATGTATTTCCTATAGGAAATACATCCTTAAGTAACGCTATTTTAGAAATGAGCTTCATTTTGTTTCGAGAACAACAGCCAATTTTGAAGAAGTTTATCTGTGCGAGTGTTAAATATATCTATAAAAATGTCTGTTATCTGCGAACTTAAGCGAAATAATCCCTATTTACCTTAACAAGTCTATTTGGATACGCACAAATATTTTGAAAACGGTTTCTGTTATTTAATCATAAGATCGTTGAGCAATACATATACTGTGCACAAAAAATATTATTAGCTTTTGATGTTAAAGCTACTTCTTTACTGGTTTTTTACGTCTATTTGATAGCATGCATTACTTGCCTCTGAGTATCCAATTAAAGTCAGAGTCACTAAATCGGGCACTTTCAATGTGCGTATGATAAAAATAGAAACTATCTTCGACATACTCATAAGTATTAATATAGCATGATAATTTATTATTAATATTTATATGAATAACATATATTTAGACAATAAACTTCTAAAGTTGATTTTGCTATGTAAAATCTTATATATAATTTGTTGTACTTATACTTTTATAGCAGAAAATTTCAAATATAGAGATATACTAAAACCAAAAATATATAAAACTTTTTCTAAGATTTGAATAATTAATTTGAGCTTACCTACTGCCGATGTGTAATCAAACACTTAAAAATTTGATATAGATCATTAAAGATTGCAATTTTCCATAAGTCTCTAAGAATAGGTGTGATAGTTTCAGCTTATCTTGTGCAAGAAAATCGTGGTGAGATTTGCCGTACCAAATTGAATGAATGATATAAAATTCAGATTTAACTACTGAATTGACTAGATAATATTCTACGGAGTAACGTTTCTACTTAAAATAATACTAAGCTGATTGGCTGTTAAAAATAAGTGTAAATCTCCAGATCCTAAGTCCTAATTGTATCCTACTTTTACAAAATCGAACTTCAGTTAAAATCGAAAATGATGTTATTAGGATTTAAAAATATTAATGTAAAAGAGTCGGATTGGTCTAAGCAAAGTCTATTAATAAAAGATTTACCCCACATGAATAAAGTTAGGGTTTATTTATATATTACACTGCATCAATCATATAATACTTACCTCTATTACTGTCTTGGCTCATTTTATCCAAAATACGTTCCAGATTGACAGATACAGCATTGGCATTTTTATTGACAATGTATTCCAGTTTCAGAAACATCCTGTACGCTTCTTCATAACGATGCTCTGTGACTGCGTGGTTGACCTCATCTGAAAACTCTTCTATGGCTTTCCGACCTTTACCATCAATGTAGCCCAGTTCTTCTAAGTAGAAACCTAGTTTCGTAAACACTTTTGCTGGTGAGATAATAGCGCTCCCTAAAACTACTCCTTTGAGATTAGCAGATATACGTTTTGCCTGAAATTAATGAAGATATATAAAATAATATCACATTCAAACAATTTTTTTATATCCCTTTTTTTTGTTCCCCTGAGGAAAATGCATTAAATTGCATACCCCGGCTGTGGCGAGCCGGTGGTTATGTGGAGCTCTCCTCCCCAAAAGGGGGAGGCCTACCCACTAAAAACTTCAGGGATGGCCTTCCTAAGGCATGTAGGGAGTCCCCGGGAACGCCAAGCGACTTCCGGAAACCCCCAGCCTTTGCTCCCCTGCCGATACAGGGGAGCCCTCCTCGTGGAGGCTACAATACCTCCCCCGATCTCCTCCACCGACGACGCTTCCCGCGGCCACGGAAGGGGCGTGGTCCCTCCCGGGTCGCCGTATCCGCGGGCGCGATTTCCTCGCGCCCGCCAGATACCCGCGGCGGCGCCGCAGCTGTGCTACTGAGCCCGGCGACGGCGCCCAAGACTCGGCGCTCGGAGGCCCACGCGGGGCACTCCGCCGGCGGTTGCTGTGCCGAGTAGAGGTCGGATGCGCAGTGGTGCCATCGTGTCGATACCTCCCGTCCTATTCGACAGAGATACTCACCGAAGCAGCCGTACCTACCCGGTGAGTATCTGAGTGAATCAGTAGGTGACCTCCTCCTTCCCGTGGTGCCAAGCTTCGAGGTGCGGGAGTACGGCACCGACGGCTTTTTTATATCCCTATGATGGCAAAAAGGCTTATGACTGCCTCATGGTAAGCAAACACTATAACTTAATCACGTCTGCAACACCAGGGGCATAAAACACATTGCCGACTCTTTAAGAACCTATTTATTCCCTTCTTAATCTTACAATTAGTACTCCCCAAGAAAATTTTCGGCACGGAGATCATTTCACTATCGGAGAGGGTGTGTCAAGAATTTTTTCTTACTGTACCATACTGTACTTGATCACCTAAGCTCTAGCGTGTGACGATGAATACTCTGTCGATGGTGAGCGGTGTGATGATAAAATGTGACCGTAGGCATTAAGTCAAACAATTCTTTTGTGTAAAATTCAATGTAAAAGCGGTAGAATAAACATAAAGATGTAAAGTCTCTTCTTAGACTTCGTAGGCTCCAATTCCGCTTGTGAGCTCAGGCTTAAAAGTTGGTATCGAGGTGCTCCCACAGATAACACCAGTACATAAGCTTGCAGTATATAAGCTTGACTTACGATTTATATAATAGCAGTCATTGTCTCGGGGAGAAATACCACTTGATTTTGTTAAGCACACCTAGTTTGTGGACGTCAACTTGACCGTGTCATCTAATTGACTTCGGAATAGGACGTCGCCGCAGATGTCGAAACCGAGGATCTGAATATTCTTTTTTTATTTTTATTGTTTTAAACCTTTCTCTTTCCTCCGCAATAGAACGGGGGATATTTAAAACATCTCGAGTAGTACAGTCCGCATAGTTTTGGGTGCTATCTAGCGACAGCATATCATTTATATGCAGCAGAACTAGAATTGGACATAGTACGAAGCCTTGCTAGACACCTTGTCCAGGCCTAGACACCTGGATAAAAAGCTAACAACCCACTTGAAAAGACCGTTCAGCGTATGATTAAATCTGATCAGAAGTTGTAATTATAATTATGTTATTTTATTGTACTCTGTATTGTAATAAAAATTGTCTCGTGGTGATAATTAATAAATTATTTATTATTTAGTTCTTATCCCGTTATTTAATGTCACGAAGTATTAAAGTTTCAAATATGACAATAATATTACAACTTCTAAATTATACGCATTTTGCCTTATATGTATTTCGTTTTTGCATTTGTGCTGTTTATTTTTGTATTAACTGTATATGGTCGTATAATAATAACGAGATTGTACAGTACATTGCTCCTGATGTAATTACAACTGAATTATTAAAAACAGTAGATCCAATCAATAGTTGTAACTAATCAATAATCGATTTCAAACTATATCAATGTCTAGTGATATTGTATTATTGTAAAGTTTAACTTGAAAACTTACGTGTGGAATTCCAAGAGCAAGATACACGGCCATTTGTGCGCCATATCCTTGGCCAAAGATATAAACTGGTGTGTTGGAATACTCTTTATTGTCTTTGTAAAATGACTCCAAACATAAAATAAGGTGGTTCGCTGTAATTTGGGAAACACTGAATATATATATATATACAATCAAATGAACATTTTAACTCATAACTGTATTTCAAGAAACTGTATTTTATTATTAGTTTTTTTAAATGTACTTAATTATTACGAATACTTACTGTTCTCGACCAAACTTTTCGGCGGGCTTTTGCCTTTTGCCACAGTACTAAAACCGGAACCTAATGGAGCATCAACAAATAGAAGGTTGTAGTCGTTTACCTGTTAAAAATTTATATTATATTTACAATAAATTCTTTAAAGGTATTGGTTATTTAAAGGTTATTAAAGTATTGACAATTAATATAACGCTTAAGTAGTACTCCTTCAGTAGGGAGACAAGTGAGTTTTAAAATAAATATATCTGAGACAATAAATATGTCGGGATTCCTATATCTTTACACTGGAGGTTCACTTTGTAGTTCATATACGTCCTCACCGAGTCTATCTAGGTACTATATATGACAAGGCCTTAATCAATAATACTAGCCCTTGTGGATTGGCTATTTAACATACACCTTTGATTTTATCGCAGGTTTATGCAGGTTGCCTTACGATCTTTTGTTTGACCATAGAACCATTGGATATTAAAGCTACCGTCATATGAAATCTGAAAAATTAAAAATGCTTTGCTGCGTAGTAGGATTAAATCCCAATCAAATGATAATGTTTATAAAGTATCTTATAAATTGCTTAATAAGAAAATCAGGGTGCGAAGGATGAAGGAGGTCTGATCCAGGATCACCAGTACAGAAGCAAATGGTGTTATCAATATTTATGACATTTTTCTGTAAACATACCAAATAAATTCGTTGATTGTTTAGAATTAGCTATAAGTTGTTTGCAGCTTACCCAAGAATCATTTCTTCGCTTTAGTTTGAAATCATATGGTCCGATCATGCCAAAGTTTGCGGACATACTGGGTGCGAGTCCTACCACTCCATCTAGCCAAAGCAGAAGTGGTCGTGAAGTCGGGTTCTCCGCCAGTGTAGGGTAGAACCACCAAAACATATCACCACTACCCTGTATCCTTGAGAATGCAGCCTTGTGACTGACGTTTCCAAAGCCAGTGCCATTTAAATCTGTAAAATAGTAGTAGTAATTAGGACCATATTCACTTGTCACATCCTGCAAGTCCTGAAATGCACGTTAACGTTTATATATTTTTAGAGAACCGTTTTGTGGACTTGATCATAGGATACTATATTAATTGCCTGGATTTGTGGGTCTACCTGCTGTTCAGTGTCCGCACACTAAACACAACAGAGTTGTAGAATGAATTGCAGACTTTTACAGTAAACGTTTTCTAACTATTGCAAGCTTGTTTGTATGTATTATTTACATAGTAGGTCACGAATAGAAAAATGAATAAATATGAATGATATTTTAGTAGGAGTTTCAAACTTTAATGGCCTTTAGGAGTTATTATCGGTATTTTTCTGAAAAAAAAACATTCTCAAATGTAATAGTGATTAGCGTAGTATCATTAAAGAAAGAAAAACACTTATTTTAGACTGCACAGCAGCGCTACAACAACAACAAAAGAAAACAAAATACAAAAATTAAGCATATTTTATGGTAAATCAGTGTTTCATTTATACAGCTTGTTTCAGGGCCGGTGAAATAATATTTAATAGTGAAGAAGGTGAAGAAGTGAAGATTTTTTTGAAATAATATGAGAGCTTCTTCAGCTCTAGTATTTATTACCTTTTTCATCTATACAAACTAAACAAATTATTTTTTGAAGTGAAGTGCTATTATACTGGAATATAATTGACAAATTGTTAGTTTTTGATAATAGTTATTTTTTGATAATATTGATACTTTCGATTATTTTGCATCGAAATGATTTGACAATATTGAGTAAGCAGTTAAAACTCGACTTTAGCTCAATCATTTCTTTTATATATCTAAATTTAAACGAATTGGAGTACCTCCACTTGTTACTAAAGTGATATTTACTTACGAATGGTTCTGTAACGATTTATCGGAACCAATAATCCTAAAATCAGTCCGATACACAGTCCAGCGATAACTGCTGCAGCCACTGTTCCGAATACTACCGATTTTCTCATCATCAGTTTACAAAATGATTCTTTTACTTTTCAATGGAAATAAGCGACGAGGAACATGATTATTAATATGTGTGTAATGAATTACTATCAGGATATGATATACCGATTATTAGTAGATAAAATCGATAAACGTATGAAAATCGTGAGAGGAATTTATAATTTTTGTTTGTGACGAAAGTAATGAAGACGTATTGCTTGATAAAAACGTGACATGTTTTTCACATATTAAATATAGGTACATAGACTATTACATAGCAGCACAACCAAGAAGCATTATCCATAATAGTCAAAATCATTATACAATCATCATTCAATATTTACCGATACTTTGACGTTAAATATTAAATGCTAATAAATGAAATTACACAGAAACGTTTTTGTTTTCGTAATTACTTATTTCTTTTCCCAAACATTTAATCTATTACTTATTGTTGTTATTGTTGTTTATAATTTATGTAACAAAGTTAATAACATTTATAGCCTCAATAAATATCACTGTAAAAAGGCTACTACATCTTGGCTATTGGGCTTAAACTATGATGAGACTGAAGACATTCTATCTGTGCCCAAGTAGTGGTGGGATCCTTTGCACTTAACTAGTTAAGTGTATAAAGGGTTTTTGTTGTTGTTTGGCCGCGGATAATATACCTACCACAAGTAATATACCTAGGTTTATTATTAATATTATTGTGAAACGCACCTTCGTTTAAATGTTCCCGTATGTGTATCATCGAATACGAGCTTACAACACACTCACACATACACACACACACACACACACACACACACACACTACACGTACCCACACACTTTCTCCTCCACACACTAAATGCATGCTCTACTCTCTAAATTCGTAGCATGTACAATAATAGATATCTATGTAATATTTTTGTCATCACAAATTGTATTTATTGTGATCTGAAGGTGGAGACCTGGTGTCCTTTGATACAGGGCAACCTAGTTAAGGCACCAGCCTCACTAACAAGCCATGTTTAAATTATAGTGGAATATTAATTGTATAAGAGGAAATAAAGATTTATTATTATTATTGTAGCTTACATCACGTGTCTTTGAAGACACGGTCCTTTATAAGGCGTGCGCGGGGATACAGATCCAACGCGTAGAGGCCATTTAAGCGAAATTTAATGAAAGTGTGCGTGGAGTGTACCAACTGGGTTTAATCTCTATCTGCACCATGAAAAATGCAGCCAAAAACTATACCCAGTTAGATGCACAGAAACTATTGTCATTAGTGGTCAAAACGTTTGTGGCCTATTGCATTTCGATTTAGGTGGTAATGAAAACCGGGCTATGGAAGAGACTCCGGTCACCTGCCTTCTCAAAGCTTCCTAATTGATTTAAATATGGCAGGTGGTGACTCGCCGCTCACTAAATGGGCACCCCAAAAAGCAGACCAATATTGGTGCGAAGAGAGCAACATTGGTGTGAACGGCTAAGGGTGTAGAGAGGTGTGTCTGCGACAGCGATCGAGACGCCGTCGGCGTTATGACATTATTACACTTCCACCCTTCGAGCATTTGCTCTTGCGACTTCACTCTGTCCGGCTGTCTAAGGCAAGACAGAGGCGGGTGGCATACGCCCCCCTGAAGCACATCGGTACCCTCGGTAACGCAACTCACCGCCAGCACGCCACAAGCTGCCCTGAGGGAGACTGACTGCACTGATGGGGCATTTATGGCAGTTAAGGGGCATTAAATGCCCCACCAGCGGGCGATGGGGTCGTCACTTCCCTACGCCCCTATTATTATTATTATTATATTATTATTACAAGTATATCTACAAGTATATAATCTTTTTACTTTTATTAAAATGTTTTTAAAATACTTTGAGAATATAGATCCATTAAAGTCATCCAAGGAGAACTTTTTGGATCCTCGAGATCTAATCGAAAATAAGACGGCAAGAATTGCGAACTCAACTACTAATTTTGAAGTGGTGCTGTCTCTATTGCTTGCTTCAATTTAGATATATTTATTCTGTATTGAGTTGATTGTTGGCTCTTGGTGGAACTTATTATACATGTTGAATAAAACTCTTGTACTGTTCCACTAATTTTAATTATTATCGACCTGACCGGTTTCGCTTTACAGCATTTTCAAAGGTGTTAAAGTATTAGTTTAAAGTAATTTTTAGATAGAAGCGTAAACACGAACAGCTGTGTACTTTAACACCTTTGAAAATGCTGTAAAGCGAAACCGGTCAGGTCGATAATAATTAAAATTAGTGGAACAGTACAAGAGTTTTATTCAACATGGACAACATAGATATATTTATGTATTTTTATTAACATTTTACAAGAGAATCGGTTTTATTTTACCAGATTGCTTTTATCCTATACAATTTCGTAAGTATAATGCGCAAAATGTTGGTTTTAATTTAAGTGATTTTGTAAATGCAAGTGTGATTAGCTTTATATTGGTGAATACATTTTTTTTAGTAAGGAATGTAATATTCAATGTATATAAATAATTCTATACTGTATAAATAATGTACTGAATGATGATAGGTACTGAAAACAATCAGCGATACAAGTAGGAATAATAAAAGTACAATAATATATGTACGTATGCCCGAATCAGGGTGTATTATGAATTAGTTAATACTACTTACGTATAGTTTGATATCGATCGGCAGTTTCCGAGAAACTCACAAGCAATCCTATACCGATTGTTACGAGAATAGATGTTGACACGTACATTTTCGTTTATAGAATGTGAATTTACTCCCAACGGAGATTGGCAGTGATATAATCATTATTATTGCATAGATAAAATATATTCGAAAAAAGCCGATAACATTATTGTAGATTGTACTATCGTGCGGATAGATATCGGAATCTTAGATTACCAGGTATGATAATTTAGTCCAGTCAAAATATACTAAATTATGATTCCAGTTTGCATTAATTCCCAACAAGCCAGATTTTTGTGCAGGCCTTGGATGAGTCATTCATTACAAATGACATGTCAAAAGTCCCCATCGATCCTGCTTGTTTTTATTCGAGGTCAAAGGTCACAAATTTGCATTTATTGCGTACAGATGCAAGTTGCCTTTCAGTATGTATATAATATATATATATATAAAAGTTTCCTATTTTTAATAATACTTAGTATTATTAAAAAAGGTAACTTCAACAAAGTTCGCGTAACACTGACAAATTCATCTAATAGTTTCAACAAGTAACTTATTCAATGTTAACATATAAAATATTATTCAAATTTTCTTGTGAGTCCAACTAAAAGCTTGGTGTATATTAACACGAAAGATGACTATTATTCGATTTAACACATACTATAGTTAAAACAAACATGTCAAAGTTGTCAATTGAACAATAAGGATTGTTGAAACTATTATTAAACGTAATTATTTTGACACTTTACAAATAATTGGTTCAACATCTTTATCTGCTCAATGTAATCTATACAATCTATACAAATAAATAAAATTGGAGTGTCTGTTTGTAATATTAAAATAACCGTTTTCTACTACATGCATATGAATACAATACCAAAATACATATTTTTAAAATGTTTGTCTGTCTGTCTGTTTGTTTGTTCCGGCTAATCTCAGGAACGGCTGGACCGATTTGGACAGGATTCACTAGCAGATAGCTTATGTAATAAGGAGTAACTTAGGCTACTAACTAAAAAAAACAATAAATAAACATTTTTTTTATTACATTCTACGCGGGTGAAGTCGCGGGCACAGCTAGTTATTAAATATGTTGGAATCGAACTTAAATATACAACAACAGTTGAAACGACGATTGCGCTTATTAGAATTAATAAATACATATTTATGTTCAGTTAAATCACAGTCCAACTTTTATTAGTTGATTTATTTCAGTTCAACTAAGAAAAAATAGATCTTAGCTTTCGATTTTATACAGTACCATACGGTTACATTGGCAATGGAGTCAGTATGACTAGATTTACGGCCTTATCAAAATAACAAATATACTGGTGTGTAATCTGTATGTGTGCTTTTTGAGAACTGCGGTTCTCACCACTAGCCTGTGGTGAACAAATTCCTCATCATAGAGCCAAACAATTATAAAGAATACAAGTCCAACATTATAAAATTGCGTGTCGAAATACGACAAAATTCACGTATTTATTATGTGACTAATTTAAATTATTATGTATTTTCAACATTTATATTACTTATCCCTTTGTGTATCATATTTTTCTGAGAGTTCTAACATAATTTCATTTAACCCACAAGTGTCTCGCGGACTCATTTTTAGTTTTAAAGATGTATAAAAACGAAAGTATTTGTCTCTACAAAAAACCTTTTATCTAATTTATTTACTGATTCGAAAAGTTTTACATACTTTTTTATAATATCATTATCGAACTCCTTATCACAACATAATTCGTAGTGGTGTGCATAAGGTGATTTTTCCTCCGGGCTGCAAAATCATGCTGTTATTTTCTTATGCACGAAACGAACGATGCATCACACAAATGAATTAGAAGTTAACAATAAGAATAAACCAGAAGTAAATTTATACTACAACTCTACTAAAGGAGGTGATGATACACTTCATCAGATGGTTCAGGAATATGCAACTCGACGTAAATAAACGATCAACAGGTAGCCGGTTGCATTTTTTCAAAATAATATGAATGTTCTTGGTATCGCGTCATTTAATATGGAAAAAAATGCATTGCAAATGCAAAAAATATACGAAAATTATAACGGATTTAGTAAGTCCTCACATACGGAGACGAAGCAAGAAAGGCTTAGACGAATCAAGATACCACAAGGTACTACAAGGTACTACTAAAGTAAGGTAGCATTAGCTGAATCATCTTCTCAGTCATCTAAATCTGTACTAAAAAGAAGGAAGCGCTGTCACATATGTTTCTTAATAAAATCTAGGGCCTTAAGGTGTTGGCCTTAGGGTGTTGTGCAAACGCAAAGTCTCTGTGAAAAAAATGATTTGCAATATCTATCAATAATAATTTTTTATAACCAGATTTTGCTATTTTTTTTAATCAATGGTTGTACTTGGTATAATTTAATTGTTCGAGTAAAATGAAAAATTTAACCATTTTGATGAAATTCTATTCACAATATTTTTATTTTCATTGATATACTGTCTATTTATTTAATGTGTCCGTAAGACACTACTGGTCATGTACGTTTAAAAGCATACTGGGTGGTTAAGGGTTAAGAAAATAAATCATTCAATGAACTTACATGTGAAATGAATAATTTTGTGGATTTTCCCTAGATGACTTACAACCAGGCACTCCATACGAAACTTTATTTGTTTGCGTCTATAAAACACGAAATATACACTTCAGTCGCATGATTTAATAAATCATGCGGGATTTGTTTCGTTCACAAGTGACAACGGCTAATATAAACTTCAATGCGAGAGAGAACTAACATCTAGTCTATTAACACAGCAGTACTTTATGTTATCGCATTGCCTACCTAAAGGTAATATAATTAATATATGACATGATAGACTTTTCGCTATACTGTTGTCGTATCGATTTCTTTCGCATGCACATTCAAGTCCGATGACAATGCAATCAATGCTGATAGTGGTGATAGACCACTAGAATTGAAGGAGGTTCTACAGCTTTAATTGACAGGTCAAATTGGGATCGAAGTTATGAATCCTAGGCAATTTGTAAAAATGAAATACCTGGTGTTACAAAGATCTAATGCAGTCTCAATTTATCTGAACAGTTTGTACAGCTATTTAGAATTCTTGGCAACTAGCCAAGATCATTGTAACATCAAGTTAAAAATAAAAACAAAAAAATCTTTAAATATGCTGTATTAGTTCTTTAATCTACTTAATTATTTATATTATGCATAACATAAATAGTATGGACCAACTCAAAAACAAACAAAATAATATCAAGCAAATATAAAAATTGGTAAATAAAGAAAATAAGTATATGAAATATGTATTGAACCAAATCTACAACTGTCAAAAAGCTTGCAGAGTACAACAGCCATTAATCCTCTAGCCAAACGATGTCATGTCACGCAAGAATGCTGATGTGGCAGCAGGATTCATTTCTGGAACCTGAAATAAAAATAAATATATTTATACTATTGTATACTGTTTTACATTTTAGAGATTAACAAGCTTCATAGCTATCAATGATATTTAATCATTGTTATACCATCACGTAAATAAAAAAATACAATGAAGAACTAGTTTAAATAGGTATATAAATATAACATAATTTAAGCAAATAATATACCTAACTGACATTAGAAAACAGAAGATTAA
This sequence comes from Scirpophaga incertulas, assembly GCA_036419045.1. Classification (NCBI taxonomy): domain Eukaryota; kingdom Metazoa; phylum Arthropoda; class Insecta; order Lepidoptera; family Crambidae; genus Scirpophaga; species Scirpophaga incertulas. The sequence goes on along the minus strand of CM071627.1, from coordinate 23,907,280 downwards.
AATTGATCTTCCTCGTATCTTGCCTGTTCTCCGAGAAGGCTCTCCCATTTACAAACAGGTGTAGAGAGCATTTTTTTCTCCTTGTACGTGTGCATATACAAGGATGCTCATTCAGTGCTTTGATTTTATAATTATCTTAAATGTAATTCGAAATCAGTCCAGAAATGCACTTATAAAGTGATTAGAAATAGACACGTTTCTGGGAATTGAGGAGGCTCACTGTAAGAGCTCATTGTATGAGATAAAAGTATTCTGATGTTTACTATGAGTCGGTGGTCACTATTAGCAATGTACGATTGTGAATGATCTGGTTGACGACTTGAATATTAGTTATCGAATAAAGATTACTAATATTAGTAACTAATTTAACTTCTATCTTTTCTCTTGTTAGTTGTGTGTGAAGAAATAAGTACCCGTCAACACCACCAACTGTGAGCCAGTCTCAAGGCAACACTAGTCAATACCGGCAGAGGATACGTAGACCGCGACATGTCCTTAGCGATCCCCCTAACCTACTCACGCAGGAACTTCTAGACCTGCAAGCGGCGGCGTCTGAGCCGTCGCTCCCCCTTGTCAACCCCTAAACGGCAGCCTTCTGCTTAGCCATGATTAGGTTCTTGTCAATACTGGCCGGTCCCACTTTGGAGATTCGTGCCTTCTTCTAGCGCATATACCCTCACCATGGGGTAGCGCTAACCGTGCCTCTCCTGAGGTGCGGCCCTCTCGTCAATAAAGCCAGTCAATAGGACCAAAGGCTAGGCTGAGTTTAGTCGGTAGGTCTGTGTAGTCGAGCCGTCTCGACAGTACCAGGAGTCCGACATAATCAACGCATCCCTGCTTGCCTGTTGCGTTGGCATCCATGATGGATTCTCAGCCTGAGCCTGAGCCTGATTTCCTCCTGAGGAAAAAAAAAAAAAAGAAATAAGTAATTTAATTCATTCGGCAACCTGGTTGTGCAAACTTGTGATAGATGAGTTAATTGTTCTATTTAGTTAAATACATTATTTAGTCTACCGTATTTGAGAATGAGTAGAAAGTGAAGAACCTAAAAATAGAATTTTTCAGTTTTTATTGTTAATGTGTTTGTTTACTTATATAGAAAATAAATAATATTATAAATGTATCTAACATTTATAATATTATTTATTTTCTATATTAAGCAACTATAGCTTACTATAAGTTGTACTACGAAATCCCATTACAGCAAAGTATGTCATTTGTTTAACTATTTATGATCAAAGAAAAATAAGAGACGTAGTATATAAAATAGAAATATAAAAAAAAAAAACAAGTTATTGTAGCACAATTTTTGATTCGATTAAAACATATTAATTTCTAATTCAAATACTACTAACAGTAACAGCTAATGTCACAGATGAATATCTAATTAGTTATTAATTTCATTAACGAATCGATGAATTTACACAGTCGAATGATGCAAATGAAGTCTTTCATAGCCGCGCATCTCTAGTCGCCATTTTTTATGTTATTCGGCTACTAACTTCTAGTCTGACTGTTTCCCTCCGCGGACATGGATACATAACCAAGCTCGTCGGGTTGTATTAAGCGTTACCGTAAAGCGTTTTTGTACGCAACGTCTATAAATACGTATTTGAGGAGAAAACTTCATCACTATTACTTTTTGCTGTTCCGGAAAAAAAAGAATGTGTTTTCAAAACAGCAAACATTTTGAGAATCGGTATTACTGCAATTTAGACTGTATTTATTATAAGTAAAAAGTTTATTATAAGTAAAAAGTTTATTATAAGAAAAAAAACAGCAATTCATGTCTCCCGAGAAACGTGCAGCGAAACATAATTTTAAGGATAAACTAGACAAACAACATATGCCGCTATAAAGAGAAAAGTACACAATTTTTTTTATGGTGCCCACCATTACAAAGATTCTTAAGGTTGTCAATAAAGACCCGGATTTGCCCAAATTTTCTTAGAGTACCGTAAGAAAAATTCTAAAACATTTATATTTTATATACACCACAAAATTGCCAAAAGAGTTCTAATTGATAGACAAGACATTGCTTTATGGTGACAGCGATTTCTTAAAAAAATTAAAAAGTATCGCAGGAAAGGAAGGTACATTTATTATCAAGATGAAACCTGGATCAACGAAGGTCATACGACAAAGGCATGGATTGACTAGACAGTTCTATCGTCCCGCAAGGCATTTCTTGACAGCTTGACCACTGGCTTGAAACAGCCTACAGGAAAGGGCAAACATTTAATTCGGTCGTATAGGCAATGAAGAAGGATTCGTAGAAGACAGTTTATTATTGTTTGAAGCTAAAGAGGTAAAGAAGACTATCGTCATAAGATTAATGCTGATTCGCTTGAGTAGTAGTTTAAAGCGGTCTTGCCAAAACTCAAACCAAATTTCGTAGTGGTGAACTAAACCAAGAACACAAGAGTGGCTAACGAGTAAAATTATATATATTATTTTCCATTCGAGGCAACAATGATTAAAGCTACATTACTATAAGTACGTTGTAGACGAGATGGCAGCGGGGCATGAGATAATTGTTTTATGTCTGCCCCTATACCAGTGTGAGCTCAATTCTATTGAGCTGGTATGGGCACAGGCTAAAGGGTTTGTTGCAAGAAATAACAAATCATTTAAAATTACAGAAACAAAAAAGCTTTTCGAAGAAGAACTTCAACATATAACTGCTGAAAAATGTTGTAGCTGCATGGCTGATATAATTAAAGAAGAAGACAATATATGTATATGATCTTGGTTTAATCAGTAAACTAATTTTTCAGTAAACGTCAATTGACTTCGTCTAATTAAAATAACGATATGCTCGTGACTTGTTTCAGTTTTTGATAGCATTGATTAACGGTCCAATGCGACGCGGACTACGCCGATCTGTCGACCAGAGAGATTTATTGTATGTATAGGAACGGTTATATAAATTTATCTCCGCGGACCGAGGCTGCCCAGTCATATCACGGTGGTAATGCATCCAAATCCAATCCAATAACCTGTGTGTGCCTTTGTATATTTCACATCAGTACTTCACATAAGTTGAGTTTTTACCATCTTAGTCTGATGTAATGTGATCTCATTACTCTATTGTGCAGAAAAAATATCTCAATACAGAACTGGTGTTTTTGGGAACTTCAATGCCTACTCGTATGACCTTTAGTACAATGCAACGTGCGATCTTAAGTAGTGCAAATTTTCACTGTCTGGTATTCTTTAACAATTGATTTGGCGTCGAACTACATAACTTACACTGTGGCCAGATCTCTGTACCCAGAAAAAGCGAAAGTTTCCATAAGACTTGTAGTAGCCTTCGAGGTTGTTGTCGACCCAGACGGGGTGGCGGGGTGTCTTCTTGAATCCCTCAGCGCCGTCCCACTGTAGACGCTCCACCCACTTTATTTGACCTGTAAGATGAGTAATTATTTATTATTGCCAAAAACTCCTAAATAAAGAAGCGAAAATTGTTTACTAATTATAAGTGAAAAATATTCATAAATTATTCTGGATATTCATTCAGACCGTATCGTGTTGTAAACTTGTTATATTCCAGATTCGTTATAATCCACACTAGTTGTTGGATTAAGTTTAGAATTAACCATAGAATATTATTGTGGTGTAATTTGGTCTATTCGTTAAAATCCAATTTATTTGGAGAAAAATAGAACAAAACAGGATGCCTGTTCATGCTTTTAATTACAAAGCTTGCTGTTAAAAATATTTTATTAAGACATTCTACAACAGTTGTTTTTATTTACAAGATCATAAACATTTTTCTTTACACATATAATACATTTATTTAAATATACACATATATTAGGATATTTATTAAAAGTTTATGACAGCCTGAGTTTGCATATTTGGTTAGTGAAATTATCATAGATTTTGATTTTTAAGCGCCACAAAATTGTAGTTTGAATCAAAGTATACGCTCTAAAGATACATAAAATTAGAGATTTTCGCGTTAACAATATTTGGGATAGCAATGCCTATTCAGTCGATTGTCGTTGCGATGCTAATGCGATATCTACCTCTTATTTGTGTATTATTTACAGTATAACATCATTGATGGTGTACTATATAATTATCTATCTATATAATTTACCTATGTAGAATATATCAATGTTCAGTATATTTACTATCAGTTACATTAATTTTATTATATTTATCTCATTTATAAATAAAAAATTAATACGACTTCGAAAAATTAATTCACTTAGGTGTGGGACCTATAGACGATCGAAATATATCTCTGCTCAAAATGTATAATTGTCAGAGTTTTACTATACATTTATAGTTGATGCCATTTACTTAGGTGTTGTGAAATTCAAAGCACTGTCCCCTTACACGTGATTAATTTCATTGTTCTATGCTTGTCCAAATTGACCGACATAAAAATGACGTATTAATTAAATTAAATACTTTAGGGTCTATTTTTATGTTTTTAATGAGATAGAGTCGTAAAATGTTCGATGGATAAAACCATAAAGCTTACCGGGCGTAGCACAAATAAGATCGGAGTTTCCATTGTATTTTGTAATTATTAAATCCGTTTCATTGAGCAGCTTTTCAACTGAAAATAAAAAAAAAATATAAGTGACACTTTTATCGATAAGACTTATTTTGTCAGTCAATTTACGATTTATCACAGTTTAATAATATGTTCGAATATCGTAAGAGGATTGGATTCAAGTGATATTTGAGTGAGGATTGCAACATAGGTACATGTAACAAAAATAATGCACAGCCTGCATGCAGTAGTTTGGTGTGTAGTTTGGTGAAGATGTTTCTGGATTAATATCGACTTTTTTAATTTCATTTGTTTTAAATACAAATGTAATTTGCTTGAAAAATTAAGATTCATTAACTTGTATTACGTAAAATTATTTACATATTTTATATTGAATCGCTTTTTCGATTATTTTAGATGCTTTGAAATTTTTACTAATTGTAAATGAAATGTTGAAATTGTGTTAAAATCTACTCCTTCAGAGTGGTCCTACAAAGTGATATAATTTATTAAAAAAGGGTTATTTAAAAAAGGGTTTGTGGAAATCCCGAGTCAGCCATCATATTTTTTTTTATCAATTTTGACTATTAACTAGATGCAATAATAAAGCTATTGGGAGGTAAAACATTTCTAACAAAACGATAACGCCTAATGCTTTTATGATTATATTATATTGAGTATTTTCATATTTACTGAGGCTATACCGTGAGAATTTTATTATTGCATCCGATCAATTTTTACGAATCCAATCAATGTTATTTAATATATATTTTTTTAATTTTTATTTGCGTGGTTTGATGATTATGTAGTCGGAGTAAGTTATTAAAATAATGTACTTTAATAACTTGTATTTTCAAGATATGCATTATTTCTATTACCAAAAGTTAGGAGGCGTAAATAAAATAGTTATAACGGATTAGCGTTACCAAAAGTTCTTCATTATGCGTTAATTTTCGTAATATTCAACACAAGTTAATTTTAATTTGTCAAAATATGATCAAAATTATATGTTGCATAATGTAGTGATAGTGACCTATTTATGAAAATTTTATTTCCTGGAAGTCATCAGATCATGTTTGGTACATACTCGAAATTATGTGCCGCGTATGGCTCGTTACATTTAGCGGACGGTTCACTTGTGTCATATTTTTGTAACAAGTTAACAATATCTAATTTCAATCTAGATTACCTAATGTTACAACTCCTTTAAATATTGTCACTATGATATAATATTTCATCATATTCTAATTCAATACATCGATGGTAGCAATATTAATTAAATAAATAAAATGGCAACACAGACTGCTGTTTATAGATTGAGTGGTAGACAGTTTATAAACAAAGTAAATGACGAAAGTTAAAGTTGGCACTCTCGCATTCAGACTAATGCAGAAGCAGTGATGGTACCATCGGCCAGACAGCGGGCGCGATAGCATTCGGTCATAAGACTTGACTCTATATCAATGCGATCTGCTTGGCCGTCTTACAATTTTTAGCCGAAAAATGCAGATGTGAAAGGTGAGGTTGGCAGTAAAATTACCGCGTTCCGTGTCTTTACTTTTTATCTCACATGTTTACAACAAACAGTATACGTTGCCTTATATTTCGCATACGTTGTATGGTTTTATGTCTGGTTTGCATATTTGCCGTGAATTTCATAGGAAACATATGTACTGCAAGCGACTGTAACTATATACTTATAATCAGTTACTAGTCTGTTTGTTTGACAAGATCATCACAAAAAAAAATGCCAGTATCTGCTCAGTGAATTCTGTGCCATATCTTTTGACAAAACTAGAGTAACGGGTAACCGATTTTATAATTATAACCGAAGTTAATTTGTCGTTATATAAATAGGTAAAATAACTTGCTGTTTCAATATTAAGATTCCATAATATTAGCTACTGTTTGGGAAATGTAGTATCAAGTTTTGTAAGCATTCATAGTATCACTGAATAGCCTTTGTATACGTTTAAAAACATCAAAAAGACATTTAAATACAATACAAATACAAAATCATTTATTTCCACAATAGTGATATATACATTTTTATGAATTAGTTAATACTATAGGTAGGTACATATAATTAGGTACTACTTATTACAATTATTTCTATATGTGAAAATGGGTATGGGCACAGCAAGTCGCTGGTTTTAAGCTCATCTCTCGTCGTGATAGTGAGTAGGCAGGTATTTATGTTTTAATTATTAATATTCAAGGTTATGGGAAAAAGTAAATCAATCATTTTAGTGACAAATTATTAGGTAGGTAATAGGTGATCGTTAAGAATTACATCAGAAGTAAAATATATACAGTGTAAAATTCAAATTCATTCATGAGTAAACGGTATTTTAAAGTGACATCTAAATGATCACACTATGTAGAAGTATAGGCAGTATTCACAAAGCTATGTTTGCTATCAACATACTTTATTTATCATATAGTATATATCGTTTTTTTTTCTTGTTCATATGTACGTATAAGCTTTCTGTTCTTTCAATTTTTTTGTGACATAAATAAGTGCCTGTACAGGTTTTTGTTGAATAAATATTATTTTGATTTTGGTATAGTCACGCAATAAGTGTCTAGTACCTACATAAGGATCTTAAAAACAATAAAGTATAGAAATTTTTGTGGACGTACAAAATCTGAAACTTGAAATTCAACCCGTGAATGTCATGAATAATTAATTCACACCAAGAGTATGGTTATTTTAAACATTTAAAAACAATTGCAACTGAAACTAAGCAATAAATAGTTACTGTAAGGACGCTGTAATACTTAAGTAGACCACGCATTTTTCCGTGTTGTTAGGCTTATTTTTAAATAATTTTTGTTAATATTATAATATATGCAACTTACTCCCTTTTGTAACAGGTTTCATGAAATCTCCCATCAGGGCATTGAAAACCGGATCACTCTGCGAGCCCCATTTCACATTGTTCGGTATATTGAGTGCTTCTTTAACTCGGGTGTTCATCAAAATATTCAAATCAAGGATTTCTTGTCTGGAAGTTGGAGATGGCATCTTGTCATAAAACACCATATCGCTCAATCGCTCTGAAAATAATAAATATTACAGTATGTCATCAAGAAAAATACCAGAAGTAGGTATCTTTCAGTTATTGTGTTTCTAATCTTTACCTGTATTGGACCTTCAGGAACTACTATTATTTAAAGTCCACCTTTGCTACTCAATAATTATTATGACAAGTTCATTGTGCTCACGGCACTAGCACTCTAACCTGGTCTTCTAGTACCCTGTACCTTCCTGTACCCATGAGTTTTTGAAATTTCATATGTACATTTATCTGACATTCCTACGGTGAAGGAAAACATTGTGAGGCAACCTTCATACACCTGACTGAAAAATTAACTGGGAAATAATTGGTGTATTTGAACTCGATCAACCTAGTTGATTAAAATCTAATCAGCCAAAAATAATTAGAGAAGGCTCGTGCTCGGTAAGGAGGAATGATCTGTGATAATGAGATCAAAGATCGAACTAAGGCGCGGGTTCACTTTGTGCTAGCTAGATGAAACCTTGCTTGCTTTTATAAATTACAAGCATTTAATGATAAAAGTATAAGCTCCTATTATTTATTATATACGATTCAAAGTTAATTTATAATTTCAAATAAATGCGTGTGTGTGAATGCAAATTTTTTGTGTTGTTTTGAGTTCGAAGTATTGGAATAATTAGTATTAACAATAATAAATAATTGTAAAAGTCCTATTAGCAATTAGCAAAATTGTTGACGACCTCTGTAATCATATGATTATTCGTAACTTTCATCAACGTTACAAATCTGATTATTATATGCATAAAAATACCTACATAGTGCAAAAGAGGCACAACCTTTTCAACAAAACAACTTAAAAAAAACGTTGATAATATAAGTTTTTAAGTGAATGTAAAGCAAACAGCTAGTATATATATAAAACATTTTAGGGAAAACCCATATTTTTGATGGATTTTACTTTGTGTAAAAATTAATTGTTCTTTTGGATTTTTAAGGGTTATGGTAGATAGATATATAAATACTACATAGGATGCCAATACAGTAAAAAAAGCAGATCTATTTTAATAAATTTACATTTCTATTGTTCTTCCTAGTAATCAGGCAATCAATAAAGAGCAAGTTCATCGGCATAAGCTTGTCGTTGAATTTCGAGTATTTCACGTAATTTGTTCCGGTGTTATCCACCCACTGGTTGTACCTACGTAGCAAGTGGTGACACTACACACTCATCCACGTAGGTTTATGGTAGTGTGGCATTCTAAACGTTTTGTATAATGTTTAGACACTGTGAGATATCCTTAATGCGTGGCTAGAGAGTTTTGGTTCGATTTCGTTAGTATGTTTTGTACTTACTCTTATAATTTGGTTGTCTTGAAAATAAAATAAAATACTTATCTTGAAACAAACAATTACTACGTCTTTCAATACATTACTGTAACATACAATCAATATAATAGATAAGGTTCATGGATATAAATAATTTTTGATTTTTATGATGAGGTTCTATCTTGCTGCGTGTATTATTATTCACACAAACCCCGCAAAATTATTTAGGACATATCTTCCGATTAATAACAACTTAACATATTTTTTTTTGATTAGATATATATTACTGCGTAATGGCAGTAATTTATATCTTATCACCCATTTACTTATAAATAAAAATAATTAAAATAAATCATACCGTATTGAGATATTCTATTCGATGCACTAGTTCGTGTTTTTTCGAAAATATTGTAAAAATTTACGTTGTATACCATCCTGAAAACTTCTCGTTGTGTGTCTGCCCAATATGTTGTGGAATTCACATATAGTCCTTCATTGAAAGCGTCTTCAGCTTTTTTCGCAGCCGTCATGATGCTATCGTAACCTCCTGGACCGACGAGCCCCGCGGCTAGCAGTATCGGCCCCCATGAATTAGTGGAATCAACGGGAGAAATCCAGGAGTTCCCCATACCGAAGCCACGGAGGTTGGATCTGATACTGCCTTCTTTTTCTGCCTTTGAAAACATAATTATCGGTTATGACGTTCATTGTACTGTAATACATATGGGTATATATTTAGGAATTGTGGATGAAATGACAAGTTTTTGATATTACTCGTATAATAGAAAAAAATATATACTAAAAATTCAATTCAACTAGTTATCTGCGCCAATTATATAGAGATAGAGATTTGACGATATTCACTCATTGTGACAGCATAGAACGATAAGTCACAGCGTTAATTTTTAAAATAAACGGAGAAACAACTAACTTCTTCAGAGAGGCTCCCTGAAAAATTACAGTCAACAACACCATAATTATAGGCTACAGTATGTTTGTATGTATATAAAGAAATCAGGTTTGAGAAATCTGTAGAAAGAAGTTCTATTTCTCATGTTACAACTTGTATGTTTAATAGACGTCACAAACACACAGTATATAGAAGCACGGACATATTATTGTACTTTCATGTATTACCATATTTGTATACCTCCATACTAGACTTAATGATGATTTATATAGGTACACTAAAAGATTCCGGACGCTATGAAAAAAATATGAATTTACTATTTCTCAAATGCGTCCCCAATTGCGTCAATGTAATTTTTCATACGATTGATGAAATATTGAAAATATTTGCGTTATTCCTCCATGATAACATCAGATACATGTTTTATATACTCATATGATCATATTCTAAAAACATACTAAGACAAATCTCTGCTTGGGTAAAGTTAGAACGGAATGCCGCTATGTGGGTATGATTCTGTGATACGGACCTTTTTTTTTTTTTTTTTTGAGGAGGAAATGCCTTTGCCTTGCCTTTTCCGGGGAAGATGTTGGTCCCCGGCGCACTATCTCCCCTTCGGTGGAGGGGAGGAGGGGGAGTGTGGGGCTCGCATCCACTAAAAAGACCGCCTTGTTCGCCGGAAAACGCGGGGATTACCGAATGGTATGGCTTCGACGCGACTCCGGCGATGCCGGCCCGTGAGGGTGCCGCGGGAACGCGGGAACGCCGCGCGCGCCTCTTCGTACCGTCAGTGGCACTGAGTTCCCCAAATCACTGCCACAGCTTCTTGTGCACAGGTGGTAGTGCTCATTGCGGGGGTAGTTGGCGGATGTAATCTACCCTTCTTCTCCCAGTTCTCCTCCGACGGATGCCCGTATTCGCGGCTGCTTCACGGTCTCTCTCCGCACTTTCTTTTATTGCCATTACGGTCTCAGCATACGTGACCATGGCCGTCCAGCTCTCCTGATTTTCTATCATACATCTGAACACGACATGGAGGGAAAGGTCCGCTCCAATCGTGGCTGTTAGTCTACCGCGTTCGGCTGTCAAAGCTTTGCAGTTTGGAGCGCGTGTTGCGCGTCTTCGTCTTCGCACTCCACAGAGTGGTGGCACCTGGCCGTGGGCTCTCTTCCGGCGATTCGGCACAAGTAGTCCCCAAAGCAACCATGCCCCGAGAGCATCTGTGTCAGGCGGAATGTCAGGACGCCGTGTCGCCGGGCCAATCACTGCGGAAGGATGGGTCGCATTGCCTCCACCGTTCGGGTGCCGGCAGAGGAGTTCTCAAGTCTGAGACCCCATTTCCTAATGGCCCTCACTCTTTGCGCTTGCCTCTCTATTTCTATGTTGCGTGGAAGCGGTAGATGGCTCCGGGCAATCGCCTCCTCTCTCCAGAAAAACACATTGGCGAGGATTTCGGCTTCGAGGTTTCGGACCGAGCCAGCTAGTAGGCAGGCCGCCTCACAGGATATTGTGCGGTATCCATATCTTGTAATACGGACCTATATCAGCCCTTTTTGGTGTTCAAAACTGTTAATCACGTAAATAGTTGTTGATTTTTAGGCACGTTTTTTGCCATTTAAACTCATCTGTTTGTCTAACCGTGTAGGAAAGTACATTGCGTGGTGCAAGATGATATGATGATAATGTTATTTTTATAAAGATTATTATTTTCAGTAAACAAATTTTAAATATTGTTTGTGTAAGTGGTCATTTCCAGAAATTTTGGACTTATGTAAATATAAAACTTACCTCAACTAATTTGATGGCAATGTCTACTGCCATTTTGCCTCCGTACGATTGACCACAAATGTATAGCGGAACTCCTTCAAACTTCTTGTTCTTTTTATAGAAACCCCTCATCAAATTTACAAAATCGACGGCTGTAAATTTTACATATTAGTTCATAATTGCAGTTAAACAAAAAAATATTTGCACAATACTTTTATAAGCACTTATTGACTTTAATCAATAGAACGTATAAAAGCCAAGAAAATAATGTTAGGAAGTTGAGGTACTGAAAAATTAATTAATAGATCCCAAATTATATTATTAATTTGAATATACATGTGTAAATATAAAGAAATACATACAACTAATCTAGGTAAGCGTTGGATACTCCGTTTTGCTCTTAATTATATTAGTTTGTAATCTGAGCGCTATAGTATGTCATACCTTAAAAGAGTATTTCATATAGTGTCAAATCACTTATTAAGCACGTGTAATAATTATAAGTTGATGCAGATGATATAAAATACTCAAGAAAAAGTTACTAACAATCTTCACGCTAAGAAATAAAAATTTATAGTCTTACCAATTTCGTCATTTGTGGTGGTGAGAAGATTCAAGTCGTCGACGTAACTGTATCCGGTGCCAACGGGGTTGTCCACGAAGAGCACGTTAAAATTTTTTATCTGTTAAAAAAATAGTCAGTAGTGCCTATTTTTTGCTCCTGTAGTTTTATGTTATGAATAAACATAATGAAAAGAAAATACATAATATGACTTTAGAAAGCTTAATTTCAGCACTTGTGTTGAGTAAGGATACGCCTAGCTAACATATGTTACCAGTTGCTAGACCAAAAATTACTAAGCGCATATTGGTTAATCATGGTATTCGCAGAAAACTAATTTTACAATAAAATTTTAATTCTGATAAAAACAGCTGCACGGATTCTGATGTTATTTGGTATACGAGCGGTAGGAAACCCGGAGAAGGACATGAGATATTTTTTACCAGCTTCATATAAAAAGGCGAAGTCGCGGGAAGATAGCTAGTCTGTTATAAATATAAAAGTTTACAATAAATATAAAATTTCACGGGATAGCTTATTTACTAGCAAATTATATATTTTTAATATAGTCACTGAAAAATAAACGTGTGATTTAAACAGGATTTAATAGAAGTAGTAACATTGATTTTTGTAAATACATAATAAATATCTTAGTCGGTTTATTATATTTTAACTTTAATTTATAATGTTCTAAAGTTAATAACATGAATTGATGTTTATAATAGCACTTTGATATGGGGCGATGTAATTTAATTTAATCCCACGTTCATATTTGTACATGCATTGTAAATGACTACCATTTCTTATTGGTGGGAGTAACTAGATAAGTCACTCTTTGACACAGCTATTCAGTCATTACACCCAGCGCACAGTGTTCGAAATTACCAATCTAGAGGGACAAAAGGTAGAAAATATTTTTTTTTTATATACAAAAAAGGTGATTTTATTCATCCAAAATATTGTCCATACTCTGTTCTTAGTAACTGCATTGTCTATGTCTCATTACCGCAACGAAAAAAGGGTCAGGTGTCTCAACTGGCCCACCCAGGTAAATAACGTATAGTTCCGTGCGGCCACGTTCGTCAGTGTGTTTGCATGTGATTTGTGTTAAAGTGATAATAAGTTATTTTGAATAATGGATATGTCTTCTGCAGGTATGTAACTATTATATTACAGTATATTTTCTTTGATGTTGTGTATTATAGTTATTTAGTCTAGCTTCGAAGTAGGTACCTTATTTATAGTGAATATTTGACTAATTTTTACTTTAGAAAGTTTAAATCGTACTTGTCAGGCTAAGTCAGTACTTCAAATTAATTTTAAATTGTAGTTTTACTTATCTATTTTAAAATGTAAACCAATTCAAGTTGCGATTTTTTGCGATTCTTCATAAATTTAATTTTGTGTCGGCAGGAGTGAAACCTAGGCGAAAAGAACTTTTCGACATCTGGCGTTCCACCTCTCAAAAGAAAAGACTAAAAAGTGCAATTGATTTCTTAAAGCCATTCTACACCAACGAACTATTAAATGATGAAGATGAAAAGCAATTTACTGCATTTATTAAGAACGAGTGCGAGAAAATTCGACAAAAATGGGTAGAGAAACGAAGACGGCTTGACTTATTTCGCAAGTTTTATGGACATTGGCTAGAAGAGGAGATTATTTATGAAAAGAAGTGCCCAATATCTAGAAGATCTCCCACACCTAACGTTGGACGACCGAAAAAAACTTTTGAAAAGTATATAAGATACAAAGATGCATTTTTTTTATATTTTCTGTTAAATATAAGTTTTATCTGTATTTTCTGTTCCAATGTTTGAATAGTAAATGATAGACACTTCAAATTTTCACAGAGTTTGTCTTATTACAGCCGCTATAATACTAAATTATAAAAATAAAATAAAGTAAGAAATTAAAGGGGGGCCCCATACAAAAATATAATTTTTATCGATATTTTCTGTTCCAATGTTTGAATTGTAAATGATAGATACTTCAAATTTTCACAGAGTTTGTTTTACTACAGCCGCAATAATAATAAATTATAATAATAAAATAAAGTAAGAAATTAAAGGGGGTCCCCATACAAAAAATGTGTTTTTTTTATCTTTTTGTTGTACGCTGTTACGGAACCAATCGCGTGCGTTCCGATTCGCACTTTACCGATTGATTTTTTACATTTTGTCTACGATTTATCCATGAAAACGCAGTATTTAATTTTGTCCCTCTAGATTGGTCATTTCGAACACTGTGCAGCGCAAAGTCTTTAAGGGTTTCTTGTCAACTAAAGAATTGAAATTTATGTTTCATTTAACATTTTAATGAAAACAATGTCACCCCGCCGTTTTTGGTCTTAAAACAAAGAAAATTAACAAAAATGTTCCGGCTCTTATCCATGTTATCAAATTCACTTCCATTTTGATTGAATTTCGAAAAATCCTGCCTTAGTCAGTAAAAAATGTCAAACTGCCAGCAACTGCAACTGAAGGTGCACAACACTTTCAGAGATTTCGTAATCAGTGACTAATTTGCTATTTCTATCTACAGAATGATTTCACTAATAGATTTACCCCCATGTATGTTCTATGATTGTTTTATATTTTGGATTTTATTCTTTATGATTTCAGGATAATAAGCTAAAAACCACAGTAGAAGGAAAAGTCTATTTCACTGTGTTGTATCGTGCCACCGCTAAGGGTTATATAACAGTTCTTAATTTACGTTATCAAACTGAAAAATAATAACAAGTCAAGAATTTAAATAATAATGAAAAAATATTAATCTACACACGGTACATTCAGCTAAATGTACTGTACTCACCCATGTAGTATTCCTTTCTTGTAAAGTTAAGTTCATTGGTCCGAGAATTTCAAAGTTTCCTATGCCAGTAGATGAGGCGCCGGGCCCACCCTGAAGCCATACCATTAAAGGCCTTTTAGTGAAGTGGTCGACGGGAGCGGTAGTATAGTACAACCAGTAGAACATGTGTGCTCCATCACGAACCGTTACATACCCGAAATCTTGTTTATATGAACCAAATTGACCTTAAAAAAACACATAAAGTAGTATGTAGTATATAGTCATTTATAGGTCTTTCCATAACAAAGTGTTCCCAAGTCCCTTTAGAAAACCATTTAACAAACTTTGAAATTCATACCCCTGCATTGTAAACAATTTTCGTCGATGATTTTCTCAATATAAAATTAAATACATAGAATGTTTGCAACGACTTTTCAAAAACACTTTCGATTGTTGGCCGCTATCAAATTTGCACGTGATGTATATCATATTAAATACTGAAGCTTAGAAATATGTATAAGTATTTAAAATTCAATCACGACTGTACATAATAGTGGACGTAGCGTAAACCAATTTTCTATGGAGATAGGAGTTTTGCTATTGGAAGATACTATATATCCCTAGATTGTTTTAAGGACCGAATTCTAAAATCTAATTTAAACTTGAATATCCGCCTGAGCACAATGATTTACAGGCCTAGGAGTGACACCTTTACTTAGCCTGGGAAAAGCGAGCTTCGGTTGTCCTCCAACCTTGTAGGTTGAATGATGATGAATGATTTTGGTGGGTTTCTTGCGGTCAATGAATATCTGAGGGTGACTTCATAAAGTAATAAAGTCAACAGTTCATTCAAGATGGATAGGGCTATGCAGTAGTCACTTACCCGTAACATAATGGGAGCTAAATATTATAAATAAAAACACAAAGAACAACATGTCACCTTTGATTCTTTACTTGAACTGAAGAATTTAGATTTTGGTTACAGAGTCATAACTTATCATAACGGAATGATAAAACTTATCGATAGGTAATTGATAAGCCATTACCCACGTTTGATAATAATTAGTTAATGGCCTCACAATCTTGTAAAGATTTTATTTATCATTGGATATTTGATTAGAGTGGAAAGAGTTTTAAAAGGACGTTTCTATTCAAAGATCCGATTTAAATATCCATAATAATATTAGCTTTTGCCTGCGAATTTTGTTTCAGCCAGGTTTATGTTATCACCATTATGTTCTAAGTCATCATATAAACTTATAATTATGTTTTTTTTATTTGTGACTTCGTAAGTATAAATAATCTTCAAAGATGCTAGAGAAATGTCATATGAGAAAATACAATACAGAAATAATTTTGATTTAGGTGAGATTTAAATCCACTCGAGTTTTATGTTTATACTGCTGTTAACACTAGATTTCACGCCCGGGATACATATTTACGGTTCTTGCTCCGATACCAAAACTATTAATGCTGGCGTTCCGCAAGGCTCGGTGCTCTCCCCAATACTGTTCATTCTGCATATCAATGATCTCTTATTAATTGAGAACATGCATTGCTATGCAGATGACAGCACGGGTGCTGCGCAATATACGAGCCTCCAAAGGGTTCCTCGGAATACTATACAGCAAAGACGGTTGCAACTTGTGTCTGAAGTCGAGGACTCTCTTGGGCGGGACTCGGAATGGGGAGAAAGGAACTTAGTTCATTTCAACCCTACAAAGACACAAGTTTGCGAGTTCACTGCCAAGAGGGACCCCTTTGTCATGGCGCCTCAGTTCCACGGTGTACCCCTTCGTATTTCGGACAGTATTGGGATCCTCGGCGTCGACATTAGCAGCAAGGTCCAATTCGGGAGTCATTTGGTGGACAAAGCCAAACTGGCGAGCAAAAAGTTGGGCGTTTTGAACAGTGCTAAGCGTTACTTTACGCCTGGTCAGCGGCTTGTACTTTACAAAGCACAGGTTCGACCACACGTCATGGTCACTGGAGCAGCGGATGGACTTTGGAGCCCTTTGTGTGTTCTATCGGCTCTTCAACGGGGAGTGCTCCGAGGAACTGTTTGACTTGGTACCAGCGGCACCATTCTATCACCGTACCACTCGACGCCGCAATAGACTTCACTCTTTCTACCTGGATCCGTTCCCGTCTAGTACGGTGCATTTCCAGCGATCATTTCTTCCACGGACATGTAAGCTGTAGAATGATCTTCCTGTTGCGGTGTTTCCCCTGCGCTATGACATGTCCCTCTTCAAACGAGGCTTAAAGAGAGTAATCTTTCTCGGTAGGCAGCGGCTTAGCTGCGTCCACCCCTGGGATTGCTAAATCCATGAGCTGCGGTTAACACTTAACATCAGGTGTGCCGCTTGCTCGTCTGCCACGTAAGGCAATAAAAAAAATAAAAAAATTATACTCGAGAGTATAAAATAATTCAATAAATTGTGACACCAGCTTACACTCTGTTTATCTCACGTCTGCTACAGGTGGAATTGTGAGTAAACGGCGTTTAAGTGATGTAAAAGCTTTTTTATTGCGATCGTCAGGTACTCGTTGTACCCAAGATCAACTGATGATATACCAATAAAATAATTATATTCAATTAGAATACTTTATTTGTCTTAAATGTGGTACATTACATGCAACTGTGGCAACTTCAATACGCTGTGGTTAGTCAGGATATCAGAATATAAAGGTTTAACTGGAAACGTAAAGATTGACCAACTGCTGAGAAAGGGATCCCAAGCTCATTTAAAGGGTCCAGAACCAATTGTGGGGTTAACAACTAAAGTCGTTAGTGAAGCCCTAAGAGCTCAATTGATAAGAAGACACCAGGACGAATAGGTTATTCAAAAAGGGATGATATACGCCAAGCTAAGCAAGGCTACCCTAAACCATAAGTTAGAACAAGGTAACAAAAATATTAGAACCACTGCTATAGTATCCCGCCGATATGATATCAGTTATTAATAAAAACTTCTTATATATATTTAAAAGCTTCAGATTCAGGCGCATTATTCGATGGTCTGCAATTACCGAAATTAATGTTACCTCTTTGCTGACTTGTGTGGTATCAGTCCACGTTACTTTAACCTTGTTGTAATTGTAGAGTCACTTACAGACACCATACAGCTGCTGTTGTAGTTGAAAATCATTAAGGCGTCAATTTTGCACAGAAGTTGTTACAATCAATCAATCATCTTGCTCAAAAGTGACCTAATTGCTGCTAGACTCAATGAACAGACGACAGGCTTAGATAAACTAAGCCCTAACCTAAACCTAGGAACTTAGCACTTGGGCAAAATAAATAAAGAACTTTTGAGATAAGCGTAAATTTTTAGTTTTTATAGGTGATATGTACTCAAACATACATTTATTTCAAAATAGTGATTTATTATTTTTATATAAACAAATAAAATTCTAATATTGAATTTAGAATTAACGCTTACCAGTGGAATCGCCATCATGTAATGTTTTTGGAATTGAATGAAAAATGAAGCTTCGATTTTTCTGATAACATGTATATGTATATGTATATGTATGTGTTTTTACTTAACATGTTCTATGAATAAGTATCATAATATTTTTATTTCAAATATTACATCACTGATAACAATAATTTTTTTTCTCCTCAGAGAGGAAAGTAATAATTTGTTGCTTATTTGCATATCAGTTAGGTTTTGCCTAACTGCTAGCTCAGATATTTTCCTGTATTCCTGATTTATACACGCCCATACATCACGCTTGTAATTCCAGAAAAGTTAGAGAGAGATTTAATAAACATACAACCGTTGTTAATTTTTATTTGGTCGTTATGCGTTATAAGTCATATTAATTAGGCTATAAAAACTGTTATATAATTTTTTTCTTATATCAACTTTGCCATTATTTTCAGTTTGAAACACGAGTATCATGTGCGAAACTTCGATTCCTTCCATTTCCAACATCTTATTATAAGTATAGAATCTAGAGTTATAGTACCTTGCACAAAATTGATATAGAGATGTCGGTCATATTGTAGAAACATTAAAAGATTGGTATCAGTAATGTGTTGTTATAATGTACTAACGATAAATAAACTAATACTTTCTTCTCTTTCTTTATCGAAGAACATAAAAGATTGAGACTGCTGCGTAGTGTTGCCCAAATGCAAGAACAAGACGAGACTTAGCCAGTCTTGGTCTTGCGCCAATACACCTGGTCTTGGTCTTGGTCTTGGTCTTGCGCTCCCAGTCTTGGTCTTGGTCTTGGTCTTGCAGCAAGAGTCTTGCAAGTCTTGCAATTACCTATTAGTCTATTACTATTTATTAAAGTTTACTTTAAATCTTAGAAAAACGTATTAAAATTGGAACATTGTGAGCTTGAATTAACATAGCCATAGTAAAGATCAAGCAGATTAATAAATAACTGAAGATTTGATAAGAAATTCGAAAAATCAGCTGTCCTATATGTCGTTTTCCATGGAAGTAACTGTTTCTTAATAAACATTTATGATTTATAAGCTTACATTTGCTAAAACATGTAAAAAAACAAATTAATTACAATAACTTGACTGTATTTTAAATAACAATACTTATCTGTCTAGAAAGAGATTGAACCCTCAACTTATAAGAAATTTAATAAAAGAGTTTTACGATTTATCATTTATTTGAATAAAAAATAAAATACAACACAAATCAACAGCTTTATCATTAGGTTATGAAACTTTATATAATTTTTTTTGACCAAGAATTAATACAAAGTAACCATCTGGCTGACTCATCACTTAACCTATTTCTATGTTTTCTAATTACTAATGATGCTTTAGAAAATAACCTCTCAGCAGGTACTGAAGTTGCAGGTATTGAGAGAAAATCACGGGCCATTTTCGATAAAATCGGATACTCTGTCTCATGCGTCCTCCACCAATCTAAAATGTCTTCCGAGCTGGCAGTTCTTGGTTTTCTCAGGTACTCCTCCAACTCGTCTATCACTAAGCCTTGAAGACAAGATCCAGATGACGTCGAGGGACATTCATAGAGTTTATCAAAGTCTATTACGTCTTCATCTTCATCACATACTTTATTTTCTTTTTCTGGTAATTCCAGAGATTTGTTCAGTGAGTGTAGACTTTTATATTCTTCATAAAGTTCATTGAACTTGCGCAGACTTTCTGTTTTAAGTTGCTTCCCCACATTGTCAGGTCAAAAGTCTGAGCCTTATGCCTTGGGTCTAAAATTTTTATTCGCTATGTTTATGGTATTAGTCGTAATGCGCATAGGTCCAGTTTTTCATATTCTTTGATACAGTTTTTTGCGTCTCATAGAATTCCTAAGCGTACCTACCTATACCCCGAACTGTTACACCTAACTACTCAGTGAAATAGCGCTAAGTCCTAGCTGCAAGACGCAAGAGTCTTGCAGGCTATGTTTTGTTCTTGCTCAAGTCTTGCACGGTCAGTCTTGGTCTTGGTCTTGCTAAAAATACGCGGTCTTGTTCTTGGTCTTGGTCTTGCAAAAACGCAAGAACAAGACCAAGACTGCAAGACCAAGACTGAATTTGGGCAGCACTACTGCTGCGTATGTTTAGAATTATAAAAACTGTAAATGCTGATAGAGTTAGAATTCACTGACAGAATTTAGTCGGAATTCAAATCCCGATAGGAAACAATAAAATGTTTGCGTGAGAAATGAATATTCTCGCAAGGGTTTCGTGGCGTATATGAACGGCATCGACAACAACAATACCTGCAGCCGTAGCATGACCGTCGAAATGCGATACGATAGAACGACTTATCACTTTTAGCTGTTAAATACAAAGTTAATATATCTTGTTTCACTGCTTATGTTACGGGGGTTGAAGTTCAATGCCTATAGTTAAAAAGGGTGGATAGATAAAAACGTTTTCTTCCTCGACACACAGGTGTCAGGCAGAGAAATATCCTTTCTGCTCTTTAAATGTATTACACAATTGAAGAGTATTATAACAAACATATAATTAAGTTTACGCTGACAGTTCTAGAGAATCTGCGCAAATAGATAAAAAAATAACTAAGCTAACAGAATGATTATGGTTTTGTAAAATATTCACAAAGGTGCATTTTGTGAGTAAGGAGTCAAGACTTTAGCTAAATTTTATTGTGTAACTCAAATGACAAGTGATAATGATTATCACCGTAAGCGATAACCAGAGATGTGAAAAATAGTTTAGTAAAAGTATTTAAATACAAAATGCAAATGCATAGTTGCTAGCACTATTTCAAATAGAAATACAAAATAGTTTTGAATAAAAGTATTTAAATACAAAATGCAAAATACGTATTTTTAAAATAGGTTTTGAAAATAAAATACATTGTTAAGCATAACCACTTTTATTTATTGAACTTGATTTTAAAACTAGTATTTGTTCAAAGAGTTCAATCTTTCATGTTCCGCCTATGGGGCCTAAATGTTGGCATTATTGTTCTAATTGACAAATGACAATGACAACACTACGATCAGGATCAGTGCGTTCATAAATAAGGAAATCATGGATTTAAGAATGAAAAATTGTAAAAATTAATTAAAAATGCAACGAAACTATTTTGTATTTTATAAATACTAAATATTTATATAGAGTATTTCAAATAAAATACAAAATACATTTAGAAAAAAGTATTTCAAATATAAAATAATAATGGGCATTTGCATTTGAAATATATGTATTTCAAATAATTCACATCTCTGGATATAACATTTATTTATTGTTTTATTGTAAGTTGAGAACATGACAAAATTTTAATATTAACCAGCAATATATTTTGAATCTAAGTGGTTCGGAGATAATAATCTTTACTTGTCATATTAGTTACATAATAGGCCTATTGAACCATTGCTACCAATGACTACGATCTATGTTCAGCTTTATATGACTCTGAAAATACTTCTTAGTAAACATTACTCTATCTATGGATTTTAGTGTAAAGCCGTAAAACGGCCGTAGTACGTAGCGGAACAGATTAAGGGCCTTATGAAAACCAAAAGTGGTCATTGTGAGAAAAGTTTATTTTTATTTTCAATCGATATTGAACTCTGTGTTTCAGAGGTTCTCATATTAAGTTGAAAATCAAATTAAATAAATTTGACAGCGTAATGTGATTCCGTACATTTAAGTTTTGCATAAAATAAATACATTTACATTTGTAACAAAACTTATGGTTGTACGCTGCTTCGGCAGTGCATGAAATGTAGAAGGAAAAAAATGTAGCAATAACTTATTTATTTCCTTGAATAAATCTAGATAGTGATATTATGTATATTATTTATATTTAAGATATATTGTGATAAATAATTTACTGTTGAAAATGCCCTTAACGGATCTGGTTATCACATCGACTATACATATTTACATTACATTTATAATTAGTTCAGAAAACAGCCGTATTATCCTATTAAACAAGACTCGTGTTTTAAGGATCTTCACGAATTATGTCGTGTTGCCTAAACTACTATTTTAAGAATAAAATAAGTGATGTAACCTTATGAGCCTCAGTTAAGTGAGAGTTTGTTGCGGCAGTCGTCGTTTGGCGTCGAGATACGACGTACATTCGTGCGAGATTTAGCTAGTGCTGCTTCCGAGCTGTTAACGCGCGAAAATAACCGGTTTATTTTTTCTTTACAACACCTTTTTATGAGCTGTAAGAATGTTCATAATATCAAGACCACTATTGAAACAGGTAAGAATTTTTAAAATATCGTCTCTTGACATTAGTAGTGTTTATTGTAGTCTGGTTATTTATGAACTTGTGAGAAAAGAAGTGCCACTTCATCGACTTGATTGTATCATAATATAATCAATTGGATTATAGAAATAAAGTTATGTTTACAAGAGTCATATTACAGTTTCGAAAGCAATTCAATTAGTATATAAAAATATGATTGCGAATTAAGTTTGGTACCTGATTAGGCACATCGATGGTGAGTAGTTAGAATGGAGTTGATGATGATTCAGATACAATATATTCGGACACAATGTCTTAAACTGTGTTTTTTAATTGTGCCTGTGTATTGACAAATAATACAAATTATTATACATTATCATTCAGTTGCAAATATTTGACAACAAGGTCGGGTCAAATAGTTATGTAGATAGGCAGGCTAACCATTTTCACATTGACATAGTACGGTGCCCATTTATATTTGGACACAAGAATGGCGAACTATCAATATTTTAGGGTCCTAATTTACTTATCTGTTCGTGGAAAATATCTTTAGCGGATATCAGATAGTTCTTCTGCCTACATACTGGTCTTTATTAGATTTATGTAAGGTGATAATGGAATATAATTATTTCAATAAAATAATTTTATAAAAAAAACTGACAGGGCGAAAAAAAATCAGAAAAAGTAAAAAATAAAATATTATTAAATAAATAGCGATGAAAGCGGCTATGTCCGGTTAGATTGCCAGTCCAACATTCGTTTCCGGTTCTACAGTTTCCTTGTGATGCGTTTTACTGCTGTTGTCCCTGATAATGTATATGATTTTAGAGAGCTTATAACAGGAAGTATAAAAAATGTATTAATCAAATATATTACTACTGCGTCTGGTAATGCCCAGATAATTATGTATTATATGAAATTAATTAATTTCTTGTTTTAATATTCACAGTAATTATTTACATAGAAAATAATTCATTTGATTTCTTCCAAGTTTACTAATATATTAATAAAAAAATAACCATGTTTAAATTTAACATTTTACGATGGGATATTTAATGAGAACTATCCTGGTTATAATGGACTAAACTTATTAATAACCCGTAGCAAAACTTTTGATTTTTAATGACTGCTTGATATCGGTTTACAATAAACATTATCAAAGCACGTATCTACAGAGACGTCGTATGATTTACCGAAAAAATAAGTCAAATTCACCTTATTTCATTCTAAAGGTGTTTCATTAGGTAAAAGTTTAGAGTATTTCCTAACGAAGCGAAAATTTACGTCTTCTATTTTCTAAAATTCATTAACAATCTGTCCAAGTCATAGATCTCTTGGAGTATTTATTCTGCTCTAAGGTCACTTTAATGCATTAATGCATTCTGTACATATAAAACTGGAGAATGTTGTAAGTCAGATACTTCGAGATCTGTTTGTTGATTCGTCGACAATAGTCTTTAGAGGCATATTTATCATGTCTACAAAAGCCATATCTATATTAGATCAAGTTTAGGGTCCGACAGATTTGCTTCCATTGTTAATATGGTTGTGTCTGAAAATCTGATGTGAATTCACGTCACTGCAACCTTGTAATCCATTCCTTGTACACCTCGCTGCAGTCCTTCAGGTAATTGAAGCAATTTTGCAGTTGGAAATATAAGATTTTGAGATTTAATATCTAGTTGGTTATTGTGCGAAGTATAGAAGCTTCAATAATCGAAACCATTCAGATTTTAGGATCAGATTCATAGTGTTTTACTCATCTGTTCCCTTGGCGATGGCTCGACTAACCAGGACGAGCTAGTTAGTTCGTTGGCGTGTGGCGGTAGAATCGCGAAAGCACAACCCGCCACGCGCCCCGGTATGGGCTCAGAGGACACCGGGGAGTTTGAGTGGGTAGGCCGGCTTCTCAGACCGGAGAGCCCCACACACGGCCGCGCCTTGCCAGCCCGAAAAAAAAGTGTTTTACTCATCTGAAAAAATAAGAGATTTTCATATAGATGTTCTATCTATCCATATAATCGACTAGTTGTAGACCACTAAAATTACGAATTACTGGTCCAAATTATCCCGCTTTCAGTTACCTATTTTTTTTTTTAGCCTTGCCTTGAAATCTCCCATGATCTAACGAGTTGTAGGTTACCCGAGAAATATTCTACATACATGGTTTCTTTGTCGTTGGTATGAGATTAGTATGAGAGACCTATCGCCGATGAACTCCACACCATGATCGTACACACCTGATGGTCAACAGTCACCGTAGCTTAGGGATGCTTGTAGCATCAGGGGCATAAAAAACTAGTTGCCAGCCCTTTAAAATATATTTACTACCTTCTTGAAGAATCCCATATTGTACTCCCCAGAGAAAACTTAGGTAGGTAGTTCATTCCACAATCTTAACGTGGGCGGGAGGACATTCGCCCCGCTATCGGCAAATAGTGCGATGTGACCGTTGGCATCACGTCAAACAATTCTTTGGACATAACCCGTTGTAAAAGCGGTAGTTGTTAGTCTTAATGGCTCAATGTAAAATAGACACCAAGGATCCCAACACTCTTAGAGGTGTTTAAGTGTGTGCTCGAAATCTTGGGGTGAACTTTTTTAGCCGTCAACATACATACTTAAAGTGAAATAGGAGTAAATCATCTTATCCTCAATCGAAGGTAACCGTCGTTAATAGTCGAGTTTGAGGCAAAGAAATTAATAAGAAGACTGGCTTGCTCCTTATTGCTATGGAGAAAACTTGTCATTGGTATTTTAGAGTGGTAGTAAGGCCAATCGACTAAAGTTTCCATCGTCAGCTTTAACTAGACCAGACTTGACGTGACCACCAGAATGCATTACTCTTTCAGGGTTAGCAGTTCGCCAATTCTGCTGATGAAATTGAATTTAGCTCAGGCAATAATCTTTGGCCTGGCCCTCGAGGCTGCATCATACTTGAGTTTCGCTGACTCAGTGCGAGTCTCGTCTGTTGGTTGGCAGGGTGCACTGTTAGTACATAACGTTGGCTAGAGTTTTGTCAGGTTTATTTTGGATCGGAACTTATTGAACATCGTGAACATCGGCTTGGTGAACGAATTCGCGAACAAGGCGCTGTATTCTAGTAGCGTTGGAGCGATCGGTGTGGATCCTGAAATGACCATAATGTATGATGACGTTGCAAGTACTTCACGGTTTAGAACTATATTTATATATCTCTCACCACACAGCTCACGTATTTTTTATGCCTTCATTTGTCGCTGCTATATTTATTCAAATGTTTTTCTATGACGCACTGACGGATTAAAAATTAGGTAACAGTATCTTTTATTTGATATACATTATCTATATATATATATAAAAATCAATGCCACTTTTCGTTGTAATGTTATAACTCAACAATGCCTTTACCGATTTGGCTAATTTTGGTCTTGAATTATTCGTAGAAGTCCAGAGAAGGTGTGCACGTAGAGAAAATGTAAAAAAAAATTGCATAAGTGAAAAATCAACATCTTTCTCTACTCCCATATACAAACAATTTATATTAATACTTAAAAGCCGATTTGAACCTTTGGCAAAACAATCGAAGATAAAAAAAGTGACGTTAGTTCTGTCAAACAAATTTAATGTCATATGTCATTTCAAGTAGGAACAAAAAACTGCCACTTTACAAATCTTTTTGAAAGGCGAACTCTGGTCCGCTAGTATTGTTATATATATTACTAGCATTCTGCCCGCGGCTTCGCCTGCGTGGATTTCGGGATTGGGTCTATAGAGGATTAAGGGTCATAGCTTTTGCCCACGGCTACATATGCGCGGAAGTCGGTTTATGGCGCGAAGGTTTTATCTCGCTTGCCGTGGGACTATCCGTTTTTCCGAGATAAAAAATACCGCAAAACCTTGCTCAAGAATTACTCTATCTATTGATGAAAACCGCATGAAAATCTGTGCAGTAGTTTTTGAGCGAAGCCTTTATTGCGCATCCATGGGATCTGTCGATTTTTCCGGGATAAAAAGTAGCCTATGTTACTCGGGGATAATGTAGCTTTCCAAAGGTGAAAGAATTTTTGAAATCGATCCAGTAGTTTCGGAGCCTATTCATTACAAACAAACAAACAAACAAATCTTTCCTCTTTATAATATTAGTATAGATGTGGACATACAATAGCGAAGGTACTCACTCCTTAAATAGTCACGTAACACTCAAATCGTATAATTGTTTTATCGAAATAAACTCTTTTTCGCTCCTTTTCTCTTATTAAAAATTGTTTTTGTGTTGTAAAATGTTTTGTATTAACAGCTTATTAAAATTAATTGACAATGTCTAATACTGAGTACGTCTAAATTACATTTAAAGAGTAATAAGAATAGAAAATGCGCTTGACCTAATGCCTAGGCATTAGGTGTGAATAATGGACAATATTTAATGAATATTTTCGAAAGAAATAATATTTAGATTTTGGTAGTAAATCAAACAGATTAAACACCTTAAAACGATATATAGGAAATTGAAATTCATATCACTGGAGAAATTATATCAATCGGATCGTGAAGAAGTAATGTGCGCTTATAGGATCTTCTCGAATTATCTCTTCTTCTGCAGACCGGCATAAAACACAAAAAACAGCTTAATATGCGAATAGATTAAAGGAAAATCAACAACTGTCTTTTCGAATTAAAGGAACACTATATTTCACATCTTATCGTCAAGCGTGAATGTATGGAAGGAATGGGAGATTTGTAAGGACGAGGTGTTTTAAATTTGAGAGTACCCACCGAGTAAAAATAATAAAAAAATACACTATACCCAATAATACATTAAATATATCTCTAGACGAAGTCAGCATAACGAACATAAAATATGCTGTAGTAATTTGTGATATAATATTTGATTTATCGATGACATGATTAGGCGTACCCCCAGGATATTTTTTTTATACTTTGTCCTTTCCTTTCCTTTGTTTGGTGCAGTCTCAAACATAGAATCTTACATGTTCATACACCCAGACCAGAAGAAATTTTACTTTTAGTAGGTCATACAAAATATTTGTCCCGTGCGGACATCGAACCCGCGACTGTTGCGTTGTAGCGGATCACTCGAGCGCTTGGCCGTTTGGCGCAAACGTGTGCGTCAAATTAGTAAAGCGAAGGAAAATGGGTTATATCGGTTGAAAACTGGGTCATATGGGCGGGCAGTTATATCAAGCAGTTTGTCCCTTCCCTGTCCGTCCCTCTCTTGACGCTTTTTGTCTATCACGGGGTAAGGCAAATATACTTTCAGGGTTATCAACTCGTTCGATATCACTCGCAGATGTTTGAGGGTGATTATGTTGGATGCGAAGAAGAAGCTTCCATGGACTAAACTGTGAGTCTCAATTCGACGGCAACCGGCCCCTCAGGAGAGGAAAGATGCAGAATCGACCCAAAGTTGCATTTTTGCTTGAAGCTGCGTGGGGACCAGAGTGGTTCCAGATTGTACCTGATGGGGGCTGTAAGTTTTCGAAGAAATAGATTAAGAGTTGTGAGACGGCGCAGGTGCCGCAGTTAGCAGGGCTTGGGAGATCCTTTAATGGGAAATTCGGGCGCTCGTTGACGTTGACTATGTTTGTTTTATAAGTATTGATTGTTTTTTCGGTCGTTTAATAATCAAAGACTCCAACTGTTAACTATGGAAGAAGATATTTTAATAAATAAACTGATTTCTTTTCTTACTTAATATATAATATTAATAGTTATTCTGCTATTTTAGTCAGGGAGATGATTCTAACAAATAGGATATTATTTTTATTCTTTCAGTAGTTATTGTGATAAAAGTTAATAACCTTACCACCACAGCTTTGCTTTATGTATGCCAGATAAACTTAGACATGACGGCCACACTAAGATGAGCATTAATAAGGAAATTGCTCAACAAAAATTATTTATGCTGCATTACGACGGCCTTCGAGACAAGTCGTACTAGCACCCAGCGACGGCATCTGGCAGAGATGATCGCTGGCTCCATTTGCTCAATTGAATTTCAAGTTGTCTGTGATGCCATAGATTACATCGTTAGAAGCTGCTTTCGTGCCACAAAGAACAATGTTAAGTATTGTATAAAGTACATAAAACAAATGTATGTTTACAGGCCTTCGACTCTCAAATGAGACTAGCCATACAATGCGCAATGGCTCACTTCCGTTTGGCAGCGGTTACCAGATCACGTGCCTTTTTGTGATTCCTATTTATAGTTTTAACTTGATATGATTTGTCATATACAGATAATAACTGTTAAAATTGTTTATCGGTGAAAAATAGTGCCCAAATTGATATTTTATAGTTACTTATATAACAAAGCAGGTAGTTAATTTGATATAAAAGTGGCTCCACTTCAGAATATGTCATAATACATCTTGATGCTGATCTATCGTGGTATCTTTTTTAGAATAAGACCAACATCGACATCTCCACTTTAAATATATATTTAGAATAGTATTATCATACATTGTTTTTAATATGTATACGTATATTAAACTTAAATAAAAGTAAAATTACCAAATTAAATATTTTGGTAAATGCTGTTTTAATGTATTGTTCTCATAGATCGAGGTCTTTTTTGGTAGGTATGTAGATATAAAAAGCCTATGGTTTCTATTCTTTACTCGTGTTTTATTATTTTTCTTTTAAATTTGGTAAAAAAATCAACAACGCACCGCAATATCACGCCAATGAGTAGTATTAGTACTTATATTTGATTAGTATTTTGACACTATCATTTCGACCCGACACGTGCTTTAGTATAGGTGATTATAATTTTAAAGCCATTTTATGTAAATTAAGGCTAATTGTGATGCGATGCTAGAAAATGTCATTAATATCACGTTCTCATCCGTATGGGTACCTACCGAAAAAGATAAATAAATAAATACACTAGAAGAGAGAAAAGAAATCCTCTTCTTTCTCTTTTAAATAAAAATAAAACATAAAATCAAATCAAAACAATATTTAGTTGATATACGTCTTTATATTATTGACGTTAAACAATAATAAAAATAAAAGAATAGAAAGAACTACTTAAAACATGTTTGACCTACACTGGTTGAAATTAAAATATTTGTACAAATAACCCTTTTTTGCGAGGGGGAATGCACCATGACGCCGTGTTGGCAAGGCGCGGCCGTGTGTAGGGCTCTCCGGTCTGACAGGACCGGCTTACCCACTAAAATCCCCGGTGTTCTTTGGGCCCATGCGGGGCACATGACAGGATCCGCTTCGCGACTCTACTGACATGTGCCCCGGGGCCGGTTCGACCTAGAATTGGTCGAGCCAAGGCCAAGAGGGGATTGTTCCAGAACACTTGGACAGTCCCCCAGACGGAGAGGCGTCACCTCGGTGTACAAATATGCAAATGTCTGTAAGATCGCTCGATTTAATATGATTGTTGAGTGTTTTGTTTAACTGGGACAGTATGGGGAAAACCTAAACCATTGAAGATAATAAAGAAACGGTCTTAGAAAGCATTTCATCTTTTTTTGTGAAAATTAATTTGACATAGTAATTTTTTTGGTCAAGCGTGAGTTGTCCTTGGAAATTAGTCATTTTGATGAAAAAAATTTTTGATGCGGATCGACTCAATTTCATGTTAGGAATATTTCATTCTATCGGTAGAAAAAAATCTGAGCAGCAGAAGTTAGTCATATTTAATAAAAAGTTTCCCATACTTCGGTTTCACGGGTGATCACTACCTACACGAACAAAAAGCGTTCCAAATTCAAAATTTGATTTTATTTTAATCTCCAGTACTTTAAATTATACAAAAATATTAAAAATTCTAATAATAAAAAGACATAATTAGTTGATAAAAAAGTTTATTATACAATTTTCGTACCTACCTAATAATACAAATACAAAAAAAAAAACACTAAAAAATATCAATTTAACAAATGTTTAAAAATGCCCACCTTCTTGCTGAATGCAAATACGAGCACGTTTTAGTACACTTCTTGTTGCCTTAGCCAAGGACATGTGATTTATTGTGTTAAGGCTGTAAATGACTGCCTCTTCTAATTCTTGTACAGTATCGTACTGAGATTCATAAATTTTATTTTTAAGATGGCCCCATAAAAAAATCCAATGGCGTCATGTCGGGTGAACGTGCTGGCCATTTGACGACCTCCATAGTCGAGTGGATAGTACACCGGTTTCAAGGTGTCGCCATCTCTGAGGTCCCGGGTTCGAATCCCGGTGGGGGCAGATGTTTGTGTGATGAATGCCAGCATTCGTACCTTAGTCATGGTTGTTGATATATATTTCAATAAAAAATATTTATATATGTATAATACATGTATGTCTATCCGTTATCCTTATCCTTATCCGTTCCGTTATCCTTACAGAGTTTAGATTGGGCTAGGCTAATTGGTGTAAGTGTAACAATTATTTATATATTTATTTAATAGGACCATATGTACCCATCTAACGATCTGGAAAATGTTCATCTAAAAACCGCTTACTTGCTGTACTATTATGTGCAGGTGCACCATCTTGTTAGACAATTATACTCTTTAAATTACTTAAAGAAATGCTATCATCCATTTTATTTAAGACCATATTCAATATCTGTTGATATTTCTCAGTATTTAGCGTTCTGTGATAAATCTTAATAGCAAAGATTTTGTTATGCAATATCGCACACCAACAATTAAACGAAAAGCGTACTTGATTATGGGTCTCTGTAGTTCTAAGTGGATTTAATTGTGACCAGTAATGATTATATTTCCTATTGTAGGTACATGCCATTATTCGAAAAATTGCATTCATCTGTCCAAATAACCTGATTTAGAAAGGAATGGTTTTCAATAGATCTTGCCACAAGCCAACGACAAAATGCTAACCTGCGATCTTTATCTCCTGGAAGCAATGTACAAGTCGTCCCTCTCTGTAACATTTAAACTTGTGTCTTTCAGTACCTTTCTGACAGTAGATTTATGTACGCCGATGTTTTGAGCAGCTTCTTGCAATGATGCTTTTGGATAAGCTTCAAAATATCCTAAGACGGCAATGGTTACAAATTCATTTATTATTGTTGCTTGTCGCTTTTGTACCGGAGATAAAGCAGCCCTCTTGTCTTAAATTTTTTACAAGTTTCTCAAAAACTTTTCGATTCGGAATATTACGGCCAGGATAGCGTTCGGAATACCACTTCAAAGCGTTTGCTGAGCTTCGGCGATTTACAAAATACGCTTCGAGTAAATCAACTTTGTGCGTACCTATTGGATAAGGCCATGACGAGTTTTTAATAATAATTACAAGACAAACAAAATTTTGATAAAAATTAAAAGACACTAACTATGTTCGAAATTAGAATTTTTAATATTTTTGAATAATTTAAAGTCTTGAGACCATGAAGGTCCGGTTTTAATTCTACACTACAAAAATAAAATTAAAAATTTGAATTTGGAACTCTTTTTGTACGTATATTAGGGATCACCTGTGAAACCGTGTATGGATACTTTAAGCTAACATTTTGTATAGGAAACTTTATTAAATATGACTACTGGTGCTCAGATTTTTTCTTTCCATAGAATGAAATATTCCCAACATGAAATTGAAACGATCCGCATCAAAAAATTTTTTCATCAAAATGACTAATTTCCAAGGACAACGCACAACTCACGCTTGACCAAAAAAAAATTACTATGCCAAATTTATTTTCACAAAAAAAGATGAAATGGTTCCTAAGACGGTTTCCTTATATCTTCAATGGTTTAGGTTTTCTCCATACTGTCAGTATGGGGACAGTATAGTAGTAGGAATATTATACAGGGTTACCTGGTAAGTCGTGCGAACCCCGTTAGGGGGTCGTGGTTCCCACCATTTCTGACAGATTTCCCCTTGGAACCCCGCCCCCCAACTTAACCCTTTTCAAGTTATAAGGCTTTAAAGACTTTTTTGAAAAAAAAAGTCCGATTGATGAATGTCCGATTTTTGTCTATTGACCCATTTTTTTTGTTTATTATAATTCAAATATTTAGTTTTATACTATTTTTGTGTAGCAGATTAGTTTGTTCATCATAATGCAAAATAAAAATAGAGTTACCTCAACTAAATAGGTTGTAGATAGAAGATTGGTAGTTATAGCATCAAACAAAAATCAGTACAAATCAAACAAAAATCAGCAATAGTAAAAAAAAATCTATGACACGTAGGCTGCAGACACCTTTAAAAATATCTACGTTTCATTAGCTATTCAACAAGGTATAACAAGGTAGGCTGCTATTAGATTTCTTGGAATAATCTTTGGTAAAAGTCCTAAAAGGAGTAGTGAAATTAATGTAAAATTTATCAATTATGTTACAAAATAAAATAAAACAATTTAAATTAGGTTAAACAAATGTATTTTATTTTATCTTTCGTGTTCAACATGTCCACCTCTGTTTCGCACACACACTCGCATTCTGTTTCTAAGTCCACTTTTAACCACCGATGTGGTTAAACCTCTTCTTATTTGATCTGCTGCCATTAGAATCCTTTCCTTTAACACGTCTACAGACTCAATTGGGTGGTTTTCGTCGTATACTATGCTTTTCATGTGCCCCCATACATAAAACTCCATGGGGGTCAGGTCTGGGCTTCTCGCTGGCCACGGTAAAGGTCCACCTCTCCCGATCCACCTATTGGTATAGTTTGTGTCTGACCATTCTCGGACACATCTACTATAATGTGCCGGGCAACCGTCGTGTTGAAACCACATGTTTCTAATAAGATTCAGGGGTAAGTCTTCAAGCAAATCATTTAATTGTGTTCTTAAAAAAATCTTGTAGTGCTCACCATTTAAGTTGTCGGGGAGAAAGTGTGGTCCAATCAAATGGTTTGATATTATGCCCATCCACACATTTACGCTGAATCTTCTTTGAGATTCTCTTGGTCGCTTCTTATTGGGATTTCCCTGTTGTTTCGGGGCCCAATAATGAGAGTTATGGTAAGATGTTTTTAAAAAATGATGGATCTCCCAAATCGGCGTTGAGCATAAATCGGCAAAAATCTAGCCTCCTCACTGGATCCCCTTCCTCTATAACATGTACCGGCGTGTAATGATATGGGTACAGGCCGGCAGTGTTAACAATACTCTCCACTGCGAAATTCCAAATTCTCGGGCAACAACTGTAGTTGAAATTGTAGGATCTGATCTAAACCGTTGAACTATTTCACTATCTTTCAACGTATGTTCGTCATTATCAGATACTCTTGGTCTACCCAAGTCTGATCGTCGCCTTGAAACACTGCCAGTCTCTCGGAGCCGCCGGTAACCTCTTTCAAACACATCAAGATCTGGTGCACGGCGATTTGGAAAACGCAATATGTATTCATCACGGGCATGTGTGGATACAAATTCACGGTACCCGTAACAGAGCAACATATCAGCATATTCCTCGTTCGTGTAGGTCGCCATCTTCAACTGTTCCAAACGACAAGCACAAATCAGAGTCCAGTTTACAAGCAGGGTCACAGAATTAAAAGAAGTCCAATAAATCCAAGCCAAGTCAAATAAGAAAGTAAAGAGCACCAAAGAACACATTTACTACAGACGAATCGCGTAAGCAAACTAATAGTCTGACTTACCGCACCGCATACAGCGACAATAATAAAATGGCGGGATCTTTCCTTCTCGCTCACTCTTTTTTACAAAAGCATGACATCCCGCTCGCACGCATTGAAACCCTTGGAGAATAATAGACGCCGACCTAACGGAATGGTTTTTTGTTACTACCTGGTACCTTGGTAACTTTTATCAAAGATTATTCCAAGAAATCTAATAGCAGCCTACCTTGTTATACCTTGTTGAATAGCTAATGAAACGTAGATATTTTTAAAGGTGTCTGCAGCCTACGTGTCATAGATTTTTTTTTTACTATTGCTGGTTGAAGTTTGATTTGTACTGATTTTTGTTTGATGCTATAACTATCAATCTTCTATATACAACCTATTTAGTTGAGGTAACTCTATTTTTATTTTGCATTATGATGAACAAACTAATCTGCTACACAAAAATAGTATAAAACTAAATATTTGAATTATAATAAACAAAAAAAATGGGTCAATAGACAAAAATCGGTCATTTTTTTCAAAAAAGTCTTTAAAGCCTTATAACTTGAAAAGGGTTAAGTTGGGGGGCGGGGTTCCAAGGGAAAATCTGTCAGAAATGGTGGGAACCACGATCCCCTAACGGGGTTCGCACGACTTACTAGGTATCCCTGTATAAGTATATATATATATATATATATGTATATAATAACCACAATGGTTAAGCCGGCAATAACCGGCAGCGGCTGTTACCGGTTTAACCATTATGGTTATTATATATATATATATAAATTTCGTAATCGCATTCGTAATTCAAAGTCACCCAAGTCAAATTTTTCAAATTACTTTTAAGGGATAGAATTAAGCTATAGTGTATAGATAAATATCGACAACTATTTACTTGATATGAAACATACGTAACCATTTGTAATAATTATGGCTGTCAGCGATAAAATCGATTAATCATACTTATAATTAGCTTTTCTTCCCGAGGAAGGTTCTACCAATTACGGAACAGGTAGTATTTTTTTTCCATTGTCTGTATAGACAATAGTGACCTATGGGTTTCGCAAAATTATGGTATAATAGCAAAGTATATATTGATTCTAGTTATATTATTTCACCTGCCATAGGGGAAATAAGACTTACCTATCAAGAGATCCTACCATAAATAAATCTAAAATTACAGCTAGACTGAGGCTAAGTAGTATTTGCGCATTATCCTTTTATAAACTACTCTATTTTAAGCACGACGGATATGCAACGGAAGAGAAATTTATATTATTATTAATTATTAAAGTTTGTCAAAGCAGACACAGACCCATGAATGTATTCTCTGTCATGCGAATGAAAGTGTACCATATAGACTCTCTCACTCTTCATTAGCTAAGCAAATCTAAAATTTATATATTTTATTTATCTGTATTGTAGATTTATATCTAAAAATACGACACATTGGTTTTAATATATATGATATTATTATACGTTAAACGTTTTGTACTCTTAAATTTCTATGCATTTGCGTAAAATATTAAAATAAGATCAAATAAATTAATGTCGATAATATTAATGTTGCTTAATATCACGTGTGTGGGGATATACACATGTATATCCAACGCGTAGACGCCATTCAATCGAAATTTAATAACAGTGTGCGCAGAGTAATACCAATTGGGTCTAACTCTATCTGTACAATGGATAATGTAGCTTAAAATGATATTCAGTTAGTTGCACAGATTTTTTTTTAGAACTGGTTGTTTGGTGTAGAGAGGGGTACCCCTGGTATTAAAACAAGAAGAGTGGCGCTGTTCATGGACAGTGGCAGAGAAAGGTTAGGTATTAGTTTTTGTATAACTGGACCTAGAAAACATATAGCCATTTCATCAGGCTTGGCAGTTCTGTTGAAAGGCAGCACAACTAGAGCCACCATAAAAAAAAGACTAATAAAATTTCATAAAAAAAGAAGACCCGCATTCTACACTCCAGTTGAGTACCCAATTGTCGTAGTCGCCAGGTGCACCTGTTTTCTGCTGGAGGATAGAATTCTAGAGACCTCCGAGTCGGTGACGGGAACCTGGTCCTCAGAACCTTGGGAATGGTTAAAAATACGCTGGATAGATGGGGTACCCGGATGCAGAAAGACCACCTGGCTCCTTAAAAACTTCCAGCTACAGGAAGACACGATCCTTACTAGCACTGTTGCTACGGCCAAAGAACTAAGTAGGGAGATGATGGGTCGTCTTGGCGCTGTCGCGAGGGGAAAAGTAAAAACTATTGCCTCGGTGCTTATAAACGGAGCAAAGAAAGCTAAGCACCTACTGGTGGACGAGGCGTTGATGGACCATTTTGGATCCATAATCATGGCAAGTAGGTTAACCGGGGCAAGAGAGCTGGTTTTAATGAGTGATACAAACCAGATCCCCTTTATCGACAGAGACCACCTATTTCAAATGCAATACAGCTACCCAGCTGCCGTAACGACAGTCACAGAAATCATTCTCTGCACACACCGTTGCCCGATGGATGTAGTGTATGCGTTAAAGGAGATATACGAAGGCATACACACGTCTAGGAAGGAACTGAGGTCCCTGACGAGCATCATGGCATCAGAAGCAGAGTCTAAAAGAACTTACTCAGAAACTCTATTCTTGACCTTCACCCAAGAGGAAAAGGAGGAATACGAAATGAAAGGGTATGGAACTGGAGAAAATTCTAAATTGCTAACGATACATGAGGTTCAGGGGCTGACGCACCGTAGAGTAATTGTGCTGAGGGGCAGAGAACCGAAAAACCCGGTCCACGATAGTGTTCCTCATGCTGTAGTGGCTATATCTAGACACACGGAGTCCTTCATCTATTATTGCGGGGAGCGAGAAGAGGACGACGCCATCAAACGACTCATAATCCCGTCATGCTTAGCAACTGATGAAGAGGTCAGAAACCACAATTGGCAAATGGCGTTCAAGGACCAAAATAATGCAGCGATCTAGGTGCCAATCATTTTCGTACCTTCAATTATAGCATTATTTAAGGTAATATAAAGTTAATGTTTGTATTTTGTTTTTATTTTTAATCATTATTAAGTATGTATGTGTATATGTATGTTAATATATATAGCGTAAGTTAAATGAGTATTTGTATTTATATTGTTAGCTGCGTAAAATAAATAAAACTGAGTACATGTTAGTTAAGAGAATTGTAATAAAATATTTAATTAAGAATTATAAAGGGTATGGACTACGAGACCGTGGTCCGTAGCAAATGTATAAAAAAAAATATATATATATATATAAAAATAAAAGTATAACGTTGTTGTTTCTAGCTATGGCTGTCTTTAGTCGCGTCTCTGGCTTTCTTCATCATCGGCATGGTACGAGGGTACTCCGCATCTGCAATACCTTCGATGGAGATTTTAGATCCTGAACTGATACAAACTAGTGAACAGAAATCTTGGATTGGTAATATTTATTATTCTACATAACTATTTAAGTATAACATACTAGTAATGGAGATTTTGAGACTGCAACTGCTTCACGATGTGGCGACACGTTATTTAATTTTACTGACACATTCCTTTATTTTTGGAAATAAACAACATAGCGTTCAAAGATTTTACCGAAGGGAGACACTATACTGTGGTCGTCTGCTTGGGTACCTCCATCTTACCTATTTCTGTCACAAAGCAGCAATTTTCGCATTGTTGTGTTTCGGTGTGAATTGTAAAAGAGGCAGTGAAATTATTGTACCCTGTGACTTTACATCTTATGTAAAGTCTTATTTAAAGTCACATGTTGGAAATAAACAGATCATATAGATTTTTGTGGGACTTGTAGATTTGCTATGAATCTCACAGGAATCACATGTACTGTAGGTAATTGTAACGTCTTACTTATATTCTTATATACAAATAAATATATTTTGGTGAGTCATTCACCACAGTATGTTTAATTTTTAACAGACTGAGACGATTTTTCCAACTGACCCTTCACTGCGTAAATATGTCCTTTAAACTTGGCTGCTATGTGAAATACCTTACCACCTTGGACTCCTTGTTATGCAACTATCACCCAACCTTATCTTAGGAATATATATAGTTTATAATTGTTAATTGTCTCCGTGGTATTTGAGATTATCGGATGTTGATTCACAGGATAATTTTTTTCCTAGAGTCGGGTTATTTTCAGGTCGATGTCCGATGTCCGCCTAGCCAGTTTACATACTACTTACATTTATAAGTTCAACGTCATAATAACAATTCAATAACATAATTGTGTTCCGAAAATATGAGATAGAAGAGCCAGTTTCTCAGTTATTGAGACGTCCAGATGGATTCGTCTTCCTTATGGTCACTTGACAAGTGAGATGAAAAACAAAATTTTCTTTGTCTTATATAAAGAAAATCATCCATATAGCTAAAGTTCTTTTCTGTATCGATATTAGGTAGGAAAATTGATCAGTAATTGACTAATCACTTGTGTTTCAAGTTCTTCAGTGTTTTCACAATCACGATTTTTAATCGCAAGGCTTTCTGTATCTGTAAGGTAAAAATCAGTAAAACAGCTCATTTTTAATACCTTTTTATTAATATTATGTTACCATTATATTGCATTTAAAAATATAATATTATTAAAACCGTTTAGACTGTTTTTCAAAGATTGTTTCAAATCAATTGTATTATATGTGTCTTAATAAAATTCGTTTTTGTATATCTCTAGAAAACAATCTAAGGGGGTAAGATCCAGTAATCTCGCTGGAGACGGTATATGATCATGCGTTGAAATAAGTCAAACAGCTGAATCAACAATACATTAACTATATGACTATTATAGGCTTGGGTTCCATCTAGTCGAAATAATAATTAATTGGTTTGGCCCAAATTCAATTTATGTAGCTCTTGGAACAGTTCATTTACAATTTGTACATGTTTAAAAATGGTCAGTGTTCCAACACAAAGAAGATTGGCAAGCCTGGTACCCATTACATTGTTAAATGTACGATTCAGATTTTTTGATATTTTGTAAACGGTAACTGGTTACCTATTTCTTTGACTGAGAAAATCTATAATATCTATAACAAAGCAGTTTATTAAAATCCAACAATTTCTTTAAGTTTCGTTAAGCATATTTATTTACTTTGCAAAATGTTAGCGACGAAAATGTTACTTGTTAGCGACACAATCGAATAATATAATAATACAGATGCTTTTATTGTGGTTTGATTCCTCGTTAAGAATATTGATTTTTCAATAATCCAATAATGAAATTTTAGTTTTCTACAAAATCATCCTTTGAGTACTTTCTTCTATTCCTTATGGTATCGAATTTCGTTACCATCTATACCGGCTTAAAAATTCATTTTGTATATTTTTCCCACAATTGGTGCCACTGTTCGTTCGTGTTATCAGCTAGGTTTAATTTTAGAAATTTTTAGAATGTTGTATTTTATCTGAATTTGTTTGTTTTAAACTTTATCTTCAGAATATAACATTTAAAAATAAAATATCTGATGTCTCTTTCTAGGCATTCCCATTAATTGTAAACAAACTAAAAAATATTTATTAAAGTAAATTGTATTTTATGTACGTACTATAAAATTAATGCAATTCTGCGATCATTATTATCATCATTTATCGGTGATCTGCGATTGTTAGTACCTTAACGGATTATGATTATGTGATTTGTCACACGGCTTAAGCCTCTCAACTCAATTGAAAGAGTCTCAAAAGATGCTCACATCAAGATCATATGGCGAATTTTGCATAATCTTGCCTAGCGTAACGCTAGCCGCAGATATAATTGCCTTTCTTATCTCATTAAAATATGTTTCAATCGCAGGTTCGATTCCCCCGCTGGGTGCATTTACGGGTAGCCTTGCGTCGGGCAAAGTAATGCAGGCCCTGGGGCGACGGCGTGCGCTGCAACTGACGGCACCTGCGTGGCTGGGGGCCTGGCTGCTGCTCGGCTTCGGTGGTATTCTCCCGCTACTACTCCTCGGCCGGTTCCTGACAGGTGTCTGCGTCGGCCTAGTACTTGCGCCGGGTCAAGTTTATGTCAGTAGCCTCAATTAAATCATCATTATTGACTCGCACAATATATAAATTGTAAAAGGGTTTAGATCGTCTCTTGCAAAATTGGTTATTCAGGGTCAGTTCATCATCGCCACCTGTACGAGGGCGTCGTGCGATCCGTGGTCATGTATGGGGCCCCCGTGTGGTTGCGAGACTGCGCGAGGTCCCCCCGCTGCAGAGCTCTGCTACGGAGCCTGCAGCGGATAATGGCCATACGGATACGGCCGCCTCGTACGAGATGGTACGGTATTAGGACGGTTCTGGGACGCTCCCCCCCATTCGACATCCTGGCCGACATGTACGCGGCGACGTATGCGTCACGGCGTGTCCACCGGGGGAGCGACGGGGGGAGCGCCCCCGAACCCATGCACGAAGTGCCTAGGCGGGAGTGGCACCGACGGATTGTGGCGGCCTGGCGTACGCATTACGGAGCTGCGCGCGCCAGCGGGCCGTCGGTGCCGTACTCCCGCACCTCGAAGCCTGGCTCGACGGGAAGGAGGAGGTCACCTACCGATTGACTCAGATACTCACCGGGCACGGCTGCTTCGGTGAGTATCTGTATCGAATAGGACGGGAGGGATCGACACGATGCTACCACTGCGCATCCGACCTCGACTCGGCCCAGCACACGTTGGCGGAGTGCTCCGCGTGGGCCTCCGAGCGCCGAGTCTTGGTCGCACAGATCGGGCGAGATCTGTCTCCGCCGGCATTGATAGCGGCAATGCTGGCGGACGAGGAAGGTTGGAGGGCTGTGGCCTCCTTCTGCTGCTTCACAGCAGTGCTGCTCCAGAAGGAGGCCGCCGAGGGGGTCGGGAGATGGCCGATCCCGCTCGAAGGAGGCGGCGCCGGGCTCGGTAGCACAGCTGTGGCGCCGCGCGGGTCGCCGTATTTGCGGGCGCGACATTCTCACGCCCGCCGTCGACCCGCGAGGGACCACGCCCCTCCCGTGGCCGGGGGGGCGTCGTCGGTGAAGGAAATCGGGGGAGGTAGTGTAGCCTCCCCCAAGGAGGGCTCCCCTGTATCCACAGGGGAGCGGAGGCTGGGGGTTCCTGGATGTTCCCAGGGGCTCCCTACATGCCTGAGGAAGGCCATCCCTGAGGTTTTTAGTGGGTAGGCCTCCCCCTTCTGAGGAGGAGAGCCCCACATAAGCCCGCCGACTCGTCGCAGCCGGGGTATGCAATTTAATGCATTTTCCTCAGGGGAATAAAAAAAAATAAGGTGACACTTATCAGAATTATTACAATGCTTTGGCAGGATACATTAAAAGACTATGATTAGCAATACGGTTATTGTAGCAAATACAGCTGAAACGCAACTGAGCCGTTGCAGTAGACTAAGAGGAGCAAGTAAGTATATTGTTAGATGATATTATAAAAGGCTGTTAAACACAACAGTTCGGTTGTCTTTTCTTTACGAGGGCTGCGTTTTAAGTTGTGTCGTTTACCAACCTCCCACAATAAAAAAAAATTAAACAAAAGCATCCACCTTTTTTGAATGTAGAATTCGAAACGAAACAATTTTTTTGTATTGGCCGAATAGTTTTATTGTATCGTCTATTCAATGGTGACAGGTCATTTGTTAAAATGGAAATATCTAAGGAGACTTATCGAGCGATAATTTTCTACAACTTTCAAAGAGAATTATCACGACATCAGTGCTATGAGGAGATCATTTCTGTGTTTAGTAATGCAGCACCATATCTTAGGACTATAGACCGCTGGTATTTGAATTTCAACGTGGACAGTCTCGCGAGATAAGCCACGTGAAGATTGTCCAAAAACCACCACGACGCACGAGAATATCGAAGTCAAGCGGCAGCTAATCCTCGAAGATCGTCATGTGGTATACCGTAAAATAGAGACATCCATGAGAATTTCTAGGACCACTGTTCAAAAGATCCTAGACGAAAAACTTGGAGTAAGAAATTAGTTGATCTCCCATTGGTTACCACATTTGCTTAGCGACGACCAAAAAGCAGCCCGTTTTAGTTGGTGTCGCAAAACTCTGCAGCGATTCAATCGAGGAGAGTCAAACCATGTTTATGATATGGTTGGTGGTGACGAGTCTTGAATATATACTTACGATCCTGATTCTAAGTAGCAGTCTACTGTCTGGGTGGGTCTTTCAGGATGAGCC
Organism: Scirpophaga incertulas; assembly: GCA_036419045.1. NCBI lineage: Eukaryota > Metazoa > Arthropoda > Insecta > Lepidoptera > Crambidae > Scirpophaga > Scirpophaga incertulas. The sequence continues at coordinate 23,864,970 of CM071627.1, read as the reverse complement.
AAAACCGATCAAGGTCAGGTCATATGCTTTCGGAGCACTTCAAAAAAATGGTTGTCTCGCTTGTGGCAAAGGGTGGTCACGTTGTCACTATGTTCTAGAAGATCGCAAGACGGTTAACGCTGACTGGTATACCACTGTTTGTTTGTCACAAGTCATCACCGGATTTCGAAAAAAACAATCCAAGACTCATATAATACTGCACCATGACAATGCAAGTTCGCACACCGCCCGTCAAATAAGCCTGACTTAAATCCTAACGATTTTTTTACGTTTTCTAATATTAACCTAAAGTCTTGGTGGTCAGTGTTTCAGCTCACCCGAAAAAACAGTTGACGCATACGAATTGGCCATTTTGACTACACCCACTTCGGAGTGGAATAACTGGTTTAAACGCATGCAAAAGTGAGGTAATATCGCGGAGAATTCTTAGAAAAACAATAAATGGTAATATTCTATTAGATTGTCTATACTTATTTCCAAAGACATACCTACCTTAAAAGACAGCCCTCGTATATGTATAATATCCGGAATTAGATTTTCGCTCTGTTAAATCTTGATTCTTGAGTCGGAGAAAACTATGCATCTCGCGCTGTCAACTTATACAAAGTGTATATAATCTGATGGACCGGTGACTGAAGTTAGTAATATAAGTATGTTAGCAAAATAAAGAGTAAATAGTATACACTGTTCCACATTCATTCGATAAAATTGATCATCCATAAAGGCGGACGTGAGCTCATTGTAGCCGTTATTCACAGTGAATCGTTACTCCGCTACCCGACGGAACTCGTCAAATATTAAAAGTTGTCTTGGTAACAGATATTCATTCTTCCGTACAAATTTGGTTGTTTTTCTAGTCTAAGGTAAACATGTTTTCTGTACATTGTACATTCACTTTATTGTGTTATGCTTTATTTTATAAATAAACAACTAATAAAAATGTTGTGTTCAAATCGAAGAAAATATGTATTATTTAGATATTTACTATATTTAACTACGGACTCATGAAAATCATTTTCACACTCTATGTACAAATTTAACACTTCCGTCATTATTTAAATTTTTAGTGGTATTAGCGAGCTGTAATTTACATATTTTTTAGCATTAATAGACTGTATATTGAATACGGCGTAACCGAGATAAAAGATTATCTCACTGTTACTATTTGGAATAGTTATTAAGAAAACAATATTAGAAAAAATTACTATGTGTATAGGTTTAAAAATATGTAATAAAATCCCCAAGATAATAAAAATATAAATAGAATTGCATGTCGTGTTAAACTGAAATAGATGTTAATAGACAAAATGCCACTGTACAAGTCAAAAGTGTATGTCTATATTAAAGTATTCGAGAATTTATCAATTCACCTATGTTCTGAGATTTTAAGTAATGTTGTTTATTTTTTAATTAATGTAAATAAAACATGGTAATATTTAAAATCTGAAATCTCATAACATCATTTAAAAATTGTAATTAATTTTAATTTATAATTAAATCAAATTATTTGCATTATTTTTAATTACATAAACCAATATGACATTTCGTTTTAAAATTTACCCCGCTTCTGCCCTCTATTTTATATTTCATTTAAGCGTCCAATTCTTGTCTCCTGCATCCACCGGTGGTGACAGGTCGAAGATTGCAATAATCTTAACTAGGAATTATATTCTAAGCAATTAGCATTCATATAAGTCCTGCAAATAACATACCTATTCTTTTATTACAAAATATAACTAAAATCATTTGCAGGTAAGCGAGTGCTGCAATCCTGAAATTCGTGGTCGGCTGGGGTCAATGCCGTCTATTGCCATGTGTCTTGGTATTCTGGTCTCATATGTGACCGGGAACTGGCTCAACTGGCGGCATCTGGCGTTATTCTCCGGTCTATTTTGTGGTAAATGATAAATACCAGTAAAGTTTCACTTCTGTGTTGGTACCTAGTGTTAGTAAAATCAATCTGATACAAACAACTATGACACAGGCAACTGTGTGAAACATGAAAGCATTCGTTCTGTCTTTGTTGCACTTGGTGCTGCTCTACTTTCCGGTCGTGAAACAAATATTATCTATATAGATAATATTTGTTTATAGATATATATAGATAATAGATTTTAGATGCTTAGATTAGGAAAAGTAACATAGTATTAATAATGTGTAAGACGGACTCAATTGACAATAAAAATGTACTACGCACAGCGACGCACGTTAAAGCAAACCTATGTGTACAAGTCATTGAATAACCAATTCATTTCAATGCTGATTAATTATTTCCAGATTACCTAAATTAAGTAAATGTGTAACTCAAGTAGGCCATTGGGTTAAGTGTTATTTCTTTAAGAACGTGAATTCAGTGACATCTGTTAGAGGTATCACCTTATCTTTACATTTTACGAACTGACGAATTAACTATTATTCATCTCTGGGAATCATAAAACTATTACTGCTGCTATGAGGAATAAATTCTGGGGAGTTAGAAAATATGGCAAACTCAAGGAAAATATTAGAGAAGAAAATATGCATACTTAATTATATGAACAAATTTTATATAAATAAATTCTTTGAAGAAATGGATAACATGCCTTTGGGTCAGAGCAATCAAATAAATATTCTTTCAACAATTTCAGATCTTACCTCTAAATCATTATCGCAGAGGGCTTGTAAAATAATAAATTTAAATGTAAAAATTGCATATAATGTAGTTCGGAGAGGTAGGGCACAGCGGGAGTCATTCCGCTCAAAACTTGGAGCAGCCCGACTGGGGAAGTACCTCCGCCTTACAGAAGATCGCAGCTAAATAACACTACTCTTATGTAGTGTTGTGTTCCTGCGGTGAGTAAGGTATCCAGAGCTCCTGAGGATTGTCGATTGTTGAGGATTGACGCTGTGTCGACAGTGTTGCACACTGGACGGGCTTTGATCGGTGCGGGCGCGGAGTGTGGATGCAGCGGTCAGGGAGACCTGGTGAAACGGCTGACCGCTGGCCCGCAGGTTAGTAGAGTTCCCGAACCCAGGGACTACTTAATCTCCGCCTTGGGAGGCTGAACTGCCAGCCTGCGAAAAATTCCTGTGGTTGCAGTCGCGCCGGAGAAGGAGACCGGAGTGGAACCCGGCTGTTGCCACAGGGGGGACCGGGGGCCCTTCCGTACGCTGCATCGACAAACCGCAACACCCGCGTTGGTCATCGCCTGATTTGGCTACACATATTTGTCCCTTTAGCTTTCGGCACAGCGAAGCCTCCACATCTATTTGAAACCGGAATAAATGAAATTAAAAAATAAAAAAGGGAAAACACTCACAGCGGCATCCCTTTCCACGCAGGTGGACTTTTGTAACATTAGGGGTATTCACGCAAACCTCAACGCTGTTCACCAACATCTTGAGACAGCGCAGCCGACCCTTTTATTTTTAACGGAGACACAGATATCTCCCCCGGCCGATACGTCATACCTTATGTATCCCGGCTACGTACTTGAGCACTCATTTCGCAGACGTGCCGGCGTATGTATGTATGCCCGGGAGGATATCTGCTGCCGCCGCCAATTTCATTTAGAAGACAGGGACCTATCCATATTGTGGGTACGTGTGGACTGCGGGGGCCACACCCGCGTTTATGCGTGCCTATATAGGTCCCACAGCGGTGATGCGGACACAACTCGATTATTCGAGCACCTGACATTGACGACTGAAAAAGTGGTTGAGCAATACCCCTCCGCAGAGTTGGTGATTTTAGGGGACTTTAATGCCCATCATCTAGAATGGCTCAGTTCTCGGTCCACTGACTACGCAGGAAGGTGTGCTCACGAATTTTCTCTGGCCTATGGTTTCTCGCAACTGGTCAATTCTCCTACAAGAATACCAGACATTGAGAACCATACAAGCTCTTTGCTGGATCTTCTGCTGACCACACGTCCGGAAGGATATTCTGTCTCAGTGGATGCACCTCTCGGCTCTTCCGACCACTGTCTCGTCCGGACCAAAGTCGCATGCGCGCGGTCAGATCCACCTAGGCCATCTTGTTTGCGTCGTATGTGGCAATACAGGTCAGCAGATTGGGATGGATTGCGAGAATTCTATGCATCGTACCCGTGGAGGCAATTTACTATGTTTCACATCAGATGATCCTGACATCTGCGCAGCCGCTGTCTCTGAGACGATCCTAGTGGGTATGGAGTATTTTATTCCTAACGCACTAGTAACTGCGGGGGCAAAAAAACGACCGTGGTTTAATCGGTCTTGTAAGGATGCTTTGTTTCTTAAGCAATCTGCTTACGAGGCTTGGACTACGGCTCGTAGAACACATGACCCCAATGCAACTGATGTGAAGCGTAAGTACAATGCGGCCTCGAGAGCCAGTAAGAAGATTATTGCCAGAGCGAAATTCGACTTCGTCGGCAGAATTGGCGAGCGGCTAGCAAGCTACCCTTCGGGTAGTCGTGCTTTCTGGTCGCTGGCCAAAGCTGCCGAAGGAAACTTTTGTCGGTCGTCCTTACCACCACTCCGAAATGCCAGTAACAACTTGGCCCATAGTGCTAAAGAGAAAGCCGATATCTTGGGTAAACTCTTTGCCTCAAACTCGACTATGATCGACGATGGGAACGCCACGCCACCTACCATCCCGCGGTGTGGTTACTCCATGCCGGAAATCCGGATAACACAGAAGGAAGTCCGGCGGGAGCTACGTTCAGAAATCGAGTGGGCCAGACGGTATACCGGTAGTGGTGTTAAAACAGTGCGCTCCAGAGTTGTGTCCTGTACTAACGCGACTTTTCATGCTTTCCTACCATTTAGGGCAGGTACCGTCTTCATTTAAGACGGCAAATGTACACCCGGTGCCCAAAAAGGGCGATAGATCAGACCCATCGAATTACAGGCCTATTGCTATAACCTCCCTTCTCTCAAAGGTGATGGAGCGTGTGATCAACACTAAGCTCCTTAGATACCTAGAAGACCACGATATGATCAGCGACCGCCAATACGGCTTTCGCCACGGTCGCTCGACTGGTGATCTTCTAGTGTATCTCACACACCGTTGGGCATCTGCCATTGAGACTCGAGGTGAGGCATTGGCAATTAGCCTGGATATAGCGAAGGCGTTCGATCGGGTCTGGCACCGGGGTCTTCTATCGAAGTTGCCATCTTACGGACTCCCCGAGGGGCTATGCAAATGGATTGCTAGCTTTTTATCCGGGAGGAGCATTAGAGCCGTAGTTGACGGCAGAAACTCCGAAACTCGGATAATAAATGCTGGCGTCCCACAAGGCTCTGTGCTATCTCCAACACTGTTTCTGCTGCATATCAATGATATGCTGTCGCTTGGCGGCATCCATTGTTATGCGGACGACAGCACTGGAGATGCTGTTTACACGGGCCGTGCAAATACCCCTCGTTCCATTGTGGAGGAAAGTCGTGAACAACTTGTGTCTGAAATCGAGAGTACAGTAACCAGAGTCTCCGATTGGGGGCGGGACAATTTAGTCCGATTTAACCCTTCTAAGACACAAGTTTGTGCGTTCACCGCTAAAAAAGCCCCATTCACTGTAGCCCCACAATTCCAGAACACAACCTTGAACATCTCGAAGAGTATTGGGATCCTCGGTGTCAACATCTCCAGTGACGTTCAATTCCGAAGTCACTTAGATGACAAGGTCAAGTTGGCTTCTAAAAAACTAGGTGTGCTTAACAGAGCTAAGCGGTACTTCCTTCCGAGGCAACGACTGCTATTATACAAATCGCAAGTCAGGCCCCATATGGAGTACTGCTGTCACCTGTGGGCGGGAGCACCTCGATACCAACTTGATCCTTTTGATTCGGTCCAAAGACGCGCTGAGCGTATCGTTGACGATCCCATACTCACATGCGGTATTGAGCCCTTAAGTCTGAGAAGAGACTGTGCCTCTTTGTGTGTTTTCTATCGCTTATACAACGGGTTGTGTTCCAAAGAATTGTTCGACATGATGCCCACGGCCACATTCTACCATCGCACCGCTCGCCATCGGCAGGGTGTTCATCCTCACATGCTGGAGCCTAAATGGTCACGCACAGTGCGGTTTCAACGTAATTTCCTTCCGCGCACGCTCCGATTGTGGAACGAGCTCCCTGCTGAGGCTTTCCCGGGGGATTACAGTATGGGGTTCTTCAAAAAGGAGTAAATAGGTTTTTAAAAAGGTCGGCAAAGCGTTTGTGATGCCCCTAGTGTTGCAAGCGTCCATAGGCGACGGTGACTGCTTACCATCAGGCAGGCCGTAAGCCTTTTTGCTACCGTTGTAGTATAAAAAAAAAAAAAAAAAATTGATTAAAATATATTTGAATATTTAAGTAAGTATGAATATAACGTTACCATTAAACGTTAGTCAGATTGTTTTTACCAAGTAAAGCTCTGCGACTTTTCCCATTGATTACAACATTAGCCCTGCTAATCTCGTTATGTTATTTGTTTCTATATGCAGTTTCTATCTGTAATATATTAATTTGCTAAAAAACTGATATTTGTACTTTTTATTGTCTTTCACACAAACCAAAGGGATCATCCTTTTCAGTCTCAATTTGTAATATGCTTAAGATAGTATCTGAAGCTGGACGATGAGTCGCATGGTCTTCGCACAATGAGTATCGTAAAGACAAACGTGGAGGTAACATATTCTTGACGTTCATATAACATTCAGAATAGTAGTAATTTATTACAGTTAACACGATTTTTATTAAAAGAAATAATATAATTGATTGTATATATAATTAAATGTTATGTTTCCTAAAGCGTATATTTATACGTAAAACTATTCGTTTTATAAATTTTGTTAACTATCTTTTTACATTTTGCATTAAATCATAAAATCTAAATTTATTGATGTTACGAGTATAAAGGTATGTTACAGCGTTTTTAAAATATATCTATATATTTAACCTACAAAAGATTTATTTTTCAAATTATTCGAACTATAAATATTAAATAAAGCAAACGAATTTGTCGACTAGGGCGGGACGTAAACCCGCATAATCCATTCCAATCGAAATTTTCAGCAGCGTTATGCGCCTCATACCTTATGTCAAAGTAGACTTAATTTACTATTAATAACTACGTATATCAACATCGAACTTAGACTTTTTTAAGGATTTCTTGAAAATGGGGTAGCTATAAAGCAAGCTTGCAACCATTTGTGACATTGTATTTTAATAAAATTTTGGTTATACAACTTTTTCAAAACCAAATAGGTTAGCACAGTAGAAATTAAAATTAGTTAACAATCAGAAAATGCGCAAGTTTTGCTATTTACATATTTTTAATACCTGATAAAAGTTACTCATAATTTGATTCTAGACTGACACGATATTATAAAAAAACTTTATTGCCATCATTGTTCCTAGTAGTTGTAGAAGTCTTTACAATCTACGTATACGTTTTACTACGAAACATACGAAAAACACATAAGTGAAAAGGACAACATATTTGTATGATGCGTAATGTATGTAACACCAAGAGGGGAGAAACACCATTCGTGAAATACGGACAAACATATACATCGTTTCTATATACATATGTGTAGGCATATTTTACAATGTGGTGTATTGTATTTTATACATCTCCTGAATTATATAAGTTACTAGTCCGGGAGATAGCGCTAAGTTGAGCAAGTTATTTTATACCGACTGAAAATCATAATAATAATAGTTTTCCCCTAGTACATAATAGCTCCGAACGTCACCTTAATAAATAAACGCAATTTAATAGAGCAATGTAAAATAAAACTTTATCAAGTAACTACAATAACCGATTTGTTAACATTTTGACACTCGTGTTACGACTTGACAATTTATTTATTTATACATATAATAAGACAGTAAAAATATTTTGTCTGTACATTTAGTATTTTTGACTGAAATGGATAGAGGGGCACTTAAATAGATTATTAGAAAGCAAAAAAAATTTTTTGGAATTTTTTGTCTGTCTGTCTGTATGTATGTTCACGTTTATCTCCGAAAGTACTGAACCGATTTGCTTGAAACTTTCACTATTTGCTTTGTTTTAACTCAGAATAATATCTAAACTTTGTTTCATCAAAATCGGTTCATTAAAAAAAAAGTTATCGTCATTTTAATGAACTCAAATAAATAAAACTGGAGTGTCATCTGTGAAAATTGAAGACGGTGAAATTTTAATCAAAAGTACTGTGAAAATAGTATTTGTGGAAAAGCTCATTGTTTTGTGCCATACTATACATACATACATACTAATATTATAAATGCGAAAGTAACTCTGTCTGTCTGTCTGTCTGTTCCGCTTTCACACCAAAACTACTGAACCGATTTAAATGAAATTTGGTACACAGATAGTCTGGAGCCTGAGAAAGGACATAGGCTACTTTTTCATGCAAAAAAGGTTGTAAAGGGTTGTAAAAGGTTTAAAGGAGGGATTATTGGTTGTATGGAAATATTGTTAAAACTACTGAACCGATTTAAATGAAATTTGGTACACAGATAGTCTGGAGCCTGAGAAAGGACATAGGCTACTTTTTCATGCAAAAAAGGTTGTAAAGGGTTGTAAAAGGTTGAAAGGAGGGATTTGGTTGTATGGAAATATTGTTAAAACTACTGAACCGATTTAAATGAAATTTGGTGCACAGATAGTCTAGAGGCTGAGAAAGGACAGAGGCTACCTTTTAAAGCAGAAAAGGGTTGTAAAAGGTTGAAAGGAGGGGGTGAAAGGTTGTATGGCAGTATTGTTAAAACATATCCTTCCTGTGGGAATTCGAATATAACGCGGGCGAAGCCGCGGGCGGAAAGCTAGTTATTGATATGATAAGTTTTTTAGTAAATAGGTGCAGAACTTTAAAATCAATTAACATTTTCAATAAAATTTAATAATTTCTATTATAAAATATTTCAATGTAGTGATGATATTCGTCTATCCTTTTCAGTTGCCCTGTTTGTATTTTTGTTGCCGCTACCTGAGTCCCCAGTCTGGCTAGAGGCGCACGGCGCTGACGCATCACAAGCTGTAAAGTGGTTGCAACTCTCAGCTCACGCCACGGACAGAGATCCTAAGTAAGCTGCATTTCTTAGTAAGCTTGATGGAACTTGTACCTTACCATTTGGCCAAAGATACACATACAATTGAAGCAATCATTATTCGTCGTAAGATATCCAAATTTATTTGGAATCGGAATATGTCGTTCTTTACCACTCATCTCTAGTTCTATTTTTATATTCTCATTTACGCATCCTATCATTCACTCACATGCATACTCATCATCTCTGCTTTACCCCTTTCTTAATACAAACCATTAAATTAAAAAAAGAAATAGATATTTATTTAGTTTATTACATTTATGATAATCTCAGAGTAAATAGAACTGGAGTAGGCATCAGTCAAATTTCTCGAACAAATTTTTCTGTCATATCTTGCGGGGGGCGAGGTTACTACTACACTCTAAACCAGCACACATAAACAGAAAATTTTAACGTTTTTACAAATGCACACATGGACACATGACACACAATTTTGAAATTCACGCAAACAAACCTTAAAAAAGTACGTTGACGTTCTATTCGAACACAAAAATGTAAAAGTGTGGGAAGTAACGAGACATCACCTAAAAGAATGATATCGATAAATCGCTTTCGTTCAATGAATGAATGTTAACTTGGCGTTAATATTTCAACATAATTAAAATATCATGCTTCGACATTTAGTATGTAGTCAATATAAAATTGACAGATATCGAAGGTTAGTAAAATGCAAACTTATACTCAGTAGTTTATTATAGTAAATTATAACATCTAATAATTTTACCTAATTTTTGTGTCTTTTTAACTGCATATTTGTTATTTGGTAGGATATTAAGGTAAAAATACGAATTTTGTTGCATGAGAAGCTACAGAAGTCCTATTAAACCGGAAAATAAAATAAGTTTTATTGACACCAAGTTGCGGATACAAAAAAAATGTATTTTTACGTCAAAATTAGATACTGCAACACCGACATTGTTATAATAACATTAAAAATGCGTTTTCTAAAAGAAATATTTTATTCATAAACACGTTTTAATACACACTATAAAAATAATTGAGTTTTTTGACACGGGATTGACAGTTAGTTCTATTATTCCCATGTATGTCATTATAATAATTAAATTAGTTCAATCGTATTAAATACAACTAAATATCAGATTGGGATCTTAAAAATACTTTAACAATCAACAATATCTCTTAAACGAAATTTTTTGATTTTTATCCTTAATATGTTAGCAATAATTTTGAGTAATTTTTTTTGCAGATTTATATTGGGTTATAATATTTTGTGAACCCCCATGCTCCGGTCACTGATGTAATTAATATTACATCATTAGGTAATTTTTCGACTGCACCTTTTAGTGTATTATAATCCGAGACGTCATTATTAAACAATATTAAATAAAGCGTACTTATTTTCTGTTTACTTACTTTGTTTGTCAATTATATTTTATTATTCAATAAGATTTAAGCATAATATTTTTAATTAATGTCAATTATTCCATTCATTCATTCATTCCTATTTACTCTTAAAACCAAAATATCGATATAGTTGCATCCCTATTATGTACCCATTCAAGTGTGAAAATCAATTAGGGTTGCTGATTAAAAAAGATAATATTTTTTAACTAAAATTTTTAAGTTTCTTAGAGATGGCGCTAGTTTACAGATGCTTACCTTTTAAGCATGGCTCTTATATTTCCTTTAACAAAATTACACTCACAAAGTAAGTGTTACTATTTTATTACTGCTATTTTTATAAACAAAAATAACATACAATGAGATTAACAGTGACAGATTGAGTAATTCGCGATAGATTAAAAAAAACTATTACAAATGTCATCCTCATACATCTTTTTGATTTCTATATATAGAAACCGCTAATAGAAACAAAACTTGTTACTTAACTGTTATTCTATCAAGGCACCTTCACCATTTGGTATTGTACAAAAAGTGTATGTCTCGATAGAATAACAGCAGTGTGCTACTTGATTTATCATCTATAATTGATTTGAAGGGAAGTTTGAGTTTAGTTCATTTTTACATTATTGATTGTTTTAAATAATCTTCTTCCTGCCCTTTTCCCACCTTAAGTAGGGTCGGCACAACATGTTTTCCTCTTCCATTCTCCTCTGTCACTCGTCAGCTCAACATCGACTTCCTTTACTCTCATATCAGAATTCACACATTCAATCCATCGCTTTCTTGGTCTAACCTCTCATCCTAGGTCCATCTATATTCATATCTATCATTCTTCTTGTTATATGGCTTTCATCCCTCCTCATTACATGCCCAAACCATGCTAACCTACTGCTCCTTATCTTCTCAGTCACTGGCGCTACTTTCAAACTTCCTCTTATATACTCATTCTTGATCTTGTCCATTCTTGTAACCCCACACATCCATCGCAACATTCGCATCTCTGAAGCGTGCAGTTTCCTTTCGTCCTTCGCTTTCGTTGCCCAACATTCAGATCCATACATAAGGACAGGTCTAACGACTGCTTTATAAACTTTCCCCTTAAGCTTAAGGGGCAGTCTTGGGTCGCATACAACTCCAGAGACCTGTCGCCATTTCATCCATCCCGCAGTTATTCTATTCCTTACAGCACGGTCAATATCGCCATCGTTTTGGAATAATGATCCAAGGTACCGGAAATCGGAACAAACCGGAAGAGTTTCGCCGCTTAAGGCAATGTTCGCGAAACTGGATGCCTCACCGAATGGGCAGAACAAGTGTTCGGTTTTCGTTCTGCTCACACGTAAACCGACATTTTCCAGCTTTCTCTGCCACTCCTCCAGCCTGCTCTGGACCTCGGATACATTTTCTCCGACAAGAACAATGTCATCGGCGAACAACATACACCAGGGTGCCTCTCCTTGTATGTCAGCTGTAAGAGCATCCATAACAAGGAGAAACAGATACGGGCTCAAAGCCGACCCCTGGTGCAAGCCGACGGCCACATTGAACTTTTCAGTTACTCCGACTTCGGACCTGACTTGTGTACTCGCTCTTTCATACATACTTCTAACAAGCTCTACATACTTCCAAGGCACTCTTTTCACATTCAAAGCCCACCATAGAACCTCTCGGGGTACTCTATCGTATGCCTTTTCTAGGTCAACGAACACCATATGCAGGTTTCGATTCGCACGACGATACTTTTCGCATAACTGCCGAAGTGCGAATATGGCGTCCGTTGTCCCGCGTCCAGGCATGAACCAAATTGGTTCTGGCTTATCTCACTCTCTTCTCTTATTCTTCGCTCAATTATCCTTTCCCAAATTTTCATGCTGTGTGACATGAGCTTTATTCCCCTATAACTGTTGCAGTCCTGTACATCACCCTTATTTTTGAAGATTGGCACAAGTGTGCTATTGCACCATTCGTCAGGGATCGCCACTTCTTGCAGCAATTTATTGAAAAATAAAGCTAGCCACTTCCATCCATCTGCCTTTAATAACTTCCATACTTCCACTGGTATACAATCTGGGTCAACTGCTTTTCCATTCTTCATTCTTTGTATTGCCATTCTCACCTCATCCATACTTACATCTCTCACCATGTTCATATTTGGGTTGGCCTTTTCCAACTCTCCATTCCAATCGTTCTCTTCATTCATCAATTTTTCAAAGTACAACTTCCATCTTTCTTTTATTGCCTCTTCATCAGTTAAAATCTTTCCTCTTTCATCCTTTATACATTTGATATTCACAATGTCTCTTGCATTCTTCTCTCGCTCTCTTACTAATCTAAAGAGATCTTTTAAGCCATCTGAGCTGTCTAGTGCATTGTACAGCTCATTACATGCCCTTGCTCTTGCAATAGCAACTGCCTTTTTAGCTATCTTTTTGCATTTGACATAGTTTGCTTTTTTGATCTCTTTAGACGTCTCATTTCCATTTTCCACTTTTTTCCATTCTTTAAAAGCGTTCTTCTTTTCTTTCAGACTCTTTTGTACATCTACATTCCACCACCATGTCTCCTTTTCGATCGCTCTTTTCCCTTTGGATAAACCAAAAACATTCTTACCTGTTTCTCTATATACAGTTCGCTAATTCATTCCAGCACTCATTTACGCCTATTTCCGCCATATCCTTCAAATCTATCATTTTTTATCACTTTCTCACGGAATACCTCTCCTAACTTCCTGTCACCAATCATATGCCATTTAATCCTTGGCGGGGGCTGGTCTTTCTTTCTAGGCTGCTTTACTGTGCTTTCAAACTCAAGGAGGAGAAGCCTATGCTGCGACACTACGCTTTCTCCTGGTAACACCTTGCAATCCTTTACCGACTTTAGCCTACTTCTTCTCAAAAGAAAATAGTCAATTTGAGTAGAGTGATTCCCGCTTTTATAGGTAGCAAGGTGCTGATCTTGTTTTTGGTAGTAGGTGTTGACTACCGCCAAGTCAAGATTGTTTTAAATAATGCACCTATATAAATACTTATAAAAATATTTAATTTAAATGGTATAATTGCTAGTACATCGTTATGTATAGAACTGTTAAAGTATCAAAAAAGAGTAAAAATTGGTATTATTGTAACAAGGCATCGGCAATTTAAGACAGCAGAGTACCAAATGATGCTGTTACTGATTAAATTAATACCTACCAGATTAGAAAATTGTTATATGAACTATACACAATTCTATATGTCAAATGTCAATAATTAATTGAAATATGATAACGTTCAACCCTAGCTCACGCACTCCCCACGAGACTATATGACGTCAGACCGCACTCCTCACGAGACTATATGACGTTAAATTTGAATTTGCAGAATCGTAAAACATGAAATTATGAATTAAATAATCAATAAATCTTAAAAATAATACTTGCAAATGAAAGGTGACACCATCTTTTGCATACTTGACGTGTTAGACTTCTCTTTTACACGAAAAAACAGCACAAATAGGCATTTTAGTGGGATCTCTGTTCGCCGCGACATGCACAATGTTGTGTGACAGCCCATAAGGCAGCTCAACTAGTTTTATATAACGTACAAGATTCCGAGTCTTATGCTTTGGCAGAGGGGAATGTTAGACAATGGCATCTCCTGTCTTGGTTACTTTGAGATGATAATAGATTATTTATGATAATAGGTTGGGACTAGAAAGCAACTCCTAATATCCATGTTAATGAATTTTGACAAATACTAACCATAAAGACAAAATTCCAACCTCTAACATCCTCACTCTCCTACGCGTGACTATAAAAATAACATATTGGCTTAGCGTGACCCACAATCTCATACAAACAAAAAACTCACCCCTTTTTTGAATACTTAACAATAATCAGCAATTTATGTAATTGTACTGCTATTTTTACAGTAAAGAAGATGACAAAGACTCTAGCCTGTTCAACCGCGAGGTCTTCTTTTCGGCTAGGGTACTAAAGCCATTGACAATCGTCATCGTGCTGCTCATCTTTCAGCAGTTTAGCGGAATTGACGCTGTCATTTTCTTCACAGTAGAAATATTCAAAAGTGCAGGTACCTTTCTAAACTAATATAGTACGCACGCATACGTCCCCCGCGTATAATGCAAACAGATCAACTTAAATATACATTGTTTCTTTTTACGTTAGATATAAGAAGAAAATATATATTAAATAGTTATAAAAAATGTCATATTCTTATAAATTAATTTTAAGACATACCATTGAACTTGCCACTCATTTAGATCTCAGTTCTTTTGTCGTTAAAGGTAACAACCAACCATATATCATAATATGGAACTTGGCTCTCTTTTACATTTGTTTTTGATGGGATATCATTATTAAATTACAAATAGATGCTTTATAACTTATTGTTAACTTATTGTTAAAATATGTACCCTTCTATATATTTGTCGAAATTCCGGTCCTAGATTCAAACAACAAATGATACAAATATAATGGACAACTCTAAACAACGGTGAGACTTAGATTTTCTGCGCTCTCTTTATTCTCTCTGTTCGAAGAGCTACTTTTACAATGATGTATTTGTTACTGTTTTTGCACATGGTCGGCCAATTGCAATAGCGTCATACATGTTATCTGGAACAGACTTGTCAAGCGCAGTTCGGTTTCAGCAGTCATACCTTCCTCGTACGTTTAGATTCTAAAATAACCTACCCCAATAAATCCACCGCCGTCAAAATGAGCAATCATTTTTAACAAAGACTCAGCAACAAGCTTAGTATGGCAGATGAGCGATAGATTCCATTATCCACTTAATTAATTCCATAAATAATTACTATATTAATAATCACTAATGATTACCATTAAATCATCGGTGTCCCTTGGTCGTCTTTTAATAATTGAAATTAAGAAAGAAACTATTGCTATTACTAAGGTTGCGAAAATAAATTGCTCCGAAATATTATTGAAATCATGAAAAATCATTAAAGTGTTAGTTAAACCCAAAAATACAAGCATAGGAGTTCCATTCTAAAAAAGTTTAAGGAGCGGCTGTTTGTAGACGTTTTGAAAACTACAATAAAAAGAATTAAAGAAGAGGAATATAAGTATAACTTACGAGAAATGATCAAAAAGTAATTATAATGAAAATGAAACAACACGATTTATAGTTAATTTTTTATTTAATTTTTCTATATAGTCTCCTAACAAGTTAATACATTATGTTTTTGACGTGAAACGTCTTTAAAATCGCGCCGAAACATACGGGTAGCAGGTTTAAAAAGTGGACCGTAACGAAAAGGTCTATATCATCGTACCTTAATAATTAAAAAACTATTAGTCTTAGAAGCAAAAATGTGGTGTGAATATTTCACTTATATAGTCAGCTCGCTGTTGAGACATTGAGTTTTTATTAAAATACTTAAAACACCGTCAATCTTGTTTTTATTTCAAGCTTTTACTTTAAAAGCGCTAACAGCTTCGCTAACATAGGCGTTTCACGTTAAAACCAACGGCCGTGTGTTCCGGCACAGCCCCACCCGATTTTTCGATCTAAAAAAAATGTTGTCTTTGACTCTCCAAAAAGGCCACTACAGCCGCCATCACTTCAGTATCGCAAATTTCTTGCCTCAGATGTGTTCCTTGAGCTAATGAAAGAGATAGAAGTTGCTGGAAGCTAGACCTGGCGAATAGGGAGGGATTTCGACAAATTCAAATCGCATTTCTTGAAAGGCAGCTATCGTGTGAAAGCAGCTTTGTGAGTCGGTGCGTTATTTTGGTGAAACAGTACTCCAGTGCGCAGCTTACCGCGGCTTTTTTCCTTGATGGCCTCATGCAATCTTTTTATTTGGTCTGCATAGTAAGAGCCTATAATAGTGCATCCTTTTTCCAAATATTTCACCATTATTATTCCTTCTGCGTCCCAGAAAATCGAGGCTATAACCTCCGCCTAACTTGACACTGAATTTCTTCGGTGTCAGTGAGATGGCGTATTACCACTTCATTGACTGCTCTTTCGTTTTAGGATCGAAATGGTGGGTCTCGTCCATGGTCATAAAACGTTTTTTTTTCTTTTGTTCGTGAGTTAACATTCTTACTACCCAACGTGTTGACATCTTATTCTACCGTATGACATCTCTGTGACCTCAACTAAGTACCTGATGGTCACTTTTTGATCTGCCAGCTCTATATCTTCGATCCTTTTCATGTTATCCTAAGTGAGGGACGTGGATGGGCGTCATTCACAAGGTTCGTCTTCTGTTGATGTTCTGTCCAACTTGGCCTATGTTGATGGGAATCTACTCGTGGCTAAGCAGAAGGCTGCTGAGAAGGGGAAGGCAAGGGATGTGACGGCTCAGACACCGACGCAAGCAGGTCTTGAAGGTCCTGCGTTAATTGATTGAGAGGGTTGACGGTCTGCGAAATCTTTGCCGATTTGGATTGTGAGTGAAATCATAGCCTATTTAAATGATTTTCTAGTCTGAACCAGTGTGTAGTATTGAACTAGTGTATAGTATTGCAATATATGTTTTTTGGATTTATAAATCGAAATAACCGATTATCATTACTTTTTGATCACCTTTCGTAGTAATAAAGTGTAACAATTTATAAACTTGAGTAGGTGCTTTGCATTAGCATCTAAATAACACTGAGCAACAAAAGTTTTAGTAGATTTGCCATTGGATGATAAAAATATAGAAAAACAGTAACAGACAAGACGCTGGATGGCAGTAGAGCATTATCGATCGGTATGGAGATTCTTAGTTGAGCCCTATGTTCAGCAATAAGCATTGACCATGTGTGAATAATATGATGAATAATAAAATGAACAGTTACTACAATATCTCTAAAATAAAAACTAAATATTATGGTCATGGTCGTCGTGTATTGCAGGAAGCGCTCTAGCACCTGGATGGGCGGCGGTAGTGGTGGGTGTAGTGCAAGCACTGGGTGCAGTTGGAGCAGCGGCGGCGGCAGATGGCACGGGGCGGCGCCTACCTTTGTTAGCCTCTGCCGCCACCTGCGCTGCCGCGAATGCTGCTATGGGCGCTGCCTTTTACTTCCGTGTCGATAATCATCCTTGGCTTGGGTAGGTAAACATCCTACAAATAGAGACCTAATTCAAAAATTTACTAATAATACTAGAAACTAATACGATTTAAAAGCTTATGATTTCCAAGTCCTGTGATTTTGTATTGCATAATAATTAACGATTTAATATGATTATTAAAAATTTTAATAATCATATTAAAAATTCCTGTTGTATGAAATACTACTAATATTGTTAAATTAGAAGTTACTATTATTAGAGAAAGGCTACGTGGCCACTTTTCCTAGCATGGTTACAAAGCTAATCCAAGTATAGTTAATTTAGTACTTGACTCGGCCTTTGCAGCAATGCGGTGGAAGACAGCAAGGAAAGGAAAGCTGTGACATATGTACAGTGATGACGGACGAAATGTCATCAGTGTGACAAAATCTTGCGACATGAATATAAAAAAATAGAACAAGTGTTTAATGATCAATTAATATCAAAGTTACGAGACATAGAGATTAAGCGGCATTTTGACGATTCATGGTAGCTTTCACTGTGTTGTTTGGGTAAAGCAGCTGCCAAAAGCTACATGTATCTCTTCAAGAGAGTCATAGGTGAATAAACATTAATGTTAATATTATATAGAATTTTACACATTGTTAAGTCAATGAAAATCTGCATTAACACTCGACCATTTTAAACTATGACCGAGGACCTTAACGACGTCGATTTTTTGTACACTTACCCATTTCCTCACTGGCGGGCCTGTAACGGATACAGCGCAAACGCTAGTACTTAATGCAAAAATATTTCACGAAATTTGGAAGTGATGGCGCACATATTATCTGACACAATTATCATCAAGATATAAATGGAAAAATCTCATAAAAATATCACTTGAATGATGTGGTGCTTATATATGAAGACCAGTAGTCCGCCCCGGCTTGTGGCGGTAGCCTTGACGGGGTTTCTCTTCTCTTGAGGGAAAAAAAGATACGAATAAGACGAAGAGCTCACAATAACGTTTTGCATTTACCTTAATAAGGGACAAGCGAAAAATGCTGAGATTATTGATTTTTTTAAAGAATATATTGATACATTACAAATGAATATATTGATAAAATACATATAGGATAGAGAACGTGGTGTAAAATTTTGCTTGCGAACAATAACTTGCATTTTTTTTTGGGGTGCTGATTATGTCAGGCGTTTTAGATTTTTATATTTGGATTTCCTTGATGTTCGGGCAAATCTTTTTTTCTGACGTGATGTGTTTTTTTTCTTTTTTTTTTTTTCCTCAGGAGAGGAAGGCTGAGAATCCTCACAAGGAGCACGAAACGTACCCAGGATACCCGCGCAACGGCAAGTGTCACGGAGGTTATGTCGGACTCCACGCGACCGGAACGGTCCAGCCACGTGACCTACCGACTAAACTCAGCCTGGCCTAGGTTCTAAAACCATATAAGCAAATCGCGAGGGCAACCGCCCCTCAGGAGAGGGACGATGCAGCGCAGGCCCATAAAGGGGACCCAAAAGCGCTAGAAGAGGCGCGGGAAGTCAAAGTGACGCCGGCCTTATCATGAGAGAAGTGATGTGTTCGTGACGTTTTTTATTTATACTTCGTCGTCTATGATTTGATGATATCCCTTTAAAGCCACACCTAATCTTTTACTTCTGAATACAGTTCAAGTACAAATACCGTTGTTACCTATGTGCAAGGTCTACAGACAGATTAAACAAAATTAAATGTGGTAAACGCTTTAAATTTTGTGTAATAAATATTTATGATACAAAATATACTTACGAAAATTTTCGATTTAATAAGGAATAACTTAGGCTACTACTAAAAGACCGTGAAGGCAGCGTTGAAGTGCCTCTCTACCTGGGGATTGTCCTAGTGTCTGGGACAAGCCCCCCTTGGCGAAGGCTCGACCGACAAAGGTCGAGCTAGCCCGTTGCTTCGGTGAGTATCTGTGTCGAATAGGACGGGAGGGATCGACACATTGTCACCACTGCGCATCCGACCTTGACTCGGCCCAGCACACGCTGGCGGAGTGCCCGTCGTGGTCCTTCGAGCGCCGAGTCTTGGTCGCAGAGATCGAGCGAGATCTGTCTCCGCCGGCATTGATTGCGGCAATGCTGGCGGACAAGGGAGGTTGGAGGGCTGTGGCCTCCTTCTATGAAGCAGTGATGCTCCAGAAGGAGGCCGCCGAGCGGGGTCGGGAGATGGCCGATCCCGCTCGAAGAAGGCGGCGCCGGGCTCTGTAGCACAGCTGCGGCGCCGCCGCGGGTCGCCGGCGGGCGCGAGGAAGTCGCGACTGCTACGGCGACCTGGGATGGACCACGCCCCTTCCGTGGCCGGGGGGCGTCGTCGGTGGAGGAGACCGGGGGAGGTAGTGTAGCCTCCCCCGGTTTCGGCCGATTCTCTACCGGAGAGCTTCATACACGGCCGCGCCTAGCCAGCGCGGTGACAAGGTGCATAAGGAGCATTTACTCCGCAAAAAAAAAGCTACTAAAAAGAAAATAAAATTAATAAACAAATTTTTTTTTATTACATTCACAGACGAAGTCGCGGGCACAGCTAGTAATTTACTATAATTGTGATCACTAATTAAGACGTTTATATTTTTTGATTTCTAGTAGCCTTATATTGTTAATAGTAATAAATTAATAATTTCGATATTGTTCTTTATTTGTTTGTTTTTCTAAAATAAGACCTGAGGTTCGTGTAAACCCCACGCAACTAATAGTGTAAATATTAAGACGCGACTAGCTAAAAGTTAACTAATTCATCTATTTCGTTTTATAGATCAAGAAGAAAGATTTACACCAATTTATATAGCCATTATTACCCATTTGCACCGGACCAGAGTGGTTAACAACAGCCTAATCGCCTTAGTATAATTAAGGTAGACTCAAACCCCTTAGTGAGGACATATATGAGCTGTGATAATAATATATTTGTATAAAGATATAAATTTAAAATGTGATCCGTCCAAATTTGAGCCAGTATACATACAACTATCAATTAGCAACCTGGAGGTGTTCGCAACAGGGGTTTGTCTGTGGTGTCCTCATAATCACATGGCAACGGGGCTACATTATTTGTGTTATTTGTTTGCGCAGTTACCTACCCATTGGTAGTTTGGTGGTCTTCGTGGCGGGGTACTCGCTGGGACTGGGTGCATTGCCGTTCGTTCTGCTAGGGGAATTGTTCCCTGCGCGGCACCGCGCCCCACTTGCTGCACTGGCTGGTGCCCTAAATTTGCTTTCCATGTTTGCGGTCATTAAGAGCTACCACGCGCTAGAGGTAATTTGCTGTGTTACACAAATTAACAATAACCGTTATAAAGCAAGTCATGAAACAATTGTGAAAAGTGCTTTGGAGTGTGTTTTATGTTCAGGTAAACATTTGTACCTAAAAGCAGAAACCATTTGCGTTACCTAATGGTGCGTGGTTACTGGCGATTCCGTCTTGATTCTGTTAACATCATACGATCACTTTTATTCGTTCACAAATGCACACATTTTATAACGCACATTGCATATGAGACGTGCGGTACATAAAGCTAGCCCACAGCATGAGGCAAGCAAAACAATATGCAACGTGAAACTGGAAATCAATTGTGTCATCAAATACCAAAACATATAAATGCAACATTGACACTCACAAGAATATTAATATAAAATCTAAGTGTATTCTAAAATCAAACTCAAATATAGTTTTAATTTTCATTTTATTTTGAGTAGATTTTGAGTACAGTTTGAAAGGGGATGATGCTAATGATTCCACAGAGTGCCATCCCTTTCTAACTGTATTCAAGCAGAGATTTAAGATTATATCTCGTTCTGTAATAAAAGCTTTGATTTGTAAATTGTAATAAATTAGCAATAAGCATATGCTCTTCAAACGATGTTTATTATTGGTTTTATGTAGGAAACTACAGTATCAGCGTACTTGTAATTTATTCGATTAACGCGAACTTCGCGATGAAGCATTTTCTTTTTCGATGGCATATAATAAAACCTAAATAATTATAAATAAATGTTTTTTTTTTTAATATTTATAACATTACTTCTTGCAGTCGGTCATGACGTCAGCTGGGACTTTTTGGATGTATTCCTGTTTCTGCGTTCTTGCATTCATGTTCGTGTTGTTTGCGGTGCCGGAAACTAAAGGAAAATCCCTCGCAGAAATTGAGCAGCACTTCCGGGGCAACAAGGGCCACACAGTCAACAAGCAGACAGTCACTACGCCTTGCTGACGATTTAATTCTGATTTTATTTCATACTATTGAAAATTGACCGGAATCTATAAGTAAAATTACATAATAGATAACTAGAAATGTAACTGAGCACTTAAAATAGATAAATCATTATTGTACACAATAGACAAAATCAATAACATAAAAGTTATTTATGCAAATGTCGTATAATGAGGAGTATGAAACAAGAATGTTAATTTGTAATAATAATGTCACGGGAGTGTTTAATGAATAATAATTTTCAGTTGCATACAATACTTTCTACACCCATGGTATACTTACTCTCTACTCTATGTGAAGAAAGGAGGTAGGAAAAGTTTCTGAAATTATAGAATGTAGTACCTTGCTGTAATTACTTTATGTCCACTCATGGAAAATACTTTGGAATTAATATCCGTCCGTAGGTGATAAATTAACTGGATACTAGCTGAATATGTACAATGAAAATTCGTTTTTTTTTTAAATTTTTAAAATTACAGAGCTCGCGTGTGAAATTGCATGATTGTGATAGATATCGTCCTTTTTATACCGTTTGTCAGGATACTGCGATTTAAGTAATCTAAGAATGTTTGATGCGTAAGTAGAGTGATTTCGACAGTGGGATTGAAAATGTGTAAAGGGCAAAAGGCCTAATGCTAGAACCGTAAAAAGACTGTAAGAGTTAAGATATTGGTTAATATGACAGTGGTTGTTTTAAAGATTTGTTTAATTAACTTTAGTAAAACTTTAAAACATTGTGATAACATGCTTTGTGATTATAATATTATGCTATTTTGTAATTATAACATGGTCATTATATATCATAATAAACAAATGGTTCGTATGATATTGGGTAGTTGATAAGTATACGTAATATTATAACTTTTTCAAAAACGTTTATGCACGATTTATAGCTTGGGTGTAGATAAAATTATTCTAGGTAAAGTGGGCAAAGGCGATCTTATTATTAAAAACCATCTCTTCTAGACAACCACGGTAAATAGAAGTTTACTGTAAAGTATGTATATATCTATCCGGTTATGTCAGCAACACAAATTAGGTACGAATAAGATAGGATAACGATTGATTTATAAGTACAACAATATTTCTAGAAATTGTTTAGTGGCAATGAGTGCCAAATATGGGGATAGACTATTTCGTAACTGTGCAAATTTTTTTTATGTAATCTTCATGTATACATAACGTATATCGCTGGACTTGAACGGTAATACATATTTATGTTCTGTCCCACGAAATTGAACACCCTGCTCTAGATATAATGGCTTAAGTATAAATTCATATACAATATATTGTGTCGTTGTGTCGTTGTGTGTCATATACCTAAGTGATTATATTAGAAGTGATGTGGTGACAAATAAAGTCCAAAAATGTGCCTATTCAGCGATAGATCTAGTTTATCTGTACCAAGTTTCCAAAAACATTGTATTAACTCCAGATAAATTTTAAAGTTTCTGAATCCTGACTTAAGTCTACTTCTTTAACTCTTACCAATTGCTCTGTTCTCTGTTCCTTTGTTAATTTCGGCAATAGTGAATGTATTTGAAACCACTTTAAAATCCCTTAGTTGATCTTACACTTACATAATATTGGTTATTTTAATATTCGTTTCAATATACAGTGTGTTAGGGATCGGACTTCCGATACTTTACCAATGTGTTGTATGTTAAGTTTTATCGACAAAAACCTATACAAATGGGGGTCGCATCCCTCACTCCTATGAATGAGAGCTATTTTAAAATTTTATTTCTCGTATTTTAAGGAGTTTATTAAATCTTGCTGTTTTACGATTTTATTTGGTCTACATACACAAAAGTGGCCTTATTTCAAAGTTAATGAGCTGTGCTAGCATTTAACAATAAATTTGTTAAGAAATTCTTTACAATAATAAACAAAATCCTTTGATTTAGACGGAAAACAGGGTAAAATTATATATTTTTTTTTAGTTATTGGGCTCTATCTAAAATTCCGGGCCCTTGACATATCATTTTTTTTGTTTTCTATCATTCTCCAAATTTATCTTCTTCCTTTTTGAATTTACTTATTATTTCAAAACCTAAATTAGTTACTTACCATAGATGGCTAACGGCTCTCTTTTCATATCATGATCTCTTGTATCTCTCAGTCTTGATCATTTTTATCTCCTAAAAATAAGTTTATACCTAATAACTAATGTTTAGCGTAATTTAAGAGACATTGAAACTAATAATATGAGAGATGAGTTTGATTAATCTGTTCTGTCTTGCTATTTTCGATTCAATCAATATTTATGAGAATTAAAATGTTTTAATGATACCATTCGTAAATTTTGCGACAAACATGATTCCATTGTCGAAGTTATTAAAGAGTTGTGAAATCGCTGCAATAATTGTGTAGGTACAGATGCCAAACGTCGCATGGCTTTCTTTCCTAGACTTTTCCATTGAAAATACTTCAGCCTCACAAAATTTTACGTTCGCTAGTTGTGAAAAGATTTCTTTAGAGTAGAGACTTAGAAAGAGTTACTAAATCTCAACACATTTCAAGTACGTTTCTCCAATTATTCAGATTCGTTATCAGATTCTTCTAAATCTTCCATATTAAAGTTTCTTATAACTCTACTAAGTACAAAAAACATTATTTCTTCCATATATAAAGACACAGGTATCGATTGTATAGACTGGGTTTTCTCCTTGTAGAAGTACATTTTCTTAGTACAATTAGTGTATAAAGTATAATTGTGTTGTTTCCTCTTTTTAAAAAAAAGATTTTTAATTTACAATGAGTTTTGAACCCTTTGTGATGTGTTGTCTCGCATATCGTTAAAATATTACTGACGACATTCGTAAAGTTATTGCTCACAAACAGTTTATGGCCATTACAACATTGAATTTTAGTAGCACTTTCAATCCTGTTGATCGCGAAGGTCATTTAGCTTTTTATCATGCGTCCAATTAGAATATCCGCTTATGCCATGGTTTGGTTTATTGATTATCTTTGCGGCCGCCAACAGAGTATTAAACACGCTGACCAGTGCTCAGTAGTTTTTGTTTTCTATGTATTTATGTTTATTGATTAATTGAAAAATGATATTTGATAAATGTCTAATTACGACCATAGTTACAGATGTTGATTCTTTCATCAAATTTTTATTAATTTCTTTGCAAAATGTTCAATAGGTGTTCACTCCACGACTTTTGACTTTTAAACCTGCAATTAATTTGTTCAATCTAATCACTACGTCACTATAAAAAATTCTCACGTCAAAAATTCTGTTGGAAATGCAGTTACGGTCAATGGCTAACGCTATAGGGAGATGTACAACTGTATTTTGACATAATTGATAATATTATTATTGATATTAACAACGAGTAGATTTAGCAAGACAATAACATAAGTTGCACATCTATCGGAACTAGAAATTTATTGCAAACAAAATTTCCTAATCCCGTAACAATAATACTAAATTCAGTTGTTAAGTTATACGAAGTCTCGATTGGAAGCCCAGTTAAAACTTGCGAAGTGATTAACGAAACATACCCACCATTTAGCTACTTTATTATGTAATTCTTGTGTATTGTTTTTATGTCCATCTAGGTTTTAATAATAATGTACACTTCATCCCACATATATTTATTTTTATTATAACTTATATTTATTACTTCTTTTAGAGTTGGCTAGAAGAGATATGTTTAAGACAAGCTCGCCATTGTATATGTTTGATAAGTGTAGTGTTTTTAACTTGAGAACAATGGATAATTTATAGAAATATAAATTGCTTTAAAACCAGGTATTGATTGTTGATTTATTTTAGAGTGAACAAATATTATTGTTTATCGTTAAATCAAATAAAGTTTTTTGTTATTAGTTATGTAATTTTTTATTGTTGGTATTTTGAACCGCTTTTATTGTACCAGTATTTCGATTCTTTGAATGATCAAATTGTGAATTATAATGTTGAAATTTTCAATGCTAATATTTGGTTTGTAGATATTGAACACCCCGCCCATGGAATCGCACCAAGGAATCGCACCTACGCTGGATGCAACATTTTGATTGATGTAAATGATTATTTATTTAATGGGCTTAATAAGTTTTTCTTAATAATTGAAGTTCTAACTTGTAATTAAAATCATTTTTAGAATACAATTTTTTTACGTCAACCTCCTTCTACACGTCTGGAAAAAGGGAGAGATGGCACTATTAAAGATAGCAACCAGAATGCAGATTATCTGAGCAGGGACGAGATTAAGAACTTAAGAACTTCTCGGTGTCGTGAAAGGCCGTCGTGTTGTTGAGGTTTTTTAATGGAGGCATAGGGGCCTCGAGGTCTAATTTGAAAGCTCTCGCAAGAGGCCAGTAGATCACGTGTGAGAGGGATATGTCCTCGACTAGTGCCAACCACTGCAATTTTCGATAGGCTGGTATGTCACATTTTACAATGCACTGAAAATACGGGCACGGTTATCCTCCGAGAGAAACATATCATAGGCTTGTATGGCGAAGTTCGTAGCCCTTATTAAACCTCCGAGCTCTCGGGAAGTTGTATGCGATGGTTCGCCATAGCAAGCACCTCCACCGCTTATAGCGGTGTTGAGGTTATTATTTAAAAAAGAATACAGTAGTAAAATTCTAATAACTACTTAAACGGTACACAAAAGGAGTTCATAAAAAACATTAAAGATTCGTTATGTATAAGTCAATCAACAAACACAAAATTATTAAAAAATATTACGGATATCAATAAAAAGAAGTTTTTGGTAATGCTAGTAAGTACAGTTCTGTGGTAAATTAAACTAATATAATATAATTATAATACATTAATAATTTTAGTATATCAATACTATTTTATACTAATCCTACTTCCTATAGGTTTTTCGGTGGAACGAAAAATATTCAACTGTCAAATTTATTAAAGAGTCTACAAATTCTAATTTGTGGAGAGTTACTTTTTGAAATTGTTGTCCGTTCTAGTGACTAGAATAACTAAATAGGTTTCCGCTACAGAGGAGACTATTCAATTTAATTCCAGAAACTGGCAGTGTATTCTTGATTAAATTATTAAAAAAATTCAAATACAATAAAATTTAAGTATTTGTCGCTCATTTACATTACATATTTAAATATATCTCGATTAATTATTAAAAAACTGCTTAATACAAGCTATTTAAGATTTACAGACAGAGATTTGGATTTTTATGGGACATCGTGCCTAACAACAGGCATACTATATAGACATGGTACTGTGGGAAATTCTCCTGGCAGAAAGCAATGTATACTAACTAAACCATCTGTGTATCCTTCTTAAACATACTTACGGTAATCCAGAAATTGGGGTAACCTAATTTCTCTGGAACAACGTAAGGTTATCGTAGTAGACGTACCAAATTCTGGTCGAGTCCTAATACTTTTGGAGGATTATCCTGGTATTAGGAATAATACTCAGAGGGAGTACTTCAATGTAGCATTGAAGATGAATGAGATGGACGAACTATAATGAAGACAACTGTAAAAGCTTCCATCATAATGAATTATACAAAGGGTGATATTGCAAAATTCTGCATTATTACTTTGTTTGACAGATAAGACTTAGCTGAAATGAGTTTATAACAAATATATTTTTATTGTGCTGTTTGTTATTAGTTTCAAAGTATGGACGACTGCGAGTAGAATGTCTTATCGCTTTACTTTGTACCTCAACGAATTCAATAAGCATAACATAAGAAAGAATTTTACTATTACGATAATTAACCTCAAATTATTTAATTGCATCAAAATTATTTTTTGAAATTTAATAATGTATGAGTACTAGTATGAATTTGAACAGCTTCGACTCGCTTAACTAAAAAAAAAATTGAAATCGTTAAAAAATATCTCATTTCGACCTTAATATTAATAATTGCTAGTCACTTCAACATCTTTTTTTTTTCCCTCAGGAGAGGAGGCTGAGTGCTGCTTTTTAGACATCATGTTCATTAGCAAAACTGAATTAACAGTAAATTTATGAAAATTATGATTAAGTGTACGTAGACATAATATAATAGGTAATATAGGTATACGATGTTTGCGTATGACTAGAAATCTAATACATAATAAAATTTATAAGGTCAGTATTGGAACAAGTGGTATGCGTTATTTTCACAATTTTGCAATTGGGAGATAAATCGTACTATTAAATTAACATAAACTAAGCGTGAATTAAGTAAATTTAAATATAACTAGCGGTTCTGAACGAATATAAGACTTATAATATAAATATATCAATAATTCTTCGTTAGTTTCGTAATATATATATGTAACGTAAAATTATTGATATATTTATATTATAGGTTTGGAGGTCATGGGCTGAGAATATGCTGCGTAATTTCCCGAACGCTGCCCAGCCGAGATAGATCCGTTCATTGACCTTTTTCTGGATGTTAGACTTACCTAGTTGGACTTGTTTCAGGTAAACATGCTCGTGGATGAATGGAAGTTAAAAGCGACGATTATGAATATGTTTTAGAAATTTATAGAACCGACAAGGTAAATAATAATGGGAGAAACCTACTAGAAGTTTGCTTTTTATACCAGCATAATTTTGAAGCAAAGATCTTCATCGTTCACCGATTGAGTAGAAAGGACATTGTTCAATTTTGGCCTAAGAACCGATGTGAATATAAATTATGCTATAATTTTTATTTATTTTTATATTATTTGAAACATATTTTAGTATTCCACGGACACTTCTATTAAGATACGGTGGATGTTCATTAAAATGCCTTGATTTTATTAATTGCTTTATTTTATTCCTGTTAACACACATTTCCTGTTACGCAGCGTGGACCAGAGAGAGAGATGAGGCAGCGTTTCGTAGACAAACAAAAATTCTACCATAGATAATACAATACAGTATTTATACTCTAATACCGCCCCTCAATTTTTAGTGTAAAAATAAAAATTGCTTATTACACAATATATGGCAACCCTATTACTTAACATTACAATTTTGCAACTGTCAAAAAAAAAAAAATATGTCATGTGTCACAATTGACATCTTTCAAAGTGAGTCATCTGTCAAAATTTACATTTTTACTAACCTTAAAATTTCACAATACAAAACATTACTCTAAACTGGTTTTACCACAAACTATCACTTTAAACAAAGCATCAACTTTTATTTTAAACCAAAAAGTAACTTATTTTTAAAATAATTAAACTTCGGGCTGCATAATGCCTTTGTAAAACAATCAGCAATGTTCTCACTTGTTTCTACAAAGTTAACACATAATAACTTTTATTTACCACTATATCTTTGATAAAATGAACCTTAATGTCTATGTGTTTTGACCTTTTAGTGTTCTCATAGTTATTTATCATTTTTATAGCACTCATATTGTCACAATACATCACAACACTGAACTTTTCACTGTTAAAATCTTCATTTAATCCTTTCACATACAATAATTCAGTAACACACATTGCTGCTGCAATGTATTCTGCCTCAGCAGTTGATAATGCAACCACCTGCTGCTTCCTTGAATGCCATGATATTAGATTATTGCCATGGTACAGTGCCATACCACTGACACTTTTGCGATCACACTTGTCGCTAGCCCAATCACTATCTGAAAAACCTGAAATATTATTAGAAGAATCTTTTGTATAGATTAGTGCTGCATCTGATGTTTTCCTGAGATATCTTAATACTCTTTTTCCAGCAGTCCATAACTCTTGTGTTGGTTTATCTAAATATCTGCTTAATAGTGATGTTGAATAACATATGTCTGGCCTTGTAACCATACTGAGGTAGGTTAAACAACCAACTAATTCTCTATATGGTACATTTTCAATAATCACATTTTCCAAATCATTTCCTTGAAAATGTGTTTCCATTGGTGTATTAATTTGTTTGCACTCCATCATATTGAACTTTTGTAATACTTTAATAATAAATTTTTCTTGAGATAATTTTATTGTGTTTTCATTTCTTGTTATGTCTATTCCCAAATAGTTTGTTATTTCACCAAGATCCTTTGCATTAAATTCCTTTACTAATGCCTTGACAGTATATTCTACAGTAACTTTTTGTCCCATCAAAATTATATCGTCCACAAATAATATGAGCCATATATTTATTCCTTTGTATAGACACACATCATAGCTTGATCTCTTTAAGTTAATATTTTCACAAAATTTATTGAATTTATCATTCCAGCATCGCGGTGACTCTCTTAAACCATATAATGCTTTTCTTAATTTTAGAACTTTTGTTGTGCCTTTTACTTTGACTCCTTCAGGAATATTTATGTATGTTACTGACTCTAAATTTCCATTTAAGAATGCTGAGGGAATATCTAGTTGTCTAACTTCCCAATCTTGTACTACAGCATGTGACAAACCTAGTCTTATTGTAGACATTTTTGCAACTGGTGCATATATATATTGTTATTATTCATTGGATCTATATCTTGCTGAAAACCTCGAGCTACAAGTCTCGCTTTATTGCTTCCATCCTGTTTAGTTCTAAAGATCCACTTAGTGTCAATTGCTTTGTGTCCTTTTGGTAAGTCACTCTCTTCCCAAACTTCTAATTCTTGTAATGAATTTATTTCTTTACTTATGGCTTCTCTCCAAGATTCACTTTTTATTGCTTCACTATAAGTTTTTGGATCATCACTTCCTATTAATGCATATGCCATGAACATTTCATAATCAGTGAACTTCTTTGGTAAGATTTTAGTACGCACACTTTGATGTATATCTTCATTTTTATTACACATTTGCTCTGTTTCTATATCTTCTTGATTATCTTCTATCTCTTTCTGTTCTATATTTTCTTGTAGAATATTGTATTCTCTATTACTCATATTTTCCTGAACATCATACACAAAGTCTTCTTCATTAAAACGAACATCACGAGATATGATTATTTCACCTGTTATTGGATCCCATAAGCGGTATCCATTTCCTGAATATCCCACAAATCTTACAGTTTTCCCTCTTTTATCAAGTTTATTTACTCTTGGTAATATAGTAGTCCATGCTTTACAGCCAAATACACGAAGATTATCATAGGAAACTCTTCCATAAAAATTATGCTGGTACATCATAATTCAATGCTTTTGTAGGAGATCTGTTTACTGTGTATGTTGCACATCTTAAAGCTTCACCCCACATATATTTTGGTATGTTTGTTTCTGTTAACATTGTTCTCACTTTATCCATTAATGTTCTATTCATTCTCTCACAGACTGAATTTTGTTGAGGAGTATATGTACAAGTTGTTTCCTGTTTGATACCATGTTGATGATAAAACTTTTTTAATTTTTCATTTAGAAATTCTGTCCCTTGGTCTGATCTTATCCTTGATACTCGGTTTCCATTATTATTCATTCTGTTGATA
Organism: Scirpophaga incertulas; assembly: GCA_036419045.1. Taxonomy (NCBI): domain Eukaryota; kingdom Metazoa; phylum Arthropoda; class Insecta; order Lepidoptera; family Crambidae; genus Scirpophaga; species Scirpophaga incertulas. Next base: position 23,833,900 of record CM071627.1, on the reverse strand, counting down.
TATTCTATTATATAATATTTAGCTTGACTTTTATTCTTTAATAAATATTTTCTGTAAAATGTGAGTAATCATCAATAATTAGTAAATAATATCTTTCTTCTAATTTAGTACTGGGACTTATTGGGCCTCCTATATCAACATATATCTGTTCTCCTATTCTCTTACTCTTAGAATGCATAACTGGTTTGAATGGCACTCTGGTTGATTTACCTTCCATACATGCATTGCATATTTTTGGTGAGGTTGGTAATCCAAGTAGTTTTAACCCTTGATGATTCAGATGATTTAATCTTTTATGCCACAAAATACCTTTGTCTAATTTCTTCAATATCATTGCTTTTTCATGTTCATTTATATAAAACTTTATGACAAATAATCCTGTGTTATATGAATTTCCGAATAGTGTTGTAGAATTATTACTTATTATTGCTCTGTTATTTTGAAATATTACTTTATATCCTTGTTTATTTATTCTTTTTACAGACAATAAATTATGAGACAATTCTTTAACTATAAGTGCTTCTATACTTAGTATTATGCCATTTTGCGTTTTTACTTCTAATGTTCCTTTCTTTTTTATGTTTATTACTTGTTTGTTCGCTACTATCACTTTTAATTCTGGTATTTCTATTATATCTATCATGTATTTTTCATATTTACTATTTATCATATTATGTGTAGCACCTGAATCTATAACAAAAGTGATATCATTTTCTTTTTCAGTACTGCATGACTCATGTGATGAATATGCCTCATCTGCAATAAATGAAACTTTCTTCTTTTCTTCAGACTTTTCTTCTTGCATCAGATTTGCTCTTGGTCTTGCACCTCTACTTCTGTTTCCTCTCATATAATTTCCTCTGCCTCTTTGTACTTTACTGTAGCAATCTTTTGCGAAATGACCTTTCTTTGAACATATATAACATTTTATAGTTGTCATATCAAAATTGAAACTGTATTCTTCTCTATTTTTAGTGCTTGTCTGTTGTGTATTCTTTAGTTTAAGTTCAGCATCTAACAATTTATTTTTCGTGAAGTCCAGTGTCAATTCCATGTTAGTGGACTCTAGAGCTGTTATGATCGGGTCGTATGAGCTTGGTAACGTTAATAATAGGTGACAGACTTTATCTTGATCCGTTACTTTGCTTCCAGTCTCTTCTATTTCCCTTAATATTTTATCGAATTGGCGAAAGTGTTCACTTAGCTCATCTGTTTCTGAACATTTTAAACTTAGAAGTTTCTTTTTTAGATATAATAAACTTATAGCACTTTTACGCTCAAATACATTTTTGAGATTATTTAACATTTGATATGACGTTTTACAGTCTCTTACGTATTCTAGATACTTGTCTGATAAACTCTGTACTATAATGCTGCGGGCTCTCGCGTCCCTATTTCTGAGATCTCTTTTATCGGCGTCACTGGCTTTTTCAATGTCTACATTTTCGCTTACTTCTTTACATTGTTTTTCCTCTAGGATTATACCAATCCTAAATAGCCACGAGCTATAGTTATCGCCTGTGAATTGCGGCAACTGCAAAGTTGAAGAAGCCATAGTCTTACCATGTGACCGTAAACGCACTTTTTAACTTTCTATCAATCTGTGCCAATCTGGCTTAATTCTGAACATCCAATTACTTTCCCGTCCTACTGGGCCCATAACCTATTAAGATACGGTGGATGTTCATTAAAATGCCTTGATTTTATTAATTGCTTTATTTTATTCCTGTTAACACACATTTCCTGTTACGCAGCGTGGACCAGAGAGAGAGATGAGGCAGCGTTTCGTAGACAAACAAAAATTCTACCATAGATAATACAATACAGTATTTATACTCTAATAACTTCAAATAAATAAATTCCAAATAAAAAGTTAGTTCACAGTTATTGATGCCGTATAAAATGTTTTCCGTCAGCCAGTGCTGCCAGTTTCGGAAGATTTCGCGATTTCGGTAAATACGGATCGAATTGAAAACCTCCTTCTTTTTGAAGTCGGTTATTAACATTAGTTGATAACGCTTTATTCATTTAAATACCTAAATTGACTAGCTAGAAAAAAACTAGTATTATATATTTTTTTAAGCGAAATCGCGAATTTCTAGCTTGGCATTCAAGTATTATAGTTTTCGTAATTGGCACACTGGTGTACTTCATACCTTATCTGTGTCCGTTTCATTTAATTTTTGATTGCTTTGCGACTATAGTTTCTTTTGTGATTTTCTATGCGTTTCATGGTTTTATTCTAACAACTTTGGCTTGATTACGGACTCCGATTACATTGCGTAGGTACTTGGTAGACTCGGATGTGTGTAAAGGACTGGATGTTGTAAAATGATATTTGTCAAAGAGTCATCTTAAACTTGACTAGGTACTATCTCTTTTCCTAGTATCTTGTAGAGTAGTGCTTTCCTAGTTCTAGAAGAGAACATATATAGCTGTGCATAGTATTGTTAATATTACTTTGATATTACTACTCTGATATTTCACGCAAGGTTGGTTATTTTTTATTTATAACCTCAAAATATTAACTTTTTTCGTAATTATTTTAGTTTCCTGAAGTGTCCGTTCGTGAAAACTTATTTCATAGGATTCCATATAATTTTAAGAGTTTATATAAGTCACTTTCGATTCGAACGGTTCTTAGGCAGAACATGTATGGAGCCGGAACAATGTCCTTTGTATACACGTTTTGTTATGATGATAATGCATAGGCTGCGTGATGCTATTTTAATTCCAACAAGTTTCAATTTTTAATGCACTCGTACAATATGGGTATCAAATAAATTAATTTGCTGATAATAACGTCTTACGTACGTAAAACGAAGGTAAAATCACTCTAAATCCAATATTATGGACTACAAAAGATGCGGACTAAGTATTTTATGCTTTCTTACTGTTTACAACTATACTTATATAACTTCTTTATATAACTTTCAGACAAATACGAATACTAGTGAAAACATTAAAACAAAATCTTCTTAAAATACAAACTTTCATATTAAGGCGATTAAAATAATAATATAAAAATTATCTTTAAAACTTTTACTATCAACTGAAAACGTCATTATACAATTTACAAGATATAAACGCGTTATAAGATACTATATTTTTTTTTATTTGCTGTACAATCACGTAGAAGTGACCAAAAAAGAATTCGAATCAGTAATTAGCTTTGACAGACTCGTTAGTCCCGCGAAACAAAAAGAAAAAAATGTATAATCGTAATACTTACCACCTGATTGGTAAATAATTTACTAATCTATACGAATATCCTGAATTTCAGTCATGTAAGTATGATTGTAATTTAGAATATTATGATGAAACATTTTACTTGGAGTCATGTAATTTCATTTGGGTACGAGACCTTAAAGTAATAGTACGAGTAGTATTAGGTAGAACGGGCGTCTTACTGACACAGGGCGCTGCACGATAGAGGGTTCTTTCAGCCTCTTGAATACTAGGTTTATTGCTACTTATTGGGGCTCTGTTATTTCAGCATTGGATTTTCAACCTTATTCCCAAGACCGACGAACAGTCAACTGAGCCGATAATAAGAGACTCGCTCGCAAGTTCACGCTATTGTTTCATTTTTTCATAGAAAACTTGCCTTTATTACTAGGTCGTAAATAGCCTTCATGTTAAGAAAGATTTATTGTCGACACTGATCCGGTTGATAAGATAGCCTAGTAGGTATTTATATACTTGTACGCTTAAAGTTATTTTTGTTACTACTATTCAACAACATTGGGATTTATTTAGTACTGAAAGGATAGTTTATATGTCTAATTTAATTACTATACAGGTTTGATAAATAATCCAGTAGTTAAATACCTAATAAAATATACACAAAGAAATGTTTATTTCTAAAATCTCGCAAACAGTCTGTCTTATTACGTGAAATATTATAGACCGTGGTTAATTTTATTTTAACTATGAAAACCGGGGCTTAACCTTGGGTCTATACATAGTCTCGACTTTATCAGCAAACAATTTTTATCTAGTTTTGCAAATCCTAAGTTTAATTTATTCCCTCATTCATTCCTTTTAATAGCCTTGTTTCATAGCGTTTTAGCCACATGTTATATAAAGTATACAAAAAGCTTGGTTTTGATTATGTAATAAATGTAACTAATATGAAATATGCATAAATACCACTACGTGTATGTTAACCGGTTTGGTTGCTGAGAGGATGACCCCACAACTTTTAAATAATCCAAATCGTCAAAGTCAATTTCATCACACCATTTTAAATGAAAGTCATAATTGCTGAATTTATATTGAAGAGAAACTATTTTTACATTTACATTAGGGTGTATGTAGTATGTCTACAAAATGATAACACAGGTATAATTCAAAAATTCATAAATAATATTGCTTTACACATTATTATTCAAACGGAAATCATGATGGTTGTTATTATTCGAAACAATGTGATGCATAACTAAATTTCCTAGAAAGCGCGACCTATACAGAAAAACAAGATACAACGAGTTTTTCAATAATACTCACAAAGAATTTGCAATGATGTCTGAATCAATTGAATTTAAGTCTGAAAGGGCGGATTCGCCCCTGAAACAGCCGCCATTTAACTGGCTCTCAAATCTCTAAATTAATGAACTATATTCTACCTGAGTGCCAGTCGCTGGATGTTGTAAATCAAGTTAGTGGTGGTGGGTGGTACCCCGGTCGAATGATTAGCTGTCTGCAACAGCAATTTTCAAGAAAATGGACTCTCCTTTTTATAATTAGGACACCATTTTATAGCGAAATTCAAATATTTTTTTGGTTAAATAAATGTACGGAACAAATAAATAACCATAGAAGCCTGTTGACGCCGAATATCACCTTAACAAGTCAGTTACCTACATCAGTTTTCCGGCCAACACTTTCGGTGCATCATTTAAGTTTATTTTTTGCCTGTCACCGATATACTAATCCTTTTATATAATTTTTATCGTTGTTGTTTTATTCTGCCAAAGTTTCCACTAACATGGTCTCTAATTAGCGAAAAATATAGACGAAACAAGCGTAAATAATATTTGATAATAAACGAAATGAATATATTGAATTAGAAATATTGGAGTCGTGACCGATGATATATCAGGTAGTAATTCTAATGAAAAAATGGTTCGTAATAACAATATTTACTCTACACAAATATATTTTTTATTAACAGGTTTTACATTGTTTGAAAATTGTATATAGTATAACAATACTGATTAAGTTAATTAGAATCATTTCAGTACTTAATTTTTATTCAATCCTATCCTCGAAAAATAATGTTACAAAGACGAGACATTCATCTTACTTGTGTGATTAAGTTACTTAGAAAAACATTTCCGTAGCATTTACTTCTACTTAATAAAAAAAACATATCAAAAATGAGTTCGCTCTCATAATTAAACGTTTTTCTAGATGACAATTATTTAATGTGCGTTGATGATTGTTTGGATAACTTAAATTTTAAATATGAAAAGCAACACCTTTATTATTCCCTTTACTCATTCCTTTACTATATTACTTTATTATTAAGTTTGAATATAAAATATTTATGTATGCAGCTTCACTTTCATGCGTCTCCACGGTCAACATTTTCGTTGCATTGATTTAGTTATTTTTACCTGTCACCGGCATACTTTTTTTTATTATAAGATTAATCGCAGTTGAAGACACATTGCTTTATTCGTTCTTTATTGTATTACTTTCCATCATAAGCTACTCTTTGAACGTTTAATCATAATTTCAACGGAGTTGTTGTTTGATGTCACAGAATTGAATCGATAATGTTTAGGAGTTTATGTTCAGAAGCACGAGACTATGGTAAATCGATAAATAAACATTTGACATTACAAATTAATTAGTGACGTTATAAAGTCACGTAATATAAGTATATAAGTATGATGAAATTAGCAGTATGAATTTATTAAGTACTTAAAAGAAAGATTGGAAGCTATAGTCCATTGGGTTGAGAAGTTAACGAGAGGGCGGTATTGTTGAAGCTGTTCATTTGAGACGTGCCCAAGTGCTCAGCGAACAGCAAGAGCCGCAAACTCGAAACGAGTCTGCCGGAAGCCGCACAGAATAGACGCCTGGAAGAATAAACAAAAATTATAATCTTGTAAATTAATTTTTAACTATTTATAAAGAAAATACCCTTCAACATATAAAGTCGCCATAAAACATTCATTACACATTAAGCATGCATTAAACTATTTTAACAAACATAATAAAGTCAACAAAAGGTTGTTTGCATGTTTTTTATCCTAAAGTTATTTTTGTATAAGATACGTATATAATGAAGCGACTTCCGCCGAACTCCTAGTAATATTAATTCCATTCATATTGAATATCTTTTAATATATTACTTTTAATATATATAATGTAAAGGTGAAGGGTTCCATCAAAATGTTGTTCAAGGTTACGGCTATATTTTAATAATTAGCTACAACCTGATTAAAGAGGTGCGATTAGAGGTGCGTAATTTTGTTACATTTTCAGTACGTCAATACAAAGTTCCCAGTCTGCGCCTCTACTTACTCATGTGCTTCTGCGATCACGATTAGTTGAACGAGGTGACGGTCACCGATCACCCAGATCGTGACTTAATTAAAGCCACAACCACCCCACTTTGATCAACATGCCGAAGCCTACAACAGAAGGTATTTGGGCTTAGCATGGTTTATCGAATTTAACAAATAAAATTCAATTGTAACATAATTTAAGTTAGTGTTTTTTTATGTACTTTTATTAATATTATCCCGTCTTACAATGTTTTCCACCCTTTTTATCCGTGCTAATAGGAGTATAATACAATATAAGACTATTAAATACAATTGGCACTATATCCAAATAATTCCCACGGAAAATCCCCCTACGTCTAAAATAACATAATCTTGTCTCTAGGCAACGACCACATCCAATCTTTTGAACTCATAATAAGGCGACGAATACAAAAAATTAAAATAAGTTCCTACTAATATTATGAACACGGAAATTTGTGTTTGTTGTTGTTTCACGTAAAAACTACTAAATGGATTTTAATGAAACTTTACAATATAGCTTATACGAGGGCGGCACTGAAAATTTCGGGAATCAAGCAAGTGATACAACATTACTATTTAAGTCGATGTTCCAATACTCGGACCGAATGTGCAGCAGCTGTGTTTACGTGAGATGCTGGTAGAAATGATATATCATTTATTCAAAACATCAATTCAAATTCAAAATCATATAGGCTTTTACTTAAACATAATGTCATCAAAATAAATCATAAGACAATTTTTATAATATGCTTTACATTAAAAAAATATGTTAGATTCTACGAATACCTTACTTTTGTGGCCCTTGTAATTAGCTACATATTTTCCCATAGAACGCTATACATTCAAAGTATAATAAGTATTATACGTGTGCATGCAATGCATTAAATTGTCTTCACATTTTTCAGGTGAAAGAGGCATGATTAGTAAAGTTTACTCGCTGTAGGCAGCTTTGCTTTTGAATTGCAATTGATTTATCAGCAATAAATGTGAAAACAATAAAAATCAAAAGTAAGACAACAGTTTAAAAATAGAGTGTTTTTGTTTATTATGTTTTTTTCAGTTAATATTTAAAAGACGATATTATGCATGAGAAGTTTTTATTAAATGAAATTAAATTCTCTATTAACTTCTTTTTATTTCAAAGATCTAGCTTCTATAGTTTAGGAGATACTGCTATTTTAAAACTACTACTTATTTTTGACGCCCCGTGTATTAGACTCCTTAACTAACGATGAATTATATGATGTATTTTTTATTTGTGGATGCTCATTTATTTAATGGGAAATTTAGTTCAAGCCGAGAAAGGCTTTTCAATGTTAGTCATAATTTTTGACATTTTTTTCCTTATGTGCAAGTACAAGGTATAAAAATGATCTTAGTGTTTTATTTTTAATTTATCTTAACGTCAAAATTGATTCTTGATTGTTGGTACAATCATAGCCACACACGCATAATCAAACATTTGCGAAAGTAGACATCCGTCATGATCACGGCCCGCTGAGTACCAGGCCTAATGAGATCGCGGCAATGTTTAAATGGTTACCTGTGTTTGAGTTAGGCCGATCGTGCACCTGAGTACTGCGCAGCTTAAGGAAAGGTTGCTAAATAAATATTTTCCTGAATGGAGCGGACGGCCCCCACGCATGGGGGGCACCCGACCTCTGACGCTTGCCATTAACCAAATCCTACCTGAAATTTATTAAACAAATGTTAGACGTTATATCCTGTATGACATACCGACAAAATATGAGCCTACGAACTAATTTTTCTATCGGAATAACTATTTTAGATGACTCATGAACTTCAGTTGCGAGATACAGGATTTATGTTACCTAATAAGACTTCCGGGCTATATAAATATTTTGGGTAAAATTGTTAAGGCTGGTGTATTTTCAGAAACAATAAATATGATAGGGAAATGAATTCTTTTAGATTACTGTTGTATTAAAGTTTTAATATTATTATACAATAAAAAAGTTTAGTAGCATTACGGAGCAGCTCGCGCCAGCGGGTCGTTGGTGCCGTACTTCCGCAGCTCGAAGCCTGGCTCCGCAAGAAGGAGGAGGTAACCTACCGATTGACTCAGATACTCACACGGCTGCTTTGGTGAGTATCTGTGTCGAATAGGATGGGAGGGATCGATACGATGCCACCACTGCGCATCCGACCTCGACTCGGCCCAGCACGCGCTGGCGGAGTGCCCGCGTGGTCCTCCGTGCATCGAGTCTTGGTTGCAAAGATCGGGCGAAATCTATCTTCGCCGGCATCGATTGCGGCAATGCTGGCGGACGAGGGATGTTAGAGGGCTGTGGCCCCTTCTGCAAAGCAGTTATGCTCCAGAAGGTGGCCGCCGAACGGGGTCGGTAGATGGCGGATCCTACTCGAAGGAGGCGGCGCCGGGCTCGGTAGGACGGCTTCGGCAGTCGCCGGGGTCGCCGGCGGGCGCGAGTATGTCGCGCCCGCAGATACGGCGACCCGGGGGGCACCACGCCCCTCCAATGGCTGGGGGGTGTCGTCGGCGGAGGAAATCAGGGAAGGTATTTGCCACCCCCGAGGAGGGTTCCCCTATATCAACGGAGAAGCGGAGGCTGGGGGTTCCCGAAAGTCGTTATTGTTCCCGAGGGCTCCCTACATGCCTGAGGAAGGCCATCGCTGAGGTTTTTAGTGCGTAGGCCTCCCCCTTCTGGGGAGGACATACCCGCCACATAACCGCCGGCTCTCCGCAGCTGGGGTATGCAATTTAATGCATTTTCCTCAGGGGAACAAAAAAAAACAAGGCATTAACTTACAGGTGTCCAAAGTTTTACTTAATGTCCTTATCTTTGTTTTACTTAATAGGTCTTTAAGATGAAAAAACAAGTGCCTGAAAAGAAATTCGTCCATATGTAGCAAACAATTGATCCACTGAAGTGATTTGCCTGTAAAAAACTTTCACAAATCGTGGGAGAGTTGTTTCCTAAAATGTCGAAAGATGTAAGTACAGATCAATAGTACTTCTAGAATATATTCTAGTATGCACGGTAACTTCAAATGATTTTCGAGATGACTATGCAAATAATCATCATAATCTCTAGACAAATTCTCTCATGCCTGCTGGTTCACACGGGCCAATCAGTTCTTACGTTTGTATGTAAGACGACATATAAAAAGCTTGTTTTTAGCTTTACACTGACATACATATCAAAAAAATAAAATTACGTCCACTAAAAAACGCAAGGTAAGGCCTAAAAATGTAACATTTCAATGGACTATAAAGCGTTCTCTGAATAGTTTCGCAATATTACAAGGTTCGTCCAAGCCTTTTATATTCATAGCGAATCCAGGATTTGGTTTGTGATAATTTGCTAAATTATTAATCATAAACTGGCACTACATCGTCCAGGCACCACTTTGATCTCGATTTAAAATTTCATTTACTTACTTTCATGTTGGTACAAATCGTAACAATTTACAGCATTCCGTACAGCAGTCACATTCTGAACTTTTTATATTCTTATTCCACCCCGCAACTTGTTGCCTTTTCCCTTCATTTTCATTTTCAAAACTGACTGTGTCAACCTTTTTGATATCAAAAATTCTCAAAATTACACGGCAATAAAGGCTTTTTTGTTTGTTGCTAAATATTATAATGAAAAATTTTTTACAACAAGTAGCGGTGAAAACATGAAATATTATAGCTAAGACAGGTCATAACCAAAAAACAATGTAACGCTACATGGCAAGAATACAATCTTAGAGTAGAGAAAGCGAAAATAAAAATTTAAAAACGTAAAAGAAAGTATGTAAATCATACTATTCAAACTTCATAGACTTAAGGTTTTTCTAAATGTTTACAAAACTATTTATACATTAAGGGCAGTAGTTTAAATATTTGGCCCAAAAGTAGGCGGATTTATACGGGGGAAAATGGTTAACAGTAAGTATTTCGCTCAAACTAATTACAAGTTTTGCGATGCCGCAGCAGGACTGTCGAAGCTGGGTTGTTCTCAAGCCAATTTTCTGTTTAAAACCAAAAGGAGCGTGCATTTTTTTATCTAAGGAAGGAAGCTTTTTTGTGTGTTATTATTTATAGTCATGTATGTTCACACAGCTTTAACATAGTCTTCACACATTCGTCCCTAACCGCTATCAAAAATAAAAAGTCACAAGATAAGTCTTTTCAACATGAAAATATAAGGATTTCACAGTCAGCGCAGAGACTTACATGTTTTATCCCTATTTTTTTTTTGTTCCCCTGAGGAAAATGCATTAAATTGCATACCCCGGCTGTGGCGAGCCGGTGGTTAAGTGGGGCTCTCCTCCCCAGAAGGGGGAGGCCTACCCACTAAAAACCTCAGGCATGGCCTTCCTCAGGCATGTAGGGAGCCCCCGGGAACATCAAGCCACTTCCGGGAACCCCCAGCCTCCGCTCCCCTGTCTAGAGGGGAGCCCTCCTCGGGGGAGGCTACTACCTCCCCTGGTCTCCTCCACCGACGACGCCCCCCGGCCACGGAAGGGGCGTGGTCCATCGCGGGTCGCCGTAGCAGTCGCGACTTCCTCGCGCCCGCCGGCGACCCGCGGTGGCGCCGCAGCTGTGCTACCGAGCCCGGCACCGCCTTCTTCGAGCGGGATCGGCCATCTCCCGACCCCGCTCGGCGGCCTCCTTCTGGAGCATCACTGCTTCACAGAAGGAGGCCACAGCCCTCCAACCTCCCTCGTCCGCCAGCATTGCCGCAGTCAATGCCGGCGGAGACAGATCTCGCCCGATCTCTGCGACCAAGACTCGGCGTTCGGGCCAAGGCCTACGCACTAAAAACCTCAGCGATGGCCTTCCTCAGGCATGTAGGGAGCCCTCGGGAACAATAACGACTTTCGGGAACCCCCAGCCTCCGCTTCTCCGTTAATACAGGGGAACCCTCCTCGGGGGTGGCAAATACCTCCCCTGATTTCCTCCGCCGACGACACCCCCAAGCCATTGGAGGGGCGTGGTGCCTCCCGGGTCGCCGTATCTGCGGGCGCGACTTACTCGCGCCCGCCGGCGACCCCGGCGACTGCCGCAGCCGTCCTACCGAGCCCGGCGCCGCCTCCTTCGAGTAGGATCGGCCATCTACAGAACCCGTTCGGCGGCCACCTTCTGGAGCATAACTGCTTCGCAGAAGAGGCCACAGCCCTCTAATATCCCTCGTCCGCCAGCATTTCCGCAATCGATGCCGGCGGAGATAGATTTCGCCCGATCTTTGCAACCAAGACTCGATGCACGGAGGACCACGCGGGCACTCCGCCAGCGCGTGCTGGGCCGAGTCGAGGTCGGATGCACAGTGGTGGCAATGTGTCGATCCCTCCCGTCCTATTCGACACAGATACTCACCGAAGCAGCCGTGCCCGGTGAGTATCTGAGTCAATCGGTAGGTGACCTCCTCCTTCCCGTGGAGCCAAGCTTCGAGGTGCGGGAGTACGGCACCGACGGCCCGCTGGCGTGTGCAGATCCGTAATTCGAGCTGCGCACTCCAGGCCGCCACAATCCGTCAAATTTGCCATACTTGGAAATCTAATTGAATTTAAATTATTATTAAGACAAAGGAAGTTTATAAATTTCCATTTCTTTAATTTCATCCCATATAAAATATTCTACACTATCTTAAATCATGTTAAAGTCTGTAAATTCAAGCTGGAGCCTCTTTGGTGTACCGCGCCTTCTTCAAGTACATATGTCCTCTTTATAGGACAGCGCGGACCGTGCCTTCAACAGAGGTTAGGTCATTCTGGTCGAGCCGCCTAGATCGATTTGGAGATTGATATAATCCTCGTGGCATTTGGTTGCAGTTGGGTACATGAGGATTTTCAGCGTCTTATCCCCAAAAGAGGATTTTTGGTAGTGGAATAAAATATTTATTTAATTCACTTCGAAATCAACGTCATCTCGACTTGTTTGGGACGAGTCAGAATATGCCAGGTCCTCCAACCGTGGAGGTAGTTGATTCTTTTCGATTTCTAATTAATTTCATCATAAACCAAATAGCCCAGTTTGCCCTTGCAGGGTTTAAAAGCCTGTGCGTAAAATAAAAATATACTTAGAAAGGTATACGTTATTGACATGTCTTCATAAAATTAAAAAATGAGATAAATTTACCCTTATCATTCAATTTTGGAACGGAACTGACATAAACGCACGATGAACGCTGAGTTATCGAGACGTCGAATTATGCAACTATCCTTATGTAGCAGATAAACTGTTGTCTCTCCGGCTTGCAACAGAATAAAAGACTACAGTATATACTAACTTATAAGTATGGGTTTATATGAAATAACACAAAACATTTTTTTTGTTCCCCTGAGGAAAATGCATTAAGTTGCATATCCCGGCTGTGGCGAGCCGGCGGTTATGTGGGGCTCTCCTCCTCAGAAGGGGGAGGCCTACCCATTAAAAACCTCAGGGATGGCCTTCCTCAGGCATGTAGGGAGCCCCCAGGAACACCAAGCTATTTCCGGGAACCCCCAGCCTCCGCTCCCCCGCCGATACAGGGGAACCCTCCACGGGGAAGGCTACAATACCTCCCCCGATCTCCACCACCGACGACGCCCCCCGGCCACGGAAGGGGCGTGGTCCATCGCGGAGTTTATTTTGATACTTAAATATTGCTAGCAGTATAATTTACTACTAATATAATTACTTTGTAGAACCGGAACTATAATAGCAAAGCAAATACATTCAGTAATGACAATAGTTTTGTAAGGGTTCTATTTTCACACATTGATATTATATTTTGCTGTTATAAGTATCAATGTGTTCTATTAAAAGACTACTAACTGCTGTTGCTTCAAGTGGTCCTTTCTTTGAATTAATTCAAGTTCATGAAGAGTGTAGGTACGGGTAACAAGTGTCCGTGATAGTATATCCATCCTTAATATCACGATTTCTTCTTCATATCAAATTATTTACACTTTTATTGTTTATTGGGAGCTACTGTGTCAGCAGTAACAAATAATAAGACAAAAATGTTAACATTTTTGTTTCTGTGGCAAATGTGAAACTGTGCAATGATTCTCAAAATGCACCTTACAATCAACTTCTATAAAAGATTGCCGTTACCGCCATAAATTCTCAAAATAGCTTTCTCAGTATTTCTATTTTTATCATCAGCCATTGTTAAGCGTGGTTGTGATTTAATTGTATTTCAAAAGAAATTAAAAGTTGCTACCGGGAGTGAAAAATAATCTTGCTAAAATTATAGCTTACAAGATGAGCAGATAATGCGACTTACTTAGGGTTGTGCGATCATTCCTTTTATTTAAAGAGAGAATAAAATTTGTCTTTCGTGTAATTAATTTAGATAACGATTTTATTTACTATGCATGGAATGTTGTTATGTATTATGTCAGAAAATAGAATGTTTCTTTACATTATATCATTCTTATGTATGACATATAATAAATACTACTTCAACATTCGGGCAAGAAATTAGTTTACCATTCTTAAGATAAACAAAACAATTACAGTCGTTGTTTCAAATTTTCTATTTGATTTAGTGAACTACTATTTATTATTATTCAATGTACTACTCATTCCGACCTAGATATATTTATTCTGAATCTATTTCCGTTTATATAGTATTAATTGAATAAATTTACCTTTGTTTTTACCTAATTTCGTACCTATTATGTAATACAAAATGTTAGTTTTTTAAACAAATTTCTCAGTTATATCATTAGTATCTGCTGCCAAACATGTAAGTATTTTGCGATGTGTTAACTTAGGTTTTGTCAGTTGCATACATTTATATTAATAAAAAGTAATAGTTAACACATAAAAAACCAAACTACTGTATTTTAGTGTTAGTTGCTATACTACAATTATTACGTAGTATTTAAAATCCTTTTATTATAAATGCCTATATAAAGGTGTACGTCTATCGTAGATATCTATTGATAAAATAATAAGCCTCCTACGGTACAACCTTATTATGTTGCTCACGTCAGCTCTAGTGGTGTTTTAGTCTTATTAGTCAGTTATCAGATTGTTGACTGATTTTATTATTATGCTCAATATCACCACGGCGTTCGCGGTAGCCAGACGCGCACGCAGCCTCGCGGTAGGGTCATTAAGCGAGCACCGCTCTTGCGTGTGCCCGCCTTCTCCTACCTATTCGTCTGCGGTGGAGAGGAGCGGCCTCGACGTCCTCCTCCCGCTCCCTCTCCGCTGCCTCCTTCTGCGAGATGACGTTCTCGCAAAAGGAGGCGACAGCCAGCAACTCATTAACCTTAAAATATTTGTTTGCCAATACAGTAATAACAAACAAAAACAAGAATAATAAGCTGTGTGAAGATACAAGAAACATAAATTTTAAAATGTCTTGACAAATTGACTTTGAACAAACGTCGGCTAGATAGTTTTCATGTACGGTACTCAAAAATTGTGTCAATATAAATAAGATGATTTATCACGCTAAGACTTTGGTTTTTTGACTCTTCGTGGATATTATGATTGCCGCAGAATTAAAATCGTAACTTCCACTACCCGCAAATCACCAGCCATTATTTTTAAAGGTTTTCCTGCCGATAAGTAAACGCGAAGTCGTCCAATCAATGGCGTCCTATGTTCGACACCGTCCGTTCGTGACCCAATTAAATCTGGCTTGTCTATTACGTTGCTCTTTCTCCCAAGGAACTTTTAATTTCGCCCCCAAATCCACTCATAAGTAATGAACTCCGCGAGGGCCACTGACAAGACTACATCTGTTCCCTTAAGCTGCTTACTAAGCATCTCAAAGAAAGCTCTCGACTTACATTGTATATTTGCGGGAGATTTAGTAAATATTTGTGTGGTATTAGAAACGGATTACACATTTCTTGCTATTCTGTGATGTGGAAATGTTTCTGGGTCGCAGTGACATATAAAGACATGCATCCAAGATAGTGTTTTTACTGTGTGGATAGGATAGGACAATATGTCAGAATTTGCACTATTCTTCTTTGTTTTCATCAGTGAGCCGATTGCCAAATTGGGAATGAATTCAAACACACACATTCAGTTCATTGTCTGTGTCTTATAATGTGGCAGAAATATTTAAATGAAAAATATACAGTCAAAAATATTTGTAAGGGAACTGCCTGCAAGGGAATTTGCTGCAACATTTAATGTGAGAAAGTTTGAAATATATTTGGTTTAATCAAATTGTGCAGAAAATATACGAATCTTTTAGATATTTAAAAATTAAATAATATAAAAATAAAACTGAAATTTCTATTTTGAAATAGATATTGACTAAATATTCAGTTGTAGTCATGAAGCTTATCGTTTGATTGAGTTAGCTAATTTTAATATACATTATTAGCCCTTCATCAGCGGCTGCGCCATAGAGAATATTCAGTTTCGAGCATTGACATATATTCTACCGATAGACAAGAACACTAAAGGAAAAAGTGTGTTCAAATACTGGTGAATGTTAGAACTATAATGTAACCTCGTCTGACCATAGAAAAAAGACAACTGCTGGATCGCTTGTCGAAGTATAGATTTCGTTCAACCAAAACGTCGTAACCGCCGCTTACTTATGACGTTTTGCCGAGCGCAGTGAAGCATGACGTTAAAGCGCTTTGTATCAAAGAGTTTTCACCGCAGAAGCGATACCAAATTTAATAGGCACAGTGTACCTCATACACTTATTATGTTTTATAATAGAAGGAATGGCAACATTAAAGAAAACAAAATATTAGGACTTTATTTAATTATTACTACTATATAAATTTGTACTAAACAATAAAAAACTACGAACTAAACATTTTATAATCATCCCGTCTATACATATATTAATCTAAAGTCGCCGCGTACGCTTAGGAATGGAGGAACATCTGTATGGCTTTACTCTATGATTTTAGCAAGCACGTGACAGCGCGGCGTCAATAAATACAAAATATTGTTTACGTTGTATAATTATAATATTATTATCCTTATTTCCACTTAAACAACTAGATATTTTTCTCACTTAAATTTTCAATAATTATTTTTGTTCAGCTTTACTATTTAATCACTGTTTTAATTATGTTTATTGTCGGCCTATGAGCGATGCACACTGCGCGAATGGCGACGACTCACGAGCGAGGTGCAGAGTGTACCCTTTTTTTTTTTTTCCCCTGAGGAAAATGCATTACATTGCATACCCCGGCTGTGGCGGGCCGGCGGTTATGTGGGGCTCTCCTCCCCAGAAGGGGGAGGCCTACCCACTAAAAACCTCAGGGATGGCCTTCCTAAGGCATGTAGGGAGCTCCCGGGAACATCAAGCCACCTCCGGGAACCCCCAGCCTCCGCTCCCCCGCCGATACAGGGGAGCCCTCCTCGGGGTAGGCTCGCTACCTCCCCCGGTCTCCTCCACCGACGACGCCCCCCGGCCACGGAAGTGGCGTGGTCCATCCCGGGTCGTCGTAGCGGTCGCGACTCCCTCGCGCCCGCCGGCGACCCGCGGCGGCGCCACAGCTGTGCTACCGAGCCCGGCGCCGCCTTCTTCGAGCGGGATCGGCCATCTCCCGACCCCGCTCGGCAGCCTCCTTCTGGAGCATCACTGCTTCATAGAAGGAGGCCACAGCCCTCCAACCTCCCTCGTCCGCCAGCATTGCCGCAATCAATGCCGGCGGAGACAGATCTCGCCCGATCTCTGCGACCAAGACTCGGCGCTCGGAGGCCCACGCGGGACACTCCGCCAGCGTGTGCTGGGCCGAGTCGAGGTCGGATGCACAGTGGTGGCAATGTGTCGATCCCTCCCGTCCTATTCGACACAGATACTCACCGAAGCAGCCGTGCTCGGTGAGTATCTGAGTCAATCGGTAGGTGACCTCCTCCTTCCCGTGGAGCCAAGCTTCGAGGTGCGGGAGTACGGCACCGACGGCCCGCTGGCGCGCAGCGCGCAGATCCGTAATTCGAGCTGCGCACGCCAGGCCGCCACAATCCGTCGGTGCCACTCCCGCTTAGGCACTTCGTGCGCGGGTTCCGGGGCGCTCCTCCCATCGCCCCCCCAGTCGACACGCCGCGACGCATACGTCGCCGCGTACATGTCGGCCAGGATGTCGAATGGGGGGGAGCGTCCCAGAACTGTCGCCGCCTCGTACGAGATTGTACGGTAGCCTCGTACGATCCGTATGGCCATTATCCGCTGCAGGCTCCGTAGCAGAGCTCTGCAGCGGGGGGACCTCGCGCAGTCTTGCGACCACACGGGAGCCCCATACATGGCCACGGATCGCACGACGCCCTCGTACAGGCGGCGAACTCCATCCCGCAGAGTGTACCCTGCACTTCACTTGAACGTAGTGAGTGTTCGGGCGGGTGAATCTAGTACGTAGTACATATATATCGATGGTTTCGAGGGTTTTGCTTGTCCCGACACCGCTATCTTTCTTTGGGGATTTTCGGAAATTCTAATACTGTTTGTCATACCGTATTGGATATATGTATATATTACAAGAGTATCGTAACTCATTTTCTTTTCATATAAATTTTAAGAGTCGACTAAGGGATTTGTCTATAATGTCTTTTTTGATTTGACTATAAATCTTCTGTGAAGGGCCAGTAACAAATCAGGCACAGATAAGAGAAGTCTCTCTTATCTGGGCCTGATTTGTTACCGGCCCTGAATCGTAGGGGGAGTCCCCCCTACGATTCTGAAACTTAATACAAATTAGTGATGAATTAAGAATATTAATTATAACGTTGCGTAGCCTTTTGGGTACATATAATCTCCAAAATAGCGAAACTTTACAATAACTTTACCCCCAATTTTAATCCATAAGAGAGATTTTTTCACAAATAGTACTGCTTTCTATCTGTCGGATTAGTTATCGCTTCGTTTTCACCAAATTTGATGAAATAGGTTTATGGTTTGATTTTTTATACAGACTTTTAAATTGCAATAAAAAAAATGTATTCATATATTTAATAGAGCATTTTCCAAAACGATAAATTCAAAGTTTTAGCTGCTATGTCTGTTAAGTCAAGTCTGCTAATAGTCTCTGAGCTACATATTGTTATTCTATTATTATTGGTCCATATAAAAAGGAAATGATATAGCAGTGTGACTTACCTATTTCTCTGCTTTTATTTTATTTAGGTATAATTAATTAGGACTTTCTAATGATTCTCATCAATATTTAGTAGTCGTAACATTGTCTCGGTTTGTTATAGACGTTAGTTTATAGAATTTTTATTTTTAGTATGCATTTCAAACAAAATGTAATATTACAATAACTGTGAAATCTCTCTTAAATAATTGTATACAATTATTTAAGAGAGATTGAGTGCTATATATAGCAAGAATTACATTTTTTTTCTGACGGTATCTGACAATCGTTGTCGAGTGGCTATTCTCAGGATCCATCTACACGTATCAGCACCTATTGTGCAAACTCTGGAGAGAAATAAAGGAGCGTAACTTCTTATATTTTTGGTCACGAAAGAGTATTGGAATTCATCAAGTAGTTTTGGGTGTTTGGACCCCCAAATGGAGCAGATATTTCACTTAAAGTACGCGCGCCAGAATAGTACATTGAAATTTATGAGTGACCCGGCGGACAACGTATGGAAGTGGGTTTCGGTCTTGAATACGAGTAGTGCTTAAGATATATAAAACGCATTGGGATTATTCGGGGCGAGTGCCGGTGAACACACGATAATGCCCTATTTAGCAATAAAAGTTTTTCAATGACACGAAATATTTCTGCTGTTTACGTGGGTTGTTATTTGTTAATGTAATATGACAGTAAAATTTAAGTGACTTTGGAAATATATTGCTACACAGTTCGATAGTGTGCATGACTCCAGGTTTTTGCTTTCAATAATTGAAAATTGTAGTAAATTTGTAACACAAATCCTAGAATTTGTGAAGAATAAGCCTAAAACTTACAGGCCTATAAGTGCGGTTTCTCAGTTCTGACAAATAAACATATAGAATGAAGAAAAAGTAAATGTAACTTGGCAATGATTATTTTAATATTGTTGCAGTGTTTATTCCATACTTAGAGACCACATACAGATCACTCGTAAATCGACAAACTACGTCTTAATTAAGATTTATCAATACAGCTCATATAAAAAACCGAGTCTACAAGGATACCTGAACTATGTTAGCGCGATTAGGCAATCAACCATGCTGGCTCAGTGCAGATTGGTAATCGTAGAATCGACCTATCACTTTGGATTTTCTTTGTAAGTGTAAGCAGGTTGATTTACGATGTCTTTCAGTTTTCAGATAAATGCTTAGATGACATTCGAAAAATATATTGGTACATAGAAAGACAAATACGTAGCATTCGTGTATTTAATGACATGACAAACCGGAATTCTCCTGACATATGACTCAAAATATTTTATGATGTTAGACCATAAATATCTATGAGTATGAAAATATAACATGCAACAGTATACTTAATTATAAATGGCTGTGCATATTGGAGATGATGATGATGTGTGAGAATTAATATTTATAGATTTAATAATTTAAGGATTCTGTATTATATATTAAATAATTTTGTATTATATATAAATAATTGTTATTATCGGATATATATATATATATATATATATATATTATATATATATAATATATATATATATATATATATATATATATATATATATATATGTTTATTGTGTTGCTATGTAATAAGATTTAAAGTGACGTTGTGATGTGAGTTCTTTTCGAGGTGGCCTAATTTCTGAAGAGGGATGAAGTAACATTGAAATTTTATATTTGTTTGATGTCAATAAGTGCCTGTAAAGCGTTATTTTATATACAGATTATATATTATATTTTGAATTAAATATTTACAAAATTAATTTACCGTGATGATGAATATGATTGTGATTGAGATACGGTAATAGGTGAAATGGGTAAATGAGGAATTTGCACAAGAAGCTGTCAATTCATTCTCAAGAAATAATCTCGGGTATAAAGATAATTTATTATGTTGGTTCTTCACACTGGGCTCTATTATTAACGGACACAAATTACTCTTTTTTGCCACATTGTAACAATCGAAGCATTCGTAAGTCTATGAAATAATGAGAATAAAAGAAGAAGTTCAATTTTAGCCTAAGCCTAGTTGATTTAATTCGCAATCTTGCTTTGAAGCGGTATTGCAAGTAATATGATATCGACATGTCTAAATTTAGTAAAATACGTATGTAGTAAAAAGGTAAAATATTTATAGTAGTATATACAATTGACTAGTGACTTATCATTTATCAATCAATCAATATTTATTTGCAGAAACATACAATTATACAAAGGTCTTAAAAATATATGGTCTGATGCATTCAGCTCGCGACCGGGCAAGCAAATATACACAAAACATATAAATTTAATCATCGCAGTAAATTATTTTATACATTAATAAAGTTAAATTTAATAAGCACATTATATATGTCAATCAGAAAAAATAGAATGTCAAAAAATCAATAGAATAATGTTGAACAATGAAATCAAATAGGTACAAAACAATATACGATACAATAATTTTTGGATCTTGAATCATTATTGACATATATGTCACTGTCCATTAAGAATTCATTTAATACTGTAATAACATATTTTTATTAGTAATTCTGTTTGTATAGATTTCAATTATTATATTGTCTAGCAGTTTATAATTTTTAGGAGTCATTTCAACTACACTTTTTTCATACGGGCTATCTTACATATTTGTGCAGATTTTTAAAAACTCTTGGGGCATAGTCAACTGTGTATAATTTCTTTTAATAGAAATAGTTTTCGATTATTTTTTGACAAATATGCAAATCTCTAATATATACCTACAGTACTTTGCAGTGTTAATAATTTGAGAGATCTGAAATATGGCCTACAACAATCCATAGGTTTCAGTCCGCATATAGCTCTAATACACTGCTTTTGAGCCTTAAATAAAATTTCTTTATATGTTGAGTTACTCTAAGAAATCGAATCATACCGCAAAAATCAAACTATAAACCCATGATTGACAGCAGTTAATACATAATTTCTAACAGCTATCTTATCCAAATTATAAAGGCCATATGAAAATTTGGATATTTTTTAACAATTTCTAACGAGTCTGATTACCAAGACATATCACTGTCAATATAAAGCCCCCAGAAACTTTGTAACTTGAGTTTTTTTTTATTGTTTTATCCATAAATATAATGTCAAAAATTAGGGGCGAGGTTTGTAACAGTAATTTTTCAGCTCGTGGATGCCCCGCAGTGTTAAAACGAAACTAGCCTAAGCCAACCGGAAGCGTCAACAGGGCAGTATCATCTCGTAGAACCGAGCCCGTTGCACCAGGGCTTAGTCCATAGAGCGAACGATATTAACGGCAATCCACCCGGAATTGGCCGTCAACGGTGTTTCCCCTCCCCTTTAGTCTGACTGCCTTCAACGCAATACCAATTATTACCCCTCACCTCGTAAGGGGCTACCTTTGTAGCCATGTGTCTAGAAGACCTTGCACCCTTATTCATAACCCAAACGGGACAGCACTTTCAATGCATTAAAATGCTCAATGATGCTTTCCATTCTGAATTCCTTGCATTCATTGAGCGGCTGAAAGGCCGTTTCATATCCAGACTTGATTTCTTTCTCGGATTCCCGTGGACACCGATACCCTATCCATCCCTCTATTACCGGAGAAAGTAAAAAGGGGAAAAACTCCAAGAAACAGCGCACCCAGTCCCCGTCGTCTTCTTCATACCCCTCGCCAGCACCCACGCTGGCACTCATCCCTGTCCCGTCAGCCATCACAGCTTTTCACACCTTGCATACTTCTACACGCGACATTTAATCTCTCATGGATATCGCTGTTGAGCCCCTAAGGCACCGCGTGCCGCTAAGGAGGTTATGCCGGTTATCATTGAGAGGTGGACTTATGGAAGCAAAAATAACCTTGGCTGTATCATGACATCTTAGTCTATAAAAAAAAGATTATGTTACTTTAAAAAAGTTATGGTTGATGTTGATGGTTAACATGTATTTTGTGTGATTAATAAGTTTTTCAAGTATAATTCACACATTTATGAATTATCCAACACCTATCAGTTTTGGTCTTTTTTTTTCAGTCTTGGTTGAGTTGGTCGTCCTTTTATTTTGTTGTTGTGTTGTAATGCAAATGCACGCAGATAAATTTCAGGCAATGGCACGCAGAATACGGTCACTCTGTACACCAATACAGAGTGATCGTAGCTATTCATTTTCATCCGCAAAGCAGAATGAAAGTTTAATACGGTAATAGGATTGTGTCCTGCAATTGAATATGACATATGCTTAATTTTAATTAATGTTGATGTATGTTAATGTATGTCAAAAACGAACAGTTTATTTTATAATTAAATTATTGGTTTACAATAAATCGCCCTAAACTCTAGACTTAGATCCTATCCTTGTTGTTGACGTACACCTCTAATAAAATAACAACATTCTAGCTTTTATATTTCTAAAAAAAAAATATTATGAAATAATATTTACAAAAATGTAACACTTGATTTTTTCTTAATTGTAGAAAAAGTAAATTATTAAATATGCTTATAAAGATAGTAAATTGTATCAATTTACTATCTTTATAAGCATAGTTATGAATTAATTTATTTTTTAAAACATTGATACAAATAATTTTATTTTATTTGCAGTAACAATAATAAAGTGACTGCGTTTTCGGTACAACTGTACTATCTTCTGTTACGTCTACTGATCATGTGGCTCGAAGTACCACTGGATTTTAACCGACGAGAGACTTCGCTACTAAGAGGATGAGATTTTCAGAGCTTATATGACACTATTATTTTTAATCTTCTAGATCGAAATTATTGTTTGTGAAGCGAGATCCACGTCTTAGTTTAATTCACATTGTTTGTCTCCTTCTTTACTATTCAGGAAACAAAAAAAAAATACATTAAACAGTAAAACTATACATATTTGTTGCGCAACTTAATTTACCTATGAGTCTCCCGAGATCTCAATATATTATATCCACCATCTTTGTTGTGAAGATTTGTAGTTTGTCGTAACTTTTGCTAATCTTTCAGGGGATATACACTATATAGATATTTGGATATACACTGACGTATATATATATATATACGGCAAACAAAAGTAAGTTACAAAATTCACGACGGCTTTACGAATTACCTAAAGGACATTTTTAGATTTAAAATTCCGAACTATTTCAACATAATTACAGAATCGTTTCGATTGCCTGGAGAACTAAATGGATATGAATACATATAAGTAATGACAAGATTTTGGAAACTGTCCTTACGGTGGGTTCATAGTTTGTCAAACCTCCCCATACTATGAAGCGAACCAAGATCGCAAGAAACGATGATAAAAACAAACTGTTATATTTGATATAATGTATACCTTTACATCCGAGGAGTAGCTATATATTATCAAAAATGTAAAAAATGTGTTGCATGGATATGTTCGAGTGTATCAGATATTTTTAGCATCCATGACTTACATATTTTTAACAATATGCGTATGTTAATCTGCAGTCCAATCGCACTAATTGCTACAGTTGAAGTTTAGTTTTGGTAACGTTTCAAATTCGTTTCAATTGCAATTAGCTTTGATGAACAAAAGCTTTGATCCAAATTGAAATTGAACCTTTACCTAAGCAAAAACCTTACAATTCATACACAAATATAGATAATGAGCAACAGCAATAAAACAACCGCACTAATAAAAATCAACGAAACCAAATCCATTCCACAACAAATATGCTGTCAAATCACAAATTCCGTATAACACTAATGTAACGTTTCAAATTCGATGCGTTCTAACTTCGGTCAAATGTTCGTGAAAGGTTGAGACGTTAGCTGGTGCTCATTACCGTATCGAAAAATTGAAGTCGCGTATCTTAAGGTCTATTTGGTGGGTGAATATATAAGTATGTCAAAATCAAAGTCTTATCTCACGGTTACAGTATTTACTGAGTTTACCACACATTAACTACACTCATGGACAAATTTAGAGCAAATTTAAAAAAATTATGTGTATAAAACAAAAAATTATAGACATTTCATTATATATTTATTTGTAATTTGGATTTTGTAAATAAAATTTGACTCCCAAGTTTCGTCATCCCAATTTTCGTAATTGCGAGCAAAATTAACTCTAGCTACTCGATGACATGAGGGAAGAAAGGGACCTTTGGCAGGTAAATGTGAATTTAATCCGGCTGATTTAATTCTTCTTCTCACGGTTTTTTGTGCTTATTGTAACCCCTCGAACTTCTTGCAGCCTAGTCCTTCCCTCGGATGAAGTTAAGGTCCTGTTTCTAAGCACACTGCTAACGATGAACCGGTCATCTCTGGCCACAGTTTTCCGTTTACGCCCCTGTCCTGCGAGTCTCGTAAACTATCAAGTCTGGCGATACCTCTTGATAACTCGGTGTATCCCAGATTTTGATACTCATAAAAATTAAGCCAAATTTTCGTAGGTGCCCAGTTTCAATTAGAGTAACGGCCCTAGCAACTTAAGTGGCACTTAGAACCGGCATTGTCAGTTTATTTGCAGTATTAATTCACATTTAAGACAAGGCAGTCGTGGTAAAAATTCTAAAAAAAAAAATACTCAAAATCAAAAGATGAGATTTTTTATGCAGTATGAAAAAACACAATATTACGTAATAACAACATAAAACTAATGAAATTAGAAATAAAATAACATTCCAATACTTTCTTTTTTTTATTGGGTTTACTAATGACCAGTACTTACAATAATTACAACAGGAGATTTTTTTTTTGCGTTCCTCTAAATTTGTCCATGAGTGTAGTACATACATAAAATAGAACGCACAGAAGGAACACGTTATATAAGCATAGTACTACATACAATTAAATAAGCCGGAAAAATGATAGATACAACTTATAGATACGTTAGCGAAGTAGTGTCGTGTTAGTTCTCGACTGGTTTTTAATTAGCCACCGAGGCACATTGACCGGCCTGGGGATTATCTTCGTCTCTGTTTGTTAAGCGACGGAAACTGTTCAGGGTTATTTCCCTTCTCAGTGGTGTCAATTCGCCAGCCGTAACAACGGCTGGGGCTTTGGGTTGACGGGTACCGCCTAGGCTTCAATTTATTCTTCTTTCTTTGACAGGAGCGTTGTAGGTTGTCGCTCTACTGTCTAAAGATAGGAGTTTAAATGTTATCTTCCTCTTGGTTGGTGTCGTCATCTTCCTCTGGTGTTAGGGTTGTGATGAGGCTGCTTGGGTATGAACGCCTGTCAGGTGGACGGGCGTGGTGTGGCGCGACATCGGCAATCGTTAGGTGACTTGAGGTGGTCGCTTTTCTGAACAAGGTTATTGCGAGGCACATTGAGCGACCGCAGCCGGTCAGTATAATATATAAGCGTTGACCGAAACAGTGGGCGTATGTACGAAACACGTTGACTAGTGTGGCGGCTACTGATCGATAATAATGTATGGATATTGAATTATCATTATCGACCAACATCAGTAGTGAAGCTTCATTGATATTAATATAGTAATTTTGTAAGGGTAAATAATATAAGAGTTATATTTTAATTTGTAGATATAAAGTTAGTTTGATATTATTTTCTCTATAATCTTTGATATAATATATATACATACGAAATAAATAAGTGTGAAAATTTTATTTGTGTACATACATATATGTGTGTCTATGTGTGTAATTTCTAGGTAGCCTATAAAAAGTTAAATTTCAAATTAAATATAAATTCTTGAGCTTGAAATGTGGTAGTGGCATATTGTAAAAAAAAATATCTATCTAAAATATAATCTGAAGCTTATATTTTAGAATTGTTGATAACATAATATATTATGATTTTCTTTAACTATAGACTTTATTCGTGCATTTATTACATAAATATTGCCTGAAACTTGCATGACTTGCGCCGATAGATTGCGTGTTGAAGCCGAGCTATGTACATATATACATAACTACGCTTTAACACGACACAACATAATATGATATAGGATTTTTTTGTGATCTACAACTTGTATCTACATACTTAGGTTAAGCTTGTTATTGATACATAGATTTGATAAATAAAATTATTTTACAGATTCTAATAAGTTGCAGAGTCACGCTAGCTCAGACATAAATTACCGATTTAAATTCATTGGTACCTATCTAGTAAAAGTATTATATATTTTATTTTCTTTTTTTATTCATCAGATAAACGGCTCCTTTGGGATTACCTTATCCTTATTAACATGAACTGCAATACACCTTTTTTATAGTACCAACAAAAAAACAGCCCTAATTAAACCTATAATAATTTACTCTTGCATAGTAAAGTTAACTAAAGTATTCCCTCTTTTGGATTCACTTTTAAAATTTTCGGCAAATTACATGAGCAACGGTGGAAATAGAGCTCTTCACAAAATAGCAAGCAACAGCTACAAGGCGACAAACCCGCCCAGCAGAGGCCGCCCGCCTACTAGGGTGTCAAGGAGCAGCGCTGTCCCGTTATAATAAATCTCTATTTACAATTCCGCGCTCGGCGAGTGGAAAGGCTTAAGCTGAGGCATTTTTCTTCATTCGCGAATGTGTGCTAACAAAGTCGCTGTCGGGTGCGCGGTGGGGAACATTTACCCTTCTCAATCCGACCAAATTCGGTTACATACACTCCATGTGACGTAGAAACAGACGATACGATGTAGTGCGTTATTTTTCAATGAACAATGCAATGTAGGGGTAATAACAGTTTACTGATTGCAAACAATAAGCGAATCTTTAAATTATTGCTTACTCAGTTCTCGATGACGTAGCGAAGAACAGGAATGAAATCAAGATTTAATAAATTACACTACTCGTATGTGAAAAATCAAAAACAGTAAAAATCAAAGCGGTGGTGTAAAGTAGCAGCATTTCAAAGAATACTCCATCCCCATCGAGTCCTTTACAACAAATATACGATAAATCTAATTTACGTACAACTTAATTTTAGGGTATTGTCATATATCAGTTGGTCTCTCATTTTAGAAATAACCGGAGGATAAATAAATTTAATGTTGCAAAACTTCTATTTACAACAGTTGAATTGCGCATATAAATAAAAAAATAATTTTCATAATAACAAATAAAAGGATCAAATCTTAATATATAACATTTGATTTGGCGCTGTAGACTCGGCTCTATTCTATGAATCGAATATTTTGCGGGCCTGGGTCGACCCTGCCATGTACAAATGTGTTTTTCGTATTTATAATTTCATACGTACTTTTATGTAATGCTCCTACGATGAAGGAAAAAATCGTGCATCGGCATACACTTGCGTTATTCTAACATTGTTAGGGTAGGATCATACCCTTCGGTGGATACATAGATGGGCTGTGATGAAACGTCTGCTTCAAATTGTTTCTAAGTGATTTTATATACCTTAACAGAATATTGATTTGCTTTTCTAACCCGATGCTGTAAGTTATTTACCTCTCTGGAAGGGATTTAATGCAAAGGTTTGCGGTACATCGGTGTTGACATCTGGCCACTATGCGATACGTGGATTAGTAGTCTACTGGTAAATGTGCAAAGCTTTACATTATTAAGTTGTTAAAATTAGAAATAACCTCACTAAAAGATGCATAAATTGTTGACAACTTTCGTCACAATGTTACTGTAAAACGAGAAGCCTGCTTACTGAATAATTATGAATGTGACAGCGGTCCCATGGGATTATCACCACTGCCACTGAGCACTCCACAACAAAACATTTCCACCAATATTTTTCCAGAGGGGGACACAGCATCTAAAAGTGTTTCACGATCACCTATAAAACATTATAATAACATCGAGGGTAGATATGACACGAGCGAACAAAATGTAACAACAACCCGCGCAGTCGAATACTCGAACAATTATTGGAACATAAATACCCGCCCAGCTGAGACGAACCGAACTAGTACGGAAGCGAAACGAGCTCCTACCGAGGCGCAAACGCACGGACAAATCATTTGTGGATATTGTACGCAACGGTAAGTGGAAAGAGCATGTACACAGTGAACAATGGACACTGGTCCAAAAAAAGAAATTGCGGAATAGTTTTATTGGAAAAGTAGGAAAAGCTGAGATCGTGTTTAATGAGCACTTCAAAGCGGCTGATATAAGCGTTCCAATTTATATTTATAATGTTTCGAAGGAAGTGTCCGCGTGTCACATCTTAGATTACATTGAAAAGAAATCGAACATACGAGTCACTATTGAAAAAAATAATATGAAAACAACAAACTACCAAAACAAAAAATGGAAATATTTATGAAAGATGAGTTCTGGCCAAATGGAGTATCGTCCCGTCGTATTTTCAAATTTGGACATACAAAACGTGTAGCAAACAAACTATAAATAAATAATGATAGAAAGTAAACAAGCTAAACTAGAACATAAACTAATTCAATTGTAAATCTCTTAAGAGGTCTATTGATGGAATTCGGTCACTATGTCAATCTAGCGATATTGTAGCCCTTCAATAAACATGGCCCTTCAATAAACCCTACAATTTGCATTGACTTAATACAGTGAATGACAACATTGGGCGTACTGGCACGTCAGTGGTGGATGTGTCTGCTGGCCTGCTCAGCGGCCATCCTCACGGCGGTGTAGCAATCTTGTGGCGTAAAAGTGCTTTTAATTCAATTTCAATAATCGAATGCGAGAACGACCCGATTGGCGCCGTCAGAATAACTGTAAGTACTGGAACTATAGTGATTTTTAGTGTGTACATGCTGACTAATTCACAAGAAAATTTACCTGAATTTACGGAGTGTTTAAGTGCGTTAAGGTCAATTATGGAAATCGAGGAGACCTCGGGTGTCGAATCTTTTTATATTTTTGGTGACTTTAATGCACATATTAACGTTATTTTATAAAGAAATGATCAATTTCTGTGACGAGCATAAATGGTTATGTGCCCTCAGTCGGGCTTTACTCAAATAATATCTAATGAGTAGAATGGCAAATTGTACATAAATATAAAAATAATAATTTTAAAAATTTATGGCAGGAACAGCTGCAACAAACAATAATAATAATAAGATAAAATAGGAAAAAAGAAATTAAATTTTATGAAATAGTCAAAAGGTTTGAAACATTAAGAAACAGTAAAAATGGTAAAATATTTACAATTTGTACACAATATAAAACATATGTAGTTATAAATAATAAACAGAAAATTAACAAATACAAAAGGTTAGGCTTATCTCTTACGAGATCTCTTCCAGCCAACCTGCAATAATAATAATAATTTACCTATGAATAATAATATACATTAGTGTACCTGTGAAAAAAATGTAATCATAAATAATATATATGTATTATAACAATAATGATAACAAATTGAAAATAATAATAGTAATAATAAATAAAAATAACTAGCTTAAACAATTAGCAATAAATTCTAATGTAATCAAGTAATATGTAAGATTTCTAAATTATAATTAATCTTTGTATTTAAACACACAAATGTAAATACTAATCATAGATACTAATTAAACATTGTTAAACATCATCAACATCTTAAGGAATAGTTAGAACATAGATATAGATGGGGCTATGACTGTGGGGGACAAGACCATCTGTCCCCACAAAACGGAGAACAATACCTTTCTCCTGATCGACAAATGATATGTTACTTGTAGAATCCCAACTATCCCAACTAATATTATAAATGCGAAAGTGTGTTTGTTTGTTTGTTTGTTACCTCTTCACGCTTAAACTACTGGACCGATTTCAAAAATTCTTTCACCTTTGGAAAGCTACATTCTCCCCGAGTAACATAGGCTACTTTTTATCCCGGAAAAATCGACAGATCCCACGGGATGCGCAATAAAGGCTTCGCTCAAAAACTACTGCACAGATTTTTATGCGTTTTCATCAATAGATAGAGTGATTCTTGAGGAGTTTTGCGGCATTTTTTATCTCGGAAAAACGGATAGTCCCACGGGAAGCGCGATAAAATCTTCGCACCATAAACCGACTTCCGCGTATATGTAGCCGTGGGCAAAAGCTATGACCCTTAACCCTCTATACACCCAATCCCGAAATCCACGCGGGCGAAGCCGCGGGCAGAAAGCTAGTAAATAATATATAAGGAAATGTAAAAAAAAAGACTAACACAAACAAAAAAGAGTGCGGACCAAAGAGCCCCCAGAAAACCAAAAAGAGCTAAAAAAATATGCAGATATTAATCTACGTAATATTTTCACAAATTGTTTCATTTATTTTTTTTTCGAGAAATTAGCCATTTTAATTTTGATCTTGGACAATGAGTATTTTGATTGAAATAATTTTTCTGCAATTAGTAGATGCAAGATAGATTACTTCCCAAAAAATGATAGCAATTTTATCAATACAAAATAGCGATTGCAAACAAAAAGTAAAGGCCAATAATTTCAAAACCAAAGCATTAATTTCTTTTTCCTTTTGTATTTATTGATAAAATTAAGTATAATTTCGTTTGTTTACTTTATCAAGACTCACACTGTACCTATATTAGCGATATATTGTTTCGCTATTTGGAGTGTTTGCTACGCTATAATGACGTGCTCATCGGTTGCCATGCTTAGAATATTGCAGACCAAATCGTGACTTTATATTTACGTGACGTTACACTACTAAATCTTTATGAAAAGAATGTTCAGCTGGTTAGATACTATTCCTCAGTAGCATTTGTTCGCTTTATTTCGATCGTATGAAAGGTATAAATGTATTAGGGGCTTGCAAGTATGGGTTACATGTATGGGTCAATAAATGTCTATACATTTATTGACCCATACATGTACGCACATCGGTGTCACAGGCAGTTATCGCATGCATATCTTACATTTCTTCAATTCAGGTAGTCTAGCTTTAAAGTAGGCTCAGACCGACTAAGTCGACTTATTTGCAACTGCAGTGGTAACAATTTTCAGCTTTAGGTTCCTACATTACATTACGTCATAAACATCTAAATATCTAATTAGTAGACAAAAGCCGAGAACAATCGAACAAAGCGCTAACAAGAAAAAGGAACACAATGGAAAAGACAAAATAAGTAAAAAAAAACTCTTTATTCAACAGTTCGTTTGTAGAGTTTATGCCGCTGTTTTTTCTGTAAATTGTGTGAATTTAGCGGGCGTACAGGTTGTTGGCTTGGGAATACCCGCGGATATGTTAATTTACAGGGCCGTAATGTAAATAGGCGTCAGCAATTTATGTCGCAAAACACTCCCGGGAAACTCAGGCACATGTATCCTCGATTCGGCCAGCAGATAGTTACAGTGCGTATGCATTACATACTTTTTACTTAAAGAACAACTCTTTACATAACACGACAGTACATAATATAATGCTTAAGACAAAAAATGTTCCACAATATTATAGAATATATCAATATCTATAAAAAACGCGAGACCATATGTCTAACTATTGTAGTTACGTCACTATGAGTATAACTACTTTTTTACATTTAATTATCTATAAAATAAGTAGGAATAAAAAACTGCCTCTTTACAAATCTTTTTGACAGGACGAAGGGTAGTAGAGTCTGGCCACTATTATCCTCGAGTCAAGCTAACACACATTATAATTGGCGGTTGGCCTACGCCACTTACCTTTTTAATTTGTTGTTTACATGAGGTAGCCGACTTTCATTTTAAATAACGTAACAGCTTATTACAGCACTAGTTAGAAATTATTTCATGAAATAGGTCAAAATACTTAATCAATTGTAGTCTAAATTTATTATTGATTAGATTTACTAAAACCACTAAATAATAAATTAAATTTTAATTAGTACATAAATATTAACTTCTAACGTTGTACTAAGCGTTTAAGGTTGTACAGAAATCGGGAATCCTTTGTATGAATGTTGTGTGACTGTGTGTGTGTGAGTGTGTTGACTGTTCAATGCTTTAACACATTATTGAAACAACAAGTCAACACTGCGGAATTTAAACGCATCCGATCAGATATTGCCAATAGGGTAGCCAAATTTCAATAACGTTTTACACAAAATCATATTTTATTTGCACTGATCGAAAAAATAATTATCAGATCAAATATCATGTTTATGCCGTTTATGAAACTAATACCAATCATGAGTAAGTTAACAATTTTCATAAATACATATCGACGGTGGAAAGGAAAAACCCCTGAAGCGACACTTTGGTCGAAAATGAGTTATATACATATTTGAAATCAGCGAATTTTTCTGCGTCGATTGGTCTTGGTTTCGTGTCAATCTGACCACTTTGGTGTCGCTTGAAGTAATGGCACTATTAGGTTAATTTTATTCGGACGCTAAATGAAGTGACAAAGAATTAAAGCAAATTTGGTCCATTGGCCGTTTAAAATACCGAATCTATAATAACATTGTAATTTAATGTGTTTTTCCTTTTTTGTTTAGGATATTATAGGTTACTTAAATGGTTTTTCAACGTCATAGGAAATCCTGTTTTAAGCACTAAATGTGTTTTTGCTTACTGTTATTTTGTTGGTGCCCAGTCGCTACATTCGTTTTTTCCTTGCTTACCAATATCTGAGTGATGGAGTTGATGTGTTTTTCTTGCACTATTTTATAGGATTTTATGGTTTTCAGTTGTTTTGGTAATCACTGTATAAAGCAGTCTTGTCGGTTAAAGTAAACACACGAATAAAAACCACATACATATTTAAATTAACCGACATCGTCTTTTATATCCGAAATGGCGGTTCATTTAATTTTGCTGAATTTATAAATGAAGACGAAAGTCGGTTAAGGCAAGCATTATTTGGGACTTAATGTATTTAAACTAACAATTCAAAACACGTATTGTCGCTACAAGCAATGAATTTTGGTCTCTTTTCTGTGAGTGACGTAACCAATATAGGGTAGTGATATGTGACGTGGCGCTTCATTCATCGGTGAACCGTCGTCGAGGCACGTCACGTTTCGTTGCATCGCTAACTATCGCCACAGCGACCGCGTGTTTTAGTAAATGTAAGTACCTAACTGTAAATACGTAGGGTAAACCGGAGAGTTATTGCCCACTGACAGTGATTGCCCGCTTTAAGAAAAATATTGTCTATTACTAACTTTGAATCATTCTAGTTCAATAAGAATTTACTAGATGGCACTGTCATCAATGTATATTCAGTTTAAAATATTACAGTTGGCAACACTGAAGAAAAAAATATAGTAATGGCGGATTGTGTCAAGACAGGTGAACGTGTTACTCAATCAGGTAAATAATTTAGCAATTTTCTTAAGGAATCACTTGCTCAAAGGTTAATTTTTTTTGCATTTTAATTGATATGCAACTATTGGTATATTGATATGATGAACTCATTAGTGTTTTCTCAGATTTCAATGAAAATATCTAGTGGAATTCAATTCCTAATGGATATTTTTACGGTGGGCAATCACTGCACGTAATTCTGCTTATTTTTAGTTATTGCCCACTATCATTTTAGTTATTGCCATATGTTAATATCTATAGTTATTGCCCAGGGCAATAATTGTCGTAGGTATATTGTTTTGAAAAAGTTATTATCTAAATGGTTATTATTGTTTTATTTACAGTATGCCAAAGACACCTAAAGTTCCATATAATAAAGAAAATTTGCAAAAAGCGATCGAAGCTGTACAAGATGTTTCTAACAACTTATCTACAAGACAAATTGCTGAAAAATACGGTGTTCCGAGGTCCAGTTTGCGATTCCACATTAAAAATCCGGGACATAAAACGAGCTTAGGGCCATCGCCTGTATTAACTGTATCTGAAGAAAATAGTTTAGAGGACTGGATAAATAGTTTCGGCAAGAAAAGGATTTCCGCGAAATAAAGAAGACATTTTAGATACCGTACAAAAGTTCTTGGAGGAAAACCCGCGTCCTAATTCATTTTTAAATAATAGGCCAGGTGATGGTTGGTATAAAGCTTTTTTGAAGAGACACCCGAAGTTGACGATTCGGACATCTGAAGGAGTGACAAAAGCAAGTTCTTGTGTGTCGGAAAAAGATATAAGAGGGTGGTTTGCTGAAATTCAAAATTATATTGCCGAAAAAAACTTGACTCCAATTTTAAGTGCACCAAATCGCATTTTTAATGCAGACGAAACAAATTTCCAAATATGCGTTAAAAGTGGCCAAGTGTTAGCAGAAAAAGGTGCAAAAAATGTCTATAGTGTTGAACAATCTCAAGCAAAAGAGTCCATTACAGTTTTATTCACCTTTTCGGCTGCAGGAAGTGTCTGCTGTCCATTCATTGTCTATCCGTATCAAAGGTTGCCTGAAAAAATTTCTGATTCTGTACCTGATGGATTGATGGATGGATGGATTTACCTGGGGATTGGAAAGTCCGACACTGGTTGGATGACTAAAGAAGTTTTCTATGAATTCATTGCCAATGTATTTCACCCCTATCTCCTCAGCAATAACATCGAACTACCAGTGATACTTTATGTGGACGGTCACAAAACCCATTTAAATTTTCACTTGAGCCAGCTTTGTAGTCATCTTCAAATTGAATTAATCGCCTTGTATCCAAATGCAACACGAATCCTACAGCCTGCCGATGTAGCTGCATTCCGACCTCTTAAAATAGGATGGAGAAAAACTTTAAGAAAATGGCAAAATGCACATAATAATCAAGGTGTTACAAAATTGAATTTTGCTCCTGTACTTAATGAAGCTGTTATAATGAGTTTAAAACCGCAAATATTAGTGAACGGTTTCAAAGTCTGTGGCCTATATCCATTCAACCCGGATGCGATCAATTATGATAAATGCCTTGGTGCTATAGGTAACAATGTAAATATACAAAATAAAAGATCAGTTTCTGATTCTACAACGATAAGTTACTCAACTTTTAAAAAAATAATTGGACCATCTATTAATGATGATTTCGAAAATCGTTGTCCAAATATACCCAACCAAAAGGTTACAGAACACTTGGATATGTTATACCAAGTGTGGAAGGCATTTCATGACGCTGAAACTATAAATAATGTTGACCAAAAAGTAAATTTACCAGTTGTAACACCGCAAAAACAGGATCAACAGTTAATTAAAAAAGTAAGTCACCAGAGTTCTTCACAGGCACAAGAAACATTTCAGGATACATCACTTGATTTTACGTCGTCCACGCCTGAAGCTTCTTCATCTAAACAAATCACGTCACATGTTGAGTTACAAATTATTAGTGCTGCTGAAAAGTTGCCAAGTCCGATAATTGTTAAAAAGAAATGTTTTTTGGGAGAGTACTTAGCTTACCCAGAAACGCCAATAAGGAAAGGAAAAAGGCAAACGGAACGACAGCCTTATGCCATTAGCTCCCAAAATTTTAAGGTAGCATTACATACTAAACAAAAAGAGAAAGAAAATCTGTTGAAAATAAAAGAAGAGAAGAAGTTGATCAAAGAAAAGAAAAAGATTGAAATTGCAAAGAAAAAGTCTGAAAAAGAAGATAAAAATTTAAACGGAAATACAGACAATGAAAATTCTTCGCTGAATTCGAATAGTAAGACTGATAATTCTATGAAAATAGTTACAACTTTAAGTCAAAGCAGCCAACAACTGATCGAACATTCTGAGCAACAACTTGAACCCATACCGAAAAAGATAAAAAAAGAAATAGACATTTTAAATAAAGAAAAGCGACAAATACCAGAACATAAAAAGATAACTGTTTTAAGTAACATTGTAATACAACCTGGTAACATTGTAACAAAGCCTACTTGTGGAGTTTGTCATTTCAATGTGATAAAAAATGAATTGACTTGCAGTTCTTGTTCAAAAGTCTTTCATATGAGTTGCATTCCACCAAAACATAAGGAACATATACCTGACAGCTCCGATTTACATTTATTTTTATGCCATCTTTGTTTTGAAGTAGATGATTCTGTCTCTGGCGATTCTGACTCATCAATATCAGCTAAAGAAATATTTGATATGATAGTCAACAAAGCCAAACGCAATCTATTTTGAAGGTAGTACTTGTAGATTTAAGTTAAATGTTTTGTATTAAAATTTCATTTAAGTTTAAAGTTTAATTTATCATTTTAAGATATTGGGCAATTACTGTGCTGTGATGTGGGCAATTAGTATAAGCGATGGGCAATGACTGTACTTTTTAGATAATTTTGAATTTGTTTTATTATTTTCAATGTTATGTAAGTTTTAAGTAAAAACTGTTAATACTCTGTTGGAGAGTTTATTAGGTTATAAGAAAAAAGTAATAAATGCTTGATAGACAAAATACTTTTTTTAATTTTTGATGTCAATGTGTTTGGAGTCCTTAGGTGGGCAATAGCTATGCGGTTTACCCTATGTGGTATTATAACGTAAATTGAAATCCAAAACTAATGATTCTTTATGACGAAGTGATTGGCTTAATGAGATGAGTATCTAGCTATTATTATTTTGTCTTGCGATATTTTGATGACTTTGAATTATTAAGCGAATATCATGGCCTTATTTGTGAATGTGAGCCTATTTATGTTTTTCATTTGTCTGTACTTTTATTGTAGTTTCACAATGGACAGGAAGATGTATTTTAAAAAGAAAATATTAGAAATGGGCGAACCCTTGCATGTCAAACGTAAATTGATATTTCAAGAACCACCTGGATGTCTGGAATCTGGAAATATAGACACTTCGGATGATACAACGATATTGCAAAGTATTGAGAATGCAGAACAGAACTTATCTACAAGTGTCCTTATTCAAGTGCGCAATAAGTTATCGGAACTTGACTCAGGTAGGTACATAAAAAATACTTTTTTATTTATTTAAACATGGGGCAGGAACAGATACTTTTTTGGTACATAGGTGATCACCTCGATTCCACATAATGCGACGCTTGCACGCAGCAGCAGTTGGCTAGCTTTAAATACTTAGCATTGTAATACTGGAAATCCGATACCGTCGCGCGATCTGCCAGGCGTCAGACGTTCTGCCACCTAACGCGTAGTGTGTAAATATCTACCTACTATAGTTCCGTATTCATGTTGCAGTTTTTTGTTTTTTACACGAATTAGTGGTTTAATTATGTAGCTTAATTATGATAGTAATAATAAATATTTTACAAGCGCCTGTTGAATTTATTATTTTTAACCGATTTAAAAAAATAAATATATAACCAAGTAACGAGTAGTCTGCCATCTCGAGAGGTTCTGGGTTCGATTCCCGGAGAGGGCAAGGCGATGAATTCAGGCAGTTGTTCTCCAGTCTTGGATGTTTATATGTGCTGTATACATTATGAATATTTAAATGTGTATTCATGTATTAAATTCGTCATCCGTCATCTAGTATCCGAAAAAACAAGCTGCGTTAGGTAGTTGCTTAAAATGGGGCTAGTTGATAGATGTGAATGTCTGAAGATATTTATTTATTGTTATCATTAACTTTACATACTTATAGTTTGGAGTCGTAAGAACAAAATGTTAAAAAAACACTGATAATGAAAAAAAGTCGCTGCACTCTTGTATTATTTATTTCGTTTTATAGGGTGTTAGTATTTGAAATCAGGGTTTTGTTTTCTTAAATAATTTGCCTAATGCCTGCTCTATTTGTATATGCCTTATTGTTAGTTAATTGTTTTATTCCAGCGGCAAGCGATAGTAATAAGTCACCACCTCTTGACCGGAGAAGCGATACTAATAAGCCATTCAACAATGCTCCAAATGAAAGTGTAGCTGGAGTTAGTGCATGCGAAACTAATGTTACAGAGGTCCTTGAAGATAATAGGAAACACGGTCAAAAACGGAAACAAACGAGTCGAGAGCGTGCTAAAGGAAATCGAAAAAGTTACTATGAATTTATATCTGACAATGAAGATCCTTTTTTTACCGACGGTGATTCTAGTTCATGGCAAGGTAGTAGCGATTCAGACAAATCTGAAAAAGATATAAACAAGAAAAAAACGAAAAAAAAGAAACTTTCTAAAAAAAGTGATGGCAAACCTTCAGAGACAAATGATAACATAGAAACAGTCGGAGAAAAAGGATACAGAAAGAAAACGCAAAATACCAAAAAGAAAATGAAGGAGGCTAAACAAAAAGGAGAAGAATATATTAAATCTAACGGATCTATACGCAAACGGAGAGAAATGAAACCGAACCCGTGCACTGGAAAAAAATGTGGTAATGACTGTCAATCCATATCAGATGAGAGAAGGTTATCATTATTTAAACACTTTTGGAGCTTGACTAGTGAAAAGCAACGAGATTGGCTTGTTCATATGAGTCGAAAAACGGACATTAAGAGAAAACGCAATAAAGACAGCGGACGACGAATCTATTCGTTTGAATATTACATAAATCATAATGAAGACAGGCGAAAAGTATGCCAACAATTTTTATTGAACACCTTAGACATCACACAAACTTATGTCTACTATACTTTGACAAACGCGTCCCAAGGATGCTCAAAAGATGATCTCAGGGGCAAAACTATTCCTGCCAACAAAACCAAGGAACAATCTCGCCAAAGTGTTTATAATTTTATTAAAAATTTACCGGCTCTACCTTCTCATTATTGTCGAAAGGATAGTACAAAACTTTACTTACCCGTTGAATTTAAAAACCAAAAAAAATTATACCGCATTTACAAAGACCAAAAAACTTCAGAAGGTATAGACGTGGTAAGTGAGAAAATCTTTTTGAATATTTTTAAGAGTGAATTCAATATCGGATTTCACGTTCCCAAAAAAGATAAATGTATAAAATGTATGAAATTTGATGCTTTAAATACCGAAGAAAGTAAAACCCAGAAAGCAGAACATCTGAAAGAAAAAGAAGCCAGTAAAGAGAGATACAGTCAACATCGAGAACTTGCCCAAAAGCGCAATGATGTATTATGTACATCATTCGACCTGCAAAAAGTTTTAAATACTCCACATGGTGAAAGTATGCTCTTGTACTATTCACGAAAATACGCTATGTACAATCTATGTTTTTATGAGAATGGTACAAGAGACGGTTTTTGTTACATTTGGGGAGAATCTGAAGGTAAGAGAGGAGGTAACGAAATTAGCTCTATTATTCAAAAATACATAAAATTGGTAGACGCACGTGGGACAGTAAAACATCTAATACTGTATTCGGATTCCTGCCCTGGTCAAAACAAAAATAGAATTGTACTGGCCGTTGTTCATAATGCACTGAAACAGTGCGACAACCTTACAAGTGTTCAAATGAACTACTTGCTCCCCGGACATACAGAGATGTCTGTGGACTCAATGCACTCTGTCATTGAAGGGTCGGTAAAAAATACAATTGTATGGGCGCCTTCTCAATGGATAACAGTTTGTCAGCTAGCTAGAAAAGAACCTAGGCCGTACAACGTTAACTATTTAGATCATACTGACTTCCAAGGGTATGATGAGTTTTCCGATAAATACTTTCGAGGAAACTTGACCGGAAAAATAAGCAAATTGAGGATTGTCACTTTCAAAAAGTCAAATCTTAACGTGATGGCAGTTAAATACTCTATGTTACCTGATGCCGAAGAAGAAATTATACCTATTAATGGAGCTACAATTTCAAAAATTATAAAACATCTTTATGCAAAGACCTTACCAATAACACAGAAAAAATATGAGGACTTGGCAAAACTTTGTGAAAATTTTGCTATACCAAGGGCTTTCCATAAAGAATATCTTACTTTACCTCATGTTCTTGGTGTAGATTCATTGGTGGAAACAGACATTGAGGATTGAAATTGATTTAATATTTCTTATGTTACACATGAACCACCGTCAAAGTTTAAAACCATTTAATTATAATAATAAATGTGATATGATGTTCCTATTAATAATTTAATTGTGATTAATTTTGAAGATTTTACTTAAAGTGTTAACAATGTTGATTAAGTAATAAGTCTGAAATTAATACTACCTAAATACAGACTTTATTATTATTTAAGTCCAATAATGACTGATTTTGTTACTTTAATTTTATTTGTTGTTTATTATTAGCTTTAAAAATAGTAAAAAACTGGTCTTATCTGTATATTCTTTTTTATTTTTTGGGAATCTGGGTAGGGACTTGAGTTAAAAATACAACGTTGTATTATTGAATACCTAGCGCATATCGTGTTCTTCCCCTACTTAGCATATTATAGATTTGTTAGTTAACTGATTTCTCCCCAACCATGTATTTTATGCCCGATACGGTTCAGTTGTTTTTCACCATATTTATATCAAGCGTAGCTTGTCACTTCATGTGTTTTTCTTTGCGTTACTCAAAGTACTGCATTTGCATTTAATGTGTTTTTCCTTCTGCTATATTTGCAAAAAAATAATTAAGCGACGCATATTTTTTTAATTTGTGCTAGCATATTTTTCAGACTTTAATATTTGACAGTAAATGAAAAATAAAGAAACTGTTTTTAATTTCGTCACTCTAACTTCAAAATTCAAAATGTTATGATTTTTTTTCAAAAAATATAAACTTTGAATGGCTCTCCTGAACAATTCCATAATTGGCGCTTCAAGGGTTTTTCCTTTCCACCGTCGATATATATTCACGGAGCACTTTTGCGTTGACTGACAATACACCGTGGGAGAGCCATGCTTCGGCACGAATTGAGCCGGCTCGACCGGAGTGATACCATGGCCTCACAGAAAACCGGCGTAAAATAGCGCTTGCACTGTGTTTCGCCGAGTGAGTGAGGGTACCGAAGGCCCAACCCCCCCTTCCCCCTTATTTCCTTTTAAAAGGCCGTCCACGCATCTGTGACTCCTCTGGTGTTGCGGATATCTATGGGCAACGGTTATCGTTTACCATCAGGTGATCCGTTTGCTCGTTTGCT
Organism: Scirpophaga incertulas; assembly: GCA_036419045.1. Taxonomy (NCBI): domain Eukaryota; kingdom Metazoa; phylum Arthropoda; class Insecta; order Lepidoptera; family Crambidae; genus Scirpophaga; species Scirpophaga incertulas. Next base: position 23,792,615 of record CM071627.1, on the reverse strand, counting down.
ACCCTATCCTATAAAAAAAAAAACAATGTAATAGTTAATATAATAATTATGATTATAAATGATTAGCTATATGTACAAGGATTCGTAAACGTTAAGGAATTTAATTCTCAACCCGTTTTGGTGAAATATCGTCAGACTCTGACTATGCATCAAGGTCGGAAATATCCGCTCCGTTAGTCAGAAATGTAGAGTGATACATATTTGTTTCATGTAAAACATAGAATCGGCAACGTCCTAATAATATTCGTAGTTGTTCTAAATTCAATCTCATGTTATCGTAAACTTGTACAGATTCTACTGTAGAAATTTTATAAAGAAAATAGATATACAACTACGATAAGCTTGTTTTGATTTGATTTTGTAAATTTTAGTTACCAGTTATCCAGTGTCTTCCTGCGATCTTCACCAGCGTCTTCCTGCGACCGTCGGTCTTGTTTTAAGTTGATCTACCGATGCTACGTTTTCCGATATACTCCGGTTTACGGTAACCTAATAGTAAAAAGTTTGTGAGATTTTCTTTAAAAACCGTCTAGTTAAAATATTATTTGATTATATTGACAATTACTCTGTCCACGACGTGTCCACTGCAACTTTAGTTTCGCAATTCTTCGATACGTGGGTAGTTCTGGTTCTTTATTAATGTATAATTTCTTATTCGATCATGGAGGAAAACTTTTCATTCTTGCTACATCATTCAATATATATTATCATTTATTTTTATAGTTATATTAGTAGTATATATTATAGTTATATTTTTGATTGATTTATATTTGTTTGATATACCTACATATTCTCACGCCTTTTGCTCATGGGGGTAGGCAGACATCACAATTTTCTACTTGCTACGGTCCAAACATAGTTCCTTAGCTTCCTCGACTTTCATTGATATTTTCATGCACGTTCGTCTATTATGGGTACTTGCCATCTTTTCAATATATATCAAATTTGATTTAAATATGTTCGTCTAAGTCGTCCCGTCCCAACTCGCATCGCATATTCATATTTGCCTTGTAAATTTCTTTCGGCCATCTTTATACGTGTCAGAGCCATTCTCTTCTCAATTCGTGACACTAAATCTTTTCACACTGCATATTTTCCTTATCACATTTCGCAATTTATCCATTGCATCATCACTCCAGCTATTCCTCTCAAAGCTTTCATTTCCACACACATTTCCTATGTTTTATTGTTCTTTTGCCACACCCAGCAATCACTTCCATATCTAAGCGTAGGGACCAGTTTGCCTCCAGACGTATCTTTTGACAATATCTGACTGACAATGAAGCCATTTATAGTCCTATTCACTTTGTAATCATAAATCCCAGATACACAATCAATTTACTTGCTCTAAGCATTCGTTTCTCATTATAAACGGGACGTCTTTTTGTCTCATTCAAATATCATCAATTTCGTTTTGCTCACATTTATTTTTAATACTTTGCTTTCGAATGTGTATAGTTAACCATGTTTTGCAACTCCTCCGACGTTTGGCATGTTATAACATGTCATTCTCAGTCTCCTATTATAATTATTCAAATCTTTTCAATTCAACAGATATCCTTTTTTTTAAGGGGGGGAAATGCGACCTTGTGCACCATGACACCGCGCTGGCAAGATGCGGCCGTGTGTGGGGCTCTCCGGTCAAGAGGACCGGCCTACCCACTAAAACCCCCCCCCACGGCCTACCCACGGCCTACCCACTAAAATGTTATTCTGAAAGTCGTCAGATAGCCTGTTGCATTCGCTGATTGACTTTTGTAACAATCTAATCTAACCACACTTTATTCTTATTGGAAATCTTATCTTTATCAAAACATACATTGTTTGCCTTACTTCTTTTACTCACTCCACAAACATCAATTATAACATTCATTACACCATGTTTAAAACTCTCCCATACATCTTCTAAATTATCCTAATCTTCTGTTTTATTTAATGCCTTGCTTAGATTTCTCATGTACTATTTCACACATTCTTCTTGCGATCAATCCACTTTTAAATATTCATACATTCGTTTGGATAGTAGTTACCCAACTCCCTGACAGCTTCTATTATCAATCGGGATACCCGACCAATAAGTTGTGTTCACCCCCAAGAGTACTGTGACGTGATGGGTGGAGAAACAAATTGCGGGTATTTTACGAGTAGCAATTGTTTCATATCCATTATAATTTAAATTAATAAATAAAAAAAATGATATTCGACAACAACAAAGGGGCCGTCCTGCTTTTCCAAGAGGGTTGGTCAATCTAACAGCCACCCTCTGTTGTCGACTAGTGAAACCATACTGCCGCCAATTTTTTACGATATGAGTCACTCAAGCTGATTCCCTTTCAGTTCCACACGAGACTATGATATATGAAGAAAAACTGACCCTTTATTGACGCATCTTATTTTAAAACAAATTTTCTGAAATATTAAGAGAATTAACATATAGATTGATATTATTGCATAGATTTTTCAATTAGAGACTAATTATAATTTTATTCATTAGTTTTAGTTGATAAATTATCAATTCTACAAAAAAAACAATTAACTGTAGAAATAATAAAAACGTGACAAATGTTCAATTCATAATTGATCGATTCGGAAAAATCTCGATTCGGTAAATGTAAAATTAGACAAGAAGTAATCAGTAACAAAAGCTAGATTGCGAGGAATGGATTGAAGTACGAATCATCAAAATATTCCTAGTCTTGGGAGTTTTATTTATAGGAAGATTTTTTCACCATCGTATAATTTTGATAGTATCAAAAACTTTATTAACTTTACTCAATATTAATATTATAAATTTAAAAAAAACTGTCCAATTGTGATGCAATTTAGAATTGCAAGTTCTCAAACTTCGGGGTCTCAACCCCGGGAAGGACATATGATAATGTTTGTGACTAGAAAATATCTCTTTCCTATAGAAAAAGATATTACACGAATTACTCGTAAGTAGTGGGCGGAAACTGACCGTCAATAAATGTATAATGTATTTTGCACAAAAGATACTTAATTTTTTTTACCACTATAAAATTACAAATTATATAAATGTTATTAAATATTAAAAATGAAAAGAAGTAAGCCAAATGCCTTACTTCTTTTCATTTTTAGTGTATGTAGGTATCCACTTACATCTACATTGGCTAGAAACATTGTAGGGTCACATTCCGTCTATTAAGGTATTATATTACATAAGGTATTATACAAAAATTTTATCAACGTATATTATTAGTATAATATTGTAACAAAAAAAAAAGACTTGAGTGGAAGGTAAAAAACTAGTACTAATCTAGATATTTATTTTATATAATTTTTATTTAAATAAATAATATACGCCTATATAATATATTCTGTTAATATATCTGGGCTGATATAAAGACCTCGTATTTATTACTATAATTAAGTAAATAAATTACGTTAGCGTACCCATACGTGACACATTATAATACACAGAGCAGTAGTCAATTTTAATCAGCGCGTAATACATATAAAACGTAATTTACGACAGAAACCTTATTATTAATTCTGGCGCAGATTTTCACGTCGCCAACTCGTTAAAACAGTGTTTATTAAGATATTTTCTTCGGCGGATTATCATCGGACGTGTCGGCGTGGGATTTAAACGGTGCTCTAGCGTCAATTATTATTCATGACATAAATTTGCTGAGCAAGGAAGGCATTAGACGAAAACTCATTAAAACGGAGACGCGGTGTGACTTTTCAAAGACGCGTTAAGGCCACGCGTGCTGTGCGCAGTGACAGAATACATAATACACAAGTAAGTTAGCCCTTCATAGTTAACGTTTGACGGACACAAGAAACGCGCTTTACGTATTCGTCAATTCTGATTCAGATAATTAGTGTCAAACGATAGATTTTATTTTGGTTATTTAAAAGGCTTAAAGCTTTAAAACTTACTTTTCTGGTTCAAATCTGATTTAAGCGCACGATTGTAAAGTGAGTGTAAATTTCGCTTGGACGTGGCTGATTGCAGGGGTTATCGCATGGCAACCAATTTAATTTAGTATTGGATAACCTTAAAGGCAATTGAGACAGCTTGTTTGTGCGGCAGATTAGATGTTTACCCTCAAGCCTTGATGTCCCCAGATAAGCGAGGGTCGGAGGCGTGCCAAGGGGCTCCATACGCGCCAGTTACATTGACGACTCCACCTTATCTTTTCGTCGTTCAATTCCAGATAACTGGCAATAGATACGCAACACGTTTAAAATTAACTACCGTGACTTTCTTTGTTTTGAAGTTGCGTGTCTCCCTTAATCGGGATAGCGAAATAAGTACCATTGCTTGTAATTTCAAATTATTACACAACAATCATCATTTACTTTACAATATATCTTAAGCCTAAACCAAATTAGATAACTAATAGTAGATAAATAAATTTAGGCAATTGAACTTTATTGCTTTTTATTTTTTTAAACTGGAGTAATAGCTTGGTATGAGATTAATTTTTTTTAATATAATATAAGCAAAGCGTAGTAGTAATAGCATAGTATGAGCAACGTGTGTAGTTGATACATACAATTAGTTATTATTTTTTTCCAGGAATTTTCTGCCACGCACTACTAAACTGTGGAATGAATTGTCGCCTGCAGTATTTCCGAACCGATGCGATATCGAAACCTTCAAAAAAAGAGCATATTCCCTTTTTAAAGGCCGGCAACGCATCTGTGACTCCTCTGGTGTTGCGGGTGTCCATGGGCTACGGTTATCGCTTACCATCAGGTGATCCGTATGCTCGTTTACTGCTCTATCCTATAAAAAAAAATATATTATTCTATAGATATGTAAAAGGAACATAATCATGGTAATAATTTTAACACCTCCATTTATCTAATTTATGAAAATTTCTAACGAATAATGAATAAATAAACTAACCATTTTACTATACTATAATATAAATGTTATGTTTTACACTACTAATGTTCAAAGGCCTCTGTTATAGATTAATTAATATAATAAAAAAATTTGGTTTGCTTCAAACAGTAAATATTTCGCTTGTTGAACAACAGTTCTGTAAAATTTTTTTGGGGGTTTATCTGTTTGGGAGCGTGATGATTGGTTTTCTGATAGATGATACATGTTTGTTTCAAGTAGCTTTTGATCTCTAAGGTACAAAACTCCCTCTATTATAGCTTGTTAATCTGTTTATCTTATTTCTTGTTTGATCCCCAACCACACCTCGAAATTCTTGAAAATCTTGGCACACCCAGTACCCTTCTTTCAAGAAATAGATATAAATGATTCGATTGAAAGCACTCATTAACAAAGGAAAATACTTTGATCAATAGATTAGATCTGCATCTTCATCGACATTGCGATTACTGGCTAATTAGTGAAAAAACATAGCGGTTTTGTTTTCCCTAAAAGCACACTTCATACATGTGCAATTAATTTCCGCTACCTTCTCAAAGGAGACCCTACACAACACAATCTTTTACTTTCTAAGGACTTACTATTTATATGTTTTAGTATTCTGTGCCCTGTTGTTATAGTAAAGAATAATATATTTCCATTTATTGATAAGAACCTTCGATTAGAATTCCTAGACTCTTCTCTCCAGCGCAAAGAAATTGGCCACGATACATATATAACAATGTTTGCCTATAAACCGTCCGTTCATTCTACAACACATAATTAGCTCAATTAATGTACAATTTTAGACCATATAATTTATATACATTTGATTAAAAAGCCATGCATAAAATTATGTCTAAATTAATGAATAGTCTTCAGTATTTTAAATTAGAATGAACAACTTTTTTATTTCGAATAGATGTACTTGACTTATTTTTTATGAGATAAAACTTTCTTCTTTAAAATATGAATGCTTAAAAAATGGTTGTTATTTTATTCAGGCTTATTAAAGGCTTAGATGTATTTTTTTTAATTACTTTTACCTATTTTACAATAATTGTTAAATCTGTATACATATCCAATGACGTGAATCATTTTTGTTAAGCTAGATGTATTTTTCGATACATAGGTACAAACTGTCTGAAGAAACTTTATTATCTGCATTCAGTTGCATTGACATAGAAGTCACAAGAATGAAGTGTTCTTTGATTTGCGCCACGCGACACAATATCAGCAATCCTCACGTTACATATTAGCAGAGGTCAGCACAAGGATCTTTTTACATGTATTATACACAAAAATAGCAAGTCCAACTTGATCTGGATTATTGATTTAAGCTCACGCTACCTGTGAATTTGAGAAAAAACAGTACCTCTAGCACTACGAAGTTCTAACTTAGGGATAGATAGTTTTTAAGCGTGCAATGTGGTATTTAGTATAAACTAAGTTCACCTGTACAGAGTTATTATTCAACACATTAAGTATATATTCAATGTCGCTTCCTCTATTGTAGCTGTGCGACATATCACATCGTCGAAATATGTGTTGTCCACAAAACGCAAATACATTGTAGCATGCGTATTCAGGAATAACCATTATTTGTCAAAACATTTTCTTTAGGTCGGTAAGAAATACATACTCATAGGTACGAAATGAGATTAAATTTTGGAACAGTTCTCTTTGATCGACTTTATAAAAAATGTTATTCAATCTCTTTTCTGAGGAAGATTTTGAGCTGTTGACAAAAATAACATGGATTTTACTTGTGCTTTTATCCTCCCTGATAACCGTGTGATAAAGGAGAAAAAATCACTCATATAGATGTCAATTAATTTAAAAAACTCGACTTTCAAATTAGGATCCTTATAAATTCTTTTTTTAAAGGTATTTAACTTCAAAGGACCACAACTAAAATCTATAGATACATCTAAAGGTAAGCCGATGATATTATCAATCAATTGTACAAATTTTTTACAATGAATTTTGTTCAATTTTTTGCTTAGCGGTCTTAATATTACATTTCCACATACTCCACCTTCCAGATTTTTTCTAATAGTCTATCCCGCAACTAAAATATAGGTATAACCTATATTGTAGTTGCGGGATTGGCATACTCCGTTATATAGCGTGAGGAATCAGAAGGAATCCTAGTAATTAAATCTGTGCGTAACCTTAGTTCTTTACCAAACTTTGAAAAGGCTGTTACCGAAGTACTTTCATTATCTTCGCTTCAGTATGAGATAAGAAACGTTTGTATGTGTTTGTTTCAATACTTTTACTTATAATATAATTTTCCGAAGCAATCTGCCACCCGCTCCTCTATCGGCAACACATGCTGCGCAAAAAACTAGTTGCTGTCCACTACCATTCCGAACACCGTCGTCGATTTGACACTTCTGATCAACCCACTGATGACTATCTGGCTAACCTCTGGAATTTCCCCTTAAGCGTCATCGTAGCTGACTTTGCCGGGGAAAACTCCAGCCGGGCATCCCAGTCATTAACGAGGCCTGGTCGAAGGCCCGCCGTTGCCTTCGTTACACGATGATGTCCCACGGACAGGCTCATTTCGCGTCCCGTGAAGTATTCCACCAACATCTAGAAGATGTTCGGCGGGCAGCCCTCACGTTTCGCCTTAAGCAATACCATAGGCCACCACGCGTTATCGAAAACTCCAGAAATATCCAAAAATATTACCTGAAAATATTTCGACGAGGTCTCTCACACTGTCAAGGCAGTGGTGTTTAGGGCAAAAACCATCGATCGACCCCGTGTAAGCCCATGATTCCATGTTATAATATAACTGATAGGTTGTCCTTTGCACTACTTATACACATCTGCAAATATACCATACCATCTGGTCTACAGGGTTATTATCCTTTTCATTGCCTTTCTCACTTCTAGCGTTCTATTCCATTAATTATCTTGATTGATCAACCTAACAAAATATTCTTTACAAATGGGTTTTAATTTTGTTGTCCTCCTTTAAAACATTTACAGTTTTTTCTTAAATTATGTATTTTACATTTATCAAACGGACATCTGGCATTTCTTCTTTCTTGCTTTTGTCAACTCATATACAACTTTTTCGTCCTTGCGTGCTTTCTACTTACCTTAGCCCCGGTTGTTACAACTACCTTTTTGTATTTTTGCATTCGTCATATTACTTCCTTTTACTTTATCCCAATGCTGGGTTCTCCACACTCACACTTTTCAATTCCTTAATTGCATTCTTCTTTCCTTTCAAAACACATTATATCTCATCATCCTACTACCAAGAATCTGTATACATATACATCATATATATCTACTTCACCTTTATGGTATATTCTGTTGTTTCCCACCAACATTTATTTACTTTGTTACTTACTATATTCTTCATATCTATCATTATCATTCTTTTTTCTTCTCATTCATTTTTTATTATCTCTTTTTTGCATAATTCTCTTGCGAATTCATTTGTTCTTAACAAGTACCACCTTAATTTGGACAGGAGTTTTGTTCTTTTAATAAGGTTTCGGGTCACCAGATATGACTGTACTATTACCGTTAATACTATAGTTTTTTTTAAGGATGTATGAAGCTAACATTTTATCAAATTGCAGAACTAACACGAAAACCCTAGAGTTTATTCGGTGAAAACAAATGCTCTCTGTGTGAGCAGTGGTGTCAAATGTTGCTTCGGAAATTTAGATTGAATTGTTTCTCTGCCGCGGCGAAATTGTTCGGGGCGCAGCATACGCAAAACATGCTGAAGTACGCAATTTATTATTCACAAATAGACTACGGAAATTGAGTTTTAACGAAGACAAATTGAACTAAAGCGGAATCAATTACTGGAGATTTATTTTCACGGAGTGAAAGAATTAAGTAACTGCGAGCCGAGCGTAGAGATGGAAATTGAATTTTTGTCGTTGCCCAAAAGTAAAGGAGTTGCGGCGCCTCCATTTCAGAAAACGAATCAATTTGGCAATATTTAAAGTAAACCAATGTTGTAGGGTTCTTTGAACTTTACATTTATTTTATTTATAGTGATTTTACAAGTAAAGACTTAATATTTAAATCGGTAAAGTTATAATATATATTTTTTAATAATATTCAATCAATAGGTATGTTCCTCAGAGAACTCATGAGTGCAGCACTAAAACAGAAGGCTTGTCCTTCCGTGTACTGACATTACTAATAAATGCACGGTCCACTTTACAGAATGTGTCTTTATTTGACTACTTATTATTTTAATGAACAAAGTTGTTATGGTTTTGACACTAAGTCCGCTCATTATTGTGCCAGACATAATTATTATTGATATTTCTGCATGTAAAATATTTATATGGCATGAATTTGCTGAAACTCGGAGAGAATATTTCAAAATTCGGTCATTATCTACCCTTTGTTCTGCAATGATTCACTGGTAAATCATATGATAGTTGTTGCATATTATTTTAAAGATATTTGCTGCATATAAATGCTGTATTTTATTGTTGCTAGCCTATTGTCGCTAACTTACAATGAATACGTTCTTCTGCTTCTTATATGATTCACTTGATTATTAGATTTCAATACCTCGATTTACCTTATACCTGGACCAGCCTGAATACGAAACCATATATACGAACTATGAAGCAGTAGGTATGGGGTATTTTGTTATTTATACTAACCCGGTTGATCGCCGACCGCTGATAATATAGACTTTTTAGATACCAGAACTTACATATCTTGCCAAGCTCTCGGCTTTTGGCATTGCAAATAGAGCAATTGTGAAAAATCGGAACGATCCAACTAAATGTTAAACATTAACCTATCATCATTTATAATAATAGTTCTTGTGATGATATTCACAATACAGATTTCTGTTCAGTTACCCAAAGAAAACCACGCTTTCTATATTTAATCACTAAACATAGCTATTATTACTTATTAGTCAATCTTGCGGTTTTTTATTATTATTTTCTCCACGGACTCTCAAGTGCTTGTCCTTCTAAATACCTTATTAAGTAATAAATTAAAACTAGTTTTTTAACTAGTTATTAGCAGTGATATATCAGCCCTTCTGTTACAATAGTTAGCACTCAGTAACAACCAACAGCAAGACATGTGACGTACTTATGTCAAATTAATATAATTAAAGAGCTCGAATCAATACATAAATAAATATGAAATATAATAATAAGATTAGGAATTATTATAATCATTCTTAATCTTATTATTATATTACTATATTAACAATAAAATGGTAACCACGGTAATGCGATCGAACATTATATTCGTAGTACAACACAACTTCACCAGGGCAGGGTATTATTATTGTTTTTACCACATATGAATATGCTTCAACATATCTGATGGGCTGAGGTAAGAGATATGGTGTTTTGCCACCGAATGCCCGATGACTGCCCTGAACTGTTTTTAAGATTCTGAACTGGGAACTATAAACTTGGACTCTGCATTGGATATATTTGACGAGAATGTTAATTACATGTAAACCTATATCTATACAAATATATAAATGTTTGTATATACATTTAAACTAATTATATATATATATATATATATAACAAGTATTGTGAATGATGACTGAAAATAAAAACTAGATAAAAAATAGTTTGCGAGTTTCTAGAGTAGACTTCTCGATAAGACTTTCTCAACTTGTGAACGTTTTAATTATTCGCATATGCCATTATTTTATGACACTAATACATTAGTTCCCCGTTGATATTAATCGTCATTCTCATATGGCTATCAATCAATCCATTCCAGATGATTTATTCTACAGCTTGCTAGTGCGAAAAAAAAAGTTTCTACAAAAGCGCGCTGCTGTGAATTACTAACCGATAGTGGACCGTACCGTACCGTACTAACCGACTTGAACGATAGTGGAAACTGGCGGCAGGATTGAACCTAGAACTCCTCACAGCATTCTTCATGATATAAGCGATAAAGGGTGCATAACGAGGCTACATCTCTAAGCAGCATTAAGTTGCATACAGTGGGTGCATGGTGGGTGTATGAAATATCGCCTTATAAAGCACATCAAGCTTCTTAGAGAATAAATTAATCTTATCGTCTAAAAGTTCTTAGAACTGTATTTCGTTCCAATACTGTCTGAGGCTGTTAAGGGGGTGTTCTTAATATGAGAAGATCGGATTTATTTATATCAATTTTGACAGTTATTAATAAGGTCGAAATGCTAATACCGATGACTAATGTATCAAAGATAGCAGCTTAGAAATTTTTGTACCTAAACATTACAGCTCAAAAAACTTCAATACAGTAGTAATTCAGGACGAAATTATTATAACTATCAACCGTAACTACTAACAAATCCATAACTGCTTAATAATTTTTTTCTTATAATTTTATATTAACATGGCATTAAGACTGCTAGTCTTGTTGAATATGATTGTGACAGATGGTAAGTTTAATTTTTTCGGAGAATTCATATTTATTCAGGTGGCCAACACAGGAGTACGCTACAACATACCCTTTATCCATATTACGATTAGATATATAGATATAATTGTTATCTATTACGTTCTGGCAGAGGGCAGATAGAGTAAATATTATGATAGGACACTACGATAACCCTTTTGTTTGAGGGATCGCTATAAGTAAAACAATGTTGGACTTGCACATTTGAGGATAGATTGGCCATTTTATTATCATAATTTCCACGATTATTCAGCGTGTACGTTTTTTATTATTCATGAAATATCGACATGGCTTATTCGGAGGACTTCCTGACGTGCTAAATAACAAATAATACAAATGCTATATTTCATTAAAGATATTCAAATGAACCAGCTTAGAACAAATTAAAAGAAAGTAGCATTCAATGAATGTCCATTAAATGATCATGTGCCTGCATGAATTACATGTACACTCACATATATATTAAAATTAATAAAGACCGACAGTACCAAAAAAATATCCGTGACGGCAACAATGAGTTATTTTGTTGACCTCTCTTACAATGTTTCTAAGTCACACATAAACACCACAAAGAAGTATTATTGTGGTAGACTCACGAAGGGTATTATTAGTGACAAGGCCAGGGTCGGCAATATGTTAATATACGAATATGATTATTATCAGCAGACCGTATACGTATTGATCGATTGGATAAATAACAAATAATATAAATGCTACATTTAATTAAAAATAATCAGTAGAACCAGCTTGGATTAAATAAAAAGAAAGAAGCATTTAATGAACCAGGTCTCGGATGGCACGCGGTAGCTTGCATCTGAACACAGTGACCTGTCGTATGTTGATACGGGGTTGAAAAAGGTGATAATCGTTTCCTGCGTGGGTTTGCCGTCCCATATTAGGCGCGTCCCCACGTGGCGGATAGGGGAACGCCCCCCAGATATGGGGGGTACCGGTTTCGGCCGGCGTGGGCCATAAATGGCGGGGAGAGGGCTGCCGCCCTTTTGGACGGAGGCCATGAGGAAGGAAACGTCGTTAAAAAATAACTTTGGCGGTGTTCGCTCCGAGGAGACGGGTCCTTTTCAAGGCTAGCGGCCGATTATTGGCGTGGGTTGGCCGGAGGAGTCCGGCGGCCGCCCTTGTGGCGGTTCTGAGTAGGCGTTAGTCGCCACACCCCGGCGGGGTCATGGTAGTTGTCCGAAAGGGTTCCCATGGCCTCCCCAGGGCGCGATGCTGCTCTCCTCAGGGATGATGCGGTTACGTCGGGGTGCGATGCTACTCTCCTTCGGGATCGACGCGCTCTGCCCTGGCATGATGCAGCTCTCCTTGGGGATTAGCGCTCGCGTCAAAGGCGTGTATACTGTTGGATCGGTGGGTTTTTTTAGTGGGTAGGCCTACCCCCTTCTGGGGAGGAGAGCCCCACATAAGTCGAGTCGCGGGTATGCAATTCAATGCATTTTTACCCCACCTTAAATGAAGTGCGAGTATCAAATCAAATCAAAAATGTATTCTTCAAATAGGATTTTACAATCACTTTTGAATGTCAAAGATGCTACGCCATTGGTTCACAAGTCTACGGTAGGAGACCTTGTACTGAAAAGAACCAACAAGAAAACCAGCAAGGGCAATTTTTTTTCCCCTGTATCATTACAGAGTCGTCAGTTGGAAGCCGGCTTCAGATACACAGTCTGAACCCTACCTCCGATACAAGTTAAAACAACTAACAAATATATATTTCCGTCACAAGAGTCATATCGCATTAAACAAATCTGATATGTTTATTGTCCGGTACAAAACAAAAATATTATTTATTATAGAATCATTAAAATTATATATCGCAAAATTTACATCCAAGCATGTTTAATAATTCAGGAAATTAAATATCGTAAAAATTACATCCAAGCATTTTTATCATTCAAGAAATTTTTTTCATTAGAGTATTTTTAATATGTGCTTTAAATTCATGAAACGGTAAAGCAGTAATATTTTCTGTAAGTGTGTTATAAAAAGTTACACATTTCCCTAAGAACGAACCTGTAGTTTTTTGAAGCCTGTATGTTGGAACAGCAAGTTTATTTTTATTTCTCATGTTTAAATGATGAATTTGAAAATTTGTATTAAATGTATCGTAGTTCTTATAAACATATATTAAATTTTCATAAATATATTGATACGCTAATGTCATTATATTTATATCCTTAAATAAAACTCTCTGTTATATATTATAGATAGCGCGAATTGCTCTTTTTTGGAGCACGAAAATACTTACAATATTCGCCGCAGATCACCACAATAGTATGCCATACGTCATGACACTATGAAAATAACTGAAATAGACCAATTTTCAACGTTAGTCAGTTGTCGTACCTTATATATAGTTTTAGGAATCAGAAGAGAAATTCCTTAAAAAAAAATAATTTGGCAACAACATAATTTTACAGAGGAACAAAATCAGCCTAACGCCTACTTTACGAATTACGCAACGTTACGCAACGCAACACGTAATAACGTTACGACCGGTCTACCCGCTCCGAATGCCCGACGATAAGTGAGTCGCTAGCCAACCGCAGCGGCTTTTATAGGCAACGGCCGGCAACCTTACGCAACGTGTGGGGTAACCGCTTATACGGCCTCTCCTGACATAGTGTCGTCCTCGACACGAGCCTCGGGGTTGTCACCACTTTGTATGCTGCCATCTGCTGCAACTCCACCATCCTCGTCTGTCAGTCATTCATTCATTCTTATACCTGTATCATCATATTCAAGCTACGTCCACTCGTACGTTCAATACATACAAAACTGTATGTCTGCCGGACATAAAGTCCAATACATACAAAACTGTATGTCTGCCGGACATAAAGTCCAATACATACAAAACTGTATGTCTGCCGGACACAAAGTCCAATACATACAAAACTGTATGTCTGCCGGACACAAAGTCCAATACATACAAAACTGTATGTCTGCCGGACACAAAGTCCAATACATAGACTAGGGTTAGTTAGACTAGGGTTAGATAGTGTTAGTTTCACTAACCTCATGCTGATCTAGGTACCCTTTCACACAGCAGTCGCGAGACTTCACTTAAACCTTAATTCTATTCTTATTTTTAAGTTTCTGCATGCATTATTTTTGTGTCCCTGTACCTGTAAGATTAATTTATATTGTGTCTCGTGTCTGTTAATGTGAATAAAGAATTTGGAATTTGGAATTTGGAATTTGGAACATACAAAACTGTATGTCTGCCGGACACAAAGTCCAATACATACAAAACTGTATGTCTGCCGGACACAAAGTCCAATACATACAAAACTGTATGTCTGCCGGACACAAAGTCCAATACATACAAAACTGTATGTCTGCCGGACATAAAGTCCAATACATACAAAACTGTATGTCTGCCGGACACAAAGTCCAATACATACAAAACTGTATGTCTGCCGGACATAAAGTCCAATACATACAAAACTGTATGTCTGCCGGACACAAAGTCCAATACATACAAAACTGTATGTCTGCCGGACACAAAGTCCAATACATACAAAACTGTATGTCTGCCGGACACAAAGTCCAATACATACAAAACTGTATGTCTGCCGGACACAAAGTCCAATACATACAAAACTGTATGTCTGCCGGACACAAAGTCCAATACATACAAAACTGTATGTCTGCCGGACACAAAGTCCAATACATACAAAACTGTATGTCTGCCGGACATAAAGTCCAATACATACAAAACTGTATGTCTGCCGGACACAAAGTCCAATACATACAAAACTGTATGTCTGCCGGACATAAAGTCCAATACATACAAAACTGTATGTCTTCACACTGAACGCCAAGGCCGCACCGCGATCCGATGACGTCCCGACGCACCACACCCGTCCGCACCTGCATCCGCCCAACATTCCGAGGCTCAGCTGAGTCAATCAAAGGTCCAACCCTCTCCCGACTCGGCCCAACCTGACCCCACTCATATTGCCAAGATCGACGCAAGACGGTCCATGATCGAATTCAATGTGGAATGAACAGCCCAACCCGAGGCACGTGACCTGCCTGAAGACCGCGATCCGCTCAAGCGACGATGATGGCGATCACGATTAGGCGCTCCCTCTGACGGTGCGAAACCTCCACCACGCGTCCCACCATATGACCGACGTCGCGATCGGCGGCTCCTAGTGGACACTTCGTGACGGCTACGTGAACGGTGCCGCGACTTATCACGGGAACGACTTCGCGACCTACGGTCACTCCGACTGGATCCGCCAGCCATTATCACAAACACGAACACTAAAGTACGCAGAAGACTTTGTTCCTCGTAATTGTGGGCTAAGAGTTGCTTATCCCCTTCTGATTTTAGGAATCAGAAGAGAAATTCCTTAAAAAAAAATAATTTGGCAACAACATAATTTTACAGAGGAACAAAATCAGCCTAACGCCTACTTTACGAATTACGCAACGTTACGCAACGCAACACGTAATAACGTTACGACCGGTCTACCCGCTCCGAATGCCCGACGATAAGTGAGTCGCTAGCCAACCGCAGCGGCTTTTATAGGCAACGGCCGGCAACCTTACGCAACGTGTGGGGTAACCGCTTATAATAGCATATGAAGCAGAACTAAGTCTGCTTGCCATGGTCTCATTATTGGTATGGATTCAAAGTTGCTTTTTAAGGCTTCTTTTCCGCTCGGTAGACTGATGCGATGTTTATGAGCTGGTGCCCAGACATCACCAGTCTGTATATAATAGTTTCCATATTTGTTAATTGACACATGGGGATTGGAGAACAGTGAAGCTGCAACCTGAAATAAATCGCAGTTCCGCCACAACCCGGCCTGCTCTATCAGGCTGCTTGTCTTGAGGTGACTTTCCTGAATGAATAGGAGGTGGGGCTGTATTTCTCTCTTTCGAAGCTCCAAGAAGTTAGGGCGAAAGAAACGAAAGTTAAATGACGTAATTGCAATTCCGTCAGACTTGATGCGATCGTGGTGACACGACTGGGACGCTAACGCCATTAACATACCTAACCTAACTCTAATGCAGAACTATTTTTGTTTTTGCTGTTTACTCGGTTAATTGGCAGTAAATGCGTTGGTAAGACCACTGTTAAAACAGCCCAGTATATTCAATTCAGTATATTTCAATATATAACAAATATTTAAATTAAATAAATGCCTGGGCAAAGTGACTCATTGTTTCACAACACTATCACATACATAAACTCTTTATTGCACACAATAAAAGAAAGTTACAATAAAAAAAATACTAGCAAGAACCAAGTTATTGGTCCAAGGCGGACTTATCTCTCAGGGGAGCTTTCGTCCAGCCAACCCTAGATGGTTTTGTAAGATTTAAAAAAAAATGCGAGGACACAGGATTAAACAATATTTATATACAAGTATTTTTAAAATATAATTGGACCGTCATGTTTATATACAAATTGTTTATAAACATTGATTGGGTACACCCATACATAATTAAGTATATATACATTGCTTACCCACAATACATATATATGTATACTATGATGATGTGAAGAATGTCTCTCTGAATGTCTAACACAAACTACATACATAGGTAGTGTTCTTTTACATTGCGCTTATGAGAAGCAATGGTTTTACAATTTTGAGCACTGGCTGGTAGCTCATTCCATAATCTAGCAGCATGAACAGTAAAGGAGCAGTAGAATTTGGAGTTCAAAAGAGATACATTTAAAATAGGGTATGACATACAGTCACGCTGAGGCCGCGTCTACAGCGTTAATATTGAGGAAATGAAGGGTATAGTATATATTTATAATTTACTCAATGTATAAAGCTAAAACAATAACAAAATATAATTTCAAAATTAAATATATTATATAGAAATAAATATTATAAGTAGCAAATGATTAACGACCTACTCTTATGGGAAAGAGGTTTGAGTATGTAGGTATGGATAGAGCAAAAAAAATTTTTAAAAACATATTTAAACATATTAATGGTCGAGCGATCGGCTTCTAAGCAAACGGTCGCGGGTTCATTTCTCACACGGAACAGACATTTCGTATGACCTGCAAAACTTGTTCCGGTTTGGGTGTTTGTGCTTGTGAGATTTCTATACATATTTATGACTACACCAACGATACAAGATAAAAAGGCTTAGTGACGTTTTTTAAATTATCAAATTAAATAATTAACAAATTAATTAACAAAACATAACGTATTTATTATTTGCACATCTATTTGTCTGATAAGATGATTCTTCGACTAAAGGGCTACTCAACGATATTGATTCAAACAACTGTTGTAATCTGTAATAGCAGATGTTGTGGACTCACCTGGCGCACACCCGCCACCGGCCGCGCCTGATCCTGCGCCTGCGCTCATCGTGCCCGCACGCGACGCAGTATTATTACCTACTCCGTATTTGTATATGGTCGGCCCCCTTACTGTGTAACCGAATATATTTCAATTACGTTCAATTAAATAATCATTGCGGCCCTAGTGCAAGGTTTTGTGACGACTAATATTTTAAAGTAGTAATGGATATACGTTGAGTGTTAATTTTAGATTTCAAATACGCAATATAACAAGGAGGCGGAATACAATACATGCTCCACTAAATCGTGTTTAATATACGCGTTATTGGAGGGTGTTGCATTGACACGCAAGCTTGTATCATGATAAATTATTATTTGTGCGTCAATTAAATATCCCTTACGAAAATTCTAAAACACGTTTGAGATTATAGTATGATTATATTTTATCGAATAAGTATTGTAAATAAGTCATCATTTCGTAAATTTAATATCATATACCACGTTTACCAACAAAATATATGTTTACTTTAAACATTTTAGTAAAATAACATTTTTCATGATATGTATACAGTTATATATCCTATTATTACTTAACATATTATCTGCTATTGAATACGGCGTTTCATGTCGTACTTTTAAAATTTAATAATAGACAAAGAAATTTATATACACTTTAGGACTATTAGATTTTTAAAAATATCTCACTTAAACATTATTATTATTTTATGAATTTCTAAAACTACGATTCTAAATACATTTAGTTGACGATTCTGAACAAGATACAATACAAAAGGCAACCTTATTGGAGTTGAGTTTTAAAAAAATATATCTAACAATGCTGTTTTGTGTTATACACCCGGTCTGCTTAATTCCTTTACCATTGTCGTCATGTACTCGAGAAAAGCGACTAAAAGTCACTTGTGTGATATCGAGAAAAAAACACATTGCAGTCATTTTTTCGTTACGTCGGTGCACAGATACATCTTATACCCACAAACAGTGTTTGCATTGCTGTTGCATTTTGAAGATGTGTATTACTAGTGACCCAATATTAAACAAGTAAAAAATTGGCACCGTACATTGTGGTTCTTCTAGGGATTGTGAATTTGGGGTTATTCGTTGTTATATGAATCTTAGAAGTACCGCATATACAATCAAGAGAAGTAATTACATTGGTCAGCAATTATAAAATTTGGCGAGCCACCCAAAAGCAGCATTTAAATAATTTGGTCAGCATACAAAGATTTTGTTTGCAATAAAAAAAAAACAGGCAGCAATTCTTGTTCCGCAACTAATTTTGATAATGGTCAAAAATTAAATCATACATAGGCAGCCAACAATAACATGAGTCTGCATAATAAACATTCAGTCCGCAAAATAACTACTTGAGCGGCAAGATTTCATGATTGAGCGGCAGAAAAACATGTCTATAAGCAGTATATTTGATTGGTATGTTAGGTTAGGTTAGGTTAGGTTAGGTTAGGTTAGGTTAGGTTAGGTTAGGTTTTTTTTTTTTTTTTTTACAATTGAAGTTATGATCATTTTAGGTTAGGTTAGGTTAGGTTAGGTTAGGCATGACAAATAAAGTATTTTTGCTACTCTTATATGCAGCACAAAATGCATTTTTTTGCTTACACTCTGAGTGCTTACCAAAATTTTATTAAACATGAGCAGCTGATTGCAGCTTATATAATTAATATGCTGTACAAAAATAATTACAGCCATCCAGAATGACATAAATTGCTGATTGATTTTGAAATGTTTGCTGACCATGAGTTGCTGACCAATTAGCTATTTCTGCTCACCGATTATATTTTTCTGCTCACAGAAATAACAATACTATGCTAACCATTTAATTGACACCCTACAATCAATAAGTGATTATATCTACTTATCAGTATATATGCAGTTCCTTTATTTGTTTACAATTAGTTATATAAAATTGATTCCAAATGAACTTAAGCTTTTATCTGTGATTTCGTATATTTTGATATTATGTAGAAAAAACTTATATGTATATAATTATACGACATACGCACATACAATTAAATTTGAGCGAAATTCATTACAAATTTGCATTTTTGTCTATTTCGATATATCTAAATAATTCGATGATTTTTCCGTATTACAGATAGATCTTTTTATTACTTTGTCAATAACATATTCAAGGATACTAAAAATTATTGATTGATGTTATATAGGATAGCCTAATTGATAAAACACCTTTTCAACTTCTTATGGCGTATTAACAAATTATTACACTTCTGTCCTTCTGGAGACTCCCGACCGACTTCTGGCCGACCGGCTAAGACTCGACAGCATAAGCGCATATCAGGACCCTCGGTGTAGCAACAAAAGCTGCCCTGAGCGAGACTGACTGTAAAGCACAGTACACGTGTTATGTGATTTTAGATCACATTTATATATATCATTTATATATATTAATGAAACACAGATTATTACTTTTTGATAGACATATATTAACAGCCATGTCTAATGCACTAATACTAATAAAACATGGCTAATGTAATTCTCGTATTCATCACACAAACATCTGCTCCCCTAGGAGTCGAAACCACTTGGCCGCAGAGGTCGTCAAACTAAGCAGGTAGCAAATACGTTCACATTTACATTTAAAATATTATGTTTAGATAAGATAACTATTTTGATATTAAATTTAGAAATAATTTTATCAGTGAAATAGTTATAAACAACAACAGCCAATAAAATTCTTCTTCTATAATATTCTCGAATATTAGAGGCGTCACAAAAAATTGTATTTTTAAAATAAAACCAATTTTAAAAATACAAATAAATGTGGAGGTAATTTTACAATTTTCCTAGAAGAATTATTATTATAACTTGATAAAATAAAAATCTTCAGAGGACCCAGTAAGATTTCCTATTCATTGTTATTGAAAGATAGATTATTGATATCGGTGCTTGTGGGGCATTGTTTAAGAATCGATATAAATATATTGCTGAACAGTATTTATCTATCTAAAATGAAGTATAGCTTAATGAGAATGCCCGTTATTTTTTGTCATTGTTTAACGAAGTAACGCATGTAAGTAAGTGCATTGTACGATGCGACCACCTATAGGTACAACGACGGACGGATCGAGTGAAGACGCATAAGTGCTCAACTACATCGACTAACCAGGCATATATAGTGTTATATTAACCATATAACGCTTTACGCGGGTTAAATATTTACCTATTTTAAAATAAATATGTGTAATTATTTTAATACTTCACGAGTGGATATGTTTTACTGTTACACTCCTGTTATTTATTATATTATATATATTGTTTTCCTTTTATAATGCTAAAAACGAGCACTTGTTGTGTCTATCTTTCTAATCATATAAAAAAATGTGTATTCAAAAAAATATTTCCTGATTTAATGTCACATTGATGGCAAATTTGTTATTATAGTTTAGTATGTACTTGTAGTTAAATAAATAAGTAATATAATTTTAAACACTGTTACTCGTAATTGGTACGTAACAAAGGCTATTTCAGTTTTATTACTTTTTTCCTCATAACTAAAAAAGAGCAAACAAATAGATTTTATATATTTATTGTTAATGTTTTTGTAAATTAAGTAAATTTGATGGTCAGAAATATCCTATTTTATACATAGTCATACATCACAAACTTTACTCGATATTTACTGTAATATCATATTAATAGTATAATGCAGGCGTGCAATATAACGATTGCAGTCATTAATCAACCCCAGGTTTACAATGAACAGTAATAAAATTGAATCAAGTAAAATCGATTGTGAAATAAAATGAACTCATTTCCGCGCGAGCGGCCCTCACGTCCGGCCGCATTATTTTTTGTCGTCACAAAGGCAATTCCGATCAAAATTCACAAATGGGCCCTGAACCGTGAAGCTGGCCACTCACTAGCTTATGGATCTGCTCTAGCTAGTCCACTATAATGACTTTCTGCAAGCCTTCTGCAAGTTGTGCTATATTTCGCAAATTTAAATATATTTTACTCAATTATGAAAGTTATATTTAGTACTCTGAAGACTTATAGACATAAGATATGGAGAAGACCTAAGGACTGGCGGAGAATGGAATAATGACGTAAGCAAATTCATGCTCACGCAATTCATCTCTATTTTGGATATATACGAGTACTTTTATATGGATGCATGCGAGGGACATCTGAACAGCTATTACTGTTATGTTATGAAGAATCGTTTGTGTGAAAAAAATAATTAAAGAAAATTTCAAAATAAATTCAACAAGTCCGAAAGTTTAATGATACTATAAATTATATGACTTTGCGCAAGGATTTATTTCGGCTTGATAAAATGTATTCAAAAGAACCATGTTTCATGATTACAAAAAACGGTGAACATAGAGAATAGAGTTTTTAGTGGGTGCAAGTCCCACAAATACACCCCACAAAAATGCAAAAAGTCGAATAATATCAGCCTCAATGAATAGATGTGAGTAGAGACAACTAGAGAACCTGGCTGTAACTCAAACCTTTTTTTTTGGGAAGGGGGGGGGGGATGCCACCCTATGTACCATGACACCGCGCTGGCAAGGCGCGGCCGTGTGTGGGCTGCAACTTAAACCTAATACCTATTATATAATGCGATTTATAAAATTGATTTATTATGTTGATTTATTATTGATGATATATGTTTCATAAATAATAAATTCACAACAATAAAATGAATATAATAATTATATATTTATACGTTTTAACGATTCATATTTATTTATATAGATTAACAGTACATTCTTATATTTTTCTTCGATTTTTTACAATTACAGGTTTGGGAAAGAAATATTCATATTTAAAAAGGACGCCTTCAGGGGTGCTTAAACCCAGTGCCCAATAAACAAAGAAAAATATTTGCAAAAGAAGACACAAAATTAATTTTAAAATAAAATTTGAGAAATTAAATAAGATTAGATTAGATTAGTACACACGAAATTTAATTAGTATCATCCAGTTAATGTCAAAGAAGTGTAATAATGTGTTAATGCCGACGCCGTCACTCAATAATAAATATATTAATATATTTAGCTAAGAATTTATTATTAGTTTTATCATATTTAATTTAATTTATAGCTTTATATCGTAATAAATATATTTCGCTAATTACATATTAGAGCCTTGTTTTTCTTTTTGATAAATTCGAAAAGTAAAAATATATAAATCAATTTATATGTATCGAACAATTTTAAAATTGATTGCATATACAAATGTTTCATCACTGGTGGCTTTCTTCTTTTATTATTCTTTTATTTTTTTTGACATTACAGAATTATTAATAAAGTCGTATTTGGTTTTTTCAGTTCAAATACAATGAACAAAATTTCATATTGTTGTTGTACTAAAATTTGAAAACTATTTCGTGTTTTAAGTTCGTACATCTATTTTCCAAAAATTATAGAACAATATGAATTAAAAAGATCTGATATCTTGTTCAACTTGATAGTTAGAAATCATAGTAAGTATTCGTGATACCTGATATTGTGAAAAACGGAATGAACGAAAGAACAATAATTTCCTGCTAGGATTATTGATTTTCATTATCGTATGAAAGAATTATTCCTCTTAAAATGATCTAAAAAAATGTCCGCGACAGTATATGTCTATCTTTTAATGTTAACTCACAAGAATCGTTTTTATGGTGATCAAATTTGGATATGTCGAGTTGTCAAGATCGGGTAACAGCTGAGGTGGTTGTTTGCAAAAATAAATATGATGCTCAAAATAACTATTCTGACTGCTACATCAATTAATTTATGTCATCAAATATTTATGACTCAAGCTATTCAATTTAACAATTTAACAAATTTAATACTGTTTTAAAATCATATATCGCTTAACATAACTATGGACCAACCTATAGTAAGCGGTTTAACGGAACAAAACAAAACAAAAAAAAAACATTTAAAGTGAATTTTAATTAATTTAGAATTCTTACAGTTTAAATTTCGTACTTAAGATTCGTATGAAATGACATCCAGATATTATGAAGTTTTTTTATACTGTTTCGTATATTATGGTTTGCGATTAATAAACAGCTATGATACCGAATGTCATAATGGTAATTTGTATGATATTTCATGCTTGACTATAATAAAACACTTGTATCGATATCAGCTAATGATGTCAAATAAATTATTATTAGACATACAAAAATATATATAGCCTATACAAAAATATTATTTCATTTATTTTTTGTTAGAATAGATAGATAGATTGACCCAAATCTTATAATTACTAAGTTTGTACTTACGCTCTTTTAGAATGAGTAATAATAAATTATGACTAACAATAATATGAAACCGAAAACTACGGATCCTCTGTTTTTCTTAATAGTTATTAAAAATAAGATGCTTAAAACTTTGAAATGTTAGCCACTGTTTATTTTTGTTAATTTGCAATGTTCTGTGCTTCCAACACAGTGAGTTAACTTTTTGTACTAAAATGTTTAGGAGTGCGTTTATCAAACTGTAATTTACATCAAATAGTCGGGTCTTCCGACGGTTCATCCGCTGTAATATATATAACAATTAAATATATTTATAAATAAGACGTTAGAAGATTAGAACACATATATTCGTATTTAAGAAAACATACCACTACAAGATAAAAAAATATTTCTCATAACGTGCAACAAATATAAACTTATAAGTGCAATGTAGTAGCGAGGCTTATAATGCGATGTGCTACATCGCATTATACTAGATACAGAGTACCAGCGTTTGGCTGAGTGCAAGAGCTAATTTCAATGTCTAATTAGGCCAAAGCATTTGTTATAAACCTAATGAGGGTATGAAATTATAATAATGCAAGTTTACGAGCGAGCGTCAGGGATGTTCTCGTGTCCAAGTTAGCTGAGTAAACTTCGACTGCCGGCTGTGGCTATAGCACACAGCGCAGTAATATTTCGAAGTTGAGATAACGATTATAATACAGGAGATTTATCTTCGAAGCTAGTACTTTTGTTAGTAAATTTTCTTTTACTTGTGTGTATTCATGTCAGTACGTACTTTGTTGTAATTATGTATTTCTTCTTATATTTTTACAAAATGTGAAAGTATGAACAATATGAACTTTTTATTATAAATAATGTTTCTATGACAGTATGTTTTATGACATTTCTTCCTATACATAGTAATTTTTCATTAACTAATGATCTAGAAAGATCTAGAGCTTACAAAACTCTGTTATCCCGCCCCTTTAAACTAGAATTAGTTCATCATTATATATTTATGATATGAACTGTAATTTAACTGTACTTGTACCTATTTATCTATCACATGTAGTTGATCCATATATAAAAATATTTATTTTTAAGATCCATATTCGCATAACATTGTGTTTTATACAAATATCTGCAATCATATAAGTAGAAAGTACACAAAATCGCAATAGTATTTTATGCTACAGCATCTCTAACAAAATGATAACGAACGACTTGAAGTTAATAAAGGCTCGAAAGTAAAAAACTCACATTGATATCGATAATTACTTAATACACTAATTACATTGCATATTAATTCAACGTAATACTTTGGATAAGTACATAATGATTATAATGATAATATAATTAACAATAATATACAAATAATTATAGATGTGAGAGTCAGTTTTTACAGAGGTCGTAAAATTATTATTCGGTCCATGAAAACGTAGCAGAGAAGCTGTATTATATGGCATCGTAGCGTGAAGTTATAACTTCTGACTGTCTGGTTACAACTCCAAGCGCAGTCAGCACTTATCGCGGCCAATTACTGGGCAAATTGAAACGCACTCCGCGAATCGTCCGCGATTGTATCTGACATCGTCCTGATGATTTACTGCTCAATTTAATATTCATTGATTTCCAATACAAATTTACTAATTCAGTGGTAATTTACGTATATCTATTTAAATATATATATCTATTTATAATGGAAAACGATTTGATCTGTAACTACTGTGTTTGGTTTATATTAAATAATTACATAACGAATTATATAGGTTATAGCAAACGTAAGACTTATAATGTTGTACTACAAAAAAACTGAATCTAATCACATCCTTAACTATATCGTGGATAATGTACTTTTTCTTTGTACATTTTCCACGAAATTCGCAAAATAAACGAAAAATAGAGAGATATATTGTTGTATAGAGATCCTTCCAAATAACGTAACCTGTATATGTATTCATAATATTTTAAAAACATCAACTATAAAAAAATTGTTTTTTAAACACGTTATTGTAATTTATTTTCGTTTTACTACTCCAACAACATAACGAGATAACAACCATCCAGTACCAACACCGATAATACCTTTGAAATCGCAATCGTAAACCGTTTCGAATTGGTGTTAGTCATTATCATTATGATTCATGTGCCACTATGGATGCCAACCTAAAACAGGGCTCTGACATCCTGCACATGCTGAAATGGCTAACCTTTCGGCTCGGGCACGCTTAACGCAATTGTATAAAATAATTCTACCAGGTATTATAGCTAATTTCGTCTGTGTTGAATAAAAAAGTTTATTATTATAATTTATTGTAGTGATATTACCGTTGTTAGCAAAAAGGAATGCGGCCTTGTAGAAGTCAACAGTTATCTGATTGTTAATGTCTGTACTAGTTTGAGAAACACTTTCGGACCCGATATATTGGTCCGGAGCGCGTTTTTATTTGTAATATTGAAATGTGAATATGTATTTAATCTGGGGCTTTAATGATAAAATAGATTTTTTTGAAACAGTATGTTAAACGTTATTAAAGTTTTTGTAATCTCTAAGTCTTGATTTTTTTTCGACAGTGGCCGTTTTTCTTTGGATATCAGAAGGTTATTTATATTCGAGAACATAATTAATTAAATTACAGGCTCCATTACGTTATAAATAAAATACTTTATGTGTTAATTGGTTCCAAATGACTTTTTTTATCATAAATTATTGTGGTCAGAGCTAACATGTGGAATTTAGCCAGTATCTATATTCTCCAGTTCATATGAACAGGCGACCACACATTTACTTGGCTCTTATCAAGAGTGAGTTAGGATAAATAACATTTACCTCCTTGCAGGATGCGTTGAGTTCCTACCACCATATATATTAATAAGCAGTAGAATTATATTCCTTAAATGTTTTCTAGGCCGAAGCAAGACAATAAAATGGATTTGCGATTGTACTATTACTAATTTCTGTAAACGGACTTGACAAACTTGTTATACTGTCACTTGAAAAGTTATTGTGCAGCTGTTTATTTTAGGTACCAATGGTGTTTTGAATATTATTGATATTAGGACAACAAGTGTAGTTAAGGGTCGTGATATTTATTCTAATACATGTTCATGTAACAGCTACGGTAGTATAGTAGTATAGTACTCGTAGTATAGTAGATAGAATTCATATTATTGGAACGCATGAAGTAGTTATAATATACGAGTAATCATTACTTACATTAATGACGATGACGTTTTATGTTCTACATTAAACAATAGGATTAAGAATAATGCTCTAAGCATATTTTTGTGTGTAAATAACTCGACAATAACAATTTTCCGGTCGTTAAGCTTTTGATAATGCGTAAGCCGCGGTGGGCTCGTTCTGGAACCAGGGTTAATGCAGCCGTCAACATATATTTAAATTGGTTTAAAGGTATATCAGACTTTTTTATGCTAGTATGACAAATAATAGTCATCTTAAAAAAAATTGAAGGAAAGCACCGAATAAAGAAAATTGATGATTATTTATGTTAATTGACATATATAATCATCAATTTTCTATCCATATATATCCATCTATATATTATATAATATATATATATATATATATATATATATATGTATAATATATGTGTGTATATATATATAATCTTCTTATTTAGGTAATAATTACATAAAAAATAATGACATCCCATATATCTATATGGGGTACGACTATAGCTATACGGGTACGTTACATGGGTGTCGAGAATCTCTGTCAGGTAACTGATCTGCCGATATGTGTAGGTACGAGGTTGGTCCCGATAGAAGCGACTATATTGTGGCACTTTTATCGAGGTTGCTGTTAATGTGAATCATTTACCGAGAGTGTGGGCGATTCTTTGAAAGGATTTGCATAAGTAGCAGGAGTTATCACCTGATGCATATAGGATGGTGTCGTCCGCATGGAGAACGTAAGTCGGACATCCTATCTTGTCAAAAGTATTTGAGAACTTCTTAACCACGAATAATATTCTAAGAAATATATAATTTGGTTTTAGGAAAGATACCTCAACAACATACACATGGTTTTCTTTATTATACCAATAACTGAAAATCTTACCCACAAATCCAAAATAACTTGCGCTTTCTTGGACAAGCCTAAAACTTTCGACATCTTCTGTCACGATTCCTTTGTTGAAAAATTTCCTGTTATGGTATATTAGGTATTGTAATCGATTAGAGGGAAAGCAACAACAAAATAATATATGTGAATTATAGTTACAAGAGAAAGGCTCATAAATTTAAAATCGTAATAATATAATACTTATAATAATATTTGCACGCCACATATGGTAAAATATGCGTTATGTTTTTTATGTTTACATCTTGTGTACCATATTCAAGTAAATAATTAAATTAATTGACTGACATAGTAAACTCATTAGGGGATAGTACGGAAACTTGAATTCATTAAATGTGTATTAATAAATGAGTGTGGTCAGTAGTATTCTGATTTAGCGGTGGCGATCGATCGATTGATAACGATTTGTACAGTCGATTTCAATAGCTTTTTCGAGCTGAATATTTATCAAGGATATTTAATACGCTCAAGATAAAGTTAGCGCATCCTTAAGTGTGTGATATTGTGTTGACTGTACTCGATGATATGAGTCATAGCGACAAGTTCGTACGATATTCGGACGAGAGACGGATTTATAAGCCCGCTTCTATAAGGCTGAAGCAAGAAAAAGGATCTTGAAAGCTCAAGAAAGGAAACTGAGCATATATAGTGAGCCATTGCCACTGCTTGATTATCAAGTGATTCGGAAAGTATATTACAATATTTCATCCCTACGGTCTATGGCTGAACGTCCAGTACAAGTCTATAAATATACTCTAAGTAAAAATACTTTTTTTTGTTATTGCTTATTGAAGTTAATTGGTATAATTTTTGATTCAATTAAAACAATAACGTTGCAGCTGCTGGCATAGCTATACAAAATGGTAATAAAATTTAAAGATATTAAAATTTGTGTTATTGTACTTATAAGTAAATAGTAGTACCCGCAATCGTCGAGCATGTATGAGGAATGTTATGAAAGTAGATGAAGCGAAAGAGATATGTAAGGACCGTAGCAAGTGGAAGGACGTAATCTCTGCCTACCCCCGTGGGAAAAAGGAGTGAGTGTATGTATGTATGTAAGTAAATAAAACTACTGTTTATAAAAATTCATAACAAATGCTTGTTATTTGTTTATGTATAACTTAATAAATCTGGCCACAAAATACATCACTATTATTTGTTATATATTGAAAAAGCTATAGAAGTCCTACTAAAATTTTTTACAAACATTTCGAAACTAAACTGGAACAGTTTTATCTGGTGCCTTCCTATGAATTTTAGGTCATAAAATCATCAGTCCATCTTGTGAAAGGCCTAAAAACACTTGGTTTATCGGACCTTAGTCCCACGAGAAATATGTTCTACCTACGATTAGATTACACTGCAATTGTGATGCATAATTGTGACGTAATAATTAAGTAAACTCGCTTATTTGTATGAGCGTATAAACAAATATCAAAATAACTTTGTTATTTGTACGTTTACACTTTCTATATAAAAAAAAAGTTACATTTAATATGAGAATGCTAGAAATGTGTTCGTTTTATTAGAATTACGTAAATAATAATTGCACATTTTTTAGAAATCTAAAACCATAATTAATAAAAAATTTAACTGAAATTTCTATATTGACATAGTTTCATGAGATATAAATTGCTCAAATCAGATTATTATATAATAAAAACGGCCATAATCAGTTGTAGTCCTTTACCCTATTCTCATGTTAATTATAGTTTCATGTTGAAACACCATCAATTTGCAGTGCCATTGATAATTTACTATTATTACATGATTTTTATGACAATTAGACTCATTTTGATTTACAGTGTGATTTGAAATAACAATTAGGTAAACTGTTGCTGGCTTGCATGTAGCAAGAATGTAAATAATACATTATGTAAAGATCAATGAACTTTTAAATACACCAGAATATTATATTGATTAATTAGTTTTAAGTTATTTAAATTACTGCCTAATATTCTGACAGTCCTAAGCCTGAAAAAATATGAAGGAAAGTTCATTGTTATGAATAACTAGCTATAATAACAATAACAATCGTACTCAACAACATTTGTCAAAACATCAATATAACAGGATAACAGACAACAGTTAACAATAACAGTTATTAGAAAATAACACAACAGTGTTATTCATTATTACAAAACAGTCGTTATTGCCATTACTAATATTATGTAGGGCGTAAAAATTTGTTAGATCAAGTTGCCTTCGTTTACGTTTACATATGCACTGGATATATTTCTCTAGAAAACATATCAATGAAAATAGTATGAAATAAATAAATGCTTTCATATAAACGTATTCTTAAACATCATAATATTATTATATATTTTGTAATTTCTTTATCAATTCTCATTAGATTTACACATTGATTTAAATACAATAACACCCATAATTGACTATCCACATATTTATAAATGGATAAGACAACGAGATGTTGTCACATGTGGTGTGTTTGCGGTTTCGTATTATGTTTTAAAGATAGATTCAGATCACGTATTCCGCCCCTTGTAATAGCGACGGAAAAGCTTGATACTTAGGAGGGGCAGTGTGTTGCCCAACAAAACAGTTGTCTCGGTAAACTACTTATGGTATGTTGGATATTTAATACACGGGATAAGATTATAATTATAACATATTCACTATCGATCCTTGTCCTTCACAGTCCACAATACCGTTTTCTTATTATACAGAAAGTATCTTTAACGACATTATTTTACAAACTTTCTACAATAAACGTTAAAAAAATATTATGACTCAATTCGATTATTCGGTCTTCAGCAATTAATAGATTCAAGTACACAAAGTATAATTATACATTAACTATTCGTACTTTACTTATTGATATATTTAGTAATAATGGAGAAACTATTTGTACTGCCGGTAATATTATTTCTTTTAATAAATTGAAATACAGCGTTTTGAGAAGGAGACATTTGAGCACGCCTCACACACATTTCTGTCAACTATCTAGGCTAATATGTCAAATGCAACTCATCCAGATAAATAATTGATCATTGAAATATCTTCCTAATCTCCAAAACCTCTTAATCCTCTGAATATCGCGTATTATTGTAACACCACAAAGTTAAGTGACCACGTTGAGTAATATGAAATTATTTACGTCTGGAAATATAGATTTGATTCTGTCAAACTTTAAGTATAGCAAAATATGCAAAATTTTAACTCTACCTTTGGCGTGAATGTATTAAATGACATTTGGTTTTTAATATAATTCACTCAATCAGATCAGTTTGGTGAAAATTAGAGAATTCAGTTTACAAAGTACTTTACTATGGAAATTTAGATGAATTACCAGTTTTTTTCTCATTGACTACAACTATATGGGAATGTACGAAATAGGTGGAAGGGATAAAGAAAACGATCGCTTGTCGCGGCAGAAATATGCAACAAAAGGGGCGTCACGTCAGTCAAATAACAAACTTGTAAATTGTATTGATATACACTTCTCATCAAAAAAATCGAAACACCTTGCAAGTTTACGTTTTGTCAGGATTATCAGAAAAATGTGTACATTTAGGAATAAATGTTAAATGTCGTTTAATAGTGAGTAATATGAGCTTATCAAATCTTAATGTTAATTTTCTAAATTTAAATGAATTTTTCATAGGTTTCGTATTTTGTTAAATGAGTCATTTTTATTCCGTATGGAGTATAAAGGAAATGGATAAAACAACACACGTAAATGAAAAAAAAGCTAAAAAACGTTTATTTAATAACTTGTATTCCCTCCCCGAGCTCTAATTACTGCTTCCATACGGTTCTTCATCGATCGGATGAGAGTCACGATCACATGCTGTGGTATATTGTCCCATTCCTCTTGGATTGCATCTTGCAGCTGGCTAAGTGTTTCTGGGGCAGGATCTCTTGCTCGAATTCGTCTCTTTAATTCATCCCACAGATGTTCAATGGGATTCATGTCCGGGCTTCTTGCTGGCCATTCCATAATAGAGATATCGACTTCGTTAAGATAATCTCGTACGACGCCCGCGGTGTGAGCCCTAGCATTGTCGTGCATGAATATGAAGCCGTTGCCAATAAAATGTGCATAGGGCATCACATGAGGCTCGAGACACTCTTCGACGTACCGATGACAGTTTAGTGCAGGCAGACGTGGCCCAGAGACAAAAGCAAGCTCTGTCTTACCGTCGGCGCTGATTCCTCCCCAAACCGTCCACGAACCGCCACCATAGCTGACCTTTTCTTCAATGCAGCATTCTGCATAGCGTTCTCCGTCTCTTCTGTAGACCTTGTTCCTTCCGTCGTTACCATACAGCATAATTTTACACTCATCAGAAAAGAGAACTTTGCTCCACTGTAGGTATGACCAATTTAGGTGCTCACGTGCAAAGTTAAGGCGCGCTCTTCGATGGTCTGCAGTTAATTTCGGCCCATTTGCTGGCTTATGCGGTACCAGTCCACGATCCTTCAACCTTCTTCTAATTGTAGAGTCACTTACAGCCACCCTTCGTACAACACGAAGCCGCTGCTGCAGTTGAAAAGCGTTAAGGCGTCGATTTCTTAAAGAAGTTGTTACAATAAATCGATCATCTCGCTCAGAAGTGACCCGATTCCTGCCAGATCCTGAACGGCGCGTGAACAAACTAGTCTCCCGATAACGTTTATAGACTCTATGAACAGATGACAGGCTTAGATGCAGTCTTGCAGCCACAACACGCTGACTAAGGCCAGAATCCAGCAACGCCACAACTTGGGCGGCTTCTGTGGGCGAAGTATCCATACGTTTTAGAAAAATAACCTTTTTTCAGACGTCCCAAAGTCACAGTATTGAAATAAAAACAAAAAGTTTAAGGATAGGCGCCAATTTTTAGTTTTTAAACGCTAAATGTACTCCAACCCTAAACACACATTTGTCTCAAAACAGTGATTCATTTCGTTTATAAGATAAACAAATGAAATTCTAATTTTGAATTTAGAATTTTCGGTTATTACTGTAATACTCTCCTACTCCTCTAAAAATATCATTTATTCTCTATATAAATATATTTTATTTACTCTAATTTGTACAAAATAAACAAACTGTTTCTATTCATTTTTTGACATATGCCCCTAAAAGTGCGTTTGCTAGTTGGCGCTACTGTCATGCACGGTTAGAATAAAGATTAAAAGTGTATTGGAACTTCTCGGAGTGCTTAGTTGAAACATGTGTTTTGTTGCCTAGCTAAACAATTGAGTGATATAATCAATTTTTCGAGCTTTTGTGGTATTTCTCTGTGTTTGTATTGTCCTATTAATATTGTGCTGTCTGTGTTTGTCTCGTAGCGTCAGGTAATTATATGTAAATTAATAATCTACCATGTAAAAAAGGAAACTCATCCGTCGCCACTATTCCACTCTCCCGATGCAGTGACATAGAAAATAACCTCATGGAAAGCGACCCCAGTAGTTTAAATTGTAAACGACCAAATACTAGTGTTGCGGACTGGCAGTTTATTTCAAGTTTATATGTAATTTGTCTATGTATTTTTTTGCTTTTTATAATAGCTATTGTTTTGTTATGTCATTGTCATTATTATAGTTGCCCAATACAAACGTACTCTTTAAAAAAGTGTTTTTATTTAATAATATAAAAGTACGTCGGCAATAGTTTGGTGTCAGAAGTGGGATAAAAAAGTATCCGCGCGATTATAAAATTTTCGCGTCCCGTTGTGATGATATTGCGATCAAGAAAAGTAGCTATGGATCAAGAGGCACCGCCGATGGCTCAACCCGCAACCTCTGCTCTCAGCGCGGAGCAGCGCGAGGATCGCTCATACCAAGCGCCCCTCCAAGCGCCACCAATTTCTCCGCAGGATACGTTCGCGAGACCATCACCTTTACTTACCTCCCACAGCTCTAGAATTACGCATAGATCACATGCATCTAAGTCAACCGTTCTCGCACAGCAGCTCTCTCTTAAGGCACAGCACGCTAGGCGAATCGCTGAGCTAGAAGCTGCGCTTGAACAGGCTGAGCTAACCCGTCGTGCAGCCGACCGTGAACTCAATATTGCCGAGTTGGAGCTGCAGGCTGACCTGGCCGCAGCTGAAGCTGCATCCAGTTTGCATTCTAGCCGGTCAACGCGAGCAAAGGTAGAGTCGTGGCTCGATTGTAATGACCACAATATTAATATTAATTTACGTTCGCAGGTTAATCATTGTGAGGTGGGAAGCGTCGCTACCCCAGAGCGTGAGGCCGGGAGTATCAAGCGCCGGTTGCCGTATGTGAACGTACACCAACACGCTTTCAAAAGCTTAGGTACACAAAAAACACAAAATTGTATCAAAAATAAAGATTTATTAGATAATCAGGTTACACAACCACAAAGTGACATGAAGATCCTCGCCGAGACGATCGCCGGCCTTGCCGCGTCGCAGCAGCCCAGGGTAAGTTCGTTACCTCCTTTTAGTGGCCGCGTACAAGATTGGCTGTCTTTTAAAAAAATATTTAATCAGACGAAAAGCAGACACTCTTTCCACGAAAATCTGGCAAGGTTGAACTTGGCTCTCAGTGGTGCAGCCCGCGAAGCCGTGTCCGGGCTTCTCGTGTCTGATTGCGATCCAGAGGATGTGCTCGCGGCGTTAGAGCTGCGGTTCGGACGCCCGGAGCTCATAGTACTTCAGGAAGTAGCCTCCATTCGGTCGCTTCCCAAGTTGTCAGTTGAAGCGGCAAAAGATATTAATTTATTTGCGTCACGAGTTCGAAACTGCGTAGCAACTATCAAGCTACTCAATTTCGACAGTTAAAAAATAAAGGTGACATTATTCATACCATCAATGAGAACGACTGTCAATATGCAACCTCTTTCGACAAAAATATTCCGAATTCTCGAAAATCTAAGATTTATTGTCTAAGATAGTATTGATTTATTGTCCATAATATTATTGATTACTCAAAATTTAGTAACCTTTCAATAGATCGAAGATGGAGTTGGGCTTTCGAAAATAAGGTTTGTCGTCGTTGTCTCATTCATGGTGGTCATTCATATAGGCGTTGCAAAGTGTCATGTTTTTATGAAAATTGCACATTAAAACATCACTCTTTGCTACACCGTGCCAGGAATACTGATACAGTTTTGCCACATGTTGATACTATGCCCTGTTCACCTTCGACCTCGAATGACAAAAATACTGTTAATAATAATAATATTTGCTCACAGAATACACGTCCTTTGCTAAAAATTGTTCCCGTAATATTATCTGGCCCGCAAGGTGATGTTTACACCTATGCATTATTGGACGACGGTAGCACGGCTACGTTAGTTGATTCTAGTATTACGAACGTACGTATACGTATTACTAATCTTTAGGAGCGAGAGGTCTAAAGTCAAACCTCACTGTGAACTGTATCAGTGGTCTATCTACCACCAGTAATGTTGAATTTGTAGACTTAAAAATTCGTGGTAAACATTGCACAGAAACTTACTCCCTTACGAACGTCAGGTCTATTCCTAACTTAGGTGCGACTAAGCTAGCTGTTCGCGCAAATGACGTGAAACAGTATGATTATTTAGCAGATTTAGTTCAGTTTCTATGTTATGACGAAGTTCAACCTACTATAATTATTGGCGCTGACAACTGGCATCTTACGATTCCACGGAACATTCGAAAACGTAGTTCGAATGAGCCTGTTACTGTAGACACCGCCTTAGGTTCGGTTTTGTATGGGTTTACTTCGAGTAGAACGGTTTCTGTGTTATTTATTGATTATTCTTAGATTTCAATTTCTTAGTAGAACGAGTCCGAAACGTCGCTCGAGACGCTTATTAAAGAAAATTACAAGCTCGATTCTATTGGCATAATTAAAAAGGATTACCGAAATACTGAAGATGAGCGTGCTATAAATATTTTAGATACAACTTCCCGTCGCTTGCCTTCTGGCAGATATGAGACCGGTCTACTCTGGAAGCCTGAAATTCTTAATGTTCCCAATAGTTACAATTTAGCTTTATCTCGATTAATTAATCTTGAAAAGAAGCTTAAGAAGGACCCCAAATATGCTAAATCGTACCGAGAAAACATTCAAGCTACTTTAGCTAAGGGCTACGCTGAGCTTATTGCTGAGCCGGATCGATATCTAAACATAAAATGGTATCTTCCATATTTTGGTGTTATCCATCCGACTAAGCGTAAGCTCCGCGTAGTCCATGATGAGCTTGTGTGAGCGGTGTTAGTTTGAACAGTCTACTCTTATCTGGTCCAGATTTCCTTCAGCCTCTTGTTTCGATTTTAATGAGATTTAGGGAAGGCCTTATTGCTATATCGGGGGATATTCGTGAAATGTTCCCACAAGTGAAGATACGTCTCGAGGATCAGGATGTGCAGAGATTTCTCTGGCGAGACAATCCATCTGATCCAGTTAAAGAGTATCGTATGACATCCATGATTTTCGCGGCGACATCCAGTCCTTGTATGGCTATCTACATAAAAAATAAGAACGCAGAGGAGCATCGTGGTAGCTTTCCGGAGGCTGCAGAGTCCATAGTGCGAGATCATTATATGGACGACTATCTTGGCAGTGTCCGCACTGTTTCTGAAGCTGCAAAGCTGGCCAGAGACATTGTCCACGTTCATCAGGCAGCTGGCTTCGAAATGTGTAGCTGGGTTTCGAACAGTATGGCTGCACTTTCTGAAGTCCCATCAGATCTCATTGCTTCCACTAGTAAAGATATTTTTCTAGGTCCTACCATTAATAATGTCCGACTTTTAGGAATTTCTTGGAATACAGAATCGGATTGTTTTACATTTATTAAAAGTTTACCTGATAAATTACCCGCAATTTTGACCAAAAGGTCTGTTCTTTCATGTCTCATGCGCGTTTACGATCCGTTAGGGTTCCTTACCCCTATAATAATCAAGGGACGAATTTACTTTCAGCAGACTTGGCGTCTTGATATTAGTTGGGATCAACCGCTTTCATCTGCATTTGTGAATAAATGGGTAGAATGGTTTGAAGATTTAAAGCAATTCCAAACATTGTCCAATCCCCGTTGCTATTTAACCTCAAGCGACGATGCTGTGTGTCAACTGCATATTTTCGCAGACGCTAGCGAGCATGCTTATGCTTGCGTCGCCTATTGGCTATTTCAACTGGCAAACAGCGACATCTCAGTAGCTTTGTTGGGCAGTAAGGCTCGTCTGGCACCCATAAACCCTACTTCTATCCCAAGGCTAGAGCTCCAGGCGGCCCTTATTGCCGCGCGCTTTGCATCATTCATATTGGAAAGTCACAGATATAAAGTCCATCATATATTTTTTTGGTCAGATAGTCTGACTGTCTTGCGATGGCTGCGTAGCGACGCTCGTACTTTTAAAGCTTTTGTCGCACACCGTGTTAGTGAGATTTTGGACATTACCGACGTAGCGTCATGGAGATATGTACCATCCAGTGAAAATGTGGCCGATGACGCTACGCGACCAAATGCAAAATTTCATTTATGTAGTAGATGGTACGCTGGTCCACCTTTTTTAACTTTACATCAGAGAGATTGGCCAGTTGAACCATCCTCCGCTCCACCATCGGTTCTGGACGAACTCAAAAATGTCATCCCTTGTGCAGAATCGATTGGTTTAACGTCTCTTACTCCGCTCGAACTACCTTCTCCGGTAGTTGCGAAACATTCGCATTTCAGCGAGTGGATTCGTCTTGTCCGCGCTACAGCTCGCGTTTATAAATGTTTTGAAAAATTTAGATATATTTTACTTAAAATTCGTTTTCGTGCAAATCATATTTCTAAGCAGAGATTGCATCCTAACGACATTCCAACAATTGACCGCTTAAATCATTTAGATGCGTTGACAGCTGAAGATATAACTTTTGCTGAGTTGCAACTTTTGCTTAGCTCACAATTAGACTGTTTTAGGAGTGAGATAATTTCGCTACTAAAATTTCAACAATTAAAGCAGTCGCTTAGCAAAATTTAATTTAATTGTAGATTCACATAAAATGTCTTAGAATGTTGAGTCGTATAACGGCAGCCCGAGGTACTCCACCACTCGATTATTTGCACCCGTTAGTATTAGACGGCAAACACCATATTGTACAGCTCCTTATAGCCCACTATCACCGCAAATTTATGCATGGTTATAACGAAGCCATCGTCAACGAGCTACAGCAGCGGTATCATATTATTCATTTACGCACGACAGTAAAGTCCATCTCAAAGACTTGTGCATCTTGTCGTCGCAGAAAGGCTTTACCGTTCTCACCTCGAGTTGGTGATCTACCAGAAGATCGGATTACACCCTGTCGACCGTTTTCGAAAGTAGGCCTAGATTATTTCGGTCCTATAAACGTCACAATTGGTCGGAGAACTGAAAAACGATATGTGGCCTTATTTACTTGCCTGGTCGTTCGAGCAGTCCATTTGGAGATTGTTTATTCTTTAACTACGGACTCCGCTATTATGGCAATTCGACGCTTCATAGCTCGGCGTGGGTGTCCTGAGAAAATCTACTCGGATAACGGAACTGCGTTCGTCGGAGCGTCCCGTTTGTTACCGGAAGTATTTGATTTTTCGAGCTCCAACAAAATTACCTGGATTTTTATACCCCCCGTTGCACCTTTCATGGACAGATGTTGGGAGCGCCTCGTTCGCAGCATAAAGACGGCACTCGCAGCGACGCTGAAGACGAGATCTTCAAAGGAGGAGATTTTATTCACACTCCTTTACGAAGCCGAGGCAGTAGTGAACAGCCGGCCACTTACACACGTTCCGGTAGATGTCGAGTCCGAAGCAGCCCTCACTCCCTTCCATTTTATAATGGGAACGTCATCCAACGGTCCTCTTCTCCGTCCTCTAGAAGATCGTGATTTGATCGGCAGACGCAATTGGAAGAAAGGCCTTCGATTGGCTGACCATTTCTGGCAGAGGTGGTTGAAAGAATATTTACCCATTTTACGCCCAAGACCAGCGAGCAAATCCATGATTCAGCCATCGGAGGGAGATGTAGTGATAGTGGTGGATGGGTCATTGCCTAGATCATGTTGGCCTTTGGGCAAAATACTAAAAGTTTGGCCCTGAAAAGACGGAGTTGTTAGAGTGGTGGAGGTCCTAACCAAAGGGGGGATTTTAAAACGGCCAGCTAAAATGGTTGTGCCTTTAGTAAGCCAGTCCCAACCTTAAATTTTTCGTTACACTGGGGGGCAGGCTGTTGCGGACTGGCAGTTTATTTAAAGTTTATATGTAATTTGTCTTTGTATTTTTTTGCTTTTTATAATAGTTATTGTTTTGTTATGTCATTGTCATTATTATTGTTGCCCAATACAAACGTACTCTTTAAAAAAGTGTTTTTATTTAATAATATAAAAGTACGTCGGCAACAACTAGTGCTGATAAACCACCCGCAAAACAACTAAAAAATACCGTTGCTAGACAAATGTACTCCGCAGTTGACCACCCTCCATACATAGTTCATGTACAAAGAATAGACGGCGAAACATCAGGTACTTACCGGGTGCAAACCCGGTTAAATTTGGTATGTTTCTGATGAACAACAATATTAAGAATATACCCCAAGATGGCTTGAAAAAAGTAGGCCGTAACCGAATTTCTGTCGAATTTAAAACCCCGCAGGATGCCAATGCTTTCTTATCAAATACTTCCTCCAAAAACACCAATATGCTGCTATAATTCCTACTCACAATATTACTCGTACTAGTCTGATAAAATATGTTCCAACTGATATAATAGATGATGAACTTATGAGTTTACTGAAAGTTTCCACAGGATGTGGTAAAGTATTGAAATTTTGACGCTTACACAAAAAAATAATAGCCGAAAATTTAACAGAATGGAAGTCTACCATGACTGTGGTTTTGACATTCGATAGGCAAGTTATGCCTGCTAAGGTGTTCTGCTGTTTCCCTTCCTTCCCCGTACAGCAATATATTTGCCCCACTATCCACATATGTTATAATTGCTGTCGCTATGGTCATACCAAACTGAAATGCAGATCTAAGACTCGTTGCTTTAAGTACGCTGAGGAATATTATGGAGCCGGATGTGAGATTAATAACGAAGATGCGTTCTGTGTTTTGTGCTTGGGGAAGCACTTTGCTACCCTCTCTTCAATCTTTAATGTATTCATCTCAAGCCAAAATTTAAAAAATGCAACCTCCCACAAAAAACATGATTTATTATATTTAATAAATAAATTCACATCGTTAGTTGTCTCTATCTCCGAAACATGGCATATTCCATCACTAAATTTCTCAGTTACTCATTACATTGTCCATCGACATGATCGTTCTGATGGTTATGGTGGAACCGCCTTGCTCCGCTTGCTCGGTCCGCAGAAGTGCGGTTTCATCATGTATCAATATTAACCATTCAAATGATGATATTAATATTATAGGCTGCTCTGTGGAAAATATCTCATATAAAAGTGTTTACATAGCTCATCCTCATACGAATCTTCTTCCCTCAATCAAGAGCATCCTTGAAATGGTGCCTGGTCCTGTTATAGTAATGGGGGATTTCAATTGCCACCACTACCGATGGGGTTCGTCTGCTTGTGATCAGTTTGGAATAGGGTTTACAGAAATCCTAGATGATACAAACTTATGTGTATTAAATGATGGCCGCTCTACTCGTAGAGTTACTAACAGTGACCCAAATAGCCTGCGTCCTATTGCCCTGTCATCTGTACTTACTAAAACTAGAACATCTTATTAAAAACCGATTAGAGTGGCACATACAGCATAATGATCTACTTCCATCCAGTCAGTTCGGTTTCCGTAAGGGTCTTAGCACTACTGATAGTATCGCAGTCTTAGTTTTGATTTCTTAAAATTGAAAGACAAATTATTAGTTGTGCACCAATACAGCACTCTTGAGAGAGCACTATTTACATCGTCATAACATTCCTTTTGTCTATCAACTTTGAATAGTAAAGAAGTATCATCTTCAAACAATACTGTCTCATACGATTCTGTAATGTAGTAAGGAAGGTCATTTATATATATTAGAAACAGTAGAGGACCCAATATTGATCCCTGGGGAACCCCCATAGTTATAGGCGAGCTAGCAGATTCCGATCTATCAATAACGACTTTCTGCAATCTGTCTGATAAATAAGATTTTAAAAGGCTAGCAGCTCCATCCGAGACACCATAATGTGTAAGTTTACTTAAAAGCGTTTCATGACTCACACCATCAAACGCTTTGGAAAGGTCGCAAAACACTCCAATTACATGCCGCTTGCCCTTTCATGCGTCAAAAATATGTTTCATAAGTGCAGTTCCGGCATCGGTAGTGGATCTACCTTTGGTAAAGCCGAATTGGCTTTCATGCATGAGTCTGTTTGTTCTCAAGTGAC
The DNA here is from genome assembly GCA_036419045.1 of Scirpophaga incertulas. NCBI lineage: Eukaryota > Metazoa > Arthropoda > Insecta > Lepidoptera > Crambidae > Scirpophaga > Scirpophaga incertulas. The sequence continues at coordinate 23,751,332 of CM071627.1, read as the reverse complement.
CTATTAGTTGATTGTAAATAACTATCTCGAAGATTTTGCTGAAAGTTGGTAATACGGATATAGGTCTAAAATTTGAGGGATCTTTTTTGTTACCCGATTTGAAAAGTGGCATTAATTTACTATATTTCATTAGATCAGGAAAGATACCCTCATCAATACAAGAATTAAAAAATTGTGCTAACAATAGGGCTAATTCATCGATGACAGATTGAATTATGTGAGTTGATATACCCCAGAGATCTTCAGTTTTCTTCTTGTTAAGTAAACGGAATGTTTTCTTAATTGAAGAAGCATCAATATGGCTAAATTTGAATGATTCATTGCACCTATTCACACTTGACTCAAGGAGGGTGACGGCTAAACTAGGAGATGAGTTAAGATTACTGGTAGTTATAGCAGGAATTTGAGAAAAATAATCAACAAATGCATTCAACATTGCAACAAAAAATCAACATTGCATTTTAAATAGATGGTTACGCAATCATGGTCTGAGCCTGTTATAATACTGGCTTGTTTTATAAGTTCTTTTTATGTAATCAAAATTTTAATGACATGATATTTAACATACTTCAAATTAAATATTTATACAGTAAAGACGTATTTCTTCTAAAATTCTAACAAAACGTAACGTATTTTTGAAGAAGTTGTAGGTATAATTTTAATAAATATGTTGAATTCCGAGAGAGGAGATACATCGGGTATGTCTGGTTCAAATATTACTTATAGACCAAACTCGTTGTCATCACTTCCATCCTTTTTACTTCGGGATAAAGAAGGTTATCCCATTTGGAAATTTAAAATGCGGAATTACCTAATCCATGAAGATTTGTGGGAAACCATTGAGGGCTATCCAGATGGTGACACGACGCCCACACTAATAAAGGTAAGGAATGACAGGAAAGCTCTTTCAAAAATTTGCTTGGCCCTAGATGGATCTGCTATTATTCATGCACGGAATGCAAAGTCGGCATCTGAGGCCTGGATATTACTGCAGAACACCTGCGAGGATAAAGGTATGGGGCGCAGATTATCACTTGAAAGAAAATTATACCGTTTTAGTCTAGCCGATTTTAGTGACATTGAAAGCTATATCAATGCCGACCTATGTACTGCACAAGAATTAGCAGATATTGGCAAAACTATTATATGATGATGCTTCCGTCGCTGCTATAATATTAGGTGGTCTTACATCGCATTATGATCCGCTTATAATGGCACTGGAGAACAGTAATGTAGAAGTTACCACCTGTTTAGTTTAGGCGAAATTATTAAATGAAATGCATAAAACTGATGCTAAAAATGAAATTTGTACTGCTGCAAAAACTAAGAATGTGAAGTTTAAGCAAAATCATATTGTTTGCTATGATTGTAAGGAGCCAGGTCATAAGCGCCCTGATTGTCCACTACGCAAGAAGTGTACAAAAAAGAAGATAGTACCTACCAGTTCCAATGCATCTCAAAATGCTCTAGGAGTTAAAGATGATTCCAACTTGGACATATGGTATGTAGATTCAGGTACTATAAAACATATGACTTCTAGATTAGATTGGTTTCATAATCTCAAATTGAAAGGCTCAGGACAAGTTACGATCGCGAATGGCTCAAAAATTAATGTTGGTGGAGTTCATTAACTACTAGACGTGATGTTTCATTAACTACTAGACGTTATATTGTAAATAAATTAAAAAATGTGTTATATGTACCTAATCTTAAGTCTAACCTATTCTGTTCTTTTCAAAAAAGATGGGTGTAACTTTTATAAATCAGATGCCTTCTTTTTTACAGGTGATTCGGTTCTACATGGTTCGTCCTGTGATGGTTTGTACTCGTTCTATTCTATTTCGTGTGTAAGTCGGGGCTGATATGCATCACTGCGACCTATTAAGATCTATTGTGACCAGCCTCCTATGTAGGTTCTATGTAGGCCCTACAGTAGCTCCCTTAACTGGGCACTGACCAAGGAGATTGTTTTTTATTTCATCTGGGTCAAGGATGTGTTTCCCCAGGTGTCTGTTTCTTTTGTGAATCAGCGGTTCACAGTAGCACAAGAGGTGAATTGCTGTTTCACGCTCTTATTCGCAGACTCTGCATGTGTCAGTGTCCTTTAGTTTCATGTTGTAAAGGTGTCTATTCAACTTGCAGTGACCGGTCAAAGCCCTAACCATCACGCTCAAGTTACTCCTGTTAAGCTTTAATAGCTCGTCAGTGCGTTTGCGAGAGTATGGTTCGATTAGTGCTTTTGAGTGTGTCATCCCGGACGTACTGTGCCAGTCTGCTTTCGCATCGTTAAGAAGGCGAGTTTTTAGGTATTGCATGGCTTGGTTCTTTGAGATACCACAGATAGGCTCTGGGCCGAACTGTATTCCTTGAGCCCCAGCACTGGCTAGTTCATCGGCCTTCTCATTGCCGGTTATTCCAGAATGACCTGGCACCCATTTGAGAGTGATCTTTGTACTCTCAAATGGGTGCCATGGGTGGGGTGTTTAGACTCGTTGGATTGTACTGTTAATACTTCCTTCAATACGGCGTGTAATGTGCACTCTAAGTCTCTAAATAGGTATGAGCTGTGTCGTCTACGCTTAGGTCACTCCTGCTCTCCAGTACTTTTGCATAAAATCAGGATTAGAGACAACTCGCTTTATGAATGTGGAATAGAGGAAGGCACATTGGATCATATATTCTTTAATTGTATTAGATATTAGCAAAAATTTAATCTGTCTTGATACCCCTTGTTTTTTTTTTACGTCAGGAAAATGCTTTACCCCGCGGCTCGGGAAAACCGCGAGGTTATGTCGGACTCTCCACCCGCCTGGGGGACGAGTGCCAGCCAAGTGCGTAGACTACCGACTAAAAAGCTGACAATGCCGCTTACTGACGTCTTGCCGCGAGAGCTTCGATCGTCGACGTGTCCTCCCCCCTATCAGATGAGGGGTTGACACGCCGAGGAGAGCTGCATCGCGGCGTGACAAGGTCGTGGGAACTCGCCAGAATACTTCCACGACCTCGTCGGCGTTGGCCCGCGTCGTGTGGGTCCCTCTCGCCCCCCCGTTGTGCTAGTCCGGGGGATCGACGACTGACGGTACCTTTGAATAGCAGGGATCAGCCTTCCCGGGCCGGGCTCCCGCTGGTTCGCGCGCTCCCTTCGCCCCGTACGCCTGCGGTGGCATGCCTGCGCGCCAGGGTCGTCTTCCCTGGCGCGCAACACCGCCTTTTTCTGCGTCATGACGTCGACGCAGAAGGAGTTCACCATCGCCCACGTGCTCTCTCCCTCCAGCATGGCACGCACCACATTCTGGAGGGACAGGCCCTTGCCCATGATGGCTCAGCGCGCCGCGCGGAGAAGGCCGGGCACACTGCTAAGGTGTGCTACGCGGTGTCCTCGGCGGCGCCACAGTGGTCGCACTCAGGGGTCGGCTCACGCACTATGCGGTGCAGGTAGCGGCCAAAGCAACCATGGCCGCTTAGCACCTGCACCAGGTGGTACGGTGAGGAATGGGTGCGATGCCTCGATACTTCGGAACATGGTGCGCGAAACGGAGGCAGCACCTATGAGCTCACGGAGCTCCTCGAACCACAGACGGCCCGTTTCCACTTTGGCCTCCTCGGTCGCGAAGGCTCGCTCCCGCGGCGCTAGGCGCCGGTAATCTGTATGATACCCTGCATTAACTCAGTATCTCGCTACCCATTAACTTTGATGCCTCACTAACCATTGATTCTAAGGATACTATATTATTGATTTGTAAATTTATTAAATTCCATAACATCAAATTATGACCAAGCCCAGAATATCAAACATTCACGGTAAATTGGAAAAAATATATGTTCTATTGTAGTGTGTTCGTTTCAGGTGTATGGATTCTAATTACTAACCCATAATATTATCACACAAGCAATTACCAATCAAAAAAATAAAAATAAATAAAAGAAAAATTAAAACTCATTTAAGCACATTACAGCTAACTAGAGTTTCTATACTCTCGAGCTTTTTTATTTCTCGGAGCATTCTCGATCACTATTTCTCGAGAATTATCGGGTTGTCGAGATATATGGAAAATTTTAAAAGTATGTGTGTTTTAACAATAAAATTACGCTTTTTATGCAATATTCAACAACATTTATCAATCAACAACATTTATTATTAGATTCAATTGACTTTAACTTAAGTAAGTATATACAATTTTTATTAAACGAAATAAAATCTAGCGAGATCTTTTGTCATTATTTCTACAAACAATTTTAGGACTAAATTGTCTTCATCTTTGGGAAAAATAAATAAAATATCTTCTAAGAACAATGCCATCATGTCACCACAATATAATTCAGTACCTTACATTACATCTATACATATAATAAGACAGTAAAAATATTTTGTCTGTACATTTAGTATTTTTGACTGAAATGGATAGAGGGGCACTTAAATAGATTATTAGAAAGCAAAAAAAATTTTTTGGAATTTTTTGTCTGTCTGTCTGTCTGTCTGTATGTTTGTTCACGTTTATCTCCGAAAGTACTGAACCGATTTGCTTGAAACTTTCACTATTTGCTTTGTTTTAACTCAGAATAATATCTAAACTTTGTTTCATCAAAAACGGTTCATTAAAAAAAAAGTTATCGTCATTTTAATGAACTCAAGGCATGATAATATTGCGAATTATAATGTACACCATTCTTACATAAGTTACATGGGAAATTTAAAATCTAAAGACGATTCATCATCATGATACAATATCCCCTGCGGGGTAGACAGAGCCACAGGTTATAAGACCCCAAAGGCCACGTTTAGCATGTTCGTGGGCAGTGAGATGGAACAGGGAACCAAAATACGATGAAACGAAACCAGTTTTTATCAAAATAATATGATAAATGCGAAAGTTTGTTTGTTTATTACCTCTTCACGCTTAATCTATACATATAATAGAACAGAAAAAATATTTAAGTGTAAATCAGTTTCATTACGCATGTTAGTTTTTTCATAAATCACTAGATGGCGCTGTTTCATTTAATCAATTTCTACAACGCGCTATTGTAGTTTTTTCAAATAAAGCCTAATAAAGGAATGTGTTTCGACATAAGGCGAAAATCCCTTCGTATCTTTTCATGATCTGTGCGCTGAGAATCGAATAGGAAATTTTCTGTGAATTTTGCTTTAATTAATTTAATAATTTCTTCTGTGTTGATTTCGGATTTTGTTTTGCTTTGTGTTTAGGATTTGGTGTTACTGGTTGAGTTTATTTATACCAAAAATATTTTAATCGGCAAAATCGTATATTAATATGATTTGTGTATCAATAACATTCAAATCGAAATTTACGCAGACGAAGTCGCGGGCAACAGCTAGTACTATATAATATACTTTTGTCTCTGTCTATAATACAAACTTTTCTATTAAAATGTATAATTGAAACAAGTTTTTAAATTAGGTATAAAAATCGAACAATCAGACTAGCTTCATAATTACAATGAATAACAATAAGGTACAGGTAACTTATTTTAGTCCAACTTTTCAATATAAATTTTCAGTATTTTGTTATATATAGACTTTTTTGTTACGTAAATATACTTAAGAATCTAATAAATAATTAATAATCAGACTAATTATAATCACAATTTAAAAAGGAAACTGCTCCAAAAGCTAGCCCACTAGGTATTTTCATTATTTAGGAAATAAGCTTTCAAAATTACGAGGGCATTTAAAGCATTATCTGATAGTCGGTTTCGTATTAAGTTTTAAAAATTTTCGACTTAATTTCTTGATTTTTGACCACTTTTTTCTCGTCTCGAGTAAGACAAAATTTCTCGGAAATTCTCGATTCGAGAATTCTCGCAGAGAAATTCTACGGCTAACACAATATATACAGTCTTATAAATCCAGCCATAGACACACAGAGCTGGCAAAATTGTTGTCGTAAGATAGCAGATTGCCAAGAAGAAAAGTGTATTGGTCTCTGACACAGCTCTCAACAGTATTCTGGCACCAACTCTCAAAGTAGCCGAAGCTAACTATTATATTGCTATTATCTGGAGCAGTAAACCACACTACCTGAACAAGCTCAGAAGAAAGAAAACTGCCGTAGGATCTGTGTACTCCGACTTCTTGCGTATTTTATTTTGTGTTAGGAGCGCATTGTTTGAAATATGTGTTAATTTTATTTTTAATAGGTATTGATAATTATTAATAATTTAGGATTTTTTTATACTTATATTAATACTAAGTTGTACCTCGAAGTTTCGTCGCGTAATGATTTAAGTAATATTAAAGGTATGAATCAATTTTTACTATTTTAAACACTTACGCTTTAACTATACATTTTACTTAATTTAATCGTAGAAGAACCTTTAAAACTAATAAAATAATTTAAGAAAAATTAAAGCATAAAATCAATATTGAAATAATCAATTGCAATCTATAATATTTTCAACCAACTGCTGTTGAGCTCAGGGCGATGAAACCTTTGCCTTCCCGTTTTTCGGTAAAATACTGTTATGAGCTTTCTAAATCATCCATGAGTATACATACATCAATTTTATAGCAGGTATTTTAATGTAAAGGATTGTTAAAGGAGACGTTTGTACAAGTGATAAAAATATGGTTGGATCCAGGAAAAATTCTAATGTTAAAAGTATTAGTGAATTGAAGGAAGCAATAGGAATGGCTCGTGTTATATCTGAAAGAAATAGAAATAGCAGTACCTACGAGTATAACAAACGAACGTGGCGGTATTTTCTTAGAATATTTGCACTATATTAGAACTATGAAAGTGACAATGATCACAATACACACTGGAGTAGAAAGTGATCTATTGTAGGTCTAATGTGTTATTAGACCTACAATAGTAAGTATATGTATATATATATTTCATTGTTAGACAATTATGATATATTTTTGGGTACTTTTGAGTAATTTCAAGGTTTTTTTTTGAGAGCTAATCACTAAAACAGCATATATTTTTAAAACCGTTATTGATTAGCTTAAATTTTTGAATAAATTGAGATTTCTACTTATTCTTGGCGTGCTGATAAGAAACATGGCATCTATTTTGAAATCTAACGGCAGATGTTTTTTTTAACTAAATGATGAATCAGGTTAATGCTCACTTTCACTTATAAAGACGGAACAAAATCTAGATAGGTCATTACAAATTGCAAATCTATATCAATAGTAAAGGCGTGTTATGCAATAAAAGTTAATATGAGCAATGATAGTCCATATCGGAAGGATTCACTTTTAATATATAATATTATATTAAATTTTGTTTATTTAATGTTTGGTATTTACGGAATTGCGATTACACCTATACAATAAGTATCGTACACTCTTATAATTAAAAAAAAAACGGAAATTAATAATAAATAATGATAAAATGATTGAACTGCTTCCATGATACTTAAAAAATCACTCAGTAGGATGCTCTAGGTGATTTTCTGGACACGAATTGGAATAAGTATGTTTTAATGAGTTTCGATGTTACCTTACTTCAATAATAAGAAAACTTAAGACCTGTCTTGTTTGCAAAGTTGATAAGAATATGAAAGAAATAACATAAAGCGCTAAGAGGATTATAGAAGTTTGTATGGTAAATAGTTTAAATGTATCCTTTAATTACTGTTTTTAATAACAATAATTGTAAGACAGCTTTTTTTTATCAAAATTATCAATAAATATTTTTATTTGCATTATTCATCCTAATTTTAAATTGCATTTGTCTTCGCATATTTGATCTAAATTCGCTAAAAGGTAACGTAATGTGGAGTAACTGGAGAGTAAAGGTAGAGTAACCATCAACTTGTAACCTTAAAAGTTGATGATGATTTTTGAACTTATTTATTCTACTTGTATAATTCTTTTACCTTTGACCGACTACCTGCCTCTAGCTTAGCTTAAATGGGGGCATAGAAATTCTTATCACAGGCAATAGAGAGGAGTGATTAACAAATCTTTGGAAGACGCTGTTATACATGTTAGCAACCAATATCGCTGCCAGTTTAAAGCTGCAATATCCATGCCACCGAATTCACAGTTATTTGGTAATCTACGAAATAAATCAATAAATCTACGAAAGAGAAGAACTTGTCTCATAGGGCTACTTATTTCATTTAGTCGATAGATACTGTGACAATAACTTCTATAATAATGTCGGAACCATGAACTATGTAGGAACCTAATACGCTTCTTGCGTTTGAAAGGCAATAATGATATTTTATAAGGCTCTCAGACATCGCAATAACGTTGTATCATGTCATGGCGTAATCCGGGAACGAGCATCGATAAGCCGCGTTTATTTTTTAATTAAACTCGTCGTGGCAGTCATTTACCCTGCTTTAATAACGTAATCTTGTTACACAAAATAACCTATTTATTAATGAAAAGTAGGTTTCTTTTAAAAACACACACAAAATGAAATATTTAAACTTTTTCTATTGTGTTTTAAATTGCATTAGTGGGTAATATAATGGAAACAGTTGTGAGTTTTATAGAGTGATATTTTGAACCCATGACCTCACAGATGGCGACACCTAGAAACCGGTGTACTAACTCGACTACGGAGTAATTTCTTTATATTTGGTGTTACCAAACTATTACTGAGTTGAAATAATGTTGCACCCTGCTGGCTAATCGGAAAGTTCTTTTTATAACTTTGAACATAAATACGGCCGTTCTACTTGTGAAAATTTTGCTAAATTGTAAAAAAAAATCATAAATAAACATTTTTTTTACAACTTCCCTTAAATAACACTGAAGTCGTTTTTTTATATTACCACCCTTTTCCATTTTAAATTACCAGCTACATAATCACCAGTGCAACTTTTGTAGGTATTTATAATAAACTAGTTAACAATTGCTGTTCTAGTTCAACGTAACTGTATTTTTTCAGTATAGAATCTACGAGTTAATAGCTGCTAAATCACATACAGTTGTGGTCATATAATTAAGAACGATTTGAAGTCTAGGAGTTTTTTATTTAAATCGTGTCATACGCAGAGATGTGTACCTTCTGAAAAGAAACTAGTTATGTTATGAATTAGCCAAATTAATAGGGCTTAGGAATAAAGAATAAAATCGCATTTTTTTGTATTGACAATTTAGTTTTATTTTACCAAAGTAACACATTCAAATAGTACTGAAGCTGGACAAATAATTAAGAGCGATTTACTGAACTGCTCGGGAATTGTTTTGTATCACCCTTACAAAAAAAAAATACAATTTGTATGAATGTAGCGCGGAAATTTTAAAAACCATTTTAATACATTTGTAACTAAAATTAATAGTTGATAGCATATCCACGGCTTTTAATTATACCGGCGAGGCATTGATTCTATTAATTTTTGACATTTCGCAAGAGAAATAGAGTTCCATTCCTCTAAAAAAACGTCTTAAATTTCCACACTTTGTATTGACACCTTTTTTTTTACTTCGAATCACAAATTCTCTATTGGGTTTAGATCTGGGCTGTTAGCTGGCCAGTCTAGGACAGAAACTAATTGCGTTGTTAGAAAATACTTTACGGTACGTGCAGTGTACTTTGGATCATTGCCATGCTGGAATGTCCAGATAACCGGGAGGACGTCTTCAGCATAAGGTAACATTGTTTCTTCCAGTATATTTCTGTATTGGAACTAATCCATGTTACCTTCTATCAACTTTACAGGTCCAACACCATGTCCAGAAAAGCACCTCCAAATTTTCACATTTCCCCCACCGTGCTTTAAAGTAACTTTCGTATACTTCGGGTCGAATGCTGTATTCGGGGGACGTCTTACATATCGTTTTCCATCAGACATACTCTGTTTATTTTCGTCTCATCAGAAAAAGTACATTTTTCCATTGTCGCACTGTCCAGTTTTCATACTTTCTAGCAAATGCAAGCCGGGCTTGTCTGTGGCTAACTTTCAACATGGGTACCTTTCTTGCTGTCCTACCGTGCAATTTTTCTTCTACCAAACGTCTTCGAATAGTGCGTGCTGAAATTGCTAAAGGGTTATTTTCACCAAAATACTCTTTTCTCAGCTCATTAGACCCTTTAAAAGGATTTTGTTGTGTCATACGAACGATGTTTCGGTCATCTCGAGGAGTTGTTTTTCTCTGTTTAGGTACACGTGGAATATTTGAAGTAGTTTGATACGTAGCAAAATGCTTTACAGCATGGAAAACCATCGTTTCTGAACATTAAAGATGGAAATCGACTGAGTGTTTTATCGACTTTATTTAAATTTGAACAAAGGTATAAACTATTTAGCGTTCTTAATTATGCGACCAGCCAGTAAATAGAAATACTATGTCTAGAAGTAGTGTAAAAAGTTTGTCTATTTATTTTTTATCTAATTTTGTGTATCAATGGTGTTATAGAAAAGATTTACGATACCGAGAGAAATAAAAAAAATGCATGCAACGAGTTTTGCGTCTTAGTTTTTAAAAATCTTCCCTTTATATCAGCGTTCTTAATTATATGACCACCACTGTATCATATATGTTTATTGAAAAATACATGCATAGGTGATCTCCGACTTTCAGCTTTTAGGGTGTACTTGCGTGCCATTTGATATTGATGATGTCAGATATTTTATAATTAATAGAAATATACATTACTAGCTTTCTGCCCGCGGCTTCGCCTGCGTGGATTTCGGGATTGGGTCTATAGAGGGTTAAGGGTCATAGCTTTTGCCCACGGCTACATATGCGCGGAAGTCGATTTACGGCGCGAAGTTTTATCGCGCTTCCCGTGGGTCTATCCGTTTTGCCAAGATAAAAAATACCGCAATACCTTGCTCAAGAATCACTCTATCTATTGATGAAAACCGCATGAAAATCTGTGCAGTAGTTTTTGAGCGAAGCCTTTATTGCGCATCCCGTGGGATCTGTCGATTTTTCCGGGATAAAAAGTAGCCTATGTTACTCGGGGATAATGTAGCTTTCCAAAGGTGAAAGAATTTTTGAAATTTCTTGCCCGTGGCTCCGCCCGTCGTTGCTCCGTCCGCGTTAATTTCGATCCCACGGGAACAGTAGCTACTTTCTTCCGGGATAAAATGTGATATCCTTCCCCGTACCACAGACTATGTGTATGCAAATTTTCGTGATGATCGGTGCAGTAGTTTAAGCGTGAAGAGGTAACAAATAAACAAACAAACAAACAAATAAACAAACAAACAAACAAACACACTTTCGCATTTATAATATTAGTTGGGATAAAAATTGAAATACAAATATCTCTACAAATAAGCGGTTTCATCTTGCTTGTCATCGACAATTGGTTTCTTAGAGACGTGAAGTAGTTGTCGGTGGCAACGTTTCTGCCCTTTTTAAAATAAGGTTGAACCAGTTTCAGAACCACATATTCGGGTAATAGAATATCATTTGAACGGTTCCCGTCTTTTCCTAGATACGGAAATACTCCACATTCGATACTTGTGAATACAACATCAGTTTGATATTTTTATATACATTTAGCCTAACTATAGTAAATTAGGAAAAAACATAAAATATGAAAAGAACAAAAAAGATAGTTTGTAAAATATTTAAGAATGAATTTGTCGTGTGTCGAATTGAAGGTCTTTTCATTTGAAGGACGTTTTGGTAGGTGTACGTTTTGTATAAAATGAAAAAATCTTGCGCATTAAATTAATTCTATTTAATATGTTTTACTTGATGAAGCAATGTATGTTGTTTGAACTCTAACGCCTGAATGAATGCGGTTGAAATGAGATGAGGGGCCCAACGCGGAGCAACATCATTGGTCAGTTCAAATAAAGTACCATCGCAGGAAGTGATAAGTGTGACCTCAGGTGTCTCATGGCCGTGTTTCGACATGCCCCCAGCCCTGGAAGCATCGGCGTCCAACATTTCTATGTCATAGCTGAACAAGAAAAATTCCGGAAGGGATTTTCGGGAATGCACGACGAACTCTTCATAATGCTGTTCGAATGTCGGCTACTCTGGAGACTCCATCTTGACCAGGCTTCGTAGAAATTATACGTCCTAGACTCCACGTCGATGGTGGTATTTTGTCTTCTTTGATGACTATAATAGTGTTTGGTCGAAGATCAGACTTATTCTCATTCCATTTGAGTCTAGTCTGTAGATCCGACGTACTCTGCTTCAGCGTGTCCAGAAATGTTGTCAAATTTGTTCAATTCTTTGAAATAGAATCTGTCGGTGTGCAGGTGTGGCGTTCAGTCGTTCTGATATTGGCGCAGCGAGAGGACGACCAATCAAAAAATTACCTGGAGAGACTGGATAGAATCGTTGGGATCTGTGGAGAGTAAACTTAATGGACGAGAGTTTAGGATGGACTGAATCTGGTATAATTTGTGCTAAATTCCTGGAAAGTGAGATGTGCGTTACTAATCACTCGTCACACATGATATGACTTAACACCAGCTTCTCACAATCCACCGAAATAAGGTGCATAAGGCGGTATATAAGAGAATTTAAGGTTTTGCTTAGTATATCCGAAGAACAGTTCGATAGGATTTTGTCGAACTCATTATCTAATTCTACGAAATTTATTCTACTGTCCGAAATAATTTCTAAGGGTTTACCACGGCGCGAAATAAATCGTTTTAAAGCGTGAAGATGTGCGTCTGACGTCAGATCAGTGACTAGCTCTAAATGTATTGCGCGTGTTACTCAGCAGACGAATAAGCAAATGTAACCCTTTATTAAACTCGAAACTTATTCCCTTTCGGCTCAGTACAGAACTGGTCCGGCGTAATCAACACCCCATCGTAGAAAAAGGATAACTCGGTGTGATTCTTTCTGGTGGCAGGTTACCCGTAATATGCGACAATACCTTACCACTCATCGCGTGCAGGTAACACAAGTATGCACGATTCGCTTAGCGAAATTTCTATCCCTTACTGACTCCTGTAGTCCCACGTGTACCACAACAATACTGAAAACTAATGTTTTGATGAAACTAAAATCGGATGCATTTTCTCAAACGTAAAATCTAAAGAATTTTGAATTCTGCCTTTTAATTTTGAATTTAATTAAAACAACTCATGTTTACAATAATTATAACATATAACCGAGTCTTTGTTTAGGTATTATCTTCCAAATAGTTTAATTAAATTAAGTACAATAGAATATAATAAACTAAACTAGATTAATTAAATTAAAAAATACAATTAAAACTATAATTTAAACCTTAAAAATAAATATCTTAAAATACTTCTAAATTAGGTATATATATCTAAAATAAAACTAGAAACTATAAATAAAAAATGTCCTGCAATTCGGGGCCCATGGGAACAGTACCTAGGATGCTGGCAACATTACCTCTTTGGATCGCCAAACTAATCCGTTGACAGAGGTAACTGCCAGCCCTCTGATCACCGGAGGCTTCAATCAACAGTGCTGATAGATCATGTACTACTTTTTTTTGCCTCCGGTCCCCACGGACCCATAGTTTCTACCGCAAACGGAGCAAATATGTAATTAGGACCTATATTACAGTATTTGCTCCGCTTACGGCCCTCTGCATGGATCGCAGCAGACCCTGCACTTAGGGATGTACTACATACATGTGAGGGAGCCAGGGTGTCTGAACAGGTTGCATCCCAGATAAGAGGCCGCCCCAGCTTCCAAGGACCGACAGTTAAGCCATCGGGTCTTTTGCCATCGCTACGATATATCCCAACTGGTTCCAATATAGATGGGATACCAGCAGTGGCAAAGGATCTATGTATGATGCTATTCAATGCGGTATGGCGGGACATGCGACCTGCGCTGCGAATGCAGGAGAGTCCGTGCAGGCCACGTTCATCAACAGCATCACCGCATACGCACTGGTGTGGATGTACGATTCTGGTGCCTAAACGTAAGCAGACCGCTATAGTGAGAGACAACCTGTCCAGCAATGTACCGACGTTGGCTGATGGTAAAGCTTGAAGCCATTGCCCCGACTCTTTTTCAGAAACAGCAATGAGACGAGCCCGGTCTATAGAATCGATAGAGGTCGAAATAAGTGAAGCTTGAATATTTTTGCAGACGGGCTCATCCCATTGCTTTTGTGACTCTGGTACCGAGGGAAAAATCACGTTTGAGCATTTCGATGACCAGGCATTTCTTGCATCCGCCAAGTGCGGCAGATCTACCGAACCAACAGAAGGGCTTATAATCATACGGTATAGCTGTAGTGCACTATGGGCGGATGACAGAAACGCCGGAAGAGACACACTGGAAATGCTTCTGACTCCAAGACCACCGAAACGTACCGGAAGCGTTGCTTGCAGCCATGCCCGGTTATCAAACGGACAATTTAAAATTTTAGTAAGTGTTTCTTTAATTAGATTATCAACAAGAGTAAGTTTTGCGGTAAAGCACCAAAGGTTACTTGATCTGAGGACATACATAAATTTGGGTACAAATAGACAGTATCGAATAATAAATAAAGCCATATGGGGATTAATTTGGAAAAGGCGGTCTGACGAGTTCTGAAATTTTTTGATTAATTCATTAATAAAAGGAGGAATAGCATTGTCAAGTACCGGTGCTCCTAACAAAATGAGTGAATTATCTTCAACCACTGTGATATTTGGAGCCAAAAGGAGCAAGCTCTTGAAATCGGAGAGATTTTTTTTCCTTCGGTACATAGTCACTGTTTTAGCAATAAATAGTTCACACTTTGAAAAATTTAATTCTAATTTTCTAAATTTAATTTAGAAAATTTATGTTTGCTTTTTAGCTGAAGTTTATTTAAAAATATATTCTTTTCCGAATGAGTCTTGTTGCGCGAGTCTGATTAAAATCGATTTTGCAATCGTTAGCTCGTCAACGGTGAGAAGTCCGCGACGGATATTTGTTTTATTTCCAAGATTAAAAATAAAACATACCACATATGCACAGATACGTCTAATGTGATTGTACTGCTAAAACCTATTGAAAGGAAATAATTAAGTCTCAATAGTGGTTAAAATGTACAGAGCGGTTTTGTTTTTATTTCCGGAAATCTATCTAGCTTCAAAATTACACTATTCACAAATTGAGAATGTAGCGATTCACGTATTTTTTATTTATATATAATCGTGCGCCTATCAAGGCGGCGCATAATTCCAACCTCGCAATACTTATTGTTTTTAAAGGCAAAACCTTTCCGCTTGCACACTAAAGTCTGACGAAGAAGAAAGAGTTACAAGAGGTATTCAATCGGTAAATATTCATAGGCTGCGACGGATCCTCACGCCACAATGTCAACTGCAGGTCACAATCCAAAAAGGATTGTAAGTGTTAATTGAAGGACGTTCTTAATTGAAGGACGTGTATAAAAAAGAATGTAAGCTGAAAGTTTTTAGAACACTTCACTTGTAAACAAAATATAAAATAAATGGTATGGAAATCCTTGAAAATATCGTTCATCTGTTATATCATTTTTGATTTCACGATTTGTAAATTGTCCGAGGTATTTCAGCATGAATATAACACGACAACATATATAGGTTTTTCAAAAATTTTATTATTAATCAGCAAAGTTTATTTTTTTTTAATTTAATATATATGTATATATAGATTTATATATTATTTTATATATATTAATGTATAAGATTATGTATTCGTGTATGGATATATATGTATATTTTAATCATAACCTCCCCTGCCCAATTCAGGTTCTTTGATGTGTCAAAGGTTAACTGGAAGAGATCCCGCCAGGGATAAGTTCGCCTTTGCATATACATAATATGTTAATGTATTATTTATGTTTCTGCGTATTATTTATGTGTATGTGCAATAAAGAGTTTTACAACAACAACAATACAACAACAACATAGAGTTATGTCTATTGGCAGAATATTGACAAGGATATTGGATAACTAGTACTTAAATGTCGATAATGCAGAATAAAACAAAATGAATTCCGCCGCATCACTAAGAATTGCTATCTGAACTGTGGCAACGTATCAACATTGACTTCCCCAGCCCAATAAACCGGATTATATTTGTTTATCGTTGTTATCGTATACATAAAATGGGTAGAGCTTTTCCCAACAAAAAAATATTACTTATTATATTTTGGTGCATTAAAACTTTAGAAGAAGAATTTTCAACATTTGGAATACCTTTTATATTGTCTGATAATGGACAACAATTTATATTTAACGAATTCCGAAAATATTTGAATCTAATAAATATCAGCACCTTTTATCACACTTAAAATAATACATACACTGGTACACTTATCGAAAGTGGAGTTGCCATTGTTGTATATTTTGAAGGATATGATCATCTTCCAGCACCATGGACCCACTGGCAGAGTCCCAATTGATACAAATTCCACTTTACATTTCGTAGGTATCGAAGTCCGTTATCTCTGCCGGGTATTGTTTGAACAAATAACAAAATCCTTATGTCTTTTCAAAACTACTCGGTGTCACTAATTTTACTTTTAATAATCACAATAATATTTTTATTATCAATTGCGAAATTGACAAAATTTTGTTATAGAAGTGGTTTTATGAATTAAACAAATATACATACTTATAGAGTAAATATATGAGTTCATTTGATTAAATAAAAATTAAGAATGCTATACTTACCGCTTTAACGGTTATACACACAGGTCATAGTATTATTAACATTAACATAAAACAGGTTTGAAAAGGTCTTTTTAATTCATATTAATTTAATAATATGTATTTACGACGTTAATAAATCTGAATTCAAGGTTATACTAAATCATTGTTTATTTTCACATATATTAATAAATTAATTAAAGATTGATATTTTGAAATGTACAGAGTTACAAATGTTGTTGATTTGATTGATTTGAAATGTACAGAGTTCCGAGAGGCAGTATATTTTATTTTACGATAAATTATGATATGCAGTACAAAGCGTATGCGTATTCGAAATATATTAAGCATTACTCTTATTCTTATATTATGCGTCACTAATATGATACAATGAATTTGTATTTTAAATAACACTAAACGGGACTCCCAATGGAATCATAATGAAAAACATGAGTGCATGGAGTAGTATCCCCAGAGGTCCTAGTGACAAGTAGTAGACAAG
Organism: Scirpophaga incertulas; assembly: GCA_036419045.1. Classification (NCBI taxonomy): domain Eukaryota; kingdom Metazoa; phylum Arthropoda; class Insecta; order Lepidoptera; family Crambidae; genus Scirpophaga; species Scirpophaga incertulas. The sequence continues at coordinate 23,734,327 of CM071627.1, read as the reverse complement.
TTGGTGCAGTAGAGGTATTCCACCGACCCATTCCAATTCATTCTTCCACCTCCAATACATGATAACTATCATGAGAGCTGTGTGATGTTGTTTGACCTTGCCGTACTGAGGAATCCCACCAAAAACATTCTTTGCCGTTGTCCAATCTGTCGCCAGAACCGCTACCTATTGACGATGGATAATTGCCACTTGGAAAACGTGGTGTTACCCTTCAACGGCCAAGTCACACAACATTAACTATAATAAAAACGAAATCGCAATAAGGAACCTTAGATTTAGCATGACTTTGTTATATTTCATTACTTTTTAGATATAAACTAGCAGCTCCATCGAGACTTGGCTAGTTTTTTATTGAATGTTTTTGGTGGGATTTCACTTCTTTTTGTAGAAACACTAGTTTTTATAGTTTTCCCGTTATGTGACCATGAAACCTTAACTTTGTACCAAATTTCAGCTCTTTGAGGTTATGGGAAGTACTAGTTCTATTTTGATGATCATGAGTGAGTGAGTGAGTGAGTGTCATAAATGCGGAACTATGCTTTCGCTTAACTTCGGAACTAAATGACCTGTAGACTTGAAATTTTGGATTTTAAGAATATGATTATAGCTTACTGAATGACGAAAATTTCTGCGTTCTGGTCTTGTCCAGAGGTTCTCAAATAGGGGCCTAAAAATGCGGCGAAATGGTTCCAGTAAAGGATTGTACGGCAGTGTTTGCTTCGCGCTGGACTTGGCATGGGCACTGCCGTGCCCCCAGATTGTGTCTCGCAAAACTAAGTGAGGGTTGATTTTACGTATTCATGAGTTTGGGCAGGGTAATTTAGACACATAACTAAGTGAAGGTAGATTAAAGTGTGACTTTTAATATTGAGTAAGTACGAAAACACTCGTCACGTCACTCTACAGTCTTGACGTGATCACGGCTGGTGTAAACTAACTTAAACATAAAGGTAAACAAAAACAAATTATTTACCTGATCGCGAGCTGTTTTACGCATATGAAACCAGCATTATAATTACATATTCTTAATTATACTATATCTAAACACCTTTGTGTCAAGTTTTTACAAAATCATAGGATAATGAAATTTTAAAATAACATAGATGCTGAAAACCAATGCTGTAATATGCATACCGTGCACGTTACATAGTTATATTGATTTGGGCTCGTTTATGGGTTCTATATTTAAGTCAACGTAATATTAATTCAACTAAGTATATTCCTGAATAATTTTTTTATCTATAAAAATGTATCTAAGTAAAAATTACTATAATTGCCGTTCGGCAACATTCCCGACGCACGATGGCCTTAAAAAAATTTCTCCTTCTAAAGCTCTTCAATATTTAGATGTAAAATATTGTATAAACATGCTTTTGTATATTAGTTTATATATAATCCGTGTATATTTATGAAACAAGTATTTTTTAAACATATTAAGCACGAGTTTTTAAATTACTCTAACGTATTTTTATAACCTACCATTAGTGAAAAGCTTTTGCTACATACAAGAAATATTTATATGGAGATTATTTTTCCTTTTAAAAATGAAATCAATTTAGCTAATATGCGCCAAATAGCATATTATCATTTTGACGTTGATATAATTCGTTTAAGTTTATATAACGGGATTATATTAAGTCATAATAATACTAAGTTTGGTTAGGAAGGGGTTGTGGGATGGCCTGGAGCTTATGAATACGAAGCTTGAAAGCTTAGTCCGTGACGGTTCACGGTTCTGAGTCATTGTACCGCACAGCGCCGTCTTGGCCGCACGTCGCGCTGTCTCTGAACTTTCACGTAGTAAGTTTGAAACTAAAAGTGCACTGTCGCCGGTCGGAATCGGATGCAATTTGTGTAACTCTTTCAGTGGTTGTGACGAAGTTTTGTGCATTCAAAACAGTTCAAAGTTATTATCAAATACAAGACTTGTGACGGATTTGTACAAAGGAATGGGTATGTTTATATTATTTGTTCTAAATAATTTAATTCATTACTTTATTTTTGCATTTGACGAGGTGGTTGCAAAATTGGCTATACTATCTCCGTAAATTTATTGATTTTTCCGATTTTAATAATGTAGAAGTGAAAGCAGAGTTATTTTGTAAAATTATGTTAGGATGTATGCAATATGGAAATCTTGAGAGTTTTACTTAAACTTACTATCATTATATCTTTATATCATTTATTATCTTTAAAAATATCTTATAATTAAAAGCTACGAGTTATTTTTTCAAGAAGAAAAACAAATTGTCAAGCTATATCTCGGAATTATAATTTTGATTAATTGTTTATTTTTCTTGTACATTTATTCTTTTTTCATATTAATTACCAAATTGATTGATTGATTGAGAGTCGGAAATCATTATAATTATTTAGCATGTGAAAAAATGAAAATAGGAACTGGAGACCTATTTTTGAATTATGAATGCGACTTCGAAATCACCGATGTGACTAATAATCACCGATTTTCAATAATTCTTATTTTTGAATATCACTGATGTGACTACCTTAGTCACAGGTGTGATTTCATTACGAGTGCCCTCACCCACTCGTAATCAAGTCATACTTATGGAAATGTTAGCTGTGTATATATATATATATATATATATATGATTTTCAGTCTATATATATAATATATATATATATATATAATAACAATAATAGTTAAGCCGGCAATAACCGGCAGCGGCTACATTCTGAGTGGAACCGAACTCTTACATTTATGTGTGTACTTTATCTATGTTGGCAGCCCTGCGATCGACTTTCAAAAATTGGATTTTTAGGAATCCGTGATCTCAAAGTCACCGCTAACTATTTAGTCAGCGGTGATTTCGAAATCGCATTCGTAATTCAAAAATAGGTCTCCTGCTCAATCTATTTAGTGCAAGTTAGACCGTTATTACCGGCAATTTGCACCAATCAGAGAACTCGAGTTGAAGGAGTTCGTGATTGCAAAAGTATTCGCCATATTATGTATGGTTATGGTTAAATAACATATTTTCATAAATACTACATATATAATAAATGTACTAAATATATCGCTTTAAGTAGCTCCGTTTAGAGACATTTTATAACTTTTTAATTTGGAATTATTATAATCAATACTAATAATCCAGTATTTTTTTTATATCACTTAATTTTCTATCAAACGATACTGAAAAGAATATATATAACCATCAATCGTAAGTCATGTAATTAAAATAATCATTCGATTTTGTTATTTTTTAAAAATATGGCAACATCAAAGTAATTATCGTTAATAAATAATTTTCATTACTATAGCCGTAAATTTGTAATTTCTGGATGAATTTGAAAATCTTATCCATCTTCGATAGTCCTTTTCAAAGATATTGGTAAAATGTTATATTTTTTTTATCATATACATATATAATATATATATGTATATATATATATATATATATATATATATATATAATATAATATATATAATATATATATATATATATATATATATATATATTATATATATATATATATATATATATATATATATATATATATATATAATATATATATATATATATATATATATATAACCGCCCCATTTCTTAGTAACGTCAAAGAAGATAGAATATCACTTTGGCGAGGGCGGTTCTTGTGTCCGCGTAGTGATTACGCACGCCTCGAGTTCACGTCCAAGCATTACTCTAATGGTACTCCGCGACTTGGCCATTACCTTGAGCACAAAGGGAAACAATGTGTCTAATATCGTCGTCGTTGACTTCTAAGCTTATTTACTCCACGTCTGTGATAACATTACTTTATTTCATTGCACTTTTTGTCTTTGGAAGAATAATATTGTTGGGAAAGAGAGTTAAACCGACATTTTGGACATTGCGACATTAAGGATATGACATCACCACGTAGTTCAGATCCATCAAACTCTCTTTCATCTGTAAAACAAACAAAACGATTTCGAAATGTTACCTAGCTAACCATAGACTACTTTATCTTTGAGCTTCGCGAACTACTAAACACGCTTTAGCTGACGTAGCATATGAATCGTTCTAAAAGTACGATACATATTGAATTGATGTGAACACCAGTGCTGTATCACTGCTTACTACTTTTAAGTTTTAAAATGTTTTACCTTTATTTTACCTTAAATATTAGGAAATTATATTAGACAAAAAAAAGCCTACATAGAGAAAGGGAAAATAATATCATAACAATTTTATTAATGAAAGAAGTTTCTATAACAAATTTTTGAAAAATTTGTCCAATATTTAGATTTCATAAATAAATCTAGTATTTTTTGTGTATAATATTCCGATTTTCTTGATATATCAAGAAAATCGGAATATTATTTTATTCGGAATAGTAATTAACCAAGTGCGGACTAGCGTCTGTGTAGTTTGATAAACTGTTTATAATAAACCCTTAGATAAATGAAAATTTTCACTGCATACGAGGCGAAACTATTCTCAGCACTCAGGGTTGTAGATTTGCAACCAAGACTAAACATTTTTGCAATTGCAATCGGGTTATTTTTATAAAAAAAATTATGTCTTAAAAACAGAAACACATACTAAGTTCGAATTTTGGCATGCCAGTTGGGTAAACTATATTACCGCCACGTTCATTTCATTCACAAATTGTTATTTTATGAACATTTCGTTATGGCAATAGCGTGCAATCGAGTTTAACGGACGATGTGCGGAAGACGGACCGGGGCCAAACGAAATGACGCTGCGACGCATTTGGCAAGAGCATTCGACGTCAGGATGTATTGAGTACTCCCAACATCCTGTTTGGAATAAGAGCAGCACATAACTAGGTGCAATATTGAAGCTTCATCGATCGTTTTAAAAAAGCCTGACATATTCCCTTTATTATCCTTTATTAACCAATGTTTAAATATAATTAATTTAACCAATGTTTGACCCCCTAAATTGCTTGTAGACTATTTTTATATAGTTCCATAGTGCATTGTCATTTGATATCATAACTGGTGAAACCAGTCAACGCATTAACAGGCTTACTTATTATAGCTACTGCGAACAGTTACTCTAATTATTTTTATTATTTATTATTATCTGCACAACTTTTAAACCAACCTTTAAACATATTTATTTACCTTTAAAGACATCGAAATAGTAAATGATTATATTATTTCTATATATTCTTCTCGACCAAATGCTAATGTTATTCTGACACCTGTACCAAAAGGGAAACGCCAATAAACCACGGGAAGACAAATAATTGTAAGATTGATAATAGAGATCAATGCCACCACAGCACGCCGAATGAATTTTCATATAAATTTGTGGAGGTGTTTTTTGTTCGAAATTGAAAAATCATGCCAGCAAAGGATTTGGCTTATTTGTGTATGTCACTATAGTAGTACCCAAATACGCTAACCCAATCTAGCTTCTGCTGTAATAATGCGCTCTTACTTATTCAGTGGTTATCTCGACCTGTTTGATAGACTAAGTTACCACCTGTATGTCAGCTTTGTGATGTTGCACTCTTATCTGGGACCTGTCCTGTCTATACCGAGAAGAATTGTTACCATTGTTCACATGGCAAGTCATTTTTTTACCGACTTCAAAAAAAGGAGGTTATCAATTCGACCCGTATATGTAATATTTCCAGAACTGCCCAGTTTTCTTATATGTTAGTCTATATCAGCGTGTGAACAAATCTGCCAAATTTCAAAAGTGTATGTTGTTTTTATGTTTGTTTTATGTGTTCGCATATCTCCGGAACTACAAGTCCAATCTAAGTAATTCTTTTTTTGTTTTACTAGGTATTGTTCAACTTACGGATACTGAAAGTTTCATCGAAATCGGTTGCGTGCTTTTTGAATAATACAACTAAAATTTCACTTACAACTACAGAAAGAAAGAAACATATATATCTACCTACAATATCAATATCAGGAACCTTTATGGACTTACCCACGACTTTAGTTAAAAAAAAAAAGAAATAAAAATATTTTTAAAACATAAAACCGACTTTAAAATTGTACGCAAAAATCTCATTTACATATGTTTAAAAAGAATATAAAAGAACTAAAAAGTAAAAAATAAATACGCTGACTTTGTGTTAAATAAACTAACTTTGATATATCAATTAGGTATTTTTTGAAGTCAGTGCGCGGGGAAGGATAACTTGTTTGTTTGTAAATGTGTATGCTTTAATTTTATCACTCTTACTTTCCTATAATTCGGGTAGGCATCTAACTGGGTAAAGGGTAAAGACTATTCTTTAGCTGTATTTTTTATGGTGCAGATAGAGATTAGATCCAGTTGGTATACTCCATGCACACTTTCATTAAATTTTGCTTAAATAGCTTCTACGCGTTGGATCTGTATTCCCGCGCACGCCTTATATAGGACCGTGTCTTATAAAGACCCGTAATATAAGCGACAATAATAATTATATTTTATGCATGTCAAATTATAGCATAAGGTGGGTTATTAATTGTTTAAATTCAATAATGCAGATGAACTTTGTTAGTAGTATTTTGAAATTAGCACAATAAATATTTTCTTGCCAAGCTATAATCAGTAGGCTACATACGTAATATATACAAAGTAGGTAAATACTGCTACAATGCCCATCATAGTGTTGTTATTAAGCGTTCGTAACAAGGCGCCGTTCTTAGAAATACAGCCGCCCGTGATCCATAGCATGTGAGCGCAGATGTCGAACCCGCACTCATTTGCGACAATCGGCCTCAGTAAGGCTGATTGGTTAATTGGTCCTTTAATCAATGGAACGCTTGAGATACGCCGCGCGAAACTCTCCTCGTGGCGTATTTTGTTTGGCAGCGACGTACCAGAATGTCAAGTTAATCGTTAATGTATGTTTTATCAACTGTCAAAACAGTGACTATAGATTGTGTACTATACAAAACTGTGACATCACTAATCAAATAGCAGAATATTTATTTATTTCAGTAGTATTAAAATCATCTACTGTAGTAGTATGAAGAAAACACGAACAATGTAAAAAATTAAGATGTGCTTTTTGTCCTATTATTAGTATGTAGAAATTGTATTTTAGTTTATCACCTGCGTAAACTTTTACTTAAAACAATATTTCTTACAGATAAAAACGTCTTTAAACAGATAAAAACGTGTCTAAACTGATTTATTTGCCTATTAATATTGAATTATTATACAAATTTCATCTTTTAATGTTATCAGATATTCATTATTCTTGGAAAGATTTACTGATATTACTTCCCACTCATTCAGCATTTCACTCTGTGTAACTCAACTTTGATTTCCTGTAGTGTTTGACAAATTTTGTTGAATTTTCATACGACAAAGTAACTATACATATATATATTGCTGCAAAGTTAAGGTACTGTGTAGTTCATGTGCTTGACAACAGCGCGCCCAACAGTTATTGAAATACGAGTGCGGGGTCAATAAATCTTTCGTTTGGAGGGCGTTTTTATTAATGCGCCCAGTGACATGTTTGCCCGCGCATGTGTAATTGCTTCAACTTAACCGACCAAGTTTGTCCAAACACATTAACGGACGGTGATGTGGCTCTTTGCAGTATCACGTATTTTTTTTTACTCGGGTACAACTTACCAGTATATAGAGACTGAGCTACTACGAACTAAAATGTTCGACAGAGTAAAACAAGCTGGGTATAACAAGCTTTCATATGTAAAAGTTTATTTTGTTCTTTTAGCGCATTTAATAAAAGCTTGTATTAAAAACACCGACTAAAAAACCAAGCTTAGCAAACCCTTTCATTTGATACCCATATTGTAGAGGTGCATTATAAATAATTGGTCCACCATCTTGGGAAAGACCGCCATATTGGATTAAGAGTGACGTCACATTATTTATCGAGGTGTTCTTTGTAAGTCCTTTTATTTGATACCCATATTGTAGGGGTGCATTAAAAATAATTGATCCGCCATCTTGGTAATGCCGCCATGTTAGATTTAGAATGACGTCACACACATAACCATGCATTGTCATCCGACTTACACGTGCAGCAAAATTTCAGCTCAATCGGAGACCGGGAAGTGGGTCAAATTAAGATTTTCTTACATACTTACAAGTGAAGCTAATACGAGTATAAAAGCTTGTAAAAAAAAAGGATTGAAATTCAATACACAAATCAGTCAATCAGTTCACTTATACACATGTTTGTATAGTAATTACCTTGTTAAGTCCGTTCTAAACTTGAAGTATTGTGTACTTTTTAATTCATTTATTTCAGAAGCTTTATTCTACCGATTTAATTACAATACACAATCAATATTTAATGTGATTGAATTTATTATTTAGTACTCTTAAAATGTCAGTTTAGTTCGCATGTTTATCTACTGTAACGAATCCAACAACTTCATTAGAATTAGGCTTCACTTATTGAGGCTTCTCGCGATCAAATGTCGGGGGAGCGTTGAAGGAAACATACGCTAAAAGAATTTTAAAGAGGACGTGAACAGTCCTTATTTTAGTGAATAATAAGAACATAGCTTGTTAATTGACCTATTTGACTGTCTTCTTACTAAGCCAAATATAACAATATAGTTCTAGAGTCATATTTTGATACATGTCTTAAAAATTCCACTTACTTTCATTATTACATTAGTAATTGTAATTACATGTAAAATAATTTTAAACAAATATGAGTATAAATATATCAAATCTTATGTATTTGAGTTGATAATTGTCAACTACAGGAAAGATATTGAAATAAATTTGTGAGACACATGCAAATAGAAACAAATTCTATCTCTAAACCATATTGTTACTCTAATAAGCTTGGCGACATATTATATTTTTAATCTGTCACAACACAATCAGTATTATTATTATTCAGATTCGACATCTGTCAACATCAATTTGGTTTGGATTTATGAATCGAGGAAATGTTGTCTTCTGGGAGTTTACATGTATGAAATTACGGTCCGATACAAACATATACTTCGTGTAAAAATGGCGCACTGAAGTTTATTTTTAAACAAACATTATTACTTAATAACGCACGCGGTTGCGCGTTTTTTTACCAACAACTTTTTATAAAGATCAATATGTCAATATAAACAAAGAAACTACATTAAATTTATCACTTTTAGCAATTACTTGTCTAGAAAATAGAATATTAGGATCTTAAAAATACAAATTACTGTATTAAAATAATTTACCTGTTTTCTCTTGAGGCTTAAGTAAGGCTCGAAATATGAAGTAATAAGTATTTTCACATTTAATAAAATTGAATATAATTATTTAGATTTGAATAAGCTAAGAACAATCCTAATCACCAAAACATAATTTTAAGCAACTTGAAACAAAATACTTACAAAATTTTCCCAGACTACACTCAAAATGCAATAATTAGATAGTTAAGATGTCACTGATCACTGTAAAACGCGGATGAAGCTCGGAGTATAAAACTAGTATTAAATAATTTAATAAATGTACAACCCCATAGATTATATACACACCAAGATATTAATTTGTCGCAGCGCTAATGGATTATCGCTTATTCACTAAACGGTTGAGTTGATGATTGTAACGTCTATATTATTAGAACATTCTGGAAATTTCTCGGAACTTGCAATTATATGTAGTTTTAATTTTCTAACGTCTATACTATTAGAATGTTCTAGAATTTTCTCAGGTCTTGCAATTATAAGTAAATTGTTATCTTTTAATGCAAATCTGCCCATCTGCTAGTTTTCAAGCTACGCTCATGCAATCTACGCATCTGCATTTCTATAATAAATCGTGTCATGCATGTATAGAGTTCAAGTATGGGAATATTGAACACCTCTAGATAGTCGGCACGGATTGCCCTAGGAAAGTGCTCGCTACACCCAACTTGTATGTAGGATACACTGGGGGTACTCCCCCACAGCACTGCCGTTAGTGTTAAGCGAGCTGGATAGAGGTGATCTATTTACACCCAAGCCCAACACAAAGTTGTGTTGGGCTTTCCATTGGGAATCGCGTATAGTATTACTGTATGTGCAAATGGGTTGTATTCTGTCTGTAATGTGTACTGTAGGAGTACTGTAAGTGTTATGCTTGATATGCAGAGGACTACGCATATGCTATTAGCTATAAATCATAATCTACTAGAAAACTAATAGATGGACGGATATATTTATTACTTTATAGACTGATTTATATGTATCATTGACTTCTCTGTTGCTACCTACCTATGTAATGTTTAAATATGAGTCTTTGGTGTAACTACAAATAAGAATGTCTCAACTTTACCTTGGAATAATATATTATTTTCAATTTAACTATTTACAAATACGTTTAACACTTATAAATCATCTTATATTATGTTGTATCACTAAATTGCACTGTTTTGGTTTATAACTTTCACTTTTAGCACTTTTATTGGACTGAACACTTGTAATTTACTTTTCTCTTTACTTTTTGCTGTATATTTGTTATAATTTCTTAATAATTTTTATTATTTTCAACGATTTCTCTTGGTTTGTTAGGAACATTCTAGATTTTGACAACGTATGACAACAGTCAGATGTGACGTCACATAATTCCAAATGTCTGAATTTAAATATATTTATTATTTTTTATGCCATGTTGGACTCCTTTTTATGAATTTTATGTCATAATTTTAAATTTTTGTATTTAGTTTGGAACATCATATCTGGCTAATATATAAGGCGGTCCAGGGTCTCTAGACGGACATTCTACTTCTACTTCTGAAGCTACAAACAACCTTCTATACTACCTTGAGCTCTCTGTGAAGATAAAAGTCTTCAACTCTAAAAGTACTGTGAAAACTCGGCTGCATACTACATCAAAAGAACCACGTACTATTGCTGCCACATCGAACCTCCAACGTTCTCTGCCTGCCTGCCTGCTACTGCATCCCTGCCTGCTGCTGCATCCCTGCCTGTCGGCTGCGGAATACTGGCCAGCCTGCTGCGGCATACCTATCAGCCTGCTGCAAAATACCTATCAGCCTGCCGTTGAATACCTGCCAGCTCGACGCTGCACACCTGCCAACCTGTTGCTGTGTGTCTACCAGCCTGCTGCGGAATACCTGCCAGCCTGCCGCTGAATACCTGCCTGCCTGCTGCTGTATACTGCCAGCCTACCGATACTTGGTCTACCTAGATCCTGGTACCGCCTTCCTTTCTTTCCCCTTCTCTACCATCTTATTATTGTTATTTTGTATTTTTAATTTATTTTTTAAGATTGGGCCGTGCTGTCTTAAAAATTATTTTAATATATTAGTCTCTTGTATTTATCTTTTATTATCCTTATCCTATTTTGCTCCATAGCCTTCCGCTACGTGACATGATGAATCACCAAAGAAATGTGTCGAAGAAAATAATAACAATATACGAATAACCTATGCACGAGTTTATTAAAACGCAATGCTAATTAACAAAAATTAAACGCGATCACTTCGATTACTACAGATCATTGTAGACATGCAGTCATCCCAGAGATAACGTTCCAATCTATCCGACAATTGCGGTATCTGACCAAAAACTGTCCCCTTTTAATTAAATCTTTTCCGCTTACTCTACAGCTCCGCAACTCCATCTCTGGTTTCTTTCAGGTATTTATTACCTGGGGTGCCTTTATTAAATCAATATTTTGGCGTAGTTACTAAATATAAAACAAGATGTCGCTACCCCAGCCTTCACTATAAATACTACCACTTCTAATAATAGACGGTGTTACTCTAGCCTTGGCCAGATAGTAGGTACCACTCCGACACAGCTATTCTCATTATCACACGTCCTCGGTTGATTGGTCTATAAAAATAAAATAGGAAGCGTTTAATATGCTGGGCCCATTCTGACTTTTTTCATAAGTAATCAAGCATGTATTAAAGAAACACATTTTGTAATTTATAGACAGAACAGGAGATTCATTCATATATGAGTACCTACTCAATGTCCTAACGCGTAGGCACAGCATAAACATATACAACTCAAATTAGGTTTGTAGTTACACTAGTTACATGAAACATTCCGTCTGCAGTAACGCAACCATAATTATCACAATACATCTCGTAGTAACACATTATCACAACTTTATGCAATGAGACATACGTTCTACAGCGACCATCATAACGATTAGGCAAGTAAAGGAACTCTCTTTAATGTATATTCCATATACCATCTGGCATCTATGTACTCTTCATGATTATGATATCTATCATGGTGTTATGGTGCAAGTAATGACTTGGAAGAACATGGAATAGTATTTCTGTTATGCCATCAATTTCTACTTAGCTAATATCTGTACACAGCTGCTGATGCTCGTTTGCCCAATGCCAGTTAATAAAATGTGGTTATTAATTCATTTATCGGGCAACGCAACACTGGTAGACTCTTTAATAAGCCTAGTCTTTATAGTTTAATAAGATCCTTTAAAATATTAATCCAGAGTCATAATAAAATTAAAAAGTGCTTACAATAATGGCTCGAGGCCCATGAAACGTGCATGAACATCACAAAGATTCACTCGTCGTTCCGTACGCACTATGCTAGTACACCGACAACGACTTTAAAACCCAGTGAAAAGCAAAGTGAAGTGATGCGTCCAAATTTGCCACATCTAAAATCACGTATCCAGCGCGTATCCACGGCCTTACAAGGAGCCATCGAATTGCTTGAATTAGATCCTGTCTTGATTCCTTTTTAAACCTACATGCCGCAGCTCGATTGCCAAATTTCTCGCAATTAAAGCACTTTAGTAGCTGTGTGGGCCTCCATCGCTTACCATCCTTTTTAAAATTTTCCTCGCGAATATAATGGTTTCGTCTTTTTAAACGAGACATAGCTTTTAGTTCCCATTGCATCCATTACTCGTAACTATATATATTCGTCGCAAAATCCATTCTCTGTACACGTGGCTTGAATTGAGTAATATGTGACTGTTTACCAATTGTCTAGACATAAGCAAGGTCATCGTCCTCGCTCTATATGTTGATAAGCATGAAAGTAAAAAGAAAAGCATGGGAATTGACATATTTTTATAAATGAGTAAATAAGTTCCAAATTTCACATAATCAGAGTTGAAATAAAAACGTTTTTATGTAAGACTAAAGGGCCGAATTTTATTTAACATATCAAGTTATGTAAAAAAATATCAACTTACCTATTATAGTCTGATAATTTGGTAATCTTCTTAATTAAACGGGAACATATAATCCGGCTCCCTTGATTATACATTCGTCGCGAGCACACAAGTATCTGAGTTTCAAATTTTGCAAAGTTACAGTAGGATTAAGTTAAATCACAAATTGGCCGTTTGAAAGTCAAACAAACGGTTACCTTTTAACTAATAATTGGCGGTTCCATGATAGGGATGACGCTTTTGTGTGTGTGTGTATGTGCTCCTTCCCTTCTCTTCCTATTCCTACAATGTTTTTTTTTTCAGTTCTATTGTTATTGATGTGTTTATTTAAGATTATTAATGGTAAAATTAAAAATGAAAAAAAAATGATTTGTAAGTAATTAGAAAGGATCTATTTTTGTCACGAGGAGAATTGTTTTTTTTTTGTTCCTCCTGAGGAAAATGCATTAAGTTGCATACCCCGGCTGTGGCGAGCCGGCGGTTATGTGGGGCTCTCCTCCCCAGAAGGGGGAGGCCTACCCACTAAAAACCTCAGGGATGGCCTTCCTCAGGCATGTAGGGAGCCCCCGAGAACACCAAGCGACTTCCGGGAACCCCTAGCCTCCGCTCCCCCGCCGATACAGGGGAGCCCTCCTCGGGGGAGGCTACAATACTTCCCCCGATCTCCACCACCGACGACGCCCCCCGGCCACGGAAGGGGCGTGGTCCCTCCCGGGTCGGCGACCCGCGGCAGCGCCGCAGATGTGCTACCGAGCCCGGCGCCGCCTCCTTCGAGCGGGATCAGCCATCTCACGACCCCGCTCGGCGGCCTCCTTCTGGAGTATCACTGCTTCACAGAAGGAGGCTACAGCCCTCCAACGTACCTCGTCCGCCAGCATTACCGCAATCAATGATGGTGTAGACAGATCTCGCCCGATCTCTGCGACCAAGACTCGGCGCTCGGAGGCCCACGCGGGGCACTCCGCCAGCGTGTGTTGGGCCGAGTCGAGGTCGGATACGCAGTGGTGGCAATGTGTCGATCCCTCCCGTCCTATTGGACACAGATACTCACTAAAGCAGCCGTGCCCAGTGAGTAGTGAGTATCTGAGTCAATCGGTAGGCGACCTTTTCCTTCCCGTGGAGCCAAGCTTCGAGATGCGGGAGTACGGCACCGTCGGCCCGCTGGCGCGCGGTGGTTCCCGGCGCCTCGGAAGGCCGTGGAACCATATCACCTCGGTTTTGTGAGGCGCTATTTCTAAACCCAGCCGGCGGATTGCCTGCACGACACATGCCACCCCAAGCTCGGCAAGCCTGAGCACCGGCCCGAAGTCGGCCCCAGTCGTCACGACGAGAGTGTCGTCAGCGTAGCAGACGACACTCACGCTGCGAGGAAGGCTGGTGCGAAGGACCGCGTCGTATGCGAGGTTCCATAACAGGGGTCCCAACAAATAGTCTATTCTAGATGTCATGTCATAGATGTGTGATTACGATGAACTATTCAAAAATTTTCTACACAGGGGCGAACATACTACAGCCAGAACAAAAAATGTTCAACGTTACGAGTAAGATATGTAAATTACAATAAGATCGAATATTTTAGTTACGCCAACGAATATCATATTCATCACAGTAGCAAAAATGCATTTTACTGCTACGACAAATATTTTCGCTTTTCGGAAAAAGCAACGTGGCAAGTTTGCAATTTCAGATTTTTTTTGTGATTTATTATCCCATTCAGTCTTGAGCTTGGCGCTTAATTTCGTACCACGTTTTTAGATAGATCTATGATAATCGTCCGCCACCAGACTTTCTTAGGGCGCACACGTTTCAGCTTTCCTTGGGGTATAAAGCTTGCCTCGGCATGTGACCGAAGTTCTATCTGATCGTGTTGTCGATTTAGTTCCAAGTCCAAGTTGGAGATTTCTTAGGCCAGAATATACTATACCGAGAATAGAGCATAAATAGTCGTTGACGAAAACTTGGAACCGCCGCGAGATGTCTTTAGTGACCTTCCACGTCTCACATTCGTTAACATAGAATCATTACAGCATTAAGATTTTCACATTGCATTAATTTTTCTACTCAGTTTCCGTGATTGCCTTATAGGACGTAGCCGAGAGAAGGTTGTTCTGCTTTTGGCAATTCCCGAAGCGATGTCCTCTGCAGTTCCTCTAGCTTCCGACATCACATTACCGAGATATGTGAGTTTGTAGACTCCCTCTACATCGGCACTGATAAGCAACGGCAGTGACTTTCCACTATATTTAATCTCATCTTCAAAACCTCTTCCCGTAAGTCGTCCACTTTGGCTTTGACTTGGCACGCGTGTGGCTCAATAGGCATAGGCACGATATAATCCGAATCTTCCAAAACGTTGGTTGCCGCGACGTTTACTTTTGTTAGTGTTGTCCATGATGCCATCCTAATAATATACTAAACCCTTGCAATTCGTCTAAATATGGAGCATAAACGGCTAAATATTTTCATTATTTTGAGTTATATGTATGATGTTTTTTACTGTTCCAAGAAACTGTAGACTTGAGTATTGGAAATTAACTTTATCTTGATTCCTCTACGCGATTCTGAGAAATAAGTCTTGACAAACGAATAGGCAGACAGAGGAACAACAAAGTGATCTCAACAAAGGGTTCCTTTTTTCCTTTTGAAGTACGGAACCCTATAAAGTAAACAAAATAAGCTCTTAGATATATAGGGTTTTATAATTACATAGATAGATGTAGATTTTCAACGGAATAATAAATAAAAACCCATCTTAATTACCGATTTTACTCAAGTATTATCATGAAGCACGCTTAAAAAATTTGACTTTGAAAACTCATAATATAGTCAACATTAAAATGTGTTTCTTTTCTTCCTATTATTATTTTTAGTAGTTGAATAATATTTTTCGTATTTCGTATGAAGACTTTATCCGTTTATAGTGCTGAATAACGTGTGTGACGGGTGTACCGTGTAAGTGCGTAGTTAAACGAAGTCTAAAGAACTAGAAGATACCCTTTCTTGCAATCTCCTAATTGGTAACTAAATTTGAAGACATAACACACTTATTTGTATTGGCTTGATAGGGAAAATAGTAAGTTGTTGTCGCGAAATATTTTGAATTATTTATAACAAAAAAAAATTTGTGTTAAATTTATTCGTGATTCTGTTACATTTCAACTGCTAGCAACACCACAAGTATATACGCGCTCCCACGCGCCGCCACACTGCCGCCGCAATTTTAGTAGTGAGTTAGTTTGCTTCTGTAAATCAATTAGTGCGGGAACTGACTACAGTCAAGTAAAATATCTAAGCTACATAATTAAAGATGGATCATCCTAGCTCCTCGATAGATGGGGCTACAGTCAATGAAAAAATTAAAAGGTTAGTACCCTATTATAATACAGAATGTCCCATAAGTCACTTTACATTTTAAAAATGAAATAACTACTTCTTAAATGATGGAATTAAATTATTTTCTTTTAATACAAAGTTTAGACTGTGAAAATTTGTTATGAAAGATAATGTCTCTTAAATAGCCTCCGTTCTCAGCTTCACAAGCTCGAGCTCTATCTAAGCTATTTTCCAAAACAATTCTTAACATTTGGGGTTGTGGGGAAAGAATTTCCTGTCGTATGTTTTCCTTTAGTTCTTTGATAGTTTTTGGGCTTATTTGCATAAATCTTGTAAGGGTACATCTGTAAGTCTCTTTGAATGCGCTGCATAGAACTCCGTGAAATGGCAAGATCTTGAGAACGCCTTCGAGTTGATGTGGTTGGATTCTCTTCAATGCTACGGCTCACAGCTTCGATATTTTCAGGTCTACGTACAGAACGTCCGCGTCCGATTCTAGGCCTATCACTTACAGAGTCATGCTCTTGGAAACGCTTCACTAAGTTCATTATTGTAGGCCTACTAGGGGGATGTCGAACATTAAAATGACGTATATACGATCTTTGCGTTGCAACAATTGACCGTCCATTTTCAAAGTAAAATTCAATTATCTTCACTCGTTGTTCTGTGGTAGACTTACTCATAGCAAAAAATCGAAAATATTATTTTTAATAATCTAAAAACAGAAATAAAAATAAATGTATATAAAAAAGTTGTTTCATTTTTTATTTTCAATATGTAAAGGGACTTATGGGTAGAGATAATCGGATGCATATTTACCTAAAGTTAATTTTTGGCTCACAAATTATGGAAGCGGCTTTTTAAAATACATTTTGTTAAATAAAAATCCCGGGAAAATACGGGACTGCAAATTCAACGTAGTGATATTGTTTCAAAATTACTAAATTAGCACGTGGTATTTATTTTCAAAATACCGAGACTCCGGGTTCATTTATACAACTATGCATACGTATTTACCAAAATGTTCTACAGTACCGGAATTCCGGGATTTTTATTTATGGAAATAAAATAAAAAGACAGTTCCATACTTTGTCAAAAACTAAATTAGGTAAATAAATAAACATCCGACTATCCAATTCCGCAATCCCGGGATTTTTATTTAACAAAACAATAAAAAGCCGTTTCCATACTTTGTCTTAATCTATCTTTAGGTAAATATGCATCCGATTATCCGATCTCTACTTATGGGCCAACCTGTATAAGTAGGTACTTTTTTCTATTCGCCCGTGTTACTGCCCCAACTATGCATATTTAGGTAATATGCATAGTTAATTGACCCAAAATTGTAGCAAAATGTATGAAATGAAAACAATACTAAATATTGCAATGTTTTTCCTGCTAAGTAGGTTTTCATAAATTCATACATAGCTTGAGTGTCTTACTAGTAATTATATCGACACTTGTTATCGTCACTATTTAAGATCAATTAATTGATGAACTATGTGGCCTAATCATCATGTCAGGTCATGCCAGACTACCTCACTGAGGTAGTATGTTCGATCCCTGGTCAGATCTAGATGGAAAATAATCTTTTCCAGATTTACGTGGGTCTTGTATGTTTATTCATAGCTGCGATCTATCTAACTAAAAACACAAAACTTTCCTCTATATCAAGTCTAGATTAGTCTAAATATAATTACTTACATATTATATATTAATCTTTTTTTTATAGACAAAGGGATTGGAAATTTCCATTTACATATATAACAGAATATCCACAGTGGATAAGTGTAAATAGTGACTATTTCCTAAGAATTGGGGAGGAAATTATTTTTATGCAAAAAATGTAATCTTTGCAGAACCAGGTAAAACTTTATTAATAAATATATAAATAATATTTCCATGGTTATAATATCTAGGTATACTTATAATAATTTAAAATTGTTTGTTTGGTTGGTTGAATGCGCAAATTCAATTATTTTTACTGTTGGATAGGTACGTTATCCCTGAGCACTATAGACAAGTAGGAATTTGTAAATGAATATGTACATATACAAGTATTTCTTATTATTTAAGGGGCCGGGTGGGTGTAAAAGAGATATATGATTATTAAATAATGGCTATACTTAATACATTTCTTTTGTAGATACTTAAAGAAATACGAGTATTGCAGGGGCAAGATAGCAAGATAATTATATTATTTTATTAAAATAAACAAAAAATAAACTACGAGTAAATGACTACTGATGATTTACAGATAAAAGCTGGCAAATTAAATTATCAAAGTAGAGTTGAAAAATATTCAAAAACGATTTTAGGTTAGAACAAACTACAACATACAAGCATTTATGTCGCTGACATGTGCAGCCATAATGTTTAAAGCCTCTTAAAAAATTAAGAAATAAAACATGCAAGCAATTTTATCATCTTACATTAATTAACAGAAAGTTGTTTAACTACGATTGAGAAGGTAGCCTCTATTTCCAAATGAAAATTTGTGCAGGAAATTTGGATTTTTGGCAAGTACAAAGGACAAAACCAGAGATTGCAGCTGGCCGTGGTATACTGTTAAATAGATAAAAAGAAAAAGCTTTTGAAAGTGGGAGCTGTTTGGGACTATTTATTTATCTCTATGGTTTTTTTATATTTTGACTTTTTATACATAGAAAAAATAATAATGAAAAATAAGTGAATAATTTTTTTATGTCTGTTTAACAAAACCACGGCATACTTCTCCTTACCACCGATTTCAATAAAACCACGGTGAATCACAAAATAAACCACAACAGGAGTAATGTTAAAAAAATGTCTTACAGCAGTTCAAGACGGAATCGAAAAACTCACCGTTGACGAGAAAGGTGTTATCACCAATGACACCTGTCTCGTACTATTTACTTAACTATTATTAACGTTACATAATTAAACCATGATTAACTTCCATGCATTGTCTTTATATAATACATTATTTGTATGTTTGTCTGTAGAAGAGGAACATGTCGACTGGATACGCTGGCTGCAAAATACTAGAACGGTGAATCTTTTCATTGCAAGCTGGGAACGCACAACAACAAAATATTGCAACTATTTTCTTCGACACAAAGCGGACGGGTACGGACTTCACCTTCTCATTTTGGACGAGCGTCGCCTCGATGGGTGGACGTGCGCGCAACACCTCCATATACAGGTGGGGGAGGCACCGGGCCTATGGTACAGGCACCCTATGCAGCGGGCATAGGGTATATCCAAGCGGACGGATCCCGTGACGTCAGTGCGGAGCAGTATGCGTCTGCGGCCTCGTATGTAGCGAGAGCAAGAGGTTTCTCACCACCACTCGCGGAACGGCCGCGATTGATGAACACGCCGTCGTCTTTCGGTCATCCGGTTGGTTACCGGACACCGGATGCCAGTTGGCACCAGACTCGGGCACCATCGGGGCGCTCTAGACCCCCTACCTATAACCCCCTGGCGCTGTCGGCAGCCCAGGTTTTTAATCTTGTGAACGCTACACTTCATAGTGACGTTCGAAAATAGGTAGTCGCCGCCGCCTCGCCAAATGCAACCTTTTTAAATACTGCATTAAGTTGCATACCCAGCATTGCCGCAATCAATGCCGGCGGAGACAGATCTCGCCCGATCTCTGCGACCAAGACTCGGCGCTCGGAAGCCCACGCGGGGCACTCCGCCAGCGTGTGCTGGGCCGAGTCGAGGTCGGATGCGCAGTGGTGGCAATGTGTCGATCCCTCCCGTCCTATTCGACACAGATACTCACCGAAACAGCCGTGCCCGGTGAGTATCTGAGTCAATCGGTAGGTGACCTCCTCCTTCCCGTCTAGCCAAGCTTCGAGGTGCGGGAGTACGGCACCGACGGCCCGCAGGCGCGCGCAGATCCGTAACTCGAGCTGCGCACGCCAGGCCGCCACAATCCGTCGGTGGCACTCCCGCTTAGGCACTTTGTGCGTGGGTTCCAGGGCGCTCCCTCCATCGTTCCCCCGGTCGACACGCCGCGACGCATACGTCGCCGCGTACATGTCGGCCAAGATGTCGAATGAGGGGGAGCGTCCCAGAATCGTCGCCGCCTCGTACGAGATTGTACGGTAGCCTCGTACGATCCGTATGGCCATTATCCGCTGCAGGCTCCGTAGCAGAGCTCTGCAGCGGGGGGACCTCGCGCAGTCTTGCGACCACACTGTTTTGTTGCCTAACGTTGCGGTATGGATTTGTGATATTAACGGTTTTTATGGTAGAGCACGGGCTCTAGCGGACACGGGTTCGCATGATAACGGTTAATTTGGCGAGACGGTTAGGCCTATACATATTTTATAATAATATTTCGGTTCGTTGCATAGGTGATGTGCTTGTGTCACATGTTTATGGTTGCTGTACCTTTAACATTGTTGGAGAATCGGTCTCTAAACCTGTTATTACAGTTACAGCACTGGTGTTGCATGATATTTTAGGAGAACATCCACAGGTGGCATTACTTTCGGAAATTTTGAACTCGGCTTCTCACCTGTCTTTGGCTAACAGAAAAATTTTAAATATTGGAAAAATTGATTTGTTGCCTGGTACTGATGTACTTGGTCAAATATTGTGCACCGGACGCACTATAAATTTTAATAATAATGGCTTGGTTGCTATACCATCGCACTACGGATATATTATTATGGGCCCAGCATACGATATGATTTCTGATACTGTTTTAATGGGCGTTTCTCTTTCCGATTTAGTACAGCGTTTATGGAGACAGAAGAGGTACCCACGGTTTCACGGAAGGACCCGCTCGACGAAGAATGCGAGCGTCATTTTGTCGAAAATGTTTATCGGTTATCGAACGGTCGTTTCGTTACTCGGTTGCCCTTTGTGTGCTTTCGCAAACCGCTGGGGCAGTTCTACCTCACTGCTGATAAACGCCCGCTTTCTATGGAACGTCGTATGAAGCGAGATACAGGGTTAGGTCACATGTCCCTGGCACGGAGGGACTACTCATCGGAGGAGCACTATTCCATACCACATCACGCGGTTTTTAAACCGGATAGCGGCAAGATACGGGTCGTGTTCGACGGGTCGGCCCCTTCCTCTAACGGTGTTTCATTGAACCAAATCCTGCACTCGGGTGCTAAACTACATGAAGATATTTCGGATCTTATTTCGGCCTTTCGTAGACACCAGCTGCTCTTCGCGACGGATATACGTATGATGTTCCGGCAAACGGTGATTGATGAGGCTGATAGACGGTATCAGCTGATTCTTTGGCGCGAGGACCCGTTTCACCCATTACGCGTCTACGAACTGAATACAAACATGTACGGATTGAAATCTAGCCCCTGGATGGCTATGCAATGCTTGTTGGAAGTCGCTCAACGGGAACGCGTTCGATTCCCTCGTGCGGCGGACGTCTTAGAGCCGGATTTTTTGTCGATGACGTCATCACGGGTGAATCTTCGGAACAGGAGACTTTAATTTTACGTAACGAGCTCATAGCGTTATTGACAACAGCTGGCTATGAGCTACGGAAATGGATTTCTAACAGTCCACGTCTCTTAGAAGGACTACCAGCGGATCACGTTCAAGATCCATTGTTATTTGAGAATCCGAACTCTCCTCGTTCAACATCGGTTTTTGGTGTTCAGTATTTACCGGTTCCTGACATCTTTTCCTTTCGGGTTTTAACGATGACGGAAAAGATATGGACTAAACGGCTAGTCTTTTCTACGGTTGCTCGTATTTATGATCCTAACAGGTGGATCGCTCCGATAATATTTTGGGCTAAATGTTTTCTGTAACGGTTATGGTTGGCTGAGCTTAAGTGGGATGAGACATTTATTGATCAGTTACCCACTATCGGAAGGGTCTTTATACCTCGTATAATACTTCCACCGGGGAAGTATCATGCGTCACTTCACGGTTTCTGTGACGCCTCGGAATCGGGTTTCGCGGCAGTTGTATATCTTCGCACGATACAGCCAGACGGTTCAGTAGCGTTATATCTAAATACGGTGAAGCAAGGTGGCTCCTATACGCAATCGCCAAACCATACCCAAATTAAAGCTCTCGGAAGCTGCGTTACTTACTCGGTTATTGAATAATGTTTGTGATACACTCGGGAAGCACATTGACATAGGCAACGTTTATGCGTGGACTGACAGCCAAATTGTTTTGGCATGGCTCCAGACCTCAGTACATAGGCTGAAAACTTTTGTTGCGTATCGAGTCTCGCAGATTCAAAACTCGGCAGTGAATCTGAATTGGCGACACGTACCCGGCGAGTTGAACCCCGACGACGTGGCCTCTCGTGGCTGTCATGCGTCCTCGTTGGTGAGTCATAACCTTTGGTGGGGACCGGCTTGGTTGACGGCACTGGAGTCGTCATGGCCCCCTACGGTTTTAGTCGGATCGGATCCGCTGCTCTGTGTGCGTGTCATGGCTGTGGAGAAAGAAGTTGATAGTAAGTGATCGGCACATTACTAACTCGCATGCAGGTTGTACGACACTGCTTGCTGCTGCTTCAGCGGGTATTTTGGATACTATTTGCGCGACGGTGCGTTCGATCGGTTATATTTAAGTGTATACCTTGCTATCGGTTAAAGGCCAACACCATGCAGCCTATGATGGGTGACCTACCTAGCGATCGAGTTAGTGTAACCAGACCTTTTCATGGTGCCGGTACGGATTTTGCTGGTCCTTTTATTGTCAGGGCTTCTCACTTGCGAACCTCCAAGACTTACAAAGTTTATTTATGTGTATTTGTTTGTCTGTCAACGAAGGCAGTATATTTAGAAATAGTATCTTCGCTTAGTACGGAAGCGTTCGGACGTTTGTTTTACGGAGCAGTTACCGAGTTTGATACGGTCGGAATGCGGCACAAATTATCAAGGTGCTGACAGGTATCTTAAGGAGGTCCATGATTTTTTAACGAAACGTAATACGGACTTGGGACAAGCCATGGCTACTCAGGGCAGTACCTGGAAGTTTGATCCTCCTGGATGTCCTCCTGAAGGTGGCTAAGACACATTTGAGACGTGTTATTGGGGAAACGGTCCTTATGTTCGAGGAACTTACTACGGTATTTTACAGAGTGGACGCAACTTTAAATTCACGACCCTTTATATTATGAAACTATAAACTTTAAATTTATGCCCACTCTCTTCGGATCCCAACGATATGAAGATTTTGATACCGGGTCATTTCCTCGTCGGGCAGCCCCTTGCAGGTTTCCCTGAGTATCCCTTTGAGAATGTACCACTGAGTCGACTTTCTCGTTTTCAAATGCTGCAACAGATGTCACAATATTATAATAAACGGTTTTATTCGGAGTATTTGCACATTTTGCAGCAACAGCTGAAATGGACAGATAAAACGGCTCTTGCACAGGTAGGGGATCTTGTCCTGATTAGGATTCAAATCTTTCTCCTTTGCGTTGGCGTAGAGGACGCATTTTAAAGCTTTATCCAGGCTCTGACGGTATACCTCGATTCGCAGAGGTTTCGATCGGCGACTCTGGGATGCGCCGTGCGGTGGCAACCCTGTCTCGTCTACCGGTAGACTAACGAGATGAGGGTTGCTCATCTCGGGGTGGGCGATTGTTTAGGATTTATGACCCCTGACAACATTCGGACCGTGGAAAAAGAAGGGCAATAAAAGGCAATAAAAAAAAAAGATTTTGACATACGATCGTTACTGTCTACGGATTTATCTCAGTCTAATTTTTCAGCAGTAATAATTCGGATTAATAATTGCATATTTACGGAAATATACGGCTTTATTTAACTATATCACTTACGGTTCAACACAAGCAACAAATATATCTTGCAGTCTGGACTAGAAAGTAGACGACCACGCGTCCACCTAATTACACTACAAGTATCATAATATGTATATGGTATATATTTATAAAAACATACGGTAAGGCACATTAGTACACAAATACAATACAAGCAACAGTGCAAGTGCTGTCTGGTAAATAAAAAGGCATATAATTAGACAAATAAATATAACAATTACGGGTACAAGCGGGCGTCTCCCTTTTCGGAACATAACTAATTATGAGTCACTGGGAAATTCTTACAATATCCTATGCCATTTGAGATTTGCGATTTTTAAATCACCCGTTAATTAAATAGGTAATAATATTAATAAAAAATAGAATATAATATATTAAATGCATCTCACATGTATATGTATTTTTGGTAGTACGTTTTTACGGTGCATATTTATCAATGTCACGTCTCGTCACAGCGATTTAAATAAGGGAATCAAAAATATTCTTACATTGATCAGATTTAAATAAATTTTTAGACATTAGAATTACGAGTTCCAAGTTTATTATAAAAGAATTAACATTATTATATATTAATCTCGTTATAATAAACGTAATATATTGTTTAAGAAAAAGCGCATTGTTATAACAATATTTCATTTTGAAAATCTAAGTTTAAATGTCTTTCCGCCATGTCTCTTTTTTATGTATATTTAATGTTGGTAATAAAACTTTTTTAAATGAACAAATCTACAAATTTTAAATGAATCTTTAATGTATGTAGATATCAATGTAAGTATTGAATGTTTCCTAAAATAAGGTCTGTAGGAGTCAGTTTGTGTAATATTTCTGTAAGCTCTGATAATTTTTTTTAAATTTGTTGAACATAATCTCTTTGTACATTAGTATATTTTCACCCTAAAACGTATATTGATATATTGATTGATATAGAGTACTATAAAATAATATAGTTTCCAACATAATTTTTGTGTATGTGATTTCAACTTTATATTACTAAAACAAAATAATGGCAACAGACTTCGTTAATATTTTTATTAATTAACAAAAAGTACTTAAAATAATATTCAGTAAATTGTCAAGGCTGTAAACAAGTCAGCGAATTAGTTTATCGACTCATAAATCGCAGATTCATTTGGCAGGCCTGTTGGGAATTATTCTAAAATTAAACGATATTTATATAGTGTGTAGAGAAACTTCGAACGACCATGACATCCGGCCGATCAAAGCGATTGGGAACGGGTGATGCGACATGCGCCCGTTTTACGGCGTTTGGTTGCCATATTGTATAATTGACTCGGCACTTGTGCAAATTAATGGCACACAACAACACGCAACACTGGACGGCGCATTTTGTTTTATTAACGCTCGTAATTGATCTCGTTGCAGATATTTATTTAACGGTGTGAATTTTTATTTTCTATATTTATATTAATATTTCATTTAACTTACTTACTATCGTTAATGACATAAATCTTGTACATCAAGCAGACCTGCCGCTGATTAAAACAACAGGATTGGCTAATAGTAACATAACATTACATTGCAACAAACTACCACGAGATCTACCATGGCAAACTTCATTAGAATATTTTTCAGTCCAACATATTCGACCTTCTCTATCTGTATAGCCCATCACATGCCTTCGTTTCGACATATAATTAATTATATAATCTAAAGAAAAGTCTATTAGGTATACCTTATTCATCTTTAACAATAGCCTAAAATCTCTGTCTTAAAATAATTCAATGAGTTGGGAATCTTTATATAAGTATCAGGGCTAAAAATTGATTTTGTTATTTTATTATAGTTTCTACATTTCGTTTATTTACGAGGAATGTGCAAGCGGATTTCGTATTAAAAATAAGCTATTTAGGTTATAAAGGGTTTAAATTATTTGTAATAATATAATATTTATTTAGTATTATTAAGATATATCAGATATATCTTATATTATCATTGGCTTGAGAAATATTTGTATATTATGGAAAATGATTGTTGAGTCCATGTAATACGGTTTCCTGTAAATGTGTATATTATACAGTTCTGGGGCGATATAATTTTAAGGTACAGTGCAGCTCTTACAGTCTCGCTCAATAACTCAGTTCGTCTTATTCCCATGGCATTTCGCAGGATCTAGCATGATGGGAAGCTTCCGTCTTCTTTCTACTTTTGCCTACGTGACATTACAATGATAATTATTACAAAGCTATATATATGCTCGATTAGTATCCCGCCGGTCTCAGATTTATTGGAACAGTTCCTCGATTAAATCATACAAAGTGTAATTAATCATCAACGTCAACTTACCAAAATACAAGTTGTGTTTCAGATTCTTTGTAATATGCTTATGTATACATAAGGGATATATTACTTTATATCGGAATGAGAAGAGTCTCATTCCGTTAAAAATTATACCCAAGCAAACGATCTTGGTATAGTGATACCTGGGTCGTTTGCTTGGATCTCCGTCTTACCTATTTCTTCCGCAAAATAGCAGTGTTTTGGTGTAAATGGTAAAATAGACAATGGCATGGCACTTTATCTTACATATTAACAAAATTCACTATGGTTTATGGTAACCACCACGTTACAGACTTACTGAAAATATTACAGGAACTACGTGTACCTACTATAGGCAACTCTATCCACTTAGCATTAAGTGGGCAGTCTGGCTGTATGTCATAAAAGTATTTAATATAGTCAGCATATATATACGAATGTTTAGGGTTTATACATACAATCACGTTTATTAATCTTGAAAGATTAGGCATAGGTGCAATATACACCCACATCTTCGACAATTTGAGTGATGAAGTGAGTGTCTGTGGGTAATTCAGGGTGGTACGGTTTGTATTATCCGGGCACTTTGCACAGATATTCGCTTCAGTCGGCTCTTACGGCATCCACGGGAAGCGAGGGTTCGGCAACATCTGTATTTAATAAATACATATATTTATTATATTCTTCTCTCACAGAGTCCCGCGCTTCTGCGACCCGAAAATCTTTTCCATTATTTATTATATAACTAGTTTGTGCAACCATTACTAATAAAAAATATAGTTACTTTAAATATAAATAAAGATACTTTCAATATAAACTGTCCAATCGACAAAAGGAACGCAACCAGTCACAATTCAAAAGGGCGATTTACTACAAATGTTCGCAGCGTTAAGCTCATCGAGTTTTGTTATGACAAGGATTTTTGTGTGGCGCAAAAACGTCGCTAGACGCTGCGAATATTAGTGAATCGTGCAACTTATATTTTGTTAGTATAAAATCAAATAAAAAAAACTTTTCAACAATATATCAGCAGCTCATCGTCATATATAATTGAAGCACGAAAACAGATTTTATTACGTACTGGGCGACGCTTTCGCATGATGTATAGTCTGACTTTTTAATATGCGTATATTCTAAAAGTCCAGTTTAGCTTGATTGCTCGGGTCCTACTCAGACTCTACCCAGCTCTTGTAGGGGACCTAGTGACAAAATTCTCTGCCTATAGTGGCTCTAATTTGGTGATTCGTATTTATTTCATCCTTAACAATAAACATTAATTGTTTTGTAGAATAAACTAAATTTAATCTACATTCTGACCGATACATCATTTATGGAAGAATAGTGATCAGATATTTAGAAAGAACTGGTCGACATCTAGTCTCGATCCTAATTCGTGCTTTTAGAGATTACGACTTGATTCAAACGCCATGATAATTTTTAGTCCCTATATCAATCCACAAGTAGGCCGTAAAGGATTTTCCCAAGGAAAAAGTGCATGCTTCTATTGATAACTGGTTTCAACGTTTAAATACTGTATTTCTGTCAACAGAGATTATTTCGAATATGTTGCATAATATATATTTTATTGTTTTATGTTAATGATATCAGATATAATGATTTTTCATTCATTAAAAGTCTTTAAATTTACCTTAAATTTGTATATCAGATTAGATTAAAAACTTGTTCAACGTATGAGTGTTGTAGTTAAAGTTATAAAACTAGTAGTTTTGTATATTTCATATACATCTAAGTAACGGTGAAGCGAGTGAATGGGTAATATTTATATATAATTCAATTTATGTCAAATGGTAGGAATATTATTTGTATTTTTTTTTTCTTACTAATGACAATTTAGCAATCGACGTTAGATTTACGTTTGATAGTACCCAAGAGCTCTATCGCCTGCCATCTGCCGCGCCGCATTATCCCCATCTGGTGTGAGAAGCTATTAGAAACGTATATGGTGCAACTGGCAGAAATTGTTGTTCTTTTAGATGTCTAGCCGTTTTATTGAACAACAATTACACTGCTACGTGTTGTTTTACTAAATTGGACAATACAACGGACAATATTATAAATAGATGACATTCAAATGAATGGGAAGAAACCATTTTACATTTTCTTAATACAATTTAACAATATTTCATTAGAGTTTTATGTATGTCAACTAATCTTATGTACATATAGTGTATGTGAGATTAAAAACAAGTAAACTCAAATTAGAGTGTGTACCAGTAACTGCACTGTTTTATGTTTTATGCTGTATAGAGACGGAAATAGCTAAAAAACGATTCTGCTATAGTTTCTCTCTGGTAGAGCTAGGTAGAAAAGCTTCTGAAGACAATGTTAATATTAATTTGATAATAATACCACAATATAAAAACAATTAAATTCATACCATACTTATGCTTATGAATACAAATCAAATAACTGATTTTGAATTGAAATTGGTGTCATGTTTTAAAAACCTTTTATAATTGAACTTTCGACTTACATACCTGTACATTATCTTACTTTTTGACTTGGTGCATTATGTGGATGAGGAATTTATATAACATTTGTTATCATCATCGAACGTGTTCAAATTCAAAATCATTTATTCAGTCTGGGCTGTTACAAGCACTTGTGAATGTCGAAAAGCTTCGCCATGGGTTCGCAAATCTACGGCGGGAGACCTTGTACTGAGAAGAACCGGCAAGAAACTCAGCAAGGGCTGTTTTCTTTTCCCTGTATTAAATAGATACAGAGTCGTCAATTTGGAAAATGACTTCAATATTGATAATTCATGAAGTCACTTTCCATTACATAATATAGGAAATACAATTAATAAAAATATAATTTGAAAACATGCCTATATTAGGAATGCCGTGTCATACAGTTTTAAAAGAATATATTAAAGTTAAATTAAAATTATAATAAATACGAGTAGTACCCAGTATAGCAAAGAGCAGACTCATCTCCGCTGGCAGCACCCGTTCACGAGCATGACGCATGAACCAGCCATCGCTTCGCTCAACCATGTTTTAGGGAACGTAACGACCCGCCTCACACGACACTGCCGAAGAGATTTTAATGAGAGTATGACTACCTTAAGCCACAAAAGGATACAAATCAAAAGCAGGTACCCGTGTAAATTATCAGTACTAAAAAAAAAACAACCGCAGCACACGCGCATACTATCATTTAAGAACTAGAAATCATTTATTATGACACAAGTAACAAAAGTGTTATTATAATAGGTACAGTTAAATATACATATTATTATGTTACACAGTTACCTAAGAATATATTAACAATTTGTTTATTTCAACGAGCGAGGGTTTTTTAGTCCCAGACACTTCGATCATCCAAGTAATCCTGGACTCGATAATATCCATTGCTCATTAAAGTTGTTTTTACTCGAGTTTTTAGTTTTTTAAAAGGTAGATTAACAATATTGTGTGGTAACTTGTTATAAAAAGTTATACATTTCCACTATACTATCAGATGAAAAAGCTTCTCTACCAAAACAGAAAAAGTACAATCAGTACAGGGTACGGAAGTGTATTGATATAGTTCTACGGTTTAGCTATATGTAGGGTGCTTTATTTTACTTTCGTAATTGCTCTACCATGCAGCTTGTAATCGTTATTCTTGATCCAAGCTACCCGCCCTGCGTCCACACGTCGACAACTCATAAAACTCAACACCATATCAAAAAAAATAATTACTCCCCCATACAACAGTAGTTAAATGCTCTGATCATATAAACATTATCTCATGTGGTATTTAAGGCCGTTATATTATGAAAGTAATAATTTATAAACATAGAAGCGCTACATAGAAAACCACTACATTAGTAAAGGAAACTACATCCTTAAACTGTAAAACAACATAAATTTAAATTTAGACGAATATTAATCCTATATTTAGAATATATAAGATTCATATATTTTATTTGTGAAATATTTGAATTTTGTCAAATACAAAGCGTATAATGCGTTTGATTTTTCTCAGGTGACTAATAAACATGGTGTTTTTATTATTTTAATGAAATGGTACTTCTAAGGGAAACGAACTTGTGAACGTTCAGTATGATTTATTATTGGTAAATTAGTTGTATACAATAAAGAAATGGAGAAAAGGTTTTGAGAAAAGGTGATTTTCAATAAGGTAAATGTTTAAAGCAAGTTATTAGGAAAAACAAAACCTCTAGTACTAAAAAAAAACAACAGCATTACTTTAAATACAAAATCATTACACAAACATTATTTTTATAGAACACTGGCTATTCTATTGACCGACTCCGGTGCCGATATGAATCAAATTAAACTAACAACAGTTGACGATCAAATGTTTCGTTGCAAGTGAGCAGACTGATTGTGCCTATTAAATTTGTCGACATAACTTTTTTGTTGTGACAATTTGGAGCGTATGTTTTTTTTGTTTCTACAAAATATTTATGTATTCTGCTTAATTGCCAAATATGTTTTGTCGACTATTTATTATTTATAAAGTCAACTAGATAAAAGTGGCATCAATTGCTTTATGCTTGTTAGTTTCGGAGATGTTATGATGTTTTCATGTGGATAACTTTGTGACGAACGCTTATACCATTTCTAGTTCAGTTGTATTGTTGTAAGAACTTATTCAAAATGCAAGCACTTATCAATATTGAACATGGCGAATATTATGTGCATATAAAAATGGTCGTAATAGATATTTCGAAAGGAACCCAATTATAGGTCTGTTAATAATAAATTTTAAAATATTTAAAAGTAAAATCCGTGATTATACAGAGTTAATTTATTTTGTGTATAGAGGCATGCCGTTCATTGTAGGTTTACAAGATAAAAAGAAGAGAAGCGTCCTGAACACCTTCAGTCTCAATGTATGTATGTAGTTGTAGGAAAGATTGCGCGGCACTAACATATGTGCGAATATTGTCAATTCCATGGGTCGTTGTCTACTTGAAAATACAAAATATTAATTTCAAAGTAATGGGTTGAAAATGTGTTGATTGTAATTGTAATAAATTAATTTGAAGTTTATGATTTAATTCTATTTTTATTGAGAATATCAATACTTAGTGAAAAATCAATATACGGTTATTGTAAATTTCTGAAATTGATGTTCTTTGTGACTGCCGTATATGATTATTAACTTCTCTAAATATAGTAAATATATTAACAAAATTTCAATAACTTTTCTTTAATTATATATATATATATCCATTTAATATTTTAAGAATCATGTCGAAGTGCGTTTTTTGTTACCCTAAGTATTGTGACGTGAAAAAATTCTTCAATGAATATTTTTGAAAACACCGTTATTGAAATTCAGTTGATATATTTACTGTAATTATAATTGAAAATTACCTAATTATTGTACTATAATCCGGTATACGTTATTTGTAAATAACATGAAAACTAAAAGTTAGAAAACAATAAAAATTATTAATTCAGTATTAAAAAATACTATTAATAGACAAATTTATATTTTTGTTCTTCAAAATATTCTCTCTACCAATTCTCTATACCAATTTTTTTAACAATCGAACCAATTTCAAAACATATACAGTCCTTGTTAGTACTGAAATGCCGAGTGTGATATAAATCTGTTTTTGAATCGAATCAGATCCAATCTATAAACAATCTTAGTTCAGTGTAACGGAAAACCAATAAATTATGTCGTCTTCAAATTCTCGTAGCCACAACAATGATTCGCAGTGTCACATAGACGGAGACTAATTAAATTTTATTGATTTAAATGTACCACTTGAAGACCAAAATATTTCTAGCTATAATTTGATGATGTTTTATTTTGTTCATAAATATTTCAATACAGAAAACTGAGGCGCCTTTCACAACGATTTATTACTTCTTAAAATATTAAAAACCGTGTCTTAATCAAAATATTCTGTTAGTGCTCTATATCCAAAATGGATTTATATTATATATATTACTAAGTATTTATTTAAGCTAGGTAGTAGTAGTTATTTGTTAATAGTATACTATAGTTATCTAGATTTTGAGTAAGTAGTTTTATTTTTATAGTAATAGAATAGAATCGCAGTTTCCTTTTAGTCATACACTACTTTTAATTTCTTTGACTATCCATTTAGATTTTTTACCTTTAATTGTTATTCTAACTTTTACCATGGGAAAACACAAATAAAATAGGAAGATAAATATATTATAAAATTTATCGAAAGCATTTGTAAAGTTTGTTTCTTTATATACTTCAACCTTGCTCGGATTTTGAAGATAGATTTAACAATTTTGTTGTCTTTCCTTCTTGATCCCATCTTGTTACGTTATCTTCCACAAAATCTCTTTTCCTAAAAAACCATTGTTTAAGATAGACTAGTATATTAGTAGCAATTTTTATTACTTATCCTATTTCATAGTCTGAAAATCATTATTTAAGAATAGAACCTACGGTATTATTATTGTTACTTATTATTAGCACCAAATAAGAATTCTGTTGTGTAGCTTCATTTGTGTGTATTGTAAAATTCTTATTCTCTGTTATTTCTTTTAATTCGTTTGCATTGTCATCTGATTCATGA
The DNA here is from genome assembly GCA_036419045.1 of Scirpophaga incertulas. Lineage (NCBI taxonomy): Eukaryota > Metazoa > Arthropoda > Insecta > Lepidoptera > Crambidae > Scirpophaga > Scirpophaga incertulas. The sequence goes on along the minus strand of CM071627.1, from coordinate 23,701,308 downwards.
ACATTAATGTAAAGTCATCTGTACTTACAAAAACTAAGATAATAAATATACAATTTTTTATAAGAATATATTAATTTTAGAATTTTTATTTTTTGAGCTGGGCCTACGATATATACCAATAATAATGAGTTTGACATCAGAGACATCTATATCACAACATTTTTAATAGTTAGATCTTTTGTAAGCAACATCTCACTATACTCTCAAGTAGAAGTTCAATAATATACACTTTTCATTTTTTTGCTCAAATACTCGTAAGTAACAATTTTGTAGTCTTTCATTCTTATGTACATACATTCTTCACTAGCTTTGATAAAAGTTTCGCATAAACAAAGAACATAAACACAACCATCAGTCTGTTCAAGTCCTCGACAACAAAATTCAAATTTATCAAGCATAGTCAAAACACCCTGAATATTTTGATGTAATATAATGATCATTTTATTCTTATCGACCGAAGGAATCGTTTAATTGTATTGAGTGTGGTGGAGGATATCGCATCGAACAGAAGTTTTTACAGCTTGTCATAGGTGCTACTTTTTACTTTACAAATATACTTACTAACAAAAATCTATTTTAGAGTATTATGGTATAAAATTCTTTTTTGTTTAAGTAATTATTTTCTTTAACACTTAGGACTAAAAAACATAACACTTAGGACTAAAATACAGGGAACAAAAAAAAAGGATAGGGCTGCAAACGAGCTAACGGATCGCCTGATGGTAAGCGATAATCGTTGCCCATGAACACCCGCAACACCAGAGAAGTCACAGATTGCGCTCCTATGATTTTAAGTTTTTTGTATCTATTAGTCACAAGATTTTTAATTTTTATTTATTTTTGTTATGCTCCATTACGTACAGTATAATCGTGGTATGCTGGTTACCTAGGTTTGAGGAAAACCCAACAGTTTGGTATGCAGGACGGCGTTGAGGGCGCACGAAGTGCCTAAGCGGGAGTGGCACCGACGGATTGTGGCGGCCTGGCGTGCGCAGCTCGAATTACGGATCTGCGCGCGCCAGCGGGCCGTCGGTGCCGTACTCCCGCACCTCGAAGCTTGGCTCAACGGGAAGGAGGAGGTCACCTACCGATTGACTCAGATACTCACCGGGCACGGCTGCTTCGGTGAGTATCTGTGTCGAATAGGACGGGAGGGATCGACACATTGTCACCACTGCGCATCCGACCTCGACTCGGCCCAGCACACGCTGGCGGAGTGCCCCGCATGGGCCTCCGAGCGCCGAGTCTTGGTCGCAGAGATCGGGCGAGATCTGTCTCCGCCGGCATTGATTGCGGCAATGCTGGCGGACGAGGGAGGTTGGAGGGCTGTGGCCTCCTTCTGTGAAGCAGTAATGCTCCAGAAGGAGGCCGCCGAGCGGGGTCGGGAGATGGCCGATCTCGCTCGAAGGAGGCGGCGCCGGGCTCGGTAGCACAGCTGCGGCGCCGCCGCGGGTCGCCGGCGGGCGCGAGGAAGTCGCGACCGCTACGGCGACCCGGGATGGACCACGCCCCTTCCGTGGCCGGGGGGCGTCGTCGGTGGAGGGGACCGGGGGAGGTGGTAGCTTCCCTCGAGGAGGGCTCCCCTCTAGAAAGGGGAGCGGAGGCTGGGGGTTCCTGGAAGTGGCCTTTGTGTTCCCGGGGGCTCCCTACATGCCTGAGGAAGGCCATCCCTGAGGTTTTTAGTGGGTAGGCCTCCCCCTTCTGGGGAGGAGAGCCCCACATAACCCCGGCTCGCCACAGCCGGGGTATGCAATTTAATGCATTTTCCTCAGGGGAACAAAAAAAAAAAAAAAAAAAAAGGACGGCGTTGAGGACCCATATTCTATCTCAGAATGGTAGCAAGGATAGCGGAGAGGGTACATCACGTTGACTGATGGACATCAACACCGCCTAGTAGCCGCATACTACCCGACGCCCGATGGGTGGGCTATTAAAGACGGACGACTTCACGATGACGGTGCGACTCACGTCGACGAGTTGAAAGTAATGATTTTTTAGGATGTGGAAAGACTCTACAGATATAAGGACCACTATAAACCACAAGGCTGGTCCAATAGAAACAGTAACTATTCTCGACTTAAATGGGTTGTCGCAATTTTCCGTATCAAATTAAATACCTACAAATAAAACCCAATCTGTAATTACAATATCCAACTATTTTCGTAAAATCTATATGCAAAAGCTTAACAAGAAGTAAAAAACATTGTGGTTCCGATTTGTTTCTCAGTTAACCGCACCTGCTTGAGGTAGGTCCTGCCAACCAATAAACGAATCTCTGGTACTACCCACCACATTGCATTGAACCAGAGTGGTAGAAGACGGTTCAAAGCCCTCTTTGTTAATAACGCGTGGTGCACTCTGCGATAGACGAAAATTTAACTACCGTACTACCAATCCAGAATGCCGCATTGTGCTAAAAAATAACTTAAAACCCCCATAGTTATTACAGAATATGAAACACTCTAAGTACCCGGACCAAAGAAAAGCAGTATACGCTGAAGATCATTCAAGTTTAAGCTACAAACCCGACTCGATCCGACGAAGGATGTGAATGCAATTTATGAGGATATTTATCGGACAATATATTTTCTACAACTCATTTCACCGTTGTGGTGAAATGAGTTCTGTGGTGAGATGAGACTTCAATAGTAAGTTATGCAAACGAAATTATCATTATCTGAAGTGAACAATTTTCAGTGGGAATCCAAAACTACTATGGTCAAATGATAGTCAAAAATACGAAGACAATACGAAGGCTCCTTATGATGAATTATTTTTCCAAAAATGTCTGAAATGAAAAGTGGCGTAGAGAAATTCGGATGGTGTGCCAAAAAAAAAATGGGATTGACCTCATTTGCATTGAAGTAAACATATATTTTAACAGTATAGAAACTGAAAACAGTATAGTGGATTCACGGCTTTCTAAACACCAGTGTCCTAAGAGTCGAAGGGAGATCTGGAAGCCGACCGTCAAGTTATTATTATAAAGATAGCTTTAAAGAAGCCATAAAGCAGAATTAGCTAAAAAAACTAAAAAATAATAATAATGTTGGTCTTTAAAAACAAGTTATTGAAATATGTAACAATATGCGGACAGTATTTACATAATTCTAATTACAATTTACATCATATCTTTCCCTGAAAATACAGACTGTAATTGTTCGTGGCCTGATCTATTTCATGGTCTGATCTATTCCTGATCTATTCCTCTTTCGTCCAAGACGCTAACTGTCTTATTAATAAAAATCGCTTATTCTAAACATAAACCGAGTCTACACTAGGACTTGTTAATCCCGGAGTAGCAGAGATTCAACTTGTTATTTTTATTGTTATTAATAAACATGGAGTAACCTCGGACTAGCAATACTTTCCTTACGCCGAGATTAATGCGAATGTAATGGCAACCCAGTAGATTTAAAAGTAAAAAGAGTGAGTTATTGAATGAACAACGACTCAAAATATGACGCAAGTTGGTGTTTTTACTCTATGGAAACTAAGGTGACGTCGCAGCTGTCAAACGTTTTGATTAATCAGTTTTACGATAATTCAGAGTCAAAACCGTTTTAAGTTTTCTGTGTTGTAAATTCTTAGTTTATAAAGTAAAAATAAGTTTTTTTGAAAATAATGAGCCAGAAACGCAATCGTGCTGTTAACTGGAATGAAGGAGAAAAGGTACTTTCTTCCAAATACATAGTGAAATTAGCGTGGTGTTTATTTACTTTAAAAATATCTCTGTGGTATAAAAATTCGATGAAATCTTATTTTCTTTGATTTACTTAGTACACCAAAAAATCTTTTTATTTTTGTTGAGCTACGGGCAACATAATAGATATATATGCTGACTGGTGAGAAGGTTTGGGAGGTGGTCGTGCGGGTGAGCGGTAAACTGACCCCTATACCGTTCCTCTCCAGCGCAGACGGTTGAATGGTAGAAGGTGGGCCTATGGCAACTATCTTATACACGTGTCGTCCTATCTTATACGCAAATAGCATTTAACTTTGTCAAAAAATTCAATTCAAAATTCAAATTTCTATATACGTGAGAAATTAATAGTCAACCTGATGAATAAAGCATCAGGTTGAATTATATCGACAGATTAAAAATTTGAAGCAAACTGACTTTCGAAAGCGCGCCGTCGGCCACAGCAAACAAAAATATCAAGACGAGTGGAGCTTGTAATAACATTCGTCCTAATATATGACTATTGTGACGGCTCAGCGCGCGCTAGATTTATGTACTACCGCGCGAACCGTCGCCTTATTATTTATTAATATTAATACCGGCTGTCCGCGGCTAAATAATTTTTCATTAGATACGCCGGGCAGCCCCATTTTATAGGCAAGATCAACAAGCTGTAAGCAAATCTTGTGATGGGTGAATTTTCTTATGGGCGTCGTCAGATCGAAATTTATTTTCTTTTGCATTTCTTTTAGCAATGTAAACTCTTTGGAGTTGGTAATTTGAATAAACGCTTCACAAATAAACGGTTCTCGCATAAGCGTCACTGAAGTTTTGATTAGTTTTTTTGAAAAGTTATGTCAATTGCAAATATTATTTGTATTTTTTCCATCGATCTTATGATCTATTTAGTTACTTATTACTTTTTTTTAACTTGATATTAATACTACACTTATGAATCCTTTCGGCCTAGACGTAATACGCACTACGCACAAGACACTGGTTTTAGTATATGGTCCGTTAGTCGGCAGGTTTAACCGCAATAGGATTTAATATTTGGAAGGCAAATATTGAATTTGCTACATATTTCAATTTTAAAAGAGATTTGAAATATTGATTGGCTTTCTAGAAAAGAATTACACTAAACACACTTGGCTATATATAATTATGGTTAGATTTCTTTGTTTTATTGATACGTGCATTGCGAATTATGTAGAGTTATCTTTTCTTCAAAACAAAAAGATAATAAACAGTATTTGATTTAACAAAATATTACAGATTCAAATAAATTTTGTGTTCTTGTTATTTTACTACATTTCACACATATACCAGGTGAGAAACATAACATTAATTGTTTTATTTTAATAATAGTCTTTACATTGTATTGTCAGCGAAATATATACTAAGATAACGTCTGGATGGGGGTAAATTTTAATTTGAATGACGTGCGAAGGATAGGAATGATTGGCATCCATGAAATTGTCATAAGTGTCGTCGTAAGCGACAATGCATACGAAATGAGGACTTGGAAGCTATTAATTATGAAATATACATATGATATCAGTAGAACTCATTACTTAATTGCTGTAGAATGGCAATCCTTATCTTCTCAAGAAGTAATGATGAATATGTCATTTGAATTGTCATGCGCCTGATATAGGCTACCCAAATTAATAAAACTAAGGTAAGGGTAAAGTTATAGTGAATGTTTTCGTGGACACAGATAAGTTTAAATTTATTTGGGCTTTAACTTATATTTATCTTATTTCTTAATGCATTGTTTGAGCACCTACTTTTCACACCTACTTTCACTTAACCAAATGTACATATATATAAAATTATTTGTTTATAAAGTTTTAATTACTTACCTGTACGTATATTCAGGGAAGTACTGCCGTTATAATTTAAAAAATAATAAGACTCCTTTAAAGATTGTCAGCGTCAAAACATTTTGTTGCTTGTATTTTTTGTTGTCGTTTTTATTTGCTGTTAATTACGAAGTTGCGGTGTCTTGATAGGAGCGGCGGGAGAGGAAAAACTTTGTTTTCAGTGATCACTTTTATTTATTATTTAATGAAAAGATTATCATAGTATTTATCATTATTATTGTGTTTACATAGTATAATTTATTACTTAGGTTGAATGGAATTTATTTCCGAGTAAAAAAAAATATATCTCTATCTCTCATCCTTTCCTCATGTCTTTTCTTGTTTGAGGTTTATTTATTTTAATAAATCATAATGAAAATAATATTACTGTAACATAGACTTTTACAGTTACATATAGACGTCAAAAAACTTTTAAATATAAGAAAATATTATACGTCTATATGAACTAAGCTAAAATTCACAAATTCCTTAAATAAATGGTTCCTTCATAATACATTTTATAATTTAAATGAATACCTACTTGTGTAACAATGATAAATGAAAGATAGATACTAATATGATATGTACTACATATTAATATGATCTGTATATATAATTTTTATTTCAAAATGATATTGACATGAAATTTAAATAAAAAAAGAAATACATTATATTTTTTATAAGTGACTACTCGATACCTAATGCAGTTTTTAATATATATTAATATTGAAAATTTATATATCTGTGTATAAAACAAATTAATGTGATCTGACTTATTTTTCTAAAACGTTTCACAAAATCTTAAACTAAAATAATAAACTTCTTTATTTTATAATTAATGAACGAATTACTCATCATCGTCATATAATGTCCGCCAAGGTAACTATTGTTATTCACTGCGTGCAATAACCAACTTGTGTCAGTCAATTATAATAGTTATGAAATAAAATTGTCTTATTCATAAAATTATTATTCTGTTTAAAAATTGGGGAGCCTTCTCTGCAAGTACAGACAATAAACTCTGATTTATTTTTTAACTCCTCCATTCTATCAAAATATACCTAGTTACGAATATTTTATTTTGGAGTACTTATATCAATTTGTATTATCAAATAAGGTTTTTAGTATGCATATGTGGCATAGTAGTATGTATATGTAGGTATAAATTTTTGGTATGCTAAGCAATTTTGTTATAGTTATTTGAAAGGTACGTCAATTTTTTTTTCCTCAGGAGAGGCTGAGAATCCATCATGGATACCAACGCGACAGGCAAACAGGGATGCGTTGATTATGTCGGACTCCTGGTGAATCGAGGCGGCTCGACCCAACAGACCTACCGACTAAACTCAGCCTAAAGCCTTTGGTCCTAGTGACCCTATTGGCTTGTATTGACGGGGGTCGCACCTCAGGAGAGGTACGGTTAGCGCTGCCCCATGGAGAGGGCATAAGCGCTAGAAGAGGTACGGTTCTCCAAAGTGGAACCGACCTGTATTGACGGGGAACCTACTCGTGGCTGAGCAGAAGGCTGCCGAATAAGGGGAGACAAAAGAGGCGACGGCTCAGACGCCGCCGCTTGCAGGTCTTGAAGGTCCTGCGTTAATTGGTTGGGGAGGTCGCTCAGGACATGTCGCGGTCTACGTGTCCTCTGCCAATATGGACTGTATTGACGGGTAGCTCACTGACTCTCGGATTAACGGGTTTGTGTGCCCGTCCGCGGCTCTGAAGAGCTGCTTAGACCACTCACTAAAATGTTGTTGAATTGTGGGGAGATCGAAGTCCCTGTGGAGATCAGCATTTTTCTTTTTTTTTTTTTTATTGCTAAAGTTGACAAACAAGCAGGCTGCCCACCTGATGGTAAGTGGTAACAGTCGCCTATAGTACATGTGGTTCCCACGAGATTCGCAGCAAATCTGCAAACCTCATAAGAACCACAGTGTACGTTGCCAACTTGTGACATAAGATGTAAAGTCACAGTACCCAGTAATTTCACTGCCTATCTTACCCTTCACGCCGGAACACAGCAAAGCGAACCCTGCTGTTTGGCGGCGGAAATAGGTAAGACGGAGGTACCCATGCAGACCCTGGTACAGAGTCCACCTCCTAGAGAGCATTACCTCCTAGAGAGCATTACCGACGTAATATGGGGCATTGGCCATTCTATGCAAAAGTTTGCTTTGAATGACCTGGATTGCTTGGAGGACTTGCGGCTCGGCATGTGCAAATACCGAGCTCGCGTAAGAAAAGACGGGCCGAATACATACCTTGTACAGGGTACGCTTGTTCCTGAGGGACATGGGACTTTGTCTACCTAGCATGGAGTTGAGACGGGATATGTAAGAACTAGCATTACGTGTCACCCTGTTGACATGAGCTCGGAAAGTGAGCTGCCTGTCCAAGGTGACGCCTAAGTACTTTGCAGTACGCTGCCAAGGGATGGGCTTCTCCTGTGGAAGTGGAGAGAGGGAAAGCCGGTAGGGACTGGATCGTGCCTGCGGGTGGGTTCGAATAGAACCGCGGAGCTTTTCTCCGGGTTCACTTCGATCCTCCACTGGCCGAACCAGTCGGACAGGTTGTCGATTGCGCGTTGCAATGACGACACTATGTGGGAATTGACGCGGGTACGTCAATTCCAACGTTCGCGCATTAAATTGTTACCATAACGCATGTGATATAGACACCTGTATGCGTAACCAGTACCAATGCGCCGGCTACGAAATCATAAGTAAACAGATTTGTACCCGTTTTTGTATCATTTCGTAGCCATATCTGACCTTTGAACTTTTTGAACAATGCAAAAAAGATAAGCATTTCCTTGTGCTAGCAGTATCGCAATGTAAATCTTCACTGCAATACTTAATTCATGAGTGATTACCATCATCCGAAACGATCGGAAGTGCATCACGGATATAATGTTTACACCAGCCGACCGCAAGGGGAGCGCACTCATGTTAATATACATATATATTTTTATTTTTACACTCGCCATGCCAGTTCTATTATAGTTTATGTAAGACCACCCGATGCGTTGACTTATTTTACTAGATAAACAGCTGGCAATTTTGATACGTCGCTGACTGTTTTAGATGAAGAATAGTTATGATGGGCATGATTTAAAGTGATTGAATTTTGTTACATATGGCTTAATCGTTTAGGATCATATTCTAAATTCAAATTTCGGCTAATGTACATTAACTGTACTCACTACTAAGTATTTGCGGAAGGTAACCTATATGTATGTATGTATATATAATAATTGAATATTATTAGATGTCTCAGAAGTCATCTTAAAATAATTTTATAAAATTCGGAGTAACTGAAGTAATATTTTGAGTAAAAGTCACAACATATATACAATAAAAACAAAAGAGACATATTTTCGAAAAGCGATGGTCGTAACCACCCAGGCTGGCATATAAACGCCGGACGAACCAACCTAACCAAACGAAAAAAAATCGAAGCATGTGAATCTCAAACCTTTCTGATTAGAACCAGGTTGCAATTAATCGATCACGAAGCTATATATTGATGTAATAAATTTGACATGACGTGAGCTAATGTGAGATCAAAAGCTTTAGGGTAAGTTAACTTAAATTAAAGTTAAAAGTTATATAAAACAATTAATAGAAATTATGAGATTATACGCGGGCTGCCTTTTAAGTTGTGACGTTTGAAATAAGTATAGACAATCTAATAGATTATTACCATTTACTGTTTTTCAAAGAATACTCCGCGATATTTATACACTTTTGCATGCGTTCAGACTAGCTATATCTTTTATTCCACTCCAAAGTGGGCGTAGTCCACATGGCCGATTTGTATGCATCAACAGCTTCTTCGGGTGAGCTGAAACGTTGACCACAAAGACTTTGCCTAATTTTGAGGAACGTTTAAAAATCGTTAGGGCTTAAGTCAGGGGTTTAAGGTCTAAAATTTTGACATTTTTGGTGCTTAAAAATATCTTTTTCTGGCGGGCGCTGTACGTACTTGCATTGTCATCGTGCAGGTCAGACGTCGTCTTCGGTTGTTGGGTAAGACAAATTTTGCTTTTCAGTTTCGGTCTAATTGAACCGCAACAAACATAAAAGTTAGTATGAAAATCTACAGTGAGAACTTCTTGAACCCATTATTCTCTGACTTGTTAAAATCGGTGTTACATATCTCCCTCATTGCAGTATGTTTCTGTTTGCCTAGTGCGACTTTTTTATTATATTACATCAAGATACATTGAATAGTGTAACCGTGTGTCTCGTCAGATTTTATTTTAAACTCAATAAAATAATCTTATATTTTTTGTATTTTAACTCAATTGTCATTAGTTATTCTCAAACAACTTAATTATCTTTTACAATGGAGGCATATGTACGCGGGACCATTCTAAGAATACGGCGTATTTTATTGTGTGTGAGTCTTGTAATACGTCCCCTGGAGGTCCCTTCGCTGATATCAATTTCGTAAAGGCTTACAAGATAAATAATACATAAATAATGTAAATTTATAGAATATTTTTATTATAAGCAAGACGGAGATTGTAACAATAAAACAACTAACAAGTTGTAAACAATAGAAAAGATAAAAGAAATCAAATACATAGTCACACTCAATGCTTATGTGATATGACACATAGATCAGATAGAAAATATCGATAAAATCTTAAGGAAATTGATTGCAGCAGTTAGTTTTTTGTATAATTGACGTGATGTAATGCACTTCGGCTCAGTGCTGGTCGACTCATCCGTCACGCGGCCTATTGCACCCCATAAAAAGTCCCCCAACTTAGTCACTTGATTAATGTTTCGAAAAGTCCAATTAGAACATTCCCGTGCGTTTTATTTGACTTGCCCGTATGCTACAGCTGTGCCGGAGTAACTTGCTCAGTTTTTTCGTCAATTATTGAAGATTCCTGCTTTTCGATCATTTAGTTAAATTAACTGTATATTAACTATACGAGCAAAAAAATGAAAATAAATAAAATGCAAAAACGTGTAGTGTAATTGAATTTCTATTTTAATGATATATATATAGGTGATCGACGGCAATGAGGTTTCTACTTTAACCTTGTTATCACTGGATTTACGGTATGAACTTTTTTTTTTGTTATCACTGAGGAAAATGCATTGAATTGCATACCCTGCACCCCGGGAAAAGCGTAGAATTATGTGGGGCTCTCCTTCCCAGAAGGGGATAGGCCTACCCACTAAAACCTCAGCGAGGAGTGGCATCCACAGACGCCTGCCGCGAGCCATCGATCGACGGCCGGTCCGACATAGCCGCTAGACGCGCCGAGGAGAACTGCCCGCGGCGTGACAGGGCCGTGGGATACCGTGAGGATGCTACCACGACCCTATCGACGTCGGCTCATCAGAGGTGAGCCGCTCGCTTGCCTCCCCGATGGACTAGACGGACTGGGCCCCGCTGGTTGCCGTCAGGCCCCTGCCCCCTGCGCCCACGGCAGCATGGTGGCAGAGGGGGCTGCTAGAATCATGTCTCCATTGCAGCCCCCTGCGCTGTTGCGCCGCCTATGTGGGGGCCGCCCTCATTTGGGGGGCGGCCACTTTGCCCTTCGTCCGGGCGGGGTGCATCCCGCCCGTGACGTGGTTGCACGGCCGTTTGCCGGCTGCGCAACGCGCTCTGACACATTCGGAGCCCTTGTGGCCCTCCTGGCCACACCGACGGCAGAGGCTGCTCCAGTCGATCTCGGAGGGGCACCTCTGGCCTACGTGGCCGGTGCCTGCGGGCCTCCAGTTTTTTTTTCCCTGAGAAAAATGCATTAAAATGCATACCCCGGCGGTGGCAAGCCGTCAGTTATGTGGGGCTCTCCTCCCCAGAAGGGGGAGGCCCACCCACTAAAAACCTCAGGGATGGCCTTCCTTAGCCATGTAAGTAGTCCCCGACAGCGCCAAGCGACTACACCCCCGACACTACCACCCCCGATCTCCTCCACTGATGACGCTGGCCACGGAAGGGGCGTGGTCTGTCCCGGGTTGCCGTATCCGCGGGCGCGACTTCCTCGCGCCCGCCGGCGACCTGATAAGGCAAAAGATAAAACATCTTGCTATCCAAATACAAAAGATAGGTCCAATTGCTTAAATTTTTTTCATCAGAATATACAGGGCTTGTCTGGCAAAGATTTAGAAATTAGTTTGTTTCTCAATTATGAAAGCATTGACATATTATGTGTTACAGAGCATTGGTTAAATAGCTCTCAGTTACCATTGATAAATTTTGATAATTACAGAGTTGTAAGTTCATTTACCAGAAATACAGCTATTAGAGGTGGATCTTTTGATAATTTTACACAATTCCCTAAAATGTAAGGAACGTAAAGACTTGGCATCTTATTCCATTGAACGAACAATAGAATTATCATGTGTGGAACTTGAAAAAATAATTATTATCTGTGTTTACCGGCCCCCCTCAGGGAACTACCAAGAGTTTGAGTCTGCTATGGAGGAAGTGCTGAGAATAGAAAAATAAAAAAGTAATTGTTTGTGGAGATTTTAATATAAATATATTAGACATGTCACAGCTGTCTAGCAGATATTTAAATCTATTTAAATCATTCAATTTAGTTAATGTATTTGATGAACCTACTTACTCTAGTAGGTTCATCAGCCACTTGTATAGATAATATTTTTTGCAACAGTGATGTTACTAAAAAATCCATAGTTAATTTCATTAATTCTGACCATAGTGGACAATTTGTGACTATTGAGCACCATCATGCACCATTGGTCCTTGAGGTTACTTATAGGCCTATTACAAAACACGGTGTTGAAAATTTTAAAAATAATGTTAAAGATAGAATTTATTCTTTACCATTAAATGATAGTAACCCAAATAGTTTATATAATAGCGTATTTAATGTTATCAAAAGTGAATCTAGTAAAATATTTAAACAAAAATCCATTAAGCTTTACACGGGTAAAAAGAAATTTTGTGACTGGGCTACACCAGGTATTTATAAAAGTAGGAGAAAATTATATGAGCTATATAGTATTTAAGAAATTACTTAAAATATTTAAAAAAGTCTGTGTTACAGCTAAAAAACTTATTATTGCCAATAAAATTAATGTTTCAAAAGATAAAGTAAAAACTGTTTGGAAAGTAATAAACCATGAAACAGGGAAAATAAAACAAAACGAACATACTTATTCGCTAAAGGTTAAGGATAAGTTAATTCAATCTGATAACGAAGTAGCCTCCGAATTTGAAAGGTTTTTCCACCAAATACCTATAGATACTACTTGTAGCCTCGGATCATGTTCAAACGGTGCGGTCGCCCTCCTAGAATCAAATGTAAACAAGATTAAGGAATCTTTTCATTTTAGACATATTGATGCTGAATTTATCCTCAAAACTTTTAAATCAATAATAAGAAAACAGAGGATCTGTGGGGTATCTCAACTAATATTATTAAACCAATTATCTCTGAAATTGCACCTCACCTAGCCCTAATTTTCAATAAATGCATTGATGAAGGGGTCTTTCCAAATCTTTTGAAAAATAGTAAATTAATTCCACTTTACAAGTCTGGCGATAAGAGTGGCCCTCCTAATTTTAGACCCATTTCTATATTACCAGCCTTGAGCAAAATTTTTGAAAAGATTATTTATAATCAGTTATCATCGTATTTTACCCTTAACAAGTTATTTCATTGCAACCAATATGGTTTTACCAAGGGTAAATCCACTACAGACGCTGAAATTTCACTTTTAAAACACATTTGTAATGCTTGGGAGGACAGACAAGACGCAATACGTATCTTCTGTGACCTTTCTAAAGCATTTGATTGCGTAAGTCACGACACATTATTGAGGAAATTAGGGCATTATGGTGTCTCTATCAAATCACTCGGCCTTATTAAGTCATACTTGTCGGATCGAATACAAAAAGTTGTTATTAATAAAACTGAATCTGCTGGAACTTCACTAGTTATGGGCGTGCCTCAGGGATCAATATTAGGTCCTTTATTATTTTTAATATATATTAACGACCTTCCTTACTATACAAGCACTTTATGTGAAACAGTGCTATTTGCCGATGATACTTCTCTTGTTTTAGAAGTTGACAGAGACAGCAATTGTTCGGACAAGGTAAATAGTGCTCTATCAAAAGTTCTACAATGGTTTACATTAAATAATCTTTCATTAAATTAGAGAAAAACCAAATTTGTTAAGTTTTCTATACCAAATGTAAGGCAGGTTAATACACCCTTAAATATTGATGGGGAAGTGGTATCTCTTGTTGAGAGTACTAAATTTTTAGGCATACACTTAGATTCCAGATTACAATGGTATACCCATATTGATGCTCTGTCAAGCAGACTTAGCTCAGCTGCATATGCTATTAAAAAAATAAGGCTTCTAGCTGATGTTGAAACAGCAAGGTTAGTTTACTTTAGTTATTTTCATAGTGTAATGTCTTATGGCATTTTGTTATGGAGATCAGCTGCCACCATTGAAAGTATTTTTATACTACAGAAAAGAGCAATTAGAGCTATATATATATTTTAAGACCAAGGGATTCCCTTAGGGATAAGTTTAAAGAAATTAACATTTTAACATTGGCGGGGCAGTACATCTATGAAAATATAATCTATGTACACAAATATTACAAAAATTTCATTAAGAATAGCGATATTCATAAATTAAATACAAGAAATAAAAATAAGCTTGCTGTTCCAAATTTTAGATTACATAAAACACAAAACTCATTCTTAGGGAAATGTATAACTTTTAATAACAAGTTACCACACAATATTGTTAATCTACCTTTTAAAAAACTAAAAACTCGAGTAAAAAAACTTAATGAACAAAGGATATTATCGAGTTCAGGATTACTTGGATGATCGAAGTGTCTGGGACTAAAAAACCCTCGCTCGTTGAAATAAACAAATTGTTAATAAATTCTTAGGTAACTGTGTAACATAATAATATGTATATTTAACTGTACCTATTATAATAACACTTTTGTTACTTGTATCATAATAAATGATTTCTAGTTCTTAAATGATTGTATGCGCGCGTCCTGCGGTTGTTTTTTTTTTAGTTGTGATAATTTACACGGGTACCTGCTTTTGGTAATTTGTATCCTTTTGTGGCTTAAGGGTAGTCATACTCTCATTAAAATCTCTTCGGCAATGTCGTGTGAGACGGGTCGTTACGTTCCCTAAAACATGGTTGAGCGAAGCGATGGCTGGTTCATGCGTCCTGCTCGTGAACGGGTGCTGCCAGCGGAGATGAGTCTGCTCTTTGCTATACTGGGTACTACTCGTATTTATTATAATTTTAATTTAACTTTAATATATTCTTTTAAAACTGTATGACATGGCATTCCTAATATAGGCATGTTTTCAAATTATATTTTTATTAATTGTATTTCCTATATTATGTAATGGAAAGTGGCTTCATAAATTATCAATATTGAAGTCATTTTCCAAATTGACGACTCTGTATCTATTTAATACAGGGAAAAAAACAGGCCTTGCTGAGTTTCTTGCCGGTTCTTCTCAGTACAAGGTCTCCCGCCGTAGATTTGCGAACCGATGGCGTAGCTTTTCGACTTTCTCAAGTGCTTGTAACAGCCCAGACTGAATAAATGATTTTGATTTTGATTTGGATTTTGATTTCCACCAAAAGGATTCTTATACGAACTGCTAATGAACCCGAGGTAGAACAAGTATCTGATAAGATATTCATTTGTTTCTTCTTGCTTCAATTTATTTGTGAACGGATATTTTAATAATAAATTGCTTCATCATTATATCATCATCCCACCAAGAGCTTACACTTGGGCCGTATTCAACCACACTCAGTGCGGATTTTTAATATACCTTTCTTTCTATTATATTCAACAACGAATTCTGTATTACTTAATACCAATTTATACATAATAGTAAAACTATTACAAATCAGTTTAGAAATTTCGTTGCGTTACAACAAACATGTGGTTTTATTTTTCTGTTTACACCTCCTTGTTCATATTATTTTGTTATTTATCTTAAAATAACATTTTTTGTTTTAGTTTTCATTAATATAAACACTAAAATTTCATATTTATTTAAACATTATTACACGTTAACTGCGATAATTATGCGGTAATAGAATACTTACGCCACCACTTTCTTCCGGTGGATATCCTCATAAAGGTCTTTGCTGCAATTTCCTATACGATACAGGGAAGTGTGTAGTCAAGTGTTCACCCGCTTGTTTAGCAAGGAACTATAGAACCAAACACGGAAACGAACCTTACAACCTATGAAAAAGCTAGGTTTGACAAGGAATATGAGAAGTTATTACGCATAGAAAATGTCGGTCTCCTTGTCCTTGGAAAACTTCTTCTAATCAATATGTATAGGCTAAAGCACGAAGGCGGTTAACCATATATTATACTGGTTGTCCAACCCTGTAGATTTGAATTAATCTACCTGAGCAAATTCTTTATCTGACCTACGCAAACATGATTACATAATGTCCGATATCTAGATAATTACTGAAATTTACAGTAGCGAATAAAAGTTTATGCTGTATTACTGTGTCAATTACCACTCACAGCGTAAACGTAACTTTGGACGACGGCGAAAAGCGATCAACAAAATGATATTTGCGAGCATTAGCTTTTTTCGTGCGCGCGTGTCATCACAAAACGATCGATCTGACTTTTCAGAGCTCTGCCGATTCGTTTTTCCGAACGAAAACACTCCCATTTAAGTTATCGGCTTGCGACGACACATTTAACATCGAGCAAATTAAATATAACATTACACTTACGATTTCGAATGTAGAGCGTGTTCTTTTTTTTTATATAATGAGTTGTAATTTATATAAGATACGCTATGAATACTTACTAGAGAATACATTTACAGATTCACGGTTGACCTTGTATTACAGTATGTATGCGTTAGCGTTGGGTGCTCTCCGCCCTCTATCTCGAAAAGGGTTGAGTGTATTGAAAAAAAATTGAGAGAAAAGATATAACTTTTTTTATCTTCAATTTTTATAATAGGTGTTGAAGTGATTAGAACCGTAGAAACAGAGATAATTCTTAAAAAACTCATTTTCGTGACCTTTGACCTCGTATAACTTACGACACAGACACGAAATAATATGAGACTTTTGAGACAATTTTAACGCAAAAATAAAGCTGTATACGAGTTTCCAGCTTATTATATCAAATTCCGAGGTGAAACCCTAAAGTGACTGGACTATAATAAAATAAAATATTTGCTGAAAATCTAGGAACCTATACATTTGTGACATATGTCACGCTTGTGTTGTTCGTATAAAGATTCAGTACATTTGGTGCAACTACTTTTAGTTATCCTACGCTTTGCACATGGTTCTTATTTTCCATTTATATACTATTTATAGCTATAGTACTTTATTCCGGCATGTTTAAAATTTGTGTAATTGAGTCCCCAAAGTTGATATTGCTAGTAGTAGTGTTTTGGACATGCAAACACACGTGAGGTGTGATTTCCTTATGATGACTAACAACTATTGAAATATTGAACATTCCACAAAAACTGCACAACGGCCAACACCTTGTTTTCCAGCTGTAAGAAGCAAGGGAACACATAAGATTCAAAGTATCTACCTCTCCCTTTGTTTTAAATAGAAATATATAATTGTAGGCTTTTTCCTAAATCAATAACCGTGCCTTCCTCATCACATATACATTATAAAAATAATACTTTCTGAGATTTCGGTTTGTAGAAAAGCAAGGTGAGTTCGTTATTATAACAAAAATAGCTGTAATTCTCTAGGTATTTTTCTTTAATTTGCTCTTATCGTTTCACCTAAAGTCGGCTTAAATGGTTCTTTTACTAAGCTTTTAGCTAGTGCAGTGCGTACATTTATTATTTTCATATTATACTATTTATTATCTGTGGTTTTTATTATCATTCGAACAGGTTGAATATGTTCACGTTCATTTCAAAGTATAATTGTATAATTGCGAAAAGAGATAAGAATAATGTTTTTGAACACAAAACGAGCATTTAATACTATTTACAACTCAAATGCGGTACTGCCAGTGAAAGCAATGGGGACAAAATCATGTGATTCGATTCACACAGTTGTCGATCCTTATTTAAATAGTCAATTAACAATTCCCATTAGATGACGCGCGTAGAAATATCAAACAGTGATAATTGGATTCCTTGTGAGAAATCTACATATGCACATACCTACTGACTAATAGAGTTTCAAAATACTTTATAGTATTGGTAGTTCCGATACTATAAAATATTTTGAAACTCTATTTCTACTAATGAAATAATTTCTGCGATATGATGACGATGATGATCCTCAAATCTCCATTGTTTTGTAAGATTGAAGAATGTGGTAAGATTTAACCGTATATTAATATATGCTTATCTTCCCTAAAAGGTTTGGCATAAGTATAATAAACACTCACATTTCTATAATTTCTACTCATATTTGTACAAAACGTAAACCCCGATATATCTTAAATCGCAATTTGATTAACTTAGAGGCATTATCACATTATGCATCAGCGATTGACAAGAATTCTTTGACACAATGTCAGGATAATACAGGTACAGTGTCAATGTAAAAAAAAAAATGTGGAACTGTACAATCTCTTCTAGTAGAGTTAGTAACATTAAATTGTTACATAGCCCGGCGATTAAGGATTTAATGAAAAGGCGTGATGAAGCTAAAAAAATGAATAACCCGAGTTCAGTCTGATCATAAGTTCTGTGCAAACGCAGCTCTACCAACGATATGACTTAACCAGTGCTGAGAATGCTATCGCTTATTTGAGCGATAATATTGAACGTATTAACAAATGGTCAAAATCTTTTACCCTTGTAATTAGTATTACCTCAGATTCGACTGGATGAATCTGAGGTAATACTCATGGGTATTCGATTGTACATGAATGGAATAATTCTTACAGAATTACCACCTATCATCATTTGTAACACTAATTATATTGGCTCCCTAATTGTATCCATAAGAATACACGAATATTTTTTTTCCTCTTTACTAACCTTTTTTTTTTTTTTTGTTCCGCTGAGGAAAATGCATTGAATTGCATACCCCGGCTGCGGAGAGCCGGTGGTTGTCTTTAATATCCTATTCAATCTCAGGTATCCTTCTTATCGTGGAGGGAGATTTTCCTTTCCCAACTCAACAAAGACTCGCTGTAGATTCTATCTTAAGTCCCATTTTAGTGTTCTTACCTCACTCCAATTTCCTTTCCTATTGTTTTATTGCTCATGCAATGACATTTTGGTATTCGCTTCCACCGTACGAGTATATTCGGGACTGTCAATGTATTGATTCCTTTAACCATCGCTTAAGGGAGTACTATATACTTTAAGTCTCATACTTGAAATTGTGTTAATACTAAGTGTAATATGCTATAGATATTAATACTAGTATATGTGTATTATTGTGTATATTCAAATAAATATTTATTATTTTTAATTATATTGTTTTTCTCGCAGGTGTGCTGGAAGAAATTTCAGTGAAATAAGCAGTACCTTTGGACATTTTATTTCTTATTTTGTTTTCTTGTCATTTAAAAATACAATAATTAAATAAATGTAAAAGTAACTATGTCGATTTGTCAGTTACGTTTTCACGTCAATACGGCTGAACTGACTTTAATCAAATTCCTAATGGAGATAGGATTGAAAGCCGGTAAATAATAATTTTTGAAAAGCACATTTTTAATACAACAAGTATAAGTAATTCGTCGTCTTTATTATACTAATTTATTTTTGATTAAAGTTCTAGAAATATTCAGAAAAAAAAATGATACAAGAATCTGATATCTATTGATAACAGTATTTTAGCAAAATTAACATATACATCCGTTTGCGGATTATTTGTAAGAATATGTGGCGTATATACCTAATTTAAAAAAAACAAATGAATGAAAGGGTTTTGGAAAGTGAAAATCCTCACTGAAACAAAGAGCGTAGCTCTATTAGCAGTAAATAATGGGTATATCCCCATACAATATAGTGATTGTCGCAGCCACCCTCACCTAAATAGTCACAAAAAGCCTTGAGAAATTGATCGATATCGGAAATTTGACCATTAGCAATTTTATTAATGGTCAAATTTACCTGACCTGCCGGACACTTCTTATTTTGCGTGTGTACAATTTTAATATTCGCACCTTTTTTTTTGTCCCCCTGAGGAAAATGCATGAAATTGCACACCCCGGCTGTGGCGAACCGGCGGTTAAGTGGGGCTCTCCTTCCCAGAAGGGGGAGGCCTATCCACTAAAAACCTCAGGGATGGCCTTCAAATGATCAAAATCATTTCATAACAGGGAATATGCATAAAATTTAAATTTGTCTCAAATACGAGTATACTGAAAAATAAGGGAGGGAAATTCGAACTTACACAACGCGTCACTATTGGTCGAAACGATATGTGACGTAAATGGTTGTCTTGCATTTATCTTCTTTCTCTAAATTTTTTTAAAACTGTATTTCTGTGTGTTTACTATGTGAATATACATTTGTAGTCAATATAAGAACAGAAACAGAAACAGAAACTGGTTTTGTCAAAGCACAATCCGATAATCTGCCGAAAATAGATTCATTTATGATGTCAGCATATTTTGCATCAAATCTCGATTTTACGAGCCCAGAGATCAAAGGAGTGAAAGCTGCAAGGTAATTATTACATTATATGGTATATTTTAGTAAACCACATAGATTTTTGTTCATGTTTAAATAATACAACAAAACATAACCTATAACATAACTATTTGTATTTAAAATAACTCCTAATTTACCTCTATTATATTAAAACTATTAATATTAACGATATATTATATAGTTCAAGCTCTCTTAAGTAAGATATGTTTATATGCTTTTTGTAAATATTAGATAAATACGATATCCAATTTACATGAACAATTTTTTTTTAGTATTTAAGGACATAAATATAGATTACTTACGACAAAATGATCTTCACAGCAAAATAAAATTGATAATAAAGATATAGTCTCCCTCTTCATCATCTTACACCATAGTTTACGTAATTTTTCATCGCGTGGAATGCGAAAAAACACTTTATCGGGTGTACTGATGGTAGTATTTTTACACTTCGGTACCATGCAGTACTTGTAACAAGGTTTTTTTACTTCTTCCATTTTTTTATTTTCTAATTAAAATTCAAAATTAGTATTAAGCAACTGAAACGCTACTAGTAAACAAACAGACCCTAACCAACGATGTCATTATAAGCGCGCGAATAATGGCTGCGTTTGAACGGTTCAATTTTATACAATGTTTTCAATTTCACTTTGTATAAAAACTTGACTATTTTCAAGCTTATTTATATTTTTTTCTATGTTATAAAAATGTAAATGATTAATTTAAGACATAAAAAATATCATCCATATTCCCTATTGTGGAATGATCACGTTACAAATATACAAAAACATATAGTCAAATTAAGAAACTTCTATTATTAAAATTGGTTGAAAATCATTTATCAGCGAGTTCTTAGTACTCAGCCTGTCGTCTTAAGCCCTTTTATTTAATGTTAAACAGCTTCCTACTTATTTTCTGTCAGCTGTACCTCAATATTTTCTCCGATCCAAAAAATAATCATAATTGAATATACAAAATTATATAATTCTTCAAATGGGTTTCTTATAATGACTTTTGTACGTCAAAAATGCTACGTCATTGGTTCACAAGTCTACGTCGTCGGGAGACTTCGTACTGGAAAGAACCAGCAAGAAAAGCTATTTCTTTTTCTTCTAGTATTATTACAGTGGCGTCAACTAGAAGCTGGCCTCAGTTAAATATTATACACTAACACTCAGATAACTTTGTTGTAAAAGGCTATGCAATTCCCCATAAAAGAACCCCATAAAAAAAAACAAATGTTCATAATCACATAATATTTTTAATGAGATAATTTGTATGTCGTTGTTTCAGATTGCGCTGTACGATGATCCCGTGCATAGGGTGTGGCAAGGATTGGCTGCGTGGTGGTATACAGTAAGGTCGCGATGTCGGCTTCAAGTGTGCTGCTACTGACTACCATGCTCCTATGTCGAGGTGAGTACAACTAAAATTATTGTAATCTATGATGACGACGACGACGACGGCATTAATGTCTGCGAGCTCGTTGCGAAACTTTGTTCTCTGTATCTCAGAAAGCAGTTTAGTATTCAGGCTCTGCAACACATTTGCATCTGGAATCCTGGCATCAACCTTATTGTTCAGAATCATCTGTTAGAACATTATCACAGGTGTACTTCTGATGGCCGGAAGTAGCCACTATTGTCCCGATTTTAGCAGTTCTGGACAGTATCCTGGACATCAACTGAGGTACGGACTCGTCTTCATCTTTGTCCATTTCCACTTCGGAATTGAGTGAATGACTGCGGCTAGCGAGCATTTTTTCGTCTCTATGTTCAATCTCGATGCATTACATGGACGCCCACTCTAGTTAGGATTGCCAGAACAGACAATTACTATGTAGTCTCTCACTCCCTGTAGATTCGTAATGATCGTGTTGCAAACTGAAGAATCGAACTGCATAATATTATTCTCCAATGCTACTGTTAATACTCTTCTCTCTGTTGATTTTACCAGCAAACTTTTCTACTCCGGCTACACAACTACCCTTCGGGAACCCGCAAATCACCACCGGAGGGCCATCGTCTTGTTTCTTTATCTCACACGCAGGCATCATTCCCCATACACGCCTCTATAACAAATTTATCACCCGTAAGCTTTGCTCAGATTCTGCCTAGTGTCGTTGAGGAGTTGCATGAGCCACTCAGCGTACTTTTAGAAGCTTCTCCTGGTCGCCCTGAGTCAGAGAAATTGCATAACAGACTCTCATCACATGTTCAGACATATCCATTTTTATGATATTGGATCGATTTAACTGCAACCCTTACCCCAGGGGCCAGAGACGCTATTTCATTGAGACCCGATATGCTGACGTTAGCATATATCGGGATATCCCACTCGTTGTAGGTACCTCCCCCGTGTCTGGGCATACTTGCGCTTGACGTTAATACTCGTACGCCCCACCTTCACGTTCCAAAATCCATCTAACCATCCTACAATCTTATACGAGCAACAGTGATACCCCCTTCTTAAGTCAAGTAAGAGGTTCTTCGCCTCAACCAGATTTTGCATACGCCAGTAAACGGTACTCCCCATATCCGGGGACGTTCTCTTATCCACAGCTTCAATGACAGGTCAAGTAACTGTACTTCAACCTACCTTTTTTCCCCCTGAGGAAAATGCATTAAGTTGCATACCCCGGCTGTGGCGAGCCGGCGGTTATGTGGGGCTCTCATCCCCAGAAGGGGGAGGCCTACCCACTAAAAACCTTAGGGATGGCCTTCCTCAGGCATGTAGGGAGCCCCCGGGAACACCAAGCTACTTCCGGGATCCCCCAGCCTCCTCTCTCCCGCCGATACAGGGGAGCCCTCCTCGGGGGAGGCTACAATACCTCCCCCGATCTCCACCACCGACGACGCTCCCCGGCCACAAAAAGGGGCGTGGTCCCTCCCGGGTCCCCACGGCAGCGCCGTAGCTGTGCTACCGAGCCCGGCGCCGCCTCCTTCAAGCGGGATCGGCCATCTCCCGACCCCGCTCGGCGGCCTCCTTCTGGAGCATCACTGCTTCACTGAAGGAGGCTACAGCCCTCCAACCTCCCTCGTCCGCCAGCATTGCCGCAAGCAATGCCGGCTGAGACAGATCTCGCCCGATCTCTGCGACCAAGACTCGGCGCTCGGAGGCCCACGCGGTACACTCCGCCAGCGTGTGCTGGGCCGAGTCGAGGTCGGACTTCAACCTACCCTGACTACGTTTGAGAGATTAAGCCTTACTTAAGACACCCAAATATCGACATTCGTGTTTCTCAAATGGGTTAAAACTGTTTTGCGATCAATTTTATGTTCATCGATCGACATCATAATTACTAATAACATAACATTTTATTCGTGTCTGGGTGGTCAGAGCGAAGTCCATTTTGACATCAAAAGTCCCAGATTAAAAGTTTATAGATACTACATACATGCAAAAGACTTTTCCCGACCTATTATAATATAGTCATTACATCTATTAGTTTAGTCGTAACGCGTCTAACATCGATAATTATCTAAACTTTCGTTACTGGAATGATAACTAATTAATTACAAATATATTCTGGTACTATACGTATCAGTAACTACGCTTACATGATAATAACTTAACTCAAAATTTGGACAGACTCCAACTTCAATTCGTAAATTAGAATTCTCCGCATAATGTAAATGCATTTTTACGAGATGTTACTTACCTATAATAGCATATCTTCATTACCAGTAGTGACACTAATAACTATAGTAACAGGGAATATTTTTTTTTCACTATTGGTGGCTAGCACGTTTGTAACTTTAGCCATTGATATTATTGAAATTATTTCATTAGTAAAGAAAAATTATAATGACTGAACATTACAAATTTCCTTGTAACTTGTAACTGTGACTTGCACTTGCAGGAGATCAAAGTTTATTTGTTTTATCACATCACATATCTGCGTTCTTTCTTTTGTTGCTTATGTCAAAATCTAATTGCGTGTGCTGTGCTTTTGCAGGTAAGTGCTTTTAGTTATCCTTTTTTGCAAAAATAAGCTCAGATCCTGAACGTTTAGACTTGCTGGAAGCTTATTTTGTAAATAATAAAAAATTATGTGCTGCGTTACAATGGTACAGGAGGAGATATCCAAATTGACATGTACCAACCCGAAAGGTTATAAACAAACCTTATAAGAAACTTAGCCGAATGTGATTCTTTTAAGAAGAAATCTGTACGTCAACCATTTGATTTAGACGAAAATTTGAAAAATTCCTTTTTAACATGTCGAAACGTTTCCCAAACATCATAATTTACCATTATCGGAATCACGAAGAGTTTATTTTCAACAAGATGGTGCTCCTGCACCTTGTTCTTTGAATAGACAATTTGATGAGCAGTGGATTGGGACTCATGGGCCTGTTTCTTGACCAGCGTGTAGTCTGGACTTAACGCCGCTTGATTACTTTCTGTGAGCTATTTAAAAATTGTAATTTTAAAAAGAAATATGTAATTTTATGACAGTGTCGAAGAATTAAAAAACTCGCTTTGTACAATTTTGTATGGAATTCATCCAAATAAATAATTGACCGCCACGCGGTCAGTACGAAAACGAATACATTTATGCATTAATCAAAATGGTGAATATTTTGAGCACCTTATGTCATAAAGTTATTATTAAAAATAATTATTTTTTTCAAATAATTTTATTGTTTGAGTGCATATGCATCTTCTTAGTAATTTATTGTAGCTACAATAAAAACTTGCCTCATCTTATGGCTGGACAAAAATATCTAAGTACTTTAAAATGTATGAAAAAAGATTTTTTTTGATGTGACTTTTCTAGTACTGAAACTTCAGTTGATCCCATAGAACTTTTTGGGCATACGGAACAGCATCGATCAGCATCAAAAAAGATTTTGTGAAAAACGCAAATTTTCTTGCTAATCGTACATTTTTTGAAAATCTGTGAATGGGAATGACATTAAGACCTCCCTGGGCTGCCCCATTGAAACTTTCCACTCTGTATACCTATTTAATACTGATGCCCTAAATATGAGATGCACTAAATATTTTATGCCCTAGAATTGTAGGGCTACTTAAATGCATCGTTCCTAACAATTATAAAAACAATGTCCTTTTTTGCGTGATAAGCAAATGAATAGCTAATATTTTGCTTAAGATGTATTGCTGCGATGACAACAAAGAATTGGGCCGTTATAAGGCCGCCAAGCAAACATTCCGAGCATAACGCGCTACCGTCACACTACGACTAACCAAGTGCTTAAAGTGTTTGTATAAGTTTGTATGAGTTTTTTGCGCATTATACAAAAAGCGGAACTAATTAAATAATTTAACTTTCTCGTGAGAGTGTGCCTTTGACTTGTACTAGTATAGAATAGTGTGTGATCAGCCAATTCCAATCACAATCAATTTTTAAAGCAATTTGTTTCCATATTGATACATATAAAACAGAAAAACTATTACATACATATACGTTTATAAACATTATATCTAACAGAGATCTCTTCCAGTTAACCCTAATTTTTGTTTCAAATTTACTTATAGCGTGTAGGGAGAGGAAGATCGAAGAAAAGATGATGAAGATGATGATGACAGCGTAAATGATGATATGTTGTGGAACAGAAAGACACGTTGCGTCGACCCCAAACAAAATTGACATTTACTTATAAAATACACTTACAAATAGGCAAAAAGTTCAAGGATAATTGCAACGAATAATGTATATTTTTTGCACATTAAGTATACTATATATTTCACTAGCGACCCGCCCCGGCTTCGCACGGGTGCAGTGAAAAAATGGTTATGGTGGGTTATCCCTAAGAGATAGACATATACCATCGCGGACTTTTTTGTGGATTTTTGTAAGTTGTACAATACTGTAGTACATTATTTTGGTCTATCTCGTAGGGTTCAGCCAGCGTTTGCAATATAAGCGCAAAAAAACGTGCTTATTTACGACATCACATTAGAAACCTTTAAATTTATCAGTGTTTCTCTACTATATTATGCATTTATTATACATACAAACCTTCCTTAAGAATCACTCTATCTATTAAAAAAAACCGCGTCAAAATCCGTTGCGTAGTTTTAAAGATCTAAGCATACATACGGACATACAGCGAAAGCGACTTTGTTTTATACTATGTATTGATTGATTGATATACGGTCAGAATTATTTCTAATCAAAACGAATTTCGTTATATCCTTATAAACGTTACTTCACGAAGTTATTATAACAAAGTGTGATACAGATTTAAAACTTGTTACATTATTTGTATGAAGATAATAAAACTAAAAATATTTTTAAAACATGGAATTACAGCAATGCTGAAGGTAGATTACCAATCCAAAAGACTGCTCAGAGGCTGTTTAACTCAATTCTGCTCGAAGGCTAATATATACGTAAAGCAAAGCACAAGGTTGTGATGGCACTGTTCTTCAAAAAGGGAGATAGAACCCAGCTGAAGAACTATAGACCAATCACGCTCTTGAGTCATGTTTTCACTGTTCTCGAGTCATTACGAATCGTCTCATGCGCAGTTTTGACAAC
The DNA here is from genome assembly GCA_036419045.1 of Scirpophaga incertulas. Classification (NCBI taxonomy): domain Eukaryota; kingdom Metazoa; phylum Arthropoda; class Insecta; order Lepidoptera; family Crambidae; genus Scirpophaga; species Scirpophaga incertulas. The sequence goes on along the minus strand of CM071627.1, from coordinate 23,674,606 downwards.
TTTCAACCTTCAGACCAAACCCGAATCCGAATAGGCTAAAAAAATCCGTTGTGGCAGATTATACAGAAGACCGAAGATTTTAACTTGTCACTATGCTTGGCGTTTCTGAAATATGAGAAATCCTTCGATTTCGTCACGACCTGGGCCGTTCTTCAATCTCTCTAGAGATGCCATATAGACTATCAATACTTCCACGTGTTGCAGTTACTCTACAAAAACGTCACAATGTTAGTCCGCGTTCAAAACCAAAACTCGAGATGGATACGACTATGGAAGACTTAAACACAATGCTCTAAGAGTTTAATAGAATTTCCTAACAAGTGGGTCATAAAATGAACATGGACAAGACGAAATTAATGTTTATCAAAATGCTCGTGTAGCACCCCTCTTATAAAGTTCGCTCTAAACTGAGATAAATAGTTGAACTAGGTTCCACTTCTAGAATAAAGTCAATCAATGGATACATCTCCCCTGGACAGGGTTCACGAATTTACATGGCATTTTCTACCGCCTCAAAACTTTAGTCTTGAGGCATTCCTGCGTGTTGCCAGTTATATGGAAACTTAAAGGGCAATGGTGAGGGCTATGCTCGGAGTTTCTCTGCGTGATCGTATCAGAAATAATGAAATCCGCAGAAAAACCAGGGATACCGACATAGCGCGCAGAACTGGGAACCTTAACTGGCAGTGGGCAGGGCACATTGCTCGCAGGTAGTGTGGTAGTTGCAGTCATTTAGTCAGACACCGCTTTGGTAAGCCTCACCCAAAATGGATAGGCGATTTGATGAAGATTGCAGGGAGGTACTGGAGTAATGGGCGTCTATTGACTGATAAAATTATGATAATGATGACGGGTTGGGTCACTCAGATAATGTTTCATGATGCACATCGAAGTGACATAAACCACTAATATGATTGCTTCGTCGTCTATGCTGAGAATTTCATACACATACTTGTTTGAAAAAAATTAACAAGTCTAAGCAGAGTTCATACCTAATAAAATTACTATCTTAGAATTACAGTGCAGTTAGACCTTAAGTTGTTTTGTTTGTATTGTTCGGTTTAAGCTTGTTAGAATATTTTAAGCAAATATCAGAGAAAAGATTTCTGTGAAATGTTGTTGACTAAGCTTGTAGAGTACAGCGGTCTAACGAAATGTCCCAGTTTACATTTTAGGGAAATCTGGCTTGCGGTACGTTTGTCCAAGTAGAATGAGAGGTGACAGTATGATTATGTCGATTGTTTGCTATAAGCATCTATTTCTAGCTAACCAATGCTGACAGCTAGAATCTAGATTTAAAGACAACTAGTCATTATTTGGTATAAGCTTAAAAGAATTATTCAACCTTTAAATTGGTATGTTTTTAAAATATTATTAACTAGTTTTACTTAACTTAATTTAGTACTCAAGATCGTTCAGAATCAATTCCAATTAGGTGATTCCATACATTTTCTTTCGAGTGTATATTTTAATAAAATAAATAGGATAATTTAAATAAAAAAATAGCAAGAAGTTTAATTTCAACCGTGCAACATTAAACTTTAAATAGCGGTTCAGAAAAACAAAAGATTTAACAGAATTTTAAATGTAAAATTCTGTTAAATCTTTTGTTTTTCTTGAGTTTATGTGTGTCAATAACGTTTATGCTGAAAATAATTTAAACAGGATGTCTTGATTTAGAAATATATAGGAAAAGGCTTTGAACTTGTGTATCATTCATATTATTGCTGAACTCAAGTTCATTTGCAAATTATATTAATATATTTAAATTATAGCGTGGCTGCTGTAATGACAACAATGACGCAGAAAACAAAGGAGAGGGCTAAATGACTGCCCTTAACATGTATAAATATTAATTTTTATATATTCATTAATGAATTGTTACATAATTATTATTTTCCTAGAACTTTCGTGAAAAAATAATTAATTAAAAAGTTTTAACCTTGTTTTCCTATTTTCCGGACGAACGAGATAATCGATTATTGTAGTTTCGGTCAATATACAAAATAATCGATATATACGGATATAGCGGATTAAACTTTATGTTTTATCAAATAAAATCATTAAATAATAGAGAAGAATATTTTCTGTACAGAAATGTTTAATTAATGTTAATCGTCGAAAACAATTAACAACAAATAAGTATTTTATTCACACGATAATATCGCTTTCCTAATCGATGTTATTGTATTGAGAGTTTATTCTCACAGCACTTTAAAAATGTCACATGTCAATGTCAGATGTTATACGACTTTTGTTTAATAGCCATTAACAAATTGAATTGAATTTGATTTTAATACTGACCCTGCTTTTCTAAACTGACCGATCATTCACTACAATAGTAATATATTACCCAGTTATTTTACTGTACTAAAATGCCTACCTAAAGTTCATAGCAAATTCTCTAGTTGTAGTTTTGCGACCATAATATCGTAGGAGTTTCTATGATATGTTTTTCAAGATTGTAATAATATGAAAAGTTCATGGAACTTTTTTTATATCACATATTAACTTTCAGGTACCCAGCATTAGATGCAACTACATCCAGTATTTATACATTGCAAGGGCAATTGCCCATACTGTACTTAGCCATCTCCTTTGTTAAAACTATCTATATTATGAAACAATATTACAGCATCGTTAAAATTAACAAGTATATCAAGTACATATATGTATATTTCGCTATTCAGAGGAGTATATGATTCAATTCGCTTCGTCAACTTTGAGCTTTTCCCTTTTGTTTATAATAGGGACAACTACAGTTCTGATAGAAGTTTTGCAGCTTCAATAGCTTATACGGTGAATTAACAGTTTTTTAATTTATTATTTGTGTTTAATTCTTTTCAATTAAATCGGTAATCTAAATTAAATAAATATATATTACTAAAGCTAGAGTCACTCATCCATAAATTTATTTAATTAACCGTACTAATTACAAGCCGCACAAAATTCAACGACCGCCTTTCGTGATAGTGTTTCTGTTTTGCGTTTGTAGTTATTTATAGTTTATTATTGGTTTGTAAGAACATTGATACTAATTGATAATAGTTATTTATTATACAAGAGTGGAAAGTTCCTTTTTAACCGCGTGCTCGATTTGGATGACCGAGCAAGCGAAGGATTCTATAAAGTTGAATCACGAGCGCAGCGAGTGATTCTAAATTAGAATCCTGAGCGTCAGCGAGGGAAACAAACGAGCACAAGGTGAAAAATCTTTCCACTCGAGTGCAATACGTAACTTTTCATCCCACCTCAGCGAGGAAATGACAAAGAAGAAAACAATTTATAATGACAAATTATATTAAGCAATAAAACGTGAATAACTAGAATGGCGCGAAGCACGCAAATAAAACAAAGAAACCAAGAAGGTTCCAAATTTAAATTTTTTCACAATTTAAAAAGTTCTAATCATAAATTTGGCACCATAGAGGTTACATTAAATAGGTTTAATGACGTTTTGAATTTACAATTATATTGAGTACTCATTATATGTGATGTTCTAAAATTCAAATCTACTTTGCCGCTCAAGCGAATAAAATAGAATTTTCCAGCCAGATTTCGAAGCGCAAAATTACACTTTCCGAGGTGGTGGGATGAAAAGATATTTATTCACAAAGAGTGAATTTTTTCACTCTTTGTGAAAAATATCTTATAAATTAAGAACTACTTGCCTTATTGTTAAAAACTGCGTGACTTTGAATCGCATTCTATTTTTAGTTATATAGTCTGTTTCAGTTTCAAAAGTACAAAGCTTAATAACAATTAAACGTACATATTCCAAGAATAGAGTACCGCTTCTTCAATATTTTTTTTTTGTTAGATAACCACATCTCTACATGTGGCATAGTCAAGAGACTATGCCAAATACACGATCTTCCAAAGATTCCGAATAAAGATCAATTAACTAAGCGCAGCGACACACGATAGCACTCTTGGAAAGTTTTAAATTCTCAAATTAGATTTTCACATTCTTCCCTACCCAATTTTTCTTTCTAGTCGCAAAATATCCACTGACTCCGCTTTTATTGAAATTGGCCTCTTCGTCGCCGGAGGAACGAATTAAAATCACATTAGGAAATCCCGTTGCCGCCAACTTTGCCAGTCTCTGCGCCGAGTCGCGGTGTATCGGAATAAATGGGCCAACTTCTTTTATTTATACAGTCTACTGAATATTTATGTTTTTCTCTCTTAATTTTACATTCCCCGTCACTTGAAATACAAGTAGAGAGAAACTTAGCATAGCTACTCCCAAAAATTACTTACAGCTGAAAAGTTTCGCTTGAATTTTGATTGACCGAGTTTATAATTAAGCCAGTTTTAACGAAAATGTTTCTTTTTTGCATTGACCAACGGAATGTTTACTACAGACTTTGACCAAAATTTGTGAAGTTACATTTTAATTGCGTCTTTGTGGCTGTTTTCCGTCTCTAGATGTTCAGTAGGTAATAATATCACATTTACTACAAAGCTATTCTGAAATATCGCTTTTAGATATGATTTTTTGAATATGTGAATTTCTTTTTTAGAAAATGCAACTAAAAGAGAAAAATATATGATAAGCATAATAGTAATTCACGAATCTTCTCTCCAAAATAACACATATATAAATATATACAATCACATAGGTAAAGGATATTTGTAAAGTGTGCACAGATGATTATTCTGTAACTATTGGTGATACCCATTAAAAATAATTCCAATCTGACAAGATACAATAACTTTTTAATTGAGAGTCTTCGCGGCCGAGTGGTTTCTTGGTGCCGCCATTTCTGAGGCTTCGGGTTCGAGTTCCGGTGAGGGCAGGTGTGTAATAGATGTGAATATTTGTCATGGTTGTAAAAATATATTTCGATCAATAATATCTACATATGTATAACATACGTATGTCTATCTGTTGTGTACAAGCCACATTGTACTTACTTTTGCCTAGGGCAATTTATTTGAGTGTCTCTCTTCAAATCTGTCGTCAATTGTAGCAGAAAGGATGAAACCCGTAAAAGAACCAAGGTCACCGACATAGCCTGAAGAAATGCGAATCTTAAGTGGCAGTGGGAAGGACATATTGCTCGCAGGACTGACGGCCGCTGGGGCAGGAAGGTGCTCGAGTGGCAAGCATATGCCGGGCACCACAGCGTTCGCAGGCCTGTCACAAGATCGGAAGACGACTTGATGAAGATCACAGGAAGTCCAACGCCATCCTGCGATCTTAGCTAGCAGCGCAGGACCGACCCATGTGGAGATACACAGGGGAGGCCTATGTGCAGCAGTGAGCTTCTATTACCAATAATTAATGAAAAGAGGGGTCATAAAAGATAATTTTATTAGCAAGGATGACAATTTGATGCTAGTCGAATTCGTTTTATAAATAACTTATTATAACTTTAAGACATATAAAAACTTAAAGAAAATATGAGCTACCTGCTTGCACCTATAATCTAAGTACCTAAGAAGCTATATTAACATTAGAAACAGTGTTTCTCTTATAGATTTTGGAAGGGTAAAATATATTAAAAAAATAATCCAAACTAACACTTTACGGTATACAATACAGTCGATTAAATTCATTACCTTACCTACTACTTCTACGATAAAACCATATTATTACGATAAAAGTGCCATACAAGAAGGTATTATCTGTTATTCTTGAAACGCTTGATTTGGAATAACAACAATGAGAAAACCAGATTGCAGATGGCTTTGTTCGTTAAAATTTTACAAAACTTATAATATCTAATTATTGCTACTTTTCTCACAAAAACCTACAGCCATTATTCTTTTTTTATTAAAGCATTCTTCTTAACTATAATATTGCATATAAGGTAAAATATTGAAGATTTATATTAAAAACAGAACTACACTGATGCGATTTTAATATTACTAATTCACATTTCTGACTAGCATCAGAAATGTTAATTACACACACATTGGTTCACTATAGGCGTACATAAAAATATCAATAATAAAGTGCTGTATTTGGATAATTTTCACTGACTTAATATGACATATATAAATATTGTCGATATTTGTGAAATTTTTAAAGTACTTTAGAAGCAATGTTCTATTACTAAAAATATAAATACATATTTTCTACATCAACTATTAACACATGCAGCGCTTAAAGTGATCATAATTAATAAAATAGTATTCTAACATTACTGAATAATTTTTAGAAAACGGGTTCAAATTTTGTTTGGGTTGGTTAATGCTTTTTACTGATACTTCAAGGCAAGGCCCTACAAATATATTCAATATAAGCGTTATTTGAATTCTATTTTAATCAAACTGTTTTTGAGGAATCATGTCTCTCGATCTTTTGTTTTATAAGCAAAGAGATAAAAGTTCATAACCTTTATACTTAACGCATCTTGCTCTACCAGTTCTAATTTAATTCTGCATTATAGTAATTCTGCATTATTTAATACTATATTATACACCGAGGGAATAAACAATAATAATAATTTTGTTCGTAGGGAAGTGACGACACCTCGTTCGCTGGTGGGGTATTTAATACCATATAACTGCCATAAATGCCCCATCAGTGTAGTCAGCTCCCTCAGGGCAGTTTATGGCGAGCTGCCGTTAAGTTGCATCATCGAGGGGTCTGATATGCGTATGCCACCCGCCTCTATCTTGTATTAGCTGGCCGGACAAATTGAAGCCGCAAGATATTCGAAGGGTAGAAATGTAACAATGTCATAACGCCGACGGCGTGGCATCTCGATCACTGTCACAGACACACCTCTCTACATCCTTAGCCGGTTCACGCCAATGTTACTCCCTTTGCACCAATATTGATCTGCGTTTTATATAGGCCCATTCCACCCATTCAGTGAGCGGCGAGTATGGTCATATTTAACTATATTAGGAGACTGGGCTCCGGTCACCTTGACCGGAGTCTCTTCCATAGCCCGCTTCTCATTACCACCAAAATCGAAATGCAATAGTCCACAAACGTTTTGACCAGTAATGACAATAGTTTCTGTGCATCTAACTGGGTATAGTCTTTAGCTGCATTTTTCATGGTGCAAATAGAGGAGTAGACCCAGTTGGTACACTCCACAGACACTTTCTTTAAATATCTCTTAAATGGCTTCTGCGCGTCGGATCTATGTATATCCTCGCGCACGCCTTATAAAGGACCGCTCAGCGCGGTCAAAAAACAGACAGCTGGGGCACGTGAGGCACGACCCCTGCAGTGCCACTGGTGCCTAGAAAGAGGACATGTTAGGGCCATGTGCCCTAACAAAGATTCAGACAGGAGCGCTGGCGTGCGCAGCTCGAATTACGGATCTGCGCGCGTCAGCGGGCCGTCGGTGCCGTACTCCCGCACCTCGAAGCTTGGCTCCACGGGAAGGAGGTCACCTACTGATTGACTCAGATACTCACCGGGCACGGCTGCTTCGGTGAGTATCTGTGTCGAATAGGACAGGAGGGATCGACACGATGCCACCACTGCGCACCCAACCTCGACTCGGCCCAGCACACGCTGGCGGAGTGCCCTGCGTGGGCCTCCGACCACCGAGTCTTGGTCGCAGAGATCGGGCGAGATCTGCCTCCGCCGGCATTGATTGTAGCAATGCTGGCGGACGAGGGAGGATGGATGGCGACTTCCTCGCGCCCGCCGGCGACCCGGGAGGTACCACGCCCCTCCCGTGGCCGGGGGTCGTCGTCGGTGGAGGAGATCGGGGGAGGTATTGTAGCCTCCCCCGAGGAGGGCTCCCCTGAATGGGCAGGGGAGCGGAGGCTGGGGGTTCCCGCAAGTCGCTTGGCGTTCCCGGGGGCTCCCTACATGCCTGAGGTTTTTAGTGGGTAGGCCCTTCTGGGGAGGAGAGCCCCACATAACCGCCGGTTCACCACAACTGCTCCACAGCTGCGGTATGCAATTTAATGCATTTTCCTCAGAGGAACAAAAAAAAAAGTGTTGTGGCAGAACTTTAGACTCGCTGCATATAGCTTACACACAGACCGCCCGACTAAAGCGATTGACAGAAAGCCCTAAATAATAGGGTAATCTTAACTTCTGCCGTACATCCAGCGAACCTTCCTGCAATCATATTACTTCTTACCGCCAGCGCCAACAATGAGAATGTGACCCACATAATTAAATTTACTTATATTTTCTAATATTATTTCATTTAGTGTAATTGGTGGCACATGACGCGGCACTCAATTCCCTGCATTAAATACTATAATATTAGACTTTTTGATTAATAAAGCAATGTGACAAGACACGGGTGCCATATTGAGTCTTGAATGTAATAAAGATTTTGATTAATTTACAAATTAGTGGTACAATACTACCCATGACCAAAGACATGAAGAGTGTGTTTCGTACTCTCCACACCTATTATTAAAAGAGGTAGATATTTTTCTTGTTTTTAAGGTTTTTGTACTCAACTCGCAGCAATGTTGTGAAGTACCATTATTTTATACCGATATGCATTTTTCCGTAAAAACGGAACTATGTAGAAGATTGTTTTTTTTAATCTCGATTGCGTAGTGTCTTTATTTGATGCATATTATATTTGCATCACTTCTATATCTGAAAATGAAAACTTTTAAATTCAATTTCAAATTAAATTAGATACTTTACAAATTCAAAAACAAAATTTTATTATTATTAATCAATGGAATTGACACAATATTATATCTTAGATATTATAGATGTATATTATAATATCAGAATGACAGCCAGCTTAAATGAGTTACTGTATTCAATCATAACATTGAAGTAAAGCAGTTTTGAACTAAGTTATGTGCAGCTAATGAGGTAAACGGCGCGATACTAACCTAACTACTAACTATAATAAAAATGTAGACTAAGGCCCGTATTACAAAATAAAAGAAACTCAAATCTCTGTTTGAGTACAGTTAGAAAAGGATAGTGCTATTGTGGGATCAATTGTACCGTCCCTTACCTCGTCCTCAAGCAGAGGTTTGAATTCGGCGCTGTAATACAGGCCTTAGACTTAATATAATGGTGATCTTTATAACATAATGATTTTAACAACATAAGAATGATTCCAGTATACCAAACACAAAATACTGAGCTCCTAATACAGTTTTTAGTAAAAATGTCGGGGAAATCACGCTTCCAAATCTATTCGTGAACAAATTGATGTCAGGCGAAATTCATCAGCAAACGTCGCGAGTCGGGTGGCGTCGACTACGTAACCGAGTTTACATCGTGTACCCAAACAAACGACCGTTTGGCGTGGCTAGTGTCTATTCCGACATGAGCAATAACCCTGCGATTATCCTATTTGAGCTGAAACAACCGGGCGGGCGTGACTCGGCCCATATTTTCGCTTCCTACAACTCCGAACACGTTACCGAGCTCCATCGGTTTGGCTGTATTGCCTTATTGAGACGTCAGCGCGGCTATGACAGGCATTATTGACTCAACAAACAGCCATTCGCTACACTTAATAAAGTTACATGATACATAGGGGTAGTTCAATTATTCGTTTTTCGGGTAATTTAGATAGTATTACAATCCTATCTTTATCGTTGTGTGTGATATTATATATATATATATATATATATTATATACGATTACGATTAGATATATATATATATATATATATATATATATATTCAATCGTTATTCATTCTTTTTACTTATCTTATTACTCTACTGTCTCTCATTATTCTTATTACTATACTAATATTTTTGTATTTCGCAAGTATAATATATAAAATTATAGCGGATGAACTGACTAGGAAAGGTTCAAACACGAGTTTATATGGACTGGGGCCTCTGCTGCCCATTGAATTTTTGAGATATAATAGAAGATCTTATCCGACACTTTTTCGTAATTGGTTCAAGTGACATGAATGTCAAAGAAAAAATTAATAACCTCACTTAAGATAAAGCCATGAAAACTACAATAAATATAGAATTGTCTTATGAAAGGTCAACAAAGCTAAATATATTCAAGAAAATTCTATTTAACACTTTTATTTAAGTCATACCAGACAGTGAAATCAAGGTCTACAATAAAGAGCAGTTCAAATGTAAAATTCACCAATGGTCATCAAATAGAAATAGTCGTCAAAGATCGAATTCAAGACAAAGAACATATATTAAAATCAAAATAATTACTAAAAATGTGGAAGATGTGGACAAGCACACAAATTCAAATCCACAGAACAGGCAAAACAACGTATTTTTTGTAAGAAGAAATATCGATTTACAAACTATTGTTATTTCATAAGCTCAAAACTTAAAATAATTTTGTGATAGGTTCTATTCTAAGTAATAATAAATATACAAAGTGGAAAATACGTATCGATTGTTAAGGTTTTCCATTAGAATGTCAAATTGATACAGGCGCTGATTCAAATGTTATTTGGAAAAGTAATTGACAAAAATTAAATAAATACAAATAAAAACATGTAAATAACAAAATTTTCTCCTTTTTACTACTACTACTGCTAGTAGTGAAGTGCCACTAGTTAAGTGTTTTTAATTCCCCCTTTGGTAGATGCAATTTTTTCCCTGTCGTATATTTTTGAATGGTAAAATATTTTATAGTACTAAATTCTTTATTCGGTGACATAGAAAGAGTTATTATATTCGTCAATTACATTTTAGTCTATGGTCAGATTTCAGGTTAAGTAGAAACATTTATTTATTGTTGATTTTTATTCATTATTTATTGTGTTATCGTATTATTATAGTAAAAGTAGAAATATTAACGTAATGAAAAGTAATATTTGCAAGACATGGCACCCCGTTGCAATTATTTCAAATTATTTATCAAAATCTAATGGACTAGCTAAAGTATCAGTAAAAATAAACAAAAATATTTTTTGAAAATTTCACAAAACAGATCTCTAATATTGGCTTGTTACAACATATAACATAGTAGTATACAACAATATAGACAAGTAGAACTACTCCGAGAGGAAGCCTACATTTACTTTCACAATTGATAATAACTAGGAAGTTAAGAATAAAATTACCTTGCTAGTAAAATCATTTTAAGATTTAATTGAAAATAAAATATTACAATGATAAGAACTCTAAACCATATTCAAACTTTAAAGTAATAAATGAAGTGTATTAAAAAATTCTAATAACTTTATATGGACAAAAGGTAACATTTTATGTAAAACTTAATTAAGTTTTACCATATTTATGTAAAACTAACAATTAAAGATAATATTCGTGAAAATAATCGCAGGAATTCTCATCATGTACGTTTGCAACAAGTTGTTTTTAGTGTGAATTATATAAATAATACTCTGTCAAAAAAAGTTTGTCAAATATTAAGTCTTAAACTTCTAAAGGAGGAATAATATAATAAAATAATATATACTTTCACGAAATCAGCTGATAAGTCAGATTAATTTCAATTAGTCTAGTCAGAGGTATATGCTAAGTCACCATAATTTGTAAATGTAGAAAATCAATTTTCATTTCAAGATATTCAATCACCTGTTTTTCAATCATTATAATTATGAATAAATTATAATGAATATCAATGTGAAAGTGAATCAGAGCCACTTCAACTTTTATGTCACATTAGTCCGAAGACTAATTACTTTAACAAAGTCATTAGTCAGTCAGAGTCTATTGAAAGTTGAATATCCTTCTATTCCAGAGAACAAATATAAGTAGTAGTTGTGGCAGACTATTAAATAAAACAGAGAAGTGGTTTAAAAGTTCATTTATATGTCTGTACAAGAATAAATAGATAAATAAACTTAATATGATAATGCGTAATTCTTAATTATTCTTTAATATTATTTTTTATTTATTTATATTAATTTTTCATTTACTATTTGAAATAAAAATGTAAAAATGGTGTCTGTCAAATAATTTGAGTCGTAAGTATAGTTGCTGACAATGTTAACATGTTTTAATTAAAAAGGGACATGTTTTATATATTGTTTATATTTATTAGGAATATTATAAATATAAACAAAATATACAATTGTTAATTTGTACACTAATACGGGCCGTATTAACTCAGTAGTTAGGCTAACTCTTGTAGATATAAAAGATTAAATACAGGTTCAAATAAGGGCAAATGGCACGCGCTCATAGGAAGATCATAAGAAAACCGAATCTCAGCCCAGTCCTTTTCCTCGTGACTTAATTCAAGGTGCAACAGTTCGTCTGGAACGATGTCGTCGGAAGATACCAAAGATCAACACATCTAAAGACTTGCCCGACACTATGCACGCCCTCTAAATCGGAGAGTGCTGCCAAGGAACCAATTACGAATTTGGGCAGTCGACAGGAGTTTTTTAAAAACTACACGTTATTAATTATTAACTTTTATTAATGAAATTACAATATAGAACTACAACTAGGCTTATTACTAGTGATCAACGATTGATCTGTCTGTTCGCCACCGCGATTGGAGCTCAAAGACACCTGTGCTGGTCCTCATTGTGACATTAACACGGAGTATTGCGACATCGAGACTTCTTGGGAGGTCTCTGACTAATTGTGTTTGGATTATATAAAATATATATGGGGTAGTGTGCCAATGCACTCGTAACAAACCTCATACCAATTACTACTTATAAATGTGTAAATAAATAATAACACATTATTTATTTACACTATAAATAAATAATAATTAAGTAATTATAATTCTAAAACTACAAATGTATTAAATACGGTATAAAAAATCTTATGAGAATTTAAAAAATGTACCTTAAAAATTTCTTATATCTATTTGAAATCAAAACTATTTGGGAAAAGGAAAATATAATTGTTGGAACAATGCTAGGGCTTTTAACTTAATAACTTTATGCATGCCGCAGAGATTACATGGCGGTTGCTTCGTCGGGATACAAATAACTGAACGCGTTGTATCATAAAAATAACGGTGATATTTTAGAGTAGCGAGTATTCTGCGACAGGGCTGTATCTCCATACTTTTCACATTACTTATGCATAGAATACAGATTGGAACGAGTAGCTCGCTGCTTCGTCATCGCGGACGAAGCCCGTACGACCGGGGGCTGGTATAGGGTTGCTAGGTAAAAAAAAAATATTTACACAGTATTTTAATAATATCAAAAATTTGAAAGTTTGAGAGGGTGGATGAATAATATTTTCAATATTCTATAACTCGTATCAAAATCTACTGAAACTACTACAATTAAATTTTTCAGCTTATAATAAAATTAATAACACGTTAAATATATATTTTTTTATTGCTGTTGGTAGCATACAAGCGTATGGTCAACCTGATGATAAGTAGTGACCATGGCTCATGGAAATCTGCAATGTCAAGGGCACAGCTCAATCGCTACCTATCTGAAGAAAAAATCTTTATTGAAGTCTCGTTTAAAATAGGACATGTTATAGCGCTTAAGGAACATTGCGACTGGACGCTTTATTCAAATCCATGTACGAAGAAAAATAAACGATGTAATCAAATCATGATAATCAATTAAAGCGAATTCTAACCTTTGACAACCCTATCTTCATTCGTTCGTACATTATAAAGTTAATATTCACGGATCATAAGCGGTCAAACACTTTCCTAACAAGGTTTGACTGTAATAGTATTAAAGGCCGGACAAAAGAGAATTGTACTTAAAAATTCAGAACGCTCCGGTTAACCTGTTTCCAACTGTCTATTCACGCATGACGTGTAGTCCGGGGTATATTCTTGGAGCAAATTGAAAAATAATACAAAATGTCGTAATGAAATATTGTATAACGAAAAAACATATTGTTCAATCAACCTAAGGACTAGTACATTTTAATACTTGCATTATATATAACAGCACGGCCTAAACTTAATAAATAAATTAAAATTACAAACAATAATAACAAAAATGGTAGAGAAGGAAAAAGGAAGGCGGTACCAGGTACTAAGCAGACAAGGTAGCAGTAGGCTGGCAAGTATACAGCAGCAGGCGGGCAGATATTCAGCGGCAGGCTGGCAGGTATTCCGCAGCAGGCTGCTAGATACGCAGCAGCAGGTTGGCAGGTTGCAGCAGCAAACTGGCAGGTATTCAACGGCAGGCTGGTAGGTATGCAACAGCAGGCTGGCAAGTATTCCGCAGCAAACAGGCAGGGATGCAGCAGCAGGCAGGCAGGTCGAAAACGTAGGAGGCTCGAGTGTGATGGCAGCAATGATACGTGGTGCAAATTTTAGCGGTTGAAGTTCTTTTGATGTAGTATGCAGCAGAGTTTTCACACAGTACTTTCAGAGTTGAAGACTCTTATCTTCATAGAGAGTTTAAGGTAGTATAAAAGGTAGTTTGTAGAATCTCAAACAGAAGTAGAATGTCCGTCTAGAGACCCTGGACCGCCTTTTATAATAGCCAGATATGATGTTCCAAACTAAATACAAAAATTTAAAATTATGACATAAAATTCATAAAAAGGAGTCTAACATGGCATAAAAAATAATACATATTATTTAAATTTAGACATTTGGAATTATGTAAGTCACATCTGACTGTTGTCATACGTTGTCGAAATCGAGAATGTTCCTAACAAACCAAGAGAAATCGTTGAAAATATTAAGAAAATATATAGAATAAAATTGAGACATTCTTATTTGTAGTTACACCAAAGACTCATATTTAAACATTACATAGGTAGGTAGCAACAGAAAAGTCAATGATATATATAAATCAGTATCTGTATCGTATCTGTCCATCTATTAGTTTTCTAGTAGATTAAGATTTATGGCTAATAGTATTTGCGTAGTCCTCAGCATATCAGGCATAACACTTACAGTACTCCTACAATACACATTACCAACAGAACACAACCCATTTGCACATACAGTAATACTATACGCGATTCCCAATGGAATCAACACAAAGTTGTGTTGGGCTTGGGTGTTAATAGATCACCTCTGTCCAGCTCGCTTAACACTAACGGCAGTGCTGTGGGGGAGTACCCCCAATGTATCCTACATACAAGTTGGGTGTAGCGAGCACTTTCCTAGGGCAATCCATGCCGACTATCTAGAGATGTTCAATATTCCCATACTTGAACTGTATACATGCATGACACGATTTATTATAGAAACTCAGATGCGTAGATTGCATGAGCGTAGCTTGAAAACTAGCAGATAGGCAGATTTGAATTAAAAGATAACAATTTACTTATAATTACGAGACCTGAGAAAATTCCAGAATACTGTAATAGTATAGACGTTAGAACATTAAAACTTTACATATAATTGCAAGTTTTGGGAAAATTCCAGAATATTCTAATAGTATAGACGTTATAATATACATATATACTATACTACAATATATATATAAGCAATTTCGACGTCAATAGAGTGTAGAACAAAATATAATAATTTTGCATATGTTAACAAATTTTTCTTTAGAAAATTATTAGAAAGAAAGAAATACATTTATTTTGGACCACACAACGGAATAGGTAACAACAATGACAAAAACAATTAATAGGTACTTAAGAAATACCGATGCGTGATACCAAAATTGTGGCAAGCTCAGTGTAAGCAGCAAGCATAGCCTGCTGCACTGGTATTCTGCTTGCCACAGTGTATTACTTACAAGAACCCACTTTAAGCCAGTTTTTTAACTAATAATTGTCGTTTACGTAATATGTTTAGTTCAGTCTAAATCGAGCATAAGATCTGAAATTTCTATAAAGATATGTTTGAGCCAAGACCGACAAATTTAGAGATCAACCCGCATACAAGTATCAGGAAGATAAAGTGAAAAACGTAATAGAATATAATTATGTTCAATTTGTTTTAAGAGTTCTTAAATCGTCAGACATTTTACGTAACGCTCTTATAGTTTGTATCATAATACTAATAGCTGAAACTAAAGTAAAGTAGATATATCTACTGCTAAAATAAAAATTGGTCAAAAACATAGGACAACAAAATTAGGGCCCAAAGTTTTTCATCTACTTAGAAGATTATCTGTACAGTGTAAGATAGAAATAAATAAAAAACATTTATTTGTTAAAAATGTTTTTTTCCAAGATCCCATATTGCTGTTGTCCTATCTCAATCCTTTCCAGCAGTACGTTCCTTCAAAATAGGCGTGAAAAAGCAAGCGTGGGCCGGCAGGTGCCGGACAGATAGGATAGTTGCTATCATATCACTGCTCTATCTGTTATCATATTTGGGTTTGTTTCACTCCTTAAATTGATGCAGGTGGAAGATAACTGCTAGATCCTCTATAAAAAAAAGAACTAAATATTACAATTAATCATGTATAATTAAGAGTTCTATTATATTATAACTACTGCTATTTACCTATAGTCACATTATAGGTATCACGATCCTGTAAAATTCAAATTCGTGCAATTTAAATATATATATATTGCAAGTAAACGCTTATCTAACGTTTCTTGTTTGTCCCTAACAAACTCAATACACTGAGAAAACTATCTACTTTATTACGGTTCCTTAGGTAGTCACATTATCATAACGTGATTCTTGATGTTATATGACATATTCGTAGGTAGACCATTCTAGAAAATTCCACGAAAGACACCATTACAGGAGACAGTCCTGCGTAATGGAAATTTGCATACACATCTTTAAATTTTATTCATAAGGGGAAAATTGTTTCATAAAAGGAGCGCTCGCACGCACTCAACAGAAAAATCGAATTATTGCTGAACATTAGGGAATTGAACAACATTACCTTAAGAATAACGAACCGTAGTCTTAGACATATTGACTAAATAATGAACCATATAATATATACAGACAGCCTTTTATTTTAGCAAAAATTGACTTGCAAGTGACGGCTGAAATGAAATGTAGATAAATATAAATACGAATGTGTACTTAGCGTGGAATTTCGTTAGGAATAAAAACTAAATAATACGCTAATATATGTTTAATATATGGCATCATTCTCTTATTTTATTACTACTTGTGTTGATTCGTTAATTATTGGTTTATATATACAGGCGGTCCTCGACTTACGTCGTTTCAAGTTACGTCGAACAATGTTTTGACACTATTCCTCAAGCATACGTCATTTGTTTCGATTTCCGGCATATCGGAGAATTCACTTGTCGCAAGGTGCACAAATTGTGCAGCCTATCACTGTTACCAAGATCTGTATGATAGCAAGAAGAAAGAAGCCAAGCAATCTAGAATTGATAGTTTCTTTAAGCCAAAAGTTTAATTTATTATTTATCATTACATATGTATAAGTTTTATAATTATTATTAAAATTAATAACACACAAATACCAAAAATAATTTCATAAGTGCATAATATATAATTATTTTAAGAACTTACTTTTAAAAATAAAGTACGTCCTTTGTTATAAATGCAGTATTTTTTATTATTTCGAGTCCGTGTGGAACCTAACCCTCAAGTTTTACATGTAAACATATGAAAAAATATGTCTCGACTTACGTCGTTTCGATTTACGTCGCGTATTTCGAGAACCTAACATGCCGTAAGTATGAGGACTGCCTGTAATCTAAATTCAAGTTATATATATATTATAAATAATATGACCACCAAAAAGGTGGATACAGTGCGAGACCTAAGTGTTAAACTAGATTCCAAGGTGATGTTAGTTAAACATATCGATTTCATTGTGGATAAGCATACAACATAAAAACGTGTCTAAGACATCAGCTATGAAATTCTGTATTTTGCATATGCGCAAAGTATACTAGAATATGTTTGCAGTATATATATGGTATCCGTGTTATATTATTTATATAGAGAGATTAGAATCCAAACAAAAGACATTTATAAAATTTAACAGCTTTTAGTCATACATAAGTTTTGATTTCTTACTCAAAAGCATGCATTTATTTTGGCAGAGGGCTATTGTCACTTAGGCGTCAACAATATAATATTCTACTTTTTTTTAATATCCTACCAGTAAAAGTAGACTGCTTTTTTGCAAATTATTCTACAATACAAGTATATAAAAAAGAGCATGCGGCTAATTTGGAACTGTTCGTACGTTATTGTAGTTTAAGTATTTATATTGTTTATTTGGACAAAAGATTACGGTTTCAAAACTACGAGTATATTCAAAATACTTTGAAAACCTTTTCACATCCAGAAGTAGACTAGTAGTTTTACACTGACTTCAGCCGCCTTTCACCAGCATGAAACGCGTACCACCTCCTACCAAGATTGTCACATTTTGAGAAACGTTCTGTATGTTCTACGTTGATTGTCCCGATCTTGCATCTCCGAAGGAGAAAGGGTTCCAGAATGGTACAACAGTTTGCCCAGTATTGACCTTATTTTACCAATTATTCTGTAAAGTAGAATGTCAAACAATACATTGTGGTTACTAGACCTCGCTTTAACTTGCATCTTGCAATTTAAATCTTATAAAGGTAGCTCAAATAATAAAATGTAAACTTCAAAAGTTATTTTTAATTTGGTATGTTGACCAACATTCAGACTGTTCAACTAATGGTAAGTGGTTACTGTTGCCTACAGTATATATGGCTTTTCTGGTTCCTGTGAGATTCGCAACATTACAGCAACCACTACAAAATCCACTGTGTGATCTAGATGTGATATAAGATGTAAACTTAGAGTACCTAGTTATTTCGCTATCTATCTTATCCTTTGCCAACACAGCAATAAGAATACTGCTATTTTATAATATTACACAATAGTTACAACTTTTTTTTATATAACGAAGATGATATGTTTTTGATATGTATTTATGTGATTTCCACATTCGAAAAACGACAAGGTTATTTCTGTACTTGAAATATATTTCTAAAATAACTATCAGGGGGTGATTAGGGATTGATACTGATGCCAAAAATGCAATCAGTAAAATTTTGTCCCTTGTGTTACAGTCTGTCTGTATAACCGTTAAAGAAACAAAAACTACTCGACAGATTTTAACGAAACTTGTTGAAATTATTTTTCATACTCCTGATCTGGTGATAGTATACTTTTCATCACGCTACAATCAATAAGAGCAGAGCAGTGAAGGGATATGTTGGGAAAACGGGAGAAGTTACTCAATTTATTAAGCTTCCGTCGCGTGTGCAACCTTAATGGTTAAAGCTATACAGAAATTATGTATGACGGAAATGTTCTCCTTAAAATTATAATAAAATATTCCATGACAACATATGTCTATCTTTTATGGTTGACTCACAATATAGCTTAGCAGTTCGAAGCTTTCTGATTATATTTGTCTACTCTTATGTTTATAACACTCACAGTCATTAAAAATGCTACCTAAAATTACGATTCCACGCGGACGAAGTCGTGATCATATTAGTAAGAAATAAAACAGTTTATAAGTTCATTGTAACCTTCAACTCGTTATAATTAAGCATCGTCGTCTATGACAAAAGAATTTCATATCGTACATAATAATATATTTTTAAAACTAAAGCTTTACACTTTAACGATTAAATCTTCCCGTTTCTACCACAGTCCCTATTTTATAAATAAAAACGTGTTACATTATAACATCAAAAGAAAAAAGAATGTGCTAAATGTTCTTAATTAAAACCATCAAAATGTAATACCTATATACTGATATATGTTCGATACTATATTATATAAACTTGACTTATGAAATAAATGGTTTACGTCCTACCAAATATTGATCTGCTAAATAAGAATACATTGACGGAGGCGTCACCTTTATAAGTGTCAAGAGCCGCCAAATATTTGCAGATACTTTTTTATATGTCACGTATATTTTACGGTAATGCGGATCCAACGCGTGTCGCGCTTGTTAACTGATGCCAATACCAAAAGTAAATTGTTTATCGCTATCTACTGGAAAACCAGAAATCATTATCTACTTATAAATATGTTCCGTGTTATTTTCTGTACCTCGGAGAGAATATAAAAACAAATCGAATGTTTTAACTACTTGTTACTATAATAAATTATTGAAGTATTATTTAACCGAGATGCTTCTATAGAAGTTCAAATAAATTTTCATTTAAACTAGAAATTTAAATGAAATTAAATTATAAAAGAATAGAATTAATCAAGAAATTTGAAAATAAATTGAAATTAAAGTATGATACACCCCCACCTATGGAGTAGGCTGAGATTCTACTCTCTGTTGCAAAAGTAAATGTTAAAACGCTGAAATCAAAGAGAGATCTTATACCCGGTCATCTACTAGGGTACCTTTGTCTTACTTATTTCTACTGAAAAATAGCAGTGTTCGAAGTACTGTGCTCTGGCCTGATGGGTAAGATAGCTTACTTAATCTTAATCTTATCTCACATGTTGGCTGCGTACACTGAGGTTTTTGTGGTGGTTATAGATATGCTGCAAATTTCACACGAAGAATTGAGGCATTTACCATCGGGTAGGCAATATGCTTATTTGTCAAAACATCATATAAAAGAAATTTATTTCTTGTATTCTTTTAAACCTATCATTATACTCATATTTTCAGGATATGTTTGTGATTGCTTTATTAATTAACGTGGTACATTATACTTAAAGAAGTAACATTATTAGAATTTAAAATGATTATGGCATTGACATAACAATGAGTTAATATATTATACAAATGTTTTTATGTTTTCATATTTTAAAAACAAAGAAAACTGAACTCCTTTCAGAAAGTTTAAATGTAAAACATCTTAGGTTCCTTAAAGTTTTGTAGTAATATGTATTTGCAGGATTCGCTTCTTACAACAGAGTTTGTCAATCTCTATCATAAAAATGTTTAGTAATAATTTAATTCATTTTTTATAACTCTATGTATTTATCCGTAAAAAAAATATTGCTAACTCCAATATTAATATCTCTTCCATCCATTGGTTTGACTCAGGGGCGTAGAGAAGTATGGACAGGGTATTGAAAATTAAAAACTCTATATCTCGTCCTATTCCGGAAATGATCATAATTAACCATCTTCGTTTTTAATACAAAGACAACCCATGTAGGTAAGTATCAGAGAGTAAACCCAGATAAAGTAGCTTGAAACACCACTTAAGCTGAACCCTACAATTAGGGAAACGTACGCCGGAAAGCTGAGAAGCTCGTATACTTTTAGAAGTTCACGTATAATATGGCCCATCAGCTTTAGCTGGCATTAATTAATCCGATTATGAGCTGTTAAACGTCAAAAGCTTAGAAATATAGATCTCGCAGAAATGTTATCGAAAATATAATAGGAAAATTCAGTGAAGAAGATACATATACTGCGAGTTCAATGTTAATTTGCTTAAAATTTAAATATCCGATTTTAATTGAATCGGCAGTCATTGCTAAGAGCAAACAGTAAGGACACACAGTTTGAAGATAATTAGTTTATTACGTGTGTAACAACTTACCTATTGTCACATGAAAAGCCTAGAAACGTACATTCAGATGAGCTAACCCATATTAGATATATATTTAAACATTAATAAACATATATTAATTTAGTAGATAAATATTTTCTTAAAAACTAACATTTAAATACAATATCTGAAAAAAAATATACTAATGTTATAAAGCTGAAGAGTTTGTTTGATTGTTTGTTTGTTTGAACGCGGTAATCTCTGGAACTCCTTGTTCGAATTGAAAAATTATTCAATTCGAACAAGGAGTTCCAGATTTATTAAGAAAAATCGAGGAAGGTTTTAGGCTATAAGACATCACGCTGCAACTAATAAGAGCGAAGAAATAATGAAAAATGTGGAAGAAACGGGGAAAATTATTCATCTTTGAAGGCTTTCATTGCGTGCGCTGCGAAAACGGTTTTAGATACCAAAAAAATAAGTATGAAAGAATTATTCCTCCTAAAATGATCTAAAAAAATGTCCGCGACAGTATTATGTTTATCTTTTAAGGTTAACTCACTAGAATCGTTTTTGTGGTAATCAAATTTGGATATGTCGCGTTGTCAAGATCGGATAACAGCTGAGGTGGTTGTTTGCAAAAATAAATATAATGCTCAAAATAACTATTCTACGCGGACGAAGTCGCGGGCACAGCTAGTATGTTAATATATGGTATCGTAGATAAAAATCCATCACGAAATATGTTTTCTAAGCAGTTCTTTCTGAGTAGTTATTTGTAACTATATTAATTAAATATACGAAATATAATATTTCAGCTTCGTAAATTGACTTGAAACTTAATTTACATTTTTAATTCTGGTAATTTGTTAAAAATATTTGTGCACATAATAAAAACATATATCCACCAGTTTCAAGGTGTCGCCATCTCTGAAGTGCCGGATTTGAATCCCGATGTTTGTGTGATGAATGCTACATTAAAGCTCTATCAAATATATTTATATATGTATAATATATGTATGTCCATCCGTTAGACTAGATCCCAAAACACAAGCCTTCAGTTATGGATATCTACAGATTTCCTGCATAAAATGATTCCATAACGCAAAGTACAGTCAATATAACTATTATAAGCTGTGAGCGTAGTCTTTACAAGTGTCACGGTGCATTATCTTTTAATCTCTACACATAGTGTCCTCGTCAAATCGCTTGTAATAGATAAAATCAAAAGCTTCGCACATATCCATAAACAGAACCGTTATTGGTTTCTTTTAGTCTGTACAATTCGTATTATATCACATCAATTTAAATTCTACCTTTTCTAAATCCTTTTTTCTCTTCAGTAAAAATAAACAAATCAACAATATCATCAATGCAAGTTTCGATAAATACGTAATCCTAGTTGGGTTTTGAATGTTTGGCTGCAAATTGTATTTTTGAAATATTCTTAGTAACTCGATTGAATTTTAGTGTTTTTCATTAGATCAATGTTGAATCTCAATGTTTTCTTATTGTGATTACAAAATTTCACTCAATTTATGGAAAATATTAAATTGATTGATGTCGGTATTATTTATATATATGTATACAAATCAATCTAATACCATATTTCTTTAAGTTTATTCCGCATCCTTAAAATCTTAACGATAGTGAAATTAATTCTAGTTCTTTCATGGCGGATGTAATTTGCAAACTAATATAGCCACACAAGAGGTGTGGCTATATTAGTTTGCAATTTGCATATTTTTTTCTATAGAAAGGAGTAGCAACGTCAAAAAACACAAATCAGCTGTTTTTACTTATGAACGTGGAAGTGAATTTGTGATTATATTTAAAATAATAACTGAATTTGTAATAAGCAGCTACATTGGTTTCTAGTTGTGATTTTGCTCGTTCGTGGTTGTATCTACACTTCATAATAAATTTTCAGTGAATGATGCACTAATATTATTCATTACGGTTAAGATGGAATTATAGTAAGTGTTCTTCTTAATACACATATACACACTTTTTAAAACAGTGTATACTCTAGTTTAATTTATCATTTCGTACCTAGGTACTATCGGAAACATCTCCGCCATATTGTCACATTTGTATTTAACATTAATAAAGTACTAGACACGCCTCAATCAATCTGTTGTCAACTAGAAATAACTCTCTACATTAAAATTTAAATTATATAGCAATTATTAACATTAAGGACCACATGTTTCCAATGATGTAGTGTCGTGAAGCATTATAAAACTATTAGATACTTATAATATTATGTTACTAACAAAAGAAGGTTTATCATTGTGTAAGTTAGGAACCAAAAATAAAAATAAGCATGCAATAAAAATATAATCGGCGGCCGGCGAAATGTTCATTCGAACGACCTTCGATGCATCTTTAATGTAAATTTAATCATATCTGGGCAGGGCTAGAGAGCGGTTCTAATATTTCAGCGCATACGAAGTAAACATAGCACTGATCAGGCGGAAATATCTACCATAATACATCAGTGTCAGAATGTATATATACACGTACAAATTAAGGGCATATAATAATTTTCAAATTAACATCTTAAGTGTTATGGTCCACAAAGAATTACAACTGAATGTTTACTTTCAATAAGAACATATAAAAGAGTTCTGAGTAAATTATAAGTCATATGAAATACCTTCTTATTATTGCGAATAAAAGATATTTCCCATGGAGGTAGGCAGTGACAGCTTTCCACTTGCTAAGATCCAAACATAAAGTATGTCCTTAGCTTCCTCGACTTTCATTAATACTTTCATGCGCGCTCGTCGATTACGGGTAGTCTTGATCTGACTTCCTTTTGACATATGAAATACCTTCTGATTATTGCGAATAAAAGATATTTCCCATGGCGGTAGGCAGTGACAGCTTTCCACTTGCTACGATCCAAACATAAAGTATGTCCTTAGCTTCCTCGACTTTCATTAATACTTTCATGCGCGCTCGCCGATTACGGGTAGTCTTGATCTGACTTCCTTTTGACATATGAAATACCTTCTGATTATTGCGAATAAAAGATATTTCCCATGGAGGTAGGCAGTGACAGCTTTCCACTTGCTACGATCCAAACATAAAGTATGTCCTTAGCTTCCTCGACTTTCATTAATACTTTCACGCGCGCTCGTCGATTACGGGTAGTCTTGACCTGATTTCCTTTTGACATATCCCCTATTTGGTCCGAGTATGTTCGTCTAGGATGTTCCCTACCAACTGGTCCCTTTATATTTGCCTTATATTTTTTCTTTTTATATTAAAAGAATTCTTTCAAATATTCACATAAAATAGACGTTTGTAAATCTACATCCTTTTGTGAATGAGAAGACATTTTATGAGGATATTTATCTTACTTGAATCTACTTTCCATATTTTCTTCATCATTTATGCATGGAACACGGATCGGCCATGGTACATCAATATTCAACTGGGTACCGCTCGGGATATGATTTTAACTACTTCTAATTTGTTGTGTTTTGAACTTATGCTATGAACCAGCTCAATCTCATCTAAATTGGCTTTCTGGTTTAAACTGGTTTTATGCTGCTGTCGTTGCATAACATTCATGCTTCATTTTAGTGATATATATTTTTTTATTATTCACTTCAAATGCTTCTAAAAATGTAATAATAAGAATTTTTAATATATTCATTCATAAGTATCTATTGTTACTCATTTGACCATTATCAAACAGAAATAACTATTGACAGTTACCCAGGTATCCTTTATTATGTCAGTCCAAATTATAGTTATATTATGTGTGCGCCTAACCTATGTTATGCATATAAAACGCACACAAATGAATTTGATATTCATTAGTGTTTATAATTATGCTTTTGATTAACAGTTAAATAATAATACTTATTATAACCACGGTGATATAAATGGTTGTTCTAATTTAATAAGTGTTAGATACCAAAGTATCTACAATCAAAATTGTAGGTATGTATATTCAAATACCTACTCTATGTATTTTGATTGGTTTCTGAATAAAATCCAATAGCCTTGTAATAATTATAGATATGTGTATGTTGTTCACTATTTATAACAATAAAATTGTCAGTTAATTAAAATATTTGATAGCAGTACCAAATATTTTGACATCGTGCCTATTATTTGTACAGGGCTTTCATAATTATAAAATTTGACATCGCACCATGACAGAAAAATACAAAAGAGTTGACATTTATGCGCGCTACGAAGTTGGAAATGTCGCTTGGTTATATAGATGTCGCAGCCAACTGGTTAAAATAGCCGTTCAATCGCCGTTCAAACCCATCCGTGGATCCCATGCATTAATAATAATAATAATAATAATAAATTTCTTTATTTAATTAACATTCGGTGTTTATAATTACAATGAGGCACTCCTTTTAAGTATTCCACTTGTTTTAGGAATGTCTCGCTCTTTATAGTATATTTCCTTACGTGCAATTTATTAACAAGGAAAAGCAATCAACCAATCATAAACAAAAGGTACAGGTAATCAGTTAAACAGTTATTATGCCTATTAAGAGGATGGACAAACAAGAGTTCATTGTATGGGTTCATGTCTGTGTTTGTGTGTTGTGTGTTGTGTGTGTGGGTTGGGTGTGTGTGTTGCGAGGATGTGACGTGTTTATGAGATTTATGTGCCATTATCATTAACCCTATATTAGTAACATTTCCGATTTGCGTCGTAATCTAGTGTCAGTAGCCAGTTAGTAACGGTTACCTTACATTTTTGATAAGTTAGTCTATAGATATTTAAACGTCCGATTTATTTTGTTATAAACTTTAACACTTTGCTCGCGTACTGTTTGCATGCTAGTTTAGTTCTACTTCTAGGTTGTATTATTACCGAGTAAGGGTTACGTTTTTCGACTATTTTTTGTCTATTGCGAAGTTTCTATTTACGTTCTATGCACATGACCTTGTTCAAGACGTATCCCTTTTTTATATCCAGAAAAAAATAATTATACACCTTATTTTTGAGTGGCTGATTTATATTAGTAACAGTAGAGAATATAACAGATTGACCAGTTATTAAGTTACTCTAAAAACTATTTAATTATTATAGCACTTAAAACATTATCCAATGGAATGCCTCTGCGCATTAATTTATTATTATATTAGTCCAAAATTACTTAGTTTTAAACAACTCTTAAACCAAGAGGAGATTAATGTGGTTTCTATATTCCAGACCTGGCTAAAGCCTGAAAGACCACTTAAGGTGTATTATTACAACACATATCGCTTGGACCAAGACGACTCGTAGGGGAAATAGCTCTGTTTGTACCCAAATCTGTCTAAGCAATATTACAACTTAACATTTGTAAATTAGTACAGTTGGAAGTGTCTGTATCTCATTACGCTGATGATTTTATCTTAAAATCTTCGAAGGAATTGAAAGATTACAGATTTTTTGGAGTTCACTGTTCTTGCTTCTATTTGACATTGGCTTTAGACATTTCACCTAGGAAAAGCAAAATTTGTGCATTTAACAATGGGACGCAATTAGAAGAAATAGATCTTAAAATTAATGAAACCCCACTACAACTAGTAGATAATGTAAAATAAGTATGTTTATAAAGTAAGTTAAGTTAAGTAAGAGTACGTTAGATAGAATTTAAAGTGGTATAATAAATATTTAAGCAAAATTAAAGAGAAAGCCCTAAATTTCGTTAAAATTCTAAAGACGCTAACCAGTCCAGGTTGAAATATACACCCCGAACACAACACATTTGTATACCTCCCTTATTCGAAATCGTATAGACTACGCCAGCTTTGTTTATGATAATGCAAGCTTAACTCAATTAGCGAAACTAGATATGTAGCAAAATCAATGTATTATATATGTATTGCGATTGTTGATGTCCTGTTTTACTTTGTGTCTCTGAATTGTCAATTCAGTGTTATTTGTACAGATTGCAAAAATGGCTACAAGTAGTGGAGTTGAGGTGGACTACTTACCGTATTTTTACTACTACTTACAAATGTTTGCTTAATGTCAGAATAAAATGTTTTTCTATGTAGTAGTATTATGATGAAAGGAATCGCTCTAAGGGTACACGGAGAAAAAATCCTGCTAAATTAACAACAAAAAATTAATCCGGGACAGGCGTTCATAGTAAATTGCTACCATAACAATTTTTTTATTGTCAAATGAAATCGACAATTAGGTAGATTCGGCAACAATAATATGTTGCTAAAAAAACAATTGTGATCCTGTGCCATATCACAACCCATATTAGTTACACCAACAATTTAACTTTGTCACCATAAATATTCCCGTTTTGCCATGATTAAGAACGGACATGAAGCAGGTTGGGTGAATTGTTGGGGTTACCTACGAAATATCGAATTCCAAATGATCGAATATCAAATTATTATCAGTGTATTTCGATATTCGCTCATTTGGAATTCGATATTTCGTAGGTAACCGCAACGATTCACTCAACCTGCTTCATGTTCGTTCTTAAATCTAAGCACTAGTTGTGAATTGTCTTGCTTTTAAATTCGCATTAAATAGTAGAGCAGAAGTATTAAGTGTTCACAACCGTGACTTAAAGTATGGAATATACTTGTGCTACACGGACACAAAACGCGCCCGCTCGGTCAAACATTCGCGAAGGAAATGGACGAGCCGAGCCGAGTCCTGCGTATATAAAAAGTACCTACTTTGTGTCGGCGCCCGAGTGAAACGAAACAACTACTCGGATTTATTTGCTAAGCGAACAATCTTAAATTTTGTTAGTTTTAAATATTGTTCATCAAGCATCGTAATAAATAAACATGACAACATCTTTAGTTTTGTTACAGATTATTCGAATAACAGTCGCGGTTGCTGTCTTAACAACGTTAATTAATAAACATTGTTACTTTGGTTCAGATTTCCGAAGCCACAGGAATAATAAATATCTAACAATAAAAAAATTGCAGAGGACACTATGAGACCTTTGTTACTGTGTGTCAAGTGTTTTGTTGCAGTTACTGTAATTATTCAACAAAGCTTTTATGGACACTTTGTTAGCCATTTTTTTTTCTCAGCGTATATGGTACAATACCGTCCAACTTAATATTCTACGCATTTCATGGTTTCACTTATCAGCTTTAAGACATATACAATTTAAAAAAATTGCCTACGTCGTGATAAAGACAGCACGAGATACCACAAATTGCTTTAACATATTCTTAACATTCTAAGCTTTTTTCCTATGCGGTTGAAATATTCAATGTGAATAAACCATAGAGGGTTAATACAATAATTAAAATAAAAAAAGCCCTCTAACTTGATGCTATGGGTGAATGATATCTATAGGTTACATTATATTATACATTATTTTAATACTAAAATGTATGGTATGACTTTATCAGCTATATAGGTACTACATGTAATATTGAGTTAATAGAAAGCCATGGTAATATTAAATATTACCTATGATTATTAATGTCATTAGTTAAAGTTTGCTAAATATTTACAATATATACCACACAAGATTCAGTTTGATAGCGTAAAGTTAATACTTACGGAGTTTTCTTTTTTAATTACTAACCTTTTGTCCGTGTGATATAAACCCAATTTTCCCATAGGAAAGAGATGTTTTTCTATGGTAAAGATTATCGAGGCTTCAAACTATACCCAAATTAGGTTACATCAAAATAAGTAAGTAAATAATCTATGTTCCTTCCCGAGTCTCAAACTCTATCTATAACAAATTTAATCAAAATTGGTTCAGCAGATTTAACGTGTAAGCGTAACAAACAAACAGACAGAGATACTTTCACATTTGTAACATTTGTAGATAATATCTAATAAATAAACAATAATGTGAGATTTACCGATATTCAATTAAAAAAAATATTGGCATAATAAAATGAGGATAGCACATTTGATCCTAAAATACCAAATAATTTCATTATGCTATTTATTGTTTTAAAGTAGATTTCATATGTAATAGCTTTCCGCCAGCTACTTCCCGTCATGTATATTTGGGCTATACGTTGTTAGTTTTAAATTAACCGACTTTCATATATATAGGTTATTATGTGGAATTGACATAATATTGCTAATAAGATCTTTTGTGTAACGATTTGTTAGCTTATGAGAGATTGTTCTGTAATTGTTCAAGACGGTGGTAGGTGCAGGGTTGATCTTCAGCAGAAGAGACAAAGTCGATTGAAATAAGAAGGCGTCGTTTTGAAATACAAGTCCCACATACGAGACTATATTTATTCTTGACTACACCACTTGTACACTATTCTTCCTATTCTACGCCGGTATGTACAGTCACGGCCGGGCCTTTGTTTCACAGGGATTCCGCGAAGCACTACGGGAAACCTCTGGAGCACTACTACTCGTTGAGCACTCACACTTTCACAGCACTACTATTACTTGCTGACTACTTGCTGACTACTTGCTGACTTCTTGCTGTTTTCCTTGTTGTGCTTCGTCTCGAGGTAGACTGACTCAATGGCGTTTTTTTTTTTCCCACGGGGGACGGTAGTGAATCCTCATAGGGGGCGCGCCACCACAGTGGTCGCTATTGACAACCCCCTGGTGCTCGGACGACCTCGCACCGGATACCACCCGCAACCGGTCTACGGCGGATGGTTATGTTGGACTCCAGCAGAAGGCCAGCCTACCAACTAAACACTACCTACAGCCTTTGGTCGGGCGGAAGGCCTGAGACCCTATCGGCTTGAACTAACGCTCTCGCCCTCCAGAACGGGGGCGGTGCACAGCGTAGCCTCAGGAGAGTGCGTACGCTCTTAAATGGGATCGGTTGCCAGAGTGGTCCGAATGGTATTATGTGTGCGCTGATGCACTTAAATACTAAGCTAAGCTAACTACACAGTTGTTGGTGTGTGGTTGCTACTTACGTGCTCGTGGAGTTCGGCGACGCAGAAGCCGCCTCAAGTAGCCTGTTAAGCTTAGTGGAGATTGTGTCTGGCGGGTCTGTTAGCGCGTGTTTGGGACGGCGGATGCGGTCGGAAACAGCGTAATCGGACGCGTTTTTGACGAGCGAGTTAGGGTGGGCGGATGCAGCTTTGAAGAAGCGCTCCGAGCATGCTTTCAGGTGTTGTTGAATGGTCGGAATGTCTACGTCTCTATGGAGATCGTGACGTCGAACATAGAATGGAGCCCCGGTGGCTCGGAGAAGGAATTTATTTTGCACGACCTGCATGCTGTGTAGTAAATGGGGTTTCGCGTGCGCGAACACGGGAGACGCGTATGTCATCACCGGCCGAATGCACACTTTGAATAATGTACGCTTATTGCGTAGGGACATCTTGGAGTTCGTGCCGAACATGTTCCCTAACCGATTCATATAAAATTTCGCGCGGTTCACTACGTTGCGAATGTGCGGACGGAAGGAGAGCCGCTTGTCCAGGGTGACGCCTAGATATTTAACAGAGCGCTGCCACGGTATGGCCGCGCCCTGCAGGCGGATGTTATCAGTCCCGTATGGAACTAACCGTGTCCGTTTCCGGCCATCCAGGCAAATCGCGGACGATTTGTCCGGATTTACCTCGATGCGCCAGAGACGGAACCAGTCTGCCAGCTCATCTACCGCCCGCTGCACACGCTTAGTAGTGTGCGCGAGGCACGTGCCTTTACTGTATAGTGCGGTATCGTCCGCAAATAGGGCTAGCTCGACACCTTTCGGTGGTGTCGGGATGTCAGTCGTATAGACTGTGTATAGAGTAGGTGAGAGCGTGGAGCCTTGAGGGACCCCCGCTTGAATGGAACGCGACGAGGACAGAGTGCCCTCGTGTTTGAATTTAAACGTTCTGTTAAGCAGAAACGTTTGTATTATTCTAACTAAGCGGTCGGGCGTGCCGCTGCTGTAAAGTTTGAATATGAGCC
Source organism: Scirpophaga incertulas (assembly GCA_036419045.1). Classification (NCBI taxonomy): domain Eukaryota; kingdom Metazoa; phylum Arthropoda; class Insecta; order Lepidoptera; family Crambidae; genus Scirpophaga; species Scirpophaga incertulas. Next base: position 23,643,542 of record CM071627.1, on the reverse strand, counting down.
CGGTGTGCCAAACTTTGTCGAATGCCTTGGCGACGTCGAAGAATACCGCCGCCGTGATCTTTTTTTTAGGGTAAAAGCCTTCTAAGGCGTATTCTACTATTCGATGCACCTGCTGAGGGCAGGAGTGCTTCGGTCGGAACCCGAATTGTTCGGGTCTAATAACATTGTTAGTAAAGAGATGCTCTTTTAAACGAGCTAAAATTAATCGCTCATACACCTTCCCTAGAGCGCTGATGAGGCTAATGGGTCGGTGGTTCGCGGGGACGTTAAGGGGTTTCCCTGGTTTGGGGATGCCTATGACAATTGCTTCCTTCCACGCTTGCGGAAAGTAGCACTTGTCATAGCAGGCATTGAACAAAACTGTCAGAATTGTGAGAAACTGACGTGGTAGGGATTTGAGAGCCTTGTTTGACACACCGTCAGCGCCGGGCGCTTTCCGGTTGTGTAGACCCTTGATGACGTTGAAGACTTCATCGGTGGTAATCGGGTCTGAGGGAGGGCTCTCGGGTGGTGCTAACTGGGTCCTCCGGAGGACTTCTGTTTCGACCCGCGCTATATGAGCGGGGTCGCAAGGTTGCGTACTAACTGAGCATTGTGAAGCAATGCTATCGGCGAAGCATTCGGCTTTCTCGACGTCGTCAAAGGCCGTTGTTCCGTCCGGACGGGTTATGGGTGGTACGTGCTGTATCGCGTCGCTGCGGAGCGACTTTGCGGTCTAATGCTTTGATGGTCTAATGTTGGTCTTGAGGTCTTCCCATTGCGCGTTTCTAAACTCTTTGAGTTTTGCCTTGACTTCCCGCTGAAGGCGGTTAGCTTCGGCCCTACACTCACGAGTAGGATAGAGGGCGGCCCTCCGGAGGGCCGCCTTCTTCCGTTGAAGTAAGTCGGAGAGAGCTCGCGGGAGCTTACGCCGGGGCACAGGCACCTCGCGAACGTTGTCTTCGACTGCCTTTTGGATCTTAGATGTTAGTGTCGATACTGCGTTGTCTATCTCGGTGTTGTTCGATAGACAGTCCGCCTCGAGAGAGATGCTATTGTTCTCGATCGCGGTCGCTAGTGTATCGTGAAATCCTTGCCAGTTGGTGATTCGCTTTGTTAGCGGTGGCTGTATCGCTTGAGGCCCTAGGATCAGTGACACCGGTCTGTGGTCTGAACCTAGGTCGTCTAGCGTACTGATGGAGGTAAGCCTTAGGCCTACGCTTTTAATTAGGGCGAAGTCTAGGACGTCCGGTCGCGAGTTCCCGTTGGCCGGGTAGTGAGTGGGCGTCAGAGGCGCCAGATGGTCTAAATTTAGCTCGTCTAGGATGTTGTTTAGACGTAAGCCATTTGAGTTGGTAAAATTGCAACCCCAGTCGATATGTTTGGCGTTGAAGTCGCCGAACATTACGACTGGTCCGCCTAGTCCTAGTATGGCTTCAAAGTCGCTTTTTAGGGCTTCTTTTTGCGCTGGTATGTAGACTGACGCGACATAGACGGGCTGATGCCCTGTCATCGCCAGTCTGCACACCGTCGCCTCCATATTTCGGACGGTCGGTGTGGGAATAGGCGTGCAGTGAAGCTGCTTCCTATAGTATATCGCGGTTCCGCCGTTGTTTGCGAATGTTTTTTGTCCGTATACATTTTGGATCACCGTTTCATCCCCAATAGGGAGTGTGTTTAAAAAAACCTTTTTTAGTGAACCTTTTAACATCATAGTGAGCTCTATAGCAAATTTGACGTCTCTAGATTAAGCAGTTTGAGCTACGCGTTAATATTGTATATAAATAAAAGTGTTTGCTTGTGAATGTTTTTATTAAGTTTTTAGTTTGTAGCTATATTATTTTCATTTTTAATATAAGTAAATGCACACCTTAATTCCGTAAAGTTATTTATTTTTTGATTAAAATTGTAAAAAACAACTTTCGATTTCCTTAACCGTTTGAGTGCTAAGCAGCTATTTTGCGCTGCTTCAGCGCCTAATAGATGACGTAATAAACAACGCTTACCTGTAATATTATTTGAACCCCAGTATTTTGTATTTCTGTAATGCCTCTCAAAAGAATCGAGAAATAAATATTGTACCAGATGACCTTCTAAACCCATGTTTTATCGATTAAGTGGTATACTGTATGTGTAAAGCTCATTGTTTTTGCAGCTTCACCGCTTAAGCTCTATCCAATATCAGTAATACAATCCCGTCTAATAAGAACTCTTGATGCGGGTTCGATAGGAGTACATTAGCATAATAATTTGCATTGTATCCACATATGAGCTTAAGTTACATAATAGTCATGTCTCGTTTGTAAAATAACGTTTATGTTACCACTCCAGGTATATATGTATATGTCAAAATAATGATAAAAATATTATTTCTAATATTCATGTGATATATATAGATAAGTTTCATTTATGATACAGTTTAAGTTACTTATCAATATATCAATAATACAATTATTATTGTAGCAGATATGTATTTATAGAAACATTTACTGATTAGAGACTAAGTGATGATGACATAGAAGAAAAAAAAATATTATTTTTATTAATATAACACACCTGACAAAAAAAAACAATATTCATATACCTGCATGATTCCGGATGACATGACAAAAATAAGATTGACTTCATCAACTCAACTAAGTCTCGGTTATTCAATGATGTCTCAGTGATCGGATATTCCAGATACAGGCAGTGATGACCGATTGGTAAGAGGTACATTGAATCTCAATATAAACTAGTCTCAATATAAAAGCCGAACGATATTGATTTATGAAGTCTTCGCTCAGTCCAGAAGCCAATCAGAGTCTAACTCTTTGAACTCAAATTTAAATATCGCTTCAAGGAGACTGTAGTCCACTCGTCTTCTGAATCCTTCAAGTTTATTAGCTGTTTGAAAGCTACACTAATCTCATACAGGTTGAAGTACTTCAGAGGATCTTCTCAGAGGAACTCCATCATACTGAAAGTGATAACGTCTAAACAAGGGCATGGTGGCATTGTCTTAAAAAATAGAACCCAGTTGAGGAACCAAAGACCCATCATCTTTCTAAGTCTTGTTTATAAACTGTTCTCGAAAGTTGATGAATCATCTCGCACGCAGGTTTGACGACTGCCATATGAACTAGCTATACATCCAAGTGTAGTCTCTCTACGAAAACGCTACAATGTCAGTCCGCCTTTTCAGGGCCAGAAATTAAGACCGATACTGTTCCAGCTAACGCTGAGCCAGAGCGATATTATTTGATCGAAGCGGTTCACAGCTGTGCTGAAGGCTGTTTTTAAGCCTTTGAACTAATGCAGTGATATAACTCGGCTGGGCAGATAACGTATGGAATCGACATCTGACCATTTACAATACTTCTATAAGAAGTAGGTTCAAAATCACCTAAACAGCATCAGAGTGGGCTAAGCTTAGAGTTTCTCTACGTGATCATATCTGAAATAATCCGTAAAAGAACCAGGGCCACTGACATAACTCGAAGAATTAAAAAACTTAAGTGGCGGTAGACAGGGCAGAAAAATACTCGAATGGCAGGCATATGATGGCTCATCTCACAGGGTGAACAGATGATTTGGTGAAGATCGCAGGAAGACCCTGGACGCTAGCAGCGCAAAAGTGGCTGTGGACATCTGACTGATATTATAAACATGAATTATGAGCAACTATTATTATAATAAAATTCAAATTAACGGATTGTTAGAGAAAATATTTGTGCAAATTGACGCGAAGAATTCCTATGACGCAAGAACAGAATCTATTGTATATTATTTATATATAGTATATATAAATAATAAATAAATAATTATTTCTTACACTTACACCAATTACACTTAGCCCAAAGTAAGCTCTGTAAGGCTCGTATTATGGGATCTAGCTTAACGGAAAGACCTACATATATAATACATACGACTAACCATGACTGAGGTACAAATGCTCGCATTCTTCACGCAAACGTCTGCCCCCACAGGGACTCGAACCCGAGAGATAGACCAACCACTCGACTACGGAGGTCGTGATTATTGTTGTAATACCTCAAGTAAAATGCTATCAAATACCAATTTATGTAGGCAGTAGAAGTCTTCATCCACTCTTGCTTCTGTTCAGCTATCATACTAAAAAAATTAGGTCGACTGTAGTAATATTATGTCCTTGCTCCCGAACTACATTATGTGACCGCTCAAATCTACTTTTCTTCTTCTAACTAACTTTTATGGAGATGTTCTATGTTCTATTAATAGGAAACTAAATTAAACAACGAAATACAAGCTAAATGTTACCATTGAGTTGTACAAAATAATCCTTATAATTTCTTAAATGATCTAGGATTTTGTATTACAAAACCTAGCAATTGGTTTGTTTTACTGTGGAAATAATTAAATTGTGCCGAAAAGATGAATATGAATCGAAATACGCTATTGACGACGATTCACTGCTGCTCTAAAAAATAAGGTGTAAAGCGTGATATGGTGGGAAAAGATATGGTGCGAAAAGATATGGTGGGAGCAACCTTCTTGGATTGTGACCATTTGTTAACGGCAAATATGATGTAATAATACCAATATGGGATCTTCTCCCAGGGTCAAAAAAGATTGCTTCAAGAAGCTGTAAATATAATATTGTAAAACAATTAATATAAGTAATTCTTACCCGTATTATTCTTATATTTTTGTTTTAGAAAGTTAAAATAAATATTTTCCTCCAGTAATAGTATTGTGCAACCACTTACAAATTCAAAATGTAATGTTGCAAGTAGTTTAGTGCTAAAAATTCTTAAATCTCGAACGAACGCTCGCTTCTGAAATCTATTAAAAAATTACTTTAATACGCCTTTTATTATCCTTTTTTCCTCATGTCAGCGATCCATCGTTTACACGCACACTATATTAATCCTCCTTCTGTGCTTTGGTCTACAGTTATCATACTTCTTGTGCGACGAATAGATGACCCATCAACTTTTTGTAACCCGACGTTGATACATCTCAGCAATAATTCGTGCATTAATATTCCACGGCGGAGTACCTGTTAGAGCACAGGCCGCAGAAAGAGCTATCGAACGGGATCTGAGGCGCTCTACCCAAACGGGGCTCCATAGTGCCATCGGCGTATCACCCCTTCTATCGATATCGATACCCCTTAATACCAGATACTGCATTCAGTCCTCACAAATTCAAGAGGAACTGCAGTATTACTCCGACCGGTATATTTGTTCCTTGCACTAGTACATATGTTGTATTACAAATTCAAAATGTAATGTTGCAAGTAGTTTAGTGCTGAAAATTCTTAAATCTCGAACGAACGCTCGCTTCTGAAATCTATTAAAAAATTACTTTAATACGCCTTTTATTATCCTTTTTTCCTCATGTCAGCGATCCATCGTTTACACGCACACTATATTAATCCTCCTTCTGTGCTTTGGTCTACAGTTATCATACTTCTTGTGCGACGAATAGATGACCCATCAACTTTTTGTAACCCGACGTTGATACTCGTACATCTCAGCAATAATTCGTGCATTAATATTCCACGGCGGAGTACCTGTTAGAGCACAGGCCGCAGAAAGAGCTATCGAACGGGATCTGAGGCGCTCTACCCAAACCGGGGCTCCATAGTGCCATCGGCGTATCACCCCTTCTATCGATATCGATACCCCTTAATACCAGATACTGCATTCAGTCCTCACAAATTCAAGAGGAACTGCAGTATTACTCCGACCGGTATATTTGTTCCTTGCACTAGTACATATGTAGAGCCCCGGTACCATTGTGGTGTACTCTTACGCAAGACGGACCGACTCATCGTCAGTGTTTGCTTTCGCTGTTACTAACGAGTAATATAACCTCCATGAAGGGTTGCCTCACATGACCCAGTTTTACTTCAGATTTCAGAATAGAGGGCTTTTTTTTTTGTTCCCCGTGAGGAAAATGCATTAAGTTGCATACCCCAGCTGTGGCGAGCCGGCGGTTATGTGGGGCTCTCCTCCCCAGAAAGGGGAGGCCTACCCACTAAAAACTTCAGGGATGGCCTTCCTCAGGTATGTAGGTAGCCCCCGGGAACACCAAGCTACTTCCGGGAAACCCCAGCCTCCGCTCCCCCGCCGATACAGGGGAGCCCTCCTCGGGGGAGGCTACAATAGCTCCCCCGATCTCCACCACCGACGACCCCCGGCTACGGAAGGGGCATGGTCCCTCCCGGGTCCGGCGCCGTCTCCTTCGAGCGGGATCGGCCATCTCCCGACCCCGCTCGGCGGCCTCCTTCTGGAGCATCACTGCTTCACAGAAGGAGGCCCTCCAACCTCCCTCGTCCGCCAGCATTGCCGCAATCAATGTCGGCGGAGACAGATCTCGCCCATTCTCTACCACCAAGATTCGGCGCTCGGAGGCCCACGCGGGTCACTCCGCCAGCGTGTGCTAAGTCGAGGTCGGATGCGCAATGGTGGCAATGTGTCGATCCCTCCCGTCCTAATCGACACAGATACTCACCGAAGCAGCCGTGCCCGGTGAGTATCTGAGTCAATCGGTAGGTGACCTCCTCCTTCCCGTGGAGCCAAGCTTCGAGGTGCGGGAGTACGGCACCGACGCCCGCTGGCGCGCGCAGATCCGTAATTCGAGCTGCGCACGCCAGGCAGAATAGAGGGCCTAGCACTGAACTTTATTTATTAACGTGGCTATAATATGATATTAGAGTTATAAACTGATACAATTAACATCTCCATCTTCACAAAAATTGTGTGATAAGTAGAAAACCGGGCGCAAATATAAATTTTATGCTATCAGTTCGCCGTAGAAAATTTCAAACCAAATTCCCTGGCACGTAATTTGCTTAATCAATATAACGATGCCGACCGCAAAGAATAAAGCTCTGCGCGACAGATAAATATTGCCCGCTTTAGGAGAAGGAATCTAATTATCTGGTGATTAATTGACTTAATGTGTTTAAAAAACGACCGAGGGACTGAGGGCAATTAATTATTTATGATGGTTGGATTTATGTCGATAAAATTCAGCTTGTAAAGATCGTCAATAGTTAAAGGACACGTAAATTGTTTGTCGACAGCTAATGGTAGTTTAAATAATAATTGATGTGAGGTGACAATGACAAATTAACCAGTAATATTTCCGTTTTGGAACAATTCGAACATAAACAAATACATGAAATGTCATTAAGTTAGTCAAATGGCTGTTAAATTTTAATAATTATCGCAAAATTATTTAATATCTTTAGGGTAACACTAAATATAAAGACACTAAGAAATTAACGTTACAAGTTAATTAAGAAATAACAAGCGTTACACATAGATAACTGTTGTTGAAAATTATGAAAACATGAGCAGTAGGTAAGTAAGGTCAAGGTGTACGAATGAAATGGCCGATTCACTGTAGACAAACATTTTTAAAAGCGTTTGCACTTTTTAATAAACGTATTGTCCTTGTAAGGGGGCTTAAAATAATATATAGCGAATCACGCGTAATAATAAGCATCCCGCAGTATACGTATAAGCTAACCTAAAAAATTATCGTATGCTAACATCCAGACTTCTTTAAATAGAATCTAAAATAGGTAATTATACATTTAAGGCTGTTAATGTCGATGATCTTGTAATAATGATAGGTAATGTAATAATTACTATGGGCATTTAAATAAATTTGCACTTAAAAGATTGTATTTGCTGTTAAATATAAGTGAAATTACTATCTATTTGAAAATGAATTAATAGTCATGTAATTTTAAAAACCTTTAATTCAGATAAATAAATTACGATGAGTTAAAAATATTTATTATCTGAAATATATAAAATATTCGATAGTAATTATAATGTTGTACACTCATGTACTAGACAATATGCAATGAGAGGTGGGTAATTAATTATATTAAATAATGTATTGCGATACAATTTTTTTTATAACATATTAGCACTTACAATTGTGAAAATTATAGAAATATACTGTGTTGAACTTGACAATCTCGTGCCTATTTAAAATTGGTAGCCACTATGGATGATAATTTGCAGTTAGTGTGTAGGAGAAATAAGAATGTAATTGTATGTGGTGATTTCAATATTGATATTTTAGATCACATTTATTTAATAAAATAAAAACGCCGTCGAACGATTTGATTTACGGTATTAACAAACCAACTAGAATAACACTCACTGTCTTATACAGGGTTACCTTTTTTTTTTTTTTTTTTTTTTTTTTTTTTTTTTTTTTTTTTTTTACCTGGTAAGTCGTGCGAACCCCGTTAGAGGGTCGTGGTTCCCACCATTTCTGACAGATTTCCCCTTGGAACCCCGCCCCCAACTTAACCCTTTTCAAGTTATAAGGCTTTAAAGACTTTTTTGAAAAAATGTCCGATTTTTGTCTATTGGCCCATTTTTTTTGTTTATTATAATACAAATATTTAGTTTTATACTATTTTTGTGTAGCAGATTAGTTTGTTCATCATAATGCAAAATAAAAATAGAGTTACCTCAACTAAATAGGTTGTAGATAGAAGATTGATAGTTATAGCATCAAACAAAAATCAGTACAAATCAAACTTCAACCAGCAATAGTAAAAAAAATATATATGACACGTAGGCTGCAGACACCTTTAAAAATATCTACGCTAATGCTATTAATATAGAATAGCTAATGAAATTAGCTATTCAACAAGGTATAACAAGGTAGGCTGCTATTAGATTTCTTGGAATAATCTTTGGTAAAAGACTATAAATGCAGATGTCAGTTATTTATATCATAATTTATTTAAAGTAGATAGAAATGAAATCTATCATATATTTTAACAAGAGAGAATTAAAAAAAATATATAGAATATTATATAAAAGCACCGGGACTTTCACGCCTCTTTCCCATGGGGGTAAGCAGCGATCACAATTTTCCACATGGTATGATACAAATAATCTTCCCTAGCTTCTTGAAATTCATGCACGCTCGTCGGCTACGGGTTCTTTCTGTTTATCCAGTCTTTATAGATTATGTTAAAAAATATTCCAAAACTTAAAAATAAGTTTGTCTGACAAATAATCTAAAAAAGTAAATTTGTCAAAAAACAAAATTAATACTGCATGGAATATTATACATCAGAAAATGGAACTTTTGATAAACTATTTATCCATAGAAATAAATAATAAAACTATTAAATCAGACAATATAGTTGTTAATTATTTTATCAAATTCCTCCTTTAATTACCGGAAATCTTGACTCATCTCATAGTATGGACGGCACCCTCTTTGAGTCAAGTGTGGATAAGTGCTGTGAATAATTTAAATTTAGCCATGTTGATACTATTATGATTGTGATAACATTCTGTTTACGTAATAAAAAGAGGATGATCTCTGGGATATACAAAATGCTGGCACTAATATTTTATTATTGTGTTAATGAATTAGAACAGGAAAGATACCTTGCTCTAATAACATACATTTTTGATCCTATATCCAAATTATTATATAACATTTTAGACAAAGTTATTTACCATCGACTATTCGAAAACCAGTACGGTTTCACCAAATGTAGATTCACAACTAATGCCAGAACTGCAGTCATCAAACATATTTTTGATGTTTAAAATGGTTGGCCCTTTTTTTTAGAGGGGAAATGCATCTTACGCACCGTGACACCGCGCTGGCTATGCGCGGCCTTGTTTGGGGCTCTGACAGGTCTGGCCTACCCACTAAAACCCCTCTGAGTTCTCTAGGCCCATGCGGGGCACAAGGCGAGGTGCGCTTTCGCGATTCTTCCGCCATACAAAAAATGGTTAGCCCTAATGTAGTTGGAGTGTTTTGTGATCATTCTAAAATGTTTGACTGTGTGAGTGATGAAACGCTAATAAGTAAACTTAGACATTATGGTATCTCGGATGGAGTTGTTAGTCTCATAAAGTCATATCGACACAAACAACAAACAGACATACAGTAAATGTTAATGGACATTTAACATTAAAGTACAGAATTTATTATGATTGAACTGGTGAGCTATAATAATATTATAATAAATAATACCTAATAGGTGTATTATGATAGGTAAATATATACCTGCCGCATTTCCCCCCCTCAAAAAAAAGGTAACTATGTATACCTATTACAATATCTAGACATTAAATACTCAAGATTAAAGGACAAAAGATAAAGTAAGTGATTATCTAAATGATTACACTACTCTTATATGGAACCACAGACAATATTCGTTAAACCTTGTTTGATAGCCACATAATTTATTTATTATGCAGAATTATTTATATATGTAGACATAAAACGTATATGTAAGCATACGTATAACTATAATTTTAATACTATATATGGCCGTCCTAATTTAGATATTATAATAATATTGTAAATGAAGTTTGAAGAGGAGATACAAAATAAACCTTTAGAATTTCTTACCTGTTCTTCTCAAGAAATCTCTCGCAATTTCGAAACGGTTGTAGAGTCATTTTATTTTCCTTGTTCGTATATACGTACAAGATTTTTGTTATCTTATGCTTAAATTTGTTTTGAAGTAAATAAGTATGTGAAAAGGCCTACGTTAAATAAGAAACATTTAATTTGATTTGTGGCATATACGTGAAAATAGGAAAGATACACAAACAGATAATCCAGGCAATTTGTGTAGTAAAAAATGGGTCATTACAATCTTTTTACAATTTCATAAATTGATCAGGATTAGGAATAACTTTGAAAGCAAAATTTTACAAAGACAGCACCTTTCTAGCACACATCTTTAACTTACCCATATAGAATACCTCGCATAGTTCTGGTAGACCACCATAATATAGTAGTATAGATTATCTGCAGACTTACATATGCTTGCGAAGTTTGGAATCCATACTACAGGCAGATAGTTAAATTCTGCTTCCAAAGAAAGTTTACATAGTTAACTATGAATCTAATAAAAGTGTGATAAATAGGTTAAAAAATCTGAAAACTATTTAAACTAGTGATAAGAAAATCTCGTGATTCCTGCAGTTTGCTTACAAATTAGTGCAAATCTCTTTGCTTCCTCTTTGTTAAGCCGATGATATTCATCCAGAGCTGAGTTATAAATGTTCATTGCTCGCATGTTTGCCCTCACCCACGCCTTCATAACTCGCGTTCCTTGCGAGATACGGAACCCTCAAGGTATAATATTGTTTACAAAAGTGCCAGGGGAAGATAGGTTGCGCACAGACATAGGCCGTAATATGTTAATTTGCCCCGCGACCGCCACCCGACCGACCCTATATTGAATATTTTGCTTTCACTGTATAATTTTAACAAAATGAAAATTCTGACTTTATTTAAATTAGTCCACAGTGTTATTTTTTTACATTATGAGAAATTTCATCTCATTATACCTTTAAGTTTCTTAAGTTGTTTGTAAGGGCACATGTGGTCACAACATGTGTGTGTTGTTCACGATCTAATTACCATTAAAAATGCTGAAGTTATTAATTACCAAAATACCACATCTAATCAAAAATCTAAGCTACAAGCTTAGTGTTACGTATTCTACAAATTATATTGGTCAATTATTTTACATGGTTACATTTCTACTACCTAGGGTAGGTAGTAGAAATGTAACCTTTTTGATTAGAAGAAAAACCCGATCTTATATTGTTTTTTTTATTAAATTAAGAATTAAAGTGTACCTACTAGCTTACGTAGTTTTACTATCTTGCGTAGAACAGAATAAAGCACCTAAGAAACTAAACATTTTAAAACAATATTAATTATTGTTAAATAATCCCACAATTTATTACAAAGTATGACCTCTTCTATTGTTTAAAACTTGTCGACACCGATTATTCAGTTAATGGTATCCTCCGGCAATCGCTTCCAATGAGCAAATTCAGCAATTGTTGGGTTGTTGTCACGCCGTTCAGGGGCACGATTCTCATGCAATCGAATTTTTTCCATATTAAAATTCGTATACGAATTTCTCCGCTCTACTGAAAAGTTCGAATGTTTCATTTATCTCGTATTCTGAGCACCCATAGAACGATTACTATTCGAAATAGTACGTCGGGTATAAATTAAATAATAAATTACGTAATTATTAAGCGTTTATAAAAACGCTGTTACTGCTTCATCTACTAATAGATTTTATACGTAAATATTACTTTTAAAAATATATTATTTTATCAATATGACACTTGAATTTTAAAACTCTTAAGTTTTTTAGTAAACAACTTTCAAACGAGAAATTAAAAATTATTTATTTCCGATATTTTCTACACATATATATATATATATATATATTATATATATATATATATGTATATATATATATTATATATATATATATATATTATATATATATATATATATATGTGTGTAGAATATATATATACATATATATTTTTTTTTATTTTGCCTACCTTTGTTTTTAATAAGTCAATGCGTGATCGCTGTTGAATCACTGGCTGAAACATTTGGATGAATTCTAATGTAAGGTTCTTATTTAATCGAAAATGTTTAATAAACTCGCTGCCTCTAACTCTTGACCTAATAAAATCTACAATAAATTCGTCCATTTCCTATGTAAAGTCAAATCAATACAAACAAAAAGTATATCCAATCAAACTTTGATTTAAATTCGTATTCGAATGTCCACTTCTACTGGTCCGTATCACTCGTTTTGTTCGAATGACGTTCATGCGAACTAGTTCGATTATGAACTTCTGAGAATAGACTGACTGTGTTACATTCGAAAAAAATTCGAACTTCGAATTTTTTTACGAATGTGAACTTTTTTCTATTGCATGAGAATCGTGCCCCAGGACTTCTAAAACACATTTCTGGAGCATGTCCCATACATTTTCGACCAGTTTGAGTTCTTACAATTGTGTAAGTCAGAGTAACATCCTGATGTTTTCTGTTGCTAAGTACTCCCTGGTCCGCAAAGCTGTTTGAGAACGTTCATTATCATGCATTAAGGTACTTAAAATCGGAGCCAAAGGTTTAAGCAAACAGATGAATATAAGGCTAAAGAACATCCTCAGCGTAATTTTGAGCGGTCATGTTTCCATTTACAAAAACGAACTCAGTTCATCTGTTCTTTACGATATCTGCCCATACTATAACTGTTGATCCGTTGTATTGATAAATTTCCTGAATGCACCTCAGTCTTTCAATTTCGCTGGTACAACGGTATAATTTTAGCCTTCTTCTATCAAGTATAAATCCGGATACAGACTTAACGCAAAATAAAATTTGGTATATTGATCCTGGTCCACACCGTATAGCTACTAATATAACTGCAGAGCAGTGATTGATTTTTTCCTTGCAACATTCTTACGGCGCTTTCCATATCATGACTGGTCAAATGACGTCGCTCCATAATGCCTAAATAATATGCCATAATTCAATTTTATCGAAAATAAAAAATACGTAAATAAATAAACAATACGTTAAAACTATAAAATTCAAATAATACCAGATTTCATAATTAACAAAATTAATTGGATTAATGTATACGTTTTTAATTATATAAAGAAACAAAACCCAAACGAGATTTTTTTTTCTAACCTGGCTGGTTAGAAAGAAAATCTCATTTGGGTAGGTAGTCTGGAAATAAAAAAGTTACATACTAACTATGGCCTATGGTAAAAAAAAAAAAAAGTTGGAATAATTGACAATTTTATTTTTCAGAATATGCAACATTAAAAATGCTAATAGCACTCACGCATCACTTATGATGCGATCTGCATCAGTGAAATTGTGTGGGATATAGATCCCATGTTCTTCATAGAAAGAACACAGCTTTGTATGTCACATGCCTGTCTGTTGCGATTATACTGTTCGATTATAATATTTTATTGTTTATAACGGTGCATGAGTGATTTGCACGAATTTCATCATGGAATTTGACTTTTGAATTCTAGAAACTAGCAAGAAATATTAATAGTTACAAATATAAACTAAAAGCAGATTGTAGTGGAACGAAACTCAACTGAGCTGTCCAATTACACTTAAAAGCGTAACGATTATCTTCCCGAGTTATAACCATATTTTTGTAATCATGCAATTTTTGAAATGACGTTACAATGTGAAAACAATTGTCAGTTAGATGAAGCAAATTGTATTAGACTACGGCTTAAAAGTTATATTTTTCAATGTAGTAACATATTTTCAAACAAACAACTTATACTATAACGGGCCAATTCCGGAACAAATTTTGTGACCTATATATATAGAACTTAAACTAAGTATCTTATAGAAGTACGTTTTTGTTTCAGTGTCAGTCGAGTGGATGGGGAACGTGCATATCACAATTTGTGTAATTGTATAGTGATGTTTTTCTCTGATGCTGTTCCCATTTTTGTATATTTAAGTTTTGATGTGATATCGCGGCAATTCTAAGTATCATCTTTGTGCTTATATATTAAAATGTAAGATATGATATGAGCTTTAATGGTTTTTAGTTTAACTTATATTTTTTTAGACATTTAAAATTACTATTAACAATAATTAAACCCTCAATGTAGTATGTGGTTTGGTTGTCCTTGTAGTATAATAGCCATAATACATTATTTTTTAAGCCTTAGACAAGGTGTAACTGTGCAAAAAAATAGAATCAACTTAATAGATGGGGCATTGAGTCTTACCTATTTAAGAGATTTTTTTTCCTCAGGAGAGGAGGCTGAGAATTCTCATGGATACCACCGCAACGGCAAGTGTCACGATGATTATGTCGGATTCCTGGCGAATCGAGGCGGCTCGACCCGACAGACCTACCGACTAAACTCAGACTAAGCCGTTGGTCCTATTGACCCTATGGCTTGTCGTGATAAGGCGGCCGCACCTCAGGAGAGGCACGGTTAGCGCTGCCCTATAAAGAGGACATATTTGCTAGAAGAGGCACGGTACACCAAAGTGGCTTCGGCCTTTATTGATAGGAACCAACTCGTGGCTAAGCAGAAGGTTGCCGAGAAGGGGGTAACAAGGGATGCGACGGCTCAGACGCCGCCGCTAGCAGGTCTTGAAGGTCCTGCGTTAATTGATTAGGGATATCGCTAAGGACATGTCGCGGTCTACGTATCCTTTGCCGATTTTGATTAAAGTGATTCGCTGAACGCGGTATTGAACTGAAAGAGAAATCATCAGCGCAATTTTCTACGCCTGTTGTGGTGGTACCTATGGTGTCCCATGGGATTTCAATTTGGATTCACTCTATTCAATCTATTACTATTTTTCATCAATGATCATATTGAGCAGTTACATTTTCTATTATATACAGAAGTTCTTAAAATTTTCTATTCAATTAAAATAAAGAACAACCTCAAGTTCTTTAGCTGACCTGAATACTACTTCTTACTGCGAGTTACGTTATATTTAAGAACAAGAGGTTTATTTAGTAGGTAGTTATATTTACTGGTAAAATTTACAAAATAGAATTTAGCTATCACATTTGTGGTCAGTCTCTCATACATCATAGCCAAGCCAATAATCTAGGCATCACTTTAATTATGGATCTTTGTTTAAAGGCTGTTTACGATGATAAAATACACACAAACGCACCGCAGCTGCTCGGGCTTATTTTTGCGCATGAATTAATTATACAAATCATTATATGTTTGTTATACGTTTATTGAACGCTTTAGTTCTTAGTATCTTCAAATACGAAGCAATAATTTAGCCACTTTCTTAAAAAAGATTTTTAACTGACTCTTACACGATTTTTTGTAAAATACAGCAAACAACAACATTTATGAATTTCGTTATAATGCTTCACTGGAATGTTTTCAAGTACTCAAATGAAATTACTAGATTCATCGTGGATCTGCTGGGGATATATAATAATATTCTAAAGGCTAGGCACTACTCTTAAAATTTAGCTTGCGACATCCTATATTCATTGATATGGCTCGTGCGTAAGAGAATGGGCGAAACAACAACAAATATATTACATTTTTGTGTTTTTTTACATAATGCTGACAGTGCAATTACACTCATCACAAAAAGTTATCACAATTCATTACTTTTAATAGGATACAACGTCTTTGGCATAAATGCTTATCAGTATTTTGCTGCTAATTAAAACTTTGTTAATCCACCAAATTTTCTTGGAAGATTAAATGGGTTCTAAAAAGTTCAAGCTATGAAAAGCGTTAATGCGTTGTTAATATCGTAACATAAAGTTAATCAACATGACGTTTATTAAAATTTCAGTACTCACATTTGTGTAATTTGCCATATGTAAATATACCGAGATCCAGGCGTATCTCTCATGAAAATTGCTGCTGTGAAGTAAATTAGTTCTGAAAAGCCTGTTTGTTATACAGTACATATTTAGTAAGACGATAAATTTTCAGATTTTTTAGAGAACGAAAGAAAAACGAGCTTTTTAGGGTAACGTCTTCGATATATAAAGTCCGGATGACTTTGTATAGAAATTGTTTTCAATAACAACATTGAATATGAGTGATTCAAAAATAAATGAATAGAAAATAGTTTCACACATGTTTTGTATTGGTATTCTAATTCAATGTTCAGTCTAATAATTAATAAATATGTCTCTTGAACACATGTTATTAAAATGGATTTCAATAAATTGTAATATAACAAATATAATAGGATATATACCTATAATCAATCGCAAACGGGAAGTGGATTGAATTTATCTTATCTATCTTGTAACAATGTTTGAATGGGAGTAGAGTTCAATATTTCTTTTTGATATGATATGAGTGTTCGGAAATGTATATAATTACTAACGGTATAAAATAACTGTTGATAAAATTTTTCCACAAATCAACTTACTTTTTTCTCTAACAAACTAAATAAATGCTTTTGTTGTATTAAGTATCGACAACCCTTTTTTTTTTTTTTTTTTTTTTTTTTTTTATCGAGGGAAAATGCATTTACGCACTTGTGGGCCGACCCTTGGGTAGGGCCGGAGGTGTGGGACTCAACGGCAGAAGGCCGCAATACCCACTAAAAACCCTCGACGACACCTCACTGGCCATAATGAGCGGCTACGGGCAGTGCGCAGAGCGCTTCACCCGCGTGAGCCGCTCGGCCTAGCCCGCACTGATGTTAGTGCGGGCACCCTCTCCGCCAAAGGCATGGGGACAGCTGGCATCGTTCAGCCGCCCCCACCGTCGCAGGGATCGGTGCAATGCGGACGACACGGTTCCCAGGCCGCATCGCCCGCCGACCCCCACTAGGACGGCGGTATCAGGGCATTATAGCCCCTCCTTCGCCGCCCTGTCCTTCGGCGTCTCCTCGCACTCGCGAGGGGATCGAGCTCGCGCTCTCGCTCGCTCGCCTCCTTCCTCTCCATCACTTCTTCACAGAAGCGGGAGAGGGCATCCCACTCCGCCGGGCCGGTGAGCATTGCTCGAACCGCGCCGGGCAGCGTGAGGTCACTCCCAACGACGGCCGTCAGATCACGGCGCTGCTGTGCCCACGCAGGACAGTGCGCGAGCGTGTGCAGCGCGGTGTCCTCGGCCGCCCCACAATGATGACATCGGTCATCTTCCTCTCGTCCCGCGACCCTGTGCAGGTATCTGCCGAAGCAGCCGTGCCCCGACAACACCTGCACAAGGCGGAACGTGAGCGTCCCGCTCCTCCTCTCCACCCACTGCCGCAGCACCGGGTGAATCGCCGTATTGGTCCAGTGGCCGGACCTCGCCTGCGCTAGCCTCTGGGGCCAGTCGGACTCCAGGACGGTGTCCCTGGCTTCCTGCCGCCACCGCTCGACTTCGAGCGGGTGGACCCTCCTTCCATCGCGGCGAGCCTCAACTCTCCGCTCATAGACGGCGGTCAGCACCCTCGCCTCCAGGTCCCAGGGAACCATGCCGGCGAGGGCGCACGCGGTCTCCGTCGCGATGAAGTATCGACAACCCTACGTTCACGTACGATAAGTATGATAACGATAACGACGTATTGGGTTAATAGCTAACATGCTATTTATATTTGAAAGTTTTTGCTATAACTTTTTGTAGTTATAGATAATTTGGTATGAGCGCTTAAAACAATGTTACGGTGTAAATAAATTAAACCAAGAATGATGTACATAAATAATATTTTATTGGTTTGTCAGAAAGCCCACAATAGGCTTAGTTCTAAATGTGTCATATGTAAACCGCCACGGGGCATAATTGAGTCGGGCGCCGTGTCCGCACCGGTAGCTGCTCCCAAAACAATCCACCATTGTATTTTTATAATCCAGCCGTAATTTGGAGACAATGCTGTTGATGACTCGACTGATCTTGGAATTTGTTAGCCTTTGTCCAACAAGCTGTATGATAAATCGAACCGTTTTAGAATTACATATTTAGATATACGATCCCGCAATTGGTTTTAACCGCGTATGTTACCATCCTTGGTTAAGCTTTATACCTTTACGTACGGGTGGCGATTTATGTTGAACGACCTACGCAACTACACCACCGCCAGTACCTAGCAAGTTTGGCCACGAGACAACCGCGGTTGTTTCCTTTCGGGAGTTCACCAGTGATGTTAATATGAATTATACTTGTTGTATTTTATACAGTTAACTTAATTATTTAAATCTTAAAATATGATATTTCTTTACAAATTCTTCCTTACCAGCGATTCCTTACCCTTTATAACGGCCCATTACTTATTAAATTTATTTTAAAAAGGAAATCAATATTGAAAATTATATAAATTACAATTTAATTATTTTATAACATAATAAACATTGTATACCCATGAATGTGCAACACCACAGCAACGAAATCTTGTGGTCATTATGTTGGACTCTAGACCGATCGAGGTGACCTACCGACCAAACTCAGCCCAAAACTTTGACCTTAATGAGTTCATGGCGAGTAGTGAAAGCATGCCTACTAATACCACGGCACTTGTACACTTTCACGCCGCACTCAATTAGATGGTGCCCAAGACAACGATGAGACTGGCCAAAACAAAAGTTTAATTAACAAACAACGACAACAATTTTCTAAATTTCCATTAATATGTGTTTAATTTGGATTGGTACCATATTATAGTATGTTTTTTTCAACATAGCACAAATAGTCTCTGAGTGACTGAAAGTTAGCATTATGTCGATCCATCAAATCGGATTTAATGAGCAATGCCACCTGAATTGAACAAATATAATTTTATTGCAGCTTTTTTAAAACAAATTATATAACAACAAAATTTAGCAAAAAACATATTTAAATGATTATTCTGGAGCATATTCACCATCTACCAATTACGGCTTCCTATTTGCTTGGCAGCCGGTCGATTCCACGGGCGAAGAAGTTGCTGTTCTTAGAGGAAATCCAGTCTTCAGCCACCAAGTCATCCAAGTGGTCGTAAACTTCGTTCGTGAGAAAATTTTTTAGCAATCGATCGACGTGATAGTCTGTAGGCGCTAATGTGGGAGAGTATGGCGGTAGAAGAAGCAGTTTGCAGCCCTTATTGGCGATAGATTCGATGACACGACGCTCAACATGCGGACACGCATTATCGTGGTGGAAGACGATATGGTTCTTTTTGCGCGGTCTTTTCGTCTCGATTGCAACATGAATGCGGTCAAGTAGAGCCAGATAGACGTCGCTGTTGATATTTAATTGCCGCTTGCCGTTTTTGTCCGGAATCCGCCACAGTTGACGCTCATCGTCGTCATTCCACCAATAACGAATCCCGTTTGAGATGATTTCCCAGTGGATAATTCCGCTTCTGTCCTGTGCCTGGTCGTTGAAATTTGATGGTCGACCTCTTCCTTCTTCATTTGCGAGATTTGTATCACCCGATTTGAACTTCTTGAACCATCTTTCAACTTGGCTTTTGCTGATTGTTCCTTCGCCAAAAAGTTCGTTGAGATCACGGAATGACTGTGCTGCATTCCAACTTTTCTCGAAATGGTAGAGCATAATATGGCGAATATGGATATAATTTTTGATACGCATCTTCACTAACTGAAAATGAAGGATTATTTGGATGGGTAAAAAATAAAAAAAAAAAACAATTTTTAAAGAAAAAAAGTCGTGAAAAAAGCCGCAATAATTATGCATCAAACTTTTACAATGATTTCAACACGATTTTAGCGATAAAGCTATTATGGGAAACATTGGAGGTGGCGATCATCATCATATTCAGCTAAGATTCAGCTCATTGCTGGACATGAGCCTTCCCCAAGGATTTCCTCGGTTTGATCGGTTCTACGCGGGACTGAGCCGGTGCCCTTTTTTTTACACTGCAGCGTGGCACGCGACCGACGACACACTGAAGTATGAAAATGGTCCTAGCAACTAAGAAAACACAAAACACATAATTTGGATAATTTATTTATTACTCTAAAATACAAAATTAAAGTTAAAACTTCGATTACTAAATATCTATTTATTACATATACGTAGACATACATCAAACAAACTCAATTTTTCTTGCTTTCGAGTTGGCAAAGATTTTAATGAAATCATTTATTTTTATATCAATTTTGGATTCTATACTTATAATGGCTAAGTTTGTCAGTCTGTCTTGGGTCATGGTTGAACAAACATAATAATAAAAGTAAATAAAATACTGCTACTGTAACAGGCAGTGTTGTGCTAATAATATGCATGTTGTTGCGCCTTGGTCAGTTTTTATATATTTTCGTTTACAGCTGATACCTTGACTAATATATGCAAGTGTTGAATTGTTGTCGGATCCATTGTTCCAGTCGGGTTCTGAATGTCTTCTGTGCGTCGGGTCCTCTGGTCGGGTTTGCCATATCTTCTGTTCGTCGGGTTCTTGTAGTTCAAGTCATCAATTTGCCAGTGTTTTCATTGTGTCGCGTTTGTCGGGGTCACCAATTTGCCAGTGTTACTAATATGCGCGTGCGTATTGCTGCCTCTTAATACGTGCCGTTATCTCAATACATGCAGCTATGCAGTCGCTACACACACAATATCAATCTTTAGTAAAATATTGTACCATATAACTACTGAACATATAAATCTATAAGATTTAATTTGGCTATTAATGAACTCGCTGTTTTTTGTGTAACTGTCATACTTGTTATTTGTAAAAATAGAGTATAATGCATCGTAAATTTTATCCATGATGAAACGGAGTGCTCTAAGAGCATCAAATCTACTTTCCCAACGCGTATTTGAAAGAGGTTATAGTGTCAAAGTAGGTAACTGTTTCATAATTACCTACACCCCAGCGTGATGTGGATGCTGAAAAAAATGCATAAGATTTCTTGGACAATACAGCAAAGGTTTGTAATTTCCAATGAGCTTTAACGACACGATACACGAGCACGATACGAAAAAAGCACGAGGATTCATGTCAAATATTTTTTTTTTTTGGAGGCCTTTATTTTTTGCCCCTCATATTGGCCCCATTATCATATCCTTGGCCTCGCAAATCATCTTATTCGATATCGCATGATTTTAAGAAATCTAACAAATATGTCGCCATCCCTTGTCCGGTAGATAGTAGTATCTACCGGACAAGGGATGGGGACAAGGGACCAAGGGACAAGGTTACAGGTAAAAACAAAGAAAAAACAAAAAAAAATGTTCTCTTACCTCTCCGCGTTTTGTCGATGGACTTAAATAAATAAACCTCACATTAACAGTAAGTTGTTCTTGGTGTGAAATATCAGATGTACAATCTAGAAAAACAGAGTAGTATTTACATTGCTTCAGTCTAATTATAGTCGTTTTAATTTTTTTAGCAATTATACTAATTAGTTCATTTTGAATGTCTGACTGAATAAATGACTCAGGTAAAGTGAGATAAAGTAAGCAATGAGTTCTAGTTAGTTCTAGATAGTGTACTATCAAAATTAGATATACTTCTCAGTTGTGCCGCTAAATGCAATATTTTGACCTGCCAAAAATTTTATAATTACGATTATCCTTTCCAAAACTGCCGTCCACCTCTTTCTTTCGCGGTCTATTTCAGTTTGATTTACCAAGTCTACTGTTTGCCCTTTTAATAAGTAATTTCTTAAATCTAAATATTTTTTCAAAGAATGTGCCCTGAACTTCTTATAATACGTAATATACATAGTAGTCAACCCGTACTTTATTCCTGCCATTTAATTGTACAGCTCTTGTTCTGGTGTTGTGTTCCGTAACGCTTCGCTTGATGCTACTACACTTGGCCGTTAACTACGGCGTCGTGTTTAAACGCATGACTTGTATTTGATACCTACTACTTGTATGAGAAAATTGTAACGTGTTAATTTAAATATATACTTTCTTGTGTTACGAAATATATATAGCAAAGAGGAATGAAATATGTTTGTGAACCCCTAAATATTACGTTAATATCATAATTTGTTTTCAATTAGACAAATAAAACATAATAACTAATCTCAGTTAACATCAAAGCTTGTTTCACATTGATGTTAAATTAGGATAATTATTTATCTAATCTATCTCACCTCCAACCAACATAACAAATTAAACAATTAACGCGTGCGCCAATTGATTAGTTATTTGAATAGTCACATTCGCGATATTGAAAATATAACATTCGGTAAAAGTACAGGCATAAGTAACATGATATACATATCATGTACTAAAAATAGTTCTACTACAATAAAAGCGTATTTGGGCACAACAAATCAGAGACCATCTACGTAATACGAATGTTCTGTCACGCGTGATCGCCGCTCGTACACCATACACTTGGCGTCGGTCCATAAACTCGCGAAAAGAGCAAAAACACTAGCGAACAAATAAATGTCCGTCGTCTGTTTGTCAAATCTGTGCTGTACGTGCGCGGGGCGATGGCGACGACCTGATTTTATGGCGTCATAAAATCTCCTGAACGCGCCCTTAAATCACAGCGCTGCGTCGTATTTCACCGTTTTGCTTGTCAATGTTTATTTTATATCATATTTTACAGATCCTCCCTTTATAAATCATATTCGGATTGATATACATTAAAGTCACGTACGTTTGGCAGGGGCGTTTAGTTTGAAGTACCGTCGCCTCCCAGAGCTGACAAGTGGTCTGCCGCTCTTAAGCATATATCTGAACTTACGCTCAGATTTACGAAAATGTCGCAAACGTTACGCACTGTACATACATGTGGTTATTTTGCATAATCTTATCAAAATGATTTTTTTTATAAATTTCAAACCGATTTTATCCAATACATTCATTAAAGATTTGATATATATACATTTTTCAAACAAACAGATGTGTAGTTCCACAATTTACAAATAAATGATTAACTGGAACAATTTACCGATAGTGTACTTGTATCATCTTCATTAATACACAATAATTATAGGTTATTATTATATTAGCTGAGTCACATGTTAAATAGTTTTATGCTAATACTCGTATATATAAATATGAAAATATCAATGATTTAGCATACTAACATACATATTGACAACAAAGAATATTTAGAATGGTAAAAAGATATCTCTTCTAGTCAACCGCAATAAATATTTGAATGTTCACCACTCTTCGGATTTAAGGATTACGTCAAAATCAACGTTGCTCAATGCAGTGATAATTTTTTTAGGCAAACATTCTGCATTTATGATGTCTACAGTGACATTTAGCAATATCCTCGAATATTATTTCTACTCTTTAGTAAAACTTAGTATTACTATACACTTTAACTACAAGATTTAAGACTTTGGAAATTTTCATTGTATTTTTTGTTATAAGCTCACACTGACACAAATCTCGCCTTAGATACGAGTACACTACATACTTTGGCGTAGTAAGTAATCAGATGTTTGTTTTGTTGGTAGGCAGATGTTATTACAATAAGTAAAACTGCTAAAACGTTTCTTATGATATTCACCAAAAGAATAGTAGCGGCAAAAAATGTATTCCAGGTAAATTTGTCGTAGAAATACTTTATAACATTACAAGCATTCCGAGATTTGTCACAGCCACTCTTGCAGCGCATGCTAATGTAATGAAAACAATGGTTACCAGCGTAGATCGTAAAGTAATACAGTGATAATTGTATTATACATTTAATATTAATGACATTTTGTTACTTAAATATTTGAAGAATCTCGCATTGCCATATTTCATATTCCTTATTGCTGACAATTCCGTAAAAATCTAATTGTTTTATTATCCCGGACACAATACTTATTTGGCAGAAGCCTGTGCTGAGAAGGAAATAATTTATGTAAATTATGAAGAACTTAGTTAAGCAGTGATCTAGTGCAAAACATAAATTAAGTTGTTTTCCCAGAAGCTATTCTCCAATTTCTTATTTTTATTTTTTATAAAAGTGGAGCGTCATAGTAACCGATTACTATAGCCGATAAATGAAACTCTTCACGCTGATATCACTAATTTGATATCAAACTATTGAATTGAGAAAACAATATTGTTTTCTCAATTCATAAGTTTTTATAGGTTGTGTCTATAAATAATGTATACAGAGCAATACGTTATACTTTACATAGTGGCCTTGAGACAGCTCTTCTGTATCTTGTAATAGCAGCAATTTTTAAAGGCTAATGCGAACTTTGACATGTTGCTGACAGTACAATATATAAGGTCTTCAAAGTCTACTTTGGAAATATCTATCCCTTTCATCCTCATAGGGTGAGCACAAATAATTGATACACAGCTACCACACATGTCTCTTATAAGAAGACATCAAAAATAAAGATGCGACGAAAGTAATTTTCAAAAGATTCATTCGGATATAATGAGAAAGATTTCGTGTGTTTTCTGCACAAAGGAGACGGGATAGTTAAAGCTTTTGTGACAAATTAAAAAATGGTTCTGAGATTAGACCCGTTACGAGATGAGCCGGCTTTGTCCCATACTGAGCTGAATGGCGAGTGAGGACGCAATCTGTCGTAATACGCTGTCACATTATGGCTGTTTCAGTGATCGCATGAATCAGTCACTGGATTTGCCGCTCAATTTATAATTCGCGTTTTATTGAATACAATTAAGTAATATATAATAAAGTACACTTTGAAAACTAGCAGCATTGATATAGTAAATTTGTTGCTAGCAAAATAAATAATAATAACCCTTTTTATCCGTAGAAATATACTTTGCATAATAGAAATATAACAACGTAATTAATTTGGATACCGTTAAAACTCGGAAATTGACTGTTTGTTCTGACATTTATTTAATTAAACTTATTGTGAAATCAGTTTATATATAAATAAAAAAGTTGGAGTCAATAATATCATCAACGCATATCTCATACCTCGTAGAAAACAATGAGTTTATCCTAAAATGTGTTTGTAATCATTATTCCACCAGTATAGCACGATAGTCTACTCTGGTAACCCGTTTTTTTTTCGTAAATTTCGTAGTTTTATTATTAATATTGCTTTTAATTAATATTTATAATACCGGTTATAGTATATTCTCCTTCATCATCGTATCACCAAAGGTTAATTGTAGGATATATAAATAGATATTCTGCCATTTAGCATAAATGAACTAAAATAAATAATAAAAACGATGAAAAGCCTTTTTTATGTGACAAAATACATATATAATAGTGACAAAGTACGTGATACCATCCAACTACGGTAATAAGATACAAAGTATGTGTTTTAATATTTCAAAGCGGTCACATTACGAAATCCAAATCCCAAAATGCACTTTAAGCCCGCGACAGCTTACAGATTGCCTTGTTTGTTGCGCCCGGCGCCCGCCCGCGCCGCAATGCAATTTGCCCAGGAATACCTTCCACGGCCCAGTTCTTTTGTAATTGGACATTACCCCACTTTAATATTATCTCAAGTCAGGCTTATTTAAGAATTTCTATGTGATATTCGGTTTTTGGCAACCGAATATGTCATAAACATCAATGATTTTTGTTATATTAACAATAATAATTTACATAAAATAGTATTTGAAACAAAATTATCATTATTCCATTGGATCCAGTTACGTCTATAACTGAACATACGGCCCAAGGGTTGTCGATAGCGGCTGTCGTTGCTAGCATTTCATGCTTCTGCTCATTATCGTAAAGAAGGAACACTGCGGACGAGAGAAATTAAAAATGTGTGACTAACAACGTGTGCATGGCCTCCAACTTCTTGCTTGATGTTGACTTGAACAATCTCATATTGGCGTTTGTGGTATGTTTATTTCTTATAATTGCAGGATTTCATTTTTTCACTCTGATTAACAACCTAATATATTGGATTTTGAGTGCTTATCGTCACAAAGAGATAAATCATAATATTTTTCTACTAGTAATATATACCTACTTTAATATAAAGTATTAACATTTTATAATCCAAATCTTTCTTTTATTTTTCATTTATTGATTACACAATTTTTTACAATTTTCGTAGATATATTCATAATTTCTATTTCAATTTTAGAAAACATCGCGTGTTCTGCGGTTACCTAATTACTAAAATATTATTTTTCAGATAAATCTTTCTCATTGTACCTACTAGGAGTAATAGAGAAAGAAATAAACCGCGTTCTATTTCCAGATTGATATTCTTAGTATCTTGTTAGTTATCGTAACAAGTCGTTATTTTGACTGGAGGCTTTGTCATGAAGCCAAGATCAGGACAGTGCCGATGCACACCCAAGAGGGTTGACCACCTTATTGTGTCAACCTGTCTTTGAAATCGTCATTTGATTGGTGTCGACGTACTGCAAGAACTCAGAAATGTAGCTGTCAGCGACGAATACGTCGAAGACTTAAGCACTCGAATATGACTCCAAAAAGACGGAAGCACACCGACAAGCATGTTTTCAATATGCTCGCACTTATCCTTATTGCGAAGTGTTCACAGGCGGTCTGAGGAGCTATTTGCATAGTGCTGTTTAGCTGAGACAATGACTCATGGGGGCAGTTCACGTATAATGTGGCATTCTTCGACAGTAAACCGGAGCTTGCTTTCGTGCCTGACGAGGGAGGCGAAGTCGATCTGACGTTAACCACTACAAATCCGATATCGATGAATGTGAAGGAGGAGTTCATATGCACGATAATACTTGTTCTCACATAGTCGCGCTACAAAAGGTCTTGGACTGTTTCATGAAAACCATTTCAACTTATTGTTTACTTATTTAAAAAGCTACAAAAATTTTTTCATACTGAAGTTACTTTATTCTTTGTTAAAAAATTGATAATTATTTTTCACATTTGAATTTCGCGCTAAAACACCACTCTTTTATTGTCTCCATTGTGACGTCATTTATCATACAAAGGTTACTTGCTCATTGATACAGCATGTGTAAACGTTCGGTTACATTTCGTAATCTATATCGAAAATGAGTGCAATTAAATATTATCAGTATTGTTCAGTTCCCCTGTGCGAAAATAATACAAATAAGACACCTAACAAACTATTTATACCTGTGCCTCATGATATAAATATGCGAAAATATGGATGGTACTGGCAAGACGACACTGGAAAAATTAATCAATAAAGTCGATGATTTACTTTTGTGAAGATCATTTTGATGTTAGTATGCATTTGCACTTGCATTTGTATTTGCTCGATCTAAGACAAAAACAATACATTTAAGGTTACTTTGCAACCAACAATGGGTCACTTAAAATCAAATTTAAAGAAATTTTGATTCACTTTTCATGTGTGTAATGATACTTACGCGACAGTTTCTGAATTTCTGAATTCCGATGAGATAAAAGCAGGGTTTTTAGCGAAAAATTCTGCCACCATCATGACATCGATATGTGGCAAATTTGAACTATCAGCTCTTGAATTTCTTTGCCATCGTAAATAAACTGAAATTTTACTTCAAGCAAACCACTAAAACTTTTAATCACAAAGAATATGCAAGAAATAAACGAGGTTTCGAAATCACAAACAACGTAATAAGTAGTAGGTGACAAGTGACAATGATAAATGACGTCACGCGCTATGATCGGCGTTTGTAGTCACGTGACTGTCACATTATAAATAATAATTTAATATGTTAAGAATAAAGATAAGTTATGGTTGTTACCTAATTATTCCTGTTCATAATTAATTCTAACCGCATACACTATCCCTGTACAAAACAACATATCATTTTATATTTTATTACTACAGTCCAAGACCCTATTATATACACCTCGAAGAAGGTGCTTTTGGTCAATTTGGCCGGGCCAGCGCTCAAATCGGGCTTGAATTGTTTGAGTACGTATGGGATGAACTGAAGAGGAGAGTTCGTTCAGAAATCTTGTTCGCTTAAGTATAAAAAAGCTGAAATCGGCTTTGATAGAGGAGTGTAAGGTATCCTACAAGAATCGATAAAGAATCTGATTAGGTCAATAAAGTATCATATTTCCACTTTAGGCTCCAGGAGGAAGCACAAAATATTGAAACTTATTATTGCAAGCAGTGTGCTCCGCACATTGCTGGTTAAGGTTTGCAAATTTTGTGCGATGTCGATAACCTTAGTTCTTGTTTAGATTCCATTATTCCTGGTTTGACCACACAGAGAAACTCTCGAGTCCACTCCATTTCTTGTTGAAGGACTTTGAACCTTTTAAATAGTTTAGTCTAGTACTAGTTTACTTAGAACTAGTTTAGTCTCATGCATTGATATTATTTTTAACAAAAGAACAAAGTAAGAATTCTAGTACATTTAAAACTTAAACATTTAAGAAAACATGTAGTTTTATTCTCACGTAAAATAGCTAATATTTTCTTACGGTTTGTAAATTATACATTTATTTTAGTTATACATGTAGTATATCTATACAATTATTTAAAAGAGGTACCTATAGCTTTTGAGTTTAGATGTTCAGTTAGCAAATTAAATATAATTTAACACATATTTTTTCAGCACGATACCTACTTATACTTGCGATATTTATACTCATACTCGATAACTATTTGTTAACTTCTATTGCTAATCTGCGCACATTTACGCGTTAATCCTGTCTCGAGGTTCGTTAGGCTGATTGTCGCGTCGAGCGGCAGATGGCCTCCGTAATCCGACCCCGCCTGCTTAAAGCCCCTGACTCAGTAAAAGAAAACTAGTAAATCATCTTCCCATTTTCATACTTACTGAATCTATGCGGTTCCACAATGATAATATGTATTTTTAATATTTGCCAGCACTTCTTATTTAATAGAAATTTCTTCGTAAAAGCGACAGCTTTAATTTTGAATTTTCTATTTATTCAAATTACACGAACTCGGTATACCTGTTTGCTTTTACTATGTTACGGCCCTCCCAAATACAGCCTCTTTGTTGCATTTGCAGGTAAATTGTACGATGAAATTGGGCCACGTCGCCATACGCCTCGCTTATGAATGCAGCAGACATGAATTACACTTGGAATCTTATTGTTATCACCACTCCTTTAGAAGCAGTACATAGTGCCTGATTTATTTGCTTTGGAGGCTTTTGTTTTGCTATGTATGGTCAGTTCTTAAGTCAGCTAAGCGTTTGCGCCATACCATATTAATCATACTGGTAGTTATTGTAATTATCAGTTGTGTTTCACACAATAGATTCGTAATGATCCGGTTTCATGAAGATTTCTGGTACGAAGCTAACAATAAATTACTATAGAGCCAGTAATTGCTAGTCTAACATTATAAGTCAAAATAATAATAATTATTTGTTTCTAATACTTTTTTTTTAATTGATTAACGAGACAGAATTTCAAGTTTCAATTAAATATTTGTTTACGTTTAAATAGACATTTGAATTCATCTCGCCAGATAATCAGCGGGTTTTTAAAAAAGATGAAGTTTAACTATTCAAATGAAACCTATTCACTTTTGACTTGAAAAGGCCCAAGTCGTAATGTAGCTGGAACATAGATTGCGACAAAAAGTACATTCCTTCGCATCATAGTTTTATAAAAATGGAAGCAAAAGCTCGTGTGGACCAATGGATCTTTCACAACAAAAACATGGGTTTAAGCTGTCTTCTACATACTTCGTTGGTAACACGGTATATAAAAACAAGACTCAAAAACTCTTTAAAACAGTTTCAAAAATATATCCTAAGAAAAGCAATAAGTAAGCAATTGTTTAAATCAATAAGTAACATATTCCATAATCAAGAACGATCTTTTCAGTAAGACTTAGCGTCGGTCGTAAAGGTCAATCCATCGAAGCTTGGTTTTAAACGAACGTTCCGAACTCCATCAGAGCTGGATGTCATCTAGTCCCGATCTTAATTCACTGGATAATAATTGATGGTCAGTTTTATAGAATATAGCTTGCTTTAAACGCAAATTAATAACGGACCACATTTAAAGTACGGTATTTCAGTCAATCGAGATCATTTCGAAAAAGCTTCATATATTTTAAATGATTTTATATTAATGTATCCCATTTAAATAAAAATGTGAAAATAAATTAAATGTGTAAAAAAAATATTTATTCCTTGTAACAATATTCATGGCTGCAATACCTTCCTTTAAACGTCGTAGCTCGTTATAAATTTAGGCACACACCCTTTCAATAGAATATATTTAGCACTTAACAACAAAATTGCCTTCTCGATTTAGATATAATAATTTCACCACATACTCCAACCATAAATTGGTTTATCTGTACAAATTAGCCACTATTCTAATAATTACACAGAAGCTTTCAAAGGGATTGAGCACTGAGTTGTTTTGTGTTAAAAATAGGTACCACGGGAATTTACAACCGCCAATTACTCTCTAATACGTCACAATATTGCTCAGCTCACTAAACTCTATGCAGTTCTTGAAGAGCCTTTTTTTACCCCTACCTCTATTTTCTTTCGTAGCCTTGTTACTACTACTTGTTACTGTATTGGATAATTACTTAATTTGAATGAAATCATTTGTTATTCATGTTTTTAAAAAAATGTACACCACTTAATTAAAAAAATATTAAAGTCAAAACTAAATTATTTATTTTATTTACACTAAAACAAAACAAAAAAGTAACTAATTCACAACTGTATTGTATAAAAATAAAATAAAGTTATAGTTAGAACGTATCCACGTAAGACAATCTATTTTTTCGTCTTCGTCGGTTGTCCCTTCTGGTTCCTGAACATTTCATTAGTAGCGTCGAAGCTTGATAATAAACTTGCTCGATAGTTGAAAATTGGAGTTATCTATGTCAAAATGACCCCTACTACAAATCGGTGTAGCTGGGCTGCCACTCGTGGTACTCGTACTTGCGACGCACTCCACCCCTCTTGAGTCGGCGACATTTGACCAGAGTCCACTTAAATAGGGCTCGAATTGGGGTCTCGTGCAATCGAATAGTTAGGAGCATTATTCAGTCTTGAGTACTGACCCACGAC
The DNA here is from genome assembly GCA_036419045.1 of Scirpophaga incertulas. Taxonomy (NCBI): domain Eukaryota; kingdom Metazoa; phylum Arthropoda; class Insecta; order Lepidoptera; family Crambidae; genus Scirpophaga; species Scirpophaga incertulas. The sequence goes on along the minus strand of CM071627.1, from coordinate 23,612,418 downwards.
AATGAGCAATAAGTTCTTCAAAAAGTAATAATAAATAATTAAATATTTTAAGAGGAATTGGTAGGTTTCAAAAAGCGGTACGCTTGTTGTTCCAAGATATATTGGAGCAACAAGCGTAAACTTACTTTACTTATTACCTCGTAAAGTATTTCGCAAATTGGAACAATTAAAATCCAAAGTAGTTATTTAGTGCATTGAAAGAACTACTATGGACAGCTGTCCACTTGTATTATCTATGTCACAATAGTTATTGTGACACAGATGATATGTACTGTGATTCAATCAAATAAAATAAATAATGTTTAATAATGTAAGTAAAAAAATGGGATTATCAACCAATAGCAACACCTACATTCTTAACAAAGTAAAGAAAATGGTACATAAACATAACAACAAAGTGATAAAATACCTTGATCACCTGACAGTATGTCAGTCTCGTCTACTATGTAGTCTAGTCTATTCTAGTTATGTAGGTTTTGACACACAAAAAAACTAGGTTTTTTTGTGTGTCACGCAATATTGGGAATATGCCTTGAAGAACTATAAAGACGTTTAAAAGAGTTTGTTCTAGCATATGGTTACCTGCTGTCTTTTGACTGCTTAACTGACTTTCTAAATGATCGATCAATGTAGTAACTTCGTGGCATATGCCCTAGTTCCTCAAGTATCAAACGTCACCGCTATTCTAATCTTGCTGCTTGCCGATTGTCCTAGTATTGGCTTCAGATCCGAAATATTGTCGATTAAGCAGATAACAGGATAGTTGGGACCAGGTATTTGTGAACAGGTAACTATTGAGATAAATTGTCATTTCCAAAACTGGGATAGATGCACTACGGTTAAATTATCCTATTCATAAAAACTCGAATATTTATCCGTCAACTTAAAGGTATTTTGTTTTTGATTTTACTACACTTTTTAATACATTAATTTTGTTTGTTTCAGGTAAATGAGACTAATGTCACAGATAATGTAATACTACTGTATACGTGCAAACGTGAAGCAAAAGACATAGGTATGTAGGTACCTAGTCAATTTTATATAATCTCGGTCGCGAACTATTGTAAATACGAGTATTATAAAAACTATCAAACCAACGACATATCAAATTATATATTGCCATTAACATTTACCCGTCAGGTACACTTTTGGTAGTCATTTAGTGATCTGTAACGTGTTTGTTATCAAACTATAGCGCTTTTTGGTATATATTAAACCTAATAAAGCTGTTTATATGACAGAAACGGACAAATTTTGAACATGTTTCAGCACTATCTCGACGATATTCCAAATTAGGTTTTTAATTTTATCCGTAAAAAAGTTGTTTTTATATCAGTTTTATGTTGTGCATCGTGTGTTCAAGACTCAAGTTTTCACAATTATACTCGCGTAATACTAGTGTTATTTCCTTTATTTGAATTCAACTATAACTGACTTCTGAAGTGACGTGAACTAGTGAAATCTGTGAAACCTTTTTCAGTGTCTAATTAAGTCAATAATTATATACTAAATTGTTTACAAACTTAGTTTAAAAAAAATCCTGTTACAATTAAATAATGAAACATTAGATATATGAAACAGTACAAAGGTGATGTCCTTCATATACACAACAGCAAAAAGTATACATTTCGCCTTTCTGTTCTTATTTTCGACGATTAACTACTCTTGTGTAATTAACCTTAATGTAAAATTTGTAAATATGGTAGTGTAATGCACAGTAAAATAGCAAACCAATAGTAACACGGTTGGGTTCGGTGCGGAGGTGCGTCCGACGACGCGACGCGGGGATAAGGTAATCCACTCTGACATGATGTGTAGTATGAAACAAGCATTCTTTTATGTCCAAGCATGTTTAATAACAAACAATATTTAACACCCAACACAGAAACGTAATTTCCCTTTAAAAAGTAAAAAATAATTACAGAATCTTAATCTTATATAACAAAACAAGTATATATATTTATAATTTTTTAAAAATACCTAGGGAACTTAGGTTTATGTGTAGGGCGCTTTTTTTATTTTGTAATTTTATAATGACGTACTTAATATAATGTACCACTCGATTATACTTTATTCTTTCTCACTTTTACCCTCTACTACTTGTAAAAAACTTAAAAGATTTTAATGAAACATGTCTAAGAACATTTAGTTTATAACTTTAAAACAAAAAAAAACTAAATTGAAATCGCTTCATCCATTCGGGAGCTATGATGCCACAGACACAAAAACACACGAACATCAGACAGATAGACAAGTGAAACTTATAATAACTTTTCGATTCGGGGGTTTAAAAAGCACACTCCAGATAACGTAATACAAAGTAATCAATGTTTGGTTGTAGAGCAAGCTAAGCATGTTTATTTCTAGAAAAGTAAGTTTTATACATTTACAAGAGTGCTATAGGGATGAGATTAGTCTCAGTAGACTGGTTCCTACCATAATAAAACTAATTACCGTATTACAACGATTACAATATTCTAATATTGATGTGCCGTACATACTTGCAATCCTTGGAGGCAGTAGACCAAAGGTTACAATGTAGCTTTTACGTTACAGTTCACATTGTTATGCTGATGTAGAAGTTTGATGGTTAACAGACATTTTAATGCTAGGGAGGATAATAAATACCAGTTCCATTATAGCTCAGATGTTAACTGTATGTGGATTTTTCAAACTAGTGTCTGACTCCAGGAAAATATTTACCTCGTTAACAACCATTTATAATATTAATTCAAAAGACTCCTCCGCAACTACCTATAGAAAAAATCGAAAGTACAAAGTATGCAGGTATATAATGGATAAAAGTCTTAAAAGGACTATGAAAGAAAGTCCCTTTCATACGTCTTATGTGCCATAAGAACGCGTAACGTATACGGAGTACCGTATTGTATATTGGAAGGATATTCTTGGACTTGCACTTTAGATTTATTTACAATCAGAGGTTTACATCTTTGTTTATAATTTTCACTCGCTTTGGTATTCTGTATCCGTAATAGTTATAGAATATTGCAATTAAAAATGTACATATGTATATCTCAATTAACTTGTGAGCTCAATGGGGGTTGAATACTTTGCCGTATTTAATGCTTTGCCGTTGGTGTCATATATTCTTACCTCCCAGTAAAAATAAATCGTCTAAAATTCAAAGTGTGAAAGTTTTAGGGGATTAATTTAATTATTATATTTATAAGGTCTATAAATAAATTCATTACTCTTTATACATTATTTTAGCATAATTAATCCTGATGTTGACATAGTTTATGTTATGATCGTTCACTGATTGCAATACCTAATACCTAATCATATGAATCGAATAGAAACTCGAAGCGATCATTCAAAGAAAAAACAAAGACCTGAAGGCATAATACGGACGTCTATTGCTTAATTTTACGGATGTCTATTACTTTATCTCAGCGGTTCTCAACCTTTTTTTGGTGACGGAACCCTTTTAGAAAGTGAAATACTTGACGGAATTCTACAATAAAACAATAGTTTTTAAAAGTGTATTCTTTATTAATAAGCTTAAAGTACAATGCAACAGTTACTTATTACTTACTTACATTACCAGTTTAAAAAATAAAATCAATCTAATGGTAGGTATGAAACTGTTTTTTTGTTTTTCATCAATTGGTTGATATTAGGTTTGATAGATGACAGTTGAAGTCTCATATCGGGTTTAGCAGGTCCAGTCTATTGCGGTAGGTATTTTGTTTTCGTGTCTGCATAGATTGAGAATCCTGTTCCGCACAAATATGTTGTTGGGAACGGGAGACGAATATTCAGAGCCATTTTGGCAAGAATTGGATATTCATCACGGATTCTGCACCAAAAATCAGTAAGAGACTTCGTTTTAACCAGTGGCTCCATACTTGTGTCTTATGACATTTCTATAAAAGAATCATAAATATCATTTGACATACTTTCGGGCTTTTATAAATTGGGTAAAAAGAATTATGAATCCATGAATTCAGGTTCATTTTTGTATTATGTTTTTCTAGAAAATACTTCTCAAAAAATACGCGCCACGAAGTGAAATATTTGACCAATTCTTCAAATACATCATCTTGAAACAGTTCTAAATCATTATCGCTAACAAACTCTCTGAGTGACGTAATGCTTTCTATTACTCTCTTTCCAACGCAAATTATCCAAAAATCTAATTTTCGTTTTCCGGCAGTTTTTTTTTGTTACAGACCTGGAACACTGTTGTCTGTTTACCTTGCAATGGTAAATTTAGTTCGTTCAGTTTTTGAAAGATATCCACCATAAAAACAGTCGGTATAACCAAGTGTATAGTATCATACAAACGATCTTTTAAATTAAAAGAAGTATCTGAAAGAAACAATTGTAACTCGGCTCTAAGTTCAAATAGCCTTGTTAAAGTTTTACCCCAAGACAGCGATCTCACTTCTATATAAAGCAGCAGTGTTTTATGTTTGCTGCCATAATCTTCATACAATAATGAGAACAATCGGGATTGTAGTGTTTGTGATTCGATAAAATTAATTATTTTTACAGCTTCTTCCATAACTAATTTAATATTTGACGGTATTTGCTTCATCGCAAGTGCATAGACAAGCACTTGCGCTTGCAGGATACAATGTCTGGAACTACAATTAGGCGCTTTATTTTTTATTTGTCACACTAGTCCTGCTGTATCGCCTTGGCTCTATCTATACAAATGTCAATGCAATCGTTCCATCTAAGATTATTTTTCTCTAAAACTGTATTTATTTTATTAAAAATTTCCTCTCCGGAAGTGTTTGTGGGCAGCGGTGAACACATAAGCATGTCTTCTTCAAAAGAACTTTCATATGGATATCTCATAATAACCAGCAAGATAGCCAGATCACCAACATCAGTAGACTCATCTATTTGCAAGACGAATTGTGTGTTTTGTAGACGTGTAACTTTCAAGTTTTTCATTTAATCAACATTTTTAATCAATAAATCTGAAAATGATATATGATTCATCATACCTTCTTTTTTTCCCCTTTGAAACCGTCGCACTTGACGTCGGTGCGTATTCGTCTGTTTCGGTAATTATTGTATACTCTGCACGTACTACTTTTGAACATTCGGCGTCGTTGGAAGATGTAGTTGCAACACGCTTATGCCTTTGAGCCAACGTTCCGTTCTTCTTTATTGATAATGTTTTAGTCCAAAGATGAAAGCACAAAACTGATATAGTTAGAATACAGCTGTAAAACCATAAATACTTTGTTAAACTAGCACGAATGTAGTTATTGCTCCGAACGCCAATCTTCAATTGACAAGGCGCGATTATCGCTTTACTCCTAGCCTCGATCTCTTCTCAAGTCGAGTCGAAGCCTTTTGATAAATAAAAATAGAAACAATAACAAATGCGGTGTAAACAATCACGACTTTACGTTTTAAAGTTAAAACCGAAAGTCGCTTGTTCACAATTATAGCTTCTAATCTCAGAGGCGGCTTTGGTCAAAGGGGCTGCGTGGTCACAAATAGGTATCGGCGGTGGCGACATAGTAAAATTGTACGAGGCGTAAATCGTGCCTCGCCGCGTCAGAAGTCAGAACATTCGACCAGGGAGAGGTTATTTTTTTTTTTCTAAATTCTTGCGGAACCCTCTACAGCAGTATCGCGGAACCCTAGAGTTCCACGGAACACACTTAGAGTATGACTGCTTTATCTTATTAATACCGCGTTTCAAATCGAGCGACTAAACATATACCTCAAATGTTAACTTTACGAGTAAGCTCTAACATTATTTACAAATATCGAAATTATTTAAGAACTAACAGACCAACTCATGAAAACCGGTTACGTTTTATCAAAGGTAGATCCAGTACTGACGCCGGAAGTGCATTTATTAAATGTGATTAAATATCATTGACGCTTCGGATTTTTCTAAAGAATATGCGTATCTATACTAATATATAAAGCTGAAGAGTTTGTTTGTTTGTTGTTTTAACGCGCTATCTCCAAAAACTACTAGGTCGATTAATAAATCTTTTTTGTTGGACGTCCATTTATCAGGAAGTATAGCTAAAAACATTACGCTATCAATAAAGACAGATAAATGTGTAAATAAAATGAAAATTATACATGAAGCGTGCGCTGCGAAAACGGTTCAAGATACACATGTATGAAAGAATATATTCCTCTATACAATCTAGTGGGATAAAAACCAAAATCTCGGAAGTTCACTATTACGCGACGAAGTCAAAAGCTTAAGTCATAAACTGTACGCCTCTTTAAATTATCTTTCAACTTTACGACTGAATCCTTACGATCTTTTATTGCTATATATTTGATAAGAAGGATGCCCAAAAGCGTTTAGAGTCGCTTATAGTAAGTACATTTTATTCTTGTCAGGTTTCATCACATCCGTGACTGCTACAAAAACCACGGTATGTGTTATCAAATCATTACACAATATATAAATTCCCGGTACCTAGAAATTTCACTATTTCTCATTGTTAGTTTGTTTTTTGTTATACGGAGACAAACGAGCAAACGGATCACCTGATAGGAAACAATTACCAACGCCCATAGACATCCGCAACACCAAGCTGTTGGAGAAGAGATGCGTTGCCGAACTTTTAAATGGGAACTAGCTTATTTTATTGCGGCAGAAATAACTAAAGCATAAATTAGCTTTAATAAATAAATTTGCTTTAATCAGATGAACCTGCTATAGAGTATACTCAAGCTGTAAAGTTCCCCGAGGATCAATATTGTGCCCTCTACTTTTTAATATATAAATCACCTCCCTTATTACATTACACAATCATGAAAGCCATAATTATTTGCATATGTTTCTTCTTTACTATTCAAAATTGATAGACAAAAGTAATGTGACGATAGTGCTCTGCCAGGTGTTGTGTATTGTTTCACAACCGACGCGATTTGTATTTAAATTCTATGAAAACAATATATATGTAATTTATTATACGCCCATTGTTAGGCAGAATAAAAAATATAGAAGAATAAACCCTAAAAGATTTCCAGCGTTTGAAGCACAAAATACCGCTTTCATCTAAACTTGTTGGCTTATTATTAGTACGTTGTGCATGTAATATATAAAGATTTTAATATGTCAAATGAATAGTAATACATAAATAAATTGACAGACTGTCTACAGACACGCATATTAAAGGTAGAAGGTTAATTTTAAGTTGTAAGATGTAGGCATTTAATATCATGTAAGTTGGGGGTCTACCCAAAACCGAAGAACATGGCAAAGGGTCTACGACAGAAGAAAGTTTGGGGACCTCTGCCCCCCTATTCACAACTATCGGGCCACGGATTCTATTCGGAAAGTAACGTCCCGTCTCGCTTTAATGTGTGGCAAAAGTAAGTGACAGGTATAGAGATTCCGTGATTCGAGTATTTTCCGACAGTTGTGAATACCAATTTTCGTCTGAGTATCAAAAAATCGGTTCAAGAGTTTTAGCGTGAAAGCGCGACAAATAGACCGAGGTACTTTCGCATTAATAACATTAGTAAGGATATTCGAATCGAAAAATTCAAAAATATGGTCGAAAATGGCGGTAATTTTTATCGTTAATAAGAATCCATTGTTACAAGTTTATTTCACTTATTACAATAACTTCATCACAACTTCCTCTTACTTCGTTATAATGATATTGTAATGAGTGTTAATATCTGACTTTAATCGTCTTAAAGTCGTCACTAGAATAAGGAAAAATTGTAATATTATTAATAATAGCATAACGATCAATGCTGTGAGTCGGGCTGATCAAGTCGGATCGAATCCAAAGGTCGAAATTAGCCTCTGAATCATGCGAGCAAATTTGTTTTCGTACTATTGCATTTAAATTTAAAAAAAAAAGACAATCTGTACTAACAAGGCTTTAATTACACTGGTCTACATCAAAATTGCCTTTTACATGAAAATATTCTATATTGATTGTATTTCACTCGCTGAACATAAATATACAATTAATAACATAAATAAGTATATAAATTAAAATTCATAGTTAGCTTTTATTGTGCATTTATGCCATATAAATATAATAGCAGGTAGTGCAACAGATTTATCACATTAATGATGATAACTCAAAATATTTAGTGGTTACCCGCGGAAATTTGATTATTTCACATTTGTATGTTGCTTTTAACGCCGACTGTATTTTGTTCAACAGTTAAAACATGAAATTGTTATGGAACATTGGAATTCAAATAAAAAACTAAGACAAATCGTGGGTAGCACATTTTAGTTGCACAACTTGCTCCACCAATCTGATTAAGTGGCTAAACAAACAGAAACGTTCATTATCTTTTGGTGTACCAATGATGTGGAGGGAAACTACCAATCATGCGAATGACTGTTACTGTTGCTTGACTCCACCCATCCAGCACGGTATATCACGAAAAAAGAAACGAAGCGTAGTTTTTTTGACAAGTATTGTTTTTGATGGGATTTAAATTTGCCAAAAGATAAACCTACCAAACCAAGATATCTCGCCAATCGAAAAGAGATACCAAGGCCGATGGGATGCGTCAATGTTAGCGGACTACTGCTGGACTTCGGACTTCGAAAAGAGATACCTCTAACAGTGAATCCAAAAGACAAACGAAAATAAAGAGAAAATCTTAATTAAGTGCGTTATTTCTTTATTAATTTTAATATTTTCAATTAAGTATAGTTTTTTTTTATGAAATGTTTTTCACTTTAACGTGTTACTACAAGTCAAATTTTGTATATTAGGTATACTTCCAAAATAAAAGCTAATTAAAAAAACATATTCTTCTTTTCCTATTCAGTAACCTCATAACAATATAAAAATAAAGTATTCAATTGAAAGGCACACAAAAAGTTACATTTTGTAGTGTTATTAATACGTCTAGATAAACAGTTCGAGTGTCTAAACGCCAAATAAAAAAAATATTTGCCAATTGTTGGCTCATAAGATCGTTCCGGTCGCTCAGTGATACTGCCGTTGTGTAATAAATACGGGATCTGTGGAGGTTTCAAAATTACGAATCTTACCTATCATCAGTACGTAAATAAGACGACCTCCATAGTCGAGTGGATAGTACACCGGTTTCAAGGTGTCGCCATCTCTGAGGTCCCGGGTTCGAGTCCCGGTGGGGGCAGATGTTTGTGTGATGAATGCAAGCATTTGTACCTTAGTCATGGTTGTTGATATATATTTCTATAAAAATTATTTATATATGTATGTATATCCGTTACCCTAGATCCCATAGCACAAGCCTTACAGAACTTAGTTTGGGCTAGGCTAATTGGTGTAAGTGTAACAAATATTTAAAAAATATTTATTTATTTATTTAAATTAAAATGAGCATTTAAACAAATTAAATTATAAGTGTTATTTTGTACAACGCCATGTTATGGGGATACCTATTCATGAAATTCAAAATCCCCATAACACCTTCAGATAATTTTCATACAGGTTTATTCATAATGTAATGTATATTTATAGTAAGTAATATTTAATAATATTAAAATAAACAAATTAAAATTATATTTTCGTAATTAAATGTATAGAAAAGTTACAGTTTATGTTGAGGGGAGCAGATCTTAAGAGAAATGGTAATACCATAATATTATAACGAGTTTGTCTTTTTAAAGAATTATTGTCAACTTACAAGGCAAATCATTATATTAATAGAAAATGTTTAATTAAAAATATGGCAGTAATTTCCCTTACTGGAATAAAAATAAAACGTACTATTCGATGCTGTACTTCAAAATAATTTGAAAAATGAGTAAATTGATTCAATTACTCCAAGGAGGATTTCGCTAATTGTGTCTAGCGGAGCCATGATTCACGGGGGTGTAAGCAAGACAATAAACAAGAGCTAATCTCGTTCCGTGCCCGTTCGTTTGCCAAGCAAACAGTCGGTCCGTTTGCGTGGGCATATCCGAGCACAATAATTGCGCGTGAAGTGCTCCAGGACGGCAGGGGACCAGCCATGAAGGCGACCGAAGTCTATGCGACAAATGTTTACTTATGTTAATGAGATGTTAATTGCAACTAGTTCTCTGTAACTGGATCATCGGGATGATTGCTGGGCACTGCACCTTCTAGTGGTTTGCTTACTACAGCTTTCTGAATAAACAATGACTGGTTGTGTAAGCGCCCGTATTTGGTGAACTGTGGACTGTTATGTAAACAGCTTGAGCTCTCCTACGGTAACTACGACGCGTTAGCTATTGTTTTATAGAAGTTATTACAATGTGAGCTCGCTATTAGTTGCAGAATATGCATAGAATATTATGTCATTAGCAAACCAGTACTTACTCTGCTTGTAATTTTAAATATTAGTCGATTTATAATAAATTATAGTCTATAATGACCCTTTTATAACTTTAGATAACATTTAAATGTTGATTTTTTATTATTGCAGGTAAGTTTCTTAGACAGTAATATCAGAAATATAAGCTGCAAAATTTTATAACTCTTGTGGAAGTACGAACATATGTAGTTGTTATCACGAAAATATTGTTAATTGTATGAAACACCATTTCTCTCTTTAAAATTGTATAAGATTCCGTAATATATTTTTAATAATTTATTACAATTAAAAAAATATAAGTATTTTATTTATAATAAAAATTATTAATCATTTTTACTACCCGAAAGTTTAGTAGATATATTAATATTTATTTTTTATTTATAAACTGAACATTTTTGAAATAGATAATTAGGTCTGTACGAGTAACAGAAGCTGTTCCAATGATGGAGCGAAAATTATGTCTGATGGTATGGTCCATCAAGAAAAATATAAAAAATGTAATTTTATATAAAATGATAATTTTAAAATATTAATATTTTAATTCTTAATTTTATAAAACAGATTAAATGAATTTAATATAAAAAAAAATATGAATAATTTAAATTTTTAATGCGTGCGACCTGAGTCAATAGGCAGCGCCAAATTCTAAATATAATTAGACTTCTAGGTGGAACACAATATTTTTATTTACCGAAATATGTTTCGATATCGTGTGATCAATTAATGGAGCATTGTTTTCTATATGAGTACTTTACACATCGACATTACGGGTTTGTTGCAGACGTTAAAACCCCATCTGGGGATGAGAGATTAGGTTTGTTAATAATAGTGTCAGTCTTCAAAGAACTATGCTGTTTGTCAAATAATCTACAGTTTCTATTCTATCGGAATCCAAACTTCCCGGCCGCTTCTTCGCCAATCTAAAACATGGCTTGTTATCTAAGACAACAGTTATTATTTACGGCGGACGCCAAATAATTCACAACATTATACAGTTTTGAAATTACACAATACGAATTTTCGGTTATAATTGAAAACGGGCAGAGTTTGGCGTATTCTTTGTTAATTTATCACTAGGCCCGAGGTGGCCGGGCACGACGACGCGTTGTGCAGATAAAGTTTATTTTATGACTTAAGCAAGAACATTAATATTCATTACCGGGCGAAATGAACTAAGTTTATTATATAATAAAGATCAAAGGCCGGGCGCGGTGCAGTACTCCCCGAGGTTTGCGTAATATATTTTGAATGATACCCCGTCTGCCTATATTGGCCAACATCCATTATTAATGTTGTTATAGTTTGATATTAAAACAGTAATTTATATATCACACTTGTATTTTACTGGATTCGAAATGCGAAAGTGTTCAGACACACTACCGACGGGCGAATCACAAATTTTTCAGTGTCCAGCCCGATGCTGTAGCAGCGCTGTGCAGCTTAAATTTTCATTATTATAACAATACTACGGTACTACTATACTATTATTATAAAAAGACACAAAATAACAGTACTAAATATTACTTACCTTAAATGAAGTTTTATTGTAAATATACAATATATTATTAGCCTGAGATATCTTCTTGAAATTTATATTCTCCATCCTCCTCTATATAGTTCCATTGTTTTCACTTCGTATGTGTATAAAGAGGAAACAAAAGGTATCATAAACAAAACGCACGATGTAGACTCCGCATCTATTAAGCATTATTTTTAGAGCAACATGTAGTATGTTTCGCTACCTTAGAAGTCCCACCAGGCTAAGAAATGTGTTATATGAGACGGTGGGTAACTGTTCAGAGTAAGCATTTCGTATAATTACTTAAGGTAACTTTGTTTTAATTATGTAATTACAGTTACGCTTTTCCAGATATCATTTTGAAATTTACTATGTATGTATATACATTTAAAGAGGAAGTAGAAAGTATTCATACAACAACAATAATGAGAATCAACACTTTTTTATAATTATAGGTACTAATCTCAAAGTTTTTGTTTACTATGTCACTCAGTCATTACTGTTCACAATTGACTTGATTAGAATCACTATTGTAATTTATAAATTTGAGGAAATAAGTTAATTAAAAAAATATAAAAAATTAAAATGCTATTTTTAACATTTTAAAAAATAAGTATGTTTTAATGACTACAATAAAACTTAAGAATTCCATAACCTTTTTTTATATTCCAATTGATATATCGTTATCTAATTCAAGTAATTAGTTGCCAAATAGTCATCATATTACTATTGTTAAAATAGTTTTTTTCCAAAAACATAATTATGATTTCTTTCCTTGAATAATCATCTATTATAAACATTTTAGAAGACATTTTTATATACATATAATAAATTCAAGTTTTTGTTGATCTATATAAAAGTGTACGTTATTATAACGTTTTTGTCTCAAATAAATTAATATTATTATTACGTAGAATCATCGGAAGTTGTGTGAGGTGATTTTTTTTTATATCTACTTTTACCACAAATTTTCGTTGATTGTTGGAGGATATGACGTTTTTTGTATGAAATTTATAATTTTTCACAATCATTTGATATGTTATTTCCCAAGCTCTGAGTACAATCTAAGTAACAGTAATAATAATACAATTAGTGCGTAGGGAAGTGACGATCCCATCGCCCGCTGGTGGGGCATTTAATGCCCCTTAACTGCCATAAATGTCCCATCAGTGCAGTCAGTCTCCCTCAGGGCAGCTTGTGGCGAGCTGTCGGTGAGTTGCGTCACCGAGGGTACACCGAGGGCCTCTGTCATGCCTTAACCAGCCGGGCAGAGTGGAGTCGCAAGAGCAGATGCTCGAAGGGTGGAAGTGTAATAATGTCATAACGCCGACGGCGTCTCGATCGCTGTCGCAGACACACCTCTCTACACCCTTAGCCGTTCACACCAATGTAAAATCAATTAGGAGGCTTTGAGAAGGCAGGTGACCGGAGTCTCTTCCATAGTCTGGGTCTCATTACCACCAAAATCGAAATGCAATAGTCCACAAACTTTTTGACCACAAATGATAATATTTTCTGTGCATCTAACTGGGTGTAGTCTTTAGCTGCATTTTTCATGATGTAGATAGAGATTAGACCCAGTTGGTACACTCCACGCACACTTTCATTAAATTTTGCTTAAATGGCCTCTACGCGTTGGGTCTGTATCCCCGTGTACGCCTCATAAAGGACCGTGTCTTATAAAGACGCGTGACTTAAGCTACAATAATAATAATAAAAATAACAATAATGTGGTTTCTTATTGAAGTAGTTAAATTAAATCTTAATCATTAGACACAGAATAGCATCATTTTTGGATAGAGTTGACAGATCTGGAAACAAAATTATTTTAGAATTGCATGAGAAATGATGTAAACCAAAATGTACAATGTTTAGCTATAAAGAACAGCCTAACTAATATAAATATTGTTTGTTTTTGTCTGCTGTATTTCCATCCAGAGTCACAAATTATATATCTGTTTATTTTTTTAAGTATTTTTTAAGTATTTGATTTTAGAGTATAAATTGTAATTAATCTATGCATTCTGGGATTGGGAATAAAGATTATTATTATTGTGTAGCCTAACATCACGCGTCTTTATAAGACACGGTCCTTTATAAAGCGGGGATATAAATCCACGCGTAGAAGCCTTTAAGCGAAATTTAATGAACGTATGTGTGGCGTGTACCAACTGGACCTATTATCCATTTCGATTTTGGTGGTAAAGAGAACCAGGTTATAGAAGAATCTCCGGTCACCTGGCTTCTCAAAGCCTCCTAATTGATTTAAATATGGCAGCTACCTATAATGGTGCGAAAGGAGCAACATTTGTGAACAGCTAAGGGTATAAAGAACTGTATCTGCAGCAGCGATCGAGACGCTGTCATCATTATTCGATAGTCGACAGTATTACACTTGCATCCTTCGAGCATCTGCTCCTGCGACTCCACTCTGTCCGACCAGCCAAGGCAAGACAGAAGCGGGTGATATATGCCCCCTGAAGCACATAGATACCCTCAGTGACGCAACTCACTGGCCATGTGACACAGCTATATATATATATATATATATATATGTCTAAAATTTATACTTAACAGTGTGATTGTGTCATTTATAATTATAAATATCCTTCAAGTATTTTGAAATATTGCGTAATATTTTATTCTTATTATATTAATATTTTTTATTATTAATTATTATTTTTATTTCTGGTATATTATGGCGCATAATTGACATTTCTATTCCAAAAATGTTATGTATTTCTTATTTACACGTATGTACCAATTTAAAACTTTGATAATATTGTTACATATATAATATTCAACAGTAATTTCATAATATTATTTATCTAAAGTTCCACAAACACAAGATACATAAATATAGTGATTACTTATAAAAAAATTTAAAGTCTTATATATCTTATCATGAGGTTTAGCATTAAATCGCTAGTCATATATTGGGCTCGGCTAATTGGTGTAAGTGTAACAAATATTTATTTATTTATTTATATATACGACTAAATAATTTATATTCGTTATAAGTAAAGTTATCATGATAATATTTCATTAAACAAAAGTACACCTAAAAAATCCATTATCTTAACATAAATGCCTGTATAATAGGTATTAATAATATACAATATACATCTTTTCTTCTATTACAATACATAGTTTATTGCTTGAAATGAAATCATTTAGCTTATCATGTGACCCTAGCCACACGAGACAGCAGCAAAATAAGGAACAGTAAGTAAGATTTTTATACTCCACGTTGTAACCAGATTTTAGAATTATCCACACAAATTAGCACCACTATAAATTGTCACTCCATCCTATTAATTCCTTTTTCAGTGAAAACGACATTCATGTCATATCATAATATTGAATTTATTCACTTACTAATTACTGGAACTAGTTCAGGAGACTTATTCCTCTTTTATAACCTAAGTATTATAAAATATATATGTATATTTATCATCACAGGTCCTTGATAAAAACGCACGAGTCGAGATGAGGTACCTCACACCCGCCGCGGTTCGTTTGCAAATCTGCAATCCTTCATGTGCCATATCTAAACGAGCATCGTAACGACACGCCGTAATCTCAGTGTTACAGCTAAAATCCCTTCTCAGCAACAATGTACTCTTAAACAATAGGCATAACACCCTCTTCTCTTCCTATTAACCAACAAATAAAAAGACAAGTGGTACTGTTTGAATAATAAATACATTCAAGCGCTAGATCGATTAAATGCAAGATGTCGCATAATGTAATAACTATACCTGGTCCTTAAAAAAAGCTGACTAACTAATAATTTTACTAGATATAAATCCTTTGTAACCAAAAGAAAGGGAGCAAATATATCTTAACTCTATTGAGATCATTATTAACAAGAGTTATTGTAATTCTAATAAATTTAATTTGATATAATTATATCATACAAACTGCTTTCATTTTACGTGTGAAAGCAGGTATTTTCACAGATCCTTTACTGTCCAAGCAGCGAAGCTCTGGAATGGATTAACGGCTTCTGGGGGCGTACTCTTAAAAACGATATTCGATATATCGTGGACTTCGTCGTGTCGTATCCTACTCTTAGTTACTATTGTTTAAAGCATTCCACCGAACGATCGAACGAACGATATCAATTTTGACATAAGAAAGCCTGAAATGACATCGATGAATTGAATTTGACAGACGAACATTCGCAAAATTTACGTCAAATTTGCGTTTGAAGTGTCGTTTATTTTTCGGAAGGAAGGAGGGAATTTTAAATCGAATCAATAATTGTGATAATAAGTGGATACTGTACGATAATTGGATGTGCTCGTCTCAAAAAGTAAACCTTGGACACCCAGCCAAATCCTAAGGCAGGACCTAGACTAGACTCCGAAAAAGTTACTTGTGAGTGTTTGGTGGTCTAGCACCGGTGTTCGTCACTACAACTTTCTAAAATCTGACCAAACGATAACGGCAGATATCTATTATCAGCAACTGCAAACTATGAAGGAAGTTGCTGAACAACCGAGAATGTCTGCAACACCCACCATAAATCCTAAATTGTCTAAATTCCGGAAGGTCCAGGAAGACCTTCCGGAATTTAGACAATTTAGGATTTATGGTTTTTTTAGTAAAGGGATCAATAAAATACCTATGAGATATCAAAAGTGGATAGATAAAAACGGTGCATATTTTGATCAACTAAATATATTTTACAAAAACAATGTCAATATTCCGCCCTTACAAAAAGCCAATTTCATATGTAATATTCGACCTAATACGAGTACGTAAATATAATTTAGAATGCGTACTAAATGATATGTAAGTTAAAGTATGAATCCTACATGGTAAGTAAATGAAATCCGTGTTACAGTCTTTGAAATTTAAAATATTTTGCTCGCAACTTTGCCCGCGTTATATCGGATTCTCCCAATGAAATAGATATTTTATTGTATAAATTATTAATGTCCAAGATCCTTTGGTCTTAAACTACATTATAATGGATTTAGCTGTTTTAATTAGATTTACCCACTAGGAAGAAATATTTATATCGTTCTGGATCTCAAACTACCTTAATATCAAACATCATAGAAATCGTCCGTTTTAACGTGAAAACATGACAATCAGATAGGATTTTCTTTAACATTTTTAATAAGTAATTTTAAGTAAAATACCTTTTTAACCAGTAGATGATAATCTGTTATCACGGTAGCTGTTACACTGTTACAGTAACAGAATCAATAATTTTGTAATTTCCTTTTAACAACCTTCTTTTAAATGCGCATAAATTAGCAGCACAATTGCACGCCATTTAGAAGCAACAAATTGTTTAGGTCCTTTGCTTAATGAGTCGGCAAGTGGCATCCCCTGTTTTTTCAATTATTAAAAGGCCCCGCAATTAGGAGCGTTCCAAGTATTTCGTTATATAACAATTTAATGATCTTTAGTGGTCTACTATACCTATCTACCGTGTCGTTTATTCGCCCACTACTCTAAAATAAATTTACATATAATATTACTTGTCCTGTAATCAAAATTATCCATTTAGCATTTTATAGAAATATGTTGCAAAATATTTTTTTTGTGATAGTTATATATGTGAAGTATATAACTGTAATACATTAAATGTCAGAAACACACGATTAAATTTCATCTAATGACTTTGAATAAGAATACATTACCTACACAGTTTGTTTGAGATGAGAACTTCTGTTTTACTATATCATGTCAGAAATGAAATAAAACACCGTCACTATCGCTGCTGTGTACCGGGAGGTCCGGAGACGAACTTACCATGTTTTTGTTTTTCGAATCTTATATGTACTTTTATTTGACGCTATTACGATGAAAGAAAACATCATGATGCAAGCTACAAACCGTAATCTGCACGCATAAATTTAGCAATGCTTAATTGCCTTTTTTTTTTTTTTTTTTTTGTTTCCCTGAGGAAAATGCATTAAATTGCATACCCCGGCTGTGGCGAGCCGGGGTTATGTGGGGCTCTCCTCCCCAGAAGGGGGAGGCCTACCCACTAAAAACCTCAGGGATGGCCTTCCTCAGGCATGTAAGGAGCCCCCGGGAACAGAAAGCTTCTTCCGGAACCCCCAGCCTCCGCTCCCCCGTCGACACAGGGGAGCCCTCCTCGGGGGAGGCTTACTACCTCCCCCGGTCTCCTCCACCGACGACGCCCCCCGGCCACGGAAGGGGCGTGGTCCATCCCGGGTCGCCGAAGCAGTCGCGATATCCTCGCGTCCGCCGGCGACCCGCGGCGGCGCCGCAGCTGTGCTACCGAGCCCGGCGCCGCCTTCTTCGAGTGGGATCGGCCATCTCCCGACCCCGCTCGGCGGCCTCCTTCTGGAGCATCACTGCTTCACAGAAGGAGGCCACAGCCCTCCAACCTCCCTCGTCCGCCAGCATTGCCGCAATCAATGCCGGCGGAGACAGATCTCGCCCGATCTCTGCGACCAAGACTCGGCGCTCGGAGGCCCACGCGGGGCACTCCGCCAGCGTGTGCTGGGCCGAGTCGAGGTCGGATGCACAGTGGTGGCAATGTGTCGATCCCTCCCGTCCTATTCGACACAGATACCGAAGCAGCCGTGCCCGGTGAGTATCTGAGTCAATCGGTAGGTGACCTCCTCCTTCCCGTGGAGCCAAGCCTCGAGGTTCGGGAGTACGGCACCGACGGCCCGCTGGCGCGCGCAGATCCGTAATTCGAGCTGCGCACGCCAGGCCGCCACAATCCGTCGGTGCCACTCCCGCTTAGGCACTTCGTGCGCGGGTTCCAGGGCGCTCCCCCATCGCTCCCCCGGTCGACACGCCGCGACGCATACGTCGCCGCGTACATGTCGGCCAGGATGTCGAATGGGGGGGAGCGTCCCAGAACCGTCGCCGCCTCGTACGAGATTGTACGGTAGCCTCGTACGATCCGTATGGCCATTATCCGCTGCAGGCTCCGTAGCAGAGCTCTGCAGCGGGGGGACCTCGCGCAGTCTTGCGACCACACGGGAGCCCCATACATGGCCACGGATCGCACGACGCCCTCGTACAGGCGGCGAACTCCATCCCTCGGTCCCCCGAGATTGGGCAGCAAGCGATGCAATGCGCCCGCCACCCTTTTGGCTCGAGGGACCAACCGCACGAAATGCTCCTCGAAGCTCCAGCGGCGGTCCAGGGTGAGGCCCAGGTACTTGATGTACGGCCCCACCGGGACCACCGCGTCACCCACCCGGATCCGGCAGCTGGGTGGTTCCCGGCGCCTCGGAAGGCCGTGGAACCATAGCGCCTCAGTTTTGTGAGGCGCTATTTCTAAGCCCAGCCGGCGGATCGCCCGCACGACACATGCCACCCCAAGCTCGGCAAGCCTGAGCACAATGCTTAATTGCCTATTGTTACGGTAAGCACGGGTCCCTCTGTAGAATATAAAATGATTAGATTTTTTATAAAATATATCGAAAATTATATATGTAAAAAAATCTACGTCATATTTTCCATATATGCTAGAATTATGCGAGCACTTCTTTTTTATTTTATTTACGCATACACGGTGAAACGTGTATGCGTAAATGCTGATTGTGATCAATATCCGATGATCTTACAGTAAAGGAAGACATCAAAAAGAAGAATAGGTTGTTTATAAGTTTTTACCATATATTAGGAAAGGGATATTCTATTTTTAGATGTAAAACAATTACAAGTATCCTAGACCCATACTAGAATAATATACCTCCAGTAATGTGATAAGATCCAATATTTTTTACTGGACCTTGTCATATTGTACAAATCTGTATACTTATGCAAAGATCTTTACTCTTAAAACATACGATTGAATTAGACGTTAAGATATTCTAATTCGTTTTCTAATGTCTGCTACCTGTCATTCTACTTACATTTGAAATTTAACGAATGACATTTAGTATTCAAATCTCTTTTAATAAATATAAAAAGTACGATTTCTCCGAGAGTATGGAAAGAACATTAAAAAGAATTCTTCCGTTGTTCCTGGCGTGTTGTAAAAGTCGAATATGACACTTTTAATACAGAGGTGATCCACACGATTACCTGCTCGGTAAATGTGGTGAAGTACAGCAAGTATGTGACCCCGAACTCTCAGAGCTACTACTCACCCACTTTTATTCTAATCTGAGTCTGAGTCTTCCGCTTAAAAAATCAATATCAACAAATCCTGTAGTTAATTTTTATCTTATACCTTTCATGTTTCCTTGTACTCTTGCGCCAATCTATGGTTACCGTCCAATTGACTTGTGGTTAACAGTATGCCTAGTCGTTAGCGTGTACTTAGCCCTGTGGATGGGTGACCTCAGAAAATGGCTTGCCCTACCACGCATGCGAGACGCTGTCTAGGTGGACAGATATTTTCTTTGCTGATTGTGGGAACGCAATGAAAATTGCATTTCTAAAAATGGCGGCTCACGATTATTAACTAAGTTGAATGAACGAGGAGCAATAAGGGACAAAATAGATGAGGTTAGTAAGATGATGATACTAAGACGAATTGATGTTTTGAGCCTGTGCAAGACAGAACGGAAAAGTAGTGAGATCACCACCGATAGACTCTACACAGCGTATTGATCGAGTGCGTCGAAGAATGCTGAAGCTGTCAAGGAGTCGGTTAACTACTTTTAGATTATAAATTAAGCAAATCCATAAAAGTAAAGAGTGAAAGAGGGGAGTTTTGTGAATCTGTATGGTATGTTTAAATAAATGGAAGCAAACCTAAAGAATTGTTATATTAGGAGACTTTAATGGATAGGTAGCAGTTAAAAGAGAAGATTATAAAAGTGTGAAATAGTAAATATGGGATAACCACGAGTACCTCTAACCGACGAACATGCATGAAAGTAGAGGAATCTACAGAAATATACCCTCACGGGAAAGAGGCATGAGTATATGTATGGATGTATGTATGTAAGTAATAGAATCGAAAGGTAAAAATAGGAATATAGTAATTAATTTTTGTACTGTCTGTAGATATTTAGTAAAATCTGTTATTCGAATTATCCCCATAAGTTATGGATTATCTTCTGAGAACGTTATCCTGTAATTGTAATGGTTAAAACGAACTTCACTTATTTTTCCGCCCTACCCTTTTGTTATGATATAATAAAATAACTGATATTTACGCAGAACGTTGGAAGATTTGATAACCGGCTACTGCAGGCAAATGTTGATTTGTACTCTGATTTTGTACTGTGACTCTTCTAATACGTGATGTTCAATCTATTTATCATATCTTATTTTTTTACTCTTAGAATCCGTATTAACTGGCTTTCAGTGCTATCAGCTTATCGGTCAAATATTATTCAATATTAGTATCTAGACGTTAACTTCTTGAAATAGGATTCCACTATAAGATGTAACCTAGAACGGTTTTCCACCATAGATTCAAACGGTTTGATTTTGGTGGTAATGTCACCTTGTTTATAATGTGTATAAGTATATTAATTTCAAATTAATCAATAATAACACTTTATGCTTTTTATATTAGATTTTTTTTTGTAAGTTAACCTACATCTTTTTTAATGTCTTTTTTTTGTAAGCCAACAATGTAACCTTGCTTGTTACATAGCATGTTAAATGAAAGTTTTTTTTTATCACGTGCTCGTTGGGGAAGTTATTTTATGACACAGTCAATACAAACAACAATACATACTTAACGTCCCTGAGAAAGGAAGAATGTCCGGACTAGATGTATAAACTGCTTAGTGATTTGGTATGTATTAGGTATTTGGTTGTGTTACTATTACACTTCCACCAGAAGTTCCTCCAGTGTAGAGGTAAATAAATTTATATACGTTAATCTGTGTCACTATATGTTCTTGCCTCTTAATATGTATATTAAAAGCACAGTCTTAATAATTAGATATAACAATATTTTAGTACAACTTATTTTTATTTTATCAGTTACAGTTTGAAAAAGGAGGCCTTAATTTCGAATGAATTGGTAAAATATTTTTTAAAGTTGTATATGAATAATTAAGAACAATCATAGGTATATTTTTTTCGAACTGTAGGAATTCGAATTAACAATTACATATTATTAACTATAGCTATTCTAAAAATAAAATAACTCATATAACAAATTTTGAACAACGTTCATTTATGATTAGTAGGATATTTACACGTGAAAACTTAACAAGTCGCTGCGTTTAACAAAATAGATATCCTAGTTGTGCAAGCATTTAAGTCAACGAAACAAAAGAAATACATACACACATGTATGCACTCATACAACATATCCTCATAGGTTATTCAATTATTTTCAACATAGATTCAAATTTGTTGTATTCCAAAGTGTTAAGCTAGTGTACGATTTTCACCTTGCATTCATATTTAGAACTCTGATATACATATATATTTAAAAAATTTTTTGCTGGTTGTACAAATAGCTACTTAGTTTTATGAATTGACGTCTAGAGAAGGCAGATTTGGTAACAACCGTTTCGGTAATATTACGATTTCGTTATTTACTACAAAGAACGATATTGTAAGCAGCTGTTTTATTTACTTTTAAAATAATGTCGAGTATATATAATGTTCTAATGCTTAAAACTTTAGCAATTGAATACAGCTGAGTGGTAGGAAATGTATATTGCTCATAGTACACAATTTTTAAAAGCATTCTTTGAGATCTTCGACTAAGATGAAATGAGTGTTGTTAGCTCCTCCCCATATTGTAATGCAATAACATATGTTATATTGAACTAAAGCTCTATAAATATTTCGAAGCAAATTATGTGAAGCAGCATTCCGTAAACTTTTAAACACCCATATTAGTTTTCTTATTCTGTCTGAAACTAGTTTGATTTGGGGATGCCAAGTCGTTGGTCTAGCAAAACACCAAGATATTTAATTGTAGATTCTTTTTAAATTATAGCACAGTTGGAATTATCTTGTAAAATAAAACACTTATGTATTTTCAATAGTAAATTTTGTGGTTGGTATCGGTTAGTTAAAGAGACAGTCACTATGTGATTGTAGTATTATTTATTTTATATTGATAAACAAACAAATTGCCCAGCTACTAACGTGGTTACGATAGTACGTGCTTACAATTGCCTTTATTGTATATTTGTGGTTTCTGATAGATTTGCAATAAATCAACAAGTCTTACGTAAAACACAGTGTACGTTTACAAATTTTGACATGCAATGTCACGGTGCCAATTATTTCAGTGCGTATCTAACGCGTTAAACAAGAGAACAGAATGCTTTGCGGCAGAAATAAATACCCCAGCAGACGACCTCGGTATAATCGAATTAAAATTTAATATTAATACTGGAAAATAAAAAAAACTATTATAGGATATTTATTACACACGTACATGTATATTACAAATTGATATAATCATATATTAATTATTATAAGTAGCAAATGGTTTTTTATAAATTATAATATATAAACATAATTATATAAATCCTTATTTAGAATCATAGTAATTGATTGTATTGCATATATTATATATATTATAAAAAATAAAGCATTTTATACATTATCACACATTTACATAAAGGTAGACTTAAACTTAAAAGGTAACGTAGATCCCATATGGATATGTATTCCAATCAACTTTAGAAAGGTGAAATAGAATAAATGGAAAATGGTGCATCATTAGCTTATAAAAACATAAAAGATATCGTTATATCATAAAAGATGTCGCGTTGTAATAATAACAGGACAATCAGAAACAAATATTCACAAATATCTTAAATACATAATCAACTTATAAATAAATATTTAAACACATTCACGATTCACATACATAAAAAAAATATACATAGTACAAATACCTAAGAAAATAAATAGTAATAATAATAATGTCACTTCATTTCACCATATCATAATTTCTAATGCTTTTTCAGCTATATTTTGAAGAATGACATAGATTCAGTGCGTCTAACTTTAACAGGAAGGAAATTTCAAATAGAAACAGCCTGATGATTCGTACGATTTCGTACATGTGTCTGAAAAACTGAATGCAGTCGACTATCAGCCACCCAAACAAAAATTAAACGGTATACGTAGATATTGGGCATACGTAGGGGTAAAGAGAATACTACACAATAAAGATAACAAATGTGATTTTTTTTTAACATTTACATTTGTACCCGCATTTTAGTACACGTCTGTCTGTTTTCCAGTTTTTACGTTTATTATCGTATTTATTTTAGTTTTTTAACATATTTGTTCTGATATTTTTCCAGTTCCTATGTTTCTTGTTATTTTTTTTAAGTTAATATATTTCTTTCTACTCTTTAGCATATTATTTGTAATGAGATGTCAGACAGTGTAGTAAATAGGAGTTCATTCCTGCACTTCTAGAGTTTGTTTTACTTATAAATTTATTTATTGCTCTACAATTCATTTTATATGTTATCTCGTTTTTCAACCTCATCGTCAAATCCCGCCATACTTCCCTAGTCTTTCGCCTTTTTGTCCCAGGTAAAAATTATGTACGTATTTTATTTTCATTTTATTTTATTTATGTACGTATTATCAACTCATATCGATACAATATGACGGCTCATCATGAATTTAGTCTTTGAACTCAATTCATTAATTGTTTCCTGTCATTTAGATACTGTTGAAAGAAGAGTATGATGCCATTTCTAAATACAAGATCATCGCGGCATTTTTTCATTTATTTATTCCTTTTTATTAAATTTAGACGTTTAATTGCACTTTGGAACACAACCATAAAAATTCTAAGTAACAGAGAAACCTTGTTAAATGTATTCAATTGTTTTCCATCTTATTGCAATTACCTTGTTCTAAGTAACTTGACTATTAATGTCCATTTTATTCTCGAATAACATATTCATGATAACAGGCAAATAATAACCTTATTGTCGTTATCACATGCGAGGAGCTCCCGCTAAAATATTATTGGAGTTATATCTGCGTAGCTCAGTTTACTCGGCGACACTTTTGTGTGCTGATGAGACGCCGAGAATTATGCTCACTTAGTTACAGCTCCGTGCTTAATTTCACATAATCCATCCCAGTGTCGCGTAGCGCACACACATTGGCGAGCAACAATAAGGTTACACACTCGCAACAGCTGAGCAAATCTTATTTTAATGTTACGAAATTCATTTTATTAATTCAGATATAATTAATGGAGAATGCTATGTTTTGCCTTAAAAATTTATTCCTGCTGCTCTACTGTAATATGTGACGCACTTTACTTTTGACATTATTATAAAATTTAAAGGAAAATATGACTGTTTTAGTCAGTTATTTCTATTGAACGTTTGCTGTCATTAATTGCTTAAATTCGTACAAAAACCTATGCTAAGATCATAAATAATAATTTTATTTTTACTATTTTTAACTACATATATATATGTAACAGTATATGGTAAAAGTTATACCACATCTCGAGTGTGTACTTATTTTAGCACGGGTGTGTTTGCGAGGAATTTCGCTATGCCGTTGGATTTGTGGCGCGACAGTCCCTGATCTCGCATCAGCTGGCGAATAATTGAGTGGTGCCCCGAAACCTACGTGCACCGCTTAATTAGACGGAGTGGGTTCTCAGAACCACTCAGCCTGCGTCGACGCATTAGCGGAAACAATCGCAGACAATTAAGCAACGTTGCTTTCTGTAAAGTAGTAGGTATATAAATACACTACGATCTCAGGCGACAATATTCTCGCATTCTCTGGTTTATAATGACGTCATTGATTAAGGATGATAATCGTTAGCATAATAATTTCACTGATTACTTTCTAATTGGGGATTTTATTCCGTATTAGCAATGTAACGAATACATCCGGTGTGATCGTTAAAACACACATCAAGTAAAGGAGTATCTCGTTCTCTATAGAATAGAATAAAATATAATTATCTATGCAGAACCCACACTAAGCGAGGAAGGGAGCGCTTTTAAGGGTGGATGGTACTCGCGAACTTGTTGGCACGCACCTATTGCATTCCGGTATAGAACAACTGTGTTATTCCATTACATAAACAGCAAATAAAATTACTGATCTGCTCTTTTATTAAATTCAACTACTTATTTATTCAATAGTAATTTGAAATACATGTTAGTACTTCTACTAATTCATATGCTATCTAAAAATATAAAAATTCAATATTGTGTTATATCTAATAATAGCCCATTATATTTATATCAATATGGGTATTCTATTACTAATAATTTTATTATCTACCTATTTATTATTTTTGATGATGATCTTGGTATTTTAAAACTGTGTGTAGATGAAGATAATTGCTTTAGGTGCAAAAAGTATATACAGCTGCTGAAGAAACCGTTAAAAATATCGCATACTAATATTGTGTTTGATTTTATATCAGACATATCTGATATTGCACATAATTTTTAACATTTTTAGCATACTAAATATTATAACAAATTCATTAGTGGAGTAACACAAACACATCTTGACTATTAGAAACTAAACCAAATTGCTCTGAAAATTTGCAGATAATTATGTTACGCTCATATTCCTTTGTAACAAATAAAATGAACAATACTTATTTAAAGTTCAGCTCCCGTAGCATGAACAACGAAATAAGATATGATATAATTATCGTACGATATAACTGCCATCTTGATACGTATATATTTTTATTTCTTGAACACACAAGTAATTGGTAAAAGACATTTCATTTCAACTAAGTAGTAAAATTATTCATAGATTCCAGACTTTGTTCAAATTACATCAGTAAGGCTTAGTTACACCAATCAATTCCGACACGCAAGACAAACGATGGCCATAATCACCGAGCACAACTCTTGGCGCCTCCTAATTTCGAGGGTAAACAAAACAGCGAGTTTTGAAACCGGCGAGTGGGCGAGTCAATAAAATTCCTTCATCACCCGATAAGTACCTAAGGGGGCCAGAGGGTATATTCTGAAAACTAAACAATTTCAAGCCTTGCAGCACGGTTCTCGTCGTCACGAATTTCACGTCGAGTAGTAATCGACAAACCACTCCGTCTACCTGGTTGGGTAATAATAATTTATTTTATATGGTTTAATTTGGAGACAAACTGTCAATTATTATTTTAGTCTACGCATAATTATTGGCATACGTATACTTCGTGATACGCACATCATAACTGTAGAAGTGAATTGAGAGAAGTAGATATTGTTGTAAAAATTTTATATGTCTCATGACATCTACCACATTACATTCTGCACCACCTCAAGGATGTCTCTCAAAAAGTATTTGTCTTTAAATCGGCCTATTGATACATAATGTATCTAATAATATAATACAGATAGTAAGAAATATATCTATCCACTCCCTTGCATATTATGTTTTTGTAAGCAAGGCATCTATCTGCTATCACAACTCTGTGAGCCTTCTCAAAATTAAATATCTTAGAATATATTTAACCATTAGAGCCGATTAGTGGCTAGTAAGCGTTATTAATTCTTTATGATATGATCAATATAGAATACTATAATGTGCCATTCAATTCAATTTCCGTATACTTGAAAAGCCGACTTAGCAAGTTTGTTGCAATATCCTTACACATATGTATGTGTACTGCGACGAGATATTAGATATAGGTCACTTATAATGAATGTTCGTTGTTATTAATAAAGCAATGTGCAAACAATTTAGTGTTAAAAAAATGGTTGTATAAACGGGCACTATGTAGTGTACAAATTTCGACGCATTAGTTTAGTTAGACCGCTAGAGTCACAAGAAAACCACGTTGCAAGTCGAACGTAGTGAGCATCTAATATTCAATGAGGATGGTTTAGATGACAGAATAGTACCCCAAAGGGTCGCCACGCCGGCATTTTACGTGCAATCAAACGTCTCTCTAACTGAGAACTTATTGTGTAAAGAAAAATCATTAATATCCTCAACCAAGCAGTAAATGTGATCAATACAATGCTCTTTTTAACATTTTTTCCGGCAATATACATTCGATTAATAAGAAAGTATAATTTTCTGTAGTACAATTATGGTACTTAAACAATACTCTACGCATAGTGTTCTTCGAGTTTTTCACTCTGACACCCTGAAGATATAAGCGTAATTAAAACATTACAAAATTTATAGCAATATGGTCCGAGCACTGACTGACAATACCGATTGGAAGAATAATCGCCTGGGATGGAATAAACACAGGGCAAATTTGAATTTCTGCTAAGAAACCAAAACACAAAGAAAGCTGCAGGACCAGATAGATTGACGGCTGATGTATGTACAACAGTTATCAGAGCTGAGAAGAGAATGTTTTTAGCGAACAAAAACGCCGGGGTAAGCTACGTGCATTGACAAGCATTGCAAGTTTGCAATACTTAGCTAACGGATTCTTAGTACAGTTCAATAGATAGAAAAAACAGCAAACATGATCCCAAATAGGGTTCTTAAATAGGTGGCTTCCCCGCCCACAACAATTTTAAGTGCGCACCATACGAGACCACAACAGTGATGCTCACGAAAAACTGAAACATGATCAAGCCATTGTGATGATCGAGTCGGTTTAGTGAAGCTTTACCATAAAAATCTAAAAGACCTACATAACAGTGTCCTTGACGTTCGCCTCTAACATTGTCGGAACTACTCAATGAACTCGTATGTGTGCCAGAATCAGCAATGCTATATAACATAAAAAAGCGGGACTGTAGTAGCATCAGTCCTATGCCAGAACTATAAAGAAGCAGATCGAAGTTTCTCACCGATCCCACACCCATCACACCCAACCGTAATATAGAAGGTACAATATCATGTCAAAAAAAATAACGTTTGAGACAATCTGATATACATACATAGATGACAGCATAATTGCAAGCAGAGTAGGTGCTGTCATCTCGTGTTGGACAGACGGTAAAGTATCCGCAAGCTATATATTCATTTTCGATCCTGCATGTTCAATGTTTTAGTCAAAATTGTATGTTCTTCACAGAGCAATAAAGATAATCCGAGAGGGGAAAGTGTAAACGGTCCAAATCTATCTTTAACATAATCACAAACCTAAAGGTGCAAATGCTAGTGCAAAAGATTCACGACGACATAAGGGAAATTAGATTGTCCCAGGATTGGCAGTCAGGGGGACTTGTCGGCGCGGTATTACAAAGAGGAATCACCTTGGCGGCAAAACCAAAAGAGATTTTGGCAGCAAGGACTCGATTGATGTCGGCGCGGTATTACAGTCAGGGGGACTTGTCGGCGCGGTATTACAAAGAGGAATCACCTTGGCGGCAAAACCAAAAGAGATTTTGGCAGCAAGGACTCGATTGATGTCGGCGCGGTATTACAGTCAGGGGGACTTGTCGGCGCGGTATTACAAAGAGGAATCACTTTGGCGGCAAATATCAAAAGGGATTTCGGCAGCGAGGAATCGATTGATGTTACTGCTAGTCAACACCGACAACATTGCAGCCTCCTTTTTAGAAACACCGCCGTCGCTATATAAAGACCGAACACTGTTTTCACGACGAATTCCTTGCCAGAACACCGCACAGTTAACTTACATTTTATAACCGTACTGAAATAAGTAATAAATCGTAATATCTCCTGTGTGTTTAAGTACAAACCAACCCCAAACACTTTTTAACTTTGCATAATGAATATTTTACATTAACAATAGTATGGAACAATAAATAATGTATGTTAACAATGTTATTAACAAAAAACACTTTTCACCCCTTTTCAACCCTTTCCGTACACCCCACCTGCAAAATCACACGGAAAGGTATTTCACCTTCCTTAACGACCCCTCAAAATTTAAGAGAGTTACTAATTTCATTCGGGTTTCAGGCTTTAATGACTGGCCTATAGCGCTTGCGCTGTGTTTCGCTGAGTGAGTAAGGGTACTGGAGGCCCAACCCCTCCTTCCCCCCTTATTCCCTTTTAAAAGGCCGGCAACGTATCTGTGACTCATCTGGTGTTACACTCATGGGCAACGGTTATCGCTTACCATCAGGTGATCCGTTTGCTCGTTTGCTGCCCTATGCTATAAAAAAAAAAAAAATCGTCATTCACCGAGGCAGGGGAATTACTGGGAAAACTGGAAGGAGACCTAAGAGTGATTAACGTCGATGTCATAAGGACGGACCTTGAGAGAGTTTGAGAGAGACACACAGCTTGCGAGGACCGCACACAGACACGAAATTATTATGTATAAAGGCCAAAGTCAAAGCTTTGACATCCTGCTTAAAGTTAAAAAGAAAGAGAAAAATACTCCACGCTAGGATCTAGTATAGAGCGGTTCAGCAAGAATATAAAGACGATGCGTGACAGCAGTGCAAATAGAAAGCACTTATTATCCCAGTAAGTTCAAGTGTTTGTGTGCTACGGCGTAGCTACACATATATCCCCAACTGAACATCTGATAAAGGCAATCTACTTTGTCCTGGTAGCATTGTGATCTAATCTGCCGCACATATTTTTGTGCTACGCAACTTTCGTGGGCTCGCTTTGAAGAGAAGGATACTAGTGTGGCGAATGACTCGTGATATTTCCCTTACTTAGACAATAAATTACTATTATTATTATTAATTACTGTGTATTTGGTATCCTAAGGAGACTCTTAACAGAGATTAGTTAACAATTTTATGTAAACAATTTGACATGCGACTGTAATCATACTCGTATTAAGCATAATTAATCCCTATCTGTCGGCATAACAAATAGGTCGGTTCGGTCTACGAACCTAAACCCACGTTCTAGCTTTAAAATTTACCAACCCTTCTCAAACCCTTACTATAACAAAGCGGTGTATGAAAACGATATAAAAGTTTTGTTTTAGCTAGGTAACTATAATCTACATGAATAGTATCCTGAGTGTCAAGCGATTGAAGTGCTATACGCATGCCTTAATTAGGCCTGATCGCCACGCCGATAGCTGGGCACAAAGGAACCCACACCGGCTGCGTGGAACTCGTTAGTTAATTAGTTTGCATTCAAGTCAACCAACGATTGATTATACTCAGATACCCTATCATTCTCTTAAATGCTCAGAGGTACCTACACCGTTTAACATTGTCCAGAAGTACACCCTATTATTGTTTCTTTGTTAAATGCCCTAAAAGAACTTTGCTGCAACATATTATTTGTTTTTTGATTCACGTTGATTGTGGTGTTATTTTGAAAATTGCGTGATCACAATATAATGAATTTGACTCGGCGATAAAATAAGAACAGCAATTGAAATAAGGTCGTTTAGTGTTAATAAAAAAAAAAAAAAATTAAATTATAAAAATTTCTTTGATTTTTCATTATACTGCGCATAAGAAAAAACATCTCGGGCTGAACGATCTTCAAGTCTTTAGATTTATACGACAAAGCCACCATTAGTTCTTGGTTATTACAATTGAGTTATTCTACTTCGCCCAGGCATCGAGTTAGGTGATATTGATATAGGCTTATG
Organism: Scirpophaga incertulas; assembly: GCA_036419045.1. Lineage (NCBI taxonomy): Eukaryota > Metazoa > Arthropoda > Insecta > Lepidoptera > Crambidae > Scirpophaga > Scirpophaga incertulas. The sequence continues at coordinate 23,581,273 of CM071627.1, read as the reverse complement.
ATATGGCTGGAAAATACGTTTCGGCCGCTTATCCGCTTACACACATTGATAAAGTTTTAGCGCGTTTGAATGGCAATGGCTGACATTATCGTAAAAGTCGAAACTTTGTGTTGAAATAGCTCCAACAAAACATAAGGGGTTCTCGTACAATTGCCCAAGTTTCTAATATACTAGAATATACGCCGACGTCGTTCTTGTGATATCTCATAAAAATGTCGCATTGTGTGAGCGTCGTCGCGAGTTTGATACCCAGTTCCGGTTAAACGTTCGATAACTTTGGCCGTTTGAATGATAACACTTTCTTTGTCATATTATTATTATCAATTTCGCTATATTAGTAAAGGTATGCAACCTGACACCTATTACGAACTAATTAGTTTGCTGACAAGTAAAATACCACACTCCTTCATAGTAACCTAGGACTATATACAAAGTTACTTTAATGATATTCGCGTTTATTTTTTATACATCAATAGGTATTAAATGATTTCACTATGTAACATTATTTTCGTACGCTCCCATTTAACACCGAAACAATTTTAATAAAGAATTAAACGCGATTAATTCTTTCTCTACTGGTGTGCGTGTAGGTATTATTAACATTCTAAAATCGTTTAAATTAGCTAATCTTTATTTATCAGCTAGTAATCATTTCATTATTTATTGATTTTAGTTTTGTTATTTTTAATCAAGTTTAGTTGCAGCATCTTGTAATAGAATATAGTATCAATATAATGAAATAAAATGAAGTATAAATTAAATAAACATTGTTCAATCAAAATGAATAATTCTTTTATTATTGCGAGCCACATAGTTTAGCATCGCGAGGCGTAACGTTTGTGTAACAGTCATTATAATATATATTTTAGAATTTCGTTCTTTGACTATAAGACGGTACAGAATTCTGTGAGACAGCTACTGGTGTATAAATATACTGAGAGTACGGTTTATTAGTAAATTCCACACAGGATCAGCAACTTGAGCGCGTTTCTTACAGCAATAGATGCCATATCTCGTTCATGAACACATCCAGTCATCTCAGGCGTCAGTTTCCACGCAATATATACTAAATAAATTCTAATCTAAAAGCGTTAACTAAATGTTTTTCAGTTTGCCACCCCTTTTAAATAAATATAATTATCAGACAAATGGCATTCCTGGACCATTACTATTCTATTTTATAGTGGTTTTTAGTTTATTATCACTAAATCTAACATTTTGTAATAAAAACATATCTGTGCTTACTCTTCAATTCTCATAATGATGCACAAGAAAGTGTGTTCGTAATGAATATGTATTTTCCCGCTTTGTACACTACGTTTATATAGGTACTAGACTTTAACGCACAATATCATTCTTTTTGAAATCATACAGATATATCTCCTTATCTATTTGAACTCTCATTCGATTTCAGCAGTACTACTGCTGAAATTGAATGAGCATCGTTGAAGCAAACTCGACCGGTTTGTCGCCTTACAGTTGGTCCGCAGACAGTACAATGGCGCTCGCGTCTAATATCAGAACCCAGGCGTGGTAAGAATGTTCAAAACTAGTACCAGCGTATATTTCTGAAGCAGAATTAATGCCGTAGTACCTTCCAAATCGAGTATCAAATTAAAATAGGTCTGCACTTGAGTAATCTAATTCGATCATCCAAAACCCACATCTAGTGTCCGATTTGCAGAAATATTGTGCATTTTCAGTTTTGTGCATATTTCTGTAAGGGTTGGCAAAGGATAATGTTGTCGCTAAAAGTAAAGACTTTACGTAATAGTCTGAGACAGTCTGATGATGCCGTTCTTTGTCGTTATCACAATAGCATTCACCCACGTAGTAGGATGAGTTACGTTCCTAATCATCCCATAATGTTCTATACGAATTGGCTCTTCTCACAACTTATCCCTATTACCAATATATATTTTTCTAACCAGATATATGACTGCTGAAATGTACGACATACAAATTTTAAAACTGGTATCATATATACGAACCCGGTAATTTTCCGTAGACACAAAATATATCTTTATATTTGTTTATATCTTATATGTGTATACGCTGTATTAAGCTCATTTGCTAACAAAAATATATGCTTATTATACTTTGACGATCATGTTTCGTTATAATACACTCATGACAAATTTAAAGGAACGCAAAAAAAAAGGTTTAATTTCTCCTGTTGTAATTATTGTACGTACTGGCCACAAACATTAGTCAATCCTATGAAAAAAAAAGAAAGTATTAGATTTTTTTTTATTTCAAATTTTATTTGTTTTATTTTGTTATGCGTAATATTGTGTTTTTCATACTGCATAAAAAATATCATCTTTTGATTTTCAGTTTAAATTTAGGTTTTTTTAATTTTTACCACGACTGCCTTGTTTTATCGTGTTAAGCGTCAATTAATACTTCAAATACACTGACAATGTTGGATGTAAACGCCACTCAAGTTGCTAGGGCCGTTACTCTAATTGAAACTGGGCACACCTACGAAAATGTGGTTCAAATTTTCGTGTATCAAAATCTGTGGTACACCGAGTTGTCAAGAGGTATCGGCAGACTGGACAGTTTACGAGACTCGCAGGACAGGGACGTAAACGGAAAACTGCGGTCTGAGATGACCCATTCATCGTTAGCAGTGTGCTTAGAAATCGGACCTTAACTTCTTCCGAGGTAAGACTAGTTCTTACACTACAAGAAGTTCGAGGGGTTACAATAAGCACAAAAACCGTGAGAAGAAGAATTAAATCAGCCGGATTAAATTCAAATATACTTGCCAAAGGTCCCTTTCTTACCACATGTCATCGAGTAGCTAAAGTTAATTTTGCTCGCAATTACGAAAATTGGGATGACGAAACATGGAGTCAAGTTTTATTTACAGACGAGTTCAGATTTTGCCTAAAGTCAGATGATAGAAGGAATAAAGTGTGGAGATGCCCAGGGGAGAGGTGCGCACAGTGCAATATCATTGGAAAAGAAGCATATTGTGGAGGGTCAATTATGGTATGGGGAGGTATTTGTATGGGGGCACGTATCGAACGCAGTGTCATCGAGAACGGGTCACTAACAGCGGCAAAATGTGTAACTGAAATTTTAGAAGAAATAGTACTGCCCTTTGCCCCTTTCATAATTGATGAATTTGTATTTATGCATAGTAATGCACGCCCTCATACTACTGTGGCTGTGGTTGTCGACTAACTTCGAGACGTTGAAATGAATGCTATGGAGTGGCCAGCGCACTCACCCGACTTAAATCCTATAGAGCAGGTATAGGATAAGCTCGGACGACAAATTTCGGAAAGAAATCCTCTTCCCGCTAATTTGAGAGAGCTTAAAAACGCGTTACAAGAAGAATGGAACGCAATCTCTCAAAATTTTATTGTTAACTTAATCAGGAGTATTCCAAGGAGACTTGAAGCAGTTCGAAGAGCTAGAGGAGGCAACACTAAGTACTGATTATAGCCCACGTTACAGGCTGTCCTATGCATTTTGAAAAAAAAATGATTAAAACTTTAACTACAAAATTGTTATAATCTGTAAATTTATTTCTTTTTTTCTTAATTTGGTAATTTTTTTTTCGTTTGCTTTTGATCGTTTGCTTTTTCGAATTTCGCAATTTTAAATTAACGAATAATAAACAAATCCAAATGATAAAAAAAAATATTATGAAATGTTCATGATTTTTTGTTTTATACACACTTATTTGCTTTCCTCTAAATTTGTCCATGAGTGAATATTCTTGTGTCTGATACAGAGTGCTTGGTCTATAGACCGTGCGTAAGGTATACACTGAGCACATTTTTCTAAAATTACTTTTGCCTCTACACATAAATCCCTTAGAATTTCGTGCGTGTGGTACGCATAATTGTAAGCGAAACAACAAAACAGCGCCAGGGCCTGAGTCGGGGTCGCCGCCACCGCGCTTCAGCTGCTCGAAGCCAGCTGCCAAGTACCGCGTGCGCCCGCGCCACCGCTGTGCCGCCGGTTGCCACGGTATGCCGGTACACCCGAACCGGCATTGTCTTTTGCTTAAATATCACGCTCATCGTCGGAGATATTTCTGTGTATTGGAATGTTTTTGTTGATTTTGAAGAATGATTTTGCCCGCCTATAACAGTCTGCTCCTTACTGAACCGTCCCCTATTCCATATATGAGCTACTCTTTTACCAAATTATCTTCCAAATGCTCAAATGTACTTTATACATTTATATATCATATATATTTATACATCGTCATTACTGTCACCTATTTACTGGTTTTATATGAAATAATTGAAATGAACCATTCTTATATTAGTTTTCTAACCAAAATGACTATTGTTTTTTCAATCACCTTTATTATAATGTCGTATAAATCTATTACAATTAGATTGAAATTTATTAGTAAACTAGCTCGCATATCACTAAATTCTTACAAACACCAAAAACACTTAAAATCAATGCAACCATTTACGCCGTGCGTTTAAAATCAAGTCACTCCTCCCTGAAAATATCTATATTGATTTATGATATTTAGAGGAAGTGGGTTCCGGTATGTAATAATCGTAACGTGGTTAACATCGTACCCGAATGTGTTACTGAGTGATGGATGTATCTATTTAGTGCCCAAACTATTGGACCTAGAAACATAAAATTCGGTACCTAAAGAGATTTCTCGGTCAATTTAAATGACCAATGAGAAATACGTTTCAAAAATTTTTACAGAAAGCTGAAACTTTTATCGATTTGTTATGCCTACTGACCATTTGCGACGAATTGACGTCTATATAAATATTATTTTTTCAATACATAATATTCCATAACGACTACAAGGAATATATAAAAAAAAAGTGTAATATTAAAAAAAATAAATTAAATACTTTATAGGACTTAAGTAGTATATTTATTACAAAAATGAATAGTGAATATGCAGATTTGATATAAATATAATATAATAAATGAATGTAAATAATTATATTAATATAAAAATAATACGATAATTACATACATACATACATATATGTCACGCCTTGTTCCCATTGGGGTAGGCAGAGACCACCTCTCTCCACTTTCATGAGCGTCTTCATGCATGCTCGTCGGTTGCGAGTACTCTTGACCCGGCCTTTCTTTAGGACATCTTCGATTTGATCGAGATATGTCCGCCTAGGTCGACCTGCACCGATTCGTCCAATCATTCTTACCTTGTGTATCTCTTATAATAATCTCTTAATACGATAATTGAAAGAATTATATGGTCAAATAACCTGAAATAAATGACTTTTAATTAATTTTCAATTTAAGGTAACACGTAACTCGTAGGAGTGACGGCCGGGGCAAGAAAGCCCTTGAGTGGCATGCATATGCAACATTAGGCCTCCCACAATATGGGTAGGCGATTAACCTTCACCAATTCGTCAACCCATCTTGTGGAATTATAATAAAATATAAATACGCTAACACCGTTACTAACTTTAAGAAATTAATATGACAATACTGTAGTATTTTCATACTTATTTTCTTGCCAGATATTTCGACCAGGAACGTCAATATAAGGTCCAGATATGTAATTATTATTTATACTGCCGTTCTTTGATTATTCATAACTATTGAGATAGAACTAAAAAGAGAGCGTCTTACCTGGAAATCAAGAATATTATTGTTCCAATTTACTTTTTGATCTAAGTATTTAAATATTAGGAACGACTAACAAATTTATTATAATCAGTTTGACTTGGACACCATTGCGCCGCCAATATGTATTGTTGTTTTGTAAAGAGCAATAATGGATGCACTTTCACTGCAAATTCTATTGTAATAAGTTTTAAGGACAAGCACCAGCTTCACAGGACACACGGCAACTAGTTAACAATTTTTAAGCGATTTAGCGTTCTATTTGAGCTGAGTGCAGTTTGGGAGAAACTATACCAAAGCCATCTGCTTGGGTACCTATCCCCATATCTTAGCTATTTTGAAGGTTCTTCTAGACAAATTGTTAAGAAATTTTATTTCACGCAAAAGTGATATCTTACTAAAAAGGTATTTATTTATTTTTAAATTAAAGAATTAAAATTTTCCAAGATATTATTGCCATGTCTGTTTAATTTATTATAAATTTAAAGAATATTTTTTACTTTTTATGATCTTCAGTATAACATATATTTTTATGTCACTCTTACTTAAAAGCGTTCTTCTAGAAACTTCTGCAAACTCACAGTATTTTTGCGACTGAAGCAATGTAATTAAGACACTTTATTTTACAATCTAGAGACTTCAAATATAAAAAAATAGTACTATATTTTTATATTTACTATATGACAATGTACTGCTAGGGTAAGCCTAATATTGGAAGTGGTCTAGAAACTAAATCATTCATATTAAATCAAAATCACAAAATATATGTAAAATAAAATGTTGAATGACAGCGAGAGAAACTACGGGTACTTTCCCTGAATAGGCTGTTGTTTTTAATGTTGAACACCAATAAATGCCAAACATACTAAAATATCTTCATATCAATGTACTGACCTTTTATATGCGCGACCGAATATAATGTCAAACAAAGCTAGTTAAACACAAATAGACGCCTCCTACATTCAACTCGGGAAGGGTCGCCATGTCAAAAGCGAAGTACCGCCAGAAAAAAGTTTTGACGGTCATTATGGTTCTTTTTTAATAAATATAATGCAATACCTAAGTTTGATACATATGATTTAAAATGGATTAAAGGATAAAGAATAAATTCATTAATTTTTAATATGATATATTGAAAAATAAGTAGACTGCCCGTTTGATGGTAAGTGGTCCCTTCGGTATTTAATAATTTGTATACCTTCTTATGAATTCTTTATGAATTGTAAGATATCTATTTAAACAAGTCCATGCATACTCATAGGTCTCCTTATTTCCGCCGCCTAACCATCGTTACAGTCATTACGATCGAGAGATAGATTCTGTTGCGCATCTTTTTTGACTCCAAATTCTTTTTATCTCTATTACACTGCCTTAACTTATTTTTCAAATCGGAAGGTAACACGAAAAGATTTGTTATGTTATTACTCTGCAGCAAAAATCGATATGACCAATGCAGTACCCAAGCAGACGACTCTGTTACAGAATATAAGTAATTAGTTTATTTTTCTTATTCCTTTGCCAATTTACTTTATGACACCAAATAAAGTTTTTCTTCCTGCATAGTGACATTTAGTCAAGTTAGGTATTCATTAAGAAAATAGGAAACTGTTGAGATGACATAACTCAAGATTAACGGTCTGTTTTATTACTTGTTGATAAAATTGGACGTAATTTAAATTAATAAATATTACTAAAATGTAATTACAAAATCAAAATTATGCAATATTGACCTTTATTTACACTTATTGACGTAAAAATATATGTATGTAAAAAAATCTTGTAAGTGCATATAATATACAAAGAAAAAAAAATAGAAATAAAAGAAAACTATTCGGAAATTGCGAGTTCGGACCGTCTCGTGAATAACAAGCAACGAAATTAAAGTTTTTTATCTTCTTTTTTTAATGATCATTTACAATCAGTCATTAATAATGAATTGCCTATGATAATCAAATCACACATAATATTAATCAGACATAAACTTGTTTGTATGCTCACATACACATTCTTCTTCTTGCTCTCTTGCTCTGTTTTCTCTTGCTCTGTTCTCAATTTTATTTGGGGTCGCCGCAAAATGTCTTCCTCTTCCACTCTCCTCTATCACTCGCTATTTCGACACTCGCTCCCTTCATCTATCGTTTCTTCGGATTTCCTCTCTCCACATACACATCCACTTTCATGTCCATAACTTTCTATGGACATTATATATTATATGCTAACATTCAAGTAGATCAATTAAAGAGAAGTAAATCAATTTTGCTGTCCTAATCTTTTTGCTGCGTACATCGCATAGTAAAGTCCATGTGGCAAGGTTTCAATATGCTGGTTTCATAGTATCCTTGAATCTAATTAAATGCCTAATAATGTTGTATATTTTACTAAGTTTTTTTATCATAAGAGTGAATCCTTGTGACTACCACCGTAACCAAGTGTAGCGGTGATTGTGTCCGGAATCCAGACCGATCGAGGCAATTCGATCGATGTGACCGATCTTCGTCTCCAACTACTACCATGGCCCAATTCGCATTAGTGCTAAATACTTCTATTTGCATACATAATTTTAAATTATTCTTAACAAATTGATTCCAACAGATATTCACGCCTGCAAGCTAGTTAAGCCTTAGCTGTCTTCCTATGCTTGTTTCTAATTTAGCTTTGGTACTTTTGGTGAAAGGATGGCTTGGTCAGCCTTTTAAGATCGTATAAGATTTGTATCTTACCCCCAGCCTCCGCTCCCCTGTATCGGCGGGGGAGCGGAGGCTGGGGGTTCCCGGATGTCACTTGGCGTTCCCGGGGGCTCCCTACATGCCTGAAGAACATGCCACTCCCTACATGCCATCCCTGAGGTTTTTAGTGGGTAGGCCTCCCCCTTCTCCTGCGTGGGTTTGCCGTCCCATACAGGCGCGTCCCCAGGTGGTGGATAGGGGAACGCCCCCCAAATATGGGGGGTACCGGCTTCGGCCGGCGCGGGCCAAAAACGGCGGGGAGGGGTGAAGTCCCCCCTCTTTCTTAAGAGGTGGTGCATCGCCTGCTGCCAATCTCGGTGGACCGAGGGATGGAGTTCGCCGCCTGTACGAGGGCGTCGTGCGAACCGTGGCCATGTATGGGGCTCCCGTGTGGTCGCAAGACTGCGCGAGGTCCCCCCGCTGCAGAGCTCTGCTACGGAGCCTGCAGCGGATAATGGCCATACGGATCGTGCGAGGCTACCGTACAATCTCGTACGAGGCGGCGACGGTTCTGGGACGCTCCCCCCCATTCGACGTCCTGGCCGACATGTACGCGGCGACGTATGCGTCGCGGCGTGTCGGCCGGGAGGGCGATGGGGGGAGCGCCCTGGAACCGCGCACGAAGTGCCTAAGCGGGAGTGGCACCGACGGATTGTGGCGGCCTGGCGTGCGCAGCTCGAATTACGGATCTGCGCGCGCCAGCGGGCCGTCGGTGCCGTACTCCCGCACCTCGAAGCTTGGCTCCACGGGAAGGAGGAGGTCACCTACCGATTGACTCAGATACTCACCGGGCACGGCTGCTTCGGTGAGTATCTGTGTCGAATAGGACGGGAGGGATCGACACATTGTCACCACTGCGCATCCGACCTCGACTCGGCCCAGCATACGCTGGCGGAGTGCCCCGCGTGGGCCTCCGAACGCCGAGTCTTGGTCGCAGAGATCGGGCGAGATCTGTCTCCGCCAGCATTGATTGCGGCAATGCTGGCGGACGAGGGAGGTTGGAGGGCTGTGGCCTCCTTCTGTGAGGCAGTGATGCTCCAGAAGGAGGCCGCCGAGCGGGGTCGGGAGATGGCCGATCCCGCTCGAAGAAGGCGGCGCCGGGCTCGGTAGCACAGCTGCGGCGCCGCCGCGGGTCGCCGGCGGGCCGAGTAAGTCGCGACTGCTACGGCGACCCGGGATGGACCACGCCCCTTCCGTGGCCGGGGGCGTCGTCGGTGGAGGAGACCGGGGGAGGTAGTAAGCCTCCCCGAGGAGGGCTCCCCTGTGTCGACGGGGGAGCGGAGGCTGGGGGTTCCCGGAAGAAGCTTTCTGTTCCGGGGGCTCCCTACAAGCCTGAGGAAGGCCATCCCTGAGGTTTTTAGTGGGTAGGCCTCCCCTTGGGGAGGAGAGCCCCACATAACCCCGGCTCGCCACAGCCGGGGTATGCAATTTAATGCATTTTCCTCAGGGAAACAAAAAAGGCCTCCCCCTTCTGGGGAGGAGAGCCCCACATAAACGCCGGCTCGAAACAGCCGGGGTATGCAATTTAATGCATTTTCCTCAGGGGAAAAATAAGGATAATACCCCATTTCTCTTAATTTTTCTATAATATTATTTACAGATAAATTTATGGATATCTCCGATTTCGTTAATAACATTTTAATATTACCCAAGGAAGGTCTGGACCTTCATATTACCTGATGGTTAGTGATAACAGTATAATGGTAGCAAGCTAAACCTGGAATCCTCAACAACTACACTAAGGCTAATTTCCCTACCTTTAAGATTAGCGGCCATTGAAATTGGAAACAGGGTCTGTCTAATTTCACAAACAAAAAAACCGGCCAAATGCGTGTCGGACTCACGCACAAAGGCTTCCGTACCATTGATTTATGAAATTAAAGGAAGCGGTTTACGATTTACGAGGTATTTAAAAAACTACTTACTAGATATCGTTCAAAACAATTTTTGTTGGTAGTTTTTATAATAATGTACATCATATGTTTTTTTTTCATATATTTCATTTTCTTATTCAAATTCAAAATCATTTATTCAGTCTAGGCTGTTACAAGTACTTGTGAAAGTCGAAAAGCTACGCCATCGGTTCGCAAATCTATTAGAGTGGGGGGACCAACTTTTTTCCACTTTGAAAGTGTCTGTCACGCAAACTATTCGGTTTAGAAAAAAAATATTTTAGATACCTCGATATTATTTTTGAAGACCTATCCATAGATACACCACACGTATGTGTGATGAAAAAAAAATTGAGTTTCAGTTCTAAGTATGGGGAGCACCCAATATTTTTTTATTATTTTTTTTTTGCATCAAAATCTTAATGCGGTTCACAGAATACATCTACCTACCAAGTTTTAACAGTATAGCTCTTATAGTTTCGGAAAAATAATGGCTGTCACATACGGACAGACAAACAGACAGACAGAGATGACGGAACCCTAAAAACCGACTTTTGGCTATATTTCAAAATAGTATTTTGTTATGCAATGAATCCCCAATTAGAAAAGCAAGTTTGGACAAGAAATGCCAAATGAATATTAGAATCATATATCAAAATTTCATAAGCTGTTTTTGTTATGTGTACTTTTTGATGTTTATTTAATACAAACGCTTATTTCCTGCAGTTGCCCGGAGTTAGACATTTTATTACATTACTTTTAAGAATGCTTTTAAATATGTCTCTTCATAAGAGCTTAATCTGTACTAATATTATAAAGAAGTAAAGTTTGTGTGTTTGTATATTTGTTAAATTGTAAGGGGTAATCTCGGGATCTACTGAATCGATTTTAAAAATTCTTTCATTACTTTATATAAAAACCGAAAAATAAAAAGCTTTTACGTGGTAGTCCGTTTTGCAAAGTGAATCGGAGAAAAAACGGTCGAATGAAAGCGTTTTTTACGAACGCTGCCTTAACAATGAAAGATATATTTTTGAGTTCTCGAGAAAAGATGTGGATCTTGAAAATGCCTACAAAAAAGTCAACGAACAGCATATTTCTAACTTTTATATTTAAGTTACAAAAAGTAGTTTTTTTAATTAAAAATTGTAAATGATTTAATTTTTAATATTAATAAAATAATTGAATTCGTTAGGTCATATTTATTAGTCATATACGAGGGGTGATCCAAAAGTAATGAGAATAGGTATATTAAAATAACTATATACTTAAAAATTAAATTTATTTTTCTACATAATCTCCTAACAGTTCGATACACTTAGTCCATCTCTTTCCTAAACCAACAATACCTTTAAAAAAAATTCATTATCTTGACTCTCCCAAAATGCCTCTACAGCGGCTATCACTGCGTCATTATCTTCAAATTTCTTGCCCCGGAGGTGTTCCTTGAGCCGAGGAAACAAATAAAAGTCTCTGGGGGCTAGATCTGGAGAATAGGGTGGCTGCTCCACCAGCTGGAAGCCGGCTTCTTGAATGGCAGCCATTGCAACTTCAGCTTTGTGTGCAGGTGCATTGTCTTGATGAAACAGCACTTTTGCGCGCAGTTTACCCCGTCTTTTTTCCTTGATGGCCTCTCACAATCTTTTAATTTGTTCAGCATAGTAGGAGCCTGTTATTGTAGCTCCCTTATCAAGGTATTCAACCATAATTATTCCCTCAGCATCCCAGAAAACAGATGCCACAACCTTGCCAGCAGAGCTTGAAACGTTGAATTTCTTTGGTGTCGGTGAGAGAGAACCAGATCTTCAACTTTTTGACGTTTTCCTCAGTGAGGGAACAGGATGGGCGGCCTTCGCGGTGTTCGTCTTCCGTGGATGTTCTTCCCATCTTAAACTCCTTGCACCAGCGTGCAGTTGTAGAATATGGAGGCGCAGAGTCCCCTACTGTTTCCACCAAGTCTGTATGAATGTCTTTGGTGGACATTTTTTTCGCGCAGAAGTATTTGATGACGCTTCGTACTTCTTGTTTCTCCATTTTGATGTTATCACTCCGACTGCTCGTATTCAAATGAATGTAACTTTTAAAAATGACGTCCTATTTATACCATTTTTTGTCCGGGAACTTGTGCAGGACCAGGGAGTTGAACAATTATTTTTTCAGAATTTTATTATATTTAGAAACATCCGTTTATCATTACTTTTTGATCACCCCTCGTATTACCAAAAATCATGAATGTTTATGAAAATATGTAAACTCATCATTTTAATGAGGCTTTGAAGCGATGGCTTCGGGTTTAATTCGGTTCGTGTTCGTGCTTGTTTCGGGGATCATTAAGGGGGCACGGGTCAGCTAGTTATTAAATAATTGAAAACGTGGCTATTGCATTCATTGTCAGTTTTAAATACATTTTCAATAATGTTAAATAACTCTAACAACTAATTAGTAAAGTCTGGAAATTTTCTACTAATAAAAAACTGGAAGTCGGCATAATAATAATATTTAGATATCTTGCCCCTTTGGTCCCCCGAGCCAAAAGAGTGGCGGGCGCGTTGCATCGCCTGCTGCCCGATCTCGGGGTACCGAGGGATGGAGTTCACCGCCTGTACGAGGGCGTCGTGCGATCCGTGGCCATCTATGGGACCCCCGTGTGGTCGCGAGACTGCGCGAGGTCCCCCCGCTACAGAACTCTGCTACGGAGCCTGCAGCGGATAATGGCCATACAGATCGTACGAGGCTACCGTACCATCTCGTACGAGGCGGCGACGGTTCTGGGACGCTCTCCCCCATTCGACATCCTGGCCGACATGTACGCGGCGACGTATGCATCGCGGCGTGTCGACCGGGGGTGTGATGGGGGGAACGCCCCGGAATCCGTGCACGAAGTGCCTAGGCGGGAGTGGCATTGACGGATTGTGGCGGCCTGGCGTACGCAGCTCGAATTACGAATCTGCGCGCGCCAGCGGGTCGTCGGTGCCGTACTCCCGCATCTCGAAGCTTGGCTCCACGGGAAAGAGGAGGTCACCTATCGATTGACTCAGATACTCACCGGGCACGGCTGCTTCGGTGAGTATCTGTGTCGAATAGGACGAGAGGAATCGACATGCCACCACTGCGCATCCGCCGGCATTGATTGCGGCAATGCTGGCGGACGAGGGAGGTTGGAGGACTGTGGCCTCCTTTTGTGAAGCAGTGATGCTCCCGAAGGAGGCGGCGCCAGGCTCAGTAGCACAGCTGCGGCGCCGCGCGGGTCGCCCTATCCGCGGGCGCGATTTCCTCACGCCCGTCGTCGCCCGGCGTCGTCGATGGAGAAGATCGGGGGAGGAGGTATTGTAGCCTGCCCCGAGAAGGGCTCCCCCGTATGGGCAAGGGAGCGGAGGCTGGGGGTTCCTGGAAGTCGCTTGGCGTTCCCGGGGGCTCCCTAAATGCTGAGGAAGGCCATCCCTGAAGTTCTTAGTGGTTAGGTCTCCCCCTTCTGGGGAGGAGAACCCCACGTAACCTCTCACTTAAACATGATATCGCTCGCCACAGACGGGGGTATGCAATTTAATGCATTGTCCTCAGGGGAACAAAAAATAAAGGTATCTTGCCCGCTATGGTTTCTACTGTATTTATGTTTCTAACATTTTTTAAAGAATGCACAATGAAACACGGGATATGGTAAACCAATTTATTTAAAGTTAAAATTAATATACAAAAGCCACTTATATAGTTAGATACAATAATAAGGTTAACAAAATATATAGAAACAGAAACATGTTACTGTTTTCAACACGGGTGAGTATTTCATGAGGCGCATATTTCTGGTGTTGATGCTCAGTAGGTTTATGAGAGGGCTCGTTTAAAATATCATGATTAACACTTACTACATCTACCTCCCCTTCCTCAATGTTCACATTAATAGGCGACAAAAGCTTATCGGAACAATTAGACTGATCGGTAACCGATCATGATCGTCAGGTTTTCATATACATCTTTATTATTACAACTGCGAACTTTTTCACCGGATGTAAAATCGTGGGACAAACCACCAGAGTGTGCTTCCTGTACACGTTGCTTACGCTGCCACCTCTTAAACGTCGTCCTATCTTAGCCACTGCGGATTCCTTTTGTGTGGTACAATGTCCCGCGTTCCTATAAGCCAATAAAAATCTACAAATAACGGTATAGCACTCAGCGTCTATGGTGGCTTTTTTAAGTACCTAGTTTACTAATTGTACCGCGGTTTCAACGTCGTCATTAGTCGTAAAGAGCAACTAAAATTCGCTTTATTCCGTTTTTTTTTTTTCAAATAAGTCAAATAATCTTTGTAGCTAAACTGTGGACCGCTGTCGCTAACGATACATTTACGTAAACCGAATCATGAAAAGATTTTACTTTAACATGATATCACTAATTGCGCAGAAGTAGTCATATCGGATTCCACTTCCATCCATTCAGTATTAACTTTAATGACTTCTGAATGGAAATCAGATTCCCTTTGGGAGAGTAGGTTCGAATCTTATCGACTGCGCCAAGTGCGCCGCCTAATATATACGCAATAAAACATGAGCTATCGCAGACAGGTGGATTGTTCTCTAGCTCTTTTTTTTTAGTTGTATGGGAATTTCCGCGAATCGACAACTATGCGGCTGTTTTGCATTGTAGGATTTGTAACTTTATCACTCCTGCTATCCTAGTTCCTCCTAGAAGTTCCACAGCTTTCGAAGATCACTAAGGATATCCCAGCGTATAGCTAGCGTACCCAGTTACTTTATCCGGTATGCTGCTAACTCTACATTCCAATATCCACAGCTGTCTTTTTTGTTTTCATGAATGCTCTGCATAGTAGCTGCCCATGATACCTATGTTAAACAGATGTAAATGCCACAAACCACTGTAACGAGACGGAAACGAGGTCAGTTTTATTAAGTTCCTGGATAAAAAGACTCGACTTCGTGCAGTAAAAGCCTTTCCAGTCTGCATTCCTCCATTGTTCATGTAAATAGTAAGTGCATCTGTATACTGTATACCTTACCTTTGCACTAATTTTATGATTGACAACTTACTTTGTCTACAACATCTACATAAACTACAACCAACATCAGTCAATGTATAAGTCTTGATAATTCTTTTTCCGATTGGTTCCCACCTTCTGCTGGAGTACCTCAGGGTGCTGTTCTTTCCCCTCTTCTTTTTTCAGTTTTTATTAACACAATCACCAACTGGTGATTCGCGTATAGGTGAAATTTTGAAGATAAGGAACTCCTTATCTTCAAAATTTCACCTATACGCGGATGACTTGCAACAATACAGCAATTGACAGTATTAATAACATCATATTATTAATGAATGGGCAAGCAGCCACGAACTGTTGGTAAATCCGTCTAGGTCACAGGCAATTATTATTGGGAGTAAGTTTACAAGGAACCAAATTGATTTTTCCATTATTCCGCAGATATGTCTCAACTCGTCAATTATACCTTATTCTCATAGCGCTAAAAATCTTGGTGTCATCTTTGATAAACATCTTTCCTGGGGTAAACATGTTGACCTTATTTCTAGAAAAGTACATTTCTCTTTTCATACTCTTAAGCGACTCCAGTTTTTCCTTCCTTTGCACACTAAAATCTCGCTTACTCAATCTTTAATTATACCTATTATTGATTACGTCGATGCTTGTTTTTTAGATACGATGAGGATCTGAAATAAATTGGAACGATTGCAAAATTTGTGCCTTCGATTCATTTTCGGCCTTCAAAAATTTGACCATGTCTCCAAATTCCGGTACCAATTGAAGTGGCTCCCGATAAGACAGCGCAAGAACTACCACGTTCTGTGCTAACTTTTTAACATTCTCCATAATCCTTTGGCTCTGCAATACCTTAGGAGCGTTTTAGTTTGTTGTGTTCACGCACATAGTTATGTAAGCTGGGTCGTACAGCGAAACCTGTTCTGCGGAGCCCCGGGGAGCCGCGGTGGGACGGTACGGACGGACGGCGACGGCGCCCGACACTCTTGGCATACCTGTCTCGCGTACGGACGACACCGCCTTCATTTATTATATTTTATATTCATTCATTTATTTCTTTAACTTTGTATGTAATATTGTAACGGTGGATTATACTTAGTAACCAGAAAGATATACAGTCCATTTATTTAACGTCCACTACGACCCTAACAATGGTCCTTCGAGCCGGATTGAATTAGTATTCCCTTTCTTACACTGTTCTGTAGATTATGCTGGCCCAGTGTTGATAGCGGACCGGAAAGGCAGGGGTTGCAAGTTAATAAAATCGTATTTGGCAATTTTTGTTTGCAGTTCTATTAAAGCCTGTCACATCGAGCTCGTAACGGCACTGTCCACAAATGCTTACTTAGCCGCTTTAAATCGTTTCGTGTCAAAGCGTGGTAAACCAATTACTATAACATCTGATAATGGCACAAACTTTGTGGGTGCTTCTAGTGAACTAGCCAAATTCTTGGTTCAGTCAAATATCGCAGGTCAAATTGCACAGGAAGGAATTGAATTTAAAATGGTTCCTCCTTACAGTCCCCAGTTTAATGGACTAGCAGAAGCCGCTGTACGTTCTACAAAAAAACATCTTCGTAGGTTATTGCAGCTCACTCATTTCACTTACGAGGAGATGGTTACTTGTCTCTCACAGATAGAGGCGGTTTTGAACTCCCGTCCTCTCACTCCTCACTCCTGTGACCCACATGATCTTTCAGCTCTGACTCCTGCCCACTTTTTGATTGGACGGCCACTTGTGTCTATACCCCATCCACAGGTGGCACTAAATCGGGTACAACACATAAGTACTCTTGAGCGCTTTAAGAGGATTGAGCTCATACGGCAGCACTTTTGGAGCAGATTCCACTCCGAATATATTGCATTGCTGCAGGCCAAAACAAAATGGAAGGCGTCCAAAAGTGAACTGAAAAAGGACACTCTTGTTCTTGTGAAGGAAAAGTCTCTTCCTCCACTTCTCTGGGCGATGGGGAGGGTAGTTAAGCTATATCCGGAGTCGACGGGTCTACTAGAGTGGCAGAAATTAAAACCCAACGAGGCACCATCCGTAGGGCATACAATAATTTATGTCCTCTTCCAGAATTTTGAAGATATCCTTCAACCCGGGGAGCATGTTCACGCACATAGTTATGTAAGCTGGGTCGTACAGCGAAACCTGTTCTGCGGAGCCCCGGGGAGCCGCGGTGGGACGGTACGGACGGACGGCGACGGCGCCCGACACTCTTGGCATACCTGTCTCGCGTACGGACGACACCGCCTTCATTTATTATATTTTATATTCATTCATTTATTTCTTTAACTTTGTATGTAATATTGTAACGGTGGATTATACTTAGTAACCAGAAAGATATACAGTCCATTTATTTAACGTCCACTACGACCCTAACAGTTGCGTCCTGCTGACAAGCTTAGTAGATCTCGATTACGCACGCTTCATTTCTTACCTCATTCCTTACCGAAGTACTAAAACTTTTTTACTTTTTTTTATGGGTTAGGGCAGCAAAAGAGCAAATGGATCACCTGATGGTAAGCGATAACCGTTGCCCATTGGCACCCGCAACACCAGAGCAGTCACAGATGCGTTGCCGGCCTTTTAAAAGGGAATAAGGGGGGAAGGGGGGGTTGGGCCTCCGGTACCCTCACTCACTCGGCGAAACACTGCGCAAGCGCTATTTTACGCCGGTTTTCTGTGAGGCCGTGGTATCACTCCGGTCGAGCCGGCCCAATTCGTGCCGAAGCATGGCTCTCCCATGGTTGTGTCATGAAATGTAAACATGTAGATGTTATACACATAGTAACAATTCACTCCGCAGTCACTACCAAATCAAGCCGGAACACAGCAAGGCAAGCACTACTGCTTTGTGACAGAAATAATTAAAATAGAGGTACCCAGACAATGTCATATCAATTACAACTGTTCTTTTGTACACCTATTATCACGCTGAAAGAAAAATATATATTTCTTTTAGTTTGTTTCATCATTTAAAGTAGAAGACAAATAAAGTAGACAAATACGGATTTAATCATACTCGTATATTAATAAACTGATATTACATGCAAAGATTTTACGAGCCTAAGCTATACCCAACTGCTTATAAAGGGTCTTTCAACAAGAACTTTGTTTTTTAATTGTGGCAACATCAACGACATGACGGCATTGACAGTTAGTTTTTGACATATTCGCTTTGGCAATTGTTACAATGTATTCAATTTCGTTCGAAAATCGCATTAAAATAATTAATACCCACTATATTTTTTTTTAGCAATGGTGCCAAAGGTCGAGTCTATCATTCTAATGGGCTAATGGAACTGAAGAATATTAAAATCTTCATCTGAATTTTCACAAGTAATTCCCATATTTTGCTCCCGTTCTACTACGTCCGAACATATCCGTAAATGTAACATGGACACGTTATGGACACATGACTGTGTCGGTATCATTACTTAAAGTATTATATTTTCCACAAAGGGACATCCATCTTAGGTGTCAGTTTTATTTGCATGTAGACGCCTTCTAAGAACGCCGTTAAAGTACCATATTAAAGAAGCGTACCTAGAAAACTAGCGAAGGTTACAAATGAAATTTCTACTATCAGCAAACAAAAAGTATGTATAAAATTTAGCATACTATCAACGGCCACCTACCTTTGATTGTTTATTTAAAGTAAAGAAATAACATCATGTCTGTATCAGATGGTAAAAAGGACAGAGCGATATAAAACACTCCGTTCGCACTCCAATTGCGTTGTAATGTCACAAAATTAAATTACTCATCCATCTGAGGAATAGTTGGGAAGGTTCCCTAATTTTTTTCGTAGCTGTGGAACTAATCAGAGAAAGTGATCACGCTTAAAAGGCTCCGAATTGTCGAAGCCCATGTGCGGGCTTTCCGACAAATGTGCCACATAAAGCAGCCGCCCGACGAATCGATTGTAATGGAATGCGATTTTTATCAGTTTAAGTTACTTGTGATCGCCGTAGCTTTTACTGTACCAATTAAGCTTGCTCCTACAGATTAAATTCTTGTTTTATGGCAATTTGAAGTAATGTATTCAATTCTATTTGATTTTAGATATTTTATTTATTTTTACTATTGTAACTTATTTTATTTGAATTGTATGATTTTATTCCTTTATATTGAGTGCACCTATAAGGTAGGAATTTCAGATTAAAAGCAGACAGTAACTCAATCAGTGATAGGAGAGCTAAGTAACAAGTAAATGTAAACCGTGTTTTAATGGTAACTAATTTTATTATCGTAAGTTTTTCGAGCTAATGAAATCGTGAGATTGTATCATACCATTCCACAAACATACTAGTCGTGAATAAATAAAAATCTGTGTTTTTATCTTCCTCCAACTAGACTGTTGTAGGAAGGTAAAAACACAGATTATCAAGTAACAGACGTGCACATCCAGCAACATTAAGGTTTTCATTAAGTATTTCATAAAGTCGTGTTTATTGAAATAAATTAATCGAAAAGTATGAAGAATGTCCGTGGTAATCTTGTTCAACCATGAATGCAAATTTTAGAGTTCTATAGATAGCTATATAGCTATATGAAGTATATACTTCATCGTGAACGTGTGGTAAACGTGTCTGTTGAAGTACATTATCTGTGACTGTATACATACAGGTCTTTATTTCGTTACAGTTTCTTATACTTTTTTTTGAGGGGGGGAAATGCGACCTTGTGCACCATGACACCGCGCTGGCAAAACGCGCCGGTTGTGTGGGGCTCTCCGGTCAAAAGGACCGGCCTACCCACTAAAACCCCCCCGAGACAGTTCCTTATACTAGTATTATAAAGAGGATAGATATGTTTGTTAGTGAGCTTTTATTGCACAAATTCCGAAACTAGTTACCCGAATTACTATATGTTGGTACGGTGAGAGTTTGAGATTTGGGGAAGGATATAATCTTTTCACTAAGGGATAAAAATATTTTTCAACACTAAAAATCTGATATAAACAGCTGAACATATGCTTGTATAGAAGGATAGTAGGAGACACAGGAATATAACGCGTGCGAAACCGCAAGCGGAAAGATTGTTCATAAAACAATATCTAACAAAAATGACTCAGGTCAAATGTATATCGAGACCCGCGCACCGATAGTTCCGCAAATAAGTTTGTACTCGTAATCGATTGAAACAATTTTTTTTTGTGATGCAACTACAAATTCACGGTGTACTAATTTTATCCTCTAATTGTCATACATAACCTTGGTTCAAGCCAAGTTTCATTATTCTAGGTCATTGGCAAGTACCCATTGGTTTTGAATTTCTTACTATTGAGAAAATATGCGGCATAAACGTAGAATAAAAGGTTGTATCTTTTGATTGGACTGACTTTTCCACTGTTGCGCTTTCAACTTAACACCTAGTTTTATCATGGTGGACGGTACTCTTATGATATATTATTAGAATATATTATCGTTGTATATGATTAGGTATACCTAGTCGAATTTTGTATTCCTAGCTATGTTATTCAATGAATGATCTTATATTAAAAAGTATGTCATAAATAAGACAAAATTTTAGTTTATTAAAGCGCTATCAAAAAACAATAATGAAGACTTGTAGTATAGAGGCCTAAGCTCTTGCGTGACTGCTGATAACCGCAGACAGAAACAGAACATTTACGAGTATAAGCTGTCAATATCATTTTGAATTTTATATATGATGATGACGCGAGTGTCGCGAGCGTGCAGCAATGCCCTACAGAAATAAATTATTATATTAAATGGATCTAAGGGTCTAATTATGTCACAATTGTTATAAAGCCACCTGAGCCTCAATAAAATTTTATGGATTTGCTTTCAATTAAGCAGATATTTTCACGTTAACACAATCATTTATTGCTATAGGTACTGTAGGTGTAACTAAGGAATTCGAATATTCCATTCACGTGGTGGAGGTTCCATTTGTATTTTATTTCATATTTTAAATTACAAATTATCTGATAGACCGAGTTTAAATTGTGTTGCAAATATACTAATACTGTTGCATGATTTAGTATTATCGTTCACGTATTTATTACATAAAGTGAAGTCAAATAATACCACTACAAACAAAGTGGTTAGTTAGTATTCATTTTTCTATAGGAACCTACTAAATACCAGTTCGTAGCTGAATATAAAGATAATACGTGCTTTTTATCTCAATTATCATGGGGTGAAATTGCAAATTATACATATTATTAAAGTCCAAGTAAATAAAAAAACCTTTGACTTTTCACGTCAAAGCTAACACCGACCGTAACCAGACACCTCATTTCTGTTGACCGCATACATATTGTATGAAATACGATACCGACATATTTCAAGAAGGTTGAGCGCGCATCCGACAGCTGTGACGCAGTTTTAAATTGCATATAAATCATCAACCAATTCCGATCCAATTACTGGCTTCATTCGATATTCTGTTGGCGTCGCGCTAAGAACGCGTTTAATTATAGCGGCCACTGCTTTTTATGCGTTAAACGAATCACTTTATACTGTAACTTCATACTCATCATCATCACTACTCATCATTCCCTCTCCGAGGGGCATGAGCCTACACTAAATCAGGGTATTAGATCTTGGTGGACCACAGACCCGATGTCTTTTGATAAACTTCAAATACAAATTAGTTTTTATTTTAAAGTGTAATATGAAATCGGAAATACGAGAAATACATTAGTAGCTGACAAATTCAAACCTAGACCTCCCAATTAGAAGCTTAGTAACCAAGACCAGACTCTTCCACATATATACATAACATACTTAGGGCAAAATATCCGGAAACGTATATTTGTTCAGGCAGGGTTTTGACACATAAACATAACAATAAGTAAAAATATTTGTATAATGCGATAATAATTAATGAATTATACTCGTAAAGACTAGCAGAAACTTGAAGAATAACAGCGTGCAGTTAGTGGTAGGAGTGACAACAGCCTGACATAGGTGAGACAGAGACAGAGTATATATATGGATAATGCTTTTAAGTAAAATGAGATGGCCAAGCGTTGGACCAACACATGGAGTCAATACATGCATCGGCGGTTATTGCCTAAACGTGTTTAATTTATTAATATTTATTTAATAGTATGAGTATCATCCTATTTTATACTTCCTCGCAGTTGCACAATTGAATAACACACAATTCACTTTTAAGCGAATGGTTGCATGTTTTTTTATGGTTACAGTGCTACTAGAGAATCGTAAAACGGTTTGTAAAATTATAAGTGGTAAATGAAATTTTTTTGCCAAAACTCAGAAATTAGAAAGAATCATCATTCATCATGCAAATGCTAGCGGTTACCCGTCCGTCGACACAAATCTATTTTGGAGGTTAAATGATCGAATTAATGGATCATCTGCGAACAGCATCGATTAGCACCCAATGATACTTAATAATATAAGTATCTGCTGTTTCCTTAATATGACTTTGTGATACCTTATTTAGTTGCCTTTACTATTATGTTATTACTTATTTTATTACTTGTTGACGGAGAAATTCATAAGCGTGGAGCTCAAAATGAAACATCGCTGTAAGCTGCACCTCGCGTGCATATTTGTCATAATCAAGACCAAAGAACATAGTTATTTCTTCATTCAAAGTAGGATGTCATTGCTAACAATCAAGTCATTGGGGTAGCGCTAACACTTTAATTGTCTACAGCAAACCATATTGCTGCTGCGTTTCGTGGTAATTTCCGATCTACAACCTTAATATTATGAAGGAACATTCGCTCCATCTCTATGGTCCCTCTAATCTTGAATTTAAATACTAGTCATTAAATGTTGACAAGTAATCGAATTGTAGTGTTTTTCTTCGTAGTATATTTTTGTATTTCTGGTTTCTGTCGAGCGATAGTTTTATCGCTAGCATTAATTTAACATTCTAAATCACTCGACCATTAGAGAACATCTTTAGCACGCAGCGCTCAAAAAAGAACATCTTCTCAAAGTGCGAAAACGGTGGAAAGTGTAGTGCCTGAGGTTAATACTCTTAAAGAACCCCATAAATGATTCGAAAACACAGTTTATCGTACAATGCTGCCTGCTGTTGCCATATTACTCAAACACGGCTTTCAGACACAATGTATAGTGCAATTCGAATTTGTAACATAGATGGGGGGTTGAGAGAGTAGGCCCTAAACCGAACGGCGCGACACCGCTACTTGACACTCGTTCGAGATAGTGCACGTTTTAGCTGTGGCTTCCTGGTCGCCTCTTGGCAGTTCTGCCAACTCAGTTCAATAATTCGTCACTCAATATATAAATCGACGATTCTATTCGTTATAAATAACTTCCATATTTGTTTCTATTGGTGTTGGATATGTTATCCTTGCACCGAATGTTTTACAGAAGATGCCAAAACCTCAGTGGTCGGGCAAACATGTTGCTGTATCTTCTAAAGGCTTCAAAGACCTTCTATTACTTCTCAACTTATCGTATTCTTAATTATATTATATAGAATAAGAAAATGAAAATATCCAATTATTTGACTTATTAAGGTTGTACTTTAAAGTGTGGCCGTCACTTTAAGGTTTGTATAGATCTTTTAGGCAAATAAATTGAAACGAAATAATTAATACATAATATTAGTAATAGTAACAATATATGTTAATTTAATTCTTTCTGTTCACATTGAACGACCTTAGCAGAGATATTTCAAAAGCCATTACGTATATACAAGGCACTGTAATTATCGCCACTACGATGAGACGATTTTAATGTCTTCTGACGTAATTTATTAAGACTATAAACGTGATAGACTCAACAGGATTATTTTAATAGTATTTGTTTATTGATAGTTATCTAAAATTGAATTTTACTGTGGAGTTAACAGGTTTAGTTTAAGCTTGCTTGAGCTTGTTTCATAAAATAGCGTGTAAAGGACATTTAGATGTAATAAGTGTACTGACATTATAAACACAAAATAATATAAAAGAAATTTCGATTTTATAACTTTTGTTTTTATTTTTACTTGTTAAGTAAGTTGAGAAATATTCAAACAACCCACGGACGAAACTTATCAGTGACCAGTTAATTAATGTGAATGTATGTAATATGTATGTATAATTATTTATGTAATTCATGTGAATTTACGTTGAAATCTGCAACTTTTATGTGTGTGTCTGCCATTTTGTCTCCGCCTTATACCTTATAGTTCGGACCGTTTCTTGCATGTTTTTATATTACACCAGGCCACTCAGAAAATTATGCGAAAATATCCCTTTACGTGTGAAGCTCTGACCGATTACAATCATAAAAAAGAAATTATTTACAAGTAAAAATACCCTCTTTCGAATGTCAAATTTCGCCGTTGTGTAAGAAGGATAGTTTCACGCTGGGTGCCGCACAATCTAACTGGGTGACATGATGAATAAATTTCGAGTAGGCTTGTCTCGGCACGTTTAGAACTATGTCACAGGAGTTGAATCCTGAATAAATCCATCGTCGATTTTATCACAAAATGAAATCACTGCCGGATGATATATTATGAAACGCTTTCCAGAAAACATCACTAAATACTGGACCCGCGTGCTGTTGCTTCACACCACACCAGTAAAACTCTTGTCAGCCTCCTTACAGTTCTACTCTAGCGCTGAGTGATTTTATGTTATTATCTAAAAATAAAAAATCTGCCGAATGGGGTACAGTTTCCGTCGTCGAAGATGCGAAGAGAGCACTTTGAAATAAAGATATAAAGATATTGATAATAATTATATGAAATAAATATATTTTGTTCATATCATTTAGTTTTTTAGTTTACCATATCTGTGTGTACATAACTGTCACTCAGTTACACGTACTTTATAAAATAAAATTAAAATTCACAAACAAAAATATTGAAATTTTTTCGTACTTGTGCCCGTTCTTATTTGTATTATTATCTAATAAGTATTAATTATGCAACATCAGTATCTGTGAGTTTCGTCCGTTACCTAATACCTAGTATAATATTTCAAGTAATGTTAATGTTCAAAAGTAGATGTGCTTGATTTTTCTCAGAATCTAATGTACCTAACAACTTTATATGAACACTTTATTGATTTATGTTTTACAAGTTTATATACGTTTTATGTATTATTGTTACTGTATGTGTCCCACATAATGAAATAAATCAACTAATTATTGTAAGTAATTATTATTTAAACTGTCATAAAGCAATATAATGTGTCAAAAGTCAATTATCATAAAGCATTATAATAATAAATTGGTAAAGTGCAAGTACACTCTACTGTATATCAATATACTCTATAAAAAATCATTTGTAGGTCTCAGAACATAAGCCATAGAAGGCTTTTTTGAGGCTTCCGTCACGCCGAACTCTGCCTGTGAGATACTGCATGCAATTCTGGTGTTCTAGCTGCATTCTCAAAAGAAGAATAAATTAATTTAATAATTGTCCATTAATTAATAAACTGAGTTTCATATTTTGCCACATTAACTACTAAACATAAATTATTTCTTCATTATGAGTATAATATATTGTGATTAATTAAAATTACTCACCTTCTGACGTGGTCAGTGCGATCCGCCATTTTGAACAATTATCTACTGTAAAATTACAGTAACAGATATAAAATTGAATATATTGATTTATATCAATTAAACATAACGGAACGAAGATTTATTAAAATATCACAAATCAAACCAAGAACACATATTTACAGAAATCTAAGTCTGTATCTATACACTCATATAAAACTTATAAAATAAGGATTTGAGGCATAAGAATAGTTTTATTTACCCGTTCTTTTAATTCTTGAGAATCAGAACTAATATAGCGGGTATAATTCACTATAGCATTAAAAATGTAAAAACTATAAATTTTGCCTTTATTTATTTCTTGTCTTTTATCTAGCTGTTTTCATCTTTTCGTACTTTCCGTTAAAATATGTATTTCAATAGAATCGCAAGTCTTGCAACTTGTAATTATGTGACCCACTAAGTACGTTCAGTACAATATCATAGACAACAAATGCAGATAGAGAATAGTCGAAAAAAATATATCAATTCGAGTAGTACGTTGTTCCTAGCAGAAATAATGATTAACCTGAAATAACGTTATTACTTAGTTGTACATCCCTAGGGGCGCATTCACATGTAAGTTGTGATGTCATCAGGAGAATTGCTAACATTGAAAAGGTGCGGCAGTAGCAATATTTTTTGTTTGTTTGTTAACTTGTGATGGGTTGTATGCTTTGCCACTATACCGGTATTTTAGTTAATTTATTTTATTATTATAGTTAATTTATAGTTATTTATTTAGATATTTAGTTAATTCTAAATGTTACAATCTAGAAATCCCTCATTGGTTTTATAACATAATGTGTCGTACGAAACCGCGAATAGCTGGGGCCTTCGTCACCTATCCGGGACAGCTCCGAACACTGGCCATAAATCTTCGCACCCGTGTCGAGCCGGTGCCTATCGGGTTGGATAGTTGGGACTACCCGCAAACCACCGGTCGACTTTGTAACGCACGAGAAATCTACTTTCCAGTTTTATACGATACACTTTAACGTGGGTTTCGTTTTTCTTTTACAACTTAAATTTACGCTAAATATGTTTTAACACTCTTCATTCTTAGCAACAGCGTATTTATTTCTTCTTTACTTTAAATCTACTCGCTATACTATATCGATATATGTAGAAGGAAAATTTGTTCGATTTTCATATAATATTTTGCTTGGGTACTTATACCTTTAGAAGTGTATATATACCTGAATATTGTTTAATAACAGTTATAACTATGGGGGTTCCCCAGGGATCAATATTGGGTCCTCTACTGTTTCTAATATATATAAATGACCTTCCTTACTACATTACAGAATCGTGTGAGACAGTATTGTTTGCAGATGATACTTCTTTACTATTCAAAGTTGATAGACAAAAGGAATGTTATGACGATGTAAATAGTGCTCTCTCGAGAGTTCTGTATTGGTTCACAACTAATAATTTGTCTTTAAATTCTAAGAAAACAAAATGTATCAAATTCTCTTTGCCCAATGTAAGGCAGGTTGATACTCGTTTAAATATGAATGGTGATGTCATTGACTTGGTAAATAATACTAAATTCTTAGGCATTACGTTAGATTCACGACTACAGTGGGATCCACATATTGAAACTTTGGCAATCAAACTTAGTTCAGCGGCGTACGCAGTAAAAAAGATTAGACTTTTAACTAATGTTGAAACGGCAAGAATTGTTTATTTCAGCTACTTTCATAGTGTTATGTCCTATGGACTGCTGCTATGGGGATCAGCGGCTAACATTGAAAGTATTTTCCTTTTACAAAAAGAGAGATTCGTGCTATTTACTGTTTACGGGCTAGAGAATCCCTAAAAGAATTGTTCAAAGAAATTAATATTTTAACTTTAGCTAGTCAATATATATATGATAATTTAGTTTTTGTATATAGAAACTATGATAAATTCAATAAAAACAGTGATCTACATAATGTGAATACTAGAAACAAAAATAAACTTGCCGTTCCAATGTTCAGACTCCATAAAACTAGCTGTTCGTTCTTGGGGAAATGTATATCTATGTTTAACAAGCTTCCGCAAAGTGTCATTGATTTGCCTTTATATAAATTTAAAATCCATATCAAAAATACACTCATGAGTAAAGGTTATTATAAAGTAAGTGACTATCTAAATGATCACAGTATTTGGGAATAGGGACACTATTCATAGAGCCATGTTTGGTAACATTATTTATAATATTGTATTATTTTATATGTGTATGTAAACATACATACGACTGTAATCGTATTAGGTATGATTGTATCTTATACTATATTGTATTTTTATATTATATTATTATAATTATTAACATTGAAAAGAGGAGATAAAAAATAGACCTTCAGAGTTTCTTGCCTGTTCTTCTCGAGAAGGCTCTCCCAATTTCCGAACAGGTGTCGAGTCAATATATTTTTTTTCTTTTTTTTTTTTTTCCTTATTCGTACGTACGGACAAGGTTTTTGTTTTTTTTTTTATTATTTAAGCTTTTTTTTTTTGTTTTGTTTGTTGACGTCAATAAGTGCCTGTAAAGGTCTATCTATACTCTATACTTAATATATAAAGCTGAAGAGTTTGTTTGTTTGTTTGTTTGAACGCGCTAATCTCCGAAACTACTGGTGCGATTTGAATAATTCTTTTTTTGTTGGATAGTCCATTTATCGAGGAAGGCTATAGGCTAAATAACAATACGCTATGACCAATAGGAGCAAAGACAGAGCGGTAAATGTGTAAAAAACGGGGAAAATTATTCATTTTTGAAGGCTTTCTTTGCGTGCGCTGCGAAAACGGTTCAAGATACACAAAAAATATGTATGAAAGAATTATTCCTCTATACATGATCTAAAAAAAAGTCCGACGGCATATGTCTATCTTTTAAGGTTTAGTCACAATGACCGTTTTTATGGTACCAAATTTGGATATGTCGCGTTGTCAAGATCGGGTAACAGCTGAGGTGCGCAAAATAACTATTCCACGCGGACGAAGTCGCGGGCACAGCTAGTGTTGAATAAATATTATTTTGATTTTGATTTGATTTTGAAATAAAAATCTAGGGATTTGGTTATTCCAAACTCCAATCGTAAGCGAATAACGGTAATCGCAAACCAACCATATACTCGAAACGTATCGTGCTTCGAGTATATATTAGCTGGTTATTATATGTTATCGTCGTTCCTTCTATCAGAAGAAATGAGCTTCTGTCTAAAAGTAATGCGGAGACGTATTTAGAATACATGTCACAACTCTGTTTTCATCAGAGTTAAATACCAACTAAAGAAAATTACCGCAACAGTACTACTAGTGAACACTGATGATTATGATTTATATAGATAACATTTAGCAAATTTACTGTGCCTTCTGCTTATTTTTATTTCTGAAATATTTATGTCTGTAGTTTTTTATACACATTAAACTGCATCCAACAGTTCGTGACATCAAATACATATACGAGTCTAATAATAAATCTGATAGCTTCACAATGCAACCTTAATATTCCTTTCAATATCTGAAAGTGTCAGTACTTATCCTACTTAGAATAAATTAGTATAAGTGGTGTTTGGGCTTGTGCAATTTCTTGAGACAAACAAGGCATGGCTTGTGCACTTACTCGTATAGTTAATCTAGCAGCCAATTACGAACGCATGTGATCATTTGTTTATGTCATCATCATCCATCACAATGAGAGTGCTTTTCTATCTCAAATAACTATTATTATATTAGCAAACATTATTATTTTTACCACAGCAATAATGTTTATAGCAGATTGAAAAAGTATCGCGAGGTACCTACAAATATACACAGGAGGTACCTACAAAAACCCAATATTCTCAAATTTTATAATGTGTGTATATTAGGGAGGTTCAAAAATTTTTTGTTATTTTTTATTTTGGCCAGGTCATATATTTGTTAAATGTATTAAGTAATATACAATAATAACATAGTAAACGTAGAACGGGGTGCTCAATCAAGTCTTTTATTGTATTTTTTAGTTTTTGTTACAAGGCAATTATACGTATTTGAAACGTAACTATATATATTTTAGACAAAATTATATAGTTTTAATACTTATTTAGAAAACTGTAAAGCCATAGACGAGGCTTGATCAACTCCCTTCTCTTCGGCAAGTTTTACTCCATTATCGTCATATTTTAAAACTATCCAAAAATGTGAAAAATCGAAAGATTCCGCGTATGTACTTTTTCAAGAACTTGCGGAAATCTAGAAGTTTCACAAGAACTAGTTATTTTGTAAAAAAGAGGAAGAAACTTTGAAGCGCGAGGAAAAAGAAAGTATTTGTTTACAAAAGAACCAGACAAATTTTGGATATTGCCTATGCCACTATGCCTATGCCTATCTACGCCTAAGGTGTAGACCAGTAAATGACTTACTTCTTTGAAAGAGCTTAAAATTGAACAAAGCCATTGATTCCGAAATCGGTATATCACCAAGGAATTTCTTATAGCACTTATAGTATACGTTAGATAAACTAGTTGCATTTGTATTGTTTTCGGAGAAGCTTTCTGATATTGAGAAACAGGCTAGTGTTTAAAAAATAAATTTTGATAGTGTGAATCGTTCACTACGTGGTGATTTTGCCTTGCTTGCCTTAAGACATTACATTAGAAGTTTTTTCAACACAAAGAACATTGAAAAAACTCTCGATTCTTGATATCAAGGACTCCTTGCATTTACTTCCTGTTCCTTCCTTTCCTTACCTGGAATGACAATATAGACTTCCTTCATGGCAAAAGTTTCGTCGATAATTTGCAGGTTGTTAATGATACAGCTGAGATTGGTGTAAAACTTTTTAATGATTACAACAAGATACTAGGAATGAGGAATAAAAGCAGTTTTTACTTCACATCATTGAACAAAATAGAGAAATCGTTTCTATTGAAACATCCAAACAGTAAACATAATTTTGAAAAACCACAAATAATATTGATAATTATTGCTTTGTTATCCAATTTTGTTCACATTTAAATAATTTATATACATATTTGATGTATATAAATTAACCATACTTGTAATTTGATAAACCTTCAATAACGTGTTTTACTTCTAATTCAGTTTTTTTTTTCAGAAACTTCTATTTTAGTGGGCATCGATGGGGTGCTCACCGAATATATGATATAGGGGGCTGAAATTTTTCACACATAACAGGAATGGTAGGTGAATAAATCAAAGGGATGGCGACCCCTATATTTGAATATTTTTTTACTAATCGTTGTATTCGTTTAGCCTAAGCGAAATTATCGGTTAGGCAAAAGGCGAAAATGTTGTAATATTATTAATATTCGCTTATGTTTGTCTATATAAATAATACTTACTATCAATCGTTTCTGTTTATAACTACAAAAATGCATGTATATTTTGTATACAAATATGTAATTAAGAACATTTAAAAGAATACATGGATATGAAAATGACTTTTCGTCCTGAATACCTAATGCCCTTTGATGCTAGCATCAGGTGTGGCGGTAATACGAACACAACACAGATAACAAATGGTTTCAATATCGCAATGTTTTCGAAAGCGGGTGTAAGACCGAAGCCTTCATTTTTTATATTGCCTAACCGCAGATGAAAAAAAGACTGTCAAATAGCACGTTTCACATATTTTTACAAGCCTGTGATCAATAATTGTTTCTATCATGATATTCTGGTGTAGGTGCAGCAATGATGAAATAAAAATTGTATGTATAATTTTTTAAACGATGTAGGTAAATAAAGCCATGTAATCTTTTATTTTCGATAGTGTTTTCGTGATTTTAATTATTTTCTTACAGTTACAGTTACAAATGTATAACATTACATAAATACATGAGATACTTATAAACCTGTAGATTATTACATATACAAGTATGAGATAAAATTTAAAATGATGACAAAATTTTTAAAACTATTGACACCTAAGTATACTAATAATAATTCAAAACATAATAATTTCCCGCCATATTTTATAGGTGATGTCAGTGTATTCGTGTAACTTACTGTGTTGTTTTTACACTTCTGAACATTCTAAATTAACGTATGTAACGTATTATAGAAAATAAGAGAAGAAACTAAATTTTCTATATAAATAACATA
This sequence comes from Scirpophaga incertulas, assembly GCA_036419045.1. Lineage (NCBI taxonomy): Eukaryota > Metazoa > Arthropoda > Insecta > Lepidoptera > Crambidae > Scirpophaga > Scirpophaga incertulas. The sequence goes on along the minus strand of CM071627.1, from coordinate 23,549,426 downwards.
GATATTGTATAAAAACTATATAAATTATTTATTCGAACTATTCTTGAGGACTGTAGAAGATTGATGGTTTTATCTATTTTGACGTGAATTGACGCGATTACTGACAGAATCTAATCGCAAAACCAGGAGACCTATTTTTGAATTATGAATGCGATTTCGACTTTGAGGTCACGGATTTCTAAACATACAATTTTTGAAAGTCGATCGCAGAGCTGCCATCATAGTTAAAGTACACACATATGTAAGAGTTCGGTTTCACACAGAATGTAGCCGCTGCCGGTTATTGCCGGCTTAACCATTGCGGTTATTATATACATATATATATATATAATATATAGACTGAAAAATCAACACATCAACTTCAGACTCTTGTCAATATGTTCTCCAAACAAAACACAGATAACATTTTCACAAGTATGACTTGATTTCGAGTGGGTGAGGGCACTCGTAATGAAATCACATCCGTGACTAAGGTGGTCACATAAGTGACATTCAAAAATACGAATTATTGAAAATCGGTGATTATTAGTCACATCGGTGATTTCGAAGTCGCATTCGTAATTCAAAAATAGGTCTCCAGACTGTTCTTACTTTATGCTTTAGGCGAAACATTGTTTTTTTTTTTATAAAATGCTATAACACAAATAAACAAGTAAAAAGATTGTAATTAACTATGGTGGCATATTCTTTACCTTTCCCTAAGCTTACGAATTTTTTTAAAGTGATGAAAGAGTAAGTTTTTGGAAATTTGTGAATATTTCGAGAACAGCTGAATGCAATACAACATGCGTTCAATTTCGTTCAATTCTATGCAACGGCTGATGAGATGACAGTCGGCGAAGTATTGTTTTGTGTGTCACAAAAGTGAAGATTCTGTAGAAAATGCTCTAATAGCGCTGCTCAAGCTACTTTTCCCTTATAAACTAAATAAAATATTTCCGATCCTAAGTATCTACAGCCCTTCATCGGCGTACGAGGAATGCTACGCAGCAACTATTAAGTGCCATAGAGTCTACAGCTAGCAAGTTAGCATTTCTTTTGTGTTAACAACTGACTAGGAATGTTTGGTTTTATTTAGTTTAACCTACTTAAATTTACTGGATTATACTCCTTTCACATTTCTTTTTACGTATACATTACTATTTTCACAAATGAAAAGGTAGTATGGTCTCGCATCGTACGCGCACGACGGTGTAATTGAAACGTATCCCATGTACACTTGTATATACGATAAATGAGTGAAATTCTAGCATAATTACGGGCGTCCAAATGGACCAGGCAGATCTTCATCGCTAAGTGTGCATTTTTTATAAATTTTATTATAACTGTTTTATATCAAATCATTTCCTTGCAGTTTGTATTTTATCCGTCTTAACCTAGTGCATTTATAAAGTTACTAAGCTTAAAATACCTTCATTTTATTAACTGGTATCCCCAGTGGTGATCGGCGATTTTTAGTGAATGTTTTTTCATTTTGTGGTTTATGGACCACGCACGAGGTATTTCGAAAAAACCGAAATCACCCGAAACATCAATACTTCCGATGATAATACATGTGATGAGAGTACGAGTATAATCAGTTTGTTACAATCCAAAGGTTGAATATTTTGCACGTATGCAATAAATTTATAGGTTAGCTAAATCTGCTTATAAATGTTAAAGTTCGAAAGAAGCAATCGAATAATGTAGTTTATCGATCATTTATACACAACGTACGAAAGCCTTTTGTAAGACCATTCAACACTTCTTAGATTCTGTTTCATTGAACTAATCATATAGTGATATTAAATTAGATACTATTTTAAAATATTACCTAAAATTACCGAATAAGGAACTAATTCATTAAACGGCTTGATGATATTTATAACTGGGCTTCCATTTATGAGCAGTTTAAGCGTGTTATTCACAACATCCTATAGCGAGAAAGTTGTTTATCTTCTAGGAAAATTAACTGACAGCGTAAAAACCTATGTGCTGGTTGCCCTACTGGCGAACATTTTTTTACTTGGAAGTTTACGTAGTAAATATTGAATTTTATCTGCCCACAATGTAGTATGTAAATGCATAAATAAATGAATAAATTATTTTAAAATTATTCCAAAACTCAGTCCCCTGTAACTGGCTCAGCCGGCTAAGGCTTGAGAAGAATTGGTGAATTTTGATGCCGGATCGTGGATTAGGTTTATAGACCGACTTGGTGATATGTGTCGATATATTAATTAAGTAATTGTGCAACTCCACACCAAAACAAACAAACCTTCAGATAGGGAATAATTTAAATAAAAATTAACGATATAATATATTTTTTAAATATATATTAAAGCATTTTAATATATAAGTAGTAAAAAAAAAATATGTTCAATCCCTTAATGGGATCACGGTCACAAATCTGACAGGTTACAAAAAATTATTAAATTATTTATGCTAAGAGTATATTCCTAAGGGAACATAACACATCATGATGATTAGCTTATGGTACTTAATTTCTAAGCAAGGGAAATACAATAAGCTATTCGCCACACCGGTATCCTTTACTTCTAAGCTAAGTCATGAAGGTTGCGTAGCACGAAAATATGCTCGTGAAATTATAAGTTGAAATATTGTACTAATATTAAATGTCAATTCCTTTTAATAATAAGAATATGATAATGGTAGGTAGATTTAATCGCTAAAACGTGACAAAACCTTTCTAGTTGTTATGGATGATTATAGCCTTACACCAGCTAAAACATTATGTTAATGACATGCTGCTGGATGCCTGGTTAAATTACCCGTAAATCCGTTATAAATAGGAATGTTTCAACAATTGAATTAAATAAACAATGAAAAGATTTAGCCCATTACAGGGCTTCTTATGAGTTGCTCTTTTTATTTAAAGCGAGTACTTCTTTGCCACGCCAGGAACAAGGACTAGATCTCGTCCGCCTCCATTTTGAATAGATAATGTCTCATCATCGAAATAAACAATAGGTTTCAATCTATTAAATTAATGTTGATATCTAGTTAAATACATTAGTCAAAATTATATACATGCTAAATGATGAACCCTACATGGTAAATAAGATAAAACGGCGTTACAGCCCGTCTATTTCCTTCCTACCTACAGGAATTAATTGCGCAGGGGGGCGTTTTAGATCAGTATGAGTAGAACGTGGCGTTCAGAGCCAATTGGCCTACCTCTATATTTTCATTTTTATGGTTAAAAAAACCATTAATCTACATTTACTTGCCAATGAGACATTGACAAGTACGACAATGGTGGTCGTTTTGCTGCTTCGAAAAATTATCTTAAGGCTTATCTTAAGCCTGTTAATTCAGTATTGTCTAAAGACCGCATTTTGTGGTAGCCTAACCCTCCCAATGCCTTTGAAATGCTTAGGGACTTTTAACATAAAAAACGTTATTAGTAAACAAATACTGACGAAGAGCTTTTTATTGTAATTCTCTCAGATAGAAGACGCCCTAAACAGTGGTCCTATATATATGTACTGAGCTCGGATCCATCAGAACCTGCAGCTCTTACTCCATTTTTAGGAGTCCATTTGCATTTTTTGCCTACGCCTACGATAGTCGATTGTCGTAAGTTACTGACCCGATATATATATTAATGGAATCGTGTTTACATATTTCTGGAAACATTTTAATTTGGAGTATTTATTTACTAGCTACTTTGGTATTTTATTACTAGCTCGTGAGAAGTGAAAATTAATAGAAAGTAATCAAAATTTAAGAAATATAATGCACCTGTCCAAAATATAGCATAATTATGGAGAGTCTTCCCAGTAGACGCTATGTCAACGTGATGTTGGGCGCTGTGAGGGTGCGAACCTTCGATCCAGCAGCGATAGCCCAGAAGTTATTGAAATGCACCGTCTACAGATAAATCTATGTTAACCGTAATGATCCCATACTCACATGCGGTATTGAGCCCTTAAGTCTGAGAAGAGACTGTGCCTCTTTGTGTGTTTTCTATCGCTTATACAACGGGTTGTGTTCCAAAGAATTGTTCGACATGATGCCCACGGCCACATTCTACCATCGCACCGCTCGCCATCGGCAGGGTGTTCATCCTCACATGCTGGAGCCTAAATGGTCACGCACAGTGCGGTTTCAACGTAATTTCCTTCCGCGCACGCTCCGATTGTGGAACGAGCTCCCTGCTGAGGCTTTCCCGGGGGATTACAGTATGGGGTTCTTCAAAAAGGGAGTAAATAGGTTTTTAAAAAGGTCGGCAAAGCGTTTGTGATGCCCCTAGTGTTGCAAGCGTCCATAGGCGACGGTGACTGCTTACCATCAGGCAGGCCGTAAGCCTTTTTGCTACCGTTGTAGTATAAAAAAAAAAACTGACAGCAATCAAATAGAATAGAAAAGGAATAAAACAGAACGAAATCAATAACAAATATCGTTTGACTTTTGAAAAAGTCTGTAGAAATAATCTACACATTCCAATTGGTCAGCAGCATCGAGACCTGTAACATCACAACAACTTACTAAGACATATGGTATTTACAAAAAAAAACTTAATAAGGTTTAAGTGATAATTAAGGATAGGACCACATCAAAGTCAGTTGTGTTTGTTAAAGAGACTGAGATAACGGTTTGATCATCCTCTCATTGAGGTCTACCTATCGACACAGATATAAGAACCTAGGATCTTTTACCTATCGACATATTTACTGTCCTCTTTTGTGATTCATAGAGATACATCCCTGGTCGGACAGATCGCTAAATCAAATCGCTCTACAGTTTCAAATCTTATTTCAGTATCATCAAATATTTATCCCACTTCCAGCAAGATCGTAGCATGAAACAGGTTATGTATGATAACGATACTTCCCAATTGTTTCCGTCATGCTATATAAATGATTTTCCTGTCTGCGATCGATATATTTTTTATCATGCATTACTTAATCAGCACGTATACTGGTAGACATTTTCTGATAGTAATTAAATAAATCATATAACAAAGCTAGTAGCTAGTCTCTCGAGTGGCATCACTAACGTCGTTAATACCAATGGTATCTGTCAATTTATGTTCACATTACGAGAAAGACAGTATCGGGTTAATATATATCTATATTATTAAATAAAATATATCGAGTAGTAAAAAAATATATTTAATATTAAATTGATATTATACAAGCTTTTGGGTTGCCTTTTACAACCGTCTGTAATCTGTTATTCAAAAATACCATCCTGCCACCACGACTCATGAAGGCGTGGTTGCAGGTAATACCGTTACTACGGTATTACAACAATATTTTGGTATTTTATTTTAGGTATAAATACCTGGTAGTCCTTTCACCAAACTAGGTAATTCGCGCACGCTAAAAATGATTATCGATTTTATTTCAATATAGGTAGGATACTAAATCCCGATATAAATATGGTTACCCTTACAGTCGTCAGTCAGATACATGTTATTATTTTTCCTTATGGGATAGTGGAAGCGCCTGCTTCACCTTTCTAGTGTTTCGTTTCTAAATGCGATTATTACAGGAAGACCACAATATGATTTTAAGTTCTTATGAACAGAAAATGGAATATTACTTGAAAAAGATGAAGAACTTAAAAAATAAATACAAACTAAGAATATAAATTTCGACTTCTTCAGGCCAAGCTTTGTATGGTTACAAGGTTAGTATTTTTTGTTTGACAAACATATTTAAAATGAAAGTCTTATTAGATTATTATCCATATCACTGAAAAGAAAACAATTTAGCTGTAGTATCTAAACTCGCTTTGCTGATATTTCCTTTGCTGATGTGTATATTATCTTAGCAACTGTAACAATGGTTTGTCTTTAGCAACTAAAGCCCCTTGGTTACCCTTGGTAACGATATTTAGGTTTCAAATAATAATAATAAAATAGGAGTTTCAAATAATTAGCTTCTACTAGAATTTAAGAGAAATTTTGCTTAAGCTGCTAATAATTCTTAGTTCTAGTGGATGTTTGTTACTATTGCTGATTGTAAATGTACCAAACAACAAAATCATGTCTTTGTTACATTTGATAAAAACATTATGCAAAAATAGACGATAGTTTTGCTACAGTTAATAAGTTTATTATTACACTTATTTACTAAATATATTTATTCTTCCCCAATGTGATAATTATATTCATATGAAGACACATTCGATAAATAACCAAGGCAACAAAGAGTAGTAGTATATTTCTGATAGTAGCAAATGAAGTTTATGTGAAGCTGCTATGAACATTTTGTAGATATAGCTAACTTTTTCACAAACTATGGCTAAAATACTTTGCCGCAACTGCTTAATAAAAAACCGATGTTGATAAAAACCTTAACTATTCTATCAAATTTTTCATGTCATGTCATGAACAACAACATTTTTAATCTGATCTTCAAAGCCTCTTCCCGTAAGTCCACCAGCTTGAGCGTGTATCCATACGTGCGATTCGCGTTGAGCCACTTCAATAGGCACAGGTCATCGACATAATCCGAATCTTCTAAAACATTGGTAAGTCCGCACTCCATACCGCGGCGCTTACTTTTGTTAGTGTTGTCCATGATGCCATCAAGAACAACAAGAAAAAGAAGATATTAAAGAAGACACTTTTAGAGCACACCCAGCTTCTACAAGAATAGTATCCAGATGGCTTTAATAAAACGCGCTATAGATTTTGATACCTTTGCAAGTCGTCTAAATATGGAGCGAAAAAAGAGCATAAAGGGCTATATATTTTTATTGTTTTGAGACTTAGATGTCATATTTTTTTACTGGTCAAAGAAACTTTAGACCTGAGTATTGGAAATTAACTTTATCTTGATTCGTCCACGCGCTCCTGAGAAATAGGTCTTGGCAAACAAATAGGCCGACAGACATTCAACAAAGTGATCCCAACACAAGGTTCCTTTTGAGCTACGGAAGTATACAAAATAAGTTCTTTTAGATATATTTTCCCCAACGGAAAGCTAGAATTTAATAATTACATGGATATAGATTTTTAATCAAATAAGTACTTAAAATCAATAAAACTCCATCTTAAATACCATTTTCAATCGAGTATTATCAACCAGAGTATGAACCACGTTTAAAAACTATGATTGCAAAACTCATATACTCAACAATTAAAATTTTGTATGAAATCTTTATCCGTTTATAGTACTGAATGACGTTTGTGACGAGAAATGAAAACACGGATCCACGATAATGGATCTCAACATACACTGATATTACCTATTTACTTACATTATACTATCTTCTAATATAAAGACAAAAAAATATTTACAAAAGTACCTATGAAGTAAAAAAAATATTATAAATCTTTATAAAATTTTCTAAGTTGTAGAATCTATGCATTCAATATCAAGTAGGTAATAGGGGGTCTACCCATAACCGAAAAGCATGGCAAAGGTCTACGACACAAATAAGTTTGGAAACCTCTGAACTAGAAGATACCTTTTCTCCCAATTTATTTTTATCAAATTGGGATATTGTCAAATATAATTACGCCTGGTTAGACTTCGCTCAATATAATAAAAGAGATAGTAATCGGAATAAAATATTATTCGGATCTGATTTACCTAAAACTATCCAGTAACTAGAAGAGTAAAATCGTACATCCAGCGTGATCTACTTCGGCCGTTCTGTTACTAACTATCTCAGCTTCACGTCAACCGGTACAGTTGGGTTATTTTGAAACGTCGGAAACTTTTCGAATCCGAGTGACATTCAATCCGAATCGAATCCGTTCGACTCAAAATATGCTATTCTAAAACACCATCGGAGAGGCCACGGAAACTTTCCGTTCGGAAAGTCAACCATAGAGTAACATGCAGTTAGTGACCTTTACGTTTACAAAGTATGATTGAAAATGGTAGGTTTAGTAGAAAATGACACGCACCATATTTTAGTTTTGGCACATATAAATAATGTAATAATTTAATATTTTGAAACTCAATTTGCATATTTTTTTTTTTATGTAATAAGAGGCAAACGAGCAAGACGGGTCACCTGATGGTAAGTGATTCACCGCCGCCCACGTCACCAGCGACGCCAGTGCGTTGCCTACCCTTCAGGTAAGAATATGCTCTTTTGTTGAATAACCCAATGTTGCAGTTGTTGGTGAAGACAGCTGATGGCAACGAGTTCCAGATATTTACTGTGCGTGGCAGAAAACTGTTTTTAAAACGCATTGTAGTGGAACGCCAACCATCCAGATGGTGCGGATGATAGTTCCGGCGAGACGATCGGTTGCGAAAATCAGCGGCTTCTATTAAATTGAACAACTCCTCGGAACACTCCCCATTGTAGACTCTGTAAAGTATGCATAGGGAAGATAGATCCCTACGCAGTGCCAAAGGATCTAGCCGATCGGAAAGTTCAGGATCGTCGACAATCCGAGATGCCCTACGTTGGATTCGGTCAAATGGAGATAGCTGATACCCGGAGCCCCGGCCCAAAGGTGGCAAACAATACTCCATGTGAGGCCGCACCTGTGCCTTATACAGTTTAATTACTACCTTAATTTACATAATTAATTGCAAAATGTTCAATAAAAAATATTTAATATAAGTAAACAAAGAAATACATGACAGTGAAGTCTTTTGCATAAAATATCTTTGTAAACAAGAATAATGAAAGTGAAGTTTGTGTTCTTCGAAGTTTAAAACTTTTTCTATACAACAAAATTATCAACAATTTTAATTTGATAACGTTTTATCCATAATAAAAAATGGTAAGTACCACTTAGACTGTGTTATAGTTCTGCTAAACATTATCAAACTTAGACTGTGAAGTTCTGTTAAACATTATAAACCTCGAATTTTAGAGTACCTATTCTAAAGAAAACTTACTATTAAAGACAAACAGAATATCGCATGAACAACGTGAAGTGATGTTGGCATTTATGCGCGCCCACGAAGACTATGCCAAGGGCAGAGTCGTTGGCGGAGGAGTTAGCCCAGACTCTAAATTCTTTAGGGTCTGGTGCAATGTGGCGGCCTGGCGTGCGCAGCTCGAATTACGATCTGCGCGCGCCAGCGGTCCGTCGGTGCCGTACTCCGCACCTCGAAGCTTGGCTCCACAGGAAGGAGGAGGTCACCTACCGATTGACTCAGATACTCACCGGGCACGGCTGCTTCGGTGAGTATCTGTGTCGAATAGGACGGGAGGGATCGACACATTGACACCACTGCGCGTCCGACCTCGATTCGGCCCAGCACACGCTGGCGGAGTGCCCCGCGTGGGCCTCTGAGCGCCGAGTCTTGGTCGCAGAGATCGGGCGAGATCTGTCTCCGACGGCATTAATTGCGGCAATGCTGGCGGACGAGGGAGGTTGTAGGGCTGTAGCCTCCTTCTGTGAAGCAGTGATGCTCCAGAAGGAGGCCGCCGAGCGGAGTCGGGAGATGGCCGATCCCGCTCAAAGGAGGCGGAGCTGGGCTCGGTAGCACAGCTGCGGCGCTGCCGTGGGTCGCCGGCGGGCGCGAGGAAATCGCGCCTGCGGATACGGCGACCGGGAGGGCCCACGCCCCTTCCGTGGCCGGGGGGCGTCGTCGGTGGTGGAGATCGAGGGGGGTATTGTACCCTCCCCCGAGGAGGGCTCCCCTGTATGAGACGGGGGGCTCCCGGAAGTAGCTTGTTGTTCCCGGGGGCTCCCTACATGCCTGAGGAAGGCCATAACTGAGGTTTTTAGTAGATAGGCCTCCCCCTTCTGGGAGGAGAGCCCCACACAACCGCCGGCTCGCCACAGCCGGGGTATGCAACTTAATGCATTTTCCTCAGGGGGAACAAAAAAAAAAGACAAAAAAAAAAAGGTCTGGTGCAAATAAGTCTGCTGACAAGTGGAAAAACGTAAGAAAACATAATAAACTCTTTTCAATGCAAACGTTAGTCTGAACATACATACTTCCTTGATATTAAAGATTAAATGTGCCAGACCCATTGGAAATATGTGCATGTTTAAGTTTTCTATAAGATGCTTAATTTATAGCTTAAAATATTTACCAATAGGAGATTTCTCGATAATAATATTTTTAACTTTCTTCTACAATCGTAGAGGAGGACGTGACAGTTTCCAGTGGCTCTCTAACGAAAGACCGCAGTGAAGTTCCTGTCACAAAAAGCTGAGGTTTTTTGGAGGTTCCCACACAACCTGAACAAGGCTCACATAATACACCACCAAAAAAAAAAAACAAAAGGCCAACGTAATTTTCCGCTTTCTTGCGACGGCACTTGATCTACGAGCTCGTTGCATTCATCGAGTTATAAGAAACTCCATCTAGAAAGGGTCATTATATATATTTTATAAGCACATTAAAATAACCTATATTTTTGGGGTTTTCATGTCTTTTTTTCATAACTTTTGACCATGTTATTCACGACTTCCTAGTAAAACTTTTTAACCTAGTAAATGATTTTAACAGTAAATAATCATTTAATAAGGTATAAGATTTACATGAACAAAATAAACAAACTTATTAAGAACATTCTATTTTTACATTCACATTTCCATGATTCCTTAATCAAAATTTTTTTAATCTGATGCAATTTATTAACTTACCTCTAAACATGTTACAAAAGGCCGAAAAACGTTGAAAATACAAGTCTTTTGCCAAAACTCGAGATTCGACAAAAGTTTCCGACAGCAAAAACCTCACGGAATAGTTTCCGTAAGCTAATGTTATTCGTTTCGAATCCTAATGTCAAAATCTCTCGATCCGATATTTCAAAATAACTCGCCTTCGGAAAGTTTTCGAATCCGAACGGAAAGTGGGTTTCCGACGTTTCAAAATAACCCTACAGGTCTAATTAGTTCAATTAGATGCCTTTGTACAAGTCGAATAATGTAGTATTTGTTATAATTCGAGTTAGGAGCGCTTTCACAGGTCGAACTTAATTTATATCAATTTACTTCTATTAGCTACAAATGATTTATTTTTAATTTACACTTAAGACACATTAAAAAATTGATGATTTAAAAACAGTTCGTAATTTTGTTTAATAAAATAGGTTTATGGTGACAATTGATATGAAGGAAGCTTATTTATTGATTCCTATGGCCAAAGTTTGACAAAAATATAAACGATTTCATCATATTACACCAAACACAAATGACATAATAACAAGCACTTCGTTAAACACTTTCATATGGCTTTGCTATATTACCTAGGTGTTTTATAGTCTTGTCAGAGTTCTTGGTTTTTACGTTACAGTCTTAAAGTAGTAATTTATTTAGACCATTTATTATGCATATAAAATATTTGAAAAACTGCGGTATTACCAGAATATTATGGGATTAATAATAAATTGCGAAAATATGTGATTTATAGCCTTTACGGTTGTAAATTACTTTTTTTCGCATTTTCAATTTTTTTATGACATTTGTAAATTTTTAGGTTTGTTTGCGAAACCAGATAAATTTCCTTATCATTAACCTATAGATAAATACTTTGTTTGTAAGTAAATACTTACAATTACTCATAGTTGCGATATGCAATTTTTCCGTTAATAAGTGTTTTGGTATCAGCTAATCTAGTCGTCAAATATTATAATACTAAGTTGTAGTACCGAGTACTTTAGATATTTTTCCTTCAAACGATATTTTTCCTACGAACCCGAGTACTTTAGATATTTTTCCTTCCGAGTATGATGGAGTTGAAGAGTTTTTGAAAGATCTTGGCTGGTAGTTCACCGGCCTTCAGAAAATCAGGTATAATACATGCTTGTTGTTTTTGATCTGCTTGAGAGCTACAGTAATAGTATACAGAAAGTCTAGGTTGTCTTCGGTAAAGTGTCGAGTTAATTTGATACTAAGTTTGGAAGGAAGACTAAGACTTACATTTACAATAAAACGTAAACGCAAAACTTTTCGCGTAAAGCGTTCAAGCTCAAGAAAACACAAAATTTGTTTTATCTTCTACGATAAATTTCTAACAACGTATTGTTGAACCGTCAGCAAGCTGGTACGCGTGGCGATGCGGACTGCTTCGTACCACAAATACGAGCCATTTATCAACTCCCGGACCAATACGTAAGAATAGGTAACACTCAAAATTACTTAAATTCTTATGGATTTGATGTATGTAGGTACTCACACGATAATCAATAATCTTTCCTGATGTCACTATTTAATTTAACGAATGCATCCCTTATCCACCTTGTTCGATTTCCGACGAGTGTAACATTCCTGTACGAACGATTTTGTCAATCATAAATCCCAAATATGAAAATTCAGTGGGGTGAGGCCGTAATAATCACCAATCACCAATTCACGCTGAAAGGCGCCAATTAGGAAATATGTACATGAATATATCTTCGGTGTTACGGTTTGTTAGGTTGTCTGAGAAATCGATTAACAATGTGAAAGTCATCTATACTAATATTATAATCTATACTAATATTATAAAGAGGAAAGATTTGTTTGTTTGTTTGTTTGTTTGTAATGAATAGGCTCCGAAACTACTGGACCGATTTCAAAAATTCTTTCACCTTTGGAAAGCTACATTATCCCCGAGTAACATAGGCTACTTTTTATCCCGGAAAAATCGACAGATCCCACGGGATGCGCAATAAAGGCTTCGCTGAAAACCTACTGCACATATTTTCATGCGGTTTTCATCAATAGGTAGAGTGATTCTTGAGCAGTATTGCGGTATTTTTTATCTCAGAAAAAACAGATAGTCCCACGGGAAGCGCGATAAAACCTTCGCGCCATAAACCGACTTCCGCGCATATGTAGCCGTGGGCAAAATAGACCTTATACCGAAATCCACGCGGGCGAAGCCGCGGGCAGAAAGCTAGTACTTAATACAGATGTTTCAAGTATTTTTACCTCAAGCCTGATATAACACTAGCTGGTTTGTCATTGGATCGGATACGTCTAGGTGTTTAAAAAATCCAAAAACAATTGTCTAAAGCAAAAGCCCGAACAATACCAAAATATATAATTGGGAGCCGTTGCATCAACACATAGTCCTGTTGTACGTTACGTACGTATATCGAAGCCGTTTGCAGGCTCGTTGTCTTTATTCACCAATTTACTTACATCCGAGCCCCGCCCCACGGGTCGTAAAGTAATATTATCCGTTGGGCGAAGGCAATAGTGCCTCTTTTACGGGCCGCGAGCGGCGTCACATGGGAAATTATTTGACGTGGCGTTTAATGGATTTCTGCCTTCATAACATGCTGGCTACAGCCAAATAAAAATACTTGTACGCGTACCTGCGGCAGGCAAATAATGTGCAATATTTTAACGTCGTACTCGTATTTTCAGCTGTTCCGCCAGCGGCGGCGGCTTCAATGGCTGTTGTCCGTTTATTTACCCTGATCCAATATAATATATTATTCGTAAATTAGAATTAAATTTTGTTATTTTGTAATATAAAAAATAATAAATTTGATCTATTGTAATTTTTGTGTTATTTAATATTAGACGAAATTTATATAAAGCATTTATGCTTTTATAAAATAAAAATGTTGATGATTTATCAGATGTTCTCTGATTTCGAATCCAGTGTATCGTATGCCATTGGTATCAAATATGTACATAAACATATGCATATACATGCAAACATCTGATTGCAGTAATGGACAAAGTATAGAGACTTTAGGTCGCGTGTAGTGAAATTCATATCTATGGAACTCTTCCCTGAACTACAATATATACATGTTAACTTGTAATATAAAATATAACGTCATGGTATTAACTATACCTACATACAATAGTTCCACTAAAACAGTGTGCTAAATATTAACTGTTCATTGTAATTACAAAACATAACAATTTGCTTTTTGTTGACAGATTACGGTGTAACGGGGTTGGAGCTACTGGAGCTGCGAGTACCAGCGCATGTACCGCTGGGAACGCGCGCACAGCTCTCCTGCCGTTGGCAACTCGGCCCCACTGATGTACTCTACTCAGTGAAGTGGTACAAAGACGGCAAGGAGTTTTTCAGACACGTTCCCCGGGAGTCAGAGCCAAGAAGAAAGTTCCCATTGCCTGGGGTCGATGTTGAAGTAAGGCATACTATATTCTATGTCGTAATGCTGATTATAATATATTACTGTTTATTGCTCGAGATCATGTTGTTATATTCCAGGGCCTAAACAAATCCTTCGCCCGAGGGAAACACTGTCCTTATCATTTCGAATATAAGGGACATAAGAATCTTATTGGTTAAATGAATGAATTTATCTTATAAGTAATTAGCCCTTGACAATACAACTGAGTAAATAATTTTTCTTTGAAAATCTACCACGTAATTCAGTACTATTTCATCACTAAGTATAGTTTAATATTTCATTACAATAATTGTAATTTTCAGATATATTTGTTTCTCTAAATACAAAAAAAAAACTATTTCAACACCGCTGAATAGACTTGTGGAAATATAATGATTTTGTTTTTAATAATTCACTATAGGCAAATTGTATCTCCAGGAGGAAAATACTTTCTTATGTCCTTTTTGTTCAGATTACACCAAGTGTATTTTTGGAATATGAAAAATTACAAAATAATTATTATACGATTTAAATAAAAGGAATCTCCTAATATGTGTGTAGATAGCAAAACACATTTAGCTTGGCATTTTTGTTTGAATAACCGAGCATAAGAAATGCAAAAAGTGTTTTAAATAATTATAAACATGAACTAGATAAATTTTAAAGCTGCAAGCGTAAACCAAACAGAAAACCAATAGCTTAATAAAAATATGATTAGAAGTAGAGTATATTATCTCAATTACTATTAATAAAATCAGTACAAGAAAAAAATCAATTAGTACAAGTGTGTTTAATAGTAAAGTTTGTCAGTTTACTATTTTCTTAACAAAATATCGAACCTCAACGATCGCTGCGTAGCATAGCAGCGCACATCCACAATCTTCAATGTTAAGTTCGATCAAAACGTTCACCTTATTTTGGACCGTTTGTTGAATGTCTTTGGATAGTCGAATGTCTTGTTGCATTCGACTATCCAAAGAACCCAACATGAAAGGCCACTCAAAGATACTAAAAAACGCAAAGCAAGCAAATTAAAGAACTAAATTAAAAATATCTGGTATTATAATTTGTGAATTAAGAAATAAAGTATGAATCTTTAAATTAAAATGCTTAGTAAATGATTAAAGAGAACGCATTTCTTTTATAAAGGGTTTTTCAATAAGGGCGGGTAGATTTTGGCGGCCCGTGGCGGCCATTTTGTTTTGGTGACACTTGTCAAATCTTTTGCTTATTATTCAGTTGCTTATGCCAAATCACCATGGCAGGTTACACGATTGAACAGCGCGTACAAATGATAAAACTTTATTATCAAAATGAGTATTCGTTAGTGCAAACGTTGCGTGCATTGCGCCCATTTTACGGTAGACGTGGTGGCCCTTCACAGTCGACTCTTCAGCGTTTGGTGGCAAAATTTGAAACAACCGGTTCGTTAATCGATCAACCCACACCTGTACGTTCAAGAAACGCAAGATCAGCCGAGAACATCGCGGCGGTCCGTCAAAGTGTACAGCAGAACCCGAGGCAGTCGATTCCTCGCCGTGCACAAGAAGTCAGCCTTTCGCAAACTTCAACTTGGCGAATTTTGCGACGGGACTTAGGGTTACACCCGTATAAGATTCAACTGACCCAGGAGCTCAAAATTCATGACCATAGACAACGTCGTTTGTTCGCTGCCTGGGCCTCGAATCGTTTGGAAGATGATCCCTATTTCGGGCAAAAAATCATCTTTAGCGACGAGGCGCATTTTTGGATGAATGGCTTTTGTTAACAAACAAAATTGCCGTATATGGAACAACACAAACCCACACGAGGTTCACCAGGTGGTAATGCATCCTCAAAAAGTTACGGTTTGGTGTGGATTTTGGGCCGGCGGCGTCATTGGTCCGTATTTTTTCGAAAACGACGTTGGTGAGGCGGTCACTGTCAACGGCGAGCGCTACAGAACGATGATATCCAATTTTTTATGGCCCACGTTGAACCATATGGACCTATACGACATGTGGTTCCAGCAGGATGGCGCTACGTGCCATACAGCGGACGCCACGATTGACATTCTGCATGAGCGATTTGAGACTAAGGTTATCTCTCGCAGGGGTGATGTGAATTGGCCACAAGGTCATGCGATTTAACCCCGCTAGACTTTTTCTTGTGGGGTTTTTTGAAGTCGCAGGTCTATGCAAATAAACCACAATCCACCGATGCCCTAAAGGCGAACATAACACATGCATCGCTCAAATTCAGGCGGATCTATGCGGAAAGTTATTGAAAATTGGACCACTCGGATCCGTGCCACTGTGAGAAGCCGAGGCGGGCATTTGAATGATGTCATCTTCCATACTTAATGGCATATATGTGCCTTTTAAATAAAAAAAAAAATTTGTTGATACCTCATACGCAGCTTGTTTAATTTCGTTTCAAAATCTACCCGCCCTTATTGAAAAACCCTTTATAATCGTTAGCTTGCGTCTTATCTTAAAAGAAAAATTGTGTCGACTAAATACGAGTACGTTTTTAATACAGTTATGAAAGCGATTAAAACGAAATTAAATCTAATATTAGGAATATCTTGACTACAAATTTACCGTGAGGGTGCCCTGTCCATAGTGTAGCAAAGAAGGACTCAGAAGCAGTGCCTGAAACTTGTGACCCTGGTGTAGGTTTATAGGCATACACCAGTCACCCTTTCGGTGCATCAGTACTCATTATCTCTACACTGGCTCCTTTATTTTTCCTCGGGAGAGGAATGCTTAGAATCCGTCACAAGGGGCACGAAACATACCCAGGATACCCTCGCAACGGCTAGTGTCACGAGGGTTATGTTGGACTCCACGCGACCGAAGCGGTCCGATCGCTTGACCTTCCAACTAAACTCAGCCTGAGCCTTGGCCATAAGGGCCCTACGACTTAAATGGAGGCTGGCTCCTTGAGACAAGCGTTCTAAATTTTAAGGAGCGTTTTTAGCTCCGCAACGATGGAACCGTTTGACATTTCGGGCCAAAACAGTATTTCTCGCAAAACTAGTCCACGACTTGTTTGATACCGAATTATACTTTATGTTTACATTAGCTGTGTCCCGCGGTTTCACCCGCGGACGATTTGCATTGTTTATATATTTCTATAGTAATCTAGTGCTAAATATAGCCTTTTTATTTTGTTACGCTAAGCAAAAATGTATTGAATTGCATACCCCGGCTGCGGAAAGCCGGCGGTTAGTAGGGCTCTCCTCCCCAGAAGGGGGAAGCCTACCCACTAAAAACCTATGCGATGGCCTTCCTCAGGCGTTGTAGGGGGCCCTCAGGATCGAGTGTCGCATCTGAGGACCCCCGGCCTTTGGCTCCCCTGGGTGCGCTAGAGGAGCCCTTCTCAGAGAGAAGTGCTCTTGCCGCCTCCCTCCTCCAACCTCCTACGACGTCACGCCCACCAGCGACCTACGGCGGCGCCTCAGGCCAAGCTATCTGGCCCGAGGCCGCATCCTTCGAGCAGGATCGGCCACCTCCCGATCCCGCTCAGCGGCCTCCTTCTGGAGCATCACCGCTTCACAGAAGGAAGCGACAGCTCTCCAACCTCCCTCATTCGTCAGCATTACCACAATCAACGCTGACAGAGACAGATCTGGCCCGATCTCTTCGACCAAGACTTGGCATTCGGATTCCCAAGCCGGGTACTGCGCCAGTGTGTGCTGGGCCGAGTCGAGGTCGGATGCGCAATGGTGGCAATTGTGTCGTGTCCTCCCTCCCTATTCGACTCAGATACTCACCGAAACAACCATGTCCGTTGAGTATCTATACTATGTATGACTTACGTAAATCTCTTTACTTATGATCTTACTGTCTGTATAATCTGTTTCACTCACTAATTATATTTATATATATACTAGCTGTGCCCCGCGATTTCAACCGCGGACGATTTGCATTGTTTATATATTTCTATAGTAATCTAGTACTAAATATAACCTATGTTACTCAGTGATAATGTAGCTTTCTAATGAAAAAAGAATTATTAAAATCGGTCCAGTACTTTTTGAGTTTATTCGTTACATACAAAAATACAATTTTTTTCCTCTTTATAATATTAGTGTAGATAAATACATTCTAGATCACAATGAGTTATTAGAAATTTTTTGAAGTCATAAGTTTGCATTCCAATTCTCTAAACGCTTTAAATGCTTACAACATTTTGAATAGGTACTTCTTAGTATCAACTTAGTCGGTATGTTCGGCCGTTGCGTATCGTCGCGGATATCTAACCATACAAACCAAAACCCGTAACATTCGTCTCGAGGTTTTTGTTATTGAAAAATGCCTGGCGTTTTGTCGTCAACAAATTTGATAATGACCCACCGGTATCTTTATCTACTGAGCAATACAAAATTTACAGAAACTCTCGGTAGCCCTAGATTTATTAAAAATGTGATTTAGACTGATATATCCCTCACGCTAAATCACTACAAACCAACATGGCACCGGACTACGAGTATTTCGATTTACAAAAAGATTGTTTTTTTGTTTTACTTCTTATCCAATCTATAGATTGGTTATAAAAGGTAAATTGCACGGAATCTATTTGAGATTGGTAAATGTAATAGAAGTATTTTTAATGTTGTATTTTAAATAGTTATAAACACTAATTAAAGAACATACGTAATATTACTATAAAAAAGTCTACAATCTATTCCCCTTAATAGCACTTTTATCAATGATTTTATTGATGTCGCAAAAATGATACGCTCAGCTACCACTATTTACTACTCGTAGATGTAGAACCGGACAGGTTAACGCTTTCGCGATTAATACTAACCGAATTAACACAACAAAGAAGCAGTCTTTTTGACTGAATTCATACGTTCTATAAAAATATAATATTTTATAAAATTTACTAGTTATACGTTTACCATCAGGCGAGACGATGTAAAGTGGCAAGTAAAGTGTAATAAAAAATATCTTGTTAAATATTTCTACGAAATAACAAGACATCGACCTATCACTTGATACTAATTATTTTTCCATTTAATCCTATATAGTATAACTACGTATTAAAATATAATATTAAAAGACAATTCTTTCAGAAACATTGGTGAAACTTCAGATAAATACATAAAACGAGAGCTAACAACTAATTTAACTTTTACTTAACAAAGGAAAAACAATAAATTTTTATTGTTTATTATCCAGAAAGATAACGGGGCCTGCCTTTTTGGGACCCAAATAATTTCGCACAAAATACTCGTCTGAGCAGATAATACAGATGAACTTTCGAAGTGGATGGATATAATTGGATTAATCCTGCTGTGAGTCGAGTTTGCTTAGGTTCTCCGGGTGGAAACAATATAAAACTGGCCGGATATTGCTGTGTGGAGAGGTGCAGGTGTACACAGTGCCCCTCTTGTGTGAAAACTCGCGTGTACTTTCTTTGTTTGCCACTTGAAACACGTGGTAGATCGTAGAATAAACTCGTCGCTATAAACTTGCACGAGAAAAGTCGAAACTCGTGCGGGCTTTTTTATTATATTTTATGACATATATATATATATATATATATATATATATATATATATATATATATATATGCCTATATTATTATGCCTAAAAAATTATGTACATTTCCAAAACTTGCATAGTGTAGCTGAACCAAAAATGATCAGGTCTGTGCACATCGCACTATGTCAGTCGTTCATCGTCTATTACAACAGTTCATAGGGAGGTTCTGCGAAAATACATTTGATCACATTAGACCAAGCACAAGAGCACTTCTTTAAGTATAGACATCCTTTCTAAATCGCTTCCTAACCTAGTATATGTGTCAATATTGCCAATTGTTAATCGTCTCAGACAATTTATTATTATGATCACAACCCTCAACTAACACCAACAAGTATTCAATTCTTGGTAATTGATGGCAATCTTATCATTCGATACCCAATATGCTGAACAGATTTTCTGCATTTATGGCTCGTTCAAAATATTTACATTGTCACTCTACCTTTTTATTTTCTTTTTTTTTGCGGGAGGAAAATGCTGCTTATGCACCTTGTCACCGCGCTGGCTATGCGCGGCCGTGTGTGGGGCTCTCCGGTAGAGGACTGGCTTACCCACTAAAAACCCCCCCCAGACACTAGGACAATCCCCAGGTAGAGGCACTTCAACGGCGTGCGCGATAAGCCAGCCGCGCACGCTGCCTTCACGGCAACATTGTCACTCTACCTAGGTACCTACTACTATAAAAACACGCTCACCTCATTTTTACAAACTTTTATATTAGCTTCACTTGTAACTATGTAAGAAAATCTTGGAATTTTAATTTGACCTACTTAATATATATATATATAATATATATATATATATGTGTGTGTATATATATATTATTTATATATATACGACCTGTTAGCAAATTCCGGAACCTTTGGGTATGCCGACGACAGCACAGTGTCAGAAAGGTATATGTCCAGTGCACGGACCAGCTCATTAGAGATATTCTCTAAGAGAGAGATTGATAGGCAACGTGGACTCAACCCTCCTGGCGGTGTCTGATTGGGGCGATGCCAATTTGGTTGAGTTCAATGCCTCTAATACCCAAGCATGTTTGTTCACCGCTAAACGGAGTGCCTTTCACCTAACTCCGACTTTCCGATACAGCTCCTCGGCATGGATATTTCGTCCAACCTAAACTTCGGGGGATACATTGAGTCCTTGGTGAAAACTGCAGCTAAAAAGCTTGGCATTTTATCCGAAGTTAGGCGCTACTTCACTGCAGAACAGGTGCTCAACCTATATCAAGCCCAAGTTCGATCCTACATGGAGTACTGCTGCCATCTTTGGGACGGCTCTGCCCGCTATCAGTTGGCTGCCTTGGACTCATAAGAAAGGCGAGCTAGAAAACTTATCGACGACAAAACACTTATAAACTCACGTCGCCAGAGTCTAGAACACCGTCGAAGAGTTGCTTGCCTTTCGGTTTTCTATAAGTTGCATTTCGGAGAGTGTGCGTTGGAATTACATGAATTAATTCCACCCGTTCCTTTCCACCACCAGTCAACCAGACGTAGGCTTAACTACCATCCTTACGTGGTGGACTATCCTCGCACAGGTACAAAACGGTTCCAGTGTTTGTTTTTAATACGAACGGCTAAGATGTGGAACTCTTTGCCGACGTCTGTATTCCCGGAACAATATAATATTACGGTCTTCCATCCTAGTCCTCATCGTCACTTACCATCAGGTGAGATTGTGGACAAACGCAAGCCTATTTTAAATAAAAAAAACTTCCCGGTCTCTGATTGAGCTGAAATTTTGCATGCACGTGTAAGTCGGATGACAATGCATGGTTATGTGTGTGACGTCACTCTTACTCCAATATGGCGGACTTTCCCAAGATGGCGGACCAATTATTTATAATGCACCCCTACAATATGGGTATCAAATGAAAGGGTTTGCTAAGCTTGGTTTTTAGACGGAAAATAAATAAAACGTATTTTTTTTAAAAAAGCTTTTATTATATGCGCTAAAAAGAACAAACTAAACTATTACATATAAAAGCTTGTCGTTAAAAGTATTCTACAAGTAAGTAAATCTCGCTCGACAAGCTTTTATATGTAAAAGTTTATTTTGTTATTTTTAGTGCATTTAATAAAAGCATGTATTTAAAAAAAAATTTTTTCTTTCAATTTTTGGAAAGTTAAATTATGATGACACAGTAATCCTTGTAAAAACTACTATTTAATAATTATAACTTAGACAGAACACCTTTGCTCCCGTTTATATCCTCGTCAGATATCTGGAGATAAAATTACATTTACACTTAGTTATAAAAACTTAAATTACAATTAGTTATAAAAACTTAAACCTAGTATGCCGCTGGCGGCGAGGCAAGGCCCAAGCTACCGATTGTTGGGAATGCAGATAGAGGAATCTTCGGATAATACGTACTGTATCCAGAAGCAGTTGGTCGATACTCTTCACTATCAAGCCATTTGTAGATACCACTATCAGCACAATAATCGACGATCATTCGAGATAGTGGTATCAATCTAATCATATTCCTACATAGCGGTTACCTCGTGTGCCAAGTCAAGGTACTTGCTGAGGTTCTCGTCATGAGAGGTGGTGATATCGACAAGCATTCTACGCCATTGGGATCGTTAGACCACCACGGTATCAGGTTTATTGTAAACAATAGTATGGTCTGTGATGATAGAGCAATCCCAATAAAGCAACACACAACCAATTTCAAGAACTGACGCTGGTGTGTACTTTTACTACAGCATCTCATGCTTGACGAGGCCGTATTGAAGGGCAAGATTTTGGTGGATGATCTTGACTACTAGGTTATGTCACATAACCACACTTATGTGTGTGCAAATAGTCGCCGTTCGTAAGATGCAAACAACCAAACATAATATGCTTGAGGGTCTCTCCGGACGACGGCATACCCCGCATACATATATCATCATCGTTACTTCATCTACAATTCCATAGGCAAAACCCTTGGTTTCTCCAAAGAGGTCACCGAAACCCAGTTAGTTCACCGAAGCTTGAAGGTCTACATCACGGCCTGTTAAGCTCCGATAAAACATTCCATGCAGCTACAACATCACGATGAATTCCACATTCATTGTTAAAGAAATAGTTTCTGAGGCTGTACACTTCTAGGTTGTGGACGTTCTTAAAATTTCAAAAGCCTTGACCACCCTGCTTCTGTGAAATGTACAGTCTCATAACAAACGACCGCGGGTGGAGTATGCAGTGTGTTATGAGTAGTTGACGGACCCTCTTATACAAGGCATCCAGCTCAGTCTGAATCCATCTCAGTTTGCCAAAAGAGTATACTGATAAATAACCTCTTACGGTAAATAAAGGCTTGCTTATGTAGAAGTATTGTTTTAATAACACCCCTGGAATAACTACTGCAATTTTATTTACCATTTGGCTACTTTTTACTCGAACAAGGAAGCATTTTGTTTACCTGCGTATGTTGTTGAAAAATAAAATGTCACCCATTATTAGTACGAACGTACGTCAGGATAATAATATTGTTTTCAATTTTAACACAATTAGTATATCTATCTTCATCTACTTTACATTATTACAGCTACGGATACTTATGTCAAGTAATAAGAAAATGTCAAACAAGTATGAACGCTTTGGGCATTAGTTAAGAAACTAAAATTTAATTTGTCTCAGCGTCAGGGAACAGGAAATAGTTCGCAACTAATATCAAACGCAGTAGCGCGAAGTTACGCTTAGCACGTCACTTGCGAATGTAATAGTCGCTCCGGATCTCCGCACCTGTTAACTGCTTTATAGAAAATTGGATTTTGTATACAAAATTTGCTTTCACTGACCTGGCCAATAGACATCGTAAAGAGTATGGTTTAGCAATAAATTAAAACTAATTAACTGTATAATAGACGATCCGGATAAACAAGTTATTTAGTATAAACTTTTTTTTACTTTATGACAATAAAATTATATAACAAATACATTATCAAAAGTTATTAGTATTGAACTAAATTCTTCTTAGTTAGTTCAATAAATTTTATCACATATCTCATATTTGCTTGATCCACATATTTCATACGAATTTAATAATAACTAAATAATATTTCATCATTATAATTTTACTTACTTTTTTTTCAGTAAAGGAATAATTTAAGCCCAGTATGGTTTTGATTGACTATCCTATTTGCTACAGACACTTATTATTGCAATTCGTTTATAACAGGACTCGAGCTACAATGGCGCCAATGTAACGCTGGCGACAGCAGTGCTAGAGACGGGCGGACGCTATCGCTGCGAGGTGTCAGGTGAACGCCCGCTTTTCCCGACTGTCTCTGATCACGCTGACATGATCATAGTTGGTAAATATCATATACAAATCCTCATAAAAATACGATGAGCCTATAAAATAAGCGAAGTTTTAAGACAGCGGTTTTGCGTTTTGGGTTTCTGATAGCTGTTCATCCTAATGAAAATCAGACTTAGAAAAATTGATTGTCTAATTTCATTCGACCTGTTGCTTCGTCGCAGCATCGCGTCTTTTATAAAGCTCAGTTGAGCTATTACAGTACCATAGCTCTTCTACTAATGGTATTATCCTAGTTAAATTACCCATACATAATGCCTATACATAGTTGTATATTATAGCGTAAAAAAGTCACAAAGCATATGTACGTTTCATAATTTAGATGTGATATTAAATAGTGTGTATCCATCAGAAGTGAAAATTTTGTACAAAAATGTTTCTTTCATAAACCAATATAACTAAACTAAATATATAAAAATAAATATTTTTTACACTTACACCAATTAAACTACCTCAAAATAAGCTCTGTAAGGCTTGTGTTATCTAATCTAGGCTTTTATTATTCTTTTTTTATTTTTTTATTTGGCCTTCCTCAGGCATGTAGGGAGCCCCCGGGAACGCGAAGCGACTTCCGGGAAACTCTAATCCAGGCTAACGGATAGACATACATATATTATACATATATAAATATTTTTGATAGAAATATATAATAACAACCATGAATAAAGTACAAATGCTCGCATTCATCACGCAAACATTTGCCCTCACCGGACTCGAACTCAAGACCTCAGGGATAGCGACACCTTGAAATCGGTATAGCAACCACTCGACTTTACTTACTTTTTGATTTTTATTATCGACAGCCACACACCATTAAGTGGAATACCATCGCTGAATATAAAATCACGATGAATGCATACTGCAGTTACTATCACTGTCACCGGTGATAGTAAACTGTTCTAGGACGTTGAGAGTGGTTCACTGCATTACTCAATTTCCTTGAGATAATACATTGTAAGCCGCCCTATATCGCTACACCGTAGTGTGATAATCACAGTTAAAAAACAGTCGATTGGAGTTGTATCGTTGCAACGGACAATTCCTTAATTATTTCATTAAAAATAAATACGATAGAAAATTAACCTTAAAGAAATGTTTATAGGGTTTATTTTATTATACTTTCTGTCAGTTATTCTAGAATATTACCCCTACCGAACTGGTAAATGATCATATCTTATTTACATTTTGCGACTGCTTTTGATCTTTTTTCTAAAATAATATTTAAGGAGTAATTTTATAAAATAAAAATTAAGGGGAAGTCAAAAACTAACTAGCGTCTATGATAAAAATTTATGTCTAGTGTTTTTGAGCATAAATAGTATGTAATTTATTACAATTGTAATTTACGTACATATATAAGTCTGCTTCGATACCATTATATAATTCGACTTTTCGAATTATTCGATTTGGACATACCATTCGAAAGATATCACTTTGAAAATGTAAGTTATTTTAAAAAAATCGCATGGTCGCCACTCATGCCGTTCGCTTAGACGGCAACATAATAATAATTATATTTCTTGGCTTCATTCTTAGCGATTGAGTATATATTATAGCGAGCTCCCAGTCCCCAGCCTTGCATAGATATTTGAAGAAAGGAGGAAGAAAAAAAGTTGTTGATTATACCGTCACTATTTTCTATTTGTTGATAATACCGCATCCCGATGCCTGATTTCATTCTGTTTCCGTTCTCAACCGTTCGCACGTGCAGTAATGAATATAAAAACAAGTACCTACTTTATATTTCCTATTAGTTTTATTATTTTATGAAGAAACCAGCTCCGTCGTTTTTGGACATAAAACATAAACGAGAGAAGCATTAATGTCACAAGAAACAAGAGATTTCATCGACCACAGGCGAGAACTTCACCGCAGACGCATAACGCAGAACGTCGACCATACACAGGAAAATTTCTACCTGCAATACCGGCAAATCCGAAAGGCTATCTATCGCAGTTTTCTTCGGAATAAAAGTGTGCGAGCTGATGGTATTGCTGATGGAGGCCAAATTGCCGCAGACACCGGTAATCTGAAGAAGATGTACATGGCTACGAATCTGCTACCAGGTAAACGAAGTGCGAAGAAGAGTCCACTAAAGAAAAATGAAGGTCAACTTATTGTGACATCGTAGAGTCAACTACGACGCTGGTAGGAACATTTCCAGGAAATCATCGTGGTCGCTGGCGAACTTTCCGACACAACACTAGAAGATTGCTTGCCACTACAAAGCCTTGACATTGACTGCTCGGCACCGGCTGGAGATGAAGTAGTTCACGCCATTCGCTCGCTCAAAAACGACAAGGCCCCAGGAATCAACCTCATAGCCGCATAAATGCTGAAGGCGGATATAGCTATAGCTACAAAGGTCCTAACGCCGCACTCCGCTTAGTGCGTTTGTAATGAGGAAGAACTACCAGATGACTGGAACAAAGGTCTTCTTATCACTGTGCCTAAAAAGGGAGATCTTATTGTCAATGCGGCAACTGACGAGATATCACTTTGCTTTCGATCCCTTCTAAGGTGCTTTGCAAAATCATTTTGTACAGGCTCTTGAAGGCCGTTGACCCTTTCATTCGCAGTGAACAAACACGATTTCACGCCAATAGGTCGTGTACAGACCAGATCAATACACCACGTATCATATAGAAGCAAGTATCAGAATGGCAAAGGGAGATCTATCTTACCTTTGTGGACTTCGAAAAATCTTTTGACGAATAAGCTTATTTTAGATATTCCGGTCAAAGTTGAAATTCATATTACAGTACGGGTGTGAGACGTGGAAGATCACAAAGGACATCCCGCACAAGCTCCAGGTCGTCGTCAACTAGCCATGAAGGCAGCGTGTGAGGCTGGCTACCGCACACGCTGTTAATGTGTCTCTCTACCTGTGTTCTCGGACAATCCCCCCCCCCCCTTGGCGATGGCTCGACCAACTAGGTTGAGCTAGCCCGTTGGCGTGTAGCGGTAGAATCGCGAAAGCGCAAACCGCTACGTGCCCCAATATGGGCTTGGACAACATTGCGGGGTTTTAGTGGGTAGGCCAGTCTGGGAATGTTTAAAAACTCGTCCATAGTTTCCAACTCGAGTTTCTTACTATTTGACGATTTTATAAATAATATGTCGTGGGATGTCCAGTAGCTGCTGCGTTTATGCTGAAATTTTCTCTGGCAGCCTTGAAAACGTTATGACAGGACTTCGTTAGAAATTAGGAATGTTGCTTTACTTTTCCACAATGCTGACCGCACTGTAACATCGGGGAACTTTACTACTATAAGTCTTGGGTTACCTACTATTACTGGCATTATGTATACCCAAACGATAATTAAATGGTATGTATGTCACAGCCAACTGGTTAAAATAGCGTTTCAATCAAACAGCCCCTTGACTGAACAACGTCATTCAATCACACAGCTATACGTCGTTTAGCCGACTTGTTGATTCAACATTACATGAACGTTCAACATTACAGCTAGACGACGCTTAGCGTTGGCATGGTTAAATGGCAAATTAACTAAGGTGACCATTAATTTATTACTTAATTTGAAAGAATAGGAAGACTTTTTGTAATTTCTTAGGAGGTTATTCTTGAATTTAGTTTAAGAGGTGACCAAAAGTTTGATGTAATAAGTAAAAATGAAAAACAAATTATCACAATATTGTTTATTGCACCAAGCAAAAAATTACAAGCTCAAAAATGTACGAAGCAAGAATCATTTCATAATCCTGTAATTTCTCCGCGAATATTTGTTTAAATTTTGATTCACTCGTATCACTCGTTAGTGAATTTCTGTGTGAAAGGGCTATTTTAACCAGTTGGCTGCGACATGTATATGCTCTTAAACTTTATTTAATCATCAACTTTTTAGTCCAATCAAAATTTCAACAAATCTAATAATTAAGGCAAAGTAAACAATGTAAAACAGATTCAGTGAGTCGTTAAAATACATAGGTAGCGAGGGTTGTGCACCGGCACTCGATACTTGTTGACCCTTGGCATGTTAGCTGTCCCAGTCTGGGCTATTATTTGATGTACCTACTTACTCTAGTTATATTTCTAATTTTATTTCTAATTTACTGGTTAAAACAATTTATAAGCAAGCTGTGAAAGCCGAAACCATCAGATTTGGTAAGAAGAAAACAAGTTGCGGATCTAATACCATATGTTTATGCTCTAAATCGCCCTAACGTAGTTAGGGTAGGCTCGAGCCCCTCGGTGAGGACGTATATGAGCTGTGATGATGAATGCTCTAAACCACTACATTATAATTAATTATACTTGACGCTGGGTATTTTTGGCATTGTACTTTATTACTTTTATTTAATTATAATGTTTAGAAATATCATCAAATATAAACGCAACGTACAAATATATTTCAATTTTATAAATATAATCATTACAGCTAAATATATGACAGATACCATAAAATTGATACTATAATATAATTAAATCTATAACAGTATTATAAAAAATATTACTTTCTTTTTTCAATTTAATGAAATAAATTAGGAATTGTTATTTCTGGTGGCACAATACAACTTATAAGTGACAGATTTTACTTTTTATTTGTGATCTGTACACATATTATCTCAATGACGTCAAGTAATGCACTGAACCACACTGAACGGCATCGAATGGAGGGGCGTATAGTGTGCTGCAGATACTTTCACCGCATTGAAACACCCATTTACCATTCTCATCGGTTTTTATGCTTCGTGAGTATAAACGTTAAAATATTGATTTCAGTGGTATTATGTGGAAACAATTTACTAATAAATTAATGTTTTTACAAACACTTATTGCATGTACCTAGTGTTTATAAATTGATACACACTGCAGCACACTTTTACACAGATCTATACAAAAATAAACAATGCGTGAAGTTGAAGGAAACCCGCCGCTACTGCATTAGAGATGATCTATATTAATCGTTGATTAGTAGATATCGATATATGTCGGGAAAATATCATTAGAGTTAATAAATCTTAATTTATGTGCTATGCAGTTTTGCACTGCACACGTTGAATAAAGATTCTTAAATTTTGTATATTAGACAGAACATCTATTCACTCTATATAGGCCAACTAATGTGAATTAGACTTACTAGACTACGTTTTGCTAACTAATTGTATTATTAGAATTCATACTGGTAGGAGCGAGCCGGCGACATGCAGTTTGCTTTCACGTGGGTTGCGCGTTTCTACGCAAACTATCAAAAAAATTGATTAACCTTCGTTAAAATTTCTATATTTTAAAAATTCCTTTATAATTATATCTACAACAATCATTTTATGACTACTTGTTATAGGTACTATAAGTGCGGATGGCACAGAATACAGCATCTTAGTTTTGTACTACACATGCATTTCGTATTAAAACTATGTTTACGACTACATTATTTATCTGGAACGAAAATATTCGCACGTATACGAGTCGGTCGAACGCGAGTTTTGAAATGTCGGCCCCCACTGAAATATGACATACGTGCAAAACGCTCGTAAACGGTTTAATTTCGAAACATCACTGACTTAAATCATTATTATGACGCCTATAAAAGTGTTCAATCGACTTTATAAAGAGTAACGAGTTTATAAACATAAATTTATTTTACAGTGACCCAGCTATATACCTACATAGAATGTTTTCTGGTTGCTCCGTGATATGAATTACATCTACTACAATAGCAAGTACTGCATGTGGCGCTTAAATTTATACTTGACACTGTATAAAATTGTTTATTTCTATACCTCATTCCGTGAGAAAAAAAAAAATAATGCGTTCAGTGAGTGTCAATATTTTGAACTGTAAAGTTTTGAAAAATCGATTTTTAAAGAAAAAAAAAACAAATAGTTGTAGTTATAAAATTATGATATAGCCTAGATGAACAGCGAATATTCTATCCACTCACATGCTACGATAAACTGTTATTGCTATTATCGTTTTATTAGTTTCTATAAACCAATGCATGCATTCGAGCAAATATTACTTGTAAAGATATATCGATCACAACATGTGCGACGAATTATACGATATCTAAGTCTCCGTATGTATCTTTCTATCGTATCTTAGTTTTACTATCAATAAATTCTTGGCAGAAGTATCTATATTTCAATAATAAAATATAAAGTAATTTTATTATTGAAAATTGAGATATATACGATTCGAATGATTTTTGTGCATTATAATATGAGTAATAACCCATACATTAAATAAAATGTAAGATACAAAATTTCTTGGAAAAAACATAGCATCTAATTATCATTTGGGTATACACAATTCCAGTAATAGTAGCCCAGGTCTAATGGTAGTAAAGTTCGCCGATGTTACAGTGCGGTCAGCATTGTAGAAAAGTAAAGCAAAACGCCTAATTTCTAACGAATATCCTGTCATAACGTTTTCAAGGCTGCCAGAGAAAATTTCAGCATAAACGCAACAGCTGCTAGACATGATATTTATAAAATCGTCATATAGTAAGTAAGAAACTGATTATAAACTATTATGTGCAGAACTGATAGTGTTTATCTAAATGGAGTGGTTTCGTTATGTGTAATACTAGTTAATAAAAAAATATGAATAATTATTTTTTTAAACTAAACCTAAAAAATGTAGACCACATAATTCTTCTTTTTTATGTTACATGACGACGCCCTCATAAGATTTTATCAAGCTCAAATATTTGACTTAGAATTCTTTTTTTAAGGCCGCGTGTTTTCTTAAGACAGGTAAATAAAAAAAAATTCGTAACACATAAGAACAATGAATTATTGTACCCTGTTTATGGTTAAAATATAAAAAATATTAGCATACAAAACTCAAAATAGAAAATAAATAGATATTAAGGCTTAATATAATTGTAGAATACTAGCAGCCCGCCTCAACTTCGCACTGGCATTAAACAAACATTTCAAATATTTTTACACACATACACACACTCTCCCATACATACTCTCTCGTTTTTGCGTGGAGTTATTAAAAAAGAGTAAAGTGAAGTACGCTTACAGAGCTTATTATTATTATGGTGCCGTCTAATCTAACTGAATGGCGTGAGCGGAGACCAAGCGACACTTTAAAATTAACTTTCATTTTTAAACTTATGGTATCTTTCGAATTGAATGTCTAAATTGAATAATTCATAAAGTTATATAATGCTATTGAAGAAGATTTGAATATGAAGTACATTATTTTATACATTATTACATAAAGATTAATTCCAAAGTATATAAAAGAGTTTGTATAGCAGTGGTATATATATATATATATATATATTTTTAATGAAAAACACTTATTGTGACATTACTATAATATTTGAACATATGACGTGCGATATTTATGTGTTCAGCAAAAACGTAGTACATTATTTTGTTCTATAATAAATAGTTTTCACAGCACACGCTTAGAAATTTTTTGGTAATTTTTTCACACCTTGGGTTAACATTATTGGATTTTTAGTATGGATCCCTAACTTTTTTGAAAATTTAATATACTCTATGTTTACCGGAAATAGTATTGCTTACCATCAGTGAAGAATTTTTCAAATAGGTGAATAATCACTAATATTAGTATAGATATAATGCCTAAGATTTTCCATTAAATGTGATTCAACATAAGAAAGAATAGAGTTAAATTTGCAAGAATTTGGGATATAAGAGGCAATGACATCGTACTAGGAGAATGTATACTTGAGACGATTGCAAAATATATAGTCAGTACAGTATAGTCAGTCAGTAAATATATAGTATATAGTCAGTAACAAACCACACTCACATAGAGAAAACTGTCTTTAAACCAGATTTGGCTCAAATGAGCCGGTGTGACATTGCTAATTGTTATTTTGCTATTACTAATATTTTTAATAGTGACAAGAAAATAAACAGAAGAAGAGGGAAGAAGTTTGAAATTATCTGATGATATGATACCCACATCGCACTGCCGACACAGTCTTCTATCATCAATATCGAAGCGTTTGTACATATTAGATAGATTGAAAAACAACTTGAGAATTATTACTATATCTTTATGGAGACTAAAATTGCGATAATGAAGAAAAAAAAGGTTGATGAAGCAAGAATTAAAAATATTTATCAATTAATAGGTATATTGATAAACTAATAGGTATAATGATTAAGAAACTGGAGAAACTTGATGAAACTATAGACATCTATAGTGATTGTTGTATGATATATATATATATATATATAGTCAGAGTTGATTCAATTTTTCGATAAAGGGATTCGATAAATTTTTCTTAAATTAAATTTTTACTGTTAAATTATAACGTCATTTCAAACTTAAAACATTTAACACAATGTATATGTTATAAAAGCTTGTCGCGAATTTAAATGCTCGTATTTACTTCCGGCCTATAAAAATTTTAAAACTAAGCAATACGTTTCGCTATACCTAATAATTTCAATTTGGTTATACACTTGCTATGCCCCCTTACATATTTATCCTTATAGCCAAATTAATATAATTTCTAAGCCTACCGTATATTGAAATGTTTTAATTACTTATAATAAAATGCTATAAATGTGAATGATAATGTTATTTTTTATACAAATAGTCTGTGTTAAAATAATAATATTATTTTATTAGAATTATGTATTTGTTATCTATCATGGTTGGTATTTGTATATTATGCTCAAATTAATAATAATATCTAGCGCTCCCGGAGCATGGGCCCACGATAACGGGCTCTCGGCTGAGGTACCAGATAGGAGATAGGGTGCAGGTAAACTGCACGTCCGGCAAGTCCCGGCCGGCGACACGATTGGCGTGGTACGTAAACGGGGAGCCGGCGCCCACCGCCGCACTGTTGCCGCCTACGCACCGCGTGTTCGACGACGGCCTGGAAGTCACCAGCGCTTCACTCGACTTCAAGGTCAAGCCAAAACATTTTAGGAAAGGAGACTTGAAGCTGAAGGTACCTGAAATTAATTCGTTCAATTATTTGAATTAAAGAGGTTGAGAATTCAGAAAATATATACTAGACTAGAATAAGACTATGAGTTTACCAGAGATTATGGGTCTATCAGAGTCGACGGTTTAGATACCTTCGTCGTATCTATTTCTGCTAAAAAACAGCAGTGTTTGCATTCCTATATTCTGGTTTAAAAGCTGAGATACTGCCGTGAAATTATTGAACACCATGATTAATCTTAGCTCACAAGTTATTAACATACGTGTGGTTCAGTGGTTGTTGCGGTTCCAGATCTCATAAGAGCCACCACCATAGGTGACTGTAACCATTAACCATCAAATGAGCAGTCTGTTTGCTTATCTATAAAAATAATTTATCTATAAAAAGCAATATTT
Organism: Scirpophaga incertulas; assembly: GCA_036419045.1. Taxonomy (NCBI): domain Eukaryota; kingdom Metazoa; phylum Arthropoda; class Insecta; order Lepidoptera; family Crambidae; genus Scirpophaga; species Scirpophaga incertulas. Next base: position 23,516,287 of record CM071627.1, on the reverse strand, counting down.
AAAACATTTAGATCCATAGATATACAATATGCAAGTGGATAGGTACAATCCCAAAGAAATCGGAGGGAGATAGTACGAGTCGACCTACTTGAGCATCACCATAGAATAATAATACCTGCATTGCTGTGTTCTGGTATTAAGACTAAGACTTCGTTCTTATAAGAATACTCATGAATAGTATGCATATTTACAGACATAATTCCTTATAAAAAAAGCATTAACCAAAATGATAATCATTAGTCATGCTTGATAATCAACCTCTTATTATATTGACATATATGCTGCATAAAATAAAATGTAAAAAAGCATACTAAGAATTAGCATATGCCCTTTATTTTATTATACATTTTCTAATTTTGTTTTAAGTTTGTCTGCAGCAACCGAAGCGATATTTAGGCAAAATTGTGTAACTGCGTATGCGATTTTACATTCCCACAAATCAGGAGAATCGTCCTGAAACTCAAGATATTTTTCGTTGATTGGCATTATATATATACTTTTTTTTTTTTCAGTGTTTAGCAACCATAGCTACAGTGTATTGGCGCAGCAACGAGGAAAGCGTACAAGGAGAACGGCTGAAGGGTTATTCTAGATCGCGGGAGCTAGCAGAAGGCACGTCCAGAGCGGATCGCGTACAGGCGGGTAAATCCGCCGCACACGGAGTGTGTCGCATACCCACAAACCTAGCTCTATGCTTCATCATCCTCTATGCTCTAGAAAAAACTCATACGTAAGTGAAAAAGTGCGAAAAAAGTGATAATTTTAGGTGTTATACGTTGCTAACATTTAAATTATTATTCTAAAACTTATACAATTAATGATTGTAGTAATTGTGATATACATATTTTTTAATTTCGCTTTATTAGCTCTGTGGAGTGTGTGTGTAAGATGGATACGTCAGTTCCATACATTCCTAGCCCTATATTTTATCATAAATATCAATATTGTGATTTTATATCTATAGTTAAAAATTACAATGTAGATTGTGTTGATTGCCGATTTGAGGGTTTAAGGTAGGTAAAGATATTTTAAATTACGGTCATAATCATCATGTCTGAAATATTACTCTAACCTAGACGTATCTATCTTAAAGGAAAATTCTGGTGAAGTACCACTACTTCATCACAATTTTCCTTTAAGATATACACAATACAATACCACTATTGTAATGACATTTTAATAAAAAATTAAATAATATTAGGTCCTTTCCTATAAAATTGCTGTTTTGTGTAGAGATTTTTTATAATTTGCTTTTCTTAAACCAATATAACGCTACAATTATTTTATGCACACATCAATACAACGCACATAAAATACATAAAGAACTAATTATATAATATCTTATTAGTGCATCTAAGATTATGAATGTATAAATAAATTATTAAAACTTAATGCGCAAATGAAATAAACACCAATTTTATAGGTGAGGAACCATTATTATAAATAATATTATAAGAGCATTGTATGGTCCATTAAACTCCAGTTCTCGAGTGCGAGACCTTTCGAATCACTTACATGGATTTTTGTATTTGTATTGGTACAAAATGTATTTTAAAGACATTATAGGTACCTCCTTTTTATATAGAATTTGTAAAAAAATTTTGGATAAAAGTTTATTTAATCGATCTGAAGCTCCTAACCCAAAACCAATCGGACTCTATAATATGACCGGTACACAAAATAGGAACGAAAAATCTTCAGTTTAGTTATTTTTACACCATTGCTGCATTCTAAGTATACAAAACAAGTCTCGCTCTATCTATCATGACTTAAAAAGCATCCTATATTATTGCATATCTGATAATGAGCGTCAACACTAATCAACTCTTTTTTAAAACAAATTGTCAATTGTGTAGGTAACGGGTATCGCTATGTTATTAATATGATATTATAGAAAGATTAATATTCAAAATGTAATTATTGATAACTTATTGTCATATCATTATACTAAATTAGTATAATTTAACAAGGACTTAGTATGACAAAAATTTTACTAAAGATGTTGTATGTGTTCCTGGTTTCTAAAAGGATACTCCAGGAAGTTTGAGAACTGTGCTGTTTATTTCATGATGTGAGTAGAACTTATTAAAGGTTTAGTCTGTTATATTGTGTAATTCTTTTATTAACATGTATATACTATTTGGCATAACAACGTATAATTTTTATATAGGAGTACTTTTTAATGAAATTGTTAATACTAATACTAATCTAATGTTTCATAATTTTGTTACCACTGATACTTTGGTAGTTTCACATAGATTCTTTTGCGATATACACATCAGACTATTATGAAAGAAGATGTGAAAAATATAGTTGTAAATTATAAACAACATAGTTATACTACGATAAACAATAAAATGTCTTTACATATGAAGTTGTCCTTTTCTATAAACCTTATTTTGAATTTTTTTTGAGTTTCCGTGAGAACACAAAGGAGTATGCCCATTCGTAGTATCACCTTTACTCGTCCTTGTGCCTTAACCAAACTAATACCAAAAAATAAGTAACAATTTTTAACAAAACTCTGCAATATACCAAGCCGAAACTTCGCCGGAGATAAATCCACATAATAATTAGTAATTATTTCACTTCCGTTTCATTCGCCGTGTATTTTTATTGATGATTGTTGACAAACCTATACGTCAATTTTTGAAACAAAGAAAAAATAAAATAAAAATGTCAAGATTGTTCTGCATCGCTCCATTACTACATAGTTTTATTATAATTTAATAATTTTTATACATTTTGTGGCGACCGTGACAGGACACGAACCTGCAATTTCATTGATAAATAGTCTCTTCGGTATTGCCATATATTAACGATCGGATCGATTGGTCAAAAATATATTCGATACATTCCACTGTCCTCTCGTGAAAGGGTAAAAGGAATACCAAAACAATTAATTTTCTTTAGTATTTTTTCTGCTTTCTCTAATATTTTAGTCATTATTCTGCTTTAAGAGTTTCTTTATACAGATAGCTAATATCAATGTTGCTAAAACAATTATTTTTAAATTAATTAATTATTTTATATGAATTATTGGATAGTTGTAATATTTATTGGATAAGATAGACTTAATCATTTTATAGTTTTAATCTTCTACAATTAAATAGGTATTATCAAAAATGATGATAGGAGAAATTCGTAACTTGAAAGTCTTTGGTGTTTAATTTCTATTTTACCCATCGAAATAGAGTCAAATAGTTTTTAATAATTGAATATATAGTTAAAAATCTACAATATATCATAAAAATTATTATGGTACAAAATCATTTTTGCGATACTAAAGTCCATACTACAATGGGCATTCTCCTTTTGTGAAACGTTTGTGTTTAAATCACTAGACGTTACACTTACTTAAGACACAATTGTAAATAAAATAAATGCTTTCACTAGATTTAATTGTAATATAGGCAATTTCATAAGTAAAGATCTATTATAATTAGTCAGTATTAAAAACTAAACGAGTGGTATGTATTCAAAATGTCACCGTATTATTAAGAACTTATATCTGCAATATATACATATATTATATATACAGCAAATGTCAAATAAAACTATAAGCTTGTTATAAGAAAGTATTAATATTGATATATGTATATATAATAATAAATATTGATATGAACAAAACCATCGTCATGTAAATGTCGACGATATTATTATCGAAATAAAGTTATGTAACTTGCCCCTCAGACCCATCTTTAAACCAGAGTGCAACTCAAATATGACAATTAGTTTTTTCTCTTGATGGACAACTAGTGAGTTAAAGTAATAATTTTCATAGTAATTAACTATTATTATTATTTTTTATACTAATATAATAATATACCTACAACTATTGCAGATGAAAAGGAATATCTGCACTACAAATCCATTCTAGTCATTAATAATGACAGAAGTATGTTTACCTATGAACACAAGCATTCTCACCAACGACAACATTAAACTACAATTTAAGGATGAGGAATCTATAAAGGTAAACAAGCGAAAGCAAAAATTTATAATTTAAATAATTTGAAATTATATACAAATATATATATATATATAATATATATATATATATATATATATATATTATATATATATATATATGAAAACATTGTATGAATCAAAATTTTATGAATAGGATGTCTATGGACATGTCATAGTATGTCTATGGAATGCATAATTAATGGGATAATTCATTTCGCAAGGTAATTGTTCAAACAAAATTTGAATTACATTTCATTATATTTCATAATCCCGAAAGGGACATTTATCTGTATTCATGTATTAACCTTAACTTTTTCAAGAACTGTCGTGATTGGTACACAAGTATCCGCCCGTTTGAGATCGATACAAAATAAGAACACACTTATGATATTTTAATGACTATATGTTGTGACATCTAGTGTGATGCTAAACTACGTTTTTGATTCGCTTTAACACAGAACAGTCGAGTTGAGAGACAAAATACAATGAAGATTTTGTTTTAGTTGACTTATGAGTAATTTTATATTACATATGAGCTCACTGTGAAATATAACTACAATGGTAATGTTTCTCTGTGTCAAGTACTCGTCTGTCAAAATCTGAATAAATATTACGAGTATAAAATTATTGTTAGTACTACCACCTTGTAAGGCGGCCCTTAATAAGCTTAATAAATGCCCGGATAACTAGCTACGGTTCAAGTACCAGGTCAATATCTTTATATGAAAATCTGTAGAACTACAATATTTTTGTTTCAATTATTTAAACGTGTTTTCTTCAACTTCTATATGTGGTATATTTAGAGAGCAATTAGTAGATTCTTAATAAAATTTAGCTTAGGTGTACAAATTCATAAATGGATTGTAAGATAACATATTCATTTATACGTTTTTTTACTTATAATATTGTTTGGTGGCATTTATTACTCTCAATTAGTCTTAAACTATATTTTCCAGTAACATCCAGTAACTTCAATATTTTCTAATAATTAAAATAAATATATAAATGAATGTCCGTAAGCTGTTCACAGGACATTATTCTTGTTGTTATATTACCCGGTATTCGCTCGCAGATGTTTTTAGAGAGCCGGAAACTTGACTTGCAATGACCGGACACTAAGGCCACTTTTGATTATGAAATACAATATAATTATTTTACATACCGATATAAAAATAAATACAATTATTCTTTACAATGTTGGATCTATTGTCTATTAGCCAGTTCGGGCATTGGCATCGCTAACAGGTAATATGTCAATAAATATAAAGTTATAACTAACAGTATCAAGTTTATTGAAATTTGTATTATGCTCTCTTCCAAAAAGTTTAAGAACTATTTGTGTTAAGTGAAAAGTTATTTATTGTGAACCAGTGCAATACTTTAGACACCGTAGTTGTTTAGACGTTTAACAACGCCAGAATCTGCATTTACGAGTACTCTGTCAACTTTTAATATTAATTACCATCTGCAAATAGTATCTCGCAAGCTATTTGTGAAGTATGTAATATCATTAATATATTTTTTATTTCTATTAGACAGATTTCGCAGAGTCACCATAATGTATAAGTTTATGTGCCAGTGTCTTATGACTAACGCAGTCAAATCTTGGAAAGGTCACAGAATATACCGATGACATCCTGTTTACCAGAAAAATGGTGTATTGACACTTAGTAATCAATTACCTGGATTGATTGACGTGCAAAAATTTATTAGATCTGAAGTTATCTGTTAAATTTGCTTAGTCCAGGTAAAATAGAAATAGATCTGTAATTTGAAGGGTAGTTTTTACCTCCTGATTTAAATAAAGGTAATAATTTGTTATTTTTCATGACACTTGTCATTATTATATCCTATAGTAAAAAGCCACCCCAAGTCGGTTTTAGGTTATGGGGAAAAGCGTCTGTTTAAGAATCATTTTTTATGTCACACCAATTGGCATCCCGAATATCTCAAATATTTTTTTTACATATTTTTAAGTATTGTATCATATCAAAAAATATATATCTAACATGATCTGCTGATAGAGCTTATTTATTAGTGAAATAAAGTCACTTGACGCCTTGAAGACCTTGCACTTCAGACTTCCTCCTTATGATTCTATCACAGAGGTTCCCAAACTTTTTTGTGTCGTCTAGGTCTACAATTTGCCATTTTTTTTTATTTTGGATAGACCCTCTACTTACCTTATATCGAATGCCTACATCCTACAACTTACAAAATTTTATAAGCATATATAATATTTTTTTTTACTTTTGTAATTCATGTATATGTATTTGTATTAGAGGATAGTATGATGTAAGTAAATAGATACTATCAGTCTATGTTGAAATCCATCATCGTGGACCTCCATTTTCATTTCATGGACCCCGATTTTTTTTTTACCTTTCTGGTTGTCATAGACCCCTAGGGGTCGATATAGACCACTTTGAGAAACACTGTTCTATTAGATACACTCAAAATTAAAATAGTAAGAAATCACGTTTCAGATAAAATAGGAGGACAACGCCAAATATTACAATGTCATTAATGAACCTAATAAAAAGAGAACGTGTTTGAATCACTTTGTTTAAGATAGTAGTTAGTTCTGTTAGTTTCACATGCATAAATAGCTATTTCACACCTATATTGAATATTTTTTTTTCCTCAAACGAAATCACCAATTTTTTTTTTGTTCCCCTGAAGAAAATGCATTAAATTGCATACCCCGGCTGTGGCGAGCCGGCCGTTAAGTGGGGTTCTCCTCCCTAGAAGGGGGAGGCCTACCCACTAAAAACCTTAGGGATGGCCTTCCTCAGGCATGTAGGGAGCCCCGGGAACGCCTAGCGACTTCCGGGAACTCTAAGGGCCACCTGTCCTACAATTAAAAACCCATTCGTTAATTTACAGTCTTTTCAGAAACACTTATGAAATTTATTTAAGGGCTATCATAATAGTATTTATTTATTGATAATCATTAATCGAATTGCCATTTAGATGCAGTCCCGAATAACGTTTAAATTCAAATCTACTAATTATTAAAAACAGTTTGATAGCCAACTTTAAAAGCAATTTTGTGATAATCAAAAATATTTTGTAGTTGCTAAGAATTAATAAATAAAAATTCAATAATATCGTGAATCAAGGAATCTTAATTAAATCTTATTCTAATAAAATGGATATATAGAGTATTTTTTTAACTAGGACTGTATGGGGAAAACCTAAACCATTGAAGATATAAGGAAACGGTCTTAGAAACCATTTCATCTTTCTTTGTAAAAAAAATTTGACAGTAATTTTTTTGGTCAAGCGTGAGTTGTCCTTGGAAATTAGTCATTTTGATGAAAAAATTTTTTGATGCTGATCGTTTCAATTTCATGTTAGAAATATTTAATTCTATCGGAAGAAAAAAATCTGAGCAGCAGAAGTTAGTCATATTTAATAAAAAGTTTCCCATACAAATTGTTAACTCAAAATACCCATACCATGGTTTCACGGGTGATCCCTACACGTACAAAAAGCGTTCCAAATTCAAAATTTTCATTTTATTTTAATCTCCAGTACTTTAAATTATACAAAAATATTAAAAATTCTAATAATAAAAAGACATAATTAGTTGATAAAAAAGTTTATTATACAATTTTCGTACCTACCTAAAAATAAAAAACAAAAAAAAAACACTAAAAAATATCCATTTAACAAATGTTCAAAATGCCCACCACTACTGAATGCAAATACGAGCACGTTTTAGTACACTTCTTGTTGCCTTAGCCAAGGACATGTGTTTCATTGTGTTAAGGCTGTAAATGACTGCCTCTTCTAATTCTTGTACAGTATCGTACTGAGATTCATTAGTTTTATTTTTAAGATGGCCCCATAAAAAAAATCCAATGGCGTCATGTTGGGTGAACGTGCTGGCCATTTAATAGGACCATATGTACCCATCCAACGATCTGGAAAATGTTCATCTAAAAACCGCTTACTTGCTGTACTATTATGTGCAGGTGCACCATCTTGTTGGAAAATTATACTATTTAAATTACTTAAAGAAATGCTATCATCCATTTTATCTAAGACCATATTCAATATCTGTTGATATTTCTCAGTATTTAGCGTTCCGTGATAAATCTTAATAGCAAAGATTTTGTTATGCAATATCGCACACTAACAATGAAACGAAAAGCGTACTTAATTATAGGTCTCTGTAGTTCTAAGTGGATTTGTTTGTGACCAGTAATGATTATTTTTCCTATTGTACATGCCATTATTCGAAAAATTGCATTCATCTGTCCAAATAACCTGATTTAGAAAGGAATGGTTTTCAATAGATCTGGCCACAAGAAAACGACAAAATGCCCACCTGCGATCTTTATCTCCTGGCAGCAATGCTTGTACAAGTCGTCCCTCTCTGTAACATTTAAACTTGTGTTTTTTTCAGTACCTTTCTGACAGTAGATTTATGTACGCCGATGTTTTGAGCAGCTTCTTGCAATGATGCTTTTAGATAAGCTTCAAAATATCGTAAGACGGCAATGGTTACAAATTAATTTATTATTGTTGCTTGTCGCTTTCGTACCGGATCAAAGCAGCCCTCTTGTCTTAATTTTTTTACAAGTTTCTCAAAAACTTTTCGATTTGGAATATTACGGCCAGGATAGTGTTCGGCATACCACTTCAAAGCGTTTGCTGAGCTTCGGCGATTTACAAAATACGCTTCGAGTAAGTCAACTTTGTGCGTATTAGATAAAGCCATGATAAATTTAAAGACAAACAAAATTTTGATAATAATTAAAAGACACTAACTACGTTCGAAATTAGAATTTTTAATATTTTTGAATAATTTAAAGTCTTGAGACCATGGAGGACCGATTTTAATTCTACACTACAAAAATAAAATTAAAATTTTGAATTTGGAACTCTTTTTGTACGTGTATTAGGGATCACCCGTGAAACCGTGTATGGATACTTTAAGCTAACAATTTGTATAGGAAACTTTTAATTAAATATGACTAACTTCTGCTGCTCAGATTTTTTCTTCCCATAGAATGAAATATTTCAACATGAAATTGAATCGATCCGCATCAAAAAGTTTTTTCATCAAAATGACTAATTTCCAAGGACAAATCACGCTTGACCAAAAAATTACTATGCCAAATTTATTTTCACAAAAAAGATGAAATGGTTCCTAAGACGGTTTCCTTATATCTTCAATGGTTTAGGTTTTCCCCATACTGTCCCAGTTAAAAAAAACACTGTATATTTAATTGCATAAGTTGCCGTATACAAAAGCAATCGTAAAGATATTTCCTGTGATGGTGAACTTAAATAGTATTGTTATTATTTTTTCGAAAACTTCGAATTCGTGTGATCGCCATCTCCAATGTCAAAGTCAATAATGTGTTATAGTTAATTTAGCGTGCATCGAGGACGGCACGCACAGAAGAGCTACACTGTAGATCATAAAAAATCGACAAACAAAACTATGTACCTATCTTTTGGTATTCAACGGAACACTGCAGAACTTTGAGCCCATACAAGATTATCAGCATGCATCCTCGTTACGTTAACGTTATCCTTTTCTTCTAGTTCTTTACAAACAACAATTAGTCGAGATTACAAAATAACCATTACAGATCATTTCGCACAGGAATACAACATGAAACTACGATTTCTGTGACTGAAGATACTTCTCCAGTCTAATAATGCCCATTAAAATCATAATATAATAATTTATATTACCATGTGGTGCAATGCATTAAAATAATCTAACTTATGTGTTTTAATTTAAATTACGTGTGACTGCAGCAATATGAGGAAATAATGTAACACAATGTTAGACTATTGGTTTATATAATTTAGAAAGTAACCTTTTAGTTTGAATTCAAAACAGTTCAACTTAGTGCGATTTATTTTACAATTTTTTTTCCCATTTTACACGTACAACCACAGCCACTATCGATCATCATCAGTTTAGTCTGCACTGATATTGAGACCAAGCCTATGCAAGGTGAAAAATCTAAATGAATATCACCACGGCTATAATTAAAAAGTAACATATATACTTTACCCATGGTTAGACCTGCCCGTATGTAATTGAAGAGACTTCAGAGATACTAGGAACCAGCTGCATTTCCTAGACTCTACAGTTAAATACATATTATTTTAAGACGTTTATATTTATGTGAATTCATGAAGGCTCTTCAATAGAAAGGAAACTTATAGCGAATTATGATTTATTTGGTATATAATAAATATATGCCATAAAAACTAAATCCAAGCATTTTCATAATTTAAGAAATCATTGACCTTGTAATATCCTTTTATAATTAAATTATTTTTAACAAATGCTTTAAATGTATTACAAAGCAATTGCAGTAACACTTTCTAGAAATATGTTTTATAAAGTTACACATTTCCCAATGAAAATTGAAAAAAGTGAGAAGTGAATATTATTATCAAACGATGAAAATCGACGTCGGCTAGTAGCTTAAATTAAAAACTATTTTAAACGGCTTGATCTTGAAGACATTAAAAAAGTTTTGAGACCCAAAACTTTAGAAGGCAATATGAAGGCTTTTTAAAGCTCATCTCCAACAATAGATGCTATCCAGACCCCTGTGCGATCCGATACGCATTCGACCGGTTTAAAGGCATTTGCGGTTTTTTAAAATAGTCTATAGCCCATAAAGCATACAGTGTAATGAAAAGACTTTATGATTTTGAATACCTGCAATGAAACCTGATAATCTGAATAATATATTGTTAATTTAACATCACCAATATACGCCACGCTTTTGAGCTCCTTTTATATTGTATTATTTTGATAGGTATAATCGATGTCAAAAGTATTCCAATATAAAAACTAACGACTTTGATTTTAGCTTATTTATGTTATTGATTCATACATTTTATAATGAAATATTTTCCGAAGATTATAACATAATACCTAACAATATACGTAATATATTCGATTTATTCGGAGCTCGTATGCGCCTTGTACCAATGTGTTTCGTACTCATGCAAACACCTGCGAAAGAGAGAAGTTCAAAGGCATAAGCCAAGTCAAACAATCCATGCCGGATCCGTTTCGGTGATTAAAGAATCTTAATTCTTTTTAACTCCTCCTCCAGAGTGTGAAGCTCGTTTTCCCTTTCAGCCTTGTTATCATTTATTACTAGGTGAGATTACTATCTCACCTAGCTATCCTGTCAAATATAAAAGAAAAATTAAGTTGAATTTTGTTCAAATACTTGGGCGGAACGTATTTTGACTGCTAATAATACGGAAATAAATATTACAATGTAAAAGTGGATATACAGAGAAAGAAAAGGGATATTAAGGTTGGCTCAACATCAAACATGTTTTAAAGTATTGGTAAATTTAATCCGTCGTTCCCTACAGATTGGTATAGGCTTGAGGAACGAGGTATCTGTCGTTGACAGGATTCCGATACAGATATTTACGTAACAAGGCGTCGCGAAACCATAATAAGTAACTTTACAAAGATCTGTCCAAAAATTATTTTAATCACAAACCTAGTCAAATCGGTAGAATAAGTTATTCTCTGTAATTAGAGGGGCTATTTTATAACTAAATCTGCTATCGTCAACGAATAATTTGATTGTTTTGTTGGTTTTAAATAATTATTATAATGCATTTAGCGTTATTTTCTTCATCGGAGCGGTTTTGGAACATTTAAACGATTCAACAGTTATATTGGACGAACACAATTCCATATTTTGTGACCGTTAATTCGATTACGATTACCAATAATCGACCAAATATAAAATAATTCAATTATTTAACAATTTATAATAATCATGCCAAACAAAACAAATAATATATAATCTACTAATTGTTCATCAAATTTTTAAGTATAGATGAACATCCTGTGTTCATCTATTCATGCACATATAGATACGTTTTATAAGATTATATTTGCTGTGATCCAGGTAACATTGAAAACGACCTCTTTAAATTCAATTATTTTAGCTACTTGTGCTTCAGATATGGTTAAAAATCTTCGGACTTTTTTAATTTGTTTCTTAATTGCTACTTAGATAAGCTGCGCTCTATAATTAGAGACAAAGACAGTGTCAGCTACACTTCCACTGCAATTACCAGATAGAGTATAGTAGTATATGTGCAAGAACATAATTTAAATTTTTTTCATATATTTACTATAGACGGTTAAACTGCAAGCGATAAAATATCTGGAATTGTTTAGTTAGTACTTGTTAAGGGTTATACTCGTATAGTCACGTGTGCTGAGCCGACATGTCCTCTGCCCCACACAATGCCGCTGCCAAACCCTCCTTGACTACGGATTTTAATAGATGTATATTAGTAAAAAATCTAACCAATCTATAAAAGTAATATTTATGGAATCACATTGTCATAATAATTTAATTTTCCGTTTATTGTAAACAAGTATGCCATGAGTGCTTTTGCATGAGTGCGTAATTATGCTTGCGATTTTATATTTCCGTATCCCTTATTTTTACTTGTAATAACCCTTACTTAGCTTCTAAATTAAATAATTAATTAAAATCTATATCAGAAAATGATACCAATGATACGGTTACCGTATCGGAGACAATATACCTGCACACCTTTGTGGTGGTTATTACAATAAAATACGGCCATAAATAAACGACAAAAATAATTTTAACATAAAATATGAATAAACGTAAAATAGGATGTTGCTACATCACAATAAGACTATCTATAATCTTCTAAGGTTTTTGGTGTGAATAGGCCCACTTATAAAATTGACATGTAATCTATGATAGTATTATTAATCAATAATCTGCTATTATGTACAAGATAAATGAAATAAACTTGCTTGTTACATAGTGGAACCACACTTTATAAATATGCTCAGCAATTACCTATATCAATGTATCAAAATTATGCAGTGATGACTGATGAGTGTATTATGTAAAAAACATGTTAGGTAATAGAAACTGAGAGGTTTCGTTATTTATTAAATAAATTGTAATAAGTACATAGTTACCTATTTTGATTTGGTTATATTCTTTTAAATATGTGGTTACACAAGACAATGTTAATATAGTATACATATTTGGAGTGAAGGGATGTGGTGGTTAACTGACCAATTATTAACTTATTCGTGCATCTAATTAAAACACATATTTTCTGTAGTAATTCCGGATTTTAATATTATCTTAGTAACCTAGCAACATAGTCATAGAGGAGATATATACTATCTAAGAACTATGGAATAACAATATAAGCCTAACGTAGTATCTATAGTATAGTTTGTGTAAGACAAGTCGCCACATCACCCCCCTACGGAGAATAATATGTTAATATTATTAACTAAACAAGTGAAAATAAAGTGTTAACATATGAGACGTAATATAAAATAACAAATACAAAATTCCACTTTTATAAAAATTAAAACTATACATAACAATTTACTATTTACAAGTCCAAAATGTTTCTAAACCTTACTTTTCGACCTGACCTTGTTGTTTTCGGCTGTGCAGGAATTTTATTAAGCACAGATGGTAAGGCCGATGAATGACTTGGAGCGCTAACGACCGGAAATCTCGCGGAATCGCTAAGTCCAGACGGGCTTACACGCTGCGGAACGCTACTCGCCGAAGATTGTGGCACAAATAGGTTGACATCAAGGTCGGGAGTGATATAGGCTGGTTTAGTCCTGTCGATGCTTACCTCTGATCTCCTTCCGAAGATCTCTAAGGTAAGAGTTTTGTCCGTTCTGTTCAAAACTTTATAAGGCCAGTGTATGGAGGTTGGAGCGAACGGCGAACAGTGTCATCACGCAGAAAAACGTGGGATGCGTCCGGCAAATCTTTAAAGACAAAAGTCTTTGGTTCTGTGTGCCGAGATGCTGGCACCGGGCGGAGCTCGGTCATCTTCTGTCGAAGCCGAGAAACGAAATCGTCATCGACGCACTTGGCAACATCGCTAGCCACCAGAAACTCGCCTGGTAGTCGTAGCGGCTCTCCGTACAGCACTTCTGCTGTGGAAACATGTATGTCCTCCTTCAGTGCGGCCCTAATACCTAGAAGAACCCACGGTAGGGCGTTGTGCCATGTGAGGTTGTGACACATTAGTGCGGCCTTCAGATGACGGTGAAAACGTTCTACCATACCATTGGATTGAGGATGATAGCTAGTCGTTCGAATCCTTTTGGTTGCACCTAAGTCCATCAAACGATTAAACAACTGCGACTCGAACTGACGGCCCTGATCTGTTGTGACTGTGGTTGGAACGCCAAATCGTGCTATCCATCCGTGCACGAACTGGTCGGCAACTTCTGTGGCAGTAATAGATTTCATGGGCCAAACCTCTGGCCAGCGCGAGAAACGGTCGATCGCGGTATCGAAGGCAGTATGTAAAACCGTTTGAGGATGGCATTGGACCAATGATATCTAAATGAATATGACGGAAACGATTTGATGGTGTGGTAATGTTAGCGAGAGGTGAAATGACGTGACGAGTCACCTTGCACTTTTGACAAGCGAGACACTCGCGTGCCCAAGCGCGGCAATCCCGCATAACACCAGGCCAAACGTAGCGATCAGCTACCAGGCGCGCTGAAGCACGAGCGCCAGGATGGCTTAAGCTGTGAAAACGCTCAAATACGCCTCGTCGCCATTGACGCGGTAAAAACGGCCTGGGCTTCCCTGTTGACACGTCACACGTTATAGTGATATTTGATCCAGGTATGAAATGAGGTTGTAATATCAAGGATGAATTTTGTCGACTGGATTTCAATTCGTCGTCAGATTCTTGAGCTTTCGCCAAAGCAGCGAAATCATCCGTGAGTGCGATCGCCTCAATACGCGACATTGTGTCGGCGACGACGTTTTCTTCACCCTTGATATGTTTGATGTCGGTGGTGAATTGTGAAATGAAAGTAAGCTGATTGAGTTGAGGTGGAGGCAATTTTTCACGACGTTGAATGAAAGCGTAAAGGAGTGGCTTATGGTCAGTGAAAATGGTGTGTGTGCTGAGCTTCGAGAATGTGACGAAAGTGTTGGACCGCCGCATATACAGCGAAAAGTTCGCGGTAATATGCGGGCCAAGTGCTCTGACTTGGTGTGAGCTTTTTGCTGAAGAAAGCTAGAGGTTCCCAACCTTTCTCAGACTGCTGCTGTAGGCAAGCGCCAACGTGAGTGGCTGATGCGTCCGTGAAAAGGCCCAAGCGAGCATCTCGCTTAGGATGTGCGGTCATGGTTGCCTCTGAAAGGCTATCCCGGCAGGCGTAGAATGCTCGCTCTAATTCGGGAGTCCATGGCATAGGTTTCTTACCTTTGAGGTTGGTCACGGTTAAAAAATCGACCAGCGGAGCTTGTATCTGAGCAGAATTTGGTAGAAAATGTCTATAGAAATTAATCATGCCCAAGAACCGTCTCAAACCTTGTGCTGTTTGGGGTAGAGGGAATTCTCGGAGCGCATCAATTTTCTCTTCGGGTGGACGAATGCCGTCCTTGGAGATTTTATGACCAAGGAAAATGACTTCACTGGCACCTACAATGCATTTCTTGACGTTTACTACGACACCGTAATCAACAAGCCTCTGTAGGATCATACGCAGATGTCTGGCGTGCTCCTGAGTATCCCGTGAAAATACTAGGATGTCATCGATGTACGGGAAACAGAAATCCAAGCCCCGCAGAACCTCATCGATGAAACGTTGAAACGTCTGTCCTGCGTTACGTAACCCGAATGTCATAAACGGAAACTCATAGAGTCCGAAGGGCGTTATAATAGCCGTCTTGCATATATCTTCGCTAGCCATTGGAATTTGTTGGTACGCCTTGACTAGATCTAGCGTGCTGAAAATTGTGCATCCAGCTAAGTTATAGCCAAAGTCTCCAATATGGCGGACAGGGTAGCGATCGGGTACGGTGCGAGCGTTTAAAGCTCGATAATCGCCACAAGGTCGCCACATGCCGTCCTTCTTGGGTACCAGATGCAATGGCGATGACCAGGAACTCTTTGATGGACGAGCAGTTCCCGCTGCTACCATGTCAGCGAATTCTTTTTCTGCGATTCGCAGTTTGTTGGACGCAAGACGGCGCGGACGTGATGTAACGGGTGGTCCATCGTTGTCGTGATGTAATGCACAGTGCTGTGCTTTATTTCACGGCCGGGTGCTGGAGGTCGAGTCACCTCAGGGAATTCTAGAAAAATGTTACTGAATGATGATGGATGGGATGGCTGTTTGATGGTTTGAATGCTTGGTTGATTGATGTTGCGATTTGATCCAGAAACAGATAAACCTGTTAGTACGTCGCGGAGTGTACCGCTACGACAATCAGGCAACAGATGGAAGAACGATAGGAAATCTGAGCCGATTATTGGAGCGTCAACGTCTGCAATTATGAAATCCCAGCGAAACTGACGTCGAAGTCCAAGATTGAGATTCAAATTTATTTTACCGTAAGTCTGTATCGAACTTCCGTTAGCAGCATTGAGAGAGAGACCGGTGTCTGTATAACGACCCTTTAGCATACGACGAGGAAAACAGCAAATATCCGAGCCTGTATCAATTAAAAAACTGACTCGAGATTGCTGATCAACAATGAAAAGACGTCGGCTTGAAAGTGGGCGGTCGATACCAGCCAATATCGACCGCTGGTCTAGTTTAAACGGTCTTTCTCAATAACGGACCATTTGCAGTCTGACTCGCATTTCTTGGCCTTGGCACCAAAACGATCGTGGTACCAACAGAGTTCACGATTACGTGGTCTAGACCGGCTTCGTCGCCGGGATTGAGACCGATGATGGCTAGTACTGTAGTCACGATCACACGAGCACCTTGACCTTCCACGAAAGTCACCAGCGCTTAAAGCTGTTATTGTGCGTGTGAGCTCCTCGATCTGTTCCTGCATGGTGGTAAGAGTAACAGCGTCCGTATCGTTAGCGTCCATAACAAAAAGTACATAAAATAAAAACTTTAAAATTCGCAGGTGATGAAACAAAATTAAAACTAATATTAGAACTAATATTTTTTGAAAAATTTTTGCACCACAAAATAATAAATTTACAATAAAATAATAGATAAAATTTAAAAAAACAAAAATGCGTCGCTTAAGAGCGTACACGTGTGAAAAACAACACCGCACCGAACACCATTCAATCACTCGTAAAAGCAGCATAAAATTGTTACTTGCGTATAGGAATCTTGTTAACACCATTCGCTGTCAATCAAGATAACGTTGCTGGTTGCTGTCGGAACAAGAGATGTACATATCACGCAGTCCCTGATGTTCTACGACGTTGCTTCCCATGCGGATGCGGTGCAGAGCGGGTATTGTAGTGCACGGAACAAATATGCCCAAGCGTATGTGGCAAAATGCAGCAACGGCTTCCGTTTCTTATAAAAAACATATATTTATGTACCATCGTATTTATTATATGCAGTTGATGTCGCACGAAACGTGGCCAGACACTGATTATCCACCATTCCTTCTTCTACAGTCTCGAGGTTGTGAGATAAAGTAAGATACAGCATACCTAAACTTGTCCGTGTAGTCGTCGTAGATTTTCTCAACGCCACGACAAATCCCTCATGCCTGTGGTTGACGATCACGTCGGGGTCACCAATTTGGAGTGAAGGGATGTGGTGGTTAACTGACCAATTATTAACTTATTCGTGCATCTAATTAAAACACATATTTTCTGTAGTAATTCCGGATTTTAATATTATCTTAGTAACCTAGCAACATAGTCATAGAGGAGATATATACTATCTAAGAACTATGGAAAAACAATATAAGCCTAACGTAGTATCTATATAGTATAGTTTGACTAAGACAAGTCGCCACATCACCCCCCTACGGAGAATAATATGTTAATATTATTAACAAAACAAGTGAAAATAAAGTGTTAACATATGAGACGTAATATAAAATAACAAATACAATATTCCACTTTTATAAAAAATAAAAACTATCTATACATAACAATTTTACTATTTACAAGTCCAAAATGTTTCTAAACCTTACTTTTCGACCTGACCTTGTTGTTTTCGGCTGTGCAGGAATTTTATTAAGCACAGATGGTAAGGCCGATGAATGACTTGGAGCGCTAACGACCGGAAATCTCGCGGAATCGCTAAGTCCAGACGGGCTTACACGCTGCGGAACGCTAC
The DNA here is from genome assembly GCA_036419045.1 of Scirpophaga incertulas. Lineage (NCBI taxonomy): Eukaryota > Metazoa > Arthropoda > Insecta > Lepidoptera > Crambidae > Scirpophaga > Scirpophaga incertulas. The sequence continues at coordinate 23,498,184 of CM071627.1, read as the reverse complement.
TCGCCGAAGGTTGTGGCACAAATAGGTTGACATCAAGGTCGGGAGTGATATAGGCTGGTTTAGTCCTGTCGATGCTTACCTCTGATCTCCTTCCGAAGATCTCTAAGGTAAGAGTTTTGTCCGTTCTGTTCAAAACTTTATAAGGCCCAGTGTATGGAGGTTGGAGCGAACGGCGAACAGTGTCATCACGCAGAAAAACGTGGGATGCGTCCGGCAAATCTTTAAAGACAAAAGTCTTTGGTTCTGTGTGCCGAGATGCTGGCACCGGGCGGAGCTCGGTCATCTTCTGTCGAAGCCGAGAAACGAAATCGTCATCGACGCACTTGGCAACATCGCTAGCCACCAGAAACTCGCCTGGTAGTCGTAGCGGCTCTCCGTACAGCACTTCTGCTGTGGAAACATGTATGTCCTCCTTCAGTGCGGCCCTAATACCTAGAAGAACCCACGGTAGGGCGTTGTGCCATGTGAGGTTGTGACACATTAGTGCGGCCTTCAGATGACGGTGAAAACGTTCTACCATACCATTGGATTGAGGATGATAGCTAGTCGTTCGAATCCTTTTGGTTGCACCTAAGTCCATCAAACGATTAAACAACTGCGACTCGAACTGACGGCCCTGATCTGTTGTGACTGTGGTTGGAACGCCAAATCGTGCTATCCATCCGTGCACGAACTGGTCGGCAACTTCTGTGGCAGTAATAGATTTCATGGGCCAAACCTCTGGCCAGCGCGAGAAACGGTCGATCGCGGTAAGGCAGTATGTAAAACCGTTTGAGGATGGCATTGGACCAATGATATCTAAATGAATATGACGGAAACGATTTGATGGTGTGGTAATGTTAGCGAGAGGTGAAATGACGTGACGAGTCACCTTGCACTTTTGACAAGCGAGACACTCGCGTGCCCAAGCGCGGCAATCCCGCATAACACCAGGCCAAACGTAGCGATCAGCTACCAGGCGCGCTGAAGCACGAGCGCCAGGATGGCTTAAGCTGTGAAAACGCTCAAATACGCCTCGTCGCCATTGACGCGGTAAAAACGGCCTGGGCTTCCCTGTTGACACGTCACACGTTATAGTGATATTTGATCCAGGTATGAAATGAGGTTGTAATATCAAGGATGAATTTTGTCGACTGGATTTCAATTCGTCGTCAGATTCTTGAGCTTTCGCCAAAGCAGCGAAATCATCCGTGAGTGCGATCGCCTCAATACGCGACATTGTGTCGGCGACGACGTTTTCTTCACCCTTGATATGTTTGATGTCGGTGGTGAATTGTGAAATGAAAGTAAGCTGATTGAGTTGAGGTGGAGGCAATTTTTCACGACGTTGAATGAAAGCGTAAAGGAGTGGCTTATGGTCAGTGAAAATGGTGGTGTGCTGAGCTTCGAGAATGTGACGAAAGTGTTGGACCGCCGCATATACAGCGAAAAGTTCGCGGTAATATGCGGGCCAAGTGCTCTGACTTGGTGTGAGCTTTTTGCTGAAGAAAGCTAGAGGTTCCCAACCTTTCTCAGACTGCTGCTGTAGGCAAGCGCCAACGTGAGTGGCTGATGCGTCCGTGAAAAGGCCCAAGCGAGCATCTCGCTTAGGATGTGCGGTCATGGTTGCCTCTGAAAGGCTATCCCGGCAGGCGTAGAATGCTCGCTCTAATTCGGGAGTCCATGGCATAGGTTTCTTACCTTTGAGGTTGGTCACGGTTAAAAAATCGACCAGCGGAGCTTGTATCTGAGCAGAATTTGGTAGAAAATGTCTATAGAAATTAATCATGCCCAAGAACCGTCTCAAACCTTGTGCTGTTTGGGGTAGAGGGAATTCTCGGAGCGCATCAATTTTCTCTTCGGGTGGACGAATGCCGTCCTTGGAGATTTTATGACCAAGGAAAATGACTTCACTGGCACCTACAATGCATTTCTTGACGTTTACTACGACACCGTAATCAACAAGCCTCTGTAGGATCATACGCAGATGTCTGGCGTGCTCCTGAGTATCCCGTGAAAATACTAGGATGTCATCGATGTACGGGAAACAGAAATCCAAGCCCCGCAGAACCTCATCGATGAAACGTTGAAACGTCTGTCCTGCGTTACGTAACCCGAATGTCATAAACGGAAACTCATAGAGTCCGAAGGGCGTTATAATAGCCGTCTTGCATATATCTTCGCTAGCCATTGGAATTTGTTGGTACGCCTTGACTAGATCTAGCGTGCTGAAAATTGTGCATCCAGCTAAGTTATAGCCAAAGTCTCCAATATGGCGGACAGGGTAGCGATCGGGTACGGTGCGAGCGTTTAAAGCTCGATAATCGCCACAAGGTCGCCACATGCCGTCCTTCTTGGGTACCAGATGCAATGGCGATGACCAGGAACTCTTTGATGGACGAGCAGTTCCCGCTGCTACCATGTCAGCGAATTCTTTTTCTGCGATTCGCAGTTTGTTGGACGCAAGACGGCGCGGACGTGATGTAACGGGTGGTCCACTCGTTGTCGTGATGTAATGCACAGTGCTGTGCTTTATTTCACGGCCGGGTGCTGGAGGTCGAGTCACCTCAGGGAATTCTAGAAAAATGTTACTGAATGATGATGGATGGGATGGCTGTTTGATGGTTTGAATGCTTGGTTGATTGATGTTGCGATTTGATCCAGAAACAGATAAACCTGTTAGTACGTCGCGGAGTGTACCGCTACGACAATCAGGCAACAGATGGAAGAACGATAGGAAATCTGAGCCGATTATTGGAGCGTCAACGTCTGCAATTATGAAATCCCAGCGAAACTGACGTCGAAGTCCAAGATTGAGATTCAAATTTATTTTACCGTAAGTCTGTATCGAACTTCCGTTAGCAGCATTGAGAGAGAGACCGGTGTCTGTATAACGACCCTTTAGCATACGACGAGGAAAACAGCAAATATCCGAGCCTGTATCAATTAAAAAACTGACTCGAGATTGCTGATCAACAATGAAAAGACGTCGGCTTGAAAGTGGGCGGTCGATACCAGCCAATATCGACCGCTGGTCTAGTTTAAACGGTCTTTCTCAATAACGGACCATTTGCAGTCTGGCTCGCATTTCATGGCATTGGCACCAAAACGATCGTGGTACCAACAGAGTTCACGATTACGTGTTCTAGACCGGCTTCGTCGCCGGGATTGAGACCGATGATGGCTAGTACTGTAGTCACGATCACACGAGCACCTTGACCTTCCACGAAAGTCACCAGCGCTTAAAGCTGTTATCGTGCGCGTGAGCTCCTCGATCTGTTCCTGCATGGTGGTAAGAGTAACAGCGTCCGTATCGTTAGCGTCCATAACAAAAAGTACATAAAAAAAAACTTTAAAATTCGCAGGTGATGAAACAAAATTAAAACTAATATTAGAACTAATATTTTTTGAAAAATTTTTGCACCACAAAATAATAAATTTACAATAAAATAATAGATAAAATTTAAAAAAACAAAAATGCGTCGCTTAAGAGCGTACACGTGTGAAAAACAACACCACACCGAACACCATTCAATCACTCGTAAAAGCAGCATAAAATTGTTAATTGCGTATAGGAATCTTGTTAACACCATTCGCTGTCAATCAAGATAACGTTGCTGGTTGCTGTCGGGAACAAGAGATGTACATATCACGCAGTCCCTGATGTTCTACGACGTTGCTTCCCATGCGGATGCGGTGCAGAGCGGGTATTGTAGTGCACGGAACAAATATGCCCAAGCGTATGTGGCAAAATGCAGCAACGGCTTCCGTTTCTTATAAAAAAACATATATTTATGTACCATCGTATTTATTATATGCAGTTGGATGTCGCACGAAACGTGGCCAGACACTGATTATCCACCATTCCTTCTTCTACAGTCTCGAGGTTGTGAGATAAAGTAAGATACAGCATACCTAAACTTGTCCGTGTAGTCGTCGTAGATTTTCTCAACGCCACGACAAATCCCTCATGCCTGTGGTTGACGATCACGTCGGGGTCACCAATTTGGAGTGAAGGAATGTGGTGGTTAACTGACCAATTATTAACTTATTCGTGCAACAAATTCAAACACATATTTTTCTGTTGTAATTCCGGATTTTAATATTATCTTAGTAACCTAGCAACATAGTCATAGAGGAGATATATACTATCTAAGAACTATGGAATAACAATATAAGCCTAACGTAGTATCTATAGTATAGTTTGTGTAAGACAAGTCGCCACACATATTTTTAAAACTGACCCGAATTGTAAAACTTATACAATTTCTTGTACCTACCTACTAAAACATCCAATAACTTTCTTAATGAGGATCGAAAAAACATAAATGGTATGTTTTGAACATTATAAGATGCTACAGTTCTTGTGTCTCTCTTTTAAGTATTCCAATAAAAATCTGGATATCTAATCTGGGATATCGAGTGGAACACTCATGCCGCTTTTAACAAGATCAATTTTATATATTTATTTATTTTTCCTGATAAATATATTTTGAATACGTATTTATATGTAATAATCTTAGTGTAACAGAAAAGTGTACACAAAGTATTTGAATATCATGTTATTTCATCATATTAGCATAAAAATAGCTAAATGTTTGTAATTTTGCTGTTAAGTTCTTCAGTCTTGACCTTGAACTGTATTAAACTTATCGTAATTAATATTTAGAAACTGTATCTGCTATGCTGATATCTGATATGCTCTGTTCTTGATGTATTTTTATAGGCATAAACTCAGATTATATGTATATTGTGTATAACCATAAGATATAAATTAACATAGCTTTTAACTACATAAATAAAACTCATAATCAATTGTAAAAAATTAGTTTGCTTGAAACCATTTTGAAAGCAATGTGTGTTTTATAATTTTGGTTTATTTGTTAGTTCAATCAATCATCAGTTGTATCTGATGAGTATTTTTCAGCTTTTCATAATCAAAACATTTAATTCGATTACGATTGCTAAGTAATTTACGCGTTAATTTACAACTTAGCTTCATAACTCTATATTTTATTTTGTGACTATACCAAACTGATTGATAACTTGATGTTGACGAGAATATCATGTGTGAATGAATATTTATTTCATTGAATCTGCGTATTGTTAAGGTTTTCGTTGCTTTTCTTGGTTTGTTACAGCAATATATATCTGACAAACATAAAAGCTACGACAAAATTGATTCAGTAACTCAGGTGTTTGTTTTATTTAACCAAATATTAGCCTAAGTATTTATTTAATTTACCACTCTTGTAGTTTTGAAATCATTATTTTCGTATAAGCGTTTGTGTAAAATTGTAATTAAGACTTACTCGAGAATAACAAATGGTGGAAGAATATGTATGACTAAAAATCTTGTAAATCTTGGACACGCAGTTGAAATTGTTGCTTATATTGTTATAAAATAGATAAGATAAATATGTAAATATTGGGTACATTGTGTAGCTCAAAATAAATAAATATGTGATCTACATACATGAAAGCCTTTGTTTTTCAGACACCACGCGCCTAAGTCCACAGCCTTTTTAATATCGCAAAAGTTTTCAAAATCTGTGCAATCAGTTTCATTAAGGTTTCATTTAAGGAATAACCGGGAAAATACTTTATTTATGAAATAAAACTATCAACGTTTATTGCTACCTGTTCAAAAAATATTTGCTTCGGCAGGTACCTAAACGAGCAACAACATTTTTAGTGAAATTGTTTAAAATACAAATAGATACCCGTATGCGGCCGAACACAAAGTTGATAATTGAACAAGGGATTCCCGACAAGGGTTGCCTACGTGCCAACGGTTAAATGTTGGGGATTACTAATTCTGTGTAGGTACTTTATTCGACGAAAGTTTTAATAAAATGTTGATTTTCTCCCTCTGAAAGCAATAAATAATTAACGTTGTCAATTAATTTTGTAGTCGCTTTGAAACGGGCACAATATTTAAGGGTCTTAGGAACTGAAATCGCCAAAACTGACTGTTTTTAAGAAACTGTTATTCAAGAAATGCTCAAATGTTAACACTGTAAATTAAATCAAGTTCTACAAAATCCTATAAAATAAAGAAACAATAACCTACTTTCATAATATATCTATTAAAACTATAGGTAACATTCTTTATTCATCTCTATCCGGCGCGGTCCTGGGCCGTTAAGATCGAACTAAGAAGGGAGTCGACGCAACTTGACCGCACGTCTACTGACTCGGACGTTCCAGGAGACCTATTTTTGAATTACGAATGCGATTTCGAAAGCGGTGACTTTGAGGTCATGGATTCCTAAACATTCAATTTTTGAAAGTCGATCACAGAGCTGCCATCATAGATAAAGTCCACAGTACATAAATGTAAGAGTTCGGTTCCACGCATAATGTAGCCGCTGCCGGTTATTGCCGCCTTAACCATTATGGTTTATATATATATATATATATAGACTGAAAAATCAACACATCAACTTCAGACTCTATAGACAATAAGTTCTCTAAACAAAACACAGATAACATTTCCACAAGTATGACTTGATTACAAGTGGGTGAGGGCACTCGTAATGAAATCACATCACATCCATGACTAAGGTAGTCACATAAGTGATATTCAAAAATACGAATTTTTGAAAATCGGTGATTATTAGTCACATCGGTGATTTCGAAGTCGCATTCGTAATTCAAAAATAGGTCTCCAGATCGCCGTGTCTGTGGGTATGCTGACTGTCTGTGGTCGCTTAACCTTTTATTTGTAGGTCTATAATATTTAATAGCGGTATAATTTAATAAGATGCAATGAACATGAATCCATGATATTGGAATCAAATTTTTGCTCACAAAGCTACAAATATCCCAGTTATACAAGTTTGATTACCACGAATATAAGACAATTCGATTCATAAAATTACCATAAAAATTCGTTCATGTATCAATGTCTCATTTTTTTTTCCTCAGGAGAGGAGGCTGAGAATCCATCATACCACAGGCAAGTAGGGTTGCGTTGATTATGTCGGACTCCTGGTGCTGTCGAGGCGGCTCGACCACACAGACCTACCGACTAAACTCAGCCTAGCCTTGGCCCTAAGGGCCCTACGGCTTGAATGGAATGGTTGGCACATCCTCAGGAGAGGGCACGTCAGCGCTGCCCTCCGAAGAGGACATATGCGCGTAAGAAGGCTCGGTACGCCAAAGTGGGTCCAGCCTTGAAATGATGGGGCCTACTCGTACATGTGCAGCAAGCTGCGAAGTATGGACTAGCTAAGGGATGGCGGCGTAGATGCCGCCTTTCGCAAGGCTTGAAGAGCCAGCGTCAATGAGTCGGGAGGGTCAGAAAGGACGTGTCTGGGTCGACGATGTTCTGTATTACGCGGATTGACTGGGAATGTCTCATACTGTTACGGGATCAGCCTGCTTATGGAATTTTCGATAATATTGTGGTTTTATTTTCATAGTATTTTCGAATAAAATTTAAATACAAGAAAAAAAATATTTCAATATTCTTTAGTAGAATTATTAACCACCTAATTATTCATGAGAGTGTGCTACACCCACCTACAATAGCACTCCGTACTATTTTACACTCTCTGGGTTAAGTAGCAGTGCTAGAATATTGCAAAAACCGGACGTCCATAAAACGACTGCGGAGCAACTTTTAATATTACAATAAAATGTAAAGTTGTGATTGTAACATTTGCTGTTCGTGTTGTAATGCAAATATAACAATTTAGTAGACATATAATCAAAAATACCAATAACTTTAACTAGTTCCAGGTTTCAAACATAGATTAAGATTAGACTCAAATTCGTATTCCCACTAAGTATTTGATGTCGTCAAATATTTTTCAAATAATTCCCTAATGGATCAAGCTCTTTTATCAGGTAAAATGACATTTTATCTTTATACTTTGGATAATATGTCATGTTATTTGCATAAAACTATTGTAATTTTGGACAAGTATAAGGTAAACCATTGAAAGTTTTACAACTTGTATTTACACGAAGTTTTGGGTTATTACTGTCATGTTGAATGACACAATGATACGGGTTACGAAATTTATAGTTTGTATTATAACTATTTACTTTTTTCGATTTCTCTTTTCGATTAAATAGTTGCCTATCTTGTAAACATATTTCTTTGCTCATAATTTGACAGAATTCCGACTGAAGTTGTTCGTTGCGAACTATTTTACGCTTATTAACAATTAGTCTGAAATATGTATTGAGAATTACCTAATGTGTCCAAACTTTAGATAATTATTATTCCTGAAATTGTTTTAAAAGTAATTGAATATTAGATTTAGCAGTGATTTGTGTGTATAAGTAAGAGTACGGTACATACGTACGGTACATACGGTACATACATACACTACGTTCAAGTGAAGTGCAGGGTACACTCTGCACCTCGCTCAGTGAGTCGTCGCCATTCGCGCAGTGTGCATCGCTCATAGGCCGACAATAAACATAATTAAAACAGTAATTAAATAGTAAACCTGAACAAAAATAATTATTGAAAATTTAAGTGAGTAAAATATCTAGTTGTTTAAGTGGAAATAAAGATAATAATAATATAATTATACAACGTAAACATTATTTTGTTTTTGACGCCGCACTGTCACGTGCTTGCTAAAATCATGGAGTAAAGCCATACAGATGTTCCTCCATTCCTAAGCGTACGCGGCGACTTTAGGTTAATATATGTATAGACGGGATGATTATAAAATGTTTAGTTCGTATTTTTTTATTGTTTAGTACAAATTTATATAGTAGTAATAATTAAATAAAGTCCTAATATTTTGTTTTCTTTAATGTTGCCATTCCTTCTATTATAAAACATAATAAGTGTATAAGGTAAAATGTGCTTATTAAATTTGGTACCTATCGCTTCTGCGGTGAAAACTTTTTGATACAAAGCGCTTTAACGTCATGCTTCACTGCGCTCGGCGAAACGTCATAAGAAGCGGCGGTTACGACGTTTTGGTTGAACGAAATCTTCGACAAGCGATCCAGCAGTTGTCTTTTTTCTATGGTCAGACGAGGTCACATAGATTTAGCGATCTAGCTGATTATAGTTCTAACATTCACCAGTATTTGAACACACTTTTCCTTTAGTGTTCTTGTCTATCGGTAGAATATATGTCAATGGTCACAATTTATTTTATCAGAAGATTGTACTTTTATTTGTTTTTCTAGTAACTTCTAGCACCTCAATGTTACACAAAAATGATTACCGTTAAAACAACTAACAATAAGTTAGTTTATAAGTTATTTAAAAATGTCAGCTATTAATATATTGTTTTGCTGAACATTATGAAATAGACTAGTACTTACGAATACATTGTTATCATTTATATGAATTATAGTTTGATAACATTTTCCCATGACACTTATGAAAAAGGAAAAACTCTATTTTTCATTGTATTCGAAAAAGACAACAAACATTTTTGCTACACTACTGATCGAAAATTAATAGAAAACTACCAAAAAAAATAAAAATTAACTAACTGATGTATGATCATTATTCATCGTCATCATTAACAGATTATGTAACTGATGATCATTCTTAATTTAAACTAGATAGTTTTGTTTGGCCATAAAACAATTCCTTACTGTAATAAAGCTTAGATCTGGCACCAAAAAGTGTAAAAGAATAACCTTCAATTTTTAAAATACTATCAATTTTTTATTTTAACTTTATGGCAGGCTCAAAAAAAGAATTATAAAAAAGCACGTATTGTACCTTCCTGTAACTTTATTGGCAAGTCACTCTATACCAGGGCCGTCTGCCGGCCTATTATTTTTTGGGAGTTATTACCGTCATACTTTTGAAGAAGTAAAAACAGTGAAAAAATACTATTAAATTTTATACAAAATATTACGAAAATGTTCCATACCCATTTTGTGACAAAAAATAACCATAGATTGGTTATTTTTTACGATACATTAAAGATATACAAATACTGTGAAGATAACAATTATGCTCGCATATAGCAAAATATTTATTAGGGGCATTGCCAATTAGTGAGTGTTGGTATAATATCAGCAAACACGTAAAATTTCTAAGAATGCCCGGAAGCTATGTGAGAGGTACCACAAAGTAACTTATACGCATATATAATATCTTAACATTATCCTAAGAGTACTTGGATAATTCTTGTTGATGCATTCAAAATTACTTTTAAATATTTTATAAAATTGGATGTCCGTTATGATTAATACGTTGTTAGTGGTTTACCACAAGATTCTATCAGAATTCGATGCCGAGAGTGCCGAGTTGTATAACATAAGGATTAAGTGCTATATGCCCACAATATAATACTCGGGGTATCCTCGAATTGAAATTATTAACAGAAACGTGATAATTTGCATACTGTAAAATTCTTTAAAGAATTACCGTCGTATTCAGATATTTAAAAACACTCAAGGCTGGTTGGATCTCTCTTTATAACTATTGCTCCGCATATAAGTAAAATTAATTGTAACTTTCTTATTAACAAAAAATACATTAAAAATCTATAAATCTAAAGTATCTAACAGAATCTTAAGTTCATTTTTTGTGACAAATAAATATACAATAAGCCTTAATGTACGCAAAACGATATTAATAATCACAATATATAAAAGTATATTTGTTGATTTTGCAAGATAAGTATGTCTATGCAGTCTGTAAAGATATTGTCATGGTTACATTTAATCATGTTTTAGCTAAGTGGAATTTTTACGGGTAGTGATGGTGAAGCTATAACTATGAGTAAAGTGTGTGTAGAAATGAGTAGGATGTGTACATTTTATTTTATTTTATTTTAGTTGTTCAATATTAAGATGATAAAGCGATAATATATAAAATATAGACAGCAGAATACCTTACCCTACCATAAATGATTAGTATCCTGATTGGTAGTAAAATTAAAGACTCGTTAAATGAATAATATATACTACTATAAGTATGTAGGTACAACTAAAATCAAGAATATTTTATTTCACAGATCATTTTTGTACGCACTTTAAGTCCAGGGGTATTTACCCAACTACCTATCCAGTAGTTGATAAGTAAATATGCGGGTATGCGACCCCGGTCTCCCCAGCTACTGTTGGTATGTCCCAGCTATCCACTCCGTTATCAACAGTATCCTATAGCACCTTATCCCACACAAAATCCCACAATTATTCCCTCGTTTATCCCAATCCTATATCCTTGTCCTTATAACAATAGCATTCCCAAGGAGGGTTGATGTCAGGCAGGCGGCCGATCAGAAAATTATTGCCAAACCCCAATGCAACATGGAAAGTAATGACAGAGAGTGCGCTCATGCTAGGGCGTACCCGGAGGCGACGCGCAGACGCAGCACCCGGCGTGTGTGAGAAATGGACTAGGGTTGTTGCACCAAGGACGGGTGCAACGTAAGAGGCGAGTCCAGGATGTTCGAATGAGGTTTGGAAGCTGGAATGTAGGAACAATGACTGGTAGAGGAAGAGAGTTAGCAGATGTATTTGAAAGGAGGCGGATAAATGTAGCATGTTTGCAAGAGACGAAGTGGAAGGGGACGAAAGCAAGAGAGATTGGAGCGGGATATAAAATGTACTATTGTGGGAGTGATGGAAAGAGAAATGGTGTGGGAGTTGTGCTAGATAGAAATTTGAAAAGGTTTGTGACAGATGTGAAGAGAGTGAGTGATAGAATTATTGCTGTAAAAGTATTGTTTTGCGATTTAGTGATGAATGTAATTAGTGTGTATGCGCCACAGACTGGATGTGACGAGTCTTTGAAAGAGAAATTTGGGAGGATTTCGATGAAATGATATTGGGAATACCCGTGACTGAGGAAATTTATGTAGGTGGTGACTTTAATGGACATGTGGGACGAACGAATGAAGGATACGAGAGAGTGCATGGTGGGTGGGGATATGGTGCCCGAAATCGTGAGGGTGAATCCTTGCTAGAAACTGCTCAAGCATTTGACTTGGCGGTAGTCAACACCTACTACCAAAAACAAGATCAGCACCTTGCTACCTATAAAAGCGGGAATCACTCTACTCAAATTGACTATTTTCTTTTGAGAAGAAGTAGGCTAAAGTCGGTAAAGGATTGCAAGGTGTTACCAGGAGAAAGCGTAGTGTCGCAGCATAGGCTTCTCCTCCTTGAGTTTGAAAGCACAGTAAAGCAGCCTAGAAAGAAAGACCAGCCCCCGCCAAGGATTAAATGGCATATGATTGGTGACAGGAAGTTAGGAGAGGTATTCCGTGAGAAAGTGATAGAAAAAATGATAGATTTGAAGGATATGGCGGAAATAGGCGTAAATGAGTGCTGGAATGAATTAGCGAACTGTATAAGAGAAACAGGTAAGAATGTTTTTGGTTTATCCAAAGGGAAAAGAGCGATCGAAAAGGAGACATGGTGGTGGAATGTAGATGTACAAAAGAGTCTGAAAGAAAAGAAGAACGCTTTTAAAGAATGGAAAAAAGTGGAAAATGGAAATGAGACGTCTAAAGAGATCAAAAAAGCAAACTATGTCAAATGCAAAAAGATAGCTAAAAAGGCAGTTGCTATTGCAAGAGCAAGGGCATGTAATGAGCTGTACAATGCACTAGACAGCTCAGATGGCTTAAAAGATCTCTTTAGATTAGTAAGAGAGCGAGAGAAGAATGCAAGAGACATTGTGAATATCAAATGTATAAAGGATGAAAGAGGAAAGATTTTAACTGATGAAGAGGCAATAAAAGAAAGATGGAAGTTGTACTTTGAAAAATTGATGAATGAAGAGAACGATTGGAATGGAGAGTTGGAAAAGGCCAACCCAAATATGAACATGGTGAGAGATGTAAGTATGGATGAGGTGAGAATGGCAATACAAAGAATGAAGAATGGAAAAGCAGTTGGCCCAGATTGTATACCAGTGGAAGTATGGAAGTTATTAAAGGCAGATGGATGGAAGTGGCTAGCTTTATTTTTCAATAAATTGCTGCAAGAAGTGGCGATCCCTGACGAATGGTGCAATAGCACACTTGTGCCAATCTTCAAAAATAAGGGTGATGTACAGGACTGCAACAGTTATAGGGGAATAAAGCTCATGTCACACAGCATGAAAATTTGGGAAAGGGTAATTGAGCGAAGAATAAGAGAAGAGAGTGAGATAAGCCAGAACCAATTTGGGTTCATGCCTGGACGCGGGACAACGGACGCCATATTCGCACTTCGGCAGTTATGCGAAAAGTATCGTCGTGCGAATCGAAACCTGCATATGGTGTTCGTTGACCTAGAAAAGGCATACGATAGAGTACCCCGAGAGGTTCTATGGTGGGCTTTGAATGTGAAAAGAGTGCCTTGGAAGTATGTAGAGCTTGTTAGAAGTATGTATGAAAGAGCGAGTACACAAGTCAGGTCCGAAGCCGGAGTAACTGAAAAGTTCAATGTGGCCGTCGGCTTGCACCAGGGGTCGGCTTTGAGCCCGTATCTGTTTCTCCTTGTTATGGATGCTCTTACAGCTGACATACAAGGAGAGGCACCCTGGTGTATGTTGTTCGCCGATGACATTGTTCTTGTCGGAGAAAATGTATCCGAGGTCCAGAGCAGGCTGGAGGAGTGGCAGAGAAAGCTGGAAAATGTCGGTTTACGTGTGAGCAGAACGAAAACCGAACACTTGTTCTGCCCATTCGGTGAGGCATCCAGTTTCGCGAACATTGCCTTAAGCGGCGAAACTCTTCCGGTTTGTTCCGATTTCCGGTACCTTGGATCATTATTCCAAAACGATGGCGATATTGACCGTGCTGTAAGGAATAGAATAACTGCGGGATGGATGAAATGGCGACAGGTCTCTGGAGTTGTATGCGACCCAAGACTGCCCCTTAAGCTTAAGGGAAAAGTTTATAAAGCAGTCGTTAGACCTGTCCTTATGTATGGATCTGAATGTTGGGCAACGAAAGCGAAGGACGAAAGGAAACTGCACGCTTCAGAGATGCGAATGTTGCGATGGATGTGTGGGGTTACAAGAATGGACAAGATCAAGAATGAGTATATAAGAGGAAGTTTGAAAGTAGCGCCAGTGACTGAGAAGATAAGGAGCAGTAGGTTAGCATGGTTTGGGCATGTAATGAGGAGGGATGAAAGCCATATAACAAGAAGAATGATAGATATGAATATAGATGGACCTAGGATGAGAGGTAGACCAAGAAAGCGATGGATTGAATGTGTGAATTCTGATATGAGAGTAAAGGAAGTCGATGTTGAGCTGACGAGTGACAGAGGAGAATGGAAGAGGAAAACATGTTGTGCCGACCCTACTTAAGGTGGGAAAAGGGCAGGAAGAAGAAGAAGATTTTTGTAACGCACATTTCATAACTGCTTAATATACCAAATCAAACAAAATATAAATATAATTAACATATAATTCCTCTGAAAAGATGCATAAGGGCTAAATACTAAAACGACATTAACATAAGGAACAATAAAGTAATACCATATTTTCACGGAACTATAACTAATTATATGCCTACATTTTAAATGAAAATAATATGGTCGGACCAGCAGATGTATAAAAATATTGATGCCGTTTTTATTTAGTAGTTTTATGTTGGATGCTGTGCGCACAGTATGATAATAGTATGACGGTTTGGTTGGGCCAGACATCAACGAAATATTACATCACCTGTAGTATTTCTTAGCGTTATTGCTACAAGAAATTTTGATAAATAAATAAATAAAAGAGAATTTGCTAACAGTTTAATGTTCTAATTTACAAATACTTATATTAAAAGCAAACAAAAATAAAATATTTATTTTCACAATTTTCTTTTTACTTACTTATCTGTGCTGTTGTCTCTTTGTTGTATGTATATATATATATATATATATGCTGCTAGCTGCTAGCTGGCACCAATTGGTGGGTTCTAATAACTAGGCTAAATCGAGTGGGATCGGCCAACTCCCGATCCCGCTCCGTGGCCTCCTTCAATATTGGTTGCCGTTGTATCTATTGTACAAACAATAAAAAAAATATTGAAAGTCTCTTAATAGATGGACGGAAAATTTTGTTCTTTATAATAACAAATTTATAGGCTAATTTAGAAAAAAATGTACCAAATGCCTATACCAAAATAAATACAGAATTCGAAGAACTTTAGAGGCAGTACTTTCAATACTAGATACTATGATATTGGAAAACAACATAAAATATCTGTCAACACTGACTGTTGTATCACGACTATAAAGTGATCTCCACCATGAAAGATTGTAATAATAACAATAACCTACCCTCGTAGATGGTAAGGGGAGCGCATAACGTATATTGGAGCCCAACCAAATATAAATGTGCCTGCAAAACAGCAACTATCCTATCGGACAATGAATCTTACCATAATAAGCCTGTGCGACAAACTTATAGGTACATTTTGCTGATTTCTTTACTTTTACCTGTTCGGAAAATAATTACAAATGATAATATTGTATTGTCATGGCTTACGAGCTATCACATAACATTTATTGAAACTCCTTACCTAGTCATTCAACTAAATTCCAAATTTTCAAAGATTGAACATGATATTCTAAACATGTATAGGTGTTATATCATTATAGGTGTTATAACTGTATTTAGTTTTATGTACTAAAACTAAATAGAGATTTCAGGGTCATATAGAGCGTCGGTGGCGTTGTGGTCTCGGCACTGGTTTGTGCGCCGCATATTCTATGCGGCGCACAAACCAGTCCCGCGATCGAACAAAAGGCCCGCGATCTAATCCCCATCGTGTACCAATGTGTTTTTCGTTCCGAATTTCATATTTTATCCGACACTCCTACGGTGAAGGAAAACATAGTGAGGATACCTGCGTACATCTGCGAAGCGATTCAAAGGTGTACGTAGTCAACCAACCCGCACTGGGCTAGCGTGATTGACTAAGGCCTAATCGCCCTAACATAGTTAGGGTAGCCATCCCGGTCGCCGTAGCAGTCGCGACTTCCTCGCGCCCGCCGGCGACCCGCGGCGGCGCCGCAGCTGTGCTACCGAGCCCGGCGCCGCCTTCTTCGAGCGGGATCGGCCATCTCCCGACCCCGCTCGGCGGCCTCCTTCTGGAGCATCACTGCTTCACAGAAGGAGGCCACAGCCCTCCAACCTCCCTCGTCCGCCAGCAGCGCAATCAATGCCGGCGGAGACAGATCTCGCAATCTCTGCGACCAAGACTCGGCGCTCGGAGGCCCACGCGGGGCACTCCGCCAGCGTGTGCTGGGCCGAGTCAAGTCGGATGCGCAGTGGTGGCAATGTGTCGATCCCTCCCGTCCTATTCGACACAGATACTCACCGAAGCAGCCGTGCCCGGTGAGTATCTGAGTCAATCGGTAGGTGACCTCCTCCTTCCCTTGGAGCCAAGCTTCGAGGTGCGGAAGTACGGCACCGACGGCCCGCTGGCGCGCGCAGATCCGTAATTCGAGCTGGAATGCTCAGCCTGGACGGTCAAATGTGACCTAACTATTAAATTATAGATCTTGTATTGTACAATTTGCAATACAAGATCTATATTTAAAAAAACGTATAAAACAAAACTAAAGATGAATATGAGCCTATCAATATGGGCTTTTAAATTTGCATTTTTTACTCAGATTTATGGAACTTTTTCTATATTTATCTTACAATCTAGGCCTGCTACAGCAATATAAAATAATGATTTAAAGAGGCAAAAGAAAGTTTATGTACAGAAAAGGTTGAGACATAAGAACATGGATCAAATATAGACAAACTAAAGCAAATGCCCGGCTACACTATTGATGGCAGTACAGGCAGAAAAATTTTCCAAAACTGCCATTATACATCCGAAATCACTGGTTGTCGAAATCATTCATAAAATTTGATGAGTAGTTAATTAAACGATTTTATGTTATACTTTTCATATCATGTCAATCGGTAGAGGTATTAATGTTTGACTAGTATACATTCGATACAGGTCAACTGTATCTTAATACATATGTATAAATGGTCATTTCCTTGTGTTGCCTCCTGAGCAACACACGGAAGTTGTTTCAGAAGCACGAAATAAAGACTATAAACAGTTTAGGTTTCATCTTGCAAGAAAATATTCGAGGGCAGCCACAAACAAAGATTTTACACACACCTCTGATCCATACAAAAAATATTTCTACCTTCTTGATAAAGGAACTCTTGAGTTGATAAATCATATTTTTTCTTATATAAACGTGCTAGAATTAAAATGTTGGTGTAGAAATTCTATTTCTTTTCTCTCTATATCTTATACAATTAGATATAAACTTTTACTTACAAAATATACATTGTTTAATGTAATAACATATTTAAGATTACAATACAATAAATCGGCTACTTATTATCATTAAAGCAGTTACAGAAGTCATGAAGTTACAGATTTATGAGATGAAAAGCAGTCAAACTTCCCAGAATAAGAAAAATATATTTTGTTTATTTTATAAGTTTTGACTTGTCATCACCGTGCACGATGTACATTTTTATATTCCCTATACCTTCATTCTTGCGTTTGACGAAGAAAAAAGAACGAATCAAACAATAGTCATAATTTAATAATAGAAAATAGCAGAAACCTCCAACAGACTGTTTTTTTTAGAAATTTACAGAACTCTTTAAATATGCAGGCCAGTTTTTGAATCTCAACCCAAGAAAAAACACTGACGTAAAATATTATTGGAGAAGACTTGCAGATCTTTATTTAAGCAACTAGTAGCCAAAAAATAATTTTATTTTAAGATCAGGTAAGTACAGTGCATGTTTTAGCTCAAATTCATGCTAATTGTATCAATCGAATACACATCATCTCACGTGGCCAATAATAATATTTCCATTTTGTATGATATGATTTTGAAACTCTTCTTAGTTGCAAAATATCTATACATTTATTACTAGAGATATGTTGAGAGCACAGATGTTATATCAGTAGTTGAGAGCATCCCTTGTCCAAATACTAACAGTCTTCTATCTGATCGATTATTCGCTACTAACGCTTTTTTGTAAAACTTTCGTGTCTATTTTTATGGCAGTGTTTTTCATATGTCCTGCTAATCAACATGTTAAAAGCTTGCTATTTCAGTGAAGGATGATACCGATAGTCACTCCATGCTCAGTGCTTCTACTATTTTCCATCTTAAAGCATGAGTCGTATTATCAATCATCTAACAATTGCTACTCACTGATTGCAGATTTCCAAGCTGATCCAAATTGTTTGTACTGTTTGAAATATTTAGAAGTGACCTTAGCACATTGATGATAGTTATTTTCTCCGAAATGATTTTTACCTTTTCGCGAACCATGTCAGTTACGAAAAAGAAGACCGAAGTGCGCCTATTGTCTAGTACCGTCTCCAAATATCACTGTTTATGATACGCGCCGCAGCTATGCTACCGAGCCCGGCGCCGCCTCCTTCGAGCTGGATCGGCCATCTCCCGACCCCGCTCGGCGGCCTCCTTCTGGAGCATCACTGCTTCACAGAAGGAGGCTACAGCCCTCCAACCTCCCTCGTCCGCCAGCATTGCCGCTATCAATGCCGGCGGAGACAGATCTCGCCCGATCTCTGCGACCAAGACTCGGCGGTCGGAAGCCCACGCGGAGCACTCTGCCAGCGTGTGCTGGGCCGAGTCGAGGTCGAATGCGCAGTGGTGGCAATGTGTCGATCCCTCCCGTCCTATTCGACACAGATACTCACCGAAGCAGCCGTGCCCGGTGAGTATCTGAGTCAATCAGTAGGTGACCTACTTCCCGTGGAGCCAAGCTTCGAGGTGCGGGAGTACGGCACCGACGGCCCGCTGGCGCGCGCAGATTCGTAATTCGAGCTGCGCACGCCAGGTCGCCACAATCCATCGGTGCCACTCCCGCTTAGGCACTTCGTGCGCGGGTTCCAGGGCGCTCCCCCCATCGCCCCCCCGGCCGACACGCCGCGACGCATACGTCGCCGCGTACATGTCGGCCAGGATGTCGAATGGGGGGGAGCGTCCCAGAACCGTCGCCGCCTCGTACGAGATTGTACGGTAGCCTCGTACGATCCGTATGGCCATTATCCGCTGCAGGCTCCGTAGCAGAGCTCTGCAGCGGGGGGACCTCGCGCAGTCTTGCGACCACACGGGAGCCCGATACATGGCCACGGATCGCACGACGCCCTCGTACAGGTGTCGAACTCCATCCCTCGGTCCCCCGAGATTGGGCAGCAGGCGATGCAACAAAGAACAAATTGAAGAAATAGTGTAAATACTCGTTTTTTCCTCTCTTTAATTAGTGCTCTTATACTTTGAATGGCACTTCACTTGTTTAGAAATAATTACTGTCTACTCACGTCTACTCTCATGTATCTTTTACATTAGATTTTTTAAGAAAACGAAACTAAAATAATATTTTTATTTTATTAAGTAAAAATAGATTTTTATAATAATTGCGATCAATTTATTGCGAATTAATTATCTTTGAGAAATGCGTAGAGATTGTTCGTCATATAGTGTACCACGTAATTGATAATTTTGTTAATATCAAAATACGTCACGGCATTCTTCTCACAGAAGAATCTGCTGTGTCGGAACAGAAGAATGTGGACAGACAGACAGCCAGCACATGTTTCAGTATTTAATTTATTTAGTAAATTATATATTTTAAATCACAGAATTTATGGAAATTTGTTCTTGAAGTAAATACAAGATACCGCTAGTTGATCGTTGTGTCGCCTTAATCGTCACGATAAGTGCACTACCAACTACAAGAATACGTGCTCTGCTTACTACTCTGTTTTTTTTTTTTTAGAAGGGAATTGCATTATGCACTGTGACACTGCGCTGGCTAGGCGCGGCCGTGTGTGGAGCTCTCCAGTCTGACAGGACCGACCTACTCACTAATACCCCCCTGAGTTCTCTAGGCCCATGCGGGGCACATGGCGGGGTGCGCTTTCGCGATTCTACCGCCATGAGCTCCGGGGCCGGCTCGACCTAGGTCTGGTCGAGCCAACGCCAAGGGAGGGACTGTCCGAGAGACCACCACGGCGGGCGCGTTAGCCAGATGCGCACGCAGCCTCGCGGTAGGGTCATTAGGTGAGCACCGTTCTTGCGTGTGTCCGCCTTCTCCTGCCTATCCGTCTGCGGCGGAGAGGAGCGGCCTCGACATTCTCCTCCCGATCCCTCTCCGCTGCCTCCTTCTGCGAGATGACGTTCTCGCAAAAGGAGGCGACAGCCTCCCATTCCGCCTCACCGGCTCTGCTTACTACCCTACTCTACTGCATCAGCCTGCTTACTTAAAGACCGACTATCGCCGTGTCGCTCTAGTGAGCATTTAACTTTTTAGACGGGTTTATATTAGTTAACACTGACTGTGACCTAACACAAATACTACTTTTTTAACTTATTAATTAGTATAGTGTAAATTGAGACTCCGTTCATAATTGGCTGGGTATTCTACGATGACAGTGCCATATACGCTTGATAAGTGCCATTCAACTTCCGTGATACACAATACTTACTATTCCAACATTTCCACAATTTTTACAAAAATCTAAGTCAACAGTTCAAACTTTAAACAATCAGAATCAATTTGAACGAGATAGTAGATACGAACGTAAATAAATAGCCACCACAGGTCAGTGAGCACAAACACCTCGATAGCTGTATTACCGCTAATTGTTTGTCATGTAGTTAGCGAAACTGTGTTAAGCCCGTAATCACAATTTCTGATGAATCACGTCATTGCTAGCGGCCATATTGGACGCTTAATTTATCGCCGGTTGTTTCAGTTCATCTTATTATGCACGAAACAATGAATAATCTATGTTGGGAACACGAAATGAAGATTAATAGATTCTGCTTGCTACACCGCGAATCACTATTCGAAAGGTGCATTAGACTGATATTTTGTACTCAGATTATTTATTGGTGGACTTCAAAAATGACTTAGTAAATACAGTATATCTAGAGGTAGTGATTGTTTACAAACTTTAATATTGACTTAGATGTTCATAATATAAAAATAAATACTCTGAGAAATCATAGTTTGTTCGTGTATCAAATGATAATTGACAAGTTATGAGAAATAATGAAAATAGGAAAAGGATCAAGATTGAAATACAAAATGTAAACTAGCATAGTCTCCAAATGTGATATGGCATTAGATTTTTAGTTATCATCATTTATTGAAGTTTAGTAATAATAGTTTCGTAAGAAATAGCCACAATTATATTTATAAGAAAAAAATAACAACCAATGAAATTTTGTATCTTAAAACTTGAACGTCATTGTAAATAAATATAGTTCAGAAACACTATTTTATAAATAATCATATATCACAAAGTTCTCGTGAAAACCTAATACATAATATTTATACTGTACTTTCAAGAATTATTTCAAGAAAATGTTTATAATGATAATGACTCATAATGTTGTTGTGAATTCATTCATTCATCACAGCGCATACTCTTGTATGTCGCCACGGAGAGGCACGAGCCTACCCAATGTCTGTACA
This sequence comes from Scirpophaga incertulas, assembly GCA_036419045.1. Lineage (NCBI taxonomy): Eukaryota > Metazoa > Arthropoda > Insecta > Lepidoptera > Crambidae > Scirpophaga > Scirpophaga incertulas. The sequence goes on along the minus strand of CM071627.1, from coordinate 23,476,775 downwards.
ATACTCGTAACCAATTAAAAACTACTCAATCGACTAAAAAGTAAGCATCCACTACTATTCCATTAAACTATTTAATACATCTAGGTGCTACACAGGTGGTTCAAAGTAAGTAGATGAAGCATATGCACAGGAGAAAGATAGCTCGTATAAGAATACAAAGAATAGAGTATATTTAGAAATTTCAAATTCGTGCAATTCGCCATAACTAATAGATTTGTTATTTTTCTTATTAACATAGTAACTAATATTCAATGGCTATATTTGTGTAATATTCAACGGAGCAAATATTGGAATATTAATTAAGTAAGATTTCTTAAAAGTGATTTATGCCTCGACTACGAAATTGTCAGTTTCTTTTTAGATTTGGCCGAATTAATGCTGCTATATAAATTTTTCCAATAATTAATAACTACGAATTAATCCCCCACTAATCTGCATAGTATATATTGTTTAAAAAATTATATATACTAAAATTAATGGGGTTAGTTCACCATTAAAATCTATCTCTCGACTTCATTTCGTGCTTACGGAATAATAAAACCTACTTGTATATAATCAAATGAATTCATGTTATTTTTAAATAAGAATCATCAGTTTTAAATAGTTTTTACTGTTTCTGTATTTGACGTGTACAATTTCTGTAGAAAATTGTACTGTATAAATCATCATTACAATACATACACATTCCTACCGAGGTGTATAAGCCTACGCTAACTAGACAAATGTTATGTAAATCGAACAATAATTATGTGAAAATTAATTATAACAAACGTGGTGATCATAACTCTATTGTATGGCTGTATAGAAAACGTCAGTATGGCTAATTGAAACGCAAAACTGGAATATATATTTCCTTTAATTTCACCGCAAGTGCCAATAGATTCCCCATTAAGAAATACTATTTTGGTTCATTTTTTTACGCTACAATTATACTTTCGTAGTCGTATTAAAAGTTTTCATTAATAAATAACTTATATTGACTTTATTTATAATAGAACAATAATAATATAAGCACATAATGTTTTATACAACTTTCTCAGTCAAGAAAACTAGATCACATTTCCATAAAAGAAAGGAAGTATTCCACTCCAGAAATGTGTAAAATAAAGTCAAATTTATTTCCTGAATTCTAAAGGCTAAATTGGGCGACGCAAATTATAAATTAGAACAATTTTCAAATTGGAACTCGTGCTGTTCCTATTTATTGTAGCAAGTTAAATGCTAAATCAAGAGGACTGGGTGAATAGGAAAGGTTATGTTGTTGATTCGACTGATAAACAAGCAGTCGCATTTATTTATCAATGTCAATCTGTAACAAGCCGTGCGACGATTTGTATAATGACAGGAAATACATGAATTATGGCCACCCTTACTTAGGAAACTCAAACGAATAAGGAATCAAGAATTTTTAGAAATCCTTAATTCATTCCTAATAAATATACCAAGTATATATAAATAAATATTGAATAATTATTATGATAGACACGTACTAACTAAATAGTTAAAACTTACTAATGAGTAATCCGATTGGGGTAACTGTTGGAACCAAGAAAAATACTAGATAATATCGTATCAGTTTTCTTTTCTAAATGTTAGCGCCATGTACCTTAAAACTAGTGACAAATGAATCAATAACTATAATATTCCTAGATTTTTTTGAAGAAACATACACTTTGTTAAAACGATTGATGTTTCCTTAAAACCTTAATTCTTTTAATAGCATTGTTAATGTCACGTTAAAAACAAAATATCACAATAAATAATAGCTTACACACTACTAAAGACAATATAAAACCTGTGTGCTGTTTGTTTTATGTAAGAAACATTTGAATAATGTACATATTCTAAACACAAAGCAATATGCATATCTAAAACCAGTTTCGAGTTTCATTAGTAGTAGACGGGAAATAGTCTGCATGAGTCATCTAGCGAGCCCTTGAATATGCACCCGCGCGTGCCTCACACGATCATTCTACCCCTGTCGATAAGGAAAATTTAAATGGCAACCGCTGGAAATGGCCCGCGCTTTTGTGTGTCCCGGAGGGGAGATAGAAACCAATATCTTTCGAACAATTAGAATTTATATTTATGGCTGTATACTGATCCAGGGGCTAGTGATCCAGGTTACCAAACTAAATATTTTAAGATAAACAGAACAGTTTGCTGTAGTTTAATATTTCACACAAATGTTTGAGTCTGTATGTTAAGTGGTTGAATATGAAAGCTTCATCTGTTGTAGCAGTATTGGTCTCTGACGGCACTGCTTAGCAACTGTATTTACGTTCACAGTATTAGCTTACTCAGCATTGTTGAAAAGTTGTGTGCAAATATTGTGATTAAAAAAGTGATGGATGAAATTGATAACGAAATTTGGGATGTCCAAGCAGGTTTTCTTGAAAGAAGGGAATGGGAGGACTAGGTTATCCCATTCCCTTATTGCCAAAAAGTCTATTGCGCTTTCGTGGTCTTATAAAAGACCTATGACAAAGTGAGGATGGATGAATTGTGGAAAATATTATCCATGTGTGGAGTATGCAGCAACCTGATGCAAACAATGATATCATTACATAAAGATTCCAGAGCCTGCGCTAAGATAAATAAGGCACACACAAATTAGTTTGATATCAGAAAAAATGTTAGAGATGTGTAGCAATGGCTGTTCAGTCTATTCATTAACAGTTAGTATGCATGAAAATATTATAGATGCTATCCTCAATAAATGAGTCTAAGTCGTCGGAGGAAACTTTTTGAAGCTGACACCAATGGCACAAGATGACTAAACAAATAGTCGAGAACATTGTCTAGTACATAAAGATTCTCCAAGAAGTACTTTTAGCGTTCCAAACAGGCCATAACTGATCGTGCTGCGAGATTTGGCGAGACCTGCTCGCAAAAAAGCACGTCGTTGTACGCCACAGGCAGTAACACCAAATGATTTTCGTTTGTGTCATTTATCAGTTATATTTATCATACTGTATATAACGTGAAAAGTGTACAAATGTGCTAATGGTGTTCATATAATCACGAATAAGATACGAGTTCTCATCTTAATATACATACTTATAAAGTATATTGTTCTATGATTAATCAATGTAAATGTAGGTGATACAATTTTGTATATATAAGAAAATGATATCTAAGAGCAAATGGTGTTTACAGTCTTATGTGAAATGTAAAACTGCTGGTAAAGGTAAAAGTAAAAAAATAAAGTTACTGTCAGCATATATGAAATAAATTGTCGTCTCCTAATATTCAAATGAGTAAATAATTTAATTAATAATACAGAATTACATAAATTCAGACTTAATATTTAGATAAACTTTATGTGTGCAAATAAGTAATACATTATGTTGAGGTTTCCAGGTTTTTTCCAGTGAATGCGTTTATTATAATCGTTTAAATTACGTTTATTGCCAAAATTACAAAATTTGCCGATTAACAACCGTGACCATAAAAACGTTAGTTCAATAAAAATGACAGATGAACGAACGATTCGCAGTCAGGACTCTTTCCGGTATAGTCGCTTTGTCGTCGCTAGATGGCGGTGTAGACGAATGAATGAAGACGACGCAAGTCTGAGCACATTATTTCATTGTTGAGATAATGTCTGAGACCTATTACACCTGTATCTTTTTTTTTTGTTTGTTCCTCCTGAGGAAAATGCATTAAATTGCATTAAATGCATACCCCGGCTGTGGCGAGCCGGCGGTTATGTGGGGCTCTCCTCCCCAGAAGGGGGAGGCCTACCCACTAAAAACCTCAGGCATGTAAGGAGCCCCCGGGAACACCAAGCTACTTCCGGGAACCTCCAGCCTCCGCTCCCCCGCCGATACAGGGGAACCCTCCTCGGGAGAGGCTACAATACTTCCCCCGATCTCCACCACCGACGACGCCCCCCGGCCTCGGAAGAGGCGTGGTCCCTTCCGGGTCGCCGTATCCGCGGGTGCGATTCCCTCGCGCCCGCCGGCGACCCGCGGCGGCGCCCAAACTGTGCTACCGAGCCCGGCACCGCCTCCTTCGAGCGAGATTGGCCATCTCCCGACCCCGCTCGGCAGCCTCCTTCTGGATCATCACTGCTTCACAGAAGGAGGCCACAGCCCTCCAACCTCCCTCGTCCGCCAGCATTGCCGCAATCAATGCCGGCGGAGGCAGATCTCGCCCGATCTCTGTGACCAAGACTCGGCGCTCGGAAGCCCACGCGGGGCACTCCGCCAGCGTGTGCTGGGTCGAGTCGAGGTCGGATCCGTAATTCGAGCTGCGCACGCCAGGCCGCTACAATCCGTCGGTGCCACTCCCGCATAGGCACTTCGTGCGCGGTTCCAGGGCGCTCCCCCCATCGCTCCCCCGGTCGACGCGTATATACGCCGCGACGCATACGTCGCCGCGTACATGTCGGCCAAGATGTCGAATGGGGGGGAGCGTCCCAGAACCGTCGTCGCCTCGTACGAGATAGTACATCTAGTATCTAGTATTATTAATATAATATGTAGTAAATTAAAAATTATTACCTTTCGCAAATCAACACATAGGTAACGTATGTCATTATATTTCAACAACTCCATCGTTTTGTACTGATCTGTAAATTTTTTATATTATCTTATTTATATATTATTTATTATTATTTATGTATGTATTATATCTATTATATATATGTAAGTATGTATATACTGTATAGGTGTTATCTTTTAGATATACATATTGTTAAAATAAATATTTACTTAATTAAAAATTAATACTAGATTCGAATACACTTGAGTCATCTCACCATTCTACTACTTCCACTACTTAAGGCTGACTGGAAGAAATCTCTTTTAGAGATAAGTCCACCTTTTGTTTACTTTATAGTCTTAATAACAATATGATTTACTACATGTACAATAAAGTGTATAAATAAATAAATTATAACTAGTACATTAGTAATAGTGCATTCACCTTATTGACACATTTTAATTTGATTAGATGGACCGACGTGAGATTGAATTCTATCGGTAAAATTCTGTGTTAACAAATTATTAAGAAATCCGATTCATTCTGAAATCAGGAAGGCCATCTGTTAGACCATGTTAATAAAGCAACATTTTTTTTGTTTCTTTAGACGCCGCAGGTGGCGCTAGCAACCAAAAGAAGAAAAAACAAGAAAAGTGGAAATTGATTGGAATGTTACATGTTCTTAGTATTAATCCTTAAAAAACGTTATCATTCTTAGGAAAAATATTTTTACACCCACTTGGTTTAACTCAAAAAAATTACAAACCTATATTTGTAGCTGAATGTAGTTGTTCAATAAAAGGAATGTTTAATGGAACAGCTATTACAACTATGTGAGTGCAACATATACAAAACAACTATATTCCAAAATATATAATAAATATCTTGTCTAAAATATATAATATGTAATGGGCCCCGAATTGCAGGACATTTTTTATTTATAGTTTCTAGTTTTATTTTAGATATATATAATTTAGAAGTATTTTAAGATATTTATTTTTAAGGTTTAAATTATAGTTTTAATTGTATTTTTTAATTTAATTAATCTAGTTTAGTTTATAATATGTAATTGTGTCCATTTTTAGCACCAATATCGCTATGCATAACTGGGCTACGATCATTATTTGCTTATTTTTAGTGAGTCATATTTCAACTATATAACCTCATAAATATCGTAATTCTAGTCAGATCTCTCGATATATTAGCAGCGTAAAATATCTACTTATTGTAAGGGGCCGCTAGATATATACCTAGCGCTCACATTATAAATCAATTTTATAATGAAACTGTTATAAAAACATACGTTATCGAGGTATAAAACTATATAATATATAATACAAAGTAGAAAAAGCATTATCACAAAACTATCAGGTACATCTGCAGTTCCATCCTTTACCCCGCACGTTGTTCCTGCACGTTGAAGTTTTATTAAGACGCCAAGAAAAAGCTACAACTTTGCAATTGTACTTTTGATGTAAATTGAATGGACTTCCGGCTAATGGCCACTCTTAAATGAAGTAGAATACATTACTTTGGTTATCTCTTAGATTATAATTAAATTCATACTTTTTTAACTTATCAGTATTTTAGTACCTGGTTAGTCATTACTTAAACCTACTAACCTAACGCATGTTGTTCTGTTTGCAGACTTGTAATACTCAACATTTGGGAAAATTTAAACTTGTCTCCAACAATGAAATATTTCTTTCGCTTATATTATTATATAATACATTTACGTTGCTATTTATACAAATGTAGTATCCGATTAAATCTGCAAATTTAATATAAATGTCGTTTTATCAGGAATTCCTAATTTTTTTATAGCAACGTAAGCTATTTGCTAACTACACACACAGCCAGTATAGTAACAAACAATGTTTATACTATGAGAAAAAAATCCTGCTAAATTAACAACAAAAAGTTAATCCGGGAGAGCCGTTCATAGTGAATTGTTACCATATCAATTTTTTTATTATCATATGAAATCAACAATTAGGTAGATTCGGCAACAATAATATGTTGCTAAAAAAACAATTGTAATCTTGTGCTATATCACAACCCATATTAGTTACACCAACAATTTAGCTTTGTCACCATAAATATTCCCGTTTTGTCATGATTAAGAACGGACATGAAGCAGGTTGGGTGAATCGTTGGGGTTACCTACGAAATATAGAATTACGAAATATTCCGCCATTGTGCTACACCGACACAACACGCGCCCGCTCGGTCGAACATTCGCGGAGGAAATGGACGAGCCGATCCCGACTAAACTCAGCCTGAGCCTTTGATCCTAATGACCCTACTGGCTTATATGGAAGGGGGCCGCACCTCAGGAGAGGTACGGTTAGCGCTGCCCCATGGGGAGGGCATAAGCACTAGAAGAGGCGCGGTTCTTCAAAGTGGGACCGGCCTGTCGAGCTGAGTCCTGCGTATATAAAAAGTACTTTGTGCCGGCGCCCGAGTGAAGTGATGAGATTCTCTCATCACTGATGAGAGAATTGGCTACCGAAACGAAACAACTACTCGGAAGTTGTCACAATACACTAATTTATTTGCTAAGCGAACAATCTTAAATTTTGTTAGTTTTGAATATTGTTCATCCAGCATCGTAATAAATAAACATGACAACAACTTTAGCTTTGTTACAGATTATTTTGTTATACTATAAACACTAAAGTTAATATTCGAACAACTAACAGTCGCGGTTGCTATCTTAACAACGTTAATAAACATTGTTACTTTGGTTCAGATTTCCGAAGCCGCAGGAACAATAAATCTCTAACAATAAAAAATTGCAGAGGGCACTATGAGACCTTTCTTATTGTGTGTCAAGTGTTTTGTTGCAGTTACTGTAATTATTATTTAACAAAGCTTTTATGGACACTTTGATAGCCATTTTTTTTTCTCAGTGTACATCTATATATAAATAACAAAAGTATTGACAAAATATATACAATACTTTTTTAAATTGAATACTAACTTAAATCTTAGTCCTCCTGATATTATTTACACTTCCATATTTACTATATTAATATAAATATACACTACGCATCTAAATAATGTCTATCTGTTGGTCGATACCGATAACTTAATATCGATCAATAACCGCCGCAAAAATGCTATAGCCGCAGATGGCTATATTCAGCGTTACCTTGAGTGTATTTGTGGAAGGTGCACGAACTGAAGGCACTGCGCTTTGCCGCCTAGCCTAGGATCTGACACCGTACCGGGATCGTTAGAGTCGAATTAAAAGAGAGTCAACGCAAATTGAGCGCGCGTCTACCGGCATAAATGCTCAAGATCGCCGTGTAGAGGGTAACAATCTACCCGGTACGTGACTATACCGGGTATATATTTGACGGGATATGTGTGGCTCTGGGTGTCGTGCTCGCCGACGAGCGCGGTTAGGGTGAGTTACGCGAATGTGGTGTGAGAAGCGACGCGGTTATTAGCCGGCAGAAGGGATTTGTTAGCGCGGGTGACGGGGTCGGGTGGGTCGTTAAAAAAATTCCTTGACGGGTAGTCAGCGTGCTTCGTAAATAAACCCATTATTTGCATCAGAACTTATGTACAATAACTGGCTGCCCCCGCAGAGTGTGGCGCGAAGTGTACGTACGCCTCTTATGTCTGCTTTATAATTACGCTTGCTAACTATTTATCTTTACTTGTATTATCTATAAGTTGTAGCTATCTTTCTTGCGGCGTATTTATTAGTATTTAGTATTATGATTATATAACGTGTTCCCTCTGTACTTTTCGTTTTATATATGTACTAGCTAGTATGTGATGATCTCAGTACATACAGTAACCGTAAGAGACTTAATTTTGGCACACACGTACGCACCCACCAAAAACATCTGAAGTATATATATAATTTTAACATCTCTAACTCTCCAATAATGTAGTCTTTCTTCTATGACTAGTATAATTTTCTACAAGTCCTTTTTGAGATTATTTCTTAAAATCATATTTTTCTAGTCTTACTTGTTTAATATAAATATAATTTAGATTTTAATTATATATTCCGCCGACATGGCAGCAAGTCAATATTATGTACAATTTTAAAATATACAACAAAAGTTAATAAATGTCAATTTCCAAAAATATTGCAAAATTTTTTAGATGTGTTAATTTTTTATTTATACTTAATTTTTTTTTCCCACGACCATGAAAAGCTGCCATAACAACCGATCACGTACCTACACAAATACGAACCTTATTACATATCCATACTCATATGATATGTAACATTTTCACGATCACATACAGAGCAGTTTCAAAGAGACATATTTACTTGGTTTAGCAATACTTATTATTATTTTTTTATACAAGACCCAAAACTGTAATCAGGAACCTTTAAAATGTTATTATCACTCGTCAAAATGTGTTGAATAATACCATTAATATTTTTGTTGAAAAAGCCCTATGATTAAGCTGTTCATGCTCAAAATAAATATTTTCATTATCTCTTGATACTAATCTCAACGTCTGATCATCTTCAAAATTACACGTTTGTGTATGCATTTGGTATAACTTCAGGTATCTGTTCTGGTATCTGTACTGGTACTTCTGGTATGATTCCTTTTCATAAATTTAAAGCACATGGTAAGAGGGAACCTCGCGACATATTTTCCATACAAATACCTATAGTACTCCGTTTTCTTCCTTGAAAATCACCATAGAGAAACATTTTTTTTTCTCAAATATATGGCGTCTATTGCTGTCTATATGTTTTCATCTTTTTAATTTAAAAACATTCGAAACCCAATAAAAAATAAATTTTCCGGTGCGTTCAGACATCCAACAAACTCATTTCACGTAATTATTTAACGTATAAAAAACAGATAAACTTACTTTATTTTTTATAAAAAAAAAATATTAAGATTTGTTCGGATTGAGAGAACTACTGTAAATAGTTGAGTCCTAGAGAAGGTTTTTTCTCTCTGAGCTGCAGTTGTACTCATTGCACTCTAAGGGGAGAGGCTTATAGTTCGCGGAGTGGACTAATATTATACACTGTTATTATATGAATCAAAGAGACGCGTAGAAGTAGAAATAATTTTATCCATATTGTAGAATTTTATATTAATATCGATATTTGCCTGATTCAGAAATCACGTGATATTAATTTTATAGACTGCTATCATTACTCTAGCCATGTTACAATTTGAATCAATTAGTATAACTTAAGCGAGTATAATAATGAACTGAAAATTTATTCGGTAGATCTAGTCCTTTGATCAATAATATATGACCAAATGATTTAGAGGCAACATAAAAGCATCTTTTAATACGCGTTTACTACGACAAACAAAGTCAAGTGAGCATATACATATATAAAAAACAAACAGGGACACAGCTTGAGACTTTATTTTATTTTTATTTAAAAAGTTTTGATGTTATAAACAGGAGATAACGAACCATTGATTTTATCTTCAATTCAAAGCTTCTATCAAAAGTGCACTTTTCCCTAAGGCGGATTATTTATATAATACACTACTCTGACTGGCGAAATATACATATAGTTGGTAATCTTATCAATACTTTATTACTGTTTCACGAAATCAATAACTTTAAAACAAAATGTATTAATATGTTTAAAGAATTTTCAAACAAGGAATACAAACAAGGAAATACGGAAAACTAATGAATAAAGTAAACAACAAACAATTAGTAAACAATTTTATTTGACCTTAAAATTAAGTTTCAATATTTTTCGTCCTCTATCTGACTGCTCCAAAACAATTTTTGTTGACTTAATTAGCTTCTGAATAGATTCTGGGGAGACACCTTCCCAGTCCTCTATCAAAGCAGATTTCACTTATTTCATTTTTTTTCTGCCTTTTGCATTTTCTGCCTTTCGTGGCAGACGAGCAAGCGGCACACCTGATGTGAAGCGTTAACCGCAGCTTATGGACTTAGCAATTCCAGGAGTGGACACAGGTAAGCTGCTGCCTACATATTGACCGAAATCTCTTTTTCAGTTCATCCAACACACAATCAATGGAATTCAAGTCTGGACTGAGAGCTGGCCAGCCCAATGTATCGATACTCACTTCCTCGAAGTATTTTGTTATAGCGTAGAGAGTATGACAACGAGTGTTATCCTGCATGAGGAGAAAGTCTTCACCGATATATCCTGTATAGGGAGCAACATGTTATAGCAGAATATCGGAAATGTTGCGGTTTGAAGTTAAACCGCCTGCTCCTACCTCGTTAACCACGAAAACAAGCTATGCTTTACTTTCGAATGAAATACTGGCCCACATCATACACGAACTTCCCCTATGAGTCATTATCTCAGCGAAACAGCACTATGCAAATCGCTTCCCAGACCGCCTTAGCCACTTCCCAACAAGTAAGTGCAAGCAAATTAAATCATAACTGACGGTAGCTACCGTCAGCTATGAGCCTGCGCTAAGTCTTCCTGGAATCACATTCAAGTGGTCGAGTCTTCGAATTGTCCACTCACTGACAGTTATCCCACCAACATTTCTGAACTGCTTCTGGAATGGTTTCATTTCTCTCGCCCACAGTATTCCCTCTTAAGTACTCTTTAAAAAGTAGACTACTCACTAATGCATCAGCTTACATAAATAATTTTATGATTAACATTAACTTTACAGATAATCTACGATTTATACATACACTAGCTTCCGCCCGCGGCTTCGCCCGCGTCAAATTAGTTTTTATCAATCCTGGTCCCTTTTGTCTAAGGTACCAAGATTCATGGTCCTATCTTCAATTCTACCCCTATTTCACCCCCACACTGGTAAAAATTTCAAAATGCTAGAACAAACGATTTTTTGTTTCTTATGACGTGATATTTGACGAACTTGCGTACCAACTTCTACCCTTATTTCACCCTCTAGCCGGTCGAAATTTTAAAAAATGCTAGAACAAATGTTTTATGATTTCTTATCAAGTGCTTAAATATAAAGTTTCATGATTTTATCTTTTAAAATTAAGATATCCCATACAAACTTTCAACCTCTATTTCAACCCCTTCATCCCTTTTTTTCGAAATAAAATGTATATGTTCTGTCTCAGGGTCTAAAGATTGTATGTACCAAATTTCATCAAAATCGGTTGTGAGGTTTAAGCGGGAAAGCGTAATAGACAGACAGACAGAGTTACTTTCGCATTTATAATATTAGTTGGGATTAACTTTACGATTTTATACATACTCACACCTCTTTCCCATGGAGGTTTTTTTTTAACGAAGATTAGAATTAAACTGGCAATATATTGTAACGACAGGTTGGCAATAGTGGCACTATTGCCTTTTACTAATGGTGCAAAACATTACTTTTTATCCTTAGCCGAGAATCTGAAATAAAAGAAATTAACGTAGTACCACCCCAAATTATATTTGCTTTAGTACTATTAATAGCACATTTACTCAAAAGCAGTAATATCAAATAATAGTATAATTTCTTATGGAAAACAAAAAGTAGATACGAGTATGCTTGAACTTTACCCTTATACCTTAGTGTATAATCTACTATTCTAAAGCACTATCAAATAGTGCCTTTATCAAAATATAAGAATATTTAATAATATATTCAAAAGATGTTTGGTGTCTTAGCAATATCTTACTATGAAGGTGATGGTCTACTCATATTTTAAGCTTTGTCGTTTCCAAACGATTTTTAAACTCCAAAAAGGCCGTTTTTGTTGGCTAAACCTTAATGTAGGACAATACCTAAATGGTTTGCCTAATGGTAAGTGATTCACGCAGCTTATGAGCATATACTCAATAATAATATACACAATATACAAGTAATTACTGTGGACGATATTTGATTACTTATACAAAGTAATCAAAGGGATGAAACTTTCCTCAAAAATGACTGAACCTAAAAAACAAAATATCAGCTTAAGCAGACCCTTTACCGGACAACTGCAAAGTTAACAAAGTAGAAGCTTAAATCGAAATGAAAATTTGTTGTTGATGTCATAGTCGCCGCAAACCGTTGAAGCACTGGAAGTTAACAAAGACGAGTTCTGACCGCGCTACATCAAGACAATACAAGATTAATGACTGTCATTTTCGAACAAGACTAAAGATTTAGTAAAGAATAACCTCTTTTTACCACTTCTTCACAAAAATATCTCGAGTTGTAGAAAATCATCCTATCATACTACACGACTCTATTTTTACAAGCTTTTATTTACTTTCACCTGTCCCGTTGTCTGTCGTTCTGTAGTCAAATCTTGCAACTTAAATTTTACAAGCTTTTATTTACTTTCACCTGTCCCGTTGTCTGTCGTTCTGTAATCAAATCTTGCAACTTAAATTTGATCCACTTCCCGATTTCCGATTGAGCTGAAATTTGGTATACACGTTTAGTTCGGATGACAATGCATGATTAACTGTGTGACGTCATTCTAAATAGAACACGGCGGCGTATCCAATATGGCGGACCAATTATTTTTAATGCACTCCTACAATATGGGTATCAAATAAAAGGGCTTGCCAAGAATAACTAGACAAATAATGTGACGTCATTCTAAATCCAACATGGCGGCGTATCCAATATGGCGGCGTATCCAATATGGCGGACCAATTATTTTTAATGCACTCCTACAATATGGGTATCAAATAAAAGGGCTTCCATATTGTACAAATTTATTTAATTTTAACACTAAAACTTCTCACCATACATAATTATTCAATCTCGTCGCCCCTCTTTATTATAGTCAGCATTTATAAATAAAAGCGTGTTACATTGTGATAGCTTGAGGAAAATGTTGTGTTGTATTAAATTCAGGCTAAACGACGAGTGGTTAATGATCTGTTCAGGAATGGATAGCTCATACAAATGTAATGTGGAATTAATTCCAGCATTCTTTTATTCAAAGATTTGCAAAGGATCATAACGAATATGATGTTGTCCATGCAACATGCAGTAGGGAGGTCACTGCCGACCACTTCTTGGGTTGACAAACTTTCAGTATAGTGCAGTGAATAAGGTTACGTCAAGTGATGTGATCAAGTGTGTCAGAAAATAAGCAAAGAATAGCCTAGCGCAAGCACTAATTATAAATAAGGCATCACCAGCAAATGTATTTCGTGAGCAATTTTGAATATCAGACAAATATCGTTTTATTAATTATATCAATCAAACATGTTACTAATCACTTCACTACTAATGAACGATTACCATATTTATTAAATTTCACCTTTATAAATAATTTTTTTGGCTCTCAGTAACTCTATTTTTTTCTACTTATTCCAAGCGTGTAAAGCGGAACTATATGAACCCACAAATATATAAATTTAATTATGTACGAACAATAATTCCATGCAAGAAAATGAACGAAACCTAATACATTGATGTTGCGACGAACGAGTAGTTCGCGAAAAGTGTAATGCGAACGCGGAGCGAGATCGGTTGAGGTTATGAGGATCTAGGCATTCGGTTCCCGCGCAATCCGTAATAGATTCGCCTACGTGACGACCGGTACGGTAACCGACGGTACTCACTTACGGAACTGTCATTGTTTTTGTAAATAATTTACGTACAAATAGTTTTTGTACTAATTTGGATTGATCTTATTATTATAGATTTTTTGACGTCAGGTCGATATCACATATGACATTTCCATTAAGTTATACATCCTTACTAATATTATAAATCGGAAAGTGAGTTTGTTTGTTCCGCTTTCACGCCGTAACTACTGAACCGATTGTTTTGAAATTTTACAGACGTAAAGATAAAACTCCGGATTTAATAATTCATTCATTCATTCATTTCAGCCAATAGACGCCCACTGTTGGACATAGGCCTCCCCCAAGGATCTCCACACAGATCGGTCCAGCGCTGCAAGCGTCCAGCGCCTTCCCGCGATCTTCACCAAATCGTCGGTCCACCTTGTGGGAGGCCTACCAACGTTGCGGTGTCAAGCATATGCCTGCCACTCCAGAACCTTTCCGCTTCAACGGCCGTCAGTCCTGCGAGCAATGTGCCCCGCCCATTTAACTTAAGGTTCGCAATTTTTCGGGCTATGTCGGTGACCCTGGTTCTTCTGCGGATTTCATCATTTCCGATTCGATCACGTAGAGAAACTCCGAGCATAGCCCTCTCCACTGCCCTCTGGGTGACTTTGAGCCGCCTTATAAGGCCCATTATGAGTGGCTAGGTTTCGGTTTCGTATGTCATCACTGGCAACACGCACGAATCAAAGACTTTCGTCTTGAGGCACTGCGGTAGTTGGATTATTTGTCCCAGGTAAATGTACTCGTCAACAATTTCCAGTGTAAAGCCTCCAACCTTCACAGGAGTGGGTGCTACATGGTGATTCGACATGATTTTCGTCTTGTCCATATTCATTTTAAGACCTACTTGTTGTGAAAGTCTACTGAGGTCTTCGAGCATTATGCCCAAATCTTCCATGGTGTCGGCCATAACTACGATATCATCAGCAAAACGAAGGTGTTCATGTTCTCGCCGTTGATGTTAATGCCCAGTCCTCTCCAGTCCAAAAGCTTAAACACATAGGATTAAATAATAGGGCACATTTTATCCTGGAAAAATCGACAGATCCCACGGGATGCGCAATAAAAGCTTCGCTCAAAAACTACTGCACAGATTTTCATGCGGTTTTTATCAATAGATAGAGTGATTCTTGCAAGACCTTACGTCTTGCTGTATTTTTTTATCTCGAAATAACGGATAATCCAACGGGAAGCGCGATAAAACCTTCGCGCCATAAACCGACTTCCACGCAGATGTAGCCGTGGGCAAAAGCTATGACCCTTAACCCTCTATAGACCCAATCCCGAAATCCACGCGGGCGAAGCCGCGGGCAGAAAGCTAGTACACAATATATAGTCAAAACTTGTCACAGTACACGCTCTGCAGTTTATCATTAATCGTTCTCCCGGTAATTGTCCCATGAATTGAGACTGAGGTTTTTGCAGTACTGGCAATGAGTACATGGGGATCTAACAGTAGCTCTTCTTCTCGAGATCTAGAAACGGCGTCGTAAGTAGTTCAAAACATGCTCCTTGCCCTCGTGTGCACAATATTTGTGGTACTGCATAATCAAGAGCATCACAAAATTGTCACCGGGATGAAAGATAATCGAGTGTTTTGTATCTTCACTGACGTTTGCATTATCAATGCGATCACCAACTATTAAAATCCCGTCGTCGTCTATGTAGGCAGTCAGTTGATAGAGCTTACTATTCTTGTGTAGGTTTCTCTATGACTTTGTTTAAACCATAGCAATCCAGCATGCTTCAACTCTTCCGCACAAAGTTCTCCACTACCTCGCTAATTCATTGGACTTTTCAAATTCTCCGCAAATCAAAGTACCCATGCCGTGCTTCTAATAAAGCTCCAGTACAATGAAAAGCGTGAGTCATCAGGAAGCGAAGTAAAATCTGCGGTAAGTAAGAAAATCCGCTTTATTTTGGACTCACCTAGTCTAGTCTACATGCTTTCGGGCTCACGCAGAAAGTCAGGTCTATTAAGCTACCTGTGAATGTACACCTAGCACTATCGCGTGTTGCATCTTCAGCTGGATTGTAACCAGATGGTACCCATCGCCAGTCGGAATAAATTATCATCTCGGTAATCTCGCTTATATGATGAACTACAAATAGCTTGTAACACATAGCATCAGGTCTAATCCAATTCAACACAGTTTTTGAGTCAGACCAGAAAAAAGTTTTATTAAAATATAAATTAATATATTTTATAGCTGTTGTTGCTAACCTTGTTCTTAGTACGGTTGTCTGTAACTCGAACCTAGGGATGCTTAAGATTTTTAAAGGGACCACACGGCCTCTTGCCATAGCTAACGCTACGTGGACTTGTCCGTCTCTCGTTGCTGAACGTACATGTAGTTGTACTGGTTGTTTTCGGTCAGTTTCAGATGTTAAAAACCATCGTGGAACTTTCAGGGTCACAGTCTCTTTCAAATTGCTTAGCCAGGCTCGCCAACGTTCAAAAATGTTAGTGTCTATTTCGTCATCCCAGCTAATCTTGAACTTCCAGATGTCTTGTAAGAGAATTCAAGCAGTTATCTATACTTATAATAAATCTGTAGAGAGGTCAATTCTGTACATGAAATATATTTGCAAAATAACTACCAGGGGGTGATTAGGGATCTATACTGATGCCAAAAATGCGATCAGTAAAATTTTTGTCTGTCTGTCTGCCTGTCTGTCTGTCTGTATAACCATTATAGAAACAAAAACTACTCAACGGATTTTAACGAAACTTGGTACAATTATTTTGCATACTCCTGAACTGGTTATAGTACACTTTTCATCACGCTATAATCAATTAGAGCAGATCAGTGAAGGCAAGTGTTGGGAAAACGGAAGAAGTTACTCTATTTTTTAAGCTTCCGCGTGTGCAACCTTAATGATTAAAGCTACACAGAAATCATGTACGACGGAAATGTTTTACTTAAAATTATATAAAAAATATCCAACGACAATATATCTCTAATGGTTGACTCACAATAACACGTGTCACTCCCGATAGCTCAGCAGTTCGAAGCTTTCTGTTTATATTCGTCTGCTCTTACGTTTATAACACTCTCAGTCATCTCTAATTAAAAAAGTTAACATTTATTAACTATTACATAAAAAAGAATCATAGAAATCGATATAAAAACACCAAAGTTATATGAAATACGCTAATAATAAGCCATCGCGCGTGAATACTGAATCATGCAATAAAGATTATTTTTGTATAAGGTCGCGAACGCACAGATAGGCGGCTTGCTTAGCGCCTGAGGCTAGCGTGTCAGCCTAGCGGATAGCTTCGCAAAACGAACATTCTCGAACATTGGCGACCGACCTAGGCGCCAATTTTTTATATGATATAAATATGTAAAAATTTTATGAAATGTGTCTTATTTGAAGAATAATTAAAAGTGCTACCTAAAATTACTATTCCACGCGGACAAAGTCGTGGTTACAGCTAGTTGTTAATAGAAGCAAAAATCTTAAAGGTGAAATATCCATTATCATTATCAGGATCTCTCTTTTGGTGGGTCTCTTTACATCGGTTTTCTCGAACATCTTGACATCTCGAACAACCAAGGGGAGCACGTTTCCATTATACTATCCGATATTTTTCGCATGAGTACGAGTTCCAGCATTTTGGCTAGAAGAGCTAAAATTAGTTGCCATAGATCATGATTTGCGATTTCAAACATTTTATTGCATATTTATTGCGCTCAATAACCATATAGTAATGTTTCATCTCCTTAATTATAGATAGTAAACATAAGCCGCTGCACTAATCGTAAAGTAACTACTTTATTCAGGTAAAATAAATGAAAACTTACTTGTAAAAGTGCATAAATTATGAGACCCTTTTCAGGGCTGTATGGCAAACGGCACAGAACGTCCGCGTGGCCGTAGTGGTCGGCCCGTCTGTCACACCCTCGTAGCAAAAACCGTAGCTATAAGTAATACTCGTAAGTATATCATTAGGCTTATCCAAATACAATTTTGCCTGTACATGTTAATTAATGATACCCTATCATAAGCTGCTATTTAGTAATCAAATCCAAATTACATTAAACATTTCTTTACGGCTCGTTCTCCTCACGTCCTTCATCGGTGGACTCGAAATTAGTAGACGCGATGCTGTGGCTGCCAGTGGCATTGTCTTCACCACATCTTTATACCATATAGGTTGCAAATTGACTTTAGTATTGTAAGTTAATTTTTTTTTCTCGATCTTTTAACGGATTCCGCCATTAGTGTTTGAAACATGTTGTAATTTATCACATCAATAGGGACAGTTCTGTATCCGTGTACTTCCTAGATTTAGTTAAGTATTTAATCTATTTAATTATAACATCCTATGAGATAAATTGGAACTAACTGCAGTAACTGGCAAAGTAGTGGTTCTATTGAGATTCTCGTATAAACATCAAACTCATTATATTAGTTAGGACGATTCAGCTAGATTAAACTATCCTATCCATTTTAGCCTATATTTTAACAATCTTATTTAGAAACTAAGTGATTCTGATACCTACTGCAACACAGAAAGTGCCAGGTGTAAACCTCAGCTGTGTCGTTGACATACTGCTGCTCAACCCTACCATAAACACACATAAAAAGCTTCTTTTTGATGTAAACCGAAAACATACCGCAAAACATGAAGTTAAATAAAATGTAGCGGAGACTGAAGTTTTGATACTTAAGTGTGGGAAGCGTGGCAAAAGACTATAAAACATGCTTTGGACTGTACATCAGTTAACCGGTAGGTGTAGCGATACACCTACCTTCACCATTCACGCTTGATGTATCTGCTACTTAGCAGATACATCAAGCGTGAATGCGGAATACTCGCAGTTCAATGTAACATGACAGCTAGTAAGCTTACCAGCTATACAGATGCGATAACGATTAAACTATTACCGCTCATTGAATAGGATTCTCAAATATACTTATAGGACAACTCAAATATACTTGAAAGGCTGCAACTCGTTTTGACCCCCACAACGCATTACTGATAGTGATAAAAAACTGTGTGTTTTACATATATTAGATTAGACATTTTAATTTTATTTTGCTTATTTATAATATATACTTTTAAATTAATTTATCATCAGATTAGACTGTGTTAACTTTGCGAATGTTTCATTCTCTAATTAATAGAAGCTGTTTCTGTTGTTCACATGTATACCTTGACGTGTAGTATCTACATTTCTTAGACGCTTCTACGGCAAAACAAAAATATAACTTAAAAGACAACCTGCATACACCTGTGAAGAAATTCAAAGGTTTATCTTTAAGTAAACCAATCCGCACTCGACTAGCGTGGTTGATACGACGATACCTTGCGGAGGACAGGACACGAAGGGCGAACACTTATACCAGCAAAGAATAAAAGATAAAAAATAAAAGATAAATTATTTTCAAAACTGAAAGGGTACACAATTGTTCTGTTTACCCTTTCAGTTATAACGAAAAGAAGAGGTTGATATCAAGGTAAAAAGCTTTTAGTACACTCGTCATGGTAGAAGCCATAGATAGCGCTTAATAACACAATCTACCGGTATTTTTTTCTACCCTACCCTTAGTCAAGTCAATATTAAAGATGTCTTTACATGAATTAATACATTAATACAAAAACATAAATAATATATAAGGTTTATTCGAACTGATCTCTATTTGATCCAATACAATTTTTTAAATATTGAGACCAGTCATCAATTGAAGGACACAGGAAAAGTTCTCTACTGCTAAACTTTTAAATGCTTTAGAGACTTCCACTTAGTTAGACTTACATTTAGACCAAGCACTCATACTTTATAATAATCCAATATATTAAGATCGGGACTAGATGCCGGCCAGCTCCAATGAAGTCTGGAATACGCGACATGGTTCTAGGTGCTATGTTCATTCGCAAGTTAAAATATTTTGTTAACTGGATTTCTTTAAACTCTTTGAATTCTTTCGTTTACTTCTTTAGTCACTTGTTTAGTAAGAACACTGCGTGATCAGCCAGATCTTTCTTCTCTCACTAACAAGAGGTTTCTTTTTATCTATCAAGAGTCCGGAACACAAACATTCAATTAATTCCAAGCGATGTTTCCATACCTACTGTGTTTAACGTACAAACAGTGGTAAGGTTTTATTAACCCCATTCCATTTCAATATCATAAAAATATACGACAACTGATTGGGACAAAAATAAGAAAACATAATGTATATTCATATAAAAATAACGGATTTCAAATTAAATAATATTTTCTTTATTTTTGAATATTCATATGACCAAACTAAGAAGACATTTATAGTTAAGGCGAAAACTAAATAAGAATTGTATGTTGCTTACTCCAATTTACTTTCACAGTACTTTGACCTCAACCATTCGAATTGGCGCTTTTACTGACTATTGTCAAGTCCAAATGACGGTTTAACACAGAAATGCTCAATTAACCTATGTAAATTTAATAACCAGAAAATTCCCAGCCCGTCCACCCGGTGGTTGTGTACGCTTTCCAACTAGCGGCCCGACACCTCGCTAACACTCTGATTAACAAAACTTTGCTACTGGATGACAGTTTCATTTAAACGTCCGCCACATTTAAACTTCTCGACCGCTTAATAACATGTCCATGTACTATCCGTCTTTAACTTTGTATTTAGTTTCATATAAACTTTAATGTTTTGTATCCGATTGTCACGAATAATGATAGTGAGAATATGAAATTTGTATAAACCAAATTTGTTAAAATTTGTCATTATGTTAGTTTTAAGTAGACGAAGTGATATAATAACAATAGTTGCGTAGGGCAGTAATTACCACATCACCAGCTGGTGGGGTACATTCCCTCTATAAATGCCCCAAATCAGTGCAATCTCCCTCAGGGCAGCTTTCGGTGAGGTGCGACACCGCCGCCTCTGTCTTGCCTTACCCGGCCAGACAGAGTAGAGTCGCTAGAGCAGATGCTCGTAGGATGGAAGTGTGATAATGTCATAACGCTAACGTCATCTCGATCCCTTCGCACAAATATTGATCTACTTTTCATTTAGTAAGCGACGAGTCACCATGTTTAAATCAATTAGGATGCTTTGAGATGGCAGGTGACCACAGTCCCTTCCATAGGCTGGTTCTCACACCACAAAAATCAAAATGCTATAGTCCACGTTTTGACCTGTAAAGAAAATAGTTTCTACGCATATAACGGGGTATAGTCTTTAGCTGCATTTCTCACTGTGCAGGTTTAGACCCAGTTAGAACACTCCACGAACACTTTCATAAAATTTTGCTTAAATGTCCTCTACGCGTTGGATCTATATCCCCGCGCACGGCTTATAAATGATTGTGTCTTATAAAAACACGTGATTTTAAGCTACATAATAAATTAATATTAAAGTAGATGCCTTTAATCTACGCATTTTCAATACACATTACAAGTTACAACCTTAATCTCATTCAATCACTTAATCACTTGTAAATATGCAGGTAACACATATACTATAAATGAAATAATCACTGAAGATTTTTTTTTATCTTACATTTGTCATCACTCAACCTATTTTTTCTTATCTTTCAACGTGAATATTTCGTTTGGAACATTCCGGAAGTATTACAAAATTGGTGTGTTGTTTATTTGCTGGTAACCTGCCACTAAAATCCTATAGTCCGTCAGATTTCTCCCATTTGCAAGCCCTTCAAGAAAGTTTACTCTTTAGTTTAGTAGGTAAGTTGTTCCATTCATCAGAATATTAACGTAAAGAGTGAACATTTGTTATTTATCTATCATTATCTTCTATTACAAGCTATTTACGTGTAGCTTGTAATAGAAGATAGATAATAAAGAAGTAGCCAAAATGCACTTCATAATCACACCTATCCAGTTAATAACTGTTTCACTTACAGTTAATCGACTACGTGTCTATCTCTCAGAAAAATATTTCTGGCAAATATTCAAACAAAAAACGGGGTTTGTAACAAATTATTTAGAAGTAATCTTTGACCTCAATTAAAAGTGATCCCGCAACAACTGTGGGAACAACAGCCTGGGTAATTCAGCCCATTCCCGGGCCGTTTTCGTATTAACTTGAATGTTTTATAAAGACTAGGCAGGCGGTCTCCTACCCTAATGATGATATACTCCCGCAGGGTCCCACGGGCGGCGTAATTTTCCCTTACCGCGACTGTTGTCCCGAAGTGAAAACAAATGAAGAAACTCCATACGTTTAATCATTCAACCCGACACGTACACAAGCCTACATTGAGATTTATTCGTCCTGTTATCGGTCAAACAGCGGGACTAATGTAGGTACTCGGAACTGACCACTATAATCTCGGGTCTTTTAGTTCACCTTCAATATTAGTAAATCCGATATACAAATATCGGAAGATAAGAATTTATTGATATCAGTAAAGGTGCAGCTTATTAACTTCATATAAATTTAATCAAAACACAAAGCTCATCGAACTTTTTCTTTTCACCTTTAGTACGCCTTCCCATGTGTTTCCAAACATAACGTATAGTTTGTTAGAATTTTAAGTAAGTTGGCTTTGACCATTTTGCTATTTTTATTTTATTTCCTTTTTGGCTGCATAGTCTTTAAAATAGAAATACAATAACTTATCTTCTTTCTTATCTTTATAACAGTAATTATTACTATTAATAAACCTTGATCTATATTTAAATTCTGAGCAAAGCCAATTGTAAAATATCAGTTAATATGACACTGGTATTCATTGTATTCTTTGTCACAAAATCATTTTGGAAATAAAACAAGTGAAAAAACTACCGACCGCTTGAATGACAGCTCAGTATGCATATCGTGAGTTTACATTCGTGTGCAGTCGATATCGACAACGAATATTTTTGTATGGAAATTTTGTAATGCGCCCCGAAATCGAAAACGTAATGACCTAAAATCATAATAAATAAATAAATAATTTATTAAATTATATGACTATTAAATTGACTATTAATTTGACGACAGAGGCCGGTAATTTAATTACTATAAAGCCAGTAAAAAAATACACGTATTAATCAGATCAACGAGCCGTACGCTATAGGTTTTGATTCTCTTATGAGCGTCAAAACGTGAGTATAAACGGAGCATAACAGGTATAATCTTTTGATTACGTCAACTTAGCAGTTTAAATTTTTCGCTGCGAAGTGTTTTGTATTTTTTTGCTATGGAGTACGAAACACTAAAAAAGCAATAAAATTTGCTCCAGGTTCCGATGGCATTCCGTACATAGTTTATAAAAATGCTCAACAGTCCAAAAACACCTACGCAACTCCTTCATAAGATTAATCACGACTATATTTTTTTTTCATTAATCGCTATAAATGATTGAATTCTTATTATTACGACGCAGATAAAAAGTAAAAACGATGATTTCAAAACGTGATACGAATAATAATTTATAGTAAATTTAGAATTATGCATTTGAAAAAGTAATTTACAATATAATTAATTTTATTATCTTCTTTGAATCTTGTCCGCTAGCGAAGTAGTTATAATTTTTTTTTGCTCTCCTTTGTTTGATTCCTGTCATGCCTTGTCATCAAAAAAGCGTTTTATCACAGACCTACCTCAAATAGATTTGCAATCGTATCATAGGACAGAGATGGGAAATCACGCTAAATTATGGGCATCACAAAAAAATATATGTTTATTTTTAGTATTGTCATCGTGTTCATTTTTTGTGTGATCCATTTTAATGTGATATTTGTAGTGCAAACAAAATTTGATCACTCATTAATACGTAATCTCTGCAAAATGTGTTTTTCTAAAATTGTCTTATTCGATTAAAAACAAATAGTCGTTGAATATGAGTAGCTGTAGTAAATATATTAAACTGTACTTAACGACTAATTAAAATGATTCCACATAGTATTGTTACAAAATTACAACACATATGACGATAAAATATATTGATTTATCCCAAGTCTGTGAAGTTATTATGTAATGACATCTCGAAACCCAACGGTAGCAACCGCCACAATAGAATCCGAACTATTCATTTAAGTAACTGTTATTTCTACTTAATAACTAAGTAAGGATTAATTAAAACAAAAATAAGATTGAAAAGATTTATTCACTTTCAGATTCACTTATAGAGTCGCTATCGCTATCTGTTACTCGAATCACAATTTCATTGTCTATAATAGAATCAACTCTTATGTCTCGTTGGTAATCTTCTAATATTAGTTTTCGGGTCTTTTCGACCACTTTGACCCAATCCTCTTTGGTCACTTTGGAGCATGCCTCTTTAAGTAGGTTCAACATTTTCTTCGTGCTGAACGGGGGTGTCGTATTATGACGAGCTGCGTAACCTGTAACATAATTTTTATTATTAGTATTAGAAGCACTAAAATTTGAATTAAAAGTCTGGATATTTGTTTCTTTATAACTTTTTCATCATTTAGTTTTTAATATTTCTATGTATGAACTGTGTATGTCCTGCTGTTTATTTTTTTTAGTCTACCAAGTCAGTCATGCAGAGTTTAAACACGAGTATTAATATAATGTTTATATAAAGAAGAAACAAATTACCTTTGACTAGCGCCCATATTAACTCTATAGCGTTGTATTGGCAATGGTAAGGCGGGATTCTCAGGACACGATGTCCGTGTGCCAGAGCTAGTTCATCGATTCCATTTCCTCGTGGTAATCCGACGTGTTTTTGGATGCAAACGCTAGCAATCCATTTTCAATAAAGCCAACTCCAGCAGAACCGGCATGGCAAATAATGAGCCTTGATCCCTTGCCAATAGGTACTTTTGATGTAGATGCATGTGTTCCATCAGTCCAAGTACGTGACACAGAGTGGTTAGCGTTTAACCATGTCTCGTCAATAAAAACAACGTTCTCCCAATCAGTTATTTTTAGAGCCTCTCTTAAAAATTCACATCTTTTTAAAATTATGTCATACCTTTCCATTAACATTTTCCTTTTATTGGTTTTGGCGAATTCAAAACCAATACCATGTAGCAATTTAGATAAAGCGGTTTTCGCTCCACTAAACAAGCCAGCCTCTTTTAATGAAATCATAAGAAGACTTCTGGTTGGTTATTCATTGCGGGTATAATAATTATAAACGTGATTCCTTATTGCATCAGCATCGAAAGAATCAACACCGGTTACTGGCTTTTGTCTGCGTCTTTTCTTAGGCGTCCTTAGAATGTTTTCTTCGCTGCCTGAAGCACCAAACTTTTCTTTGTTGATATTATATATTGTTTTGGCACTGATTCCAAGAGCTTCTGATAGCCGCTCTTGTACTTGAGTTACGGGCAATAAGGGTCCGCCATTTTGTGACTCACGCTCGAAATAGTCCTGTAGCTTTATGACAAGCTCCCGACATTGACTATTCAATGTTTTTCCTCGTTTCGGCATTTTAAACCAAACACAAAGTCCAAACACAAAGCAAAATCAGAGTCAAATAACGTGCCAAAGTCAACGTAAAAGCAGGATAATCAATAAACTGGAGAAAGCCGGGTCACAATAATAACAAATACACTGAGGGACGTAGTCTATGCGCACGAGTACGAAAGACGACTGAGTTGGACGATTGACATTGTCAGTCGTTCACAGCAGCTGGGTTGCCAATGTCAAAATTAATCCAATTCCCTAAATAAAATACGAAGTAACTTTGTAAAAGCGCTATAGAAAGGGGAAATTATAAGTTTTTTTTATTCTTAAATTATTTAAAGTACTAAAAGACAAATAATAATACAATTACGTAACTTTGATATTTTGAGAGAAAATTGTATTGATAAAAGTTGTTCTAAACGATTTTCCAAATGTGTTCCTCATAACAAAGTTATATGTACAACCAAAAAAAGTAAAGTGTCATATCGGTAATCTTAGAGCGGCCCGACTTTAAGAGTTTCTTACAATGTATTATGTAAAAGTAATATGAAGTTTGTAATTGCATAAACATGTTGGCGTGTTTTTTTTTTATAATTATTATCTTTAGTTTACTATTATAGTACATTTTCAAATAACAATTGTTATTTGCAAATTGTAAAACGTGTTGTATTAATTATAAGTAACGCCAAATTTTCTTAAGA
The DNA here is from genome assembly GCA_036419045.1 of Scirpophaga incertulas. Classification (NCBI taxonomy): domain Eukaryota; kingdom Metazoa; phylum Arthropoda; class Insecta; order Lepidoptera; family Crambidae; genus Scirpophaga; species Scirpophaga incertulas. Next base: position 23,450,744 of record CM071627.1, on the reverse strand, counting down.
AGTTGTAGGGATTTATTGACAAGCAATCAATAAATACAAGCGAGTGACGACAAACGAAAAGCCACCGTACTGACCCAACTAGCGACGTGTAACGCCTACATTTAATTCGTTTCTTACCTGTTGTCCCTATAACATCGGTCCTGACACCAGCACAAAGATAATTGAGTGAGCTCCGTACCGCAGTAAGACCTGATCTTAATTTTGTTCGGTGAATTGATCCGGGGGCGTTACGAAGTGTGCCACCTGATACTATCTACTATAGTATAGTTGGAAAAGTAGTTATATATTTTAATCACACATACATATTAATAATATTGGAATCGAAATAACTTTTTTTTGAAAGAGACCGATTGTATCATCCGTTAGAGTCAATACTTCATATAGTGGATACAGTGTCTGTATCCACTATATGAAGTATTGAGTCTGTATTACAGACTAATAATAACCTATAGACAGTAACTTGACAATCATACTTAAAAACAACGCCTCGATTTAAAAATATTTATGTCTACATTGATTTGTTTTAAATTGCTAATTAGTAAAAAAAATCAACGTCGTCTTAACATATTTACATATCAGTAATATAATAACTACCCCTTTATACAAAATAGTTACCCATCATGTTTATATTTAGATTTTTATGATTGATTATTATTGAATTTTTATGTTATACTTTTCATAGAATTATAAAGTAAACATCCAAATAATTCCCTGAATGGTACATCAATAATTTTGTCATTTAAATTAGCATTAAAGTTAATTTTCATAGCATATGTAGCTTAACTATATATTAAACACAATTTCTAATACTGTAATATAATTTCAGTCTGATTTATTTTTTAATTATTCTTATATCTCGCTATTCCTAGTTCTAAGTTATTTTATATTTCTCCTAAGTCTTTGATATTATATTCATCTTTTAATTTTGTAATAATATCTTTATCATCATCAAAGTTTAAATCCATATATTATTTATTTATATAAACAGACATCGTGCTTAGTCTACACAAAATTATATTCAATCACACAATTATAAAATTTTAATTTCCAGCACTTTCGCGCTTCTATGAGTCCATTTATCTTTAACCTTAATATGTTTCCGTCCCCTGAATTCCATTTGAATATTTGCTTTAAATATTTTATTGTAGTTCACCGTTTAAAAACTTTGAGTAAATATGTTTTATTTTATGATCTTCTTCCATAACATTGCAGACTGTTGACATTCTATCTACTGGTACATAAGTTACTCGTCTAATAACACTGCTAGTTTTTTTTTTGCTACCTATTTTGCTTTGTTAGTCCCATCTTGTTTTATTCTAAATAACCACTTTTAAGTAGATTCCAGCCTATTCCCCGTTCCTGTTACTGGTCTCTTGTTGTTCCTTTTCCAGGTAGTTTTCAGCCTTATTTATTTTCTTGTAAGTACATGTCATTTTCAGTTATTTTATTTATTTACATATATTTTATTTGAATTTCATCAATAGCACATTTTTTTGATATTATAACTTTATTTCCTATTGATTCCCAAATCCTATACTCGTTCATTGAGTATCCTACAAATATAATTCAATTTGCTCTTTTATCAAAACATCCTGACTACTACTGAACATACTACAAAAGCCCATGCTTTTGATCCAAGCAACCTTAACATATTTATATCTATTTTTCCATATTTTATTTTCCCAAGAATTAGCAGATGATGGTCTTCTATGTATTTGCACAGTTTATAGCCCTATGCCTCTGCCCTCCATTTTGATTGTTACATGTTAATAATAATAACTCTAATAGCAGTCCAATTTCTATCGAGCCAGCTGTGTTATATAGTTATAATTATATCTTTCTGCCGTTGCAGGCGTTCCATTTGATTGAAGTGACTATAGATGTGTATATTGTAATATTTTATTAATATTGCAAGTTTTATTACTGTTATTAAAACTAGATATATAAATTAAATTACAATATAACAATATTATTAAAAAATTAATTCAATTTTATAAATTTAAACTCGAGAGCAGTGGTTCTTAACAGGTGGTCCGCGGACCACTGGTGGTCCTTGGAGACATTGCAAGTGAACCGCGAAGCCATCGTAATAGTAGTAGTAGGGATTTATAACGTGGCTTTGATAGAGTGAAGAGTACTGAGTACTTTTAAAGTTCGACAACATAAGGCAAATATCCTTAGTCTACGAAGTTGGTTATAGTAAATAACTACTCCAGATATAAATACTACGTAGGTAAGTAAAATAAATATCATTTGTTTGGTTTATGTCTCACAACTAGCTATTGCGGATTACTGTTTCTACTTTATTTTCGTCACGTTGTAAACCTGCTAGTTTTCTTATTAGGCACTGTGTAAGTAGTTTTTAATATTTTTATAAAAAGGAAAGTAATGCACAAATCAGTATTGTAATTAAAAGCGAACCTTATTTGACTTGCACTGTTTCGATTTTGTTTGTTCGTTCGGGTCTAATAATTACAACTTCATATTTCAAAGCAGTTATTCTCAACCAATTGAGGCAAAGTTGCGAAAACATTATTTGTTTTTTCAGTGACAATGCAATTGCTGGTATAATTAAGCAGATTATAATGTAATGTATAATATCCTATTTAAAATGGGGCGTAAATATTACCTCGATTACTACAGTTTTAATCACTATCTATCACTATGGGTTGGTCATTGAAATCTGACTGATTTCTTAATGTCTGTGCTGAACATGATTGTGTTGTGTCAGATTCCAGTGACTGTTCTAAATCTAAGCCGCTAGCTTCTGTTTCATTTAAATAATTGTAATATATTATAATAATTTGATTATTGTTTTAGTCAAATTAGCTCACTACTTTCGTATAACACTCTTCATGTAATAAATCGTACATTCATAAATCGCACGGGGAACTGAAACTAAACTTCATGTAAATACGTATGCATAGTTGTATAAATGAACCCGGAGTCTCGGTCTTTTGAAAATAAATACCACGTGCTAATTTAGTAATTTTCAAACAATATCACTACGTTAAATTTGCAGTCCCGTATTTTCCCGGGATTTTTATTTAACAAAATGTATTTTAAAAAGCCGCTTCCATAATTTGTGAGCCAAAAATTAACTTTAGGTAAATATGCATCCGATTATCCGATCTCTATTCATGACTAAAAGGTTAAGAAACACTGCGTGAGAGCTTTATTCTAATAATAAAATAATAATTAAAGATTTTCATAAGATCTCCATAAAATCCCGCAAAATTTTCATAGTGTTATCAAGTTTGAAGCACCTTTGTTCTATACTAATACTATAAGGAGAACACATTTCTATGTTTGTTTGTAATAAATAAACTTAAAACGACTTAAATCATCTTATATATTATTTCAAGAGTAGAATGCTAATTGATCACTATTATTATATTGTCATAATTTTATTGTCTTTTCTAAGACTATATTATAATCCTTTTTTTTAATATTATAATCTAGTTTCAACAACAACAATATCATAACAATTCCCCAAGGAAATCAGAAACCTAGTATAAACCAAATATAATGTCCACGTTACCTTGAGTGCAAAATTGTACACAGATAATCAAATATAGAAAAAAATAATTACATAAAAATTAAATATTTAAATTTCATTTTAAAAGACGCTTACTTTTAAAGATCAATTAATCTTTACAATATCAAATGATATTGTTAATCAACTACTATTACATTACGTACACTCAATAATATGCTAGTGGATATGACGAATTTCGTTCCAATAATTGATCTCAGTTTTATAGAAAGACTTTGACAATAGAACACTAATGTCCATGGAAACCCCGCCAATCCGTACAAACTGTCCAATGACGGACGGTTAACGCATGCGCAAAGCGTCGCGCGACGGATTTAAATTTAGAATTGCCGTCGGATTTCAACAGCACTATTTTGATGCTACTGCGAATACTGAATTCTAGCAATCTCTCTTGATTTATCAATTACCTTTTAAAGGTTTTTAGTAAAACCGTACGATTTAACAAAAATCGACTAGTTACAAAGTATAATCAAGTGAATTTGTGCATATTATGCAAGGATGAGGATAGTTTATCGAATGTAACAGTGAATGAACGTAAAGTGTAGTGAAAATGTGGACCTTGGCGCTGTTTATATTGAGTATATCATGGAATCAAGGTAAGATTTGAGACTTTCTCTAAATAACAAACTTCAATACAAAGTTTACATTCCATTATTAATTTAATATTATTAATTATGTCAAAGCGATTACTTCTAAGGAAATAATTCCTAATAATTAGACCAAGTGGACCTAATTCGATAACGACATAGAATAAGAAAATTTGTAATTTCCAAGGAATACTAGGTATACATTTTATATTATCTCGGATATGTACATAAAATATACTGTATTTTTCGAATCCTTAAGAATTGTACTACTAGGTATAATTAATTAAATAATATACCTAGTAATATTAGCACCAGGTATGTAGGCTATTATGTCATTCGTTCAAGTAAATTAGGTTTTTCTTACGAAATCACGCCATACAAATAATACCCATATAACGTTCAATTTGCGGCGTGTAAACTTATTAAAATTAGTAAGAATTTTCGGTTTCACTCACTTCAAAAGCATATTTATACGCTGTGTATAACGTGTGAATCTCAAATAGCGCTCTATAATAATTCTTAATCGTCGTCTATGTATTCCTGCTGAGACGATCAGCCATAAGTTTACAGTCACACAGAACTTTGTACTTAAACATGTTAATTAAATGAATAAGTATGAGAGAAAATGCAAATACAAAAGAATATAAATACAAATATTTTAGAAATTTATTTAAAAATAATGCTAGTTTACATATTATGTAAACTAGCATTATTTTTAAATAAATTTCTAAAATATTTGTACAGTTTGCATAGTTGGATGTTGATACGTACCTAGTTATTAACAATCAATATAGTCTTCTTTGGCTTAACAAAGTAAAAAGTGGAGAATGCTGTTGAAATATCCGATTGAATTTATTGACAACTAACTTTTAACTACTACTTTACTTTTTACTTATTGGAAATAACTTTTTACCAACTAGTTAATTGTAGAAAACATATTATTTCCCTCCCAAATAAAAGTTCACAGTACTTTTGCTCTATCAACTTTTCGACTAAATTGGAAATCGCGATCGAATCAAATTGATAAATCTATATTGAAGCCCCATTTTATTATTCACCTATCCAGTATTTTGTAATTTTACAGTCCGAGAAATTCTGAGATATTTTTTAATTGAATCTTGCAACAGTCAATCGGATAAATATTTATCTTAACAAATTGACCAATTTTAATATTGTTTAATCACAGTTGCTATTACCTATTTTGCTAACACTGTATAATTGCTATTACTATTGTTTTCGATAAGTGTTTAATGTATCTCACATATAGTAATTAATATCTTGTTAATTAGCTAACAACTGTATATAGTAACTATATATTACCTACATTATTTTAATTGTTTAATAAAATGACGACTAGGTAAACAGGAAAAGAAATTACATGAAACAGAATTTAAGTTATATTAGCACACTTTGGTTTTATTTGTTTATATGTTCGTAAGTATTATATTGAGTAGATACTATTTAAAATACGTAAGACAATTTTTCAATAATTATTATTCAAGAAATATGATAGTTAATAATGAGCAACGCACAATGTTATCAGGCAGTCGCACCTTTCGGTGGAGGTATTGTAGCCTCCCCCGAGGAGGGCTCCCTGTATGGGCAGGGGAGCGGAGGCTGGGGGTTCCCAGAAGCGCTTGGCGTTCCCGGGAGCTCCCTACATGCCTGTGGAAGGCCATCCCTGAGGTTTTTAGTGGGTAGGCCTCCCCTTTCTGGGGAGGAGACCCCCACATAACCACCAGCTTGCCACAGCGGGGTATGCAATTTAATGCATTTTCCTCAGGGAGAGAAAAAAAAAGGCAGTCGCACCTTTGCATGTATTTAAAATGAGACAAAAGTTCTGCTAGTTACAAGTTGTTATGTCCTGATAACATTACTTGTTAAACATGGCAAAATTTTAAATTTTCATAATATTATATGAGATTATATTGGAAATTATTAGAAAATGTAAGTGGCTTTCTGTTGAAGTACGAGTAGGGAAGATTTAACGAGTTGGGTCGGTGCCGGCCGGCTTTTCATTGAAAACAGATTATGAAATTATTATTACAAAAGACAATTTGGTCCTAACAACAGACTAATAGGTATCTTTTGTCAAATACCTCGAAATTTTTTGTTGTATTTCATTGCTTGCAACATTAATGTACATAGTAATTTTAAAGTACAAGGACGATATTAAACAACATAGCGCCTAAAAAAATACGTGATTCTTTTAAAATTTAATTTTATAATGATATTGATAAATAATATGTGAGAAAAAATGCCACAATTTTTTTAAGTAGACTGTAATTACAAGGCATGTTTATGTTCAACCAATCAACGAATGAACTAGGTCATTCGTCGCTTAATACACTTAATAAAATGTTCTAAGTAAGTACCCAAGTAAAGTACGTTTATTTATATTAGATTAATATTGTTTGCTATTGTATTTTATATTATTAGCTTGGATTGACTCATTGAGTAAAAATATCAACCTTCTTAAAGAGCATTGGACCACCTTAGTTAACGCTGCTTTTCCGTTTACGTCACTGCTGTAGCCACTGCCGCCATACTGAATTCGTATTGGTTTCAAGTCCTAGTCTTCGTGGAAGCACGATACGAGAAATTTTATATAATAAAAATGTTAGATAATTTAATTATTTAAAAATAACTAAAACTAACGTTTAAATTATTATACCTGTATGTCCACACCTAAAAAATAATATTTTAATTACATATTATATTACATTATTATAGAATGATATAGAACACACTAGGTCAAATAAACTTGCCGTTCCATGTTCAGACTCCATAAAACTAGCTGTTCGTTCTTGGGGAAATGTATATCTATGTTTAACAAGCTTCCGCAGTGTCATTGATTTGCCTTTATATAAATTTAAAATCCATATCAAAAATACACTCATGAGTAAAGGTTATTATAAAGTAAGTGAATCTAAATGATCACAGTATTTGGGAATAGGGACACTATTCATAGAGCCATGTTTGGTAACAGCATTATTTATAAAATATTGTATTATTTTATATGTGTATGTAAACATACATACGACTGTAATCGTATTAGGTATGATTGTATCTTATACTATATTGTATTTTATATTATATTATTATAATTATTAACATTGAAAAACAGGAGAAATAATAGACCTTCAGAGTTTCTTGCCTGTTCTTCTCGAGAAGGCTCTCCAATTTCCGAACAGGTGTCGAGTCAATATATTTTTTCTTTTTTTTTCCTTATTCGTACGTACAGACAAGGTTTTTGTTTTTTTTTTTTATTACTTAAGCTTTTTTTGTTTTGTTTGTTGACGTCAATAAGTGCCTGTAAAGTCTATGTTGATAAAATATTATTTTGATTTTGATTTTGATTTTTGTACATGAATAATATCTATCTAAAGTTATAAATGTTTTAAAACAATACCCACAGCTAACATACATTTGAGAAAATTAGTACAAAGCAAGAGGAAATTAGTACTGAACGTGCATGCATATGCATATTATGTTACTTATTCACCAAAATAATACACTTTCTGTAATTCTTAGTGTATTACACTTTTTGATAAAATCATTTCGTTTATATAACAGAGTAAGATACAAATAGTAAATAAATAGCACAAGGCTCATAAAAAATTGCCATTCAAAAATTTAAAAAAATCTAAATAATTATTCTAAAAAAAATTCTATATGATTAGTGTATAAGATTATTTCGTGTGCAACAGAAAAAATGAAGTTTAGAAAAAAATAATATTAATAGTTTTTATTTAATAAATAAATGAACTAAAGTTACGAAGAAGATAAAGATAAAATCATAATGTTGATATTATTGTAGTAATAGTTACCTTGAAATTTGAGTTGTTTGAAAATCCAACTAAGCTACATTTATTTTACCATTTGTTACCCCATATTGCATTGCTATGATCCTATTATTTGTCTTCAGTTGTTGACGAATCTAGATGAAGGTCAACATCCATCTTTACGTTAAAATTAAAATTAATATTATTATTTTAATTTAACATTCACATCCAAGGATATAAAATATGGGAGAAAAACTCCTATTATAATATTTAATTATGTTTTATTAAATATATTCATTTATTTACGTCACTACAACTTTATGTTCATTTGAACAATTTTACTAGCATTGTTGTCGATCCCTTAATTAAAAGTAAAATAGCAGGTACACTTGTTAAGAAGTTCATTTATTTATAATTGTCTTCAAGAGCGACCATCACATGTTGTTATCGCAAAAAACTATGTGGACTGTAGTTGGTTTTTAAAAATTATAATCGTTCTGATCAATCGCACTTGACCTATTTAGACACGATAATAAATGTAACCTTCTGCCTAACACCAGATATTCTATATCCCTTCCTCTTTACTAAATTATTTACGTCCATTATTTTTTTCTTTATTCCCAGACAAATAACTGATAAAATTAGGCTAAAACTCTAAATTTTAATTAAATTTGAGGCCGAAAAACTAAAATACTAAATTTTAACTAAATAAGAATTTTATATTTGTGTAAAATTGACTCAAAATATAAAATTTGGTATTGTAAAAAAATTGATGTAATGGATTTTTTTAAAATATTTATTCGGGTTGTAGGACACCGAAATATATTAGAAAATGTATAAAAACTTATGCAGTTTTTTACTTGCAGACCTGTGTTATTAACGTAGGCTATCACTCAGTACAGTACCTCCAATCGATCGAATAACACACATCCGTCATCCTCAACGTATATTCAAGACTGGAGAGTGCACTGCTCTGTGGTTTCTATTAGCATAGTTTTATTTGCGGTTGCAACTCTGAGTTACTCAGAATTAAATGATGTTAGTCATAAAATAATTTTTACTTATATTTAGGTTATTAAATAATTTATAAAAAAAACTAAAGTGTTTTTGTACTTACTTAACTTAAAAAATGACACAATTATCCTATATTTATTCATAAAAACTAAAAAATAGTATGGTACCTAATATATTCTATTATTTTATCAATGACTATTACGATATGAAAGCTACAATTAATTCAAGTTTCTTGAAATTTACAAGTGATTATTCGCATATACATATATTGTTAAGCATGTTATTGTTACATCTTGTATGCATTTCTGTATGTAAACTGTCATCACAACAGCAACAGCAACAGTCCCAACTACTGTTTCTCTCTGAAACAACACAGACCAGACACGATTAATTTTTAAAATTAAAAGGGTTCTTACCTCTACTGCTTTACTGCACCCAAATTCTATAATATTGTATAATGTTGATACATGCAAGCAACTTTATTCTTCTCAGAATTTGAAAAGGCACACTGTTTATGAGCTGTCTATAATGAAATATTATTTATTTTTTAAATAGTATAATCAAATACTATTTATTTTTATAGTAAAAGTTCGTGAAATAAAAATCTGTCCCAGATAAATAAAAATTTAACTACAAAAAATGTTTCATTTTATTGTTACATTATGTTAAAATTACATAGTCCTAATAGTTAGGGGTTAGTCAAAAGAAGAATATTAGATATAATTAAATCAAAATGAGAAAAATGTTACGCTCTACTTTTTGTTTTGCTGTATGTTCAGCAAACCCATGTACTCACAGTTTGCAGTAAACCGTATTTTCATGAGCAAATATTCGCTTGCCGTTACGGGAGCCGCATGGAAAGCGAAAATAAACCTTCCTGAACAATATTTTGACAATCGAGTCACGTTTTATGACCTGTAAATCGTGATTTAGTCGAGAGTTACTATCAGATTTATATCAATGACCACAGTGCCTTGAAATGTTTTGTGACTTTTGAAACCATTTACTTTGTGCTACGTTAGTTATTACCACTTAAGAAATATTATTTTTGGGCCAAAGTAAAATGTGATGTATTGACGTTGTGAATTACTGTCGGGCAGGCATAGCTCAGGTACCATATTCGATTATTAATTAAGAAAAAAGAAAATATTGCGGAAATCGATAAAATTGTATTGAGCGATCGAAGAATGACCATCAGATACTTAATTCAAAAACAAAATCGACTTGACATTTCGAAGATGTTGTTGGACAAATTTCAAAAAGATTCTGAAAACTTTTTATCTGATTTCGAAACGTGGGTCCATCATTTTAATCCCGAGGCAAAACAGCAATCTTCACAATGGAAACGGCCATCACCGACCCAAAAAAATTTCGTGCCTTGGCATCGGCTGGTAAAATATGGGCTCAATATTTTGGGACACAGAAAGGATATTATTGATTGATTACCTAGAGCGTGAAACCACCACTAAAGGCCAATATTTTGCAGCGGTAATTATCAAGTTGAGCAATACCATCAAAGAAAAAGGAGAAGGAAACATCGAAAGGGGCGTGCTTTTTCATCGCGTCAATGCATCCGCGCACAAGTTGGCAGTTGCAATGGCTGCCATTCAGCAAACTGGCTTCAAATTGGTTGACCACGTCCCTTATTCAGGAGATCTACGCGCTTAGCGATTTTTATCTGTTCCCCAAATAGAAAGAATACTCAAGAGGAAATGGTAAGAAGACGATAACGAGGTTATGGATGCTGTGAAGAGCTTTTTACAGGACCAAGACAAAACATTTTTTTGAAGAGGAATGAAGCCTTGGAAAAGCTCTGGACTCGGTGTTTTTATTATTAATCACTCTCTCGGTGTAATTATTAAGTTATCAATAGTCATTATATTCTACTTCTTTTTCTCACTACGTTTTGATCCCTCATCGTATATGTGATATTTAATTAATAGTGCGATATCGTATAAAATCGCATTTCCCATGAAACATTTAGTGATTTCAAATATTTCTAGTAACCTAATTCTAATGAATGACAGGAATAGAAACTGATTCCTTCCACAAAATCTTGCATCGCATTATTATACGATGCCAAATATGAAAAATGACTTCGAGTTGATGAATCGTTTTCACAGTTTATGACGACTTCCGAAATTACTAGTAGTTACTCAAAGTTAGGTAAAATAAGATCGACTCGATCGAAGAAACAAAATAAATCAGCGGTTCACCATCTCAATTAAAAACATGGATAATCTCATAGGAATATTTTTATGCGGCAATTAATGGTTAACTTATCCTTACTGATTGTCTCGTTAACAAAAATAAGCCGGAATATAGATATTACCCGCCTGACCAAATAACGCAGGAACTGCACACCTGCTAGAAGCACCATCTGCACGAACTAGCCACGATAGACCCTAATACCATTAATAGTAAAGCCACTTTAATGGACACTTTAAATAGGACATAGGTTGATAGTGCTGTCGCTTAAGGGCGCAATTACATTCCATTCCTCTCCAAACGAAAATAAATACATATATTCCGTACTAACTGTTTAACATCAACTAGGCTATAGATGTACGCCTGTATTGTATATTAAGTTGGGGAAAATGTAAGTATGTCCCACAGTGTAAAAGTATTTAATCACTTACAGATTAATAAAAATTTAAAATTTTATAATTGGATATTTAAAATTATGGTTGCTTTATAATGGCATTCTTACAATAGATGATTATTTAATTTTAAATCTAATTCATGTAATTTTAGTGAACAACTTATTCCATAACATTTCATGTCAGCCTACCTATAAGTTTTAAATCTCTCCTTTTTTCGGGCAATGATGTAGACACTATATCAATTTCTTTATTGCAATTGGCTGTAGGTACTCTAAATTACGCATTAGACATAGTATACGAGTATATCGTTTCTTTCCCGTCTTAAAAAACATATAGTTAATTTTCCTTATACTAGACATTTAAAATTTAGGACAAAACTTAATAATGTGTATATAAACTCGCAGAACAACATAGAATTGTAAACAAGAATTAAATTAACATACAATGGAAAGCATATTATATTACTCAGAAAATTAAAACTTACACGCTATCTATCAATTTATCTTAACACTATCTATCTCCATTATGTCTTAGTCTAATATAGTCTATATATATATATACATATATATATATATATATACATATATATATATATATATATATATACTATATATAATATTCATATACTATATCTATTTTTAACATATATCATTCATCATATATAACCTCATATGCAAATACGTACAAAGAAGAAAAAAGGTCCTCTATACTGCTCGGAAATTGGGAGTCTTCTCGTGAAGAACAGTTTTAGAGTACAAAAATACTTTTAACATTCACGGCAGATTCTCTCCATGGGTTCAATATAAGGATTTCATTATAATCGATTATCGAATTTCAACATACATTTTTAAAATATTGTGCACTTTTCTAACATTCAGGAATTTTACATATTTAATTTTATTTGTGTTAAGTGATAAGTTATTTTTGTTAACCAGTGCAATATGTTACAGAATAGTATTCACAACATCAGAATCTGCATTCCCTTTGTCAACCTTAAATATTAATGAAGTATTATTTACAAATAGTACTGTATAGCACTAGCTATTCGTGGAGTATGAAAGATCAATAATATAAACTGAAGCACGCCTGTAATTATGGGTGCCCCAACAAATTGAGTTCTGTAATGACAACTTTTTGAATCCTGTTAGATAAATAAGACTTCATAGTACAAATTGCTTCCGCAGAGACATCATAATGCCATAAACTTATATACAAGTGTCTGATGACTTACGCAGTCGAGTACCTTGGAGAGGTATACTATATAGTGATTACATCCTATTTACTGTCCATTTATAGTGCATCGGTCCTTAGTACATGCCAATTGATAAGTGTGTAAAAGTTTATTAGATGGGAAGTAATCTGTTAACTGATTCGAAATATTTATTCAATAATCACTAAGGACATAGTGCAGGTAAAATCGAAATGGTCTATAATTTGAAAAATCATTTTTATCTCCAAGTTAAACAAAGATATTATTTTGCTATTTTAGGAACTAATTTAGGTCATTTGTTTTCATTACAATCAAACATAATTTCAAACTTTTTTCAATCAATGCAACTAAAATAGAAACTTTCGCTACTCTTCTCCACATTATTCGCTATGATATTGACAGCCACAACGCAGCATGTCCAAGTTAAAACTACTTATAGTTTGTATAGATAGATATTCGGGGAGAGAAATCTTCAAACGCATTGGATTTCGCGCTATCAGGTTTATTATTGTTCTATTTCTTAATTCCAATGAAAAATAAACTATTTTATTTATTTATTTTATAATTTGGGACACAAAGAGGTATGTTGTTGTGATAAGAGTAATCATGACTTAAACCCGAAAGAATATTACTGATCGGTTCAAAGACCAATTAAAAATATTCGTTGAAAAGTTAACACACATGCTCACCACTAGTTGATGCAGTAGAATTAAAATAAAGCGTCTCGGGAATGGCGTTGGTTGATTTCTTCGCCTTGACGAATGACCAAAAATATTTACTATCAATATGCAATTTAGCTTGAGAGTTGCACAAAAATGTATTATAACATTCAGATTGTGCTCTTCTCGTTTCTCTCAAATGAGTGATAGTCACACATTCTGTTACCTCCGGAACCCACATTTTCCAAACACGAGTATGATCCATTTTATTAGTCCAGTTAGCATAAGTGACATTTAAATCCACCAAAATTATGAATTATGAATCTGGATCATTAATAGAACTACGAAAGACCGAAATAGTCACAGAGACAATCATCTTGCATCCGGCTGTGTTTTAAATGACAACAATGAAACCGGATGAAAGCAGAATCAGAGGAAAGATTGCAGTGTCACCTCTAATGCTTCCGCACCTACTCCCGGAAGTTGATATTTAAAATATGAACGTACAGATCTACTTGTATTAAAGACACCTCCGCCCAGTTTATTACCTCGAGCCCCCGACGATCAAATCTATACAGAAAATATCTCGAGTCAAATAATTCGGAGTCATAAATTCCTTCAATATATTGTCATGTTTGTCACCACTTTGCAAATAAATTAATAACTTGACCAATTGAATAACCATGACCATAAATAAATAACAATATCTATCATACATTATTTTTATCAAAAAATAATATTGACTAATACCAACAAATAATAACTTAGGATTGAATAAAACCACAATGACCAATACAATAAAAATATACATTAAATGTCAAAATTATTTGTAAATAATTCAATGCAATACCAACATACAATACATTAAACCTAACTAATATCACAGTAGCAATCACATCACAAAGTCCCGTCCAAATCGATCTAGCCGTTCCAGAAATTAGCCGGAACAAACAGACAGACAGACATACAGACAAAAAATTTAAAAATATGTATTTTGGTATGTGTACCGTATATACATCCATATGCATGTAGTAGAAAACGGTTATTTTAATATTACAAACAGACACTTCAATTTTATTTATTTGTATAGATAATAAATATTTGTTACACTTACACCAATTAGCCTAGTAAGTATAACAAGACTTTGTAAGCTCTGTAAGGCTGTTGTTATAAGATCTAGGGTAACAGATAGACATACATATATTATAAATATATAAACATTTTTGATAGAAACATATAATAACAACCATGACCTAGATACAAATGCTCGCATTCATCACGCAAACATCTGCCCCCACGAGGATTCAAACCCGGGACGATAAGTCAAAAATAATAAGACAGTAAATTATTTTTGTGTTAAAATTCTTTAAGATGCCCTGCACACGTCTTTAACACCTTGTTACCTCCACACTACTAACCAAAAATTTATACATGACCGCCACAGTAATGCAAATCACGCCGCGCTAATATGTTTAATAGTTTACGAGAAACTACAATTGTTTCAGCCATAACGCATCTCAACTGTACCCTGTCTACCCTACTATATGCGAAAAAACATTTTAGCGTATAATTAATAATAATATGTATATAAATCTGTATTGAAATATCTTTATCCGTACTTTTTGTATTATAGTAGTTTAACAAAACTCTCATTTATTTTCCAGATATCGTAAGCTCTGTCCGCCTGACTGAGTTACGGGTGTCACAACATGTGGTGGAAGGCGGAGACACGGTTCTAGGATGCCAGTTCGACATGGAGAATGACACGCTATACTCCCTCAAGTGGTACAAGGATGGCAGAGAGTTCTACAGGTTCATTCCCAAGTCCTCATACCCTACGAAGGTTTTCTTCGTCAAGGGCGTACATGTTGATGTAAGTGGCTTAGTTAGGTTAAGTAGTTTATACTAATTAATTTAAACGTTCAGTCTAATTATATAAGTATAAAATTAGATTGGTACTGACTACTTTTTTCAGAGTCTTATTAATTTCATTTTTATCTTATTATTCTTATCTTTAAAACTAGCTTTCTGCCCGCGGCTTCGCCGCGTGGATTTCGGGATTGGGTGTATAGAGGGTTAAGGGTCATAGCTTTTGCCCACGGCTACATATACGCGGAAGTCGGTTTATGGTGCGAAGATTTTATCGCGCTTCCGTGGGACTATCCGTTTTTCCGAGATAAAAAATGCCGCAAAACTCCTCAAGAATCACTCTATCTATTGATGAAAACCGCATAAAAATCTGTGCAGTAGTTTTTGAGCGAAGCCTTTATTGCGCATCCCGTGGGATCTGTCGATTTGTCCGGGATAAAAAGTAGCCTATGTTACTCGGGGAGAATGTAGCTTTCCAAAGGTGAAAGAATTTTTGAAATCGGTCCAGTAGTTTAAGCGTGAAGAGGTAACAAACAAACAAACAAACAAACAAATAAACAACAACAAACAAACAAACACACTTTCGCATTTATAATATTAGTTGGGATATCAAACACAATTATTACTTACAGTATAATCAATAACCAAACCAACTTAATAATATATCTACAAATATATAGATGATTTCTGCCCGCGGCTTCGCCCGCGTGGATTTCGGGATTGGGTGTATAGAGGGTTAAGGGTCATAGCTTTTGCCCACGGCTACATATACGCGGAAGTCGGTTTATGGTGCGAAGATTTTATCGCGCTTCCCGTGGGACTATCCGTTTTTCCGAGATAAAAAATGCCGCAAAACTCCTCAAGAATCACTCTATCTATTGATGAAAACCGCATAAAAATCTGTGCAGTAGTTTTTGAGCGAAGCCTTTATTGCGCATCCCGTGGGATCTGTCGATTTTTCCGGGATAAAAAGTAGCCTATGTTACTCGGGGAGAATGTAGCTTTCCAAAGGTGAAAGAATTTTTGAAATCGGTCCAGTAGTTTAAGCGTGAAGAGGTAACAAACAAACAAACAAACAAACAAACAACAAACAAATAAACAAACAAACAAACAAACACACTTTCGCATTTATAATATTAGTTGGGATAATAGTATACAAAGTGACTATGATTATATGGTGGCTAGCTGGGACAGACGCGTTACGACAGAACATCTTCAGCATCTTGTGGCCGGACCAAAAGAACTTTAATATATACCTAATGCCTGCATGCATTTTCTAATGATTATTCGACAAATTTTATTAATTTCGAACTCATAAAAGTATATAAATAAAATATTCATAAAACGTTTTACAAAAACATAAATTTTTTCTCACATTAAATATTATTATAATTAAATAAAGCCGAATTGCTTAAAGAAAACTGAAGATGATCTTTAGACAGGTGGGGACTACAAAAAACAAATTTTAGGCTGTTTAGTATTTTCTATACTATCTGTCTCTGGGCAGCTGTCTCGTTCATGTTCCATCTGTATCACTAATATAAGCGGTGATGTGTTCTTCGACTACTTATTTGCGTATTTAATATAATAACTAACATGTCTATAATAAATAAAAATGAATTGTTGTTCGTTAGTCTGCTTAAAACTCGAAAACGGCTGGGCCGATTGAGCTGATTTTGGTTTTAAAATGTTTGTCGTAGTCCAGGGTAGGTCTAAACGGTGAGCAAATAAGGAAAAATTGCGAGTAAGATAGAGTAAGACGACAATTTCATTTTCCCATATAAAAGTTGATCACTTACTTTCTGTCAAACATTTGACGGTATTTGTACTCTCAGTTCCACTCGAATTGAAGAACGCATTAAAACAAGACTTTTGAATCGACAACATAATATCAACTTTGCTTATAACATCGTGTATTTAAATTTCAAAATATAAAAATAATTAATGTGTTGACATATTTGATGGGTGCCAACCTTACAGTGTTACTAACTCTCAAAAATATTTTTATTATATTGTTTTGTCATCTCATGTAAAAAGAGCCCGTGTATCCGAACGTTCCATTGTTTTGTCCATATAGACCAGGTTATAAGCCTTTAATAATAATAAAAAGCGAAATGTATTAGTAACTCTTTATTTCCATCAACTTGGCTCCATCTACTTGGGAACCACTTGGCTCGCCAGGACATGATGATATGGTGGAAGTACTAGGCGACTCGGACAAATCTGATTCGATCAGAACATAATTATAATTAGGCGGTACGAAATTCACCGGGTCAGCTAGTCTGTAATAAATATTATTCAATTAATAGTTTATGATACAGTGCACAACATACAGTGTTAGTGAAACAGTCTCGCATTTCATTTATTCTCCAACATAAAATTTGTCCTTCGAGCCGGATATGCAAAACGCTTGGAACACAGATAGAGCATTTGATTATTATTGAAACAAGTAATTAAATAGATTTACTTTTGAAGGAATAAATAGGGAATATCGAAACATTGATTTTATCTTCAATTCAAAGGTATTTTCCATCAGAACTGCAGTTGTCCCTATCACAAAAAAACCGGCCAAGTGCGAGTCGGACTCGCGCATGTAAATGTTTTTCTTAGTTCTTTATTATATTTGAGTTGCTTGAATGAAAGGTAAAATGCGGTTTACGATTTATAACGTATTAAAAAACGAATTATTTGATCTCGTTCAAACCAATTTTCGGTGGAATTGTATATTATTTTTATATTTATCATTCCCTTATTTAGCAGTTACGGGGGGGACACACATATGTTTCCACTAACACAGACATAAATAAGACAAAAATATATTAGAGACCTCAATATCATTTTTGAAGACCTATACATAGATTATATATTTTGATTATATATATTTTACACGTGGAGGTTTGATGAAAAAAAAATTGAGTTTCAGTTCTAATTATGGGGAACCCCAAAAATTTATTGGTTTTTTTTTCTATTTTTGTATGAAAATCTTAATGCGGTATAAAAGTGGCTGTGACATACGGACGCACAGACGGACGGACAGACATGACGAATCCATAAGGGTTCGTTTTTTGCCACGGGACTGTTTAAATATTGTTTACAGTGGGTTTTATTTAGGAAGTTTCTTTAAAATAACGATGTGAAAACAATGCAACTACATTTTAATTTCAAAAAGGTATCTCGGACTAAGCATAATTGTAATTCTGCATTATACTCGGCAAAAAATACACATATACCTGCTTATGTAACTGCTACTTAAGTACAATAAAAAATGAACTACCCTATTAGCGTGAGTGCCAATCAGTAATAGATACCTTTTATTTTGTGGAATATGAAGTCATATAACAAATAAAGAAAATATTTTCCTTATTTGTATTATAGAACTACATAATTAAGCTTCGGAGTACACTTTCCTGTTACAAATATTCTGTCGCAAAATTTTCGCTTGACTTCACGCAATAGAACTCATTTAATATTGGTGTCTTATAATTGACTGTATCGTATCTATCTATGAATCAGATATTCTCTCGCCTCATAGTTAAGAGACCTATTACAAATGTGTTGAAGCTACGACTAAGCGATTTTGATACTTTTACCAAAGATGTTATATTTTTTCGAATTCTTATAGAATAATTCGTTATCGCTATATATATCGTACACGAAGAAATACATTATAAGAAGATGATATTATAAATAGGACAGATGATATTTCTTTAAAATAAAGTTTAGTTTATTACCTAGCATGTTATTTAGCAAAGGACGGTATTTCTTTTAAATTAAAAATATAGCTTAGATTCGAATAAAACTAGTTACAATATATATAGAAGTATCATTTTATATAAATAAATCACCATAAAACAGAATCACCTATTTGACAAATTGCCATCAAATCGATCTAATGGTTTTGGTGTGAAAAAGCAAAAAAAGACAGATTCTTTTTTGTTCTGGTTTATTATATTATATTACATTACCTTAATGGCATTGATTTAGATTTTGGAGAGTCAACTATTTCTGGCAGCAATCATGCGTAGTGAAAACACGTTAACTTAGGTAACATCTCGATGTTCCTAAAGTAGTCGTTCAGTTTAATTAGATAAATAGATAAAATCTCTATTTACAGGTAAAATCTTTATTTACAAAACATCTTCATCACACACAAACATATAAACACAAAGAAACTAAAATTAAATTTACTTAAAACTCAGTACAAACCAAAAGTTGTGTGCGCTGCAGAAGTGTGAAAGGGTCGTAGCTCAGTGATTGAAATTACTCACAAAAGATGTACTCACAAAACACTGGTATTCTGCTACAACTTTTTCACTTCTTCATACACTTCTTACTACTTCCGGTCCGGACCAGTCCAAACTGCAAAAAGGCAAATATACCTTTTTGAATAAACATACCAAGTCCAGAGACAGCCCTGGCTGCTGGAAGGGCAATATGAGAAATGTGGCGGGTGCGGGGGCGGGAAAACATAAGGGGAGAGAAGCCTGTTTCCATGCGTTATTTGAAAAAGAACAATTAAGAATTTTCGAAAGTAACTTCCTTAGCGAACTGTCGATAGTGGAGAGCTGCCTTGAGAAAAGCCAAAAATGAGTACTGGGTAAAAAGTATATGAAATTTGGGGCGAAAGCGCAAAACCGAATTAAATATAAGGCTATGTGAGGATTGATTATTTAAATTTTGTCCGAAGACTGATGAAATTTTGAGATCTGTTCGTCTATAAAACTAGGAATACCCTCGTCAAAAATCGGAGAACTTAAAAGACGCAGTGATTTACTGTCAAGAATGTTGATATTGGGAGCTAAAGCTAAACTTTGAAATGAAGTGTTGTAATTGATCAGGTGTAAATTTTGACTCATGAATAAATATTTCACATTTTGAATCATTTAAATCAAGGCCAGCTTTTAAAATGTTCAATAATAGTATGGAAATCTGCAAATACGGTTGAAAAATCTCCTACAATAGTTCCGTCATCAAGGTACCATACATTAAATTTAGAATTTAGCGAATTAATAATCGGATGTATAGCCAAACTGAAAATAGCAGGCCCGAGAGGATCGCTTTGCTGGCGGCCAACAGAAGAACACAATTGATTATTTTTGTAAATTAATTTAGAGGGTTTGCTATAACGTTGCCAAAGATAGTTAAAAATAGTAGGGTTTTTTCTTTGATAGCTGAAAGCAAGGTACCTCTATCCACAGAGTTGAAGGCGTTCTTAATATCCACCTTCAGCACCACTTCAGCTTCGTCTAGGGTCGGGAAGGTACGGAGAGCGTGAACGGCTGCTTCACACCCCCCTTGACGCCAAAGCCAACCTGGACCGGTTGAAAATCAACTGAAAGTGTCGGTAAGATGTGTTGACAGCAAATTTTGGATGCTATACGACGAAATATGGAGCCAACAGCTATGGGGCGAATACCATCTTTTTTACTTCAAAGCTACCAGGTTGGCCCCGTAAAGGATTTCGATAATATCTTCATGGACTTCGCCGGATAGCATATCAGGTTTACCAGGACTGTTATATTGAGGAGTAAGGCTCTGCCAGCGTCACCAACAGAAACAGAAACAAGTTCCTTTAGATGTTGGAGTGATAACCCATCTAGGCCACTGGCAGAGCCACATTTAAAAGAGAAAATAGCTGCCGATATATCCTCCTTCTTAGTTAACAAATGGGAGTTAGATGTATTAGGTGGTGGAGGAAGGACGAAATTCGGTGCTGGAGTTGGGTGTTTATCCTTAAGAGCACTAAGAGTTTCTTGGCAATTGACGGTGACAACATCATTACTGAACAGCATATTGGCGGCTCCTCAGAGATCGCCATCGCTAATTTTAGACTCTATTAGTTTTAAAGATTTATTGGAATTTGGAGGTCGAAAAGGTGGAAGGACAATAGAGCCAACAGATGGGTTTAGACGGCAATTCTCCTTTATTTTCCGTGTAAATGTTGAACTGTTGTTATTTTTACTTATGTAAAGAATTCTGTAGCAGTTCTGCCCAACTCTCAGGCGTGTTTACTCTTACCACATGCTCTATGCATTTCGATAGAAAAACAGCAACTGAAGGCCGTGCAGAAGGAGGGATTCTCTTTAAAACTGGGATGGAATTTTTGATCTCACCAAGAGTTTGCCAAAGTGGTACTGAGTCTGAAATTAGCGAAGGTGGAATTGCTGGGTCAGAAGCAGTGGATTTGTGGTATCTGCCGATATGTATGTTTAGGCCCCGGTTACCTTTAAAAAACCGGGGTTGAGGGCACTTAGGACATTGTATAAGTTCTAGGTCGTCACTGCCAGAGATAGTATTTACCGACATGCAAATAAAAATGGCGTCAAGACCAATAAAAATCAAAGTAGTGGCACTATACAAACTACTTAACTAATAAAATGGCATACGAAAGAAACATACAAAACACAAATGAAAATACAAACTAAAACAACACTGAAAATATTATCTTTTGAAATTTTCTTCATAACACATGTCACAAGTTGCTGCGCAACAGACAAGGTTGCTAGGTTCCCGGAAGCATTTCGTGCGTTTGGTCCCCCGAGCCAAAAGGGTGGCGGGCGCACAATCTCGTACGAGGCGGCGACGGTTCTGGGACGCTCCCCCCCATTCGACATCCTGGCCGACATGTACGCGGCGACGTATGCGTCGCGGCGTGTCGACAGGGGGAGCGATGGGGGGAGCGCCCTGGAACCCGCGCACGAAGTGCCTAAGCGGGAGTGGCACCGACGGATTGTGGCGGCTTGGCGTGCGCAGCTCGAATTACGGATCTGCGCGCGCCAGCGGGCCGTCGGTGCCGTACTCCCGCACCTCGAAGCTTGGCTCCACGGGAAGAAGGAGGTCACCTACCGATTGACTCAGATACTCACCGGGCACGGCTGCTTCGGTGAGTATCTGTGTCGAATAGGACGGGAGGGATCAACACATTGCCACCACTGCGCATCCGACCTCGACTCGGCCCAGCACACGCTGGCGGAGTGTCCCGCGTGGGCCTCCGAGCGCCGAGTCTTGGTCGCAGAGATCGAGCGAAATCTGTCTCCGCCGGCATTGATTGCGGCAATGCTGGCGGACGAGGGAGGTTGGAGGGCTGTGGCCTCCTTCTGTGAAGCAGTGATGCTCCAAAAGGAGGCTGCCGAGCGGAGTCGGGAGATGGCCGATCCCGCTCGAAGGAGGCGGCGCCGGGCTCGGTAGCACAGCTGCGGCGCCGCCGCGGGTCGCCGGCGGGCGCGAGGAAGTCGCGACTGCTACGGCGACCCGGGATGGACCACGCCCCTTCCGTGACCGGGAGGCGTCGTCGGCGGAGGAGACCGGGAGGAGGAGGTAGCGAGCCTCCCCCGAGGAGGGCTCCCCTGTATCGGCGGGGGAGCGGAGGCTGGGGGTTCCCGGAAGTGGCTTGATGTTCCCGGGGGCTCCCTACTCGTACATGCCTGAGGAAGGCCATCCCTAAGGTTTTTAGTGGGTAGGCCTCCCCCTTCTGGGGAGGAGAGCCCCACATAACCGCCGGCTCGCCACAGCCGGGGTATGCAATTTAATGCATTTTCCTCAGGGGAACAAAAAAAAGTTCCCGGAACAATGCAAGGCTCCTATTGGCTTAGTAGAGGTGGCGCCAAGCAACAAGCGAGGCTGTTTGACGCTTCCTTATTACAGTCATTAGCGATGGCGTTGTCAAGAAATCAGCTGATTTAAAACAAATCAAAACAAACGGCTGCCCAACAAAAGAAGCCTAAGCTCATACATGAGAACGTGCACAACAAACTGGGCCGCCAAAGGCAATACCTGATTAAAATATTTTTAATATTTAAATTTATATAGAAACACGGTCTTGACAGACCGTTTAATTTTTTTTTTAATTATTTTATATGATTATCATCATTTTATATAAGAAATATTAATTTAATTTTAAAGTAGTTAGTCGATTTAAATGCTTTAAGTTAAATATTTAAGTAACTAAATTAAATGTCTATTCATTTGTATCTAATGTCTACTTATTAATTTAACTGTTTATGTTTGTCCATTTCTTTTTAGATTTTTATCGCTTTTCACAATCTGTTCTTTATCAAATTTTATATTTTCTTCAAATATTAAGCTAGCCATGCTATATGTATTGCTATAGTTCGGTAATTTTTAGGGTTTGAGTTGTTCGGGAATTCTCCTTCGTAGAAGGATTGCTTGATTAGAATTGTTAGAGAAACCACCAATTCTATAGCACACTTCTTTATTAGAGACGGAGGTAGTTTGTCCACTCTACTGCTGTTTATATTTTTTTACTTTTTATTATTTCTACAGACTTCCAGACTCAATGTGGTGAGAAAAAATGAATTCAATATAGCTTCACTATTTCCTCTGCTATATGAAGTTGCCGGTGCTATACGAAGTTGACGCAAGACACAAGATACACATATACATATATATATACATTTTTTTTTTAACCTGAACGTATTAGCAGCTGGAAAGTTTGTCGTGTAGATATATACAAGATTAGCAACCTAATCGATTTTTTTATGAAAATATTATTTTCAAGTTCATAATCACTTAAACAACATAATAAATTACTTTAAAGCTTCAGTTTCGTAAAAACTGCAGATTGCGGTCTTGTAAACAGTACCGTAAATATTGTAATGATTTTGTGGCTACACGTTCCTAATGCATTTAAAGCTACTTTTGTGCGGCTGGCGGGATACAAAAAATTTTGCTAATTCCCATTCAAGTGTCACATCATCGCATGAAGCATCATAAAGTTCCGTTCATGCTGAAGCAATTGATACCAAGTAAATCGAGAGTAGAAGTACGAAAAACGTGCGTGTAGGCCCATCTATCCTGCTTATCTATATCGTCAAAGCCGGAACCAATATTTAGAAAATAAAATTCAATGGTGGTCCAATCCATATATCCAAGTATACTAGGATAGTTTCCAATATACCTGGATATACTGATTTACTTACTGATCTTGCTATTTTGATAATGGACAACCATTTCGCAGATTTTAAATAAACCGATAAACTAAACCAAGTAAGCCAAAGCGCACCGTGACAGTCACAGAAATTCCCAACTTGTTATTGAATAATACTAGACAATGTCCGATAGCACTATACATGTTTCCGACATACTTTATTCTCCTTTTAAAATCTTTACAGCAAAATTGAGATTATGTATTACCACAGTAAAAAAACTATTCAACTAAACTCATAGTAGTGCTTATATTTATAACGTTACAGAGCAAGCAGACGACTGGCAAGGTGTTAGCGTTGAAGCGCCTATCAAGGGAGTCGGCGGGGCTATACAGATGCGAAGTTCACGGGGAGGGGCCTGACTTCAGCATGGCATATGGTGAACGGCACGTCAATGTAGACCGTGGGTACATATTTATCTTCTCTTTATCTTTTTTCATAAAAAACAAGGTTAATGTTAAGATCCGTCGATTATTAAATGGTTATCGCAAATTACCACATAAGTGTTAATTTGATTTGGAATTTCTATTTCCAGTGCAAAAGTACTAATATTTTCAGCGAAAATATCAACATAAAGCTCTTTACAAAAATACAACGTCTAGCTGTTGCAGTTGATACGAATGGAACGTACAGAATCCTTGTGATTCCGTATGTTCTTGGATCTAGCGCAATCACCATAGAGAACAGAGAAGACGAATTCCCAAGCAGGCCAACATAGTACCTTTTGCTAAAACGAATGGTTTTTATTAAATATTAGGTCCTCAAATATAAAATTAGTGTTTTAAAGAAGGTCTTAAAGAAGAATATAAAGTCTATTTCTTTTGTATAAAATATATTTAATTAATCAAAGAACGCATCACTGCATTATGCACTTTTATCATCTCATATTTAGTTCATTAATCCATTTACAATATTCATTCACTGCCGCGTCGGTTGAATGTTCGTCCTTATAAGAAGTTGTCCGAATTCCGGAATAATAGTAATCTAATGGAGCAAGGTCCAAGGAGTACGGTGAATGATGCAGACATTCCAATTGTACTCCATATAACTTAATGGTTGTTTGTTGTGGCAGTGGCATAGAGCAATTGACCAATCTCGGCTAATTCTTCCTTCATGGTTTGCAGTTGCAGACAATAGATATCTGTCGTAATCATTTGATCAGATTTTAGAAAGTTATAATGAACAACACCGGCGCTAGGCCACCAAAACCCCACAAGTAACTTTTTCTGAGTCAATTTCTGTTTATGGCAGAATTTGACTGGATCTTCAGATTTCTCAGCCATTGCGACGAGCGCCTCCGATTTCATCATAAGTAATGATTCAATTTAAATTTCCTTCATTGTTATGTCATTTGAGCAAAGTAACACAGCAATCTACGCGCGAGCAGTAAGGTACCCATCGCTATTTATTTTTATTTTTCCCGATTTGATCAAATTAATAGTTTTGTCACTTACCCCATAGCCTGCAGCTATCTCTGAAGTGCTTTGTGATAGATCCGCTTACATAATAGACTTTTATTCCTCATTTTCCACTTTGGCCTGCGGCCGTCTACGGGGTTGGTTCTGAAGGTCGAAATTTCCAGAACAAAAACTTCGAAGCCAAAAAGTTACCGTGCATTCTTTTGCGACACCAGCGCCGTAGACATCATTAATCCTTCGAGCTGTTTCTGCAGTGGTGGTGCCACGGTTGAACTCGTAAATATCGCGGTAAATATACCATTTCATGTTTTCCATTATGCGGTAATAAGCGATGCCAACAAAAAAAAATGGGGAAAAAACTAATTAATGACTGTTTTCAAAACTCAAATAATTACCAGCTAAATGAATTTATGAACCTAAATATGGAATTTATTTCGATTCAATTGAAATTATCATTTTGACCATACAGTATGAGTACTTCCTTATTCCTAGTAATATTGTATTATAATAATAAAGCTTGCATCACAACTTGCGCTACCTTTAATAATAACTGACCTAAGAGACCATATGATTCAAGATTCAACAATCATACCTCAATTTCAATACATTGTATAAACTATAGTCTAGTATCTTCTAACCCTCGTTCCAAAGAAGTCCTACCCCCTGGTTTCTGATCAACAGAGCACCTGTTATGTTCAGTGCCCAAAACAATAGACAAGAGACTCAATAATTGTGTGTAGCAGGCAATAGCATTCCTTTCTTTGTTTAGGTATTAATTATAATAGAATTCGTAGGAATTTGCAGACTTGCTAACAGTAGTAACTGTCTTATCTTAAAATAGGTCTTTCCAACTTATTTAATACCTTTTTTTTTGTTCCCCTGAGGAAAATGCATTAAGTTGTATACCCCGGCTGTGGCGAGCCGGCGATTATGTGGGGCTCTCCTCCCCAGAAGGGGGAGACCTACCCACTAAAAACCTCAGGGATGGCCTTCCTCAGGCATGTAGGGAGCCCCCGGACCCCCAGCCTCCGCTCCCCTGCCGATACAGGGAAGCCGTCCTCGGGGGAGGCTACAATACTTCCCCCGATTTCCACCACCGACGACGCCCCCGGCCACGGAAGGGGCGTGGTCCCTCCCGGGTTGCTGCATCCGCTGGCGCGAATTCTTCGCGCCCGCCGGTGACCCGCGGCGGCGCCGCAGCTGTGCTACCGAGCCCAGCGCCGCCTCCTTCGAGCGGGATCGGCCATCTCCGACCCCGCTCGGCAGCCTCCTTCTGGAGCATCACTGCTTCACAGAAAGAGGCCACAGCCCTCCAACCTCCCTCGTCCGCCAGCATTGCCGCTATCAATCCGGCGGAGACAGATCTCGCCCGATCTCTGCGACCAAGAGTCGGCGCTCGGAGGCCCACGCGGGGCACTCCGCCAGCGTGTGCTGGGCCGAGTCGAGGTCGGATGCGCAGTGGTGGCAATGTGTCGTACTTATTTAATACCTACAAATTAATTCATACACTTCTCTTTTACTTTCTGACATTATTTGCTAACGTTCATTTCCAGATGAGCAATGGGAAATAGGCTATTTTTTATCAGCGTAAAAACGTTATTGATAGTTTGTAAATTTAATTGAACGGAGTGCATAATAACGACAATTCTATATTACTCACATTTGTATGGTTATTGAAATTTATTCCTACTAGAATTTAACCTTCTACACTTGTATTTATTTTGTTTGTGATGTTTATCATGTGTATTCTATTGTCTTACCTTTGATTCATTGCACATAAAAAATGTTTTAAAAAGAAAATTAACAAGATTTTTCAGTTTTTTTGTTGTACTTTATTGCACAAATACTTCAATAGTGAAAATCTTTTGTAAAGTTTTCTAACAAGTGGCTCCTAAATTAAACATAAACAAGACAAAAATTACGTCGCATACCTATGTAACACCCTCTTGTGTCGTCAGTCTTGTGAACCTTGGAGATTCTACGCTGGAAGTTATTGACGTGTATGTTTACCTGAAACGAATAGTCTGACAAGGTAGTTCCAACTGAAATCCATCGAAGGATTCAATAGATCCCATCGTCTGCGCACCGATTGGGATGTTATGCATTAACTCTTTGA
This sequence comes from Scirpophaga incertulas, assembly GCA_036419045.1. Lineage (NCBI taxonomy): Eukaryota > Metazoa > Arthropoda > Insecta > Lepidoptera > Crambidae > Scirpophaga > Scirpophaga incertulas. The sequence goes on along the minus strand of CM071627.1, from coordinate 23,422,982 downwards.
TTAGAGAAGACTATTATCGATAAAAGTATTACTTCATTAAGTAATGTCCGATTGAATGACGAATTGAACGATTTCGTCATAAGATCGGGCATTCATTTTATAATTTGACGTTGAGTTACGTTTGATAATTTGACGTTCTGAATACACTGTATACCTTTGAATCCTAAATTACGGTATGTTTAACTCTAGATTGTGGCAATCACTACGACAGACATTCAAATAACAGTCTTAAAACACTTCCCAGCTCTGCAGTTTTGCAGCAAAAATAGATGTTTCTGCCGGAAAACATTAGAGTTTGCTTATTTAAAGGTATTGGCAGTGATTTCACTACTCACAGAATGTTTAATGCGTGTATCGTCGTATGTAGAGTAATGATAATAATAATTTGATAACGTACGCTGTAGATCTTGTAGGGATTACAGAGAAATGTCATAGATCGTCATGTTTATAGTTTTGTACCCTATATGTATATGTGTGAATATCTTTCTCATGGACTTGATAGATCTTTATTTTGTCATGCCTCTTGATCATTTGTCATGATCCCTAAATCTTCATCTTTTTTATATGTAGTGTTGGACTGGGCCATAGATTGTTAGCCTGCATAAAGAGTTCAATATGGTATTTTGTGAGTACCAACTTCACAAGCGGGCCATCACGACCTGAGGCTCAGTTGGCGTGGTACATTAACGGTATAGCGGCCCCAAATCGATACCTATTCTCATGATGTCCCCAGAAAATCCTCACACGTATCAATCTAAGCTCAATCTCAACTTTACTGTATACCAAAGTCATGTCATCAAAGGCGTTTTAAATCTCAAGGTAAATATAACACTTCAAATTTTGCGAAAAATGACAAGATGATCAAACGCTTAAATTATATCCAAGCACAATGAAACTTACAAAAATCAATGATAACAAGAGTTTGGATAAAAAATAGATAAATTAATAATACTTAATAACCCAGAAGCAACATAATATTTTACTGATAATCTGATGATAGTCGCTTATTAATGTTGACCCTTAATTTAAATGCATAACACATGTTATTGACAAAGGTTACTTTTGTTGCAGTGCCAAACCACTACCACAAAGAAACGATACATACCTTATACGATAAACTCTATAAAATGAAAGAGCAACACGAACAGGAAAATAACAATTAACAGGTATTAATTAAGTTTGATAATTTTTAATATTTTCAATTTACAGATTAATTTCAAGCTCACCGAAGATATGTGTTAATGAATTGAAATTTCAAAAAAAATATTTACTAGATCTCGTTCAAAACAATTTTCGTTGGTAGTTTTTATTTAGATTATGTTTTTTTTTTAGATTTTTCATTTTTTTATTTTCGCAGTTAGAGGGGGAGGGGGACCAACTTTTTTCCACTTTGGAAGCGTCTGTCACGCAAACTATTCGGTTTAGAAAAAAAAATATTTTAGAAAACTCGATATCATTTTTGAAGACCTATCGATAGATACCGCACACGTATGTGTTTGATGAAAAAAAATTTTTGAATTTCAGTTTTAAGTATGGGGAGCCCCCAATATTTTTTTTTTTGCATTAAAATCTTAATGCGATTCACAGAATACATCTACCTACCAAGTTTCAACATCATAGCTCTTATAGTTTTTGAAAAAATTGCTGTGACATACGGACGGACAGACAGACATGACTAATCTAACGCGAAAACTAAGCATACTTTTAATGTAAAGTGTACATTGTTGCTGCAAAACATCAAAGTTTGGAAGACGGAGGTACTTAAGCAGACGATTCTGATATAGAATCCGCTTCCAGTAAAACAAATGCCTTTCAGTTATTCAGGAGAGGCCTTTGAAGACGCATTGATGCGAAAAACATTTCTCTCTCTCTCTCTCTCTCTCTCTATTGCCTATACATCTGTCCTTGAATTGGAAGAGCTTTCCGGCGACTATTTTTTATCTCAAACTAGGTGACCCGGTGATATTCGAATCAACTTTTTTTCATAATAGGTATTCCGTTATTTCTCATTGTTTGAACCTTTTCTATACTAATACAATTATTACAAAATTAAAGTTGACTGAATAGGTAAACCATTTACAAGTTTTAGCGAGACTAAAATTAATTTATTTTATATAGAATACTAACGACCCGCCCCGGCTTCGCACGGGTGCAATACTATCAGTATTGCACCAGTTTCATCAAACAAATACACTACAGAAAAATTGTGAATGTTATGTTATATAATAAATTACTCTTTGCAGCGTATGCGATGAAAGACATTTTATGGCAATTATTTTTACACTTTTGGTTGACTTTGATAGGAATTTCTAAACATTTCTATAGTAATCTAGTACTAAATATAGCCTATGTTACTAAGTGATAATATAGCTAATAATGTAATGAAAAGAAAATATATTAAAATCGGTCCAGTACTTTTTGAGTTTATTCGTTACATACAAAAATACAAATCTTTCCTCTTTATAATATTAGTGTAGTGTAGGTTAAACGACTCTGCGAACTTCGTACCGAAACAGACAAAGAATAGAATTGAACTGTCAACTGCGGAACATAGCGGAATCCGAAAAGTTATAATAAATACCCATTTATGTTTTCTAATATTTCAATAGTTATTTAATATTTTTAAGAAAACTAATCCGCCAAATATGTGATAGTTTTAATTGGTTTGGCCGTTCTTACGTTATAAGCGATGTTACCAATATGACTATGTTTTGTATACTTACATAGTTGCCAACACATATGTATATAATATGGAATTGATAACCATGTGTACTCGTACAACGCACGTTTGAGTAATAATGTTCACACATCAAAATATCAATAAATTGTCAAATGTTATAGTACATTATTGTAAAGGCCGGGAAATAGGCAATTGCAGGTCGAGTATGAGTTTGAAGGCCGAGCCGTAGGCGAGGACTTCATCAATACGAGACAGGCAATTGCCCTTTTCCGCCGAGGCATATATAGTGCTTTTCTCAAAAGAATGCAGGGAAATAAATCATACTTTTTATAATATATGTACATTTAATTCATATTAAAAGTCACATTAGTCATATTGGGGCAATTACTAAATGAAAATGTTATTGATTTCCCCGGTACATTTATGTTTGTTTGTTGAACTTCTGATGAGGTTTGCAGTTGGGTATTGGATGTAGTAGTAGATGGCTGAATATGCTGTTTTGAGGTGGATGGCTGTGGACTTAGATGTTGGCAAGTGGTGAGCTGGTGAGATTCTGTTTCCGAATTAGGTTGCAATGTGATGTTTTGATTTATTTTATTATTTATATCAGTTTTGTTTTCAATTGAGTCCTCGATATAGCTTTCAGCCACTTTATCGGACTTCCAGCCTCCGTGTCTTTTCAGAGTCGTCAGATTCGCTCCAGAATCAGCCAAAAGAGTGGCTGAAGACCTACGGAAACAATGGCCAGTGTAACATTCAGGATTTGTCAAGTTTAAATAAGTTGCTATTTCTTTAGGTATTTTAGCTATTTTGTGTCTCCCAATGACCTGCTTTGTGCACTTCCCTTTTGATAGTTAAGAAAAAACCTATCTGAAGTTGTGTTCGCTGGACGAAGATTATGATATTTTTTTTACAATTGTTAGGAACTGTTCTCGAACTACAAAAATCCGGTCAATCTTTGTTTTAGTGTCGCGCAATGTTATTATTGCTTTGTCATCAAGAAATTCTATGTCTCTTTGTATTATAGAGTTCGATACTTCGACACGCACCGTTAACGCCTAATATCATAACAACCTGTAACAAACAAAACTAAATATCAATACAGCCACAGACAGTATATTTAATAAGACATATAAATCCTGTGTATCAAAATTCATCCAAATGCATCCAGCTATTTTGACTCAAATAATAAATAATATTTACCTTTGACGCTAAATATATATCATCTGGGGCTTTAAATAAAAATTGCTTTATATTTTCGCTAGTAAAAATCTTCGATTTTTTGCATTTGAATCCGGTCGATTGTCGTTTAAGAAAAGTAGTTAAATTTCCATAGTTTTTCAAGTTAATGCCGTTTTTAACATGAACTGTACATTTTAGCATGGAATAAATTGCCCATAATGTAGATGGCTTTTTAGTTTTAGCAATCTCATTAAAATACGCCAAAAACACTGTTTCGGAGAAAATATTCACTTTTTTCTCGTTTTTCCAACTCATAAAATTTTCATAAACTTTCATATATTTTTCTTTAGACTTCTCTGGAAGTAGGTTTTCCATTGCCAATTTGGCTTCTGATCTTAAATCTGGTGGAGTACAGTCAATTTCCATTTCACTCTCTAAACCGTCGGAACTCATTTTAGGTAATTAATAAATTTAATTTTATTTTTAATAAGAATAAATGAAGACGAAATTTTTAGCTTTGCCGCCAGTTTTCTATTTATCACCTGTGTCGAAAGGCAAACGTATTTATGGCCATAAACCCACGTGAACGCTATTTGTACTAAGCAAAGAGACCTTTGGTATGCCAAGAATAATAAAAGAGGTCCAACCAAAGAGTACTTACACGCCGCCGCGCTGTTTCATACAACATTGCTGGAGCGTTGTATTCGTTCCAAATTCAAAAATCGCGCCTGCAATGGATTTTCATATAACTTTGCTGGAGCGCTGAAACGTTCCAAATTCAAAATTTTTCCTCGTTCGTAAATTCAATACTTCGTGTGCTCCTTTATCGAATATAATGACAATATTACCAAGCATGTTTGAGAAAAATAATTTTGATGTTTCAAGACTATTATTGAAAATGTCTGTCGTCGTGATTGCTACAATCTAGAGTTCAACATACTGTAATTTAGGATTCAAAGGTATACAGTGTATTCAGAACGTCAAATTATCACACGTAACTCAAGTTTCTGAATTATATTTTTTGTATTAATTTAGAATTATACATATATAAAGATGTATATAAGAATCATATATATATTTGGAGCTTGGTAGTGGCGTCGTTATCCCAGTGTCTTTAACACAAGCTTCCGATACCGAGCTTTTCCGATAATAGTCCTCTCTAATCAAAGACTTACCTCGAGGCACTGCTGTAGATGGGCCAAAATTAACGCATAACATCCCAAACGGTGCGCAGACGATTGGATCCAATGGATCTATCGGTTGTTCTCATTTGGGATTAACTTGTTAGACTATTCATTGCAGGTAAACATACGCGTCAACACCTTTCAGCGTAGAATCTCTCTGTGAGTATTACATGGGAATGCGACGTAATTATAGTGTTATTTATGTTCAATTTAGGACCCACTTGTTAGGAAGCTCTACTAAAGATTTTCACAATTGAAGTCTTTATGCAAGAAAATAAAAACAGCTATTGAAATTCTTGTTAATTGGTTTTTTAAAACATTTTTCATGTGCCGCGAATTATAGTAAAACAATACAATACAAATGATAAGCAACACACACAACATAAATACAAGTGTTTTGTTGAATTCCAGTAGGAATAAATTTCATTAACCTTAGAAATGTGGTTAATATAGAATTATCGCTATTGATAAAAAATAGTATTTTTTCCATTGCTCAACTGGAAGTAAAAGTGAGCAAATAATATGATAAAGTAAAAAACATATTTGAATTAGTTTGTAGGTGTCTATGGGACAGGAATTTGCAGACTTACTAGTAGGAGTATAATGCCTAAGCAAAAGAAAGAAGGCTATTGCGTGCTACACATAATTATTGAGTCTCTTTTTTACACACCTTGGACACTTGTCTTGAGCACCGAACAAAACGGGTACTCTATTGATCAGAAACCAGGGGGTAGCCGTCTTTATAGCGAGCCTTAGACGACATTAGACGATAGTTTATGTCTACATATTTGATATTATCCTATATATTTTTATCTTGAATATAATATTGTGAATATTTTTGAAATGAACTTGATATACTTTTATTTTATCATACCCTGCATGCTCCATAAATCCTCATCTTTTTTATATCTATAGTGTTGCCGGAGACAGGGCCACATATCGTCGGCCTGCATAAAGAGTATCAATATGGTAGTTTGGTGAGTGCCAACTGCACAACTGGGCCGTCACGACCCGAAGCTCAGTTGGCGTGGTACATCAACGGTATAGCGGCCCCGGACCACTACCTTGGGCTATCTATTCTCGTGATGTCTCCAGAACATCCTCACACGTATCAATCTAAGCTCAATCTCAACTTTACTGTGTACCAAAGTCATTTCATCAAAGGCGTTTTAACTCTTAAGGTAAATATAATACTTCAAATTACTAATTTACGAGGTAACCAAACGCTTAAATTACAACTAAGCACAAAGAATCTGAGCGCTAATAAAAATCAATCTAAACGAAAGAGTTTGTAAAAAAACATAGGTAAATTAATAATACTAATTAACTCAGAAGCAACATACTATTTTACTGATAATCTGATGATAGTCGCTTTTTAATTTGAGACCTTTAATTAAAATGGAAAGCACATATTATTGATTATAGTTACGTTTGTTACAGTGCCAAGCAACAATACCTCCTCTTTACCACAAAGAAACGATACGCACCTTCTACGATAAACTCTACAAAATGAGAGAGCAACACGAACAGGAAAATAACAATCAAACAGGTATAATTGAGTTTTATTAAACAATTTACTTACAGAGATTAATTTTAAACTCGCCTACGATATGTGTTAATAATATGTGTTAATGAAACTACTATTAACGCGTCTGCTCCGGCCAATATAACTCTGAACCAAGCAACATTTTGTGTAAAGTGTATATATTTTTGAGCTCAATGTTGACCAACATACTACATGACATACTCATATACCCAATTCATTAATCCTATCTCACAATATGCTGCCAGTGGTGATACGAATACATTTAAAATCCATTTCGACAGACATAATAATAATTTCAGAGACATTTGTAAAATTTCGTATGAAAGAAATATATTTCCATGTAAAGTGTAACAATATTCAATGTGACAGAGATAACACAACTATTCGACAAAGTTGAAAGACCGTTCCAAATGAATAAGTTACCAATAATCGTGCTGAGTTTCTTTACCATTCGAGGAGATTCTTAACAATTATTTAGATCCAGGAATATTTAGCGAGTTTAGTCATCATCATCATCATCATCACAGCTCATATACGTCCCCACCGAGGGGCTCGAGCCTACCCTAACTACGTTAGGGCGATTAGGCCTTAGTCAACCACGCTGGTTGGTTGACTACGTACACCTTTGAATCGCTTCGCAGATGTACGCAAGTTTCCTCAAGATGTTTTCCTTCACCGTAGGAGCGTCGGATAAATGTACATATGAAATCCGGAACGAAAAACACATTGGTACACGATGGGGATTAGATAGCGGGCCTCCAGATTCTATGCGGCGCACAGACCAGTGCCAGATCACAGCGTCACCGACGCACCGCTCCACGCGAGTTTAGTATAATCAATTACATATATATTATTGTTATATGTGCAGTGTGACAGACTAAGAATACATATTTTATTGCTCCTATAGATCACACATTCCTATATGTGTCGTAAGAGGCGACTAAGGGAATGTGCAAATTATATATGTATATGATACATATAAGTGGCAATAAACGCACTGTCTACTACTAGTTATGACTTTGCCTCACCTTTTGGAGAGAATAGACGTGATTGATTGATGCAAGTATTGATATTATATCTATGTTCATTTTACATGTTTATGTTACAGATAGTGGAAGAGTAGCGCAAATTTCCTTGACATTGCTGTTGGTGCTCGTGTTATATACTCTAAATCAATAAACTATATACGTTAAATTTGAATGTATGCTACTTTTGAAGGCAGTGTGATATAATGACAATGAAAAGGTTCTACACGACAGGAACAGAACACGATATAATATGCGATATTACGACCGCTGTATAAAAAATGCGCATCACTATTCTGTAATACACGCAATATAAGTAACAAATGAAAGGCAAATAGAGATCATGGCACTTTATTTTATAAAAATATCCTGTCCCGAATAGATTAAAAAATCAATCATAGTCATAAGGTTTAGCAACTGATAATGAGCTATAAATCCTTGTAGGTTGCGCAAACCACGATCGTTTTCGATATTGCACCCTAATAATAATACCTTTGATTATTAATGCCAATAATCAAAGATATGAAACTAATTACACATAGTAAAAACTATTTTAAATATGTACGTGTCTAATTGAGAATGTAACTTAAATTTTCTTAAAATTTCTTTCAAATTATATAATTTACGATTTTAGGATATTAACGTTATTATCACTGAGTATAATGTGTTATTAATTTATTTATAAGTAGTTTCAAATAACTGAAGTAAAATTAGAAGTAAGTTAAATAACTAAATGTTCTATGCATTTGGTTAGATTTATTTTCATTTGGAATTTTAAACAATACTGTAGGTACATCTAGGTTATAAAATTCTATAATACACTTATATTAAATTGAAATATATTTCATTGAATTCAGTTTCTATAATTAACGAACACTACAAACTACTCATAAGAAAATAAGATATACCTTGTGGTTTGTTTTCTAAAAAATATATAAGTTAAGGATTGAGGTAAATACATTGGTGATTTTTTTATTAATAATAACAAAATAATTACATTAACGAATTTTTTTCTACAATATTTCTTTAAGAGATTATAGTTAAAATGTATTTAGACATTATAATTAAATTGTAAAAAATACATAAAAGTTTAAATATAACAAACTAGAGGAAAGGCATTGATGCATATCCTTTTCTGAATACATGTTTGAATGCTTTTTGAAGCATTTGTTTTTTCAGGAATAGTAGTATTCAACCAGTAAATATTAAACTAATGAATATTCACCGAGAACTAGCTATAGCGATTACCAGACTCAAAAAAAATCTCATGATACTACGGGTGTTTGTGTAGGTTTTAACAATTAAGTCCCAAGTAAGTAATATTTAACATCTGGGTCTAATTAAATTTGAAGTTCCAAATAATTAAACTCTTACGTAGCTAAAAATCAATATAGTATTTAATTATATGAATGCCAAAAATGCAGAGGTAGAAACTCTTAAATACTCTAAAACTACATTTCAATATCTGCTCCTATTTAGCAGGTTACCTATCGCTATATATCTTAAATAGTATTATAAAATCCAGCCGTTTAAAATTACTTGTGGTAATATTGATGTATTAAATATTGTAAGTGACATATTTTAATGTTTATATTAGATATAAGGAAGAGGAAGAAAGCCTGCTCTTCTCGAGAAAGCTCTCTCAATCACCGATAACGCTTGAGTTGCTTTTTTTGTTTCTTGAAAATCCATCACAAAAACCGATACAACTATAAGCAAATTAAGAACTTTATAAGAATCCTACGTCTATATTGACGTGGTGTTTTCTATATGTATTAGAATTAAATTAACAAATTGGATATTGTTTTAGTTTATAATCGATATTTCATTAGGTTTGACGAAAGTAAATACCCGTAAAGGTTTATATGGAATAATGATGTCTTTGATATAACTTTTGATTTTATATATGACTACATCTTTGAACACAAGCACTGTTATGTATCAATTTGATTCCCGCGTAAAATTATAACAGTTACCATACTTATCTATTTATTACCAAGCCGCCTTCATAAAGGACGAATTAACTTCTTTTAATTTCCTCAAATCTATTAACCAATAATTCAACCCAAAAAATACGTTAACAACCATACCAGCCTGCAGCCTGAAGAACACGTTCCGACAAGTGATTCAGAGCCGAAGATTTATCTTAATAACAGCAAAGCTACTGCACTATTTGTCAGTTACAATCAAATTTAATAGCACTCTGATTCGGACGGCAAAAATGCTTAGCGTTTTAGGAAAGGGCGGGAATGCGGCCTATCTGCATGTCTTTGTAGTTTCAATGTAAACAAATCCACAAAATAATAACGAATTTAAAACAAATTAACCTTAACACACAAAGAATACGCGGCAGTTACTTGGCTGCAACTTTACAATGTATTAAAAAAAACTAAATAAAATATCAGTTTGCTTGGTATTAATGGCAATAGAACGCTTGTTTTGTGGTGGAACTAAGGCAAAAGGATTAGTGGAGGTAAAATACATATCAGAAAAACTTTTGAATATAAATTTTACAAAACTAATCAAGATCTGCTCAATCTTGTTTAGATATTTATTTTCTGGTTTTTATTTTGACTGGGTTGTATGTATTGTTTTATTCATTTGTTTTTTTTTTTTGATCTGGTTATAGCTTGAGCAATCCTACCACAAAGTACGAGAGCAGAATTTGAGCGCAACTGATGTGCATCACCAAATATGTAGCAATAATTATGATATCTTAATATTTATGGAAAAGTCTCCATAAATTCAAGCCAAGTGGCTTGTGGAGGGTATTTCGATTGTGTTTTTTTTTTTGTACGTGGTTAAAATATGTACAGACGAGACCGAGAAAATCTGCTTGAACTAAGTTAAAGACAGTATTTCTGGTGGCTAATAGAATAATCTCATCTTGTGTTGTTGAATATAATAAAGACTTTGAGGATCTTTGGATTTATATTAAATTAAATATACATCGCCTAAGAAAGTAACAACACTTAACATTTGTGCTATTTCTTTACCGCCACCAGCGAAAAACATTACTATTAAGATATATTCACAGACAAAGTTAATTCTAATTTACAAAAGGGGTCGGACGATGAATGTATATTGATTGCAGGTGATTTTAATATGAGTGATATACGCTGTGAGAGGTATACGGGTTGTAATAACTGTGAACGGTTGTATATTTGTGGATTCTCTGATGCTGAGTGGTTTAAAATTGTTTAATAATATTAAAAATCTGAAAAATAATATTTTGGATTTAAATTGTTATAAAGTCAGCAACCTATAAAAAAATTATAAATATCACCCAGCTCTAGCTATTTTAACATCAGTAATAAAATAGATTGACAAATAAATAGTACATAGCCACCTAGAGATTTCAAGTTCACGCATGTTATTAACTATACTAACATAAATAACCATTAACTGTACTAACTATGCATGTCTTATTATCGCCAGAGTTTCCAAAAAGAAAATATCTGATCATTGTAGTAGATCCCCCCTATTATATTTTAATATGGGGCATTTAAAACTAAATGTATATAATTTAAACGACAGACAAACATCCAGTATTGATTAAAGTATATACTTCAAAAAAATCTGATCCTCAACTAGAAGATATTGTTATGACATTACCATTAATGATATTCTGAGATAATAATTTATAAAAAAGAAGAATGAATTTAGTTGCTTCCGTACCGAAATGTGAAACTGAGTTTGCAGCCATACAATACATCTCGCAAAAGTCTACTTTATACAATACGATAAATAAAATTCTAAATATATACCCTAAGCAGCTAATACTTTACTCTACTTTCATTCAACGATGCCAAAATTTTCATTTTACATTCTAAATGACAGATCGAAATGGTAACTAGTCGCTCAAGGCTCTTCACTAATTACCGTTTGCTCACGCCATAAGCGTTGTTATTAAAATGATATAATAATAATGAACAGTATGTAAAAAAAATCGCGGGTTGAATTCTTGAAATATTTAGTGTAGGATGGGCTAAACTGCTTATAAAACTAGACAAAAAAATATACTACAGGTGATGAATTTCGATAAAATGTTTGAAAAAACTAACCAGGAAGCTGATTCTCATGCAATCGAATTTTTTCCATATCGATATAAGTTCCATAAAAGTTCGAATGTTTCGTTTATCTCGTATTCTGAGCACCCATAGAACAATTACTATTCGAAATAGTACGTCGGGTATAGATTAAATAATAAATTACGTAATTATTAAGCGTTTATAAAAACGCTGTTACTGCTTCATTTACTAATAGATTTTATACGTAAATATTACTTTTAAAAATATATTATTTTATTAATATGACACTTGAATTTTAAAACTCTCTTTACATTTAAAGTTTTTTAGTAAACAACTTTCAAACGAGAAATTAAAAATTATTTATTTCCGATATTTTCTATATACATATATATATGTAGAATATATATATATATACTCGTATATACATTTTTTTTGCCTACCTTTGTTTTTAATAAGTCAATGCGTGATCGCTGTTGAATCACTGGCTGAAACATTTGGACACATTTGAGTTCTAATGTGAGGTTCTTATTTAATCGAAAATGTTTAATAACTTTGCATTGCTCAACTCAAATGGACCTACATTTGCTGAAACACAATAAATAAATACAATAAATTCGTCCATTTCCTATGTAAAGTCAAATCAACACAAACAAAAAGTATATCCAATCAAACTTTGATTTAAATTCGTATTCGAATGTCCACTTCTACTGGTCCGTTTTGTTCGAATGACGTTCATGCGAACTAGTTCGATTGTGAACTTCTGAGAATAGACTAACTGTGTTACATTCGAAAAAAATTCGAACTTCGAACTTTTTTACGAATGTGAACTTTTTTCTATTGCATGAGAATCGTGCCCCAGGAAGCCTATTTTTGAATTACGAATGCGACTTCGAAATCACCGATGTGACTAATAATCACCGATTTTCAATAATTCTTATTTTTGAATATCACTGATGTGACTACCTTAGTCACAGGTGTGATTTCATTACGAGCGCCCTCACCCACTCGTAATCAAGTCATACTTGACCTTACCTTACCTTTATACACCTATATATATAGTTAAGTCGTGGTTAAGCCGGCAATAGCCGGCAGCGGCTACATTCTGCGTGGAACGAACTCTTACATTTATGTGTGTACTTTATCTATGTTGGCAGCTCTGCGATCAAATTTTTAAAAATTGGGACTAAATAGTCAGCGGTGATTTCGAAATCGCATTCGTAATTCAAAAATAGGTCTCCAAGTCTAGTAAAATTAGCCTTACTTTGGTTTGAGTAGTATGTATTACGAACATTTTTTACAATTTGGTATGGGTTTCATTTAATTCGGCCCAAAGAATAATCACCATAAAATGTTTGAAATATGTAGCAATACTACGTTAAATGTTTATTGAATTTATAATTGTAATAATCACTTAATAATAGCTGGTTGCTTATCAAATAACAAATATTTGTATGTATATTTATGTATATATACACTCATGGACAAATTTAGAGGACCGCAAAAAAAGTGTGTATAAAACAAATAATCATGGACATTTCGTTATATTTTTATTTGTAATTAAGATTTTATTTATTATTCGTTAATTTAACATTGCAAACGTCGAAAAACGATCAAATGGCAAAAATTAACCAAATTAAGAAATCAAGAAATAAATTTACAGATTAGAATAATTTTGTACATAAAGTTTTATTCATTTTTTTCATAATGCTTAGGAAAGCCTGTAACGTGGCCTAAAATCAGTACTTAGTATTGCTTCCCTCTAGCTCTTCGAACTGCTTCAAGTCTCCTTGGCATACTCCTGATTAAGTTATCAATAAAATCTTGAGAGATTGCGTTCCATTCTTCTTGTAGTGTGCCCAGTTTCAATTAGAGTAACGGCCCCTAGCAACATAAGTGGCGTTTAGATCCGACTACACTCTCAGTTTATTTGCAGTATTAATTCACACTTAATACGATTAAACAAGGCAAGTCAACAAAATGAATTTGAACTCAAAATCAAAAGATGAGATTTTCTATTTTTTAGCTGTTATTACTTATTAAAACTTTGCATGATTTTTTGACAGTACCAAAGCGACGCAAATGTAGGATATAAATTAGGAGATATTACTTTTATTATAATATTAACTTATTATATACGCCATAATTACTTATTAAATTATTTAAAAATTACAACAAATACGTCGTGGAATATTGATAAGTCTAACAATATTTAAGAATTAGGTATTTAAAATTTAGTACATATACAACAACGCTAGATGGCGCTACCAGTTGAAAACGGAAATATGATTGGTTTGTTACGCCACAAATTAAAAAATTTACTTTAAACTATTCCAAATTCATATTTCATTGTTTTAATAATAAAAATTACAAATTTAATGAAATTGCGCCCATAGATACTTTCTGTGTAACTATGACCATTTGATCCTTTCAAACTTGGTCACGTGTGCTCTAGCGACTTATTGTTTTTTATTGAAAACACCAATCTCGAAAGTAACGCTAATATTAATATTTTCTCTATAATTATTTTGTATTTTTTCTGTTGTGATTTTATATCTTAAAAATCACGTCTTTATTACTTTTTGTGGTTGTTAACTATACAAACATATAAGTCGAAACATTAAAGAAATGAAAGAACGAACGAAATAAGGAAATCTTTATATAAATCTGCAATTTCTAGGCAAAGACATAATAGTACGTTTGAAATTGGCTGATCCAAGATATCTAGTTACATTTTTAAATCAACTTTGATGGGATTTTCCTAGTAACAGATTCACGAGTTTTCCAAGTTTGTTCATAGATGACGCGACGTTTGCAATCTTAATTTCTTAGATTAAAAGCAGTATTTATGTACTATAATATATTATATTATATTATAATAATACTACATATATGTATTTTTAACAATATTTAACCCGGGCAGAAAAGAAATTTCTATGTAAGGGGTTGTCCATTAATCAGGTGAGACTTGAAAGAGGGGGGGGGTTGATAAAAATCACGAAAATAACACAAGGGGGGAGGGGGGCTGTAGTAAGATATCACGTATTTTTTCGTCAAACGCACGATTTTTAAATCTGTATCTTGTTGGCTTGTGTAGTTCGCGAACGAACTAGTTCATAAGAGTGCTCCCACAGACAAAATATGCGAACTAGTTCACGTCATTCCCAACTCCTTAGTTCCTATTTCATAACCAAAGTACAAGGATCGTGATGACGTTTATATGTGTAGACTATGGTGAAGACCGAACTAAAGACGTTTCACTCGCTCACTGCACATGCGCATTGCGTGACTCATTTGTATAGTTGGCACTATGTTTTTTATGGTATGTTTTCTGAGTTGTAGCAACATTGAACTAGGGAGCGATTTGGCTGCCAGCTAGTGCCTTCCTAATTCCTATGCGATGCATTCCAACTGGGAGTCGGGAGCTGACGAACTAAAAGAGCGAACTAGTTCATTTAGGAGCGGTGAACTGATCTGAGTAATCTTAGTTGCGAGCTATTAACCACAAGACTAATATCTTGACTTGCCACGATGACGATGACGGTAAAACATTTTCTTTATTAATTTTTCTTTTTTTAACTCTTTTCTTTTTATTATTTTTCTTTTAATAGGAATCCACGCATATCGAGCTTAATTTATTCCTATACTTATGTACTATTTATTTAAATAAATATTTTTTGATTCGCTATGACGGGACTTTCAGTGTTACCAGCTCCTGCCTATTATCATGGTCCTTCATTTCAGAATAAAATAAAATTATAGTTTATACCTGTTTATTACAAAGATCTTTCTAGATACTAAAATATACGTGATGTTGGGAAGGGGAGGGGGGGGGAGTCTTAAACCTCGCTACGTATCACCAAAGTGGAGGGGGTCTTAAATAATGCTAAAAAAACATCCGTGATTAATGGACGGCCCCTAATTCGTAGTTTAAACAAGCATAATTGTAGTTATTATAAAGTATTATGACAATATTAGAACTATGCTCTCGATAAAGGTAATGGGGCATTCAGTGCAAATCACCCTCTAAATTGATATATAAATAAGATGGATGGAACTGAAATAACATAAACTAACCTCAAATTAATCTTCACCAAAAAACTAAACTCTATATTCGTCGCTGCTGATCCTGCTATCGTATTATTATAGGAGTTGTGATGATTTATTTTACTGATGTTACAGTTACTGTCACAGTCGTCAGTAATGTTTATTACTCGTAAAAGTGGCAGGGAGTTTGCACACTGTTCTTAATGCATAAAAAGAACTTGTAGGGAACTTTTATGTAGTATAGTACAATTAAGAAATAATATGTAGATACTCAGGTAGGGCAAAGTCGTTTGTAGTTTGGTCATCTGTATTTTTTAGCAAAAGTGGCAACTCTAGTAGACTCATATGACTTGCATTTTATAAATAGATAAAGTTCAATGATTATTGACTAATGATTATAATTTTATTTTCAGACGCATTTTTTGTTTAATTTAACAAATTAGCCATTATATGTAGGTACTTATAACGGCGTTCGTTTAAATAGGCACATAAACAACTTAAAGTTTTATTATACAGAAGTATTGTTTTTTGCGTTTAACTATTATATAGTATATAATATAATTATAACATAAAAATAAAAATCTCAGCTATTCATTACATGTTCTTTATTTACAATATATATCCTATTTAATTATGTATATCGTTGCGAGGACAATTTGACATTTGACGTATGGGTCTAATTAATATCCGGAGCCGCGTGGACCATTTGGTGCACCAGCTGGATAACCGTCATTGTCCCGAGACCCAAGACCTTGATTTGCGTACGTAGAACCTCGTTGTCCATTAAAACTTGGTCCATTACCTCTAGGATCATTAGGATAAGATCGATCGTTGTTTCCTTGAGGTCGTCCAATATTTCCTTGGGATCTTCCTCTACCTCCCTGCGGTCTTCCACTTAGATATCCCTCTCTGTTTTGCATGTTGTTATAGTTTTCTCCGTCAATGACAGGATACTTCTGTGCTTGGTCATTTCCAATCTGACGAGGTTGGTTAGCTAAAAATTCTCGAGAGTCTTGGCGATTACTTTCCTGGGGTCCGCCTCTCGGATAACCTATAAATCTTTCAGCACTCTTATTAAGCTCATTCAGCTCCTGAACCTTATTAAATCTTTCGTCTTGACCTTGTGGTTGCGGAAAGCCGACGTTTTTATCACCTTCATTAAAGATGTCCAATCCTTTATTCAGACCGATTTCTGGATATCCTTGTATAGAACCTTGCGTTAGGCTCAGGCTACGACCATTACCTATTAACAGGCAAACAGATTTTACACAAACAAACAGACTGCACCTGATGGTAAATGGCAACAGTTACCTATAGTGGATACATGTGCTTGCTGTACTTCATTATTCGCAAATATTACTGCATATCTTATAATTCAAAAGGATTGTATCAGACCACAAGAAGTGCTAATTTGAAATAAGAATGTAGAAAATATGGTTGAAGTACGGCCAGTAAGGAGTCTGAGAAAGTGATTTGTTTCTTATTGTAAAATTTCAATAAAACATCCAAACCGATTCTAATGTAATTGTTTATTACATATTATATTACGAACAACATTATATTTCTTTTGTACGCGAAAAGAGGAAACAATTTGGAAAAAAGGAACATTGGATTTTGTAAAGAAGAACAAATGGAAAGTGAGGACAGATAGCATCTATGATTTAGAAAGATCAGCAAAGATGTGCTTTCGCTGAAGGAGGCTGGAGAGGGTACGCAAATCTAACTACAACTACAACTCTAACGACCCTCTCACTGATGTAGATGGTTGGGAGCTAAAACACTACGCAGCTTACTTCACTTTCCTGGATGCCATTCACACGTTTAGGTGATGGTATGTTCAATTCAATTAAGGTCCCCGTCTGAAGATTACTGTTTCTTAGTTCATCATCTGAAAGGAATGTAGAATGCCGTACCATCCGATGGCGACCCGGTGAATTGCAAATTCCCAAACCACAAGGGTAAAAGATATTGAAGTCGAATGCAGGTCTATGGTGAAGGTATGCCAATCGCGAAGACTGCAAGATTTTTTTTAATACACGCCTGGCTATCACACATCGTCAAAAAGGGTGTGCACCAACATGGCTTCACATTTAATAAAAACTGTTACAGGTTGATAATAGTAAGCAGATTTCGTTTCTATTATTGCACAGTTGCTCATTTCGATGAAAAAATCTAAAAATCCGTAAACTGTATTTACGAGTATTTGGTCATATTATTAACTACGAATAAAATACGCTTAATAATAATTGTATTTAATGGCTGCATTCAATAGCTAATAGAAACAAATATGTTCCTTTTAATGACTATATATCATCATTCTTTGTAAGAAAAAAATTCTATTGAATTCGTACAGGGTACGTACAAGATATAGATGGGTTTGCCTGTTTCAATTATAATTGAAACAGGCAAACCCATCTAATATCTTGAGAAAATAAATAAAATATCTAAATAATTATTTGAGACCTAACCAATCCTACAATCACCACTTAAAAAAAAATTATTTTAAAATTTGTCATCGTGTGTTGTTTATACTTGTATATACACATATAAAACTAAATGTATATGTACGTATTAGTTAAATTTGTTTTTATTTTTTTTACATTAGTTAGCTGGAAGACCTGTTAGATAAGATTCATTCCTTATTAAACTTTTATTCACAATATTTTTCAATATATCTGTGTACAATAAAAATTCTAATCTAGGGGATGTAAAACTATTGCGACTCACTTATAAACAAAATCTACACAAGGTTAGAAAAAGAAATACTTACGCATCTCGCACTATGGAGATGAGACAGACTTTATTTAGTTACCGCGACCGTTTTCTACCGCTTAAACCAAAGGTTCCGAAACTTTTTTGTGTCGTAGACCCTTTGCCATGTTTTTCGGTTTTGAGTAGACCCCCTGTACTACCTGATATGAATACCTACATCCATATATATACATACAAAATTTATTAAACATATATAATATAATTTGGCAAAACATGGCAAAGAGTCTACGACACAAAAAAGTTTGAAAACCTCTGGTATAGACAATAATTTGTTTATCGAAAATAAGCATTACAATCGAATAAGATCAAAAATATAGACAATCCTATTGTATCACAGATGAAGAAAGAAAAGCTTAGAATAATTGGTATTACTTTAAATAAATTAAACTAACGCCGGCTCTTAAGAGAATATTTAGAAGTTTGTAAAATCGACAAAAATTCTGTAATAATAAATTATATTTATATTCGTTTAAAAAAACAATTAGACAATTTTTTGCTATTGTTCTTTACAGTTCTCGGACTTGCATCCTTTACTTAAGCTACATGACATTGCTTCATGCTAAATTTCATGATTATAGATCTACAGGTTACCCTACAGGTAACCTGTAGATCTATAAAGGTAAGGTATTAATTCCCTTGCGAGTCTCAAAGTATGTATTATACTAGTAAGAAGCCGTATTATATGATTGTATCGACTTTAAAGTGAGATCCTTTTATTGTTGTAAGGTAATGCAAACCTGAGTATTTAATATTAATGTCAATTTACTAAAGTGACAAGATCACACATGCACTGCAAAATTTTCGTTGGAAAACTTCTCCGGTCAAAACAAATATTACTAATGGGACGTGTAACTGACATAATGTCGACTGAATGCAAAGATGAAAGAGTTTTTGATATCGGATTAGAAGCTAGCCTCAGATAAATAGTCTGAATCCAACTTCCTTTACAAGTTTTAACAAGTTCATATTATATCTATAAAAACTATAGTTTCATTATGTACTATACTGTAACTATTTAGTCATAAAAATTTAACCCAAGCATTACCATCAGCAAACAAGCAAATTTAAAACAAGCATTACCAACAGTATAATAACCTTTTTTAAATCTGTGAAAAGGCAAAACTTTGCAGAACGTTTTCGTAAAAGGCCATACATATTCCCATAAAAGAATATATAGTAATATCAAATTTCTTGCATGACTTTTATAAAAAAACAATTCTGTTTGCAGTTTTAACAGTTATTTAATTAGGGATATATATTATCTAGGGGCTTTACAATCCAGCTTGTATATTTAATAAAATTATGAAAACTTACCTAATGCAAAATTAGGACCAGCGCCATTTCTGCCACCTGTAGGCAAAAACAATATTATAACAGCATCCCGCTATTTAAAAAGTGTGCTATTTTTTTAAAGGACTTCGTCTCACATAAGAGTTATTTATAAGAGGAGTCTAGAAACATGTTTCACGTGGAGTCCGTCCAGTAACTGGAACTTAAGGGAGTGGTATCTTACCATAACTGTCCATATCAAAAAAACACTGGCAAATATGCCTTACAATTAATTTAGCACATTATCAGTATCTTAATACCTCTATAATTAAAGGAAAAGAAAAATTAAATCATAATAATACAAACACGACATTGGTGTTGGATTCAGCAGTCGAATGTCGGCTATTGCGCCAGGATCGCAAATTTAATTCCCACACGCAGCAAATGTTTTGTTTGACCTGCAGTATGTGCATGTGAGATTTCAGTTTGTACAACACAAGATAGACCACACTAAAACTTTTTTTAGTTATTTTTTCTAAGACTGAGGCCCTGTCTCTGAACACACAAATTCGATATATCGTTCTCGTTGTAGCGCTACGTTCTGCAACTTGTACGTGCTGTAACTTATATGCATACAGTGACGTTAAAGCAAGATATGCAGCGACGCGAAGACAACTCAACAACGGGACATCGAAAGCATATCGTGGATTGACTGCTAATTGACCAAAGACATCGTACTTTTGATTTTAAGAGTACGGCAGTGACAGGGAGTCATGAGCCCACAACTCTATTGATGCTAAAGATTGCATATAACGTATTACTTTATGCACATGAAATGAACACGAACCTTTGTTAGTACACGTGTGACTCTTTCTTTATGTAAGTATGTCACGTCCTGATGTTTGTTATTAGACTTATTAGTAACGAAATTAATAACGGTATCCTGGACAGGTACATCCCATAATAGTAAACCGTGTACGTTTTCATATCTAGCCAGCAATACAATGTGGTGCGCAAATATATTTCTCGGAATAATATTACATTCAATCTGCAGTCCTGGAAAAGCTATATATATATATTATATTAACATAAGGTTGCCATACCCCGATGGCATTGATTGACCCACCCTCGTATCGTATTTGAGGCTTGAATCCCTGAAGACCGGACTCGTACTCGACAACCTGCTTCCTGCCATCGGGCAGCTCTACGTCATACTCGCCTGTTGTTACATCACCATCGCGTTGTTCTGAATGATGAAATTTAGTACCTGTCTGAGTGTCATCCACGTCATAGCTAAACTCGTATTTAGCAGGCTCCTAAAAAAAAATAACCAGATATTACTGAGGCTACCTGTAGAATCCTTACCACAAAATCTATATGTATAATTACATCGGAATCTTCTCCACTAAAATCTGAGCTGCGGCCAAAGCTCCCACCATTGCTGCCTCCAAAGTCAGGGGTGCCGTAAGAGGAAGGTGGCACATTACCAGAGTTCTGTATATTAGAATTTCGTAATTTTCCAGACGAAGGGGACAAATAAGATGAGCTTGGCGTACCTTGAGCCCTTTGTCCGTCAAAGTCTTGTTCCTTTGGGTTGTGATCCGCACCAATCGGTGGTGGTCCGTAAGATGATTCAGATTTTAATCCCTGTTGTGATTTGGCTCCATGGAATCCGTTACTGTTTCTTGATTGTGAAACTGTAAATCCATCGTAATTAGGCTGACCATCTTTACCACCAAAAGGCTTCTGACCAGGTGACTTTCTCGAGATTCCAGTGTTTGCTTCAGGAGTACCATACTGAGAACTAAGTGGATTACGAGGTTGATTGAGGTTGTTAGATGATTCTGATCCGAATTGTGTATTTACTTGCTGTGGTTCTGAGCCTCTGCCTGGTGGTCCATATTGTGTATTTGGAATACTAGAGCTATCAGGCAGTCCAGATGGAAAATAACTGTCCTGAGGTATGTTTAATGAATTTCTAGAAGTAAGGTGATTTACGTTAAGCGGATCATTACCACCGCGAGCAGGTCCGTATACTGGTAACGGCCTTCCATTATTGCCTCCTGGTGGTAAATAGCCTTCAACCGGTGGTTCACAATCAATCCTTGCCCAGAACAAAGCAAGGATCCAGAAATAGTCCTGTAACACACAGCATTTTTAGGAAATGTTATATATAATATAAAAATTACCAAAGTAATATTAGTTATATACACTCACAAAAAGCATGGTATATGTTTATTTTGTATGCTATATCACTAAACCTTAATTTCTTAAGATGATTCTTGGCTTATGTATTGATTTAGAATAAATTGATATTGAGAAGATTCTGTATATATAGTTGAATGTTGATCGTGACAGCAACTGTATTGCAGCGGCGAATGGGTGTCGTGTCTTTGCTTTTAATTTCGTGAACCTGACTTCGATTTGCATTGGCAGTCTTGTAAAGGAACTTATTTATGGCATACGAGCGATATTACGCCAATTATTTTAGTTGCGCCCTAAATAAAGTGCAGACTAGAGCGCCATACTATTGATGATGATACATAATATTACTTTTATGTTAATTAAAAATGTATATTTAGTCACGCACCATCATTTAACATACATATGCACGTTATAAAGCTGGTGAAGTTTACCAAATTGAAAAGGTTAGGCATACTATGTATCGCCTTCTTGTGCATAATATTCATCATTATCCAAAAACATGCACTTCTTCACTTGTTAACAAATCTAGGAAACGTTCATTTCCACATTCGGCTTTTATCATCAAGTGAAATTAAGGCAGATCATACACTTCCACACTAAGGGGCTCGAGCACATCCTAAGTAAGAATTTTGACAAAATGTTTGACTTGCACAGGCTCTTCTGTGATTGTTTTAGTAAGTACTTAATAATAACCGATATATATGAACGTAAATAAATATTATTAAAGACTTGGTTCCTAAATCGCTTTATTTAAAATAAAATTAATAAAATATAGTAATAACAATAGGCGGTCTGAATTCTTGCTCGTTCAAGCAACCTTCACATAAGTGATTCAATGATGGACACCTGCTTCGAAATTTGAACCATAGTTCAAACCCACAATATACAGACCCATTAACTTCTGAAGTTCGGAAACCATTGCACGAGAGCATTGCGTTCCTAGGGTGAAAGAAGGACAAGTCGTGGGACTATCTTCTCATCACTGCTAATTTGGTATGGAGGGGCTCTTCTGTTATTGTTTTAGTAAGTACTTAATAATAATCGATATATACATATATGAACTATCCAAGTCGGACCGTAGGCTGCATTATCTTCTCCCGAGTTATAAATAAATTATATTTTGTGTTATTGTAAAATATTTTGTTACCATTGAAGTAGACCCTTATTTAGTCCTCACTTCTTTTGTCGTGAAGTGAACAACTAAGGCATAATATCAGAATATTAAACTTGTGATCTTGTATGTTCCTAATAAAATCAATAAATTGCAATATATAAAAAAATATATATAAATATAAAAAATTACAAGTTTCTGATTTATTCCTTTGTATTTACCTTACCACCTATTTGGATTTAAACATTCTAGGTCATCTGGAACTGGGTTAGAGTTTTGAACAGTCAGTGATAAAAATGACAATTATTGGACGAAATAACCGTTTGAGGTGCGTTTATGAAATTAGAGTACGTATCATGTAAGTCTCAATAAATAAGCCAAATGTTATATATGTAAATGAAATTTTTTTTGAATTATAAAGGGGTCAAAATGGTTGTGGTGCTAAATGATTCGTGTAATAATACTACATATAGCACTGCTCGCGTATTGATAATAATCAACTTGAGAAAATCTTGAGGCAGTACGAAAAATTTTGAAGATCTTAAGATTTCGATATTTTCGTACTTAATGACACTAAGAGATATAATCTATGTAATTAACGTAAATACTTAACGCAATAATTATAATGATATTATAATTTTTTCTATAAGGATCATTTATATTTGTATATAATTCATTTATAATATAATAATTTGCAACATGACTTAGACCAAAGTACATTACTATATAAAACTAAGTATCTAATAAAGTTTTATCAAACTAGACTCATCTATTATTTTATCTGAGGTAATTCTGCAAAACAATGAAGCTCGTGTTGAAGGTGTAGAATATGATAAACAGAAAAATTACTGGTTACCCCCAAAAATATTATGTTACTCATATTTATGTCAACAAATATTACCAATTAATAGCACAGATACACAGTAGATATGACAGTCGGGAGGGATCGACACATTGCCACCACTGCGCATCCGACCTCGACTCAGCCCAGCACACGCTGGCGGATTGTCCCGCGTGGGCCTCCGAGCGCCGAGTCTTGGTCGCAGAGATCGGGCGAGATCTGTCTCCGCCAGCATTAATTGCGGCAATGCTGGCGAACGAGGGAGGTTGGAGGGCTGTGGTCTCCTTCTGTGAAGCAGTGATGCTCCAGAAGGCGGCCGCCGAGCGGGGTCGGGAGATGGCCGATCCCGTTCGAAGGAGGCGGCGCCGGCCACAACCGGGGTATGCAATTTAATACATTTGCCTAAGGAGAAAAAAAAGACATGACAGTACGGGATTTCAGATGTGCGTATTTTACAAGGTCGTATGTACGATCAGCAACATGTCCAGCTTTGGATTTGTATTCCGATAACCGCCACTACGACCCAAATATGAGTTGTCTCAAGTCGAGATCAACATGTAACGACAAACTGTGTATATTTTATAATCACATGTCTATCTATTAGCAATAACCTCAGGTGAGCAGCCGTCTTTCCGTAAAGAACAACGTTCTTGTATCGTCTAAATCGAGATAACTGACCAATAACTAACTTAACCAATAACAATAAAATTTATTTTATATTTTAATTAAATAAGTAAAATAAACTACATTCGGATCGTCACATTCGTGCCGGTTGTTGCGTCGATTGCGCCAGTGCATGCATGGCCCCCACCACACGGCACGTTGTCGGCACGACTCTGTTTAGCAAGCAACGGCACGATCACAACATATACAACGTATAAATAATATATAGGAAACATCTCTTTTATAATAAGTACTTGTCAAACTTGACAATATCCATAAAAATCAAACAATACAATGATACAAATAATGGAAAAGGATGGATATATGGATGGGAATTGTCCAAAAAATATAACAAATTATTACAGGGACAACCAAGCATCAATTGTTGACTACACTACACCTTATTCTAACGGGCTAAATCTAGATAACCGAACTTCCGCTTTCAGCCGCATTATACATACTTATTATATTTATTATTATTACACTATCCCTCAATATTTGATACTCTAGTAATTCTGGTTAATTATCAAAAGAAATCATTTAACAATACCTCCTATAATCTACTAATAATATGTATAATGATAACCAGTTAGTATACTGTTCACAGAGTTCATTCCATGCCAGGACCTTTAGCGGTTAACTTATCTACAAATGTTTTTGGATGTCATGCATGCTTTTCAACACTCGATTCAAGATATTATAATTATTAAATATACGATTTAATATAACCAGGGTGTCCACAGCTATTAGTTAAAGAAAATCCCTGACTTTCCATGACTATCCCTGACCATTTTTTCAAATTTCCATGACTATTTTTTTCAAATTTCCCTGACCATTTTTTCAAATTTCCCTGACCAAACTAATTAAAACTTTTTTTTTAAATAAGTCATTCACTCGCTCTAATACCACAATGAGAAGTGTTGGCAATTAAAAAAAAATAATAAAACAATAGCAGGCCCCCAAGTGGGGACGTGGGACTTTTTCAGCAAATAGAATGACTTTTTCATCAAAAAGGAGGACTTTTGTTACTGAAAAGTAAAACTTAATTGTACAAAAAAATCAAACACTTTTTTTGCTAAAACAAATTAAAAACCAAATAATATTAGAACATTCAACAGTCTATCATGTATCATATAGGTATAGGACTGAAGAAATATCGTGGTGAAACTCTAATGAATGAATACATAATCAATAATTAATTTCATTTGAAAACTAGCTTTCCGAACGCGGCTTCGCCGCGTTAAATTCGATTTTCCCACAGGAACGAGATGTTTTACCTCAGTAAAATTATCTTATTTCGTTTCCCGTGACTTATAAACCCTCCCCATATCAAATTACACCAGAAATGGTTTGGCTGTTGTTATCGCATTTTCCCACGCGAAAGAGATATTTTACCGCGGTAAAAAGTACCTAAATCCGTTCCCGGGGTCCAAACTATATGCGTACCAAATCAAGTTTTGTGGGTTTTACGATCTTCATCATAAGAGTTTTTAATAATTTTACCAAAGCTGTGTACAAAAAAGACGAAAGTGGTTTTTCGCTTTGGAATCGTTTTAAAACGGTTCGCAATCTGATACAACTGATCTTGTAGCAGCTAATTTGGCTTTCAACAAACGATCTTTCATATAAGTATTTAACTTTTTCTTATTATGACTATCTGGAACAGATGCGATTATAACGAATTCCAATACTTTATCATAAACTTTCAAAGCTCGGTCAATGCAAGGGCCATTTTCAAGCCATCTTATTGAAGTAAACTTCTGTGGAAATTCTGTACTGCCAGTAATTGTTGTATACAGAGCTCGACGTGCCGGTGAGTCTTTAAAATAATTATACATTGTTCTTAAGAGTTCGTTTTTAACAGCGCCATTCACGGTGTGTAAGCCACAAACTCCGATATCTATTAATGAAGATTTTGAATTTTCTGTAGCAAGTTCTGCTTTCAATTTATGAAAAACCTGAGCTAGGTTAACATTGGGTCCATCCATCGAAACCTGCAATAACTTGTCTTGGACTAGATTTAACAAACCCTTTAAAAATCCATTTAATAGATCATTTGCACTCGACTTCCCTAGAAAAATACTTGTCCAATACCTTGTTTCAACTCTTTCGGTGGTCTTGTTCCAAAATCTTATAACAATATCCATTTGACATTTCTGGGAGACTTTATTTAGTGATTCATCAAAGGAAATTACGTAAAATAGACAATCTTCTAAATTTTTTTGCAAACATGTTCTTAAATAAGGTGCTATTCCGTAGTTTATTACATATGAGGCTTTTGTTTTTCCCAATGTGAAGTTTAGGGCAATTTTGCTGTCAGGAAACATTCTTTTGAATGCAGTGCTGGTTCTATCACTAGGATTAAGGGACATTTTGTTAA
This sequence comes from Scirpophaga incertulas, assembly GCA_036419045.1. Lineage (NCBI taxonomy): Eukaryota > Metazoa > Arthropoda > Insecta > Lepidoptera > Crambidae > Scirpophaga > Scirpophaga incertulas. The sequence goes on along the minus strand of CM071627.1, from coordinate 23,396,049 downwards.
AAACAATTTCTAATGCCCAAAGTATTTCCACTGATGTCACATCATCGTCTTTGTAGGTAGGTATACACATTTTTGTAACTTTACTTTTATGGGAGTCATAAGAACTTTCGATATTGAGGGACGAAGTCTCTGTGGCGCTTGCAATTGTCGAAGTTGATGGTTCATCAGATTCAACCTTTTTTGTAAAGAATTAAATGTTTGGTTGCATTTTTCTTAATTGTTACTTAATTTGATGGACTTGCAGCATATCTTACAGAATGCTAATCCTGGATCATTTGGAACATCATTCAGCCATTCAAAAAATTCAGGACTGACTTTGGGATCTAGCCACAATTTATTAAATGAACATTTTTTGGCATTAATTTAAGTTCTAGTGTTGGAAAATTTCTATAATTCCTCGTAGATACCAGTAATGAGCACTTTTTGTGTGAAGAAATAGAAGATTTCTAAATACGAAGAATTAAGTAATATTAAAAGTGAGTAAACTAGTTATAACCTATAATTATAATAGTTCACTCCAATTTTGAAGATACATGTCCATGTGCACAATATGACTGATAGTTTACCCTGTCAAAGTAAAACTCTTTATTTATTGTAAATACTCATTTATTTCAAACAAGAAAGGAGTAATTTTAGTAGGTAATGGCAAAAAACTACGTAAAAAAATGCTTCAATGGTCTGGATTAAGAATCAAACCAGAGCATAAAATATATCCCTCATTTTACAATCATTGGGAAATTTTTGCATGTATTTCAATTTACAGTTCAAGAAATTTTTATTGACAAATATCTTAAATTTTCCCTGACTCTCCAGGTAGCTCCTCAATATCCCTGACTTTCCCTGACCACCTCAAGCGTCCCTGACTTTTCCATGACTTTCCCTGACTTTCCAGAATGTGGACACCCTGATAACAATTAAATACAAATAAACACTTATCCACTCTATACATATAAATAAAATTGGAGTGGAGTGTCGTCTGTTTGTCTGTCTGTTTGTTCCGGCTAATCTCGGAAATTCGGAAATGACTGGACCGAATTTGACGGGACTTTAATTATTATTTTACTAAATTATTTAACTCCTAACGAACTTATTAAAAATGATTATAATATAGTAAAAATTGGGCGGAACCTCGTTCAATTTTCAAATAAATTTCCTTACATACGAGGGGATATTTTTCAATTTTCCTTTTCAATATATTCACCTGCAAGACGGATACATTTTACAGATCTTTCAATTAATTTATTTATACCCTCATAAAAATGTTTTGTTTTTATCTTCAAAACACGCGAAACTGCCTCCTTGACTTCATCATCGGTGGTAAATTTCTTATCCCGCAGCTCTTTTTTCATTTTTAGAAACAGGTTATAATCACTGGGGGCCAGGTCTAGACTGTTGGGTGGGTGGTCCAAAATATCGAAGCCCACCTTATGCAGAGCAGCCAATGCAATGCGGCTCTTGTGGATGGGCGCGTTGTCGTGCAAAAGCAGCACACCTCTCGTCAATATCCCCCGTCTTTTCTCTTCAATATCTTCATTTAATCGCTCTAATATTGAAGCGTTGTATTCTCCGGGTATAGAAACACCCTTATCTTTATAGTCGATTAATAATATTCGTTCCGAATCCCTAAAGACAGTTGCCATGACTTTCCCAGCTGACTGTAACACCTTAAACTTTTTGGGAGGTGATGTGCCCTTTTTATGCTATTACATGGAGTCTTGTTTAGACTCAGGCTCATAATGATAAACCCACGTTTCGTCTCCAGTAACAATTCCGCTCAATACACCATCCTTGTCCTCATTGCATAGGATGAAAAATGCACGTGAACACTGTACGCGCTGTTGTTATTGCGCCGGCATGAGCATTGTTGATGATGGCCACCTGTAAACATAAGTACCTATTAGTTAAGTATTAGTCATTAGTATTAGTTAATAAAATAAATAAATATAAAACTTTAATTGTAAAAATAAATGTACAAGCAAATCCGAGTGCAGAGGCGCGTTAATATTGCGAGGAACGATTATTAATTATTGGGAAGGTACTTCAGAAAAAGTACGATTTAAAAATGTTAATTTATATCGAGCTACCTACAAGTTGCTATCTGACCTCGGATATAACCCGCGTCTCCACTCGGTTCGCAGTTGTATTAATCTCACAGAACAGTATTTTTTCTTCAAATCTTCTATACCAGCGACCGCCATCGTCTACAAAGTTGGTCCTTCGAGCCGGATCGCCATCGTCTACAAGCATTATTCTCGAGTACAATTTTTTCGACTTTTTGGATAAGTTCTGTCGTGGTCACTTCGATGCTTCTGCCCGGCCTCGGGTCGTCTTCAAATGATTCCCTTTCTTGTTTAAAAAAAACTGTGCCACTTGTACACCATGGTTTTTCCTGGGCAAGAGTCCGATTGACATGTCATTCAGTATGATCTGAACTGATTTTCCTTGCTTGGTTTATTACTTTATTACGGCACGATATTCGGTTTTTTCCATATTTCACTTCTCACTCCCGATTACCTGTTGCCTGGATGACGACAGCTCAAAGACTAATTATGTAATAGCAATGAAACCTCGTATTTATACTAATTATGAGTCACTGAACAAGTATGGACTCTAATGAGCATAATCACCCCCCCCCCCCCCCTCAAACCTCGTCATTTCGCGAACATAAAAACGCACCCTCGTATTGGGGCGTATCGTCGATACTATGAATGAATCCAACAAGAGTATCATATTATATAGTTTCAAATCAGTTATATTTGAACCTACTTTGAGAATAGGAATGATACAATAATAGATTGTATGTTAAAAGAGTAAAATATTTTTATGACAACTAATTTTGAATCCAGAACGCAGTGAAGGATTGTAGAATAAAATCCCGAACGCAGGTAGCCACAGTAACATATAATCGTAGAAAAATAATTTTGTTTTCGAGCTAGACTCTCTTTTAATCTGCTTTTATAAACAGTTTATAGAATGTATTTCGTAAGATAATAACTAATTACAAGTAAATACTTGATGGGATAAAAATCAATATACCTACAGTAGAAGAAGTAGCCCCCACTTTCTTTTTTGTTCATTAAAAACGGCCGCCGCTTGTGATGCTGCTAGTAAACCTGCTAGTAGTAGTTCATATAATAATTTCGATTGAAATAAGCCAGTGTCCCGACCTATGAGAGCTACATGATTCAAAGTCAATTACGATCTAAACTCAAAACTTTTAATTGCACTAATTAAATCCTTATTCAAATGTCTTATTTTACGTGCACTTATGCGCGAACAAATCAACATTATTCGAATAGGTGGGAGGAAAACATTTTTAATGCTATACTTGGAAACATACTGATTAATAATGCTGAAAAAATTATTTCTCTCGTCTTCCTCTGATGAAATGAAGACAAAAAAAAGATGCTAAAATTTGTCCGAATCATAATAAAAGCGCTTAAATGTGTACGAGAAACTTGAGAATAATAAAAAATAATTAATGACTTCTAAGCTTTAATGAAAAAACTCCACTTGAGAATCACGTAAATTAATATTATTAAAGACTTGAATTCGACACTTCTGAAATCGTTTTATTTAAAATAAAATTAATAAAATATAAGTAATAACAATAGGCAGTCTCAATTCTTGCTATATATAGTATCTAATCTCTTTCAGGCAACCGTCACATAAGTGACTCAATGGTGAACACTTGCTTTGGAATTTGAATCATAGTTCAAACCCAACATATAACGATTTTATAATTTCATATACTTCATTTAATTCATTTATAAGATTTGAACCATACGGACCTCGAGACCCGTTAACTCCTGAAGTCCGGAAACCATTGCACGAAAGCATTGCATTCCTAGAGTAAGGATAAGTCGTGGGACTATCTTCTCATCACTGCTAAATGTTGAAGTAACCCGTTCAGGGGTTTTTTTCCTTTTTTGGTGGTCTCTTTTCGCCAACTGTTACTGCGGTTAGGGCCTAGGGTTAAAGTAGCCTATTGGCCTCGACCCTTAGTGTCTCTTCTTGGAAGATTGGTTATCTCAATCCTTGGTCCTCTTCAATGGAAAGAATTAGGCATTGCCGCAACGCTCTCCGATTTGGTGGCCTTGCGTGATACGGCGCGATCTCTTTGATATGAATGTCCGGAACATCCTGATAGCTCGTTCTCTGAGGTGGTTATCTATCATCTGTTCTTTTATCCCTTTATCTCTGGCTATGACCTCGTTGCGTACGTATCCTGAGGTCAGGACTACGTTACGCAGGGATAGGACCTGCTGGGCTGCCAGTTTCCTTTTAGAGACTTACATCTAATATACTGCTCGTTTTGTCGACGCCAGAATCGATTTCAACAAAGCTTGCGCCGCGTGTGCCTGTCCAACAGCGTGAATGGTGTAGGCCTATATCGTTTTATCTTTATCTTTATCGTTACATAGTGAACCTTGGAGTAATCATAGGACTATATGATCTTCTGGCCTCGTAGATGCAAGTGGGGGGGATTTTCAATAGCTGAGCAGAAAGACTTGGGCATGGTGTTTGGGCAAGATTTGCCATCTACCGCTGTCTGTTTTTCATTCAAAATTTCGATGAAACCTTTACGTAAGCCGAGCATAGAGAGTGCACCACCAGTGCATACTCTCAATTAATTTTGATCATGGCATGCCCAAAACTTGTGAATACCTATTGAACTTCAATAAAAATATCCTCTCCTGTAGTTTTAGTTCCTTTTAGCAGCTGCAAAGCATGCAATTCCTCAGTAATAGTACAGGCTTACCATTGTGCAAGATAAAAAAGATTTATTCAATTCATATTTCTTGAAACTGGCGACCTGTATCTACTTTTTGTTTCTTTCCACCAGACATCATTTTTATTAATTTTCGTTTAATAAACTTAATCACAAACTATAGTTAGTATCCACTCAAGATACACACAAAGTCACAAAGCAAGTTGACGGTTCGAGCAGATCGCTAGGATATCGCTTGTCCAAATTATCCTTAACTAAACAAACGTTAGGGCCATCCACCCGCTTATATAGCCAAAATTAAGGAATAATCCAGAACTCAATCATGGAACTGGAGAGGCGTGTGCTTCAGCTGTTTATGACACTATTCTTTCTTGAAACTTGTGCGACAAATAGAATGTTTTTGCTCCGACACCACTGCGGTCAATACAAGTTTAAGAGCTGGTGTTTGCATTTTATTAAAGCAGAAGGTGGAAAAATATGCTCTTTGATTGGCTTGTTGTCACATATAATGGAAATAGTGCTAGAAGCAATTGTAGTTCAAGCACTAGGTCCTTCAAGTGGACCAGAAATATTGATCTTCAAACGATTTAGATCTGCTTGGCCTAGTATTGACCAGAGTAAGTTCAGTATAGTTTCTTCAGATCCCGACGGTTGGAGATACTTAGAAAATATAGCAGGAAGCACAATTTCGTTTTTTGCAGAAAACAGTTAAATAATTATCAACCACGTGACGATTACAAGGAATTGTTGACACTGACAATAATATTTTTGAGAGGTGTTCCTAATTAAGGGATATCATTCAGAGCTCCAGCAGCTCTTCATCGCGCAGGATGGATGGCAAAAGCAATTTATTGCCTTAAGCTTTCTATGTTCAGAGACCAGTTTAAAATTACAAAAAGAAAACTCAAAGCCATTATTAAAATTTGTGTTTTTGTCGTTATGATTTATATAAGATGCTGGTATCAAGCTCCTGTGGCAACTTCAGCACCAAAGAATGACTTGTGGCTATAAAATAATCTTAAGAAATTTTGATAGTAAGATATTTGATAAATAAAGCTATGTCCAAGAAAGCTTTAATAAAGTTTCTGGGGCATTTGTGGTATCTGTATGAAGAACTGGTTGCGCTTGCTTTTTTCGATGACGAAGTTTCTCTTGAATGCAAACAAAAAAACAAAAAAAGTAATTGCACTGAGTGATGAAGGTTCAGAATATAGCCCAAAGCGAATCTCTTTGATCTTTGTCACATCGAAGAAAAAAGTATTGAGAATTTCGTAACCAGTAAACACCTTAACCGATTCATTGCGGATGACGCCATGGAGCGTCATTGATATCTTTTGCGTATGGCGTCTGACGCCAAATGGCGTCATAAATAATTCCTATGTTATTTTATAGAATTACCATTTAGAGAGTTCTAATTAACAGAACATTTATTATTTAGCACTTAAGTTATGCCTGTGTCAATAGTTTTAGGATATAGTACAAGTTTAAACATTTCAGAAGTGGCAAACCTTTGGCTCCCAATTTCGAAATCTTTTGTGTATGGCGTTTGACGCCATATTGCGTCATAAAGAATAATCCTCTGAAAATTTAGAATTACTTATAAATAACTTTAAGAATTACTTCATAAAGTAATTTCTACAGAGTTGAAATTAGCAGAACTATCATTATATTGTGGATTTGCTTGAAGTCATAAACAATTTGATTTGTAATTTTCTATGATAGCTACTGATGTCGGACGATAAACGATAATATACAACATACGGTTTTGTCGCGTTAATTTTCTGAATACCCAAAATATTAAAAAGCCCAATTGCGGTACCATAAATATTAAATGCTTTAGAATTACTAAGTAGACCTTTTGCGAATTGTAAAAATACTTACCGACAAACGGATACTGAGTGCGTACTTTGAAAGCCAATTTGCCACCGAATAGTCGTTCCTGTCTCTTGCAAACTTAAGAGCCGCATAGTGCGTGTGATAAGGACGGACAACTATTCGGTCGCAAATGGCATAATAACTGCAGGTACCGCCCTAGGTACCTGCAGTAGATAATGCCTCGTCATTAAATTTGGTCGACCTATTGTTTTCACCGGTGGATACCTGTTTTATCTTTAACTACAACCCAATGTTCTAAGATCAATATATCTGTCAGTGTACACAGATCCAAATTAATGACCTATATAAAGATACTTTTTTCAGAAAACTGTATTTAAAATACACAAAAGGTTTCCAACAACTGATCTAAATAAATCACTTACCAGCCATTCCAGCTAAATCTCGTAGCGAAGTCACTTTAAAACGCACCAAACAATTTAATAAGCCCTTCACGTTAGACATTCGATGCCAATTGATGTAATCACGAGTAAACAAGCCAAAATCGTACCATGAAGCAAAATGTGTTCGCTCATGGCTGAAGACGCGTAAAGGCGTCACTTTAACGGGTGGCGGCTGACGCACGGAGGCGTCACAGAAGATTTGTTAGCCGCCATGCGCGAAAGTCTTAAAAAGTGTGGTACGCAATGAATCGGTTAAGATTTTTTAGAATCCTGAGAATTCTGCCTGCATTTCTACAAAAAGAAGCTTTGTGAAGAAGATGAAGACTACAACGCTTCTAGAGAAATAGTGCATTCTATGAGAGTGGTGAACGAAATTGCGGAACGCGGTGTCGCATTGCGTGAGAAATTTTATAAAATAATTAGAGTACTTCAGACGAAGAATAAAAAAATTCCTTCTTTTAATTGTAAAAAAAATTTAGGTAAAAGTACCCTGATACGAAAAAATCTACGTTATTAGCATAAGTAACATTTTTTTTATCCAAACTATTATATAATTTGTGTATGTATGCTTGTTTTTTTAGAACGTCATTAAAGAATTTTCTAAAATACTTCTTTTTTCATTCGTTGGTAGCGACCCCTAAATATTACTTTAAAAATTAAATAAAAATTACACATTAGTTTTTTGCATCTTAGAACGGTATATAATTCCATTCATAAACTAGACAGTACTGTAGTGACCTCTCACTATTTGTAATAGGTATTTCATGCAGAAGATTGAGTTTTGGACATGATTAACTTTTTAAGTTGTTTTAGACGGGAGACGTCATTCCGCCTGACGGCGAGTTGTAAAATTATTTTTAACATTCATAATTGTTTTTTTTTAATATCCAATACACATATTTATTATAATCCAGTGGTTCCATTTTATTGCTACATACAATACCCGTTACAGTACATTGACGCAACTCATTTTCTAACACTTTATTACAATGATGAAAAGTGCTCTCCCTAGGCCGACTGACGCTGACGAGGTCAGGGAAATATTAATGAATCTCTTCTAGGTCACTACGCATTCTACAGAAAATTCATCATAAAGCAACAGGATTTGCTTTCCTCCACCTATAGGTTATATAACCCGTATAGGTATCCCAAGCAACAAAAAGAGAAAAAAGGTTTAATTACGAATTTCACTACTATAGCCGATATTATTACCAATTACAAGGACATACATATTACTTAACACCCTATATCAAAATAAAACTTAACTACCCAGTAACTATGTTTACTAAGGTACTAAGAATAAGGTAGCTATTCTTAATCTCGGGATAATAATAAACTATTTAAGATTCTTGTATCAAATTTAATGGCCTCTGAAAAGGAAAGGAAAGGCAAACTATAGGTGAATAGTCAGCATATGTGATAATAAAAAACATCCTTATTCGTTGTTTTTTTTTAATATGTAATAATGACAGATCTACCAATTTCATTGAGTTTAAAAAATACGTATAAATAAACCTCAATAGAATACATCATAGATAAAACTATCTAGCCGATCCTTTAAATACGTATGTATATAAATTATTATTATCATCAAGGTAATTATAAGAAATTTTTAAATAGAAGTATATTAAAAGCCTCATGCATTCACAAAAGAAAACCACACAGTATGTATAATATTATTCGTTGGTAAGAAATTACTGATACAATATTATAATAAAATCAAATAGTAAAGTACAAATATTATTGCTACGTCTATTAAATACGAAGTATTCAATTGAAAGATATAATTAAAAGATAATCCATCTTTAAAACAAACAAGTCTGTAACATAGAAAGCGTTCCAGTCTTCCGATCAATGAGTACATACACTTCATAAGTCGGAGCGAAATTTAAATTATATTGGAAGGTAGATACGCATTCTGTCGGCAGAATCTGGGGGAAAACCGATTTACGAAATTGTCATTAACCTGGGAATTTCCAAATCCACCACTAACAATTGTATTGTATCTCGATAGCACAACCGTTCAATGCCAATTATAGCTTTTTGAAATCTTATTCCCCAAAGCATCAGTTAGGGCAAGATGAATTATATTATCCAGATAGTACAATGACATGATCCCAGTAGTGTCTTGGGATCTGGTTGTGCCAATCAAATATTAAAGACAACATAATTTGTTATCGTAAATAATGCTCAATAAAGAAAGTAACTTAGGATAGTTTTATCGAATTTTTATGGTATTTTATCTTGATGTCGATAAAATCATAGTTATTTAGTTTAAAGTTATTACGTGAATAGGCAACATATTTAGGACAAACAGTATTAGTTTAACCTCAAATAAATAAAACTACGAACTTATCATTTCTTAAAAAATATGTGAAATATAAATGTCATAACTACAAATCAATAAATAAATTAGTAAAGTAATTGTCAAAAATACCAACGCAAGATATTTATCAAAAATACCAAAGCCACGCAGATTCTCAATAAAAATCAAAGATTACATAATAACGCTTAGATTTAAATTTTTCACATTTTATTGATATGGAAATATTTAGCGTATGATAATAGAAAGATTATGGTAACATTAACTCTTACTAAATATAACACTACAGTAAGTTCATTACAAAAAAATATTACACTAGTTCATGTACACTGTAGCACTTGTACGAGTTACAGATTGGTTGTAAATCTTACGCATTTCATATACTATTAGTTACTAAAGACACTTGCCACCAGGGGGGAGGCTGCTCGTTTCTCAATTTTTGTATAAAAATAAACAAATTAGGTAGCCATAAAGTTATATTTTTTATGGGAATACCTGACGAAACATTATATTTAATGTAAGCAGATTTTAAATCTAAAACTTGTTTTACGGCCATAAGCGACTAAAAAAAACGAAAGTTATAAAAAATATCGGACTCATGAAACGAGCTTTTTTTATGAAATACTTATAATTTTAGTTTACCAATGATATGTTACTATAGTGGTTATTCTAGTACTTCCTTTGCAATTTATTTAAATGTCACTACCTCAAACCACAAAACAAAAACTATTCAATCACAACTACAACTCATCGACACTGAAGGCGAGGGCGAAATATATTATTATTATTTATTTCGTCACAAAATTAGCAGCTGTAGAGTTAAGTGCAGCATAATTCAATGTTGATTGTAACAAAAACTGCCGCCGGAGTAGTTTTTGCAACAAAGTTTACATACATATCTTGTCAGAAATAAAACCACACTAACATGTCGTGTCATAAAGTTTACCCGAATACGTTTATTCTTAATATTATTAATTTGATAAAGATATCCAAAAATGTACGAATAGTATATCGTCAAGAAGTTATAATCGAAGTACCTAACACATTTAGTGCGAAGGTAAAGGATAATTTTAAGACTCAACATCTACAATTTGACATACAATATAAATCGATTGGGCACCTAATTCGAGTAATCGGTAAAAAACTGGTTAATGTTTAAATAGCACAAGACAATGACTTACACATGCCAATAGGTTCGAGTTTCGCGTGCAACACCCATCCATCCCTCCCGTGGATGTCGTGAAGTCGACTAAGAGAATTGATTGCAATTGAACAAAACTGGAACATTGGAATATACCCGCCCCTATTACACTGGGGCAATAAGAGCACAAAACGATAAACTATATATTAAACATAAGACTTTATTAATTAACATTTTATTATGCATGTTTCTTCAGTAGAGGTACGATTATATCTCTCACTTGCCAATTACACAAAAGAAGGAGATGTAAAGTGTAAGCTGTTGTAAATCGATTTAGTTTTTAAAAACAAATACAAACTATTATTGTCGGCAGTACTGAAGGGGTTCGAACACATCCTGGCTTTATAATGGTAGATTATATCATTTATATTAGTAGCTTATTGAACAATGTTGATCCAGTGCAAGATTGCAAATCTCACAATTAGTTCACGATTTTTATATTCGCCGTAGAAACATTGTATACATGTTCATGTGAAAATGTAAATGAAAAGTAATATGTACATAGCGGGTTTGAAATCTGGACTTGGTGATTAGGTCAGTGCCAAATCCATTGAGCCGCCGATATATTCTGAATAGTATATATTAATAATAAGGTAATAAAAACAGATATGCTAACATTCAGATATGCCGAAATAAAAGCTAGCATAATCAAAATTAATTTATAATGCATGGACAAAATGGATATCCTTGTACGTGAACTATTCACTTAAAAACGGCCTGTATAATTGTAATTGGCTTTAAAGCAATTATAGTTAATTATAGCTGTGACTCTAGTGAAAGTCAATGATAGTCAATAACAGAAAAATCTAACATTTTTGAATGATAATAAAGGATCAAACAATTTACATATTTATCTTACACGTTGTTATATAATGCGCCATGTTACTTTGCCTAGATACTTAGGTAGGTTTAATGATAGGTTAGGTTTAGGTTTTACTACATACAAATTGTTATCACCGTAAATATTGCCAACTCTTTGCTGTAGGGTTAACTATTCAACTCTATATATTAGCAACACAATGTACATACATGGTAATTATTAAAATCTTACTAGCTAAACTTACATGGGACTACTACAATATACATAATTAAAGCAACGCTAACATATTTTCTACATTCTAGGAATGTTGTTATAATAAAGTAGGTACGTAATATAACTAATTAACAAAATATATGTTCGTTTAAAGAAAGCAAACATTAAATGGGAATGTAGTCATAATTAGTACAACATAATAAAACGGAATATATTACGAGATTCGTTCTTTGGAAGTCTGTCCATAATCCTATATAGTTACTGATGTATATAATCTAAAAGTATGAAATACAAAGTATTGTTGTGACAAATTCAATTTATTGCACTTGCTGTATTTCTATGGCAACTAACGGATAATTTATTACAAAATATCTTTCTATCTCACGTAACAGCGACGGTATTTGAAATCCAAATGGAAAGATTAGCATGTTGCTATATAATATATATATATATATATAATGAAAAAAATATTGAATATGCGCAATATTGAATTTTGCATAGTGTTTGAACACTCATCAGGTACTGTAAAAACTAAATCACATTAACTTAATAAACAATATTATAGAATTATTGATGTTTCTTTTAAAAAATTACAGATAATTTGCGTAAATTATTGTTTAAATGTATTTTGAATGGCCGCATTGAAACGTTCTAAGCGCATTGCATGCACGAACGACAGTAAATACAGCACTCGCAATTTTTTATATTTCATAGTCTGAATTCAGAGAACAAATTATGAACTTTTGATCTGAACTTACAACAACAAACATTGCAATAATATCAGTTTTATAACTACATAAATAGCTGGAACGCGTTTCAAAGAAATAAATATTATATATTCGCATGTTGAATCCGTTATTTGTTTCTAAAAGCATTCACTTGACACCTTGTCCTTTCCTTCTGAAAAGAGAAAATGTAGATTAATTGAAGATTACACGTATTAACTATACATGAGATACGTAGACTGGTGTATGATACTTGGGTCACCTAAAGCCAAGATTCCGGAAATAAATAAAAATAGAAAGTATTATTCACTCCGTTGCGTTAAAATTTTATATGAAAAAGTGTCATTTCGGAAATAAAATTTGATAATGACAAAGCAGATCTAGTTAATTAAATGTAAGCGAGTTGTGGGTTTAAAGACAACAATCAGTTGGACGTGCCGATAATTCAAATAAATATTTAATTTGGATATTATTATCTTGCAATGGTATATCGATGCTTCTATTATATAATTGTAATAATTTTAGAATGTTTAAAGTCATAAATTATAAATAAATAAATTTATTACCATACAAATGTAGTATTTTCTTAATTTATGTAGTATAAAACGAGCACATCAAACTTTTTTGAAAATATGTGTATCGTACAAATAACAAAACAAACTGTTGGCAAAATTACCAACGTTTAACATTTTTGAGTGATCCGTAACTACGACGCAAACATATCACTATTATTATTTAAAGTAATTATCGCAGGTACACTGTTAGATCAGTCATATTTCTTAGTTAATATTGTAGGCTTCTTGATAACTATAAACGTCACGATTGTAGTATATTTAGTATGGAGTGTTTTTAAGCGATCCATTATAAGGTCGCAATCATGTTACTGACATTTTTAAAAGTAACCATCATATACAATAGTTAGACATATGGTCTCGCGAAATTTTTTGTAGATATTGATATATTCTATAATGTTGTCAAACATTTTTTTGTCCTATCATTGATAATATTCGCAGCGTATGCGATGAAAGACATTTTATGGCAATTTTTTTTACACCTTCGGTTGGTTTTAATAAGAATTTCTAAAGATTTCTATAGTGATTGAAACATGCTTGGTAATTTGGCTATTATTTTGACAACCTTCTTCAAGATAAATAGAAATTGCTGAACTGGGTAAATACGTGCGAGCAGCGGCCGGCAAAAAATGTATGAAAATCCATGTCTGTCGTCTTTTAGCGGCCAAATAAATATACATGTAAATTCATATCTATCGTGTATTTTAATAATGGAACGATTTGTTGCTCCGAAAAATGGCAAACCAACGAATCAACTTATCAGAATTTTATTTAAATATCGAACTGGCTTGCAAAAATAACTGTATTTTCAAATAAAAGTTCTGCTTGGTACTACTTAGTTTTAATTTCCACGTATTATTTGAGAAAAGTACTATACAAGCCTTGGCCACAACTAGGCATTGATGGACTGTCGGCCGGGAGGGCAATGGGGGGAGCGCCCTGGAACCCGCGCACGAAGTGCCTAAGCGGGAGTGGCATCGACGGATTGTGGCGGCCTGGCGTGCGCAGCTCGAAGTACGGATCTGCGCGCGCCAGCGGGCGTCGGTGCCGTACTCCCGCACCTGAAGCTTGGCTCAACGGAAGGAGGAGTCACCTACCGGTTGACTCAGATACTCACGGGCACGCGCTGCTTCGGTGAGTATCGTGTCGAATAGGACGGGAGGGATCGACACATTGTCACCACTGCGCATCCGACCTCGACTCGGCAGCACATGCTGGCGGAGTGCCCGCGTGGGCCTCCGAGCGCAGAGTCTTGGTCGCAGAGATGGCGAGATCTGTCTCCGCCGGCATTGATTGCGGCAATGCTGGCGGACGAGGGAAGTTGGAGGGCTGTGGCCTCCTTCTGTGAAGCAGTGATGCTCCAGAAGGAGGCCGCCGAGCGGGGTCGGGAGATGGCCGATCCCGCTCGAAGAAGGCGGCGCCGGGCTCGGTAGCACAGCTGCGGCGCCGCCGCGGGTCGCCGGCGGGCGCGAGGAAGTTGCGACCGCTACGGCGCCGGGATGGACCACGCCCCTTCCGTGGCCGGGGAGCGTCGTCGGTGGAGGAGACGGGGGAGGTAGTATAGCCCCCCCGAGAGGGCTCCCTCTAGGCAGGGGAGCGGAGGCAGGGGGTCCCGGAAGTTACTTGATGTTCCCGTGGCTCCCTACATGCCTGAGGAAGCCATCCCTGAGGTTTTTAGTGGGTAGGCCTCCCCCTTCTGGGGAGGAGAGCCCCACATAACCGCCGGCTCGCCACAGCCGGGGTATGCAATTTAATGCATTTTCCTCAGGGGAACAAAAAAAAAAAGGCATTGATGGACTCACGTATGTACACGTTCGTCCATCAATGCCTCTATTGCTGGCCGCTGCAGTAATGTACTATAAATAAAAAAAATATGCCAGAAAAGTACCAGCGCTCAGCAGCTATAGCGGAGGTGTACATTCTGCGGGCAAAGCGTGTACTCGCGCGGACAACAAGTTGTGGAGGACGAACACCGCGGGCTTGGGGCTGCCCTCCATGTCCAGCTCCTGCAACAACCAAACGCTTTGCTATCGGACGCTGAGACATGACGCTATGATACGGAAATACTGACACAGCAATACGAGTCAGTGATGGCATTAACGACTGTTTTATAATAATTAATAACACTGTTATGTTATTTTCCTATAACTGTTAATGTAAACTGTTGTCTGTTATCCTGTTATATTGCTGTTTTGACAAATGTACGTTCGTTATTGTTATTATAGCTAGCTTAGTTATTCTTAACAGTGATATGGCTTAGGACTGTCAGAATATTAGGCAGTAATTTAAATAATTTAAAACTAATTACCTAATCAATATAATTTTCTGGCGTATTTAAAAGTTCATTGGTCTGTACATAATTTGTTATTTACATTATATACTTATTGCAACGAATAATTTAATGTGCATACGCGCGATCGCACAACAGAAAATAATGCGTGACTAAAAAAATTACATCAGCTTAGGCACCAGAAAGCCAGTACAGTTTACCTAATTATTATTTCAAATCACACTGGAAATCAAAATGAGTCTAATTGTCATACGAGTGAAGGTACAAAATTGTGAATTTGGGATTAGTAAAATTACTGTAAGCAATAAACAAATAGGAACTTTATTTCCTTGTGAGAAAGGTTAATATTATAAGAATAGGCAGTCAAGCAACAGAGCGAGCGCCTACACAACGGTTTGCTTTCTCTCGCTCATACTTGTGGCTTGTAGCACAGTCGCACTTGCTCGCTCCGTGCCACACACACGCAAGTGGAAACAACAACAATGCGACTAGGCGATAATTTTCTCAACAGTAATAATAGCAGGATAGCAGTATAAGCCGTTGTTAAATAACGTGTTATTCATTACGGGAAAATAATTAATTATATTATCTGTTATTGAAATAACGACCATTACTAATAGGAGTATACATATTTAGTAAGCCTAAAATTTTAACAGCTTGTAAAACATAATTTGAAAGCAGATGAAAAGCTCAACCCACATTCAATTCTATCACATTTTTTAGCTCCGCGTTTATTCTTATACAATGAAGATATAGTTATGTGTAAGTGTTATTTTCAGTTTTCACTAAATACTACTTATATTGCCAGCAGTCCAAACGTAGCGAAATACGATGCTCTGTATGTATAGCTTACTATTGCGTGCTTTAAATTTGGATTACGATATTGTGTACTCATGTTTGTCAAATCTAGTGGGATTAAAAGATCTTAAGTAAAAGAGATTTCAACAAATTTAATATTTTTTATGAAAATTGTAATTATGTGTAAGTTTTTAGAATAAAAAACCACTCAATTATATAAATAATGAAAAAAGCAATAATCAACCATGCTTAATCATTCATTTCCTTCGAATATTATACTCACAAATGTTCAAGATGAATTAAATTGAATTCCACTCAAAATACAATTGTTAAATATTTAAATATCAAAATCCGAGTTCCATATTTACGCACTACCTCTTTTTGGTGTTTGCATCGACAGCTCGGCCTAATGACGTTACTATTTCAGTAGCACACATATTTTCATTTCGGACGAAGCTATTTGCACGCTATCGGTACTACAGTCGGGTCAATTTAATAGGCCACATTTGACATTTGTTCATAGTGAGGTGACCTGCTTAAACACTCCGATTATGGTGAAAAAATCGATATTTACTTCAAACATATGTGAATCGAATACAGTTATTATGGAAAAGTACTTTTTTTTATAAGATCCCTATCTTATAAAAAAAGTACTTTTCCACAATAACTGTAATAGGCAAACGAGCAAATGGATTACTTGATGGTAAGTGATTATCGCTGCCCGCAACAACAGATGTGTTGCCGGCCTTTTAAATGGGAATACGCTCTTTTTTATAGGTACTGTATTAATATATTTTACGAGTTTAATTGCCTTAAAATTTTTTAATATCAATTATTTCTCTGTTTATTAAGTTATTATTGTTTTTTATTATGAAACAAAAGAATAACATGTTTTATTTTAATAAAAATTTGTCTATTAATTCATGGTGAATAATCCCTTCACAAATAATCATTGCATTCATTCGATTTTTTGAGGGACATCACTTACGTATAGACTTCACTAAACGCAACATTGTAACAACGGCCATTTGTGCATTTCCAAACTAAAAAAATATTGAATATTTTATGTCCGCCATTACAAGGTTAGTTGAGGAATTTTAATGAAATGTCAAATGTGGCCTATTAAATTGACCCGACTGTAATAACGGACATTAGTTCAAATCGAACCACATTGTATATTAAACGTTTTATATGTCATTTTGTCGTCATATTTCATATCATATTCATTGTCGTTTGGATGTCATCAATATTATATAGTCAATACATATCTAACGTGACCATTTTTATTTTGACTCAAAATGGAACAGCACAATTCACTGACGTAAGATGAATGGGATGACCGAACAAAAATATATGACTGTACTGAATTTGCTTTATGAATACGTACAGACCTAGGTTCTCAATGAAAAAAGAAATCAATCTTTCGATTGTTTTATTAGTCAAAATAATTACAAATTCAAATAATTATGATAATATATTTTCTATTTATCAGAAGAACAATTTTGTTTTAAAAGATCTCGGGACGTGTTCATGTAAGAATAAAATTCCTGGCACGTTTTATTTATATTAACTTTTGTGATCATCGCGTTGAGGATTGAAACCTGTAGTTCAGTTTTTGCCGACGTCCACAATTTGTTAATTAAAGAAAATCTCTTTCAACTGGCGCACTTGTGCCAGGCAGACTAACATAAACAACTATAAAGACAATTACAAATCGAATGCATGTGAGTGCTAATACACGCACACTAAACAAAATAATTCCCTTTCGGTGGTGGGTGCGGGGGCAATGTGGTGGGGGATCGGTTTGGGCTATGGTTACGTTATACTACGCCTCAGTTCTCCGCAGGCTACGATGCACTAGTCTCGTACCTCTACTTTTATTAATTTTATTTTACCATAATTTTTCCATATAAAAACGTATAATTAGCGTACTCTGCACAAAGCTTGGCTTGTATTGTAGATTACGATTACCTAAAGTGATGTACAATGTTTCACAGATCGAGCGTACCAAACTATATATAATAATTAGATTAGATATAAAATTTATATAAAGATTATTGACAACATTTGACTAAGATACAGATATACAAATCAATCTGTCAGAAATAAAAAAAGAGGGAAATAACAACTAATGTGTTATATAAAATAACTGGGGTAATGATAAGAAACAATAATATTATGTGCGTTTGAGAGCGTGCGCTTGTGTAAGTGTATGCGGTTGTATATGAGTATATACGAGGGAAGATGCAATATTTTTATTTTTGTGCTCATTTTACAGAATAGACCACAAGTATATTAAAAAATGAAAGGACTGTATGGTACTGAAAAATATGCGATTTAAAATGGTCAATTTAAATTTTCGCGCAAAAACGGACCTATAGTTCGTATGACGTCACTCCTGTCTGTCATTGACACTGGCTCACTGATTGTACTGCGCGTGTCATTGCTGGCTTTAGTTGTTTTTGCATTTATCTCGACTTTCAGGTATTATTTTGTAAAAAATTACAATGGACTATCCATCAACATCAGGTGATCATAACTATGCCATTGATACTCCGAAAAAAAGCCGTGTGGACGTATGTTTTGTGCCAATGTGTCCATCTACTTCAAATAAGTTTCCTAATAAATTGCTTTTGACTCGACCTTCTGACCCAAAACTGAGAAAAATGTGGTTTCAAGAGGCGAAGAGGAATGACATTTATTCCCCAAAGACTATCATTTGATGCTGTGAAGACCACTTTGACGTAAGTCGGCGGATATATTTATTGTAAACTTGTTAATCTGCTTGTACACAAAAGAAACAGTTACCTACCTAACACTTACCCAAACTTTTCAATGTCTTTTTGTTTAGTCCCTTTCATTTCTACACTTGAAAACTGCACTTTCGCCAAAAACTGTCACTACCGTGTCAACATAAATTTTTGGCAAAGTACTAGAATCTGCTTTGACAAACCCAACTTCTATTTTTATTCAAAAAACGCAATTGTTGGTTTAATTGTTCACTTTTACTACAACTTATAACCGCAAATAAGTTGTCATAACAGGAGTGACGTCACTGAACGCTGATTGGTGTTTCAAATCCGTTACTTTTGATTCGTAATTATTGATAAAAAACAACATTATTTTAAATATAAACCTTGCAGTGTACATATTTTTTTAGCATTTTAATAACAAAATTTTCATAAATATGATAATTGCATGTTTCAAATTGTGTTTATAATTACTAGTAATGTAAGGAGATACTCACGATGCGACTTGAGTCAGTTAGCTAGCAGGTTTTCGGTTTCATTATAATTTAGAGCCATAAGCCAAGGCTTCAGAGCTTCACGTGGCGATTTTCAAGTCGTTAAGATCTATACTTTCAGGCACGCATGTCGGTTAGATAGTTAATACTAATCAGTTTAAATACGAGACTAAACGAGTGTTGCGAAGTAAGTTAATTATATATTCAGTTATTTTATAAATTATTGTTTTACAAAAATTATTTTTATTTTCTAATTTCGTTAAAAAAATATCTTTGCCTTAGTACACGATTCATTGCAATCCAGAAGAGAAAATATTTTACAAGCAGCCAACATAAGTTCTTTCACCGTCTCCTTGTAAACAAATTGATCCTAACTTAAGACTAGTAGAATTGAAGACTAGTAGACTTCTAATGGTTGTTATTTCAATAACAGATAATATAATGAATTATTTTCCCGTAATGAATAAAACGTTATTTAGCATCGGCTTATACTGTTATCCAGGCCGGCTTATGCATGTCGCGGCCCTAGGCGGCAATGGTCGTCTCAACAGAATCACCAATTTGCCAAATTTCCATCAAATCGATCCAATGTTTTGGTGTGAAAAAGCTTTAGAAATAATAGAAAAAATAATATATAGAATACAATACCTTTAGAAAAAATATGAAAAAAAAAAATAGTTTATCAAAAACTGATAATCGCGCTGACGATCAACGGCACGATCACTGGATTTCGATCGACGTTTGGCGCGAAGAAATGACGTAGGTCCAACTCTGAGGAGCGCTCAAGCTCTAATGCACTCTAATGAATTCGGACGGCCCGTGCTTCACATTTTGTAGTATGATTTATCGTTTTTTTTAAAATAAGATAAAAATCAGTGTTAAAAAATATAACATATTTATTCCTCATAAAGTGACATTTATTCTGGTATAAATTTCATTCATAAATACTATCGTAGATAGAAGATATTCACACTCAACTTAAAGCGATTTTCGTAGTTTTTTTCGTTTAGAATAAGATTTTTTTTCTATATTAAATCAATAATATATCTAAATCCTGAGGCCGCTAGGAACTATATGACTATACAAGAGATAAGTTCAATCCAGAGCTCAAAAAATTGCCTTCGCGCATCTTATGAACATCTTTGTCTACAATTTTGGGTTTTGTTAAAAGATAAGCAAAATTTACAAAAAGCGATCCGCTACGTACTATGTCAATAGCTATTCTGCATTATTCATTAAGTCAAAATTGTTAATGTATCTTTGTTTCTGAGATAGAGAACGCCAAAATTGTCAATTTTACGCAAAAAATCGCGTTCGAGATGTAATATGGCTCTTAACCTTTTCCAATACATCATTTTCAATAGCCATTATGGCCAATGAATTTAAAACGGTTTGAGACATAGTTGAACGAAGACAGTTTTTAATTAATTTCAATTTGGAAAAGTTTGGAAAAGTCTTTCTTTATTAAATGTAACCTCCAAAGAGAGTGTCGATTCGTCGCGCCGTCTACTAATCAGTGTCTGCTGCCACAGATATATAATACTCGTATCTGTGGTCTGCGCACATACTCGGTGAGTTGCATCATTATTCTCAAGCGAATGAATTCGGTGCAACGCATTTTTCCAATCAGAAAATCCGGTTTGAAAGTGTGAACGGTTTTGAGCTTTACCAAAAAGGATACATTGCAAAGCAGTATAATTTTCCAGAAGACGGAGTGATCCGAAATGATGTACTATAAATGTACAGAGCAAGACAATCGTCATTGAAATTTCCAATTAAATTTTTACTCTTTAACATTGTCAATTTTTTTTCTGTAGCACAGGGCCCCTGAATGTGGCGGGGCCCCAGGCAGTTGCCTACAGTGCCTAATGGATAAAACGGCCCTGCTTGTTATCCTGCTGTTGCTATTGACAAAATTATCGCCTAGTCGCATTGTTGTTGTTGCCACTTGCGTGTGTGCGGCACGAAGTGAGCGAGTACGACTGTGCTACAAGCCACAAGTATGAGCGAGAGAAAGCTAACCGTTGTGTAGGCGTAGGCACTCGCTCTGTTGCCTAATCTTATAATATTAACCTTTCTCACAAGGAAATAAAGTTCCTATTTGTTTATTTTTTACAGTAATTTTACTAATCCCAAATTCACAATTTTGTACCTTCGCTCGTATGACAATTAGACTCATTTTTATTTCAAGTGTGATTTGAAATAACAATTAGGTAAACGGTTGCTGGCTTGCTGGTGCCTAAGCTGTTGTCATTTTTTAGTCACGCATTATTTGCTGTTGTGCGATCGCGCGTATGCAAATTAAATTATTCGTTGCAATAAGTAAAACATTGAATGTAAATAATGTAAATATTGAATGTAAATAACAAATTATGTACAGACCAATGAACTTTTAAATACGCCCAGAAAATTATATTGATTAGGTAATTAGTTTTAAATTATTTAAATTACTGCCTAATATTCTGACAGTCCTAAGCCATATCACTGTTAAGAATAACTAAGCTAGCTATAATAACAATAACAATCGTATTCAACAACATTTGTCAAAACAGCAATATAACAAGATAACAGACAACAGTTTACAATAACAGGAAAATAACATAAACAGTGTTTTTCATTATTACAAAACAGTCGTTATTGCAATCACTGCTTAAGACCATACCACGTTAACTTCAGGAAAGTTGCCGGAGTATGGATTAGTACTGACCAAAGCCTCCTCAGGCGCGAAGTGCAGCCAGAGCGTGTTGCGGTCGTCGTCGGCGGAAGCACGTAGCGCGTGTAACGGGCGGGACACTAGCGCGCGAGCGCCCCCGCGGCCCAGCGACCCCGCCGCCTCCCACACGCACACCCCGCGGCCGCCCAGCGACAGCCGCGCGCTGGCCCCGCGGTACCGGCATCCTGTACACAGCGTTTTTATTTTTTGCGCGTACAAATTTCTCCTTATACACCTTGTCACCGTGTTGGCTAGGCGCGGCCGTGTGTGAGGACCGGCCTACCCACTCAAAACCCCCGGTGCCCTCGGCGCGTGGCGGGGTGCGCTTTCGCGATTCTACCGCCACACACCTACCTTGCTCGGTCGAGCCTTCGCCAAGGGGGGATTGTCGTATCGCGGCGTGCGCCATAAGCCAGCCGCGCACGCTGCCTCGGCAGAGTCATTAGGCGAGCGCTTGATCGCCTTCACCTGCCAATCTACCTATGGAGTCGACCATCTACACCCACCCACGTGCGGTAGGTAGCTAATAAACACAGCGACTCTCCTCTCCGATCTTATATGCACATTGTTTTCAGGACTTTTTATATTGACGTTTATTTTCCTTAATAAACTTATAAATATGGACCGATAAATTATACGAAACCTTGATTGTACCGTCTCGTACAGACGTAAAAAACCATTTCCAGCCAATCTAACATATTTTCTATGCTTGTGAACACCATAAATTGCCAAAAAAAGCTTTCTCTATACATTATGTACATACATAAAAACGATTCATGAAAATTTTACTCAAAACCCACTTCAACTATGTATATAATTATGTATTCATTTTAGTCACTAATGAATAAAAATAATTCATTTTTACCTTTCTTCCTCACAAAATATATGAGAAAAACTTTTTTGTGATTTTTATTTGGGATGGTGTCTTAAAAATCGTATGAAAAGATGTTTTTTTTTGTTTAATATTTTGGTCGGTCTTATATCCAGATAATGTGTTGAAATAATACTGTCGTGAAATAAAATTATCAACAAAATAATGGCGTTGACTACAATACTTGTCGATCGGTGTACAGCAGAGGTTCCCAAACTTTTTTGTGTCGTAAATTCTTTGTCATGTTTTCCGGTTTTGGGCAGACCCCCTACTTACCTGATTTGAACTTACAAAATTTTATAAACATATATAATAACTTTTTTTACTTCATAAATACTTCTATAAATTATGTATATACCTTTATATTAAAAGATAGTAGAATACAAATAAATAAGTACTATCATTGTTGAGATCCATTATTGTGGACCCCCAAAATTTTTTTTGGTTGCAGATTATCATAAACCCCTCAGTCGACGTAGTCCTGAGCACCAGAAGCGCATACGGAGCCTCCGCGAGGGCGTTTTCCCCGTCGACTGGAAGTCGGCCAGGCTGGTGCTCCTCAGGAAGGAGGGAAGGACCGGTGACGTTCCGTCTTCGTTCCGTCGGATCTGCTTGCTGAACGAGGCGGGGAAACTCTTCGAGAGAGTTATGAGCACTTGTCACGCGCGGGTCCCGACCTATCGGACTGCCAATTTGGATACCGGCGGGGGCGATCAACACTGGATTAGGGAGGCGCTCGTATACCATGAGCTGCCTCCCTACCTGCAGGCCTTGGTCGGGGACTATCTGTGACGACTGGGGCCGACTTCGCGCCGGTGCTCAGGCTTGCCGAGCTTGGGATGGCATGTGTCGTGCGGGCGATCCGCCGGCTGTGTTTAGAACTAGCGCCTCACAAAACCGAGGCGCTATGGTTGCCGGGAACCACCCAGCTGCCGGATACGGGTGGGTGACACGGTGGTCCCGGTGGGGTCATACATCAAGTACCTGGGCCTCACCCTGGACCGCCGCTGGAGCTTCGAGGAGCATTTCGTGCGGTTGGTCCCCCGAGCCAAAAGGGTGGCGGGCGCATTGCATAGCCTGCTGCCCAATCTCGAGGGACCCAGGGATGGAGTTCGCCGCCTGGGCGCGAGGGCGTCGTGCGATCCGTGGCTATGTATGGGGCTCCCATGTGGTCGCAAGACTGCGCGAGGTCCCCCCTTGAGTATGATAATGGCCATACGGATCGTACGAGGCTACCGTACCATATCGTACGAGGCGGCGACGGTTCTGGGACGCTCCCCCCCCCCCCCCATTCGACATCTTAGCCGACATGTAGAAAGAAAGAAAGAAAAATATTTATTGACGACACATATTAAATATTTTTTTTTTAAAAAGAACACATGGTGTTGTGTCGTCAACTAGGCCCCAACCTCAACACATGTTACAGCGACGTAGACAGCCACCGCAACGCTGATATTCTGGTGGAGCCCAATTGGCGAGCCACGGCGGACAAACAAACAGGAGAATATCCAATAAAAATTTATCAAACGCGACCAAGCGTGCACGCGATCACCAACAGGAATTTTCGGACCGCATGTCGAACACTTTGTATGTAACTAATCTGTGATCGCGGGCGCGTCGGTCAGTCGCTCTGAGTAAAATTGTTCTGTGGTCGCTCTAGCTAAACTACTTATTCTACGGCCGATTTTAAAACATGGTTACAAATATTTATAATTTTTCTTACAATGCTATCTTATGTCTAAAATGTAGTTCACAGTGTCAATGGGTATATTACCACATTATACATATGTATATTACAGTGCTTATATTCCATTATGTAAATATACATTGTCTTTAATTTGTTAACATGAACTGAACCTAAATATATGTTACGCGTCTTACAGTAACTTAAACTTAAGGAGATAATGCGTTTTCAAACTCTAAGAACCAACCTATTTTTGCTGAAAAACTTGTACAATTACAATACCTATAGTCTAAAGCCTGAAAGTGAGTACCTACCTATTTATTATTTGTTTCCGACTTTTGCGAAAAAATCAGGTACTTTTTGTAACGGTTTCTAAATGTGTTGACTGTTTTTAGATCGCGTATTGGCGGTGGAAGATTGTTCCAGCATTTGGAAGCGGCATATCTAAATGATCCACGAAACGCCACCGTTCGATGTTTTAGAGAGACAAAGATGTTTGCAATCTTCCTTTTTGAATATCTGCTCTGATCACAGGTCCATGTCAAATTGTTCCAAAGGTAAGACGGTCTACCAGTGGTCATTACACCAAACATGAGAACGGCGAGATAAAGTCTTCTGCGAGCTTCCATCTTCATAATACCTGCATCATTGAGAAACGGGGTTATATGTGAGCGAGGTGGCACATGAAAACAGAAGCGCGCACAAGCATTCTGCACACGCTGGACAAGCTTGCTGGTTGTTTTCATCAAACAGGGACCATAAACAGTGTCACAGTAATTTAACTTTGATAAAATGAGTGCCTCGCACAGTGTAATCCTTAGCTTCACACAGAGATATGGCAGGCCATAGGATCAGGATCCTATATAACAGCTTGAGTCTATAAAAACAAGTCCGTGAGCACTCAGCAATGTGATCCTCAAAGTTTAGGTGAGGGTCCATTATCAACCCAAGATTCCTTGCTTTGTACACTCTTTCTATTTTTCCTCCACTGATGTGTATATTGAGGTCTGTGTTGCTAAAATTATTAATTTTCTTTCTTGTACCAATTAGCATAAACTTGGACTTTCTTGGGTTGCCAACAAGACAGTTTGACCTACACCAGGAAGAAATCCTCTCCAAGTCCTCATTCACTGCCGTTTCAGCACTGACATAATCCTTGCATTTGAATGGGAGATACAATTGCAGGTTGTCAGCGTACAAGTGAAACCGGCAGTGTTGGATCACTTTTGTGATGTCAGTGCTGTACAGGATGTAGAGGACCGGACCCAAAATCGATCCCTGTGGCACCCCACGTTTCACCGGCAGTCTGGCAGATTGTGTCTTGGAACCGTCCACTTTATCCAGTTCGACAACCTGCTGCCTATTCTGCAGGTAACTACTGAACCATCTTAATGTGTTAGCCTCTAGTCCATAATAGGCTAGTTTCGATAAAAGGAGGTCAATATTAATTGAGTCAAATGCTCGCGAGAAGTCAAGCAGCAGCAGCACGTTTATATTCTTTTGATCTTGGGCAGCCAATAGTCCATCCACAACATCTACAAGTGCAGTCGCTGTGTTATGGCCCCCGCGGAATCCGGACTGCCGCTGCGGACAATTCGTTCCAATAACTTTGACACACAGGAAAGTAGACTAACTGGACGGAGGTCGTCCAAAGTGGCTGGGTTAGGATTCTTTGGCAGTGGTCGGACCACGGCAATCTTACAACTATCAGGGAATGTCCCCTCCATTATTGATTGATTGACCATGGTAGTGATGGCTTTTAAGGTTTGAGGCAAGGTCAACAGAATTATTTCAAGGGACAAACCATCACAGCCCTGAGCATTTGAGTGAAAACTTTTAATGACTCGTAACACTGTGTCCACCGATACTGTCTTTAATGAAAATGTTGAAGAACCAAATCTGTGGTGTTCATAATAAGTCAGCTGGGACAGAGACACTTGCCCATCGCCGGGAATGCTGAGAAAGTGGGCATTAATCAAATCTGGATCATTGTAACATGCTGGTAGTTCAGCTCCCCTTTTTTTGTCATTTTTTTGACATTTTTGCCCTTTTTTTGACATGATTCTTTAAGTTTTTCCATAGTTTTCTTGAGTTTTGTTTGTCCCTATTAATGTGTCTTTCAAAAAAACATTTCTTTTCCTTATTGATAACTTCTACCACTAATTTTTTCATGAACTTGTAACTCTCTCTAAGACCATCTGATTTGTGTAGCTTGTAATTTTCATGATATCTATCCCTAATATGTATCATTGATTTAATAGTATCAGTAATCCAAAGATGTGGAGGATGTTTGAATTTTTGTGTTCTGATAGGAGCATGCAAGTCAAATAATGTTGTCAGACATGTAGTTAAAATTTCCACAAGAGAGTTAATGTCACGAATATTATAAAAATGGTCCCAATTTATAGCATCCAGGTCACTATTCCATTGTGTCACATTAATGTTCTTTAGAGGCCTGTATGTCACCCACCGGAGACATATATTATCTCTTTTTATTTTAAATTCAGCTTTGAGCATTCCATGGCCACCAAGCTCAGGTGTGTGTTTCACTGTGACCTTCAGGGCTTGAGCATCAGTACATATCACATCAATAAGACTGTGGCTGTGATCTGTGAAATGTGTGGGCTCGGTGACTATCTGTTTCAGGTTGATACTATGTAGAAATTGCATAAATTGTTTATACCTGCTGCTGTCAATCTCCAACAGATTTATGTTAAAATCGCCAAGCAGTACCATCACATCGCAGTTTGCGAGAGAAGCAACAGAATCCACAAGAGCGTCCATGAATACACCCTCATTTAACCAGTGTGGTCTATAGGCAGTAACAATGACAACTCTTTGATTATTGACAGAAACACTCAGCCACATCTGCTCAACCTCTGTGTTTGTTGGGTACGGACCATGTACGCGGCGACGTATGCGTCGCCGCGTGTCGACCGGAGGAGCGATGGGGGGAGCGCCCTGGAACCCGCGCACGAAGTGCCTAAGCGGGAATGGCATCGACGGATTGTGGCGGACTGGCGTGCGCAGCTCAAATAACGGATCTGCGCGCGCCAGAGGGCCGTCGGTGCCGTACACCTCGAAGCTTGGCTCCTCGGGAAGGAGGAGGTCACCTACCGATTGACTCAGATACTCACCGGGCACGGCTGCTTCGGTGAGTATCTGTATCGAATAGGACGGGAGGGATCGACACATTGCCACCACTGCGCATCCGACCTCGACTCGGCCCAGCACACGCTGGCGGAGTGCCCCGCGTGAGCCTCCAAGCGCCGAGTCGTGGTCGCAGAGATCGGGCGAGAACTGTGTCCGCCGGCATTGATTGCGGCAATGCTGGCGGCGCCAAGCTCGGTAGCACAGCTGCGGCGCCACCGCGGGTCGCCGGCAGACACGAGGAGATCGCGCCCGCGGATACGGCGACCCGAGAGGGACCACGCTCCTTCCATGACCGGGGGGCATCGTCGGTGGTGGAGATCGGGGGAGGTATAGTAGCCTCCCCCGAGGAGGGCTTCCCTGTATCGGCGGGGGAGCGGAGGCTAGGGTTCCCGGAAGTAGCTTGGCGTTCCCGGGGACTCCCTACATGCCTGAAGAAGGCCATCCCTGAGGTTTTTAGTGGGTAGGCCTCCCCCTTCTGGGGAGGAGAGCCCCACATAACTGCCGGCTCGCCACAGCCGGGCTATGCAACTTACTGCATTTTCCTCAGGGGATGAAATAAAAAAAAAACGTTGTCATAAACCCCTAGGGGTCGATATAGACCACTTTGGGAATCACAAACGTACAGTGTGTATACTTACGGAAGGTGAAGTCGTGCTGTGCCCGCACCGCGTCGTGCGCGCCGTCGACGAGCGCGGCCGCCGCGGCAGCCAAGTCGTGGGCGGCGTCCGCACGCAACGACATCTGCACCACACCAGTCGCCGTGCCCGCGCGCACACCTAGCGACGCCGCGCCGTCTGTCAAACACAATGAGAAGCCAAGAGTCTAGGAGGCTCTAAGAAAGGCTCGAAAAATAAACTTGCCGTTCCAACATACAGGCTTCAAAAAACTAGAGGTTCGTTCTCAGGGAAAAGTGTAACTTTTTATAAAACACTTCCAGAAAATATTACTGCTTTTCCGCTCCATGAATTTAAAGCACATATTAAAAATACTCTAATGAAAAAAAGGTATTACAAGGTCAATGATTTCATGAGTGATAAAAATGCTTGGATGTAATTTTTACGATATTTAATTTCCTGAATGATTAAACATGTTTGGATGTAAATTTTGCGATATATAATTTTAATGATTCTATAATAAATAATATTTTGTTTTGTACCCGACATATACATATCAGATTTGTTTAATACGATATGACTCTTGTGACGGAAATATATATTTGTTAGTTGTTTTAACTTGTATCGGAGGTTGGGTTCAGAATGTGTATCTGAAGCCGGCTTCCAACTGACGACTCTGTAATGACACAGGAAGAAAAAAAATTGCCCTTGCTGGTTTTCTTGATGGTTCTTTCCAGTACAAGGTCTCCCGCCGTAGACTTGTGAACCAATGGCGTAGCATCTTTGACATTCCAAAGGGATTGTAAAATCCTATTTGAAGAATAAATTTTTGATTTGATTGGAAAGGAAAAGAATCTAGGGATGCAAAGAGAGTCTCCCCTGGCAGGCCATTAGGAAGGCAGACGCTCCCCCCATTCGACATCCTAGCCGACATGTACGCGGCGACACATGTACGCGGCGACGTATGCGTCGCGGCGTGTCGACAGGGGGAGCGACCCGCGCACGAAGTGCCTAAGCGGGAGTGGCACCAACGGATTGTGGCGGCCTGGCGTGCGCAGCTCGAATTACGGATCAGCGCGCCTGCGGGCCGTCGGTGCCGCACTCCCGCACTTCGAAGCTTGGCTCCACGGGAAGGAGGAGGTCACCTACCGATTGACTCAGATACTCACCGGGCACGGCTGCTTCGGTGAGTATCTGTGTCGAATAGGACGGTAGGGATCGACACATTGTCACCACTGCGCATCCGACCTCGACTCGGCCCAGCACACGCTGGCGGAGTGCCCCGCGTGGGCCTCCAAGCGCCGAGTCTTGGTCTCTTGGTTGCAGAGATCGGGTGAGATTTGTCTCCGCCGGCATTGATTGCGGCAATGCAGGAGGACGAGGCAGGTTGGAGGGCTGTGGCCTCCTTCTGTGAAGCAGTGATGCTCCAGAAGGCGGCCGCCGAGCGTGGTCGGGATATGGCCGATCCCGCTCGAAGGAGACGGCGCCGGGCTCGGTAGCACAGTTGCGGCGCTGCCGCGGGTCGCCGGCGGGCGCGAGGAAATCGCGCCCGCGGATACGGCGACCCGGGAGGAACCACGCCCCTTCCGTGGGGGAGGTATTGTAGCCTCCCCCGAGGAGGGCTCCCCTGTATCGGCGGGGGAGCGGAGGCTGGGGGTTCCCGGAAGTAGCTTGGCGTTCCCGGGCGCTCCCTACATGCCTGAGGAAGGCCGGTGGGGTTGACCTCCCCCAGGAGGGGGAGGTCAACCCCACATAACCGCCGGCTCGCCACAGCCGGGGTATGCAACTTAATACATTTTCCTCAGCAGAAAAAAAATCATACAACGTGATTCAATATTTTTCAACATAGAGCAAACCCTAGAGGAATGAAATGGGATGATACACTATCTAAGCAAGTGCGATATGCGGAATCTGTATTTTATTATGCCAAAAATGTTTATTTAATTTATTATCAGAAAATTTATTATTACTGTTAATTGGGTAGACGACAATTTTTTAAATTCTATATATAATAAGAGTTCTCTTTTAAGTGAGAAATATTTGTGTATTTGTATTGAAATTTGAAGATACATCGACATGTTTGCCGCGAGTCGCTCAAAAACGCTCCATACTAAAAACACTGCAATCGTGATGTCATAACAAGTAAACTCGCCTAATTTGTATTAGCGTATAATCAAATTTTAAAATAACTTTGTTATTTGTACGTTTATATCTCACATTAAATGTTACATTTAATGTGAGAATACTAAAAATGTGTTCGTTTCATTGGAATTACGTAAACAAATATTTGCTCATTTTTTAGAAATCTAAATACAATAAAAATTAATAATTAAACTGAAATTTCTATATTGACATACTTTCAATTATAGTATAAAAACGGCCATAATCAGTTGTAGTCGTCTACCCTATTAGGCATCAAAAACATGCTCAGTAACTTTTCCACTGATAAAATTTGCAAGAAGCAGTGGGAATAATTAAAAAAAAGACTTTGATACGAGGGCTGCTACTTAAGTATCCGAAATCTGGGATTTCAATATTTTTGAACGCAATATATGATCTCCATAGTACAATTCGTTCTTTTTTTGAAATACTGGCCGCTATTTTTTTTTTTCTTATGTACGCTAGTGTTTTGTTTCTGATGGGTTTAAAATGTCATATCGCTGAAATTATGGAACTCACACGTGAAAATATTCGTGCTATGATTTACTACGATTTTCGACGTGGTTTAACTCAACAACAGTGCGTAGATCAATCAACTTCAACTTTTGGTGTTGAAGCTGCATCAAAAACCACTGTGTATCACTGGTTTAATGAGTTCAATCGTGGATGGAGTAAGCTCACGGACGGTTAAGGAAGTTCGCCACAAAACATTGAACGACGACTAATTATGCAAGACCGTCATGTTACGTATCGCGAGATAGAGGCTACTCTGGGCATATGTATGACAAGCATTAATAAAATATTACATGAACATTTGTTCGTAAAAAAAATTGTTCGCGTTGGATACCGCACAATTTAACTCAGCATCAAAAAGAAGCTCGCGTCGAATGGTGCAAGAATATGTTAAAAAAATTTAACGGAGGTGACTCAAAATCTGTTTATAACATCTACACAGGTGATGAAACTTGGATCTATGCGTACGATCCCAAAACTAAGCAACAATCTACAGTTTGGGTGTTTCAAAATGAGCCGAACCCTACGAAAGTGACTCGTGCAAAAAGCACTTTAAAGCAAATTGTGTTCTGCTTTTTTGGTATTAATGATCATGTGGCTACAACACCAATGGAGAATCGTAAAACGGTCAATTCGGAGTGGTACACGACCATTTGTTTGCCGGAAGTATTTGAAGAAATACGTAAAAACAACAAGCGACGCAGAATCATTCTACACCACGACAATGCCAGCTGTCACACATCACGCGAAACAAATACATTTTTGGAGGGTCAAAAAATAGAATTGGTGGTTCATCCACCGTATAGCCTTGGCACCTAATGATTTCTATTTATTCCCAAATGTAAAGAATAAATTACGTGGTCAACGATTTTCGACCCGTGAAGGTGCCGTCGACGCGTTCAAACAGCACGTTTTAGAGATACCGCACTCAAGAGTGGAAAAAATGCTATAAAAATTGGTTTTAACGTATGCAAAAGTGTATCGATCATCGCGGAGAATACTTTGAAAAACAATAAACCCATATTTAGCCATATACGTTTGTTTAATTTTTCTATTCCGGATACATAAGTAGCAGCCCTCGTAAGAGGTACCAAGCCTATGAAAATTCCTTAGTAGTACGTACCGGCTCCACGCCGCCACCACGCCAGCCGAGTGGTTGCCAAGCTGAAGCTCTCAGAAGGAGCACACCACGCCTCCGCCGACCAAGGCGCCGCCTCGTACAACCTGTAATATATATATATATAATATGAAAAAAATTATACATGTTTACTGAAAACTATATTTCACACTAACATTAGAAAAAATCACATAATACAAATCTAAGATCATTTTGAAAAATTCTTAATCAATTAATTCTTAGCAAATATTTTACTTTTTTTAAATTTTTAGTTTGTGTGTAAAATAAGTAGCTTGATTAGTACTAATATAATGGATACATACCATTAGATATGATACCATTAACCCCGAAACGCTATATAAAATATATTATTAATGCTACAACTAGAGAACGGTTGAACTTATTTCGTTTTTTTTTTTAATATTAATAATTTCATTTATCATATAAACACAAGAAATATAAATAAACTTACCATTCCAACGCACAGGCTACAAAAAACTAGAGGTTTGTTTATGGGTAAATGTATATTTTTTTATATCAAGATTCCACATAGTGTAGCTAAACATATACCTTGAACTTATGAAGTTTCATAAGTTCAAGATACATGTTAAAAAAACGCTAATGAGTAAAGGCTATTACAAAAACAATGATTATTTAAATGATGCCAATGCTTGGTGTTGATTTGAAGATATTACATTCTATAGTGTAAATAGGATGTGTTTTCCCGTATAAATTGTAAACACATATGTACATTGCATGATAACGACACTATGTTTTCAATATAATTCGTCTCTAATTGGATGGCCTCTACTGTAGGTAGGTAGGTATATGGTTACCTGAGCTCGCGGTCTGTGATAGCAACGAATGTTGGTTGCCAACCTTCCGCCTCATCAGAACTGTCCGATCCACCAGATGCACTTAACTGAAAAATATAATAAATGATTAAGAGAGTGACCAGAGTCAGACTCACTAAATAAAGCATTAATATAAACTTTAGACAACTTTAGGAACAGAACCTTAAAATATTTGTGATAATGTAATGGAAAGTTAATGATGTAAAGTGAAAATAAAGCACACAAAGAATGGAAATTCAATTAATTTTGAAGAATTTAACGTTTTTGGTAGAGAACGAATTATAGCTTACGTGAAAACGAAGTAATAGTTCAAGTCTATAAAAAAAATCTATCGTTAGAAGCTGACGGAAAATAGAGGTGACCTTTGTCTGCTTATGCCGTCGCAAAATTGGAGTAATTGTGAACATTGCTTTTTCTTAAGCGAAAGGAGACCTGTGTAAAGTTAAAAGCATTGATGTTAGAGTAGTCCCTCTAACTCAAAGCTTCGTCGTTGGTTTCGTACAACGTCCTCTATGATACGATACAAAGGATCAAACAATGAGCCTCTGAGCAAGTTTTATTTAAATCACTCAAATCAATATTTATAGGAATTTAAAACATTGCAAAATTTACAAACACATATATACATGACATATTATTGAGAATATAGATAAGAAAGAAGAGTAGAGTTTTAAAAGTCTGACAGTGTCGAACGTATCCACTTCGAATTCCATCGACTCGTTCTCTTATATTTATAACTTTTATGTATGATTCGCCGTAAGACTATCAGAATATTGTTAGAGAAAATTGGTGTACGTATAAGAAAATTAAATAAAAAAAATTAAATATATTCAATAATAGAAAATTGTGGAAGTGTAGGGTTGTTGGCGTCCAAATGATCAAACGTATATCGTTATACCAAAGTGAGGTCGCCATCAGTATTTATATCAAAACATTTCACAATAGGCTATTTTCATGTTGTAACATAAAAATGTGAAATAATTTTATTTATATAGTTTTTGTACTAAGCAATGAAAAAATTATATTATTTTTTCATAAAAGCGTAAGATTAATTTTATATTTCTAATTTAAAATCGAAGTTTTATTATCTATATATCACATGACCGAAAACACCGACCGCCATGATTTTCTCCGTATGACGTCATTAGTACTAAAACAAAGTGTTTGTTTGTAAGCAACCGTAACAAACAACCAGTAACATAGCAACCGATGTAAAAAATAACCTCAATTTCTCAGTTATGTATATTTTTGTATTAAAAGTGTATTTAAAAGAAGGCTCATCAAAAAAACTTATGTAATTACATTAAAATGATCCTCACAAAGATATTAATGAGATTTTAGAGTGTATTTTGTTTAGATTTTGTCCTGCAACTTCTAACTAAACATATCTCATAGAATCACTATTCGGAACCTTAATAAACAACTTTCTAGTGTTTTAAAAGTAGAATTCTTGCAATTCAACACTACACACCAACGATACGGATTATAGAAACTCATTTTTATTTCATAAGTAATCTTTCAACTCAAACTTTTTACAAACCTAAAATAAGCGTTACGTACTTTATTTTAGTACAATTGACGTCACAAACATGGCGGTCGGCATTTTGGCGCCTTTATTTTACAATAATATATTGATCTTCTTTCCTGCTTGCAGGATAAATATTTTGCAAAAATAAAAATAACACTTGACTATCGCATGTAAATGAACATTTTAAAAAATATTTGAAAAAATAGTAGAATAGTCTATTCGTGTGCGAGTGGAGTGACTAACCGGCGGTTGGTGTTGCCGTGGCCGCCTTGCCAACCAGCCGGCATGGCGCAAGTCGCCGAGCAGCGGACGCAGCGCAGGACGTGCGCGGGCAAGTGCAGCGCGAGCGGCGCGGCGTGCTGCTGCGTGCAGCGCGCGATGCCAGCCCGTGGCTGCACCAGAGCTGCCCGCCCGAAGTGCTAACGCATGCACGCCATCCGGCGAGTACACCTCGATTGTGCGCTCCTCTAACAAACATTGCATTATAAACTATTATTTTCGTTATTTTATTTTTGAAATTCTATTAGAATGAAATGTTGAGGATTTTAGCTGAAAGTCACTTATGGTGTAAAGATCTTCCCCAAGGTTCTCCACACACACCGGTCCATCACTGCTGACGCCTAACGCTTGTAATGGGAATGCTGTCCAACCTTAAGATTATCGTCCTATTTCTTTATTACTCCATGATTCAAATCAAAAATTCAAAAGATGACATGTCACGCTTTGACAGTGTTCCTATAAATTCATTATTGTTGATTATGAAGATATATAACATACTATACCAAAACTTTGAAAAACATGTTAATAATTCCAGGCTAAATTGTATATGTTACGAATATTCAAATTGTTTAATTTTTGAACAATTTTTGGAAAACTTGTGAAGTTGAAATATAATAATTATTAAACTAAGTAAGTCACTTTTTCCTACCTAAACCCCTTTCACTG
The DNA here is from genome assembly GCA_036419045.1 of Scirpophaga incertulas. Lineage (NCBI taxonomy): Eukaryota > Metazoa > Arthropoda > Insecta > Lepidoptera > Crambidae > Scirpophaga > Scirpophaga incertulas. Next base: position 23,360,703 of record CM071627.1, on the reverse strand, counting down.
GGAGTCAAGGATCCGGAGGTAGCCAGAGGTTACCCTTGGCTCTATGGTGACACGCTTTTCTGCGTTTACTTCAATCCACTTTGAGGAGGACCTAACAACGCTGCGTTTTCCGACGTATGCTCACTTTTTATATATTTTTCACCATTACATAGACATAATTTCATTTGCTACCATGACACATAAATACTTTAACATATTATTACAAAAACTTATTTTAGATATAATGTGCCTCAGCAGCAAACAAATGTCTCGGCTCAGCATTGTACTCTACATAGAGCGAAGCGAAATTTAAATATTTGTAAGAAATACAAATTTTCGACTTTTTCATGTTTGTGCTATGAGAAAAATATCAAAAACAACAATTGTAATAAATCTCAAAATCAATTTCAGAATTTGTAAACATTTTACACTACAGCACCTGAAAAAAATATATCTGAGTCTGACGGTAATACGAGTACTGTACGATCGACAAATGTGCACACCCACCCTCCTGGTTGCATGATGTACATAGCGTAAGTGGGCTTAGTTTCTTTGCTGGACTTCGGTCTTAGATATCTGAGACTCTCTTAATTTCTCATAAAGGCCAAACATGACTAACACACATGACTTAGAATAATGCAGGAGAATATAACTGTGGAAGTGGTAATTGATTTTTGACTTTACGTTAAAAAACGATATGGTACCTAGTAGAGATGAGACCAAACTATATTTAGGACAGGATTCAAACCCACAATTGCTGTTTGTCTTGGTTGTAGACTGTGCATGCGATTATACCCAACAATAGTAACACAATTTGGGTATTAATCAAGTAATAATATTTTCAAGCTAGCATAAATATCAAGCGAATAAACATAACAAATAGGAAGACTAACGGTACATACCTGGATCATGGTGCCGTAGATTTTTTGCCACGCAGGCCATTAGCAGTGGGACATAACGAGTGTCAGCGCGACGCCGACGGGGCGACGGCGGAGACGGCGGCGCCTCCGCCATGTAGCCTCTCTGTAACTCCCATCCCACCTCACTGATGATTGATGCTTTGCGAAAATAAGGTGTCACCTCTCTTAAGTATTTTACTGCAAATAAAACATAAAGAATTAGATCTCATTAATCATGGGCAATGAGTAAACTGTACGGAAATAACTTTGAAAATCTCTATTATTACTCCCTGCATGAGGATTATATTGACATAATGGTTTGGTAACCACTGTAGACCTAGGCAATGCAGAAAATAATCTAGAGAAAACATTACATTTGTACGACAAACAGTGTAAAATAAACATTCACTGTCCTACCTTGCTTTCTTTTACTCTTTAGAAGCAATATGTACTACACATGTTTGAAAAAGTCCAAGAAACTTTAATATCATACACAAAACCAATTTTATACAACTTCTCACTTTGCTACCTATCTATAATTCTCTTCAATATACTATTCCCAGGTTCGCATGCTACATACCGCCAGCGCGCCAAAAAACAATGGAATGATGTCATGGAAGACGTAAAGATTCACATTGGGTTTCAGCCGCCGGTAGGCATAGACTGTTTTCTACGCCATTATTCAGCATAAATATTGGATTAAAATATAAATAAAAATATACACATACAGGTTTCGAAATTTTCTGCAAAATATTGTGGTATGTTAAACCATGCATACAGGGCTTTCTACTATAAAGCCCTGCATGGCAATAAGAGTGCTGTATGGTCATACATGTCCACTCTTTCCAGGCCTTAGATAAGAAGCTAACTGCATGTGGCATATTAATAGAAGTTTTACCTTCAAATATGATTAACTAGAATACAATAGATGATAAAGAACATAAAATAATGATAATAACACACTTAGGTAAGAAGACGATAACTAGCAAGGTGAATCTTACAACCAATCAAACTGATCGAAAAGCATCTGGCCTTATTGAGTATCTCACCCTAACAACCCTGACCTAAACACTAAAAGCTCTCAACTACTAAATCATAGAAGAGACAAAATATGAACAAGAATTCTGACAATTCATACATGTATCATCATATCATCATCATAGTAAAGATTTAGAATGTACAGTATTCTAAATCTTACCAAATACAGACCTGTATTCTTAGCCATACATTCTCTAAGTCACCCACTAGAAATTATAAAATCTACAGAAATACCAGAGACACCAACATAGACTAAACATTATGTGGCAGTACGCTGGACACAAATCTCACATAGCCAATTTCTGTTGGTTCTGCAAGATCCTTCATCTCCAAGTTATTTCAATTAGATGAATCATTGAAAAAAAACAGGAAGATGCTGGACAAGGCTCGGTCCCTGTGAAAATATATGTCCAACAGTAAGCATATTTCAACTGATGATGATGATGAATTTATGGTAGTAAATATATTTTTATAACAAGGAATTAAAGAACTAACTTCACTGATGATGCTTACATAGAAAGTGAAGGGCAAAAAATGTTAATTCTATTAGCACTTTGTAAAACTGGATCTTACTTTCATTGGCAACATATTATTGACATTACCTTCTAATTGAACCATTTTTCCTGCTCTTTTCAATGCTTTTACAGCTTCTTCATGTGTAGCATCTTTAAGATCGTCCCCATTTACAGATAGTATAGCATCACCCACATATAACTGTTCCGTGAGATCTGCGGCCATACCTTTGAATATTTTTGATATTAATATAGGCATATTGTTTTCAATGCCTCCTTTTATGGATATGCCCAAACCATTATTGTCAGATTTCACAACTTGAACCAAACGTTTTTGGTTGGCTATAGCTTCTGGAACTTCTGTGAAATCACTGTTAGGAGTCTCAACGTTGTTATTGTTGATTGAGCCATTAAGAGTCGTAGTGGCATCGTAGCCATCATCCAAACAAACACTCAGATAGTCATCTTCCAAACAGCAATGCACTCGGTACCAGACACCGCGTACTAAAGTTTCTAGCAATCCTGAGCGAGCACACGTCGCATTAGGACTATCACTTCCCCCGCTTGATGCTCCGTTTTCAACCATAATTTATCAACAAACCACTTAACCACGATAAATTAGGAATCAAAGTCGTGCTATTTATTTCTTCTTACGATATATTTATATATCTAAATACAAATAGATCTACTGTATCACTTCGTTTGAATGTTTATTCATTTCTGTCATTGATTATTTGCAACAATAATAGATCACCAAAAATACACAAATTACAAAAATTCATTGCACAATCAATAGCACAGACTAGTTCAGGACACAGATGTTCATTATCAACATTTTATTTTTATATTCTTTATTCTTAGGCCTCGTTCACCATCTCCAGTAAAGTGGCGACTAGTTACTTCCAATTAACGCTAACTGGCAAGTAAATGTTCCAAGTAACTTCTCTCAATTTCACAGACGAAAACAAACCTTCAAGTAACAAATCACTGATTAAGTGAATGACGAACGAACATTTGTTAAAATCGTTCATAATATATCAAAATGTCAGATTTCATACGTCATTCAAACGTCAATTCATAATACGATTTGCACGTGTGATGTTTGGTTAGTTTACTTCAAAAAATTTTACTTCATTTTATAAGGATATTTTATATAATATTGTTTTATTTTTAGAAGGGATAACATTATGTACTAATTCTTGACATTGATTTATAGGTTCTTTAAGTTCACTAGAAAGGAAATTTGGTAAATCCGCTAGAATAAAAAAAGTCCTACTACTCACCTTTCTGTTTTAGTTATTATTTGTTTTTTTATTAACTTGTGAATTGGTTACTGCAAATTTCGACAGTCGAAACCTAGCAAAAGAATCAGTTTCATCCAGGTCGGTGAAATAATCAAGGCGGAATTTAAATACACGAATTCTCGGATCCGCTGCATTGATGAATTTTCAATTTCGTCTAGTTTATGATCATTAAAATCATATAAGTCCATTTTAAATAACTAATTTAGGATGTATGTAAAGAAATATACGCGTGGTGTTATTTTAACCGTCAAGTAAACGCGTTAATTGGCAGATGATGTGGCAAGTAAGTTACTCGTCAGTTAATCCATAATTACGCTACCCGAAAGTCGTGAAATTGACAATCTAACTTACTGACCACTTTAACTGTCAATTAGCCTACTCGACACTTTACTTGGAGATGGTGAAAGAGGCCCTTAACCTTGTAGAGTCTTCTCTTTGAATATAGAATAGTACTATTCTATTCTATATTCAAAGCCTTCAGTCGTATACATTTTAACATTAAATATTAACAAAACGTAAGTTATATTAATCATTATTAACAACTAGGTAGAGATCACAGACTGTTAAAAGATATTACCACAAGTACACCATTACCACAAGTTATTTTGATAGAAAATATCAAACTCAAACATTCCGGATGTTTGTAGTTTTGTATTGTCTGGTTGGTGTAATTGATATATTTTTCAATTTGACATAGGTATATGATGTTAAGGTTGAATACGCTGTTCATGTGTCTATGGATTTATAACTTGAAAGAATGAAAAATAAACTAAGACACTTCTTGTCATGTCACTAAATGAAATGGTATTTATTTTAATTACATATATTTTCTTTATATAATAAGAAGTTATGGGCAAATACTTATAAATAATGTATAAAGAGTAAACAAACATAAACGTTAAAGTGACCAAAGTAAAAAATATATATATATATATATAAAAAAAGATGTCGAATCTGCATGCCCTACCAATACTTAAAGAAAACAATTTTGGTAACTGGAAGTTCAGAGTTAAAACTCTATTAGAAGAAAAAAATGTTTTAGACGCAGTAATGGGTATTAAAGGTAAGGATGAGACAATATTTTTACAAGATGACAGAAAGGCACGGAACTTAATAATACAATCTGATAAATATTTGGAAATTGTTAAAGATAAAAAATCTGCTCAGGAAATGTTTCAAACATTGCAAAATATTTTTGAACGAAAAAGCATTGTAAATAAATTGTATTTGAGGCGAAAGCTAATTAATTTGAAATGTTCCGGGAATCTTAATAAACATTTTCTGCAGTTCGATAAAATAATCACAGAATTAGATGCTGCTGGCTGGCATCTATAGAAAATTTAGATAAAATCTGTTATCTATAGTCAACTTTACCTAACGAATACGAGAACGTGATAACTTCGATTGAGACGATGTGTACAGATAAAGAAATATCGTATGATTTTGTAAAGGCCAGATTACTAGATACCGAAATAAAACGAAAATGCAATGATGAGGTTCGAGAAGAAAATTCTTTTAACAGTCAGTCTAAGCCGGTAAAATGCCACATATGTCATAAAATAGGTCATAAGGCAAATGAAGGCTGGAGTCGATGCAGTAACAGAAGAACAAGGTATCGAAGGCGCACTAACTGGAGCGGTAGACGCGGCACGGAGACTGTTGCTGAAGTTTTGTTACAAAGGAGTATTTATGATTTGTGAAGCCTTAATTGTTAATAATTTAACACATAATTTGCTTTCGGTTAAGAAAATGGTTGAAATGGGCAATTTCGTCAGTTTTACAGATAAGGGTGTCATTATTAAATATAAAAATAAAAGTATATTTGCTGAGTGTAATAGTAAGCTTTATCTTATGAACGGAACTATCTGTTCAATTTCACATGAAGTACCAAGGAGTAATATTGCATGTGGTATTAATGATAATTTATGGCATAGACGTTTGGGTCATATTAATCATAAAGGTTTATCTATACTAAAATTGCCATTTTCACAAAAAGTTTGTATTCCGTGTGTTGAAGGCAAGGCCACCCGTAGACCGTTTTTTAGTTTAAATCGTCCAAGATCGAGTAAAATAGCTGAACTACTACACACAGATATTGCTGGACCTGTGAAACCAAGTTCCAGTAGGGATGAACTTTACTTTCAAACTATAATCGACGATTTTTCTCATTTTTGTGTTGTATATACCATGAAGTATAAAAGTGAAGCTACAGATAATTTGATGAAATATATTAAGTATTTAGAAACGCAAACAGAAAATCAAGTAAAGCGGATAAGATGTGATAATGGTGGCGAATTTACATGTAATAAGTTTCAAAAGTTTTGTCAGGATAAAGGAATCCGATTGGAGATTACAGCTCCATATAGTCCACAATCAAATGGTGTCAGTGAAAGAATGAATAGGACACTTTATAACAAAGCCAGAACGTTATTATTAGAATCAAATTTGCCGAAATATTTGTGGACTGAAGCTATTAGATGTGCAGCTTACCAATTAAATAGATCGCCTTCAGTAGCAATCAATAATCGAACACCTACAGAAATAATGATTGGTATTAAGAACTTAGAAAGGCTAAGGGTTTTCGGAAGTAAAGCGTGGGCAGTAACACTACCAAAGCAGGGAAAGCTTGAAAGAAGAGCTAAAGAATTTAGAATGGTTGGATATTCTCAATCTGGCTATAGACTATGGGATGACGAGAAAAATGTTATAATAATATCCAGGGATGTAATTTTTGATGAAACAGATATTGTATATAAACCTGTAAATTGTATTGTATATAATAAGAACTTAAATGAAGAAATAAAGGAAAATGATTTGTCAAAAGAATCTGACGAAAATATAGTTGAACGTGTTCATGAAGATAAAAGTGGTGAAACAGAAGAAGAAATGCGTACCAGGTGTGGAAGGTTAGTGAAGCCTCCAAGTTATTTAGATTCTTTTGAAACTAATGTTGTTTATAGTTTATGCTCTGGAGATCCTGTTACATACGAGGAAGCTGAAAAAGAAGAAGGCTGGCGAATGACCATTAGTAAAGAGTTAGATGCACATGAAACTCAAGGAACATGGAAGCCTGCTGATTTACCGAAAGGTGTCAAAGCAATAGAACTAAATGGGTGTTTAGAACGAAATCCGATGGCACAAAAAAGGCTCGATTAGTGGCGAGAGGTTTTCAGGAGGAACATTTTGGAAATGTTTACTCTCCCGTAGCAAGAATGCCAACAATTAGAATGCTCTTAAGTTATGCAGTTCAAGAAAATTTAGAATTACGACAGCTGGATGTACCAACTGCTTTTTTAAATGGGAAGTTAGATGTTGATATTTATATAAAAGCTCCAAAAGGAATTAAAACTGAAAATAGTAAAATTTTTAAGCTGCGTAAAGCGTTGTATGGACTTAAAGAAGCACCTCGTGTCTGGAATGAATGTTTTCACAATTTTATTCTAAATATTGGATTTATACAGTCACAGTATGATTTTTGCTTATATAGAAGGGGTGATGTCTGGTTATTAGTTTTTGTTGATGATATTTTTTAATGGGAGAAAGTTCAGATGTTATTGAGAAATTAAAAGAAGAATTTAATGTAAAGGATTTAGGCAAAATTCATCAATATTTGGGTATTGAAGTTAAACGTGATGTGAATAAGATTGAAATTTCTCAAGAACAAATGATAGATAGAATATTAGATAAATTTAATATGCAAAAATGTAATGGAGTGCAAACACCTATGATTAGCAATTTCGAAGTGATAGCAGAAAATAAAACTGTTGATGTTCCGTACAGAGAGCTAATTGGTAGTCTACTATATATATCAAATACCACAAGACCTGATATAACTTTTGCTACAGCTCTTTTAAGCAGACATTTTGATAAGCCCACCGAACAAGTATGGGTTGCTGCTAAACGCATCTTACGATACTTAAAGGAGATAAAACACAAGAAATTAGTGTATAAAAAGTATGATGGAGAAAAAGACATAGTAGCTTATTCAGATTCTGACTGGGCTGGTGATAAGCTAGACCGTAAGAGCACTAGTGGAGCAGCTATTTATTACTGTGGTAATTTAGTTTCCTGGTTTTCTAAGAAACGGGCAACAGTGGCACTGTCTTCTGCAGAAGCGGAATATGTAGCTTCAGCAATGAATTAGGGGAATTTATTTAGATTTTAATTATAATACAACAAATCCTAGAATTAGTTTATTTATAGATAATCAAAGTGCAAAGAAAATGATCGAATCTTTTGACAATGGAAAAAGAACTAAACATATAGATATAAAAGCAAATTTCATTAAAGATGTAGTATCAAAGAAAATAATCAATATAGATTTTGTTTGCACTGACGATAATATTGCAGATGTTTTGACGAAACCTCTGTCTTGTGTTAAATATTTGAATTTTGTAAGAATAAAAATAAGCTATGTGTAATCTAGGATAGTTATATATTTTATTCGACAATATCAATACTGCTTTGATTTGTGTAATGTGTATTGATCTTGAGGGGGAGTGTTAAGGTTGAATACGCTGTTCATGTGTCTATGGATTTATAACTTGAAAGAATGAAAAATAAACTAAGACACTTCTTGTCATGTCACTAAATGAAATGGTTTTATTTTAATTTAATATACATTATTTTCTTTATATAATAAGATATGAAATCTAAATTTTAGGTACGTGTTGTTTTTTAATTTAATTATTTCTTAAAATCTCAATTCCATAAAATACAGCATAAAATAAACATTTTTATAACCAGAGATTTTTACAATATTGTAATTATTGTATCGACCTATGCATAGAATAAAGGTACATCTGCAAAATCACGACTTTACAGGAGATCGATTTGAAGTTTGCTTTGTACAAAATTTGATATAACTTTTTTTTCTCTTGTACTAGACAACTGTTTTTTTTTCAGAAATACATGAAACTATATAAAGCAATGTTTTGTATATAAAAAGTAAATATTAAACTATTATTTCTGAATTTAGTATCGTTTATGTGCATAAGTGACCTTTTACTTCGGACATATCAACGTTGTATATACATTTGTAACTTTATTTTAGGGAGAAAATTAAAAAAGTGTAAGTATCATGTGTGGTTGTAGCTTTGTATTTCGTAATTTAATTTTTCCCAAGCAGTTATATGTGTAAAAAAGTATATAATACAGAATAAAACAAAGTATATAGTAAATAAAACATTTAATTTTCATAATTCTTACTGTGTAACAATATTAAATATACCTGATTTCCATAAGTTTAAACAGAAAAATAATTAAGATAAGAATATAAGGAGTTATTTATTGTTACACAATTTAATTTAATTATAAAACATAACGTTTTAAATCTTGGAGTAATCAACTAAATAAAACGTCAGTGCATATTACTTGAATACTACGAGTATATAAAGGCTTACCTTTATATACTCATAAATTTCTACGTACTCTTAAGTACGTAGAATAAAAATCAAATTATAAAGAAAAAGCTGCTTTGGCTAGTCCTAAAGAAGTAGATAACGAAAACATAAAATAAGGAAACTCTTCTAAATTTCTAATTTAGAACCAAAAATAAAAACAAACTACTGAAAAAACCTTACAATAAACGACGACCAAGTTGTATTGATAAAAAATTTGTTCAATTCTCTTCGCTATTGTTCTCGATATCATTATCATTGGAATAAGGAAGAGATCTAAAATAATGTCCATATTGAGAAGGTATAATTCCTAAGTCTACTAAACTAATAAGGTCTTTATGTTTGTCTTTTGACAAATTGATTGGTGCTTTATAAGCTAATTCTAAGGTAGGTAAAGAAGATACGGCATTACGACGAGTATTCGAGCTAATTAAAACAGTCTTATAGTCAATATCCCTCAGATCACATTTGTATAATAGCTTATTAGGTTCTGATTTACACAAATACCTCTTTAACGCTATTCTAAGATACCTTAACGCCATCTGTGTTTTTGCACCAAATTCTATTATTTACATGAGTTTTCAATTCAAAAATCTTATTTTGCGTCATATTTTGAACATCATAAGGGACACCTGTGGTTTTTGCCCAACGGACAAGCAACCGCCATTCGTCAGGAGTGTAAATAGTTTTTTTTTTCAGCCTCCCGTTCTATAAGAGCATGTACACTATCACCCTCGTTCTGGGTGTGGCCCTTCTCTAGAAATCTATGTTTAATAGATACGTTAAATTGTTTGGCACAGTAAGTATAAATAAAAAACACAAAGCGATTCCGGTTTTGTCCTGCGCAGTTATCGGACCAAAAGCGGAATTCTTCGACTCCATTTTGAGTGTTTTGCTCTATAAAGTCTAGCAAGCAACTACCAACCTCATTAGCAATTGTTTCGTCCCACAAATAGCAAAAAGCCTTTTTTCTAGCCATATCAAAAACAGTAAAATCTAAGCAAGATAATTTACGCTTATGATAGAAAAGACTAACCTGACCATGGGGACATGACAACACTTTTTGGAAATCAAATACTGCGGCTAAAACTGCGCCATCCGAGTTAACAGAGTCCAGTTTGTCATTGTTTTTAACTTACGAGCTTCATCTTTACTTGAAATATGGTGATTATAATTTACTTTATCTTCTTCAGTCTTATCACTCTTATTGCGATAAATATGACAAATGTCACATTGGTCTTTTTTTGGAATAAAAAACCCTAAATTAAAATTCCTGTTAATGATGTCTCTATATTAACTAACTGCTTTGCTGGAATAAATAGAGTCGTCAAACCAATCCTTGTAGAGCTGGAACATTTTTGAAATGCTAAGACTGCCATCCAGATAAAGCTTTGTTGAAGTTTTCGAAGTCGAGTCGAAGGTGATGCAGTCCTGTGGTCATCATGCATTGAACAGAAGGACTCATGACAATTTTTGTGTGCATTTAAAGGAGAAAGCATAGGTGTTACGACAAAAATTGAAGGCAAATCTCCAAAGCTAACTGCGGGAGAATTTTCAAAGCTAGATGGTATTTCGAAAGCCAATGGTGTTAACACGTTATTTCCAGGTGTTAGTGGCAACTGTAGGTCTTTGTCAATAGAACTTTCAGCATGAATAGGAATTTGTATTGTATTAGATGTGTTAGTGGTAGAAATAGAGCATGCCTCATTATTGCTTGCGGCTGTACGGTAGAAGATCGGTTTTCTGTGACTTTGTCACCTGTTGTACCAAAAACATCTTCCCAGACTTCAAGCATGAGTTCGCGAATATTTTCAGCGCCTGGTGGCAGCAGTGATTGCACAAGGGTATCGCGATTATCCGTAACGTTCTCTGAAAATATAAATTAATATAATAAATACATTATATTAATTAACAGAACAATAATTGTCCTAATAGCTTTTTTTATGTTTCTAGAACTAATTGATATTAAAATGAAATAATTTAGTAGGCATTTCTCTGTGAATTTCAGTTGGAAAAAGGTTATAGCTTAATATTGGCCCTAGAATAAAGAGACATCTACATATAAATCACAAAATTTTAACATAACTTACGCCGAACAAAGTTACATTTGTATAAACAACCAAATATTTTTACGTGATTTACAAAGAACAAAGTAATATAGAAAGATACACATACATTTTATTACTTACTAAAAAAAACTTGAATTAACGTTTTATAATATAAAGAAACAAGTATACCACTTATTTATATTTATTTCAATAAAAGCTAGCGTACCGCAGAATAAAGATCTATGTGAGTTTAGAACCACATTTTTAATTATTTGCTTCTAAATATATTATATCTACCTACTCCAACAAAAGTTAGTGCAATGCCTTTTATTTATTAAACATTACAAAATAAATGAAATAAATGTACTTACCTGAAATACAATTCGTACTTTCTTCATTATTTGTCTCATGAGAATCAGTTGCTGTTGTATTATTTAACACTTTCTGGTTTGATAAAAGGTTCAATATATGTTTAGAGCGTGTATTTTACATGTTGGCTACCCTTATATATACACCACCACCACCTTATATATACCACCTTCGACTATTAGAAATAATTGTTAATAAATTTACTGTGAGAGCGTACACTCGAGCGACCGACTTTACTAAGAACATGAACGTATGTGTCAATGTATCCATGCGCAAGGTACGTGGTAGCGCCGTTTCAGACGGTGAAAAACGTTACTTGTGCGGACAGGTCCTTATTCGTTGGAGCAATAAAACACATATACCTTTATTCAATTGCTAACTTGGTAATTATAAAAAATATAAAATTTTAGATTTTACTACTGTAAAATATAGGTAAATTTAACACCATTTATATAAAAAAAGGCATTTGGTGCTATAATCATATGTAACCTTATTCTATGCATAGGTCGTATAATGAAGTATCTTTGTAATATATTGCAAAAAAAATATTTATTAATTTAAATGTAATATTGTTCGGTACAACATTATGCATAGAACGTAATTCCGGAAGTAGCTTATATGTAAGCCGAAGAACCATGTAAGTAGTCGTTCGTTCGTCGTAGGAATTGTTTATACGATGATCACATCGTAAGTAACGGCGATCGCCCGCGTACATTCAGGTATTGACGCTTTATTTCGTCTCTATATATGTGATCAAGAGTTTAGCTCTAGCATACGTCGGAGATTTTTAAATACAATAATAAACCTACAAATTTTGTTACTCAAAGTATTATATAATTTATGTTTGCTCCCGTGTACAGTGCATGCATTTCAATTGCGTCTTTTCATTTACTTATGTTATGTAAATATTGTGATTTGGGGACTGTTTTCAGTGAATCGATAAAATTAGACTATTTACTAATACTTCACACCATACTAAACAAGAATTTACATAGGTGGACTGGCGATATATATATAATGGCGTTTGCGATGTCCTGGTATTGCAGGCTACGGTGATTGCCTACCATCAGGCAGACCTTTTGCTAGTGTCGTAGTATAAACAAAGAAACATGAAAAATCTTATATATGATATGCTTAAAATGCAACTAACATTCTTATGATAACATACAAGTCTTGGTGTATATAAAGTGTGCAGACAATGTGGAAGCTATTAGCCGATGAATATGAACACTTTTCAAGAATAAAGCAGACTTTTATTTACAACATAATAAGAAAGTATTACAAAATCAATTTCGAATTCTTCGACAACTTCAATAAACACTCAGTTGCCAAACTTTATTAGACATAACAACCAACGACAATATAGGCTGCACTCTGCACTTGCTTGGTTTCAATCTCCTTAACAATAAGTAAGTTCTGAACACTGACTTGGAAACCTGGTTCTGAATGACGAGTAAGCAAAAGAAGCTTTTCCGTCTGTAGTCCCGTTAAAGAAAAGTGTGTTCTACTGTACATACACATACTATGTATGAACCTCAAAGTAACCAAGACAGGAGATGCCATTGTCTAACATTCCCCTCTGCCAAAGCATAAGACTCGGAATCTTGTACGTTATATAAAACTAGTTGAGCTGCCTTATGGGCTGTCACAAACTAATCTGTGGCTGTCACACAACATTGTGCATGTCGCGGCGAACAGAGCTCCCACTAAAATGCCTATTTGTGCTGTTTTTTTCGTGTAAAAAGAAGTCTAACACGTCAAGTATGCAAAAAGATGGTGTCACCTTTCATTTGCAAGTATTATTTTATGATTTATTGATTATTTAATTCATAATTTCATGTTTTACAATTCTGCAAATTCAAATTTAACGTCTATAGTCTCGTGAGGAGTGCGGTCTGACGTCATATAGTCTCGTGGGGAGTGCGTGAGCTAGGTTGAACATTATCATATTTCAATTAATTATGACATTTGACATATAGAATTTGTATAGTTCATATAACAATTTTCTAATCTGGTAGGTATTAATTTAATCAGTAACAGCATCATTTGGTACTCTGCTGTCTTAAATTGCCGATGCCTTGTTAACAATAATACACAATTTTACTATTTTTTGATACTTTAACAGTTCTATACATAACGATGTACTAGCAATTATACCATTTAAATTAAATATATTTATATAGTTATTTATAGTTATAGTTATACCTATAGTCTATAGTTATACCATATAAAATTAAAATAGTATTTATATAAGGTGCATTATTTAAAACAATCAATAATGTAAAAATGAACTAAACTCAAACTTCCCTTCAAATCATTTATAGATGATAAATCAAGTAGCACACTGCTGTTATTCTATCGAGACATACACTTTTTGTACAATACCAAATGGTGAAGGTGTCTTGATAAAATAACAGTTAAGTAACAAGTTTTGTTTCTATTAGCGGTTTCTATATATAGAAATCAAAAAGATGTATGAGGAGGACATTTGCAATAGTTTTTTTTATCTATCGCGAATTACTCAATCTGTCACTGTTAATCTCATTGTATGTTATTTTTGTTTATAAAAATAGCAGTAATAAAATAGTAACACTTACTTGTGAGTGTAATTTTGTTAAAGGAAATATAAGAGCCATGCTTAAAAGGTAAGCATATGTAAACTAGCGCCAACATCATCTTAAAAATTTTAGTTAAAAAATATTATCTTTTTTAATCAGCAGCCCTAATTGATTTTCACACTTGAAATAGGGATGCAACTATATCGATATTTTGGTTTTACGAGTAAATAGGAATGATGAATGAATGGAATAATTGACATTAATTAAAAATATTATGCTTAAATCTTATTGAATAATAAAATATAATTGACAAACAAAGTAAGTAAACAGAAAATAAGTACGCTTTATTTAATATTGTTTAATAATGACGTCTCGGATTATAATACACTAAAAGGTGCAGTCGAAAAATTACCTAATGATGTAATATTAATTACATCAGTGACCGGAGCATGGGGGTTCACAAAAATTATAACCCAATATAAATCTTCAATAGTTATTTATTATACAAGAGTGGAAAGTTCCTTTTTAACCGCGTGCTCGATTTGGATGACCGAGCAAGCGAAGGATTCTAAAGTTGAATCACGAGCGCAGCGTTGATTCTAAATTAGAATCCTGAGCGTCAGCGAGGGAAAAAACGAGCACAAGGTGAAAAATCTTTCCAGTCGAGTGCAATACGTAACTTTTCATCCCACCTCAGCGAGAAATGACAAAATGAAAAAGAAAACAATTTATAATGACAAAATATTTTTATTTCAATTAAAACATATTAAGATAATCTATAAATTGAAGAAAATAATAAGAAGTAGAAAATAATTAAGAAATATTAAATGTAACGTTGCTACAGTTACTTATGTTAAGTTTAATATTTTTGTTAGGTAATGTTATGTTGGTGTTTGTGAATTGTGCGCTGTTTTGGTGTAAACTATCAGTAATTTTAAATAGTTGTGCCGATTCATTGGATTCTATTGGCGTAAATGTTGGCGAGAGAGGGCTATTGTTTCCAATCTTATGGGGGCTCATTTTAGATGTAGAAGGGCGAGACCAAGAATCTGACAGAGGTTCTTTCAGCGTTATGGCCTCCACGATACTATTACAAATTTTTGATTTACTTTGGATTGAATCCTCTATGTATCCCTCTACAACCGAATTAGACTTCCAGCCTCCATGGCGCTTAAGCGATAGAAGATCAGCCCCTGATTCGGCCAAATGGTGGCTGAGGTTCTTCTAAAACAGTGACCGGTGTATAACGGGGGTTCTAAAAGTCCGAGAAAAGTTGCTATTTCTCGTGGAATACTGCCAATTTTATTCTGACCCATAGGTTGTCGGATACACTTTCCGTTGCGATATTGTAGAAAAAATCGTTCAATTGGGGTGTTAGAAGGACGTAAAGCTTGATATTTCTGAACAATGTTTACATATTCCTTGCGAATAACGAAGTTGCGGTCTTTTTTTGTCTTGGTATTTAGTACATTAATTAATAGCAATTCATCAGAATTATGAGAATATTTTGATACGTTATTGACATTAAGTAGTGTAAGTTCATTTGTTCGACATGCTCCGGTTATACCAATAATAAGAACAACCTGTAACAAAAGAAGTATTTATAATCGTAAATAAATTAATCAAATTAAAGTATTGTAAGTACTATGTACAATTTTATCAACAACAAAAAATTACACGTATTGACTTACTTTTGCCGCTGAATATACGGAATCAGGTGCTTCATTAATAAACTTTGCAATTTCAGATGCTGTGAAAACCTTCGATTTTTTTGGTTTATAACCAGATGAGGCTTTTTTAAAAATGCCACTAATTTATGATAGGTGTCGATATGAACGTCTTTCTTCATCTTAATTGTTAATTTTAGCATTGAATACGTACTCCATAGCGTGCTTGCTTTCTTGGTCTCAGATAATTCTATAAAATATGCCAGCAAAACGTTTTCGGAGACAGTTTTTGCTCCTTTAGCTAGTCGCCACATTTTAAATATATCGTACTGTTTCAAATACTTCTCTCGTGATTGCTGAGGGAGAAGGCTCATTTGCGCATTATTAACTGTTTCAGTTAACTCAGTTGGCGTTAGATAAACTTCATCGTCGCTAATGTCACTTATTTTAGTTGATTTTTTATACAGTTTTTAGGTTATGTTAATTATATTAAGCAATAAAACGTGAAAAACTAGAATGGCGCGAAGCACGCAAATAAAACAAAGAAACCAAGAAGGTTCCAAATTTAAATTTTTTCACAATTTAAAAAGTTCTAATCATAAATTTGGCACCATAGAGGTTACATTAAATAGGTTTAATGACGTTTTGAATTTACAATTATATTGAGTACTCATTATATGTGATGTTCTAAATTCAAATCTACTTTGCCGCTCAAGCGAATAAAATAGAATTTTCCAGCCAGATTTCGAAGCGCAAAATTACACTTTCCGAGGTGGTGGGATGAAAAAAAAATTACTCAAAATTATTGCTAACATATTAAGGATAAAAATCAAAAAATTTCGTTTAAGAGATATTGTTGATTGTTAAAGTATTTTTAAGATCCCTATCTGATATTTAGTTGTATTTAATACGATTAAACTAATTTAATTATTATAATGACATACATGGGAATAATAGAACTAACTGTCAATCCCGTGTCAAAAAACTCAATTATTTTTATAGTGTGTATCAAAACGTGTTTTTCAATAAAATATTTCTTTTAGAAAACGCATTTTTAATGTTATTATAACAATGTCGGTGTTGCAGTATCTAATTTTGATGTAAAAATACAATTTTTGTTGTATCCGCAACTTGGTGTCAATAAAACTTATTTTATTTTCCGGTTTAATAGGACTTCTGTAGCTTCTCATGCAACAAAATTCGTATTTTTACCTTAATATCCTACCAAATAACAAATATGCAGTTAAAAAGACACAAAAATTAGGTAAAATTATTAGATGTTATAATTTACTATAATAAACTACTGACTATAAGTTTGCATTTTATTAACCTTCGATATCTGTCAATTTTATATTGACTACATACTAAATGTCGAAGCATGATATTTTAATAATGTTGAAATATTAACGCCAAGTTAACATTCATTCATTGAACGAAAGCGATTTATCGATATCATTCTTTTGGGTGATGTCTCGTTACTTCCCACACTTTTACATTTTTGTGTTCGAATAGAACGTCAACGTACTTTTTTAAGGTTTGTGTGCGTGAATTCAAAATTGTGTGTCATGTGTCCATGTGTGCATTTGTAAAAACGTTAAAATTTTCTGTTTATGTGTGCTGGTTTAGAGTGTAGTAGTAACCTCGCCCCGCGCAAGATATGACAGAAAAATTTGTTCGAGAAATTTGACTGATGCCTGCTCCAGTTCTATTTACTCTGAGGTATGAACATATATAGTAATATAGTATAGATACTTTGTATATATGTACATACTACATCCGTAGTATCTCTGACTGACTACTCTTTGGTAGTATCTCTAACTGATCTATGGTATATACCTAATCTGTGCGACTCACAATTAATAATTTGTTTCCCTCTTTTTTAACGTACCTAATAATAAATATATGTTATTACGGATATTATTTAAGATACGAGCATTCAAGAAACTAAGCTCTAAAGATAGCTGAAGTGTACTAAAAGTTTTGGTTATAGTTCAATCATCATGTCGAGTACATCACAAAAACATAGGAACTTTGTAGCTGAACCCATGGGAGAAAAACCTGTCACTGACTTGGCTGGTGTGGGTGAAGTTCTGGGCAAGAGACTTGAAACGGCAGGTTTCGATAAGGTAAGATACTGTATGATTGCTTCATGCACAATTAGTGTTCTAACAACTTAGTCTTATATTGTCCATCAATGAAAGTCTTATATTGTCTATCAATTGCTGTTTTCTATATTTGCCAAATTGTAAGCTATAATAAAACTTATTTTCGTAAAAGTGAATATCAAACTACATAAGATGCACACATCTCTTATATATTACATTTAAACAATTAAGGCATTTTGCTCATAATTTGCATTATTTGTTAACAAAGGTTTAGTAATCATTTTATCGCTTGCTAAGGTTGACCTATCTACCTTTTATTAAAATTTTTATATGTTAATGTTTTAATGTTATTTATTTTGAACCAAATATTACTTTTTTTCAGGCATATGTTGTACTTGGCCAGTTTTTAGTCCTTAAAAAGGACAAAGAATTGTTCCAAGAATGGATGAAGGAAACCTGTAGTGCAAATTCTAAACAATCTGCTGACTGCTATCAATGTTTAAAAGACTGGTGTGATGAGTTCTTGTAAATATCCTGAAATGGATTAAAAATGTTTAATGTAAGATTCATATTTTGAATATAAATAATTTTTTACAATATGTACATAAGTGTTGAAAGTGTGATGATTAGCTGCTGATACCTGTGTATTATTTTTATTATAAAACAGATAATTTCTTATCGCCGTATGTAATGTTTGTAAACAATAATTTTTTTATTATAATATGTAATTTTTTCCTAATGGTTATTATTTTTTTAATTAAATACTTAGACCACTGATGTCAATAATCAGGCTTGTGTGTTTGGAAATAATACTAGGAACAAAAGCTTCTTGACATGTTGTAGGGGTGGATCTAGATCAGAATAGATTTGGCAGTGGTATGGAAATGTGAAAATAACCTATAATGGAATACCTCCATAATGAAAAACCACTAAACTCTTTTCTAACAGAGTTCTGATAATTATAAGTTCTAGAAGAAAAATATTTCAAGCTCCAAATGAGCTTGAAATATTTTTCTTTCCAACAGAAATCAAACCACAGATAGATGCAATAGTTTGACTGTATACTCAATATAAGATAAAGCAGCCCTTAATAAACATTAAAATATGGCAACAAAATTTCAAATTTTGTCTTATATGTTACATGTTAAAAAACTATCAATACCTTTGTAAAGAGTATGAAATATTACAATCTCAACTCATATCTAAATATTTTATTTCAAAGAATAGAAAAGTATTTCAAATGTAAGAATTAATTTTATGCATATTTTATGATAGAACTTTAACAATGAGGTAAGTTTATTGACTGAAGCAATACAAAATTACTATTATATAATCTACTACTTCATTCTTAGGACTAAATTTCCACTTTGAACTTTTAAAGACTGAAATAAATATCTGTGATTTTGCTTGCCATCTGTTTGGATAGGAATTTGGACAACAATTTTTGGCAATGAGTTCCAATGATATATTTATGATAGAAGCCTTTATATATTTATGATAGTACTTTACAGCAAGGTAAATTGTTTAATCATTAATTATTCTAGTATTAAATTAATATACATTTTTTTATTTATTTAACTTAGTTAATGCTAAATAGAAAACAAAACTTATATATAATTTTTAGGATTACTTAAATAATAATTCTTGGGCTTAATTTTTTCTTTGTGAAAGTGATGTAATTTGAACCTGGTAAACCTTGTCAAGGAAGTTCGGTTCAAAGTAATATAATTCTAATACTAATATAACAGCTTGCAATTAACAACTAAAAATACAGAAAAAAATTTTCCTTGCTTGTTCATTGCAGTGCTAGGTCTCCCACAGTAGACTTATGAGCCAATGCCAAAGTAAAATTTAATTTGAAGAATAATTTTGGATTTTGACAAGAACTACATGTTATAGAATAATAATTAGAATCTTATACCACACTACTGCTTTTAGAGTCCAACAGATTCTAAATAATAAAACAGTGAAATATATTTATCGCACCCAGTACTAATGGTGGTAATAATATGGAAATAAATACAGTACAGATTACTGTAAAATGTATTCTCTGTCACTATTATCTACCTAATATTTAGTGCTATGGCAACATACAGAGCATGGCATTGGATACTTTTTAATGTTTTTCGGCCCAATGTATGGTTCAACAAAAATTACCCAATACATGCTATCAGAACCTGGACACAATCAATGCTTATTTACAAAAAAATGTTGCTCTAGTCGTGAAAGCACAACAGTTACTTTAGCATCCAATCCGTGAAAGTACAATGATTGAAATAGTAAGTCTTAAGTAAGATATTATTCTTAATTTGTTTAATTATTTATTACAATGTTAGGTATTTTATATACCTATCTAAATGGTAATGGAATAATCTCAAAATTTTAATAAGTTGTCCAATGTTAATAGCTGGACGTTATTAAATTTTGGCTCTCAACAGTATCGCCTCTGTAATTTTATATTTGTAATTCTCTGTATTGCTGTCATTTTTTTTTAAAGTTCAACTGACTTTTTGCCCGCGGCATCGCCAGCGTTATATCCGATTTTCTTATAGGAAAAAAATATGTTTCCACAGTAAAAATCTTATCCCTTTCCCAGGTTTCAAACTAACCTCAAATAAAACCACTAGAATTGGTGATCGTTTTTATCGAAGTTTCCCTACAGAGAGATATTTCACCTTATAAGACATTTTTATTATATAAATTGTAAATTGATGAAATATTATCTAATAAATAAACAGTAATGAGGAATTAACTGACAGTTAACAAAATTTTACTTTAACAAACTTGTTGAAAGTACGCATAACGCTTTTGTCCTAAGAACTAATCATAAAATTATGTTCATATATCACCTAACAATAATTTAATTATGCTTATAGTAAAACAGTTTGAACGTGACTTTAAGGATGCGTTCCGATTGGCGATTGCGATTGATTGAGTGCTTAGTACAAGTATCGTCACCTCACGTTCGATCGTGAGCGCGTTTGCATTTTGTATGAAACTTTTAAAGCGCCACCTAGCGACACCTTGACGAAACAATGTCTGAGTACGAGTTTTTTACGTTCTCGATTGCGAGTAGTGAGCTTTGACTCGTATTCGAACGTGAGAGCGTTAATGTCAATTTGACACTAAATGCGAGTACGAGTTACTCTTTTGACAGTTTTTGTCACAAACTTTTGTGAATACGAACGCTGTCGCAAGTGAAAAGTTCTCACAAAAGTTTTTATAGTGAGAGTCTTGTATTCTAAATTGAGAAGTAGATTCGTTGAAGAAAATAAATCTTATTATTGAAAATAAATATGTCGGGAAGATTGTTTTTTTCGTGGAGGATGTTCGCAGCTGCAAGAGACCGAGACGACTTTATTTTTTCTATTAATAGAAATGCAAGAGCTCGGGGAAAATTAAATCCTGTGTCAGACCTTAGTGGATCTCAATTCCGACGAAGGTACCGTTAGACAAAAGAAATATTCAAACGCTTATGCCAAGAATTAAAGCAAAAAACTAATCTTAGATTTTCTCAACGAGTTTCAATCGAAATAAAAGTAAGTTTTAGCATATTTACTATCCCTAACTATTTCCTAATGTATAGACGTTATTAAATTAAATGTAACTATGGTTGTACATAAAATTACATTTAATCAAATTCAAGTGTCAAAAAATCAATTCAATCAAACACATGTCAATAATATGTAGGTTAAAATATGTACATTTGACAGGCGATAGTCTTTATTTGCTTCCAATAAGAGTCATAAACTGTCAAAACTGTTATACATATTTATAATGTAACTGTACCGTGTACTTAAATTTTTTTCTGATTACAGGTTCTTACTGCTCTATTTTTTTATTCATCAGGAAGCTACCAAAGGCCTGTTGGAGTTGCAAAGCATTTGTGTTGCATTTTCATGTTTTATTGACTAGAACGCATTATATTGTCAATGAAATGGCTGTAAAATATATACTTACTGCTCCATAAACGTAATTAATAACTCAAATTGAGAATAACTCGTCTTCATTTTTAAACGCGCCGAAGTTTTAATTTTTTTACTTTAATTTGCATCGGAGCACAATTTGGTGAGGTCACCATGCCTAATAAATTACATAAAAATCAACAAGATACACAAAAGATTATAGAAAAGTTTGAGGTACTCTAATAGCCCAGTCGGGTTAGACAAAAAAAGGGCCGAACCCTGCAAAAATTCCCAGGCGCATTTTTATTGTTGGAATCTTTGGGGGGGGGGGGGGGTCAGTGGGAGTCTAAATTCAAAATGGCGACCAAATTCCAACGGAGCGTCAGCCGCCATTTTGAATTTAAGCCAAAACGGTTTTTGCTTAATAACTTCGCCATTTTCAACTTTTCGACAAAAGTTTAAAGAGCAAAGTTGTTGCAAATTTAATTATCTACAATTTATTTCTGGCAAATTTTTTCGTATAAACGATATTTTTAAAGTTAAGCGGTAAAATAGTGAAAAGCTATTAACATCGAATTATCTCATTAAATATTAACTTTTGGACAAAAATGTTCTGCAACAAAGTTGTAGAGAATTGAATTTCCAAGAAATTTGGTCCTTACAACTTTTTCCGTAAAATCGATATTTAAGGTGCTACGCTTGCGGTAAAGGCAAAGAGACCCGTAAAAAGCGGGACAAAAGCGAACCGCGTACCCTAGACGCTGACGTCATCGGCTGAGGTGGTGCGGAAACGAGTACGCGAAATAACTAAGCACATATATCGCTGTTAGCCGTGCACGACAGTAACAATAGTAGAAGGTACCCATCAAGCAGTACCACATGATTACTCATGTGGCAGTACTTTATATGTTGAACTCCTACGAAGGACTGAATTGGTAAACACTAACGATGCATTAGGTAAATAATCTAGCAAAGTTCTTAATAAGTTGAATATAACATAATTGGTCAACGATGATTTTGTTTCTATTTACCAAAAATTAAAGTTTGTTATGAATTTGTCATTGTAAATCAGATCTGCTAAAGAGAAATAGTGTTAACTCGTGTATTTTGTACACTGAAATGTTTTTAGGTTCAAAATCTAATAATAGCTATGACTGTTAGGCTGTTTCTCATATAATCTATAACTATATGGCTATCACATCATATCATCCAAGATAATCGGCTACTTATTTGTGCAGAAATATCGGATCTTTAAACTGACCACAAACTATTCTCAAAAGTAAAAATCTAACACATTAATATGTTAGATTTTTACTTTTGAGAATATTTTGTGAGAGATATGTATCTGAACTTGTTAATTGTATTAGTAATACATTGCACACCAATTACACGACTAGTCTTGAATAGCTGCTGTATAAACATGTTTATTGCTTATACTACCTAATAATTATATGACATATTGTTTTGGAGTTCCACATAGGTAACATAATAACATTTGAATCTTCAAGTATATTTTATGATATAAGTACTTGAAGATTCAAATGTAGATGTAGATTTTTTGAATAGATTTTAGTCACAATAAATATAAAAAACATTTGGTTATACCTTGTAATACAGATATAACTTGGTCAGAAAAATGTATAAAAGCCAATTAAAATATCCAAAATTGAGTACAAAGTTAAGATTGAATTTGAATTTCTTTTCTCAATCTTTATAATATATTCGATTTATTTATAAACATTTCTAAATAACTTAGTTATATGGACATATTTGAATTTATTTTTTTTAATTTACAACCTCATTATTATAAACTTCTGTTACACTCGTTGTAGGCTGACACTGCACTGCTTGATAGTCGAACTTAAAGTGAGTAAGGAATCGTCTACTGTTCTTGATGTTGATCTTGTCGGATTATTTATAAATAATTGATGATTTAAGTACTTACATTTACTTTTAATATTATTTAAAAAATATATGATTAGTGCCCTACACGCCATTTCTTTCTTTTACGCCATTAATAATAATCCATTTTAAAATATTCGAGTTTTAAAAACACAAAAATAAATCCTTATAGGTAATGGAAACTAAAAGACTGTTATTGGGTCATGTATCGAATAAATGAATAATAATGGCTTTGAAGATCCTTTTGGATTAATAGCTGTAATCGAAAATCTATTATTGAACTAGTTGCTAATTTATAACGCTGTATTGATAATAATGATGTATTTTATTGAACAACAGCGACTATGTAATCGACTAATTAGTTGCCATTGCTGTGAGTAGAGTAGCTGCTGAATAGTTGCGACTAGTATAGACAAATGGGTAAATGCATTCTTATGTAGCGCTGCTTTAACAGTTACATGTATAAAAAAGAGAGACAGACATTGTGAAATAATGGCGGTAAAAATACATATGTACCTAACAGTTTATACAATAAACTCTCATATTTTACACTATGGTAACTAAATGACAGTTACTTAATCGATATTTATTTGACCTTTTTAGCCGTATATAGCTGATCTCTTGGATATGTTACTCTTCATTAGATCACGTATTGAAAAAATGCGAATTCAAAAATTAGGTTGATCGAAAGTATATTTCTTCAATTGAATCAAGATACAATTAGTTCAAAAATGAATAAATGATGCCGAAACATTACTTATTTCCTGGGACTAAATGAGGCTCATTCTTGTGTTTCTTTTTTGGACTAGACAAAATCTTTTGCAAATTCGCGATATTAATTATAAGGAACATTTTTATTTTAACTGTTAGTGTGAGGTTGTCAAACACCTGAAGAACATTTGAAACATGAGAACACTTTAGTATCCAATAAGACGAAATCTGTTCAGCAAGAGGGGACCCGACTCACAATAGTGACATAGCTAATCAAAATTTACTTTCTCGAATCGGTACTTGTTGACCAACTATATTTATAAGTTAATAGTGTAAACCAATTTGCACGTGTAGGTGTGCGTATTTTGTGCATAAATAAATATTATTTTTTCTTTCAACTGGATAGCCGCTGGCCTTTTACTTTTTAGCTATGAAATAATTACTAATATCAGCGATTTGTATTACAACCGGTAAATGCATAATGATATCGTAATTAAACGAATGTTTATTATAGCCCCGGCACCGCGACGCAGCGCGGGCGCACGCTCTAAATCCATGTTACGATTATTACGATAGTATCAGCTTGTCTGCCGTTCTGTATGAACGTAGTGTTAACGACCGCAACCAAATAGGTAAACATGACATCGAAATACGAAAACAATTCATCAATAGCAAATTTTGTAGAATATTTACAAATTCCCAGCGTGCAACCAAACGTCGACTATGGTATGTATTTATCCTTTTGTTACTTAACAAACAATTTATTGAACGGTACATTATGGTATAACATAAATTATATTTATAACTAGGAAAGTTATCCTAATGTGATGGTATACAAGTTAACCAAACGTCAATTCTGTATACTAAGTCAAAATCTTTTCTTTATCTTCGTTATTTAATCTATATATATAAATCTCATGTCACAATGTTTGTGCTCAATGAACTCCTAAACTACTTAACCGATTATAATAAAATTCGCACACCATGTGCAGTTCGATCCAACTTGAGAGATAGGATAGTTTAAATCTCAAATTGCTGAGTGTCATCATCATCATCATCATCATCATCAATTTTAAAAATTCTTTCACCAATAGAAAGCCACATTATTGCGGAGTGTCATCATCATCATCATCATCATCATCAGCGGACGGCGCGCGATGGCTTCGGGTTTAATTCAGTTCGCTTTCGTGCTCGCTTCGGGGATTATTAATATTATGCCCAACGAAGTGGGCGCGGGTCAGCTAGTTCTTTTATCTAAATACGTTTCATAACCTAAAATATTGTAGTAAAAACTAATTTTATGTGATTTATATATGACTTACCTATGGAGACCCATGCTCACATTCGCTGTCAAGATCGCCCCGAGTGCGCACGTCACATGTCACTTCTCCTTTGTTTTTCGATGTTTTCGAATCTCGATCCTTTCCTTTCATACTCACTGTGCTCTTGACAGCGAATTCTCCTGTGCGGTACGAGCTTCGCTGTGCAGACGCCAGTGTTCGAGGTCATTCGATCGTTTTTGGTGCCCCCGGGCGCTTCTAACGTTTGGAGGACAACGTCACTGCTTGGGTTGGTGGATACCTTACGGTGCCAACGAAACCAACCGACGTCTAGCCTAGAACGTCGTCGGGGAACGTCGTCGGGTCTCCTGACACGACAAATCTAGAAGACCGGAGCCCATTGCAATAGGGCATTGCGTCCCTAGGGTGAAGGTACACACGGTCATTCAGGCAGGGGAGTAACCCGCGTCTCTTTGTTAGGCCGCGCCTTCTGCGCCCCGCACCGCGCGTTTCGCGCTTTGGCGGGATTCCCCGCGCCTTCCGCGCACTAAATCTTTGTGTCTAAACCTCTAAATAAATCGCGATGGACGCCGACCGGTCTGTCGCTATCTTTGCCGAACCCGACCCGCTTTTAGAAATTATCAAAAATTCTCAGACTCATCTTTTGAGTCAAGCTGGACTTGCCCGCGATCCGCGCCTTAGTAATATCGTCACCGAGGCATCTGGCCACCTCGTTGGTCAGATTCGTTCCACTTCAATAACCCGCGAAGTAACCCAACAATTCACTTCCCAAATAGAGGCTCTCCAAACCCAACTCTCCCAATTTAATGGAGCATCGACAGTCCCCACCAGTTGTAAGCAACCGGTCGTCCCTACCCCGTCATCCTCCGAAAATGCACCTACACCGACTAATGTCGATGAAAAGCGCAATAATTCCAAGCGCTTATGCGCTCGCCATCCCCACAGGGGGTTGACACTCCCACCACCCCCGCCGACTCGGAACTTTCCGCTGACGGTGATTTCTTTCCCATAGTTCAACGAAAGTCGAATAAAAAGAAGCGGCGCAACACTCAGGCTGTTGCGCCGCCTGCCCCCACCCCATCCGACCCACCCCCGTCCCTTATGGACGTGGTGGTGGACCTACCATCCACCCCTCCAACTAATGCTTCGTCGGGGGCTAAAAAGCCCACGACCTGTAAACCCTACATTGTCCGTCCCGATAAAATTTCAACGGTCCATCTTACCGATAAGGCCTGTTGGGCCTCTCTCCGCATCCAGCTTCAGTCGGCGAATATTCATTGGTCGAAAATCCAAAACCGACCGGATAGCTTTGTCCTGACCACTGACACCCATGAGGCATACCGTGCTCTCACGGCCCACCTCCGCTCCCGTCAAATCCCCTTCTTTACCTTTGCGCTCGAAAGCGAGCGTAAACTCAAATATATCCTCCGTGGGATCGCTGTGGAATTCACAGAGGAGGAAATCCTATCCAGCCTTGTTGACCAAGGCTACCCTGTTACCGGAGTGCACCGGCTGCATCACCGGGACGGCAAACCCATCCCATTAGTCCAGATAATCCTTAGTCCTTCTGACAAGGCGCGCTCCCTTCCACAAGACACAACCCGGTTGTGGACATTCCCGGCATTCGTGTCGAACTCCCTTATTTCAAAGGCCCCGCGCAGTGCAACCGCTGTCAGCGGTACGGCCACGCGGGTGCCAACTGCCTAGCCCGTCCTCGTTGCGTGAAATGCCTCGGCGATCACGCAACTTCCGAATGTTCACGCAAGCGTGACAATCCCGACTCCATGGCCACTCCCCCAGCCTGTGTTCTGTGCGGCCAAATCGGCCATACAGCAAACTGGAAGGGCTGTCCCAAAGCCCCTCGCATCCAACCCACCATTCCGCCCAAATCTCTTAAAGCGCCTCGCCCCTCCGCCCCTCCGCCCCTCAAAGGACAGTAGCCAATTTCCCGGCTCTGCCCAAATCTGCCCCCCCAACCCTGACGCCTGCTCAGGTTTGGGGCCCCGCCCCTCCTACGGTCCCTCAGGCCACCACCCCCCCTCCAACCCGGGGCGTACGCAGCCCAGCGGCCGCGCTCGCCTCTCACACCTAGCTGCGCGATAATGTTTTTCGCGAATATCAGCTGGCAATGGCTAAGGCCACTTCGGCCCTTAGCCAGGTCAAAATTTCCATGGAGTACGCTCCATTATTCGAGGCATTCCCTGACCTAACCCCGTTTTCAATGTCGCCTTAAGCGACAAATTCCTTACCACGTTCGCAATGTGACTTCCGCAGGGACCTCTACTCCCAACAACCTGTCATTTCGCAAGTCATTCCCTTTTATTCAATATCATAATCGAGCCCTTCAGGCAACAATCAATATTCGGCAGAGGATATGTGGACCGGAGCGTGTCCTTAGCGACTCCCTTAATCAATTAATGCAGGACCTTCCAGACCTGCAAGCGGCGGCGTCTGAGCCGTCGCCTCCTTTGTCACCCCTTAATCGGCAGCTTTCTGCTTAGTCACGAGTAGGTTCTCTGTCAATACAGGCCGGTCCCACTTTGGTGAACCGAGCCTCTTCTAGCGCCTGTGCCCTCACCATGGGGCAGCGCTATCCGTGCCTCTCCTGAGGTGCGGCTCTCGTCAATATAAGCCAGTAGGGTCTCTAGGACCAAAGGCTCAGGCTGAATTTAGTCCGACATAATCAACGCATCCCTGCTTGCCTGTTGCGTTGGTATCCATGATGGATTCTCAGCCTCATCTCCTGAGGAAAAAAAAAGCCATGCTCAATAAAATGTGAATATCACTTATTATTTAAAAGGAACAAAGTCGAATATCCAACCTCCATTTTTTGAATCGATTAAATAATTATATCATAACTAGCTTTCTGCCCGCGGCTTCTGGCCGCGGCCGCGTGTATTTCGGGATTGGTTGGGTATAGCGGATTAAGGGCTTTTGCCCACGGCTACATATGCGCGGAAGTCGGTTTATGGCGCGCAGGTTTTTTTTTCTTTTTTTTTTTATTATGACTCACCAACAGTTATTACAATATCACATTTACATAGATATTAGGTAGAAACAAATCTTAATGCATAACCAGTTAAAGGTAAGTACAACATTCACATATATAACACTTACAACATAACATTAAATAACTGCGTACAATAAAAATGATAAAGTTTACAATTAATTAGAGAGTTAATCATTAAAGTGTTCTGAAAAGAAAAAAAAAAAAGAAAAGAAAACAAACAACAACCTATAACAATCGCTAAAGACCGGTAGGGATATTTAGAAAATTTTGTAACTACTAAACTATTTTAAGATAGATATTAGCTCGCTAGGCTTTCCAGGACATGCTTCCTGAGTACTGGCAAAGATTCCGAGAACATGTCAACCCTGGAAGAGATATTGTTGTACAGCTTTGACATACGAGCAAGTGGGGAGTTAGCACCCAAGACTGTTCTTCGAAGTGGGGGAAGGAATGGGGGCTTGGGGTGGTGTGTGAGTTTGATGGGTACCCAGAAATTCACCTGACCAAGTAACTGCGGACAGTCTATTAGGCCGTGACATAATTAATAATAGAAAACAAGGTCCAGATATTTCCTGCGTAATGACAGTGTGCTCAAATTGAAGTAACCAAGTCTGTCCTTGTATGAGGTTATCTCTTATTGATAATAATAATAAGATAATTATTCAAATTATCTTATTATTGTGTTATCGCGCTACCCGTGGGAGTATCAGTTTTTCCAAGATAAAAAATACCGCAAAACCTTGCTCAATAATCACTCTATCTATTGATGAAAACCGCATGAAAATCTGTGCAGTAGTTTTTAAGCGAAGCCTTTATTGCTCATTCCCTGGGATCTGTCGATTTTTCCGGGATAAAAAGTAGTCCATCCGTTCAACTATCTCCACGTAAAAAATCATATCAATTCGTCGCTCCGTTTTGCCGTGAAAGACGGACAAACAGACAGACACACTTTCCCATTTATAACATTAGTATGGATGACTCCTACACATATAATGTGAAATATTTTAGTTTCTAGAAATGTGAAGTTAGAATTTTAATAGATACCTACATTAATACCTAATAAATTAATATAACTATACAAATCAAGTAAAACTAGAACATTAAGATTTTCACCGCTTTCAAAAGAATCCTATAGGAAATAAATTCTCAGGTTTCATCAAAAGTACTATCTATGTTTTGTAGATACATATTTACTTGTATGTAGACGAGTAATTAAAGTAATCATGATTGCATCGTAGATCTGCCATAGTTTGCCATAAATCATTTGATTAGTTATTCCAAGATTGAAAGACTCTATGCAAACCTTTATGAATAGAATAATAAAAAACATTACGTTACATATGTGTAGATTACAGTTATGCATAAAACCTAAGATCTTCTATCTATATTTGCCAGTGCATAATAATATGTGATAATTAAATTTTATTTCATTAGTCATAAGTACATTACATATTTTACCATCTATAATTGAATAAAACATAGTTTTCAATTTGATTTGCATTCTACTTTGTGTAGGAGCTCCATTTCTTTTTGATATATGTACTTATTTTAATGATTCTGCTGAATGTTGGCGAAGATGGTTGTGGATTTTCCCAAAATATTGTCTTATTATTATCATCTACTATACGTCTTAAGATCACTAAAATATGAGAAACATATATTCGTCGGGTTTCTCCGCATTGTCGAACCGTTGCTTATAAAGATTATGTGCTGAGGAACCATCACATCCTCACTTATTAATCGACCGTACAATTTAATCCATCTATAAAGCTTAACAATATAATGTAATATATTACCAATATAGCAATACATTTTCAATGTAATTTATACATACTCTTCTAACCGTGTAATCAAGGAGTGCTTGAAGCTAAATTCAGTTTATGTCTCACTAACTGTAATGAATTCCACCGAAGGATAGCACTATTTTTTTACTAATGCTAATTTTTCGTAGCACGGATATAAAAGAAAACCCCTTTCTTTGGCTTCCTTCCATTCAAGCCGCAGGGCCTTTATGGCCAAGGCTCAGGCTGAGTTTAGTTGGTCGGACCGTCAGCACCATCACTTCTTCCTTTAGAACGAACACTTATTAGGGCAGCATACGATAGTACGCTACCAGTTGGTAAATGCTGAACGATGCGGAGAAACAAGTCCAATTTTCTACTTTTTTCAGCACGCATAAACATTCTGCCGTTTCATTAAGGACTGGAGCACCAAATGTTGTACTTCACAAAGTTAATCTTTTGACCTTTAGCCGATATTCATTGAAACTCTTATAGCAAAAATATGAAATGTAGTTACTTTGCGCAAATAAACGCAAAATATAATTACTTGTTCGAGTTAATAGAATAATTAATAAATTTTCAAAACTAAAACAACAAGTTTGCAGCATATTGTTATGTCTAATTATATAGGTTAAATATTTGTTAAAAATATATACGAGGGGAGGTCAAAAAGTTCGCGGAATGACTGCGAAAAAAGATGAAATGATACATTATGTTATTTTTCCTTTTCAATATATTCCCCCTTAACACGGATACATTTTTCGGATCTGGCATATAACTTATTAATACCGTCGAAAAAATAGGTTTTGGCGTCAAAATACGCCGAAATCGCCGACTTGACTTCATCATCGTCTCAAAATTTTTTTCCACGCAGCTCTTTCTTCATCTTTGGGAATAAATAAAAATCGCTAGGGGCCAGGTCTGGACTGTAGGGTGGATGGCGTAGTTGTTCAAAACCGCATCGATGAATGGCAGCCGTCGCAACATGACTCGTGTGAACGGGCGCGTTGTCGTGCAAAAGGAGTACACCTTTTGTCAGTTTTCCTCTTCTTTTTTCTTTAATAGCTTCTTTTAATCGGTCCAATAGGAAAGCGTAGTACTCTCCCGTTATAGAAACACCACGTTCTTTATAATCGATCAAAAGAATACCTTCAGTATCCCAAAAAATAGTCGCCATGATCTTTCCGGCCGATTGCGACACTTTAAATTTTTTAGGGGGTGGTGTGCCTTTTTTGTGCCACTGCATCGACTCCTGCTTTGACTCAGGCTCATAGTGGTGAACCCAAGTTTCATCACCGGTTACAATTCGGGCCATAATTTCTTCCCTATCTTCTCCACAGCGGTCCAAAAACTCGCGGGAACAGTTGACGCGCTCACGTTTTTGCAGCGGCGTGAGCATTCTCGGGACCCACCTTGAACACACTTTACTCATGCCAAGATGTTGATGAAGAATATTTAAAATTGTGGTTTCTGATACTCCAACTGATGCTGCAAGTTGTTTCTTCTTCAACCTTCCGTCTTCCAATACAAGTTTTTCAACTTTTTCAATGATTTCCGGCGTAGTGACCTCAATGGGCCGTCCAGGTCGAGGATCATCTTCAATTGACTCCCTTCCTTGCTTGAAAAGGCCGTGCCATTTGTAAATCATGGTTTTACCAGGAGCAGAGTCTCCGTAAACAGCTAACATCTCTTGCAAAATAGTTTGAGGCGTTTTTCCTTGTTTGGTGAGGAACTTTACGACGGCGCGATGTTCAATTTTCTCCATAGTGGCTAGTTTGTTCCCGATTTACTTGTTTACTCGTTTGTAACTCGAAAGCTAATGACCCAATTAGGCTAGAAATTGGCATATATAGTAATTATGAGTGACTCAAGTAGCGGCTACCTGGAGGAGCGACCTCACCCCCGCCAACCCCGCCATTCCGCGAACTTTTTGACCGCCCCTCGTACATAAAAGGAGTATGTTTCAGATCATATTTTATCATAGAAAAAAGGATTCTGTATTACCTATCATTTATAATTAATTCTACTAGAAGATTCCATTTCTAAAATAAATTAGTAATATTTATTAAATATATAAAAAAGATTTATCCTATTTTATTTTTTCTGATTTTTCTAATGTAATTAATTATGCTGCTATTCTTGTTGAACATGAAGCTAACAACTGATGCAATGTTGATGAACAGGATAATCATCTAATATTTGTACTTCAAATTTGAGTCACGTTCTTGTTTACATGAACAACGATATGAATGTTATCGTACTCATAAGCCTTTCCAAATTAGTGTTAGCCAATGTTATCATGATAGTGATATGATCTTTCTTGGCGCAGTAGGATAGCGGCCTTAGAGAAGTCAACAGTTATCTGGCTGTCACGTTAGTACTATTCC
Source organism: Scirpophaga incertulas (assembly GCA_036419045.1). NCBI lineage: Eukaryota > Metazoa > Arthropoda > Insecta > Lepidoptera > Crambidae > Scirpophaga > Scirpophaga incertulas. The sequence goes on along the minus strand of CM071627.1, from coordinate 23,327,828 downwards.
GAAGGTCACTCATGCTTTTTAGACACAGCTCATTAAATTTTTAAAATCTTAAGGCTTGATTTGTTTGTATGGAAATTGGCCTAAAAAGTGATTGATAATCTTCAGAGAGAAAAACTTGATACATTTATTTACAAAATTTGTCAGAGAAATATATTCAAAGTTTAGATTCAATAGTAATTATTTAAAGAAGTTTGTGTAAAAACACATTTGATTGAACCTTTTATAGACGCTGAATTCAATCATACGTTATTTAACATCTAGTTCTGACGCTACTCCGTAAAAAATTAATGAGCAAACGATCATTACGTTTTAAGAATCAGCGCTTTCTAAGTAATGACATTTATCCTAATAACAGCACATTTAGTACGAAATATCTACACACATGTCGATATCGATATAAACCCCATGCCCAAAAATCCCACAGCAACACATTATTTGAATTGATTAGGGAAAATTATTATTTACTGGAAATAAGGGTGGAGTAATAAGAGTCAAGAACTGTTATTGAAACTATGAGTGTGTAGTGGTGGTATGAGATAGTGGAAAGTTGATTGGGTTTACGTGGGTGCCTTCCCACTCTGGATTTACAGGAAACGAAATTGCCGATTTAATTATGAAAATAATTTATAAAGAATAAGTAAGTATACCAAACCATTATTTTGCTTCTGTCCCGCTTACTGACTACTATCACTTAATCAAAGAACTATTGTACATTAGTTCTTTGATTAATAGGTAGGATTGGAATAATTATTGGAACCTTACAAAAAATGAACTGAGAGGGTGGAATGACAGAAGATAGCTCTTCTGATAATTTTATTCAAATGACTATATACGTCCCTTCAAAGAAGCGACACTAAATTCATATATGCGAAATTCGTCTTGTATGATTTTACACTGTCTTCGTCGTTTTCATCTTTATTATTCACTGTTTGACATGGGCCTACTGTATAAATGCCACCGATTAGGACTCTGTCAATTTGTATTCAACATTTCTCATTTATAAATTACTAGCGGACCCGACAGACTTCGTCCTGTCAAAAAGATTTGTAAAGTGGCAGTTCCTACTTATTTTATAGTCAGGGCAAAAAACTCTACTGTACAGAACCGTCACCCTGGTGGTAGGGCGTTGTGAGTAAAAAATAATTAAATAAAACATATAAGCATTTAAAACTATTAAACTTTGGAACGTGACATTAAATCTTCTAACGATGTATTCTGTGCTCCAACACACACACGCACACTGTTTTGATAGATATGATTGAATTTCAACTTTATACATATAACGTTAATAAAGCGCAGAACGACTCTTTGACGTTTGAGAAACACATCTACATTGCATAGACAACAGTGAGTGCTTGCAATGTGAACTTTATACAATAACAAATTGACTGTACGCTTTAGTTAGAAAACGTTTGTATGGGGAAAAATGGGCTGTTCTTAGGGTTTCACCGATAATTATTCGTTTTTTTTCGAATTCGAACAAACCATCCTTGAACTTCAACGAACATTTTAATTGGCAAAATTCTTTTTTTTAAATGTTCGTTGGTGCAGATGTTGTTGAGTTTGGCGGTGGAATCGCGAAAGCGCACCCCGCCATGTGCCCCGTATGAGCCTAAAGAACTCGGGGGGGGTTTTAGTGGGTCGGCCGGTCCTCTATGACCGGAGAGCCCCACACACGGCCGCGCCTTGCCAGCACGGTGTCATGGTGCATAAGGTCGCAATCCTCCCCCCCCCCCCAAATAAGGGGTTGTTGAGTTATGCGCTTACCAACATATTTTGCGATTCAATTTTATATACATATAAGAAGATTTATTTCAACAACGTCGAGCCCAAGGTCGTTACCATAGATTATTAAGTGTTATGGACAGTTACAAAATACATAACCGTTATTTTTAGCAACTCAGTGTTATACCTACTATTACTGTGAACGGAAGCAGGATTGCCAATCAACATTAATCATTATCTCGTTGACACCCTCACGTGTATGCTTGAATTGAATAAACATTGTATTCCGGCCTCAGGGATTTGAATGTAAATAAGCATTCAGCTGTGTTGAACTCTTAACAACTATTATACCTTCGTAAAAAATTCCGTTATGTAAATAATATTATTTTTCCTCTAACTTTTGGTGTATTTGATAGTTGCCATCCATGACAAGATAGGATCAGCATGACTATTATGTAACTCATATGATAATTGATTTTATGACAGCGATTTAAAAATTTATTTATGCATTTTTATGTATCATTGCTTATTTTAAGTTGAGAAAATGATAAAATTTCGGTTTCCACCAGTAATATATTTTAATTCCGTATAGTGATAATCATCCTCATTTGAGTTAAATAATAGGCATACAGAACATACATACATAGGTCGAATGATTTATTTATAATATAATGATTTTATCAACTCGAAAACCCACTATAGTCCTTTATTTGAACTCAATAAATAAAATACTTACTGTTATAATAATTATAAAAGATTTTGTATAACAAATAGTTTAAGTTTCCCAAAAACATTCAATTAAACAATTTTAATATAATACGTTTCGAAATTTTTAAAATGTTATATTTTCAATAATTTAAAATGTGAATATGTGATGCTCTACTTCACTACATAATATAAAACAAAGTCGCTTTTTCTGTCCCTATATCCCTCCTATGTATGTTTAAATCTATAAAACTACGCAACGGATTTTGATGCGGTTTTTTTAAAATAGATAGAGTGATTGAAGAGGAAGGTTTATATGTATAATAACATCCATTAATTAGTGGAGAAATACTGTTATTTTTACAAACGCAAGCTAAACCCTAAGAGATTTATCAAAATAATGTACTAAGTATTGTACATATTGAAAACGTCTACAGAAAACGCCACGATGGTAAATGTCTATTTCTTATGGATATCATATCTTATATACTTTTTACGAGAAATAATGGCTAATTTTCGAAGCGATTTTATCCTATACACCATTAATCCTTATCGAATTAAATACTTCAAATTCATTGTTGATTTAATATAGATCTATAATGGCCCTTTACAGCATATGATTTAAAGTACCGACCGGCCGAGGCGGCGGCGGCGGAGGCAACGTGCCTGTAAATAGCGCGTCGGAGGCAGCGGTCCTCTCCCGTCAACACCACCAACTGTGAGCCAGTCTCAAGGCAACACTAGTCACTACCGGCAGAGGATACGTAGACCGCGACATGTCCTTAGCGACCCCCCTAACCAACTCACGCAGGAACTTCTAGACCTGCAAGCGGCGGCGTCTGAGCCGTCGCCCCCACTTGTCAACCCCTAAACGGCAGCCTTCTGCTTAGCCATGATTAGGTTCTTGTCAATACTGGTCGGTCCCACTTTGGAGATTCGTGCCTTCTTCTAGCGCATATACCCTCACCATGGGGTAGCGCTAACCGTGCCTCTCCTGAGGTGCGGCCCTCTCGTCAATAAAGCCAGTAGGGTCAATAGGACCAAAGGCTAGGCTGAGTTTAGTCGGTAGGTCTGTGTAGTCGTGCCGTCTCGACAGTACCAGGAGTCCGACATAATCAACGCATCCCTGCTTGCCTGTTGCGTTGGTATCCATGATGGATTCTCAGCCTCCTCTCCTGAGGAAAAAAAAAAGCCGTCCTCTTTGTTAAATACCGCCTTCAGCGAACTTATTTAATCAAATCGGCAAAGAATTCGCAGATCGCGACACGTCCTTAGCGATCCTCCCAATCAGTTAACGCAGGACCTTCTAGACCTGCAAGCGGCGGCCCTTGCCATCCCCTTCTAGGCTGCCTTCTGCTTTGCCATGAGTAGGTTTCCATCTATATAGGCCGGAGCCATTTGGGTGTACCGTGCCTCTTCTAGCTCTCTTTATAGGGCAGCGCTAACTGTGCCTCTCCTGAGGTGCAGTCTTCCTAGACACGTCAAGCTATAGGGTCATTAGGACCAACGGCTTAGGTTAAGTTTAGTCGGCAGGTCTTTCGGGTCAAGACACCTCGATTCGCCAGGAGTTCAACATAATCACCGTAGCACTTGGTTGCGGTGGTATTCGTGAGCATTCTCAGCCTTCTCCTCTCCCGAGGGAAAAAAACCGCGGTTCTCAATTTAGCACTTTGAATTTAGCAGCGAACGGCCGCGTTTATTATAGCTTTCTAGCAAGGAAATTAACAATACTAAATAAAAACGTGATTTTCAGTGCAACAACGTATCAGTCACTCATATCATAAGCAAGCAACGTTCACAGTTTTTCTGTAGTGTATTTAGTATCAGCATTGCAACCGTGCGAAGCCGGGGCGGATCGCTAGTTATAGATAACCTAGATTGCCAATTGATGGTTGCATATACTGATTTTAGTCGGATTTAATTTTATATACATTTTATTTTACAAATAAGATAAGAATAACATGAAACTACTATTGCTTATCTCCCATGTGGATTCCTTCCAGACAATCCATGGCAGTGTAAGTATTAGGATAGTGAGGTAACACTATGGTGTATTGAAAATTATACATATACATAATACATGATATAATATAATCTAAATATTAAATATATATATAATACTAATTAATATATGGTAATGTAGTATATACAAAGTGTAATAAAATACATAAAAACAATATTTGTAATACAGAAATAATAATATAATACATATCAATTTGTTAAATAAATGGGATAATGAACCTATGAATATAAGAAAAGTTATAAGTTACTTTGTAAGAGATACACTTGAACGAATGTATGCATGTACAGTTTTGTATATGTGTTGGGAGTTTATTCCAGAGTTGAGAGGCGCGAAAACAGTGATATAAAAAGCGAAACTTGTAAATGGGAAGTTTAAGCATTCTTGTATTACATGAATATTTAAGACGATTAGAAGGTGCTAACAATTGGAATCGGGAGCGGAGATGAGCAGGAATCTGGGGATCTTTCAGGATTTTGTATAGGGTAGTAAGGATATGCACATTACGCCGAAGTCGAAAAGAAAGCCATTTCAGTTGCGTTCGAAATTGGGAAATGTGATCAAACTTACGGAGACCAAAAATGAAGCGAATATATATGTTTTATATATACTACTACTACTACTACTACTAATTTCATTAATGTGTCCAGTCCATGGCATGTATCGGAATACTTAATTACCACACCCTTACATATTTCGCAATGTTAATTTTGCGTTTGCGTTTAATTTTGCCCTTAATCTGCTCTCATCACCCAAAATCATAACTTGTGATTTGCTAGGATTATTAAGTAGTCCAAATGATTCCAATTGCTAACTGCAACAAAATCGGCATTTAAGGCAGAGATAGCCTTCGATACATTTGAAACTTGCTTTTACGTGGAAAATAGGGAAAGTCCTTCTTTATTATAAGGGAGATAACATTTTCTAGAGGACCGACTACGCCCATATTTCACCGAAGTTTTTCCATACTCGAGAAAAGCATAACGAGTCTCTAGCTCATTCCAAATGAGCTGTAGTACTTATACTAACATATTTTTTGGCTAAATGTTTTTAACACATTTTATTAATACGTTTTTTAATTAGTCCTTACGATATCAGGATTCCATTTTTGATGTGAATTTATTTCGAATTTTCATTGCACTCAACATTTCGATTTCATTTTGAAAGAAGTAAATACCTAAACATACATTTAATACTGTATTATATTAGAAATAATGACTTAATAATGACATGTTTAAAAAACATATAAGACGTTAAGTCTTATATGTTTTTTAAACATATTTTTTTGTTTGACTTCAAATATCTAGTTAGTTTAAGTATAAGTTTTGAATTGTTTATTGTTACAGCGGAATGCGTCCTATTCTTGGAACGTAAAGCTAAAGAACTTGGAATTAGTTTCAAAGTCTACCAAGTAGTGGAAAAGAAGCCGATCGTAGTGCTGACGTGGCTCGGTGAAGAACTTATGCTGCCGTCCATCCTACTAAACTCCCACATGGATGTGGTTCCCGTGTTCGAAGTATTAGTTCTATCTTAGTTATACGTATATAGTCTATCATGTAAAATAGCAACTTTCTAATCAGAGATCCGGAATTAGTCTTCACATAATTTAAATTATGTTTTGGTAGTAATAAATAGTCTGTAATATTATTTTAAATGGAAATGGAATGTCGGAAACATTGCCCACTATCTCTTGTCTTACACTACAGCTACTGCCACTTCGTTTGTCTTACACTATAATAAGGTATAATGTATACTTACTAATATTATGAAGCTGCTAATCTCAGCTCTCACTGCTGGTTCGAAATGAAAAAAATAATTTTGTCTTAGTTATTCCATTTATCGAGGGAGACTATCTAACATGACGCTGTGACTAATAGTAGCGGAGCATTAATAGAAAATCTTGCAGAAACGGTTAAGTTAATTACGTAAATACTATGTATGATAGTGTCATTTTGAAAAGTTCTAAACATAAAATCAACTTGATTCTATCAACACCTTAGGATATCATAATTTTAAAATACTTCGCAACAAAATAGGCGAATTCCAATTCGCGGGAATTTGTCACTGGCTGGCAGGCGAAGAGGAGGGGCACTGGCCAGTCGGTCGGCACTAGTAGCTGTGCGAGGCTATTTTGTGCGTGATCGGCTCCTTACGGAGTAGTTGAACTCAGAACGTAGGAAAGGACTAAGGAAGGATTTATCAAAATGTACCTCCAAGGTTCCATGCGGACGAAGCCGGGGGCACAGTTATTATTTTTATATTCCTCAACAGTTTTTTTAATATCTGTTTCTGTGCTATCCCCGGGCGACGAACATCAACGGTCGTTCGATGTTAGCCTTAGTAGTCTATAACGGACGTACCTATACTGTGGATCAAGAAAAACCGCTGGAACTTGCCGCAAGATTGGCAAAAGTATTGTAGGGCTATCTGCAATCCAAAGAGATTTGAGACTCGTGAATAACGTTATACATACAAATAGGGAGTATGTCAAATAGGATAGCGTACCTAATACTCACAGTCGCCAAACGGTATTCGTTTAAGGTCATCTCCCGGGTGATCATGATTCCTGATGGTGCGCTGACGCTCCCCATCAACTCGAACTCGAACCAAAAACCTATGTTTATTTCCAAATAACTGATTTGGAGAGGTCTATATCGAGCAGTATACTTCTCTCGGCTGAGCGATGACATGCTTTCACAACTCATTACATAACTGTCATAGGAGTCATGTCATTCAATGCAAGGCTAGGAAAACGGGGCGATTATACGCTGAAAGTGAAGCAACTAAGATTTGGAATCCGGAACCCTTGTTAACAAGTAACTTCATATTATGATAAACTCTTTCATAAAAAACTGCAACGAAAATTAATCCGGAAGTATCCGGATGGTGCAATCAAAATGAGATTCACTTCATCTTGTCGACTAAGTCTCGGTTATTTTATGATGTGTTAGTGATTACTTTGCTACTATCACCGTTTGAAGCGACGCAGGGAATGTTAATCTTAAATTAATGAAGTCTACGCAGATGCCAATAAGATCCAAAATCCCTGAATTGTAACTAATAACAAAATCGTATCACGTGTCTGGGAGACTGCACGAATGTGTATATACAACATGTCCCAAAATTCAACGATAAGCGGCCACCAGAGAGTGGATCTACTCATGGCTACTCGAGAAAAAATAGAAGAAAAATAATCGCAATTTTTTTTTAAATTACAAAATAAAAATGAAATTCTTCGAAAATCTATACCCCGTATGGTATTTTTAACTACTATCACTACAATTTTTCAAATATTTCACATATTTTTTTTGTATTGGCAACCTAAAAAGCATTGATATCCACCAAAACCCTTAAAAATACCTAAATACAGATAGTTTTTACACAAAAATTTATCAAAATATCTTTTTCTACTAAAATTTTCAAAGATTTTTACATCCAGTTCACTTTCACGCATCGTGGTGTATAAAAATTGTATCGACACTACTATGGCAAATTATTTAAAAAGTTGACGCAACTAACTAAGATTCCACAATGGTATAATACTTCACGGAAACTAGCCACAAAAAAATACCAACTAATAATAAACAAAAAAAAACTTAATGTTGATAGTTTTTACTGATATTTAGCATGGACCAAAAAATGTTATCGTTACATGTTCTTAGAATTTGAATTGGAGATGTGTGTAGTCAATAACATTTAAAAGGTAGAGAGAGATAGACCGATGAGTATTATACGTTAGAGAGAGATAGATGATGTTCATTAATAACAATAGGCAATAGGGCAGGTAGACACAGGAGGGCGGAAGTCACCTACCGCTTGACTCAGATACTCACCAGACATGGTTGTTTCGGTGAGTATCTGAGTCGAATAGGGAGGGAGGACACGACACGATGCCACCATTGCGCATCCGACCTCGACTCGGCCCAGCACACGCTGGCGGAGTGCCCCGTTTGGGACTCCGAACGCCGTCTTGGTCGAAGAGATCGGACAAGATCTGTCTCCGCCAGCGTTGATTGCGGCAATGCTGGCGGATGAGGGAGGTTGAAGGGCTGTGGCCTCCTTCTGTGAAGCGCTGATGTTCCAGAAGGAGGCCGACACGTTGTATATAATGATATCGATACAGCAAGAACAGCTGATACAATCTTATGATTATGGAAGCTAAGATTGCTTCCATAATAACCGTATATACAAAAGTACTCTGTGATCATAAGATCCAAAAAATTGTGAGGGTGAATTCACAATTTTTTGGTTCTAACTGTCCTTAAAAAAGAAGAAAAATGTCGTAAGATTATGAAGAAGCGATGTGTGAAGGGTCAGCAAACTTCTAAAGACGCTCGTCGCTGACTTAATTCATTCAAAAACCACAAGAACAACAAGGCGCCTGGTTTGATTTAATTAAAGCCGATCTTTGGAAGGTAGGTGGACTATCAGTCCTCAGAAAGACTTTTCTACTTCGTCATACTCCAAGGCAAAACCTAAAGTAATGAGGCCTAAAGCACGGTACAGAGGTATAGTGGCACTGTTCAAGAAGAAGAATAGGAGCCAGTTGACGAACTATCACGCTCGTGGGTCATGTTTATAAGCTTTCCTAACTCCCGAACTAGCCGAGTTGCGAAATGGCTACTACTAATGGCATATTACTTGCAAGACTAACAGCCGTTGGGGTGGGAAAGCCGTCGGCGGCTACGTGTAAATAATAAGGTCAGTAGGGTTTCCACAAGGTGAATTGCTGTAAAGTGCTGGATGTTCGCAGCGCACGATTGATCTGCGTCGAGGTCCTGAGTTGATTGTTTATTAATATCATGGCATAACGATATAAATACAAAAATATTGATCACTCAAACAATCCACTACGTAGATTCAGGTTTGTTCGTGGCAAATGCCAGCTAAAACGATATCATTTTTCTAAATAGAACAATAACTAAAAATTTAACTAATATGTGCTCGACAACGTGATTTTGTAATAATACGTATTCAAATTTCAGGATAGCTGGAGTCATCCGCCGTTCAGTGGACATATAAACAAGGATGGAAAAATATTTGCCCGAGGATCCCAGGACATGAAATGTGTTGGCATTCAATATTTAGAAGCAATCAAGAAGTTGAAAGAAGCTGGCATGCGATTGAAACGAACAATTCACGTATCTTTTATGCCAGGTGGGTATTTTCTGATGTATGCTGTGAATAATCTATAATAATGTGCAAGATGCATAACTATTTACTATATAACTATACTTTTTTTCGATTTCGATATAGAATTTTTAATAATGTAATCTAAAAACATAAAGCTACAAATAAATTATGTATGTGGTGTTAAATTTTTGAAATTACTGCGAACGTGTTTTTGTTAGATTGTCTTCATTTAGTTAGATCATTTTCTGTACATATACATAGTAAGCTTCACCTATTAACCTTAATACTATAAATAACGAATTGAACAGCAGTTCACTAATATAAATTATAAGCTGGTTGGTACTTACGCAATTCCGAACATTCACAATTAAAATAATAAAATTACAATAAATAACCTAACTTTACAATACCGATCAGAATGTTCGTTTAGCTTGTTGCGTCTAGATGACTTCGCGATTCTGGTCTTTAATCATTTTTTTGTTTTTTTTTTCACGTCAGCTACTTAGCCTGTGTTAACTACCTATTTGCTGTTCCAATCACCACCGGAATCATACACACAAATATCATTCTCAAAAAATGATAATGCCATTTACACAAATTGGTGTAGTTTTTTATTATGTAATTTAGAAAGTATGTTTCTAAATTACAGTTTTATTATTATCGGTCTTACTCAATCTATAGATTGCAATGTGAGGTCGAAGTGAAATAAGAATTTCGTTAAAGTCGAAATTAAACCAATGGATAAGATTTATAAATTATTATTTTTAACAAAACCCTCTAATTGCGCAGAAAAGGATTCAAACTTGAGTAGACATCAAAAATCGAATCTTCATTTCAAAATGACCTTAAAACGTTTTTATGACATGTGTTCGAAATAATATATTTAAGTCAGTTCTGTTGGGGGCACCGACGGCCTTTTCTGGATGATTACAATTATAAACGTTCGTTATTGTTTTTTAGGGCAAACAATCCGCACTGGGTCAGCATGGTTTAAGATCTGACATAGTTGTAGGCGGGCGCCCCTCGGTGGCGATCTGATGTTAGTTAATTTGAATAAGGTTAAAGTAAAAGGCTGGCTTAAATAAAAGGTGACGGATTGCCAACAGCAGCTCTTCTCGTCCAATTGCGTCTATTTCTGTGCGTGTGACGACACATGTATATATTTTATTATAGATGAAGAGATTGGCGGACATGATGGAATGGAAAAGTTTGTTCTCACAGAAGATTTTAAGAACTTAAAAGTGGGCTTTGCACTTGATGAGGGTATGGCAAGCCCAAATGAAGAATTCGTCATATTTTACGGTGAAAGAAGTATTTGGCGTAAGTATAACATTACTTAGTTATTTTAATCTTCTTAATTAAATGTAATGTCATATTCAGGCAATGAAATTAAAATAAGTATTATTTATTGTGGATATAAATTCTACTTATTTACAGTGCGCTAAAAAGAACACTAATCATGTTCGCTTAAAGTAAGATTAAACAAAACAACTTATTTAGCCATTTCACTAACATATTTATTAAACGAAATATTTACAAGAAATACATTACAATCTATATACTAAGTTCGAACTCGGATGCAATTAATGAAAAAATTATAAAATGCATTAAATCAAAAATACCTACTTGAAACAACTAACAAACTACATTAATGATTTTTTGAAATAGGTATTGGCTCGAATCATAGCAACTCCAAACCATAAACCTTTGGCATGGATAAATAGTAGGGTCACTTATGTTTTTTATTTATATCAATAATATAAAAGACTTAGTGCTTAAAAGCATTGCCTTGCGTAACGTTACACACAAATAATACAAACCTATTTTACATTAATCACTTAATTGTTAAACTCATAAACGATGCTCAGGACGTATGGCGTAGCTTTTCGACTTTCACATGTGCTTGTAACAGCCTACACTGAATAGATGATTTTGAATTTGAATTTGAGTCACTTTAAACTCGTGTTTCAATCAAATCAACTAACTAGAAGTAATAAATAATCTAGTTAGTTACTAGAAGTAATACTGCAAAAACAAATTATATAATATTTGTAGAAAAAAATATTTTGAGGTTTGGGGAAGTTCTTTTCATCGGGCTTCGCAGTGTTTATTTTCTCTAAAGTGTAAATTGAAATATAAACCTGAGCTAAGTAAAATGTATTACGAATTTATGTGAGAGTACCAAAAGTTTGGGCTACGTCTGTATATCAATAACTCGACCTAAACTACAATCTTTATTTTATATTTCATTATTGAATTAGGTATTGTAGTGGTCTCTCACTATTTGTAATAGGTATAATCTTCATGCAGAAGATTGAGTTTTGGACATAATTAACTTTTTAAGTTATTTTAGACGTGAGATGTCATTCCGCCTGACGACGAGTTGTAAAATTATTTTTAATAACGTTTAAAATTGTTTTTTTTTTTAATATCCAATACACATTTATTATTATCCAGTGGTTCCATTTTATTGCTACCTATACAATCCCCGTTACAGTATACAGGAGAGTAGCACTCTTACAAAGTTAAGGGTAGTATATAATGCAAGTTGCGCCATGACATCGGGAGGATCCTTTAATGACATCCAGATGATTGGTCCGTCAGTTCAGGATGACGTATGTCAGTATGTCTATACTGTTTAGATTCAGGCAACATAATACATTTTAATAGCCGATGTAGAAAAAATGGATAGGCAGATTGTTGTTCATCCATTCGACCAGTATTTTTAGCAGATCCTCTGATATGATGATATATCTGAACCTGTTAAATTCTACCAGCTGAACACCGTTACTTATGGAATAGCTAGTTATCCTTTTTTCGTTATACGGTTTAAAGCAGATTGGTCTCAACTGTAGCAATAATATAATTGTCGAGATCATGCACGATGATTTTATAGATTATCTGCTCAATGGGGACAACGATTTGGGTAAGGTTATGGATCGAAGGAGAGTCACAGAAGAATTTACATCATCAGCTGGTATGCCATTTCAGAAAAAAAGTTGAAAAAACTCCAAACAATAAGAACAGACTTTAACACATTTACTAAGTAAACAAAAGTTAAAACGATCTCTAATAATTATTATTTCAATGATAAAATATGAGTATTTCTCCGAATATTTACTTTGCCAAGATTTACCAAATAAAAATCCATTGATGAAATTTAATATTTATTTGGATGGTGGTAAAATATTGCAAGTAGGGGGTCGTTTGATAATTCAGACTTTGATAAAAATTCTTATTTTATTGAAATGTTATTTTATTACAGACCATTTTTACAAGGATGTTGTTTGTATCTAAACACAAGAAACGATTGCTGCACGCAGATCTTCAGGTTGTTACTTGCTACAATAACAGAGACATACTGGTGTATTGGAGGTAGAAACTTAGCAAAGACCCCTTACCATAAATGCGTGCGATGCAGCCGTGTGAAGGGCCAGGTTACAGGTTAGGTGATGAGTAACCTACCTCGACAGTGTATTGTTTTTAGAGTTCCGTTGCCGAATGGCAAAAAACGGAACCTTTATGGTTTCGTCATGTCTGTTCGTCCGTCCGTCTGTCCGTTTGTATGTTACAACCACTTTTTTCTGTAACTATAAGAACTATACTGTGGAAACTTGGTAAGTAGATGTATTCGGTGAACCGCATTAAAATTATCATACAAAAATAGAAAAAAACAATAAATTTTTGGGTATCCCATACTTAGAACTGAAACTCAAAAAATTTTTTTCATCAAACCCATACGTATGTGGTATTTATGGGTAGGTCTATATACATATATCTAGATATAGATAAATCTATGGATATTCAGTAATGATATTGAGGTTACTAATACAATTTTTTTCTAAACTGAATAGTTTGCGCGAGAGACGCTCCCAAAGTCGAAAAAAGTGTGTGTCGAAAAAACTTCCACCGAAAATTGGTTTGAACGAAATCTAATAATTAGTTTTTTTAGTACGTTATAAATCGTAAACCGCATTTTACCTTTCATTCAATCAACTCCAATATAATAAAGAATAAATCTCCAATATAATAGTGAAAGTATAAGCTGCAATTTTTGCGTTTTATCACAAGCGATTCATCTAGAGTTAGTGGCGGATTTGACATGTTATTGTTTTTTTTTATTATCACTGCGTAGATTTATAAAGGAAACTACACTACACTAAACATATATTCCGACAACGGTGCATCTTTTGTTGGCGCTTACAAAGAATTTTCAAAATAATGTACAATTGTAATTCTTTAGCTGAAATTGTGCCAATTATGGTACTGATTTTCATTTCTACTGGTACTCAATTTCATTTAATTAGAGTGCTGGGAGACTTCAATCTGACGTACGAGGAACTGTACACAGTGCTAGCACACAGCACATTGAGGTAATTCTGATTTTCCAGTTTTTCTTCCAGATTTTAATTCTGATTCTTGTTTGGACTCGGTTATACTGTCGTGTCCAAGTTCGTCGATGGCCACTATATGATTACATATATTGTCCAAATCACTCGATCGATTCAGGTATAAAAAGAAAATTACCCAAATTTACTTAGGGTAGTGTTATTGGAGGCATCGACTTTATTTTATGCGCACAATTTTTTTTCACATGCAAATGTCCATGTAAAATTTCTCCAAGTCGTTTTTTATAATAATTCGATTCGATCGGTCAGTATTTTATTTTTTTACATACTATTTTTTGTGAATATTGTAAAATTGACCTTTTTTATTATATTTTTCAATAATGTGATATAATATTATGTGATATATTGTTTTGTTAGTTCTTCTTTCTTCATGAAGGCGATTTTGGAAACTAATTATAAAATAACAGGGAATCAAATTCACAAAAGTTCAACAAATTCACAAAATAACCATATTCAATATTCTTGAAATAGGCGGTTATAGAATCATTTATTTATTATTTGCCTACAACAAGAACTTATAAATCCCTATCAAGTGTAAATAGTCTGAGACCATCTGGTTCCATTTCATACTTTGACTGAGTTATACATACGTTACCTTTTAGGCAATTAGTTGTTGGGTCTACTGGTAAGTATTGTAAACACAGTTTATACTAGTCCAATAATTTCAAAGAAAATTTTTGCTAATACTTTGATTTTAAACTAGGTATGTAAGACGATAATGAATAAACACTTAAACGCAATAATGCTATACAAGGCCAAACAGACTTGGTACATGCTTTTATAATCATAGAAGCAAATGCAGAACTATTAAAAACAAAACCGTTATTAGTGCTGCAGGATTTAAAATGAACACTGGTAATGGTAATGTTGCTGCTTGGTTAAATAGTAATGATGTGATAAGCGTACAAGTACGATTATCGCTTGTTTCTATGTTAGGCTTACATAGTTTTACCACGATTACTAATTTATGTGTTTCGACTTTTATACCATATAGGCTTACTTCACCCCGAATCATGATTTTCCTTTAAAAGCTAGAATCCATAATATTAAATATTTTTCAATTTGGATTCATAAATCTATGATGGTGGCTTGTTCCATCTTTATTTCTATATCATAAGTAGGAAGCGTGAGGCGGACTTCCCTATAACAACTTTTTAATCTGCCTAGACGCGTTTGATATGACTGTCTATGACAAATACATAGTAAAATTGTAATTTTTATTTATTTCGACTATCGTTTAATTTTCAATTTTTAACTACTTTGTTAAAAATAACCAACATTCAGAAGGCCTTTTTTTACCCAAACCTAAGAATATGAACGAAAATGCAACTATTAATTAATTGCTTTAAAATATTATTAAAACTTCAATAAATATCCTTTCAGAAATTCACGTGCATTGTTCGGGGCAGCCTGGGCACGGATCATTGCTTCTTCCAAATACGGCAGGAGAAAAAGTAAGTGAAAACATTTCTTTTTAACACACAATAATTTATTGTTTAGTTTAATTGACATATTTGATTCTGGCTGTTTTATATTAAACAATATGTTAGCTATGTATATCAATTTGTAAGCTATATTTTTTTTATAATGTTTGTCTGGTTTTCTGCGGACTCTTTGGTCCGCACTCTATACGCTATCTTTTGGACAATAATTTTTTATATGTTCCTTTTAGTTGCGTTACGTTATAGACAAGTTTATGGATTTAAGACAGCAACAGAAGTCATTACTGGAAATTAATCCAAAACTGACTATCGGAGACGTCACCACGATAAATTTGACCCAGATCTATGTAAGTCTTAAATTTTAATTTATGAGAATCCTCACAAGGAGTTCGAAACGTGTCTACGATACCTCGCAGCCAAGGGTCGCGGAGATTATGTTGGTGTCCATGTCAGCCGCGGCGGCCCAACTGACACGACCTACCCACTAAACATAACCTTGGACCTCGGTTCTATTAACTTTATGGCTGGAAATCAAAGCGACCGTTCCTCAGCAGAGGACGCGGTAAAGTTAATTCCAATAAATAATTGAATTTTCCAAGTGACAGATTAACGAGTTCTTCAAGTCTGTTCATAGATGGCGTAACGTATAATACTTATATGATTTTTTTTCTGACAACCAATTAAAAAAATAAAGTTTTTGCATAATACTATACAAATGGGTCTATATACGAGTTACCATTATTTATGAGAGTTTTCGCCCGCGGCTTAGCAATAATCGGTTTTTCGCGCAAGAAATAGACATTTTTCCGGGGAAAAATTTATCCTTCCTTACATATTTCCTTGAGTCTCAAACCGGATATGGGGATATACCAAATTTGATCTAATTCTGTTCAGTTGTAGATTTTGTATGAAAGAGTAACAAATATCCATCCGTACATGTTTACAAATTTTCTAATTTATAATATTAAGTACCTACTTGCTAATTTACTTTTATTTTGATGCTACTGGCAGCCAAATAAATGATACAAAATAGGTAGTGCAAAGCTCAGTCACTTCTTGAAGAGAAATCCTCGTTTTAAGCCTAGTTTGAAGTAGGTATATTATTTTAACGAATCATCTATTTTACAAGACAAGCAAATTAGGATTAACTCACTCCTAGTAGATAGCACTTCGTTTTTGGAATTCCTCTCTATTTGCACGAGAATAATCGGACTGCACCAGGATCCGGACTTTTAAAATCGAATCGAAAATTAAAATGACTTCATATCGCCACAGTCGCTCTATAGCTTGGGGCTTACAATGCTATTATGGCAATTAAAGTGGGAATTCACATTACACAATATATTTTACAGGGAGGAGTGCAATCAAATGTAGTCCCTGAAATCTTGACAGCTGTTTTTGACATTAGGTTGGCCGTTACTGTTGATCATGTTGAGTTTGAGAATATGGTAAGTAGATTCCAAATACTTATAAAGCTATTTACAATAATTATTACATTAAAATTATTTTGTGTATATAACTAACCTAAAAACGACATAATAAAGGATTTTTCGAATGACAGGTTCGTAAAATACTTGTAAAAGCTGAATTTTGAATATACCCAGATATTGAAACTGTATATAATCTATGGATTTTATAACGCTGTTTATTAGCTATGTTATGTGACGCAAACACATTGCTTAACAAATATATATGTGTTTTAAGGCGATTTTTGTAATTATAAAAATGTTAATCATAATTAATAAATGCCATTAGGGGGAATAAAAAAAAATGTTAATCATAATTAATAAATGCCATAAGGGGGAATAAAAAAAAATGTTAATACGTTACTCGACACACTTTTAACACTTAATTTTATGACCTCCGTAGCCGAGCGGTTAGTTCACCGGTTTCAGGGTGTCGGCATCTCTGAGGTCCCGAGTTCGAATCCCACTGGGGAATTGTTGATATCTATTTCTATCAAAAATATTTATATATGTATATTATTTGTATTCGTTACCCTAGACCCAAGACTCACAGAACGTACTTTGGGCTAGACTAATTGGTGTAAATGTAAGAAATATATATTTATTTATATTTATCATTATGGTTTTCAAGTACTACCAAGTTCTTAGCTACGCCGTAGACTATAAGACACTGAAAAATTATAATTTATAGATTTTTGTGCAATAAAGTATATCTTGACAAGCACATCTTTGTTTGTTTGTATATAATAAGGTACCTACCTACCCTGAATTTTCAGATTAAACAATGGTTCAAAGAAGCTGGCAACGGTATCACATACGAATTTGAACAGAGAAATCCATTTGTGGAATGCACAAAACTTGATAGCACAAATCCCTACTGGACTGCTTTTAAAGATGCTTGCCACGAAATGTACGTTGTATGAGATTCTTTTATTGGTTTATGTTATGTGTGATCGTGGAACTTTTGATACACCATCGATAAACAAAATTACCAGCTAAGATCGACTTACTCGACAAGAAATCAGTAAATACGAGTGATTAGCACAGATTAAAGATTATTGCTTTTCTCGATTGGTGTATATGTGTATCCAGAGTTCCATTCTTTCATTGCATATAATGCAAATAAAACCTAAGTCGTTTCAACTGATAAGTGTCTATGATAAAGAGCGCAATCATCAGCCCACCATATACAAATGAAATTAAAAATGTGTAGTAAGGAAGTTCACTTCTAAGTTGAATTCTATTACTACCATTATTTCAGACATGGCAAATAAAATGAATTTGTTTACAACTCCCATAAAAGCTACAGTTCCAACTTGTAACTCAAGGTGCAAACAATATCTTATCTTTCGCAACATAGCAATGCTGTATTGCGGCAGAAATTAGAAATCAGAAAAAAAGAATCGGCTTCAAAAAGACTTCGTATTTCAATAATTTCGTCATCGTCGTCATCATGAACACGAGGTCGTCCAACTGATCCAGTTTCTCTTAGTCTTCGATAAACTCTATCAGCAGCAATTTTTGGCAGATATTAGTAGTGTGCTCATATTTTTTGATCATTTTTATTAATTGACTTATCTTTTAAGTAGATAGACATAAAAAAAAATACCTTAGGGGCCCATTTTCCGTGATTTTTCCTTAATCACGGAAAAATCGACTAAAAAGGCAAAAAGAAATAGTATTTCTAAAAAAAATCTTTAATGTACAATATCTCTATAAAGGTTAAGTTTCGGACACCATATTATAGAATCAAATTCATCAGAAATGACCTTAAAATAATAACGTCCTTCAATATTCAGTACGACTTTCCCTGAAACCCTGTATATAGCTAATAATATTGTTTTTTTATTATTTTAGGAACCTTACATTAGCGCATAGAATTTTCCCTGGTGGTACCGACAGCCGATATATCAGGCGAGTGGGGATCCCTGCAATTGGCTTCTCGCCAATGAACTACACGCCTGTTCTTTTGCACGACCACGACGAATTCCTGCATGCTGATGTGTTTTTGAAAGGCATTGATATTTTTGTCAAAATTATCGCAGCAGTTGCCAACGTGTAAATCGTGGAGTCGCTCTGTGTAACGTAACGTACTGCACTTTAAAAACTTTGCATCAAAACTATCGTATAACCTTTATAGCGGTACAGTATAAAATATAAACGAATGCAGGGTGGTACCTTCAAATAAAATAAATGCCATAAAAAATCACTGTTCTGTTTGTTTGCTTTTTTGTTTTTCTAGGTGGAAACTTGTTACTTAAATTTAAAGCTCTTACCAATAAATTTGTGATTAAAAAATTTTAGGACAGCTCAGAAAACATCATTATATATAATGACACATTCTTACAAAAGTGTTCTATTCTTAATATTTTTATAATATGAAAAAAAATTTAAATTGTCTACATCCGCTTGTTGTCTATAATTGTTTGTACGTAAGAAAATTTTATGATTATATTAATATATCATATACTCAAAATATTGGAAGTTTATTATTGTATGGATTAATTTGATGATCTCCCTGACAGAATGCAGAGTACACCGATTTCAAAGTGCCGCTATCTCTAAGGTTCCGAATTCGAGTCCCGGTGTGAGCAGATGCTTATATGATTAATAAGAGCATTATTTCTATCAAAAATATGTATCTTATGTATGATTATAATATGTATGTTAATCCGTTACCCTAGATCCTATAACACAGTCCTTGCTGTGCTTAGGTACTTCGGGCTAGATTTATTTGGTGTGAGTAACGTAAACGTAAGGGTAACGGATTAATTAAACCCAAATTCAAATATATGTTTAGTTGCCCACTCCGCACTGGGCAAGCGTGGTTGTCTATGGCCTAATAGTCAGGCTCGAGCACCTCGATGGGGTCATATAAAGAGCTGTGATTATGGCTAAAGTAAATACTTTAGATGTCAACAAATAGTTCACTGAACTATTAAATACTTTATTTTTATGTAAGCGTAAGAATCTAATACACGACAGCCATACCTTTTGCATTCCAATCAAAATTTACGTTAGGTCATAGAAAAGCACTGTTATAATTAAGGTTATAGATAGCATACGTCATGGAATGGAAAATTCAATGGTCACTGTTATGGTGATACTTATTGACTCTTGGCGTTGGTAGGTAGTGCATATTGATCGCACTATATCTAAATGTTGTAAAGTATCAAGGGAGAATCGAATCTTTTACAACTGCTTTGACTCTCTTTAATAATTCTCTCGCCACAGTTGCTCTTACTATACATACACAATTTTCAATTCTATCATAGTA
The DNA here is from genome assembly GCA_036419045.1 of Scirpophaga incertulas. Taxonomy (NCBI): domain Eukaryota; kingdom Metazoa; phylum Arthropoda; class Insecta; order Lepidoptera; family Crambidae; genus Scirpophaga; species Scirpophaga incertulas. The sequence continues at coordinate 23,307,651 of CM071627.1, read as the reverse complement.
CCTTAGTCACGAGTATTTGTAATGCTATTTCCATTATCGATTACAACTTGATTAGTATCGTAGATTGATTTAGGAAATGCGGGATTATTCGACAATTAATAAAGATTGATAATTTACCCGAACCTCTCCAATACAATTAATTATATAGTAATACAGTACAGTGTTGCAAACGAAAGAGGCTACACACTTTTAGAATTGTTTTTGGTACCTACTTATTTTTGATGCAATAAATGTCTTGTCAATTTTGACGTCCTCACGAAAAGCTGCATTTATTTTCGTAGCTAATCTTATTAATCCGTAACAGTACGGTATATCCTTTTTGAGCACTTTTTTAAGTTTGCTAAGTTTTTTAGGTTTACTCATTGACAAGTCTTTCTCCTTGAACCAAGCCTCTGATCATTGCAGGTAAATACTTACAGGCGTAGATCCATTAGCTCTCAAAAATGAAGAGGGAAATTTGAATGAAGGTATTCTTACTTGGTAATAATCAATTTTTCTTCAAAATCAGCCTGGTGTTGATATAAAAAAAATCCTAGTACTTTCTGAATGTAAGTATGTATTAATTTTATTGTATATTTATAAATGTATACAAGTTTGTTAATATTTTTGCGTTAGTGGCATTTTTTAAGAGTTATGTACTCGGTGATTACGACATCAAGAAAAGGAACCTTTATAGGATCACTTTGTTGTCTATTTGTCCTTTTTTGTCAGGAATCAGGTCTGCAATCCAGACCTAACAACAGTCAAAATGTTAATTTTTAAAGCAATCGCAATCAAAAGATACGGCGTTTTATGCTCCTCCCTCCCATATATTGAAATTTGCAAGGGAATCTAAAGCTTCAGGGTACTTCTCGTTCCGAAAAATCTTGAATATTTTTAAGAATTTGGCAGCAAGCAAGGTCATATAGCACCAAGCAAATTCAAGCAAATAATCTATAATCCGTTAATTGGTAGATACATCACAAAAACATTTTTACGATTATATAATCTGTGGTTTGTGTTTTAGTTATTTTTGTAAATAATTAAATAATACACTCAATTATGTCTGGTTCCTATATTCGAAAACGATTCGTTTTTTGCTACGGACAGTTAAATTCTGACATATTTTCCATACAACAAATGTCAAATTTTAACTGTCCGTTGCAAAAACGACTCGTTATGAATATAGGAACCCGGCATTAGCAGCATCTTACTTTTATTAAAATCAATTTTTCATCATCTTACTTTTATTAAAATCAATTTTCAAATTACAGACTAGTAGTCATCTAAAGAAGCACAGACTATAGTAATCATTTACAACAGTTTGTATAGTGGGGCAGTGACCATTTTCCGTGGACCTATAATACACAGACTACTCTATAATACGTCCATGCCATTTTCCCTTTATAATATTCTTCTCACAGATAATATATAATTCGGTCCAAAATCGCCCTCCTCGCCTCAAATACCGGTTAGCAAATGTGGAGTGGAACAAAAAAGAGGAGGTAGAACAAAAAATATCTTCTCTTCCTGTTATACAAAACTCTAATATATCTGCTTTTTTCAAATTTTAATTGATACAGCTGACAAATTATTTCCTATCAAAACTGAGAGACGTCAAAAAATCCCAACGCCCCCTGGTGGGACAAAGAATGTTCAGATGCCATAGCCAGGACAAAAAATGCTGAAAATTTATACAAAAACTTTTCATCTATAGAAAATTTCAATAATTTATCCGACATCATGAAAGACGCTAGAAAACTTTTCAAACAAAAGAAGTGGGAAGGGTAGAAAAAGTTCTGCTCATCCTTATCTCCAGACGTTGCTCCAACAGTTGTCTGGTCCAACCTAAGAAAATACAAATCTGCTTATGCAGGAAACATCTCTTCCTCTATATCTGAATCCGTAGCAGATCAGTTTATAGACAAATTAGCACCTGCGTTTGTCCCTCGTCCATTTTCACTTTTAACCCCTTGCTCACTTCCAGTTGGCAATGTAATTGACAACTTGTTTACATTGGCTGAGCTAAAAGGTATCTTGTCCTTTGTTAAGGCTTCTGCTCCAGGTATTAATGGTATACAGTACTCCTTCTTCAAAAATTTAGGTGACTCTTCACTGTTGTATTTTATTACCTTACTAAATTCAATAATGTTATCCGATAATATCCCTCCGAAGTTGGAAAATCCATGAAGTTATTCCTATCCTCAAACCTTCTATGTCTTCATCTGATGCGTCTTCTTTTCGTCCAATTGCTTTATCATCTGTTCTCTTAAAATTGGCTGAGCACTTGATAAAAAATCGTCTTGAATGGTTTATGGAAAGTCAGGGTTTATTATCTTATACCCAATTTAGATTAAGAAAAGGTAAAAGCACGACGGACAGCTTGTGTATTTTTAGAACTGACATTAGATTAGCCTTTAGTTGCCACCAATCTCTGCTAGCTGCATTCTTAGATATATCCGCATCATATGATAATGTGGATCTTTTTACCCTACAATGTAAGCTAATCAAATCAAAAGTCCTATCTTTGTCAATAAATTGTATCATCTATATATATAAAAGAAAGTCGTGTTAGTTACACCACTATATAACTCAAGAACGGCAGAACAGATTTGGCTGAAATTGGTAGGAAGGTAGCTTAGAGCCAGGAGACGGACATAGGATACTTTATTCCCGTTCGACAGCGTTCCTATATGACTTAACATGAAACGTCAGTCACTATAAAACGTGGTTATAACAAAAAAGAATCAGACTTGGAATAAACAAAACGCAAATGACAGCTATGTAATTGACGTAAAATGACAGCTATGTAATGACGTATGGATGACAATTTGATATTTGTAAGAAATCAATATTAAAACTATTTCTATTAAATAAATAATTAACAAGTGGATTGAAGTGGACTCTTTGGACGTGCCTGGCTTACCACCGCACAATTTACGCCTAAAGGTTGGCTCCGTAGTAATCATGCTTCGAAACAATAAACCAACCAAAACTGTGCAACGGTACGCGTTTGTGGTTAGTAAATTGATGAACAATGTAATTTACGCTACGATAATGATAGGAAAATTCAAAGGTGAGGAAGTTCTCATTCCGAGGATCCCGATGATCCTAACCGATATGCCGTTTGAATTTAAAAGACTTCAATTTCCGATACGTCTTGCATTTGCCATGACAATCAACAAATCACAAGGCCAATCCTTAAAAGTTTGTGGTTTAAATCTAGAACATTCATGTTTTTCCCATGGTCAATTATACGTGGCATGTTTCACGGGTCGGAAGACCATCTGCGTTGTTTGTTTTTGCGCCTGATAATAAAACAAAAAATGTCGTGTATCACAAGGTGCTTAAGTGAAGAGCAACCTATGTACTAAAATACAGAAATAATAATGAATGATTTATGTAGTTATTTTTTTTTTTTTTTTGTATATTTTTCGAATTAAAATAAAAAAAACTGCTTATTATTGCCATTAAAGCGGAACAAAGTTCGCCGGGTCAGCTAGTTTACTATAATGTCAGAACGATTCATTCAATTATTTCTTACAGACTCGACAGTTAATAGAGTTACGTGGAAAGGTCTTCCACAGGGATCTGTTTTGAGTCCTCTTCTTTATAATATTTATACTTATAATCTAGATACAATCATAAGATTTAGTAACATTAATATCCTACAGGATACCGATGATCTACTTATTTATTTTTCTAGTAATTCTGTTGAAAATTTGTCCAACATAATAGTATGCTATCATTATCTTTGTCACGTTTACATGTCTGGCTGGATAAACATGGTCTAAGTTTATCAGTTCCAAAAAGTTGCACAGTTCTATATTCCAGGTTAAGAACTCATCCGAATATTTTTGTTTTATATTGATGTTAATATAATGATGTTCCTCTCCCAAAAGCTAAAGAAGCAAAATTTTTGGGAGTTATTTTAGACTCTAAGCTTACAGATCCAAATGTGAACAACTGCAAAATATCCTTAAGTGTTTGTCCGGTGTTTGGTGGGGTTCACACCCTTCCACTATGAAATTAGTGTACAATGCTCTAATAAGAAGTTTGCTTGATTATGGTATCTTCTTGCTAGAGCCTGTAGTATGTTTGGTCTTAAAAAGTTAGATAATGTGCAATCCAAAGCGTTAAGACTTATGTCTGGTGCTATGAAATCCAGCCCTATTAATGCTCTTCAAGTGGAGTGTGTAGATCCTCCTTTGAAGCTTCGACGGCAACTATTAAGTGACAGATTTTTATTTCGAACTTTTCAGTTCTCATCACATATATTACGATCGAAATTGCATTTACTTTTACAACACATTCACAGTTCATCATATTAGTATCATAAACAAACTCCATGTATAATAGCTAGTTTTCAAAAAATCCTAAATTTAGAGGCTCCTATGCATTCATCTCCATTTCTACATATTTTCTGCTACAGTTTTGAGTCATTAATTCTGCCCCCTTCCGTTAAATATGACTTAAATATCTCAAAACAAAAACCTTATTCTGAACATAATTTCAATTATTTACTGCATGAAAGTTGGAATGATTGGTATCATATTTATTCAGACGCCTCTAAGCAAGAGGACGACAATAGCTGTGTTGGTATTGGTGTTTATCACCCACGATATAAAATTGTTCAAAAAATAAAACTGCCCTCTAATAGTTCTATCTTTCTTGAGTTTTTAAATGCATTGAAAATATTCTTTTAATGAAAACTGTGACTAAAAAGTGCTCTTCAAGCTATAGAAAAATTTCCTTTAAAAATTTAATTCCGCTTTTCCAATTGTAATCAAATGTCGGAGCCTTTTGCATAAATGCTTATTAAAGGGTTTGCATGTTCAATTTCTTTAGATACCTGGTCATAGCATAGCATAATTAGCAAAAGAGGCTGTATTGTGTGGAGATTTGTTTCCATTTAAACATTATTGTTACGATTTAATTTCCTGCTTTGAAACCGATCTTCAGAAGTCATGGGATGTATTGTGGCAGTCTTCATCTCAATTGAAGATGACAAATTATAAATTAATTCAACCAGGCATACCCGATAAACCATGGTTTTCGAAAATGAATCATGGTAAGACAGTTAGTAGTACGATTATAAGAATGAGAATTGGTCATGTTTGCATACCTTCTCACTTATCAAGACATAACATAGTTAGCGTTAATATTTGCGAGTGTCGTGAGAATGTTGGAGATTTCAATCATATATTTTTTACTTGCCGTTTGATGATCACTCCACTTTCCTTTCCTCTTTGTCATCTCTCCATGTCCCTTTACCTCAATCTGTTAATTCATTATTAAGTATTTGTAATTATGATATTTACCATATCTTTTCTACATTTATCTCCAGTAATAATATCAAAATTTAATATTACATCTGCTTTCCTGATACTTTATCTTGCCTGTCTTTCCTATCCTGATAATTTCATAATCATACAGTTTCCCAACCTTTAACTGTTACACAAAAATACAAACTAAAATTTTAATACCGTTACTGGCTAATGCACAAACCGTGCAAGCTAGAAGAAAGAAAAAGAAACCTTTCATCAACCGTCAACAAAGACTCTTTAAACTACGGCTGTCGTATCAAACCGGAGGGGCTTTCGCTTGTTTCCTTTAACGCGCGTTCCCTCCGTCCCAATGTCTCTGAGCTCAGGGAGTTCGTCAAAGACACTCCCGCTGATATGGTGCTTGTCCAGGAAACCTGGCTCAGGCGACATGTCAGGGCTTATCTATCTCTGGTTATAGGTTAGCTAGAAAGGAACAGAATAACCGCCGGCTCGCGCGAGAGCGCGGCCGGCGGTACTGCCCTTTATTATAAACAGCAGCTTCACTGCTGTCCCATCCCCACACCTCCCTTAGTCAATATGGAAGCTACGGTGTGTAGACTGGCAATGACAGGGCATCAGTCCATTATAGTCGCGTCAGTGTACATACCGAGTGGAAATATGCCGCTCCGGAGCTATATAGAGTCAATTTTAGCGTTAGGCGATTCCGTCGTTATGTTTGGCGATTTTAACGCTAAGCATACCGACTGGAACTGTAGGACGACCACCACCAGTGGACGCAGGCTTCTAGACATCACGACCGCTCTGAATCTAGATGTCCTGGCGCCACTCATGCCCACCCACTATCCGGGGCAGCTTAACTGTCCACCGGATATTCTTGACATAGCCATAGTTCATAACGTGGCCCTAGTTCTTAGGTCTATAGACGCGCTATAGATGATCTAGGTTCTGACCATCGGCCCGTTAAGTTAGTGTTAGACTCCCCTTACCCAAACCAGCCTACCATTAAGCGCATCACCGATTGGAAAGCATTCACCCAATCTCTTGAGTCCACTCTGGACGTAGAAAACCCTCCGCTCGTTGTCTCCGCTGACTGTCTAGACAGCACCGCGAAGATTGACGATGCCATCCACTCCCTAACCAACCTAATCCAGGGTGCGGTCGAGGGTAGCGTGCGGGAGGTTACTGTGCCTAGGCGCAAACTTCCGCGCGCTATCCGTGATCTCATCAAGGAGAAGCGGGCTGCCTTACGCAGAGCCGCTCAGTGTCCCTCACCCGAGTACAGGTCAGTAGCCAACCGCCTTCAGCGGGATAGGTACGATCTAAACTCGCGGAATACAGGAATTCCCAATGGGAAGACCTAATGTCCACCATTAAACCCTCCCATTGAGCATACACTTGTGACCATTCACTTATGACCATTCGGTGGGTAGTATTAATCTAACTTCAGTTGTCATAGATAAATCCGAAGTGTTAAGACTTTCATAGACTTTCATCTTTTTGACGACCTCCATAGTCGAGTGGATAGTACACCGGTTTCAAGGTGTCGCCATCTCTGAGGTCCCGGGTTCGAGTCCCGGTGGGGGCAGATGTTTGTGTGATGAATGCGAGCATTTGTACCTTAGTCATGGTTGTTGATATATATTTCAATAAAAAATATTTATATATGTATAATATATGTATGTCTATCCGTTACCCTAGATCCCATAGCACAAGCCTTAAAGAGCTTAGTTTGGGCTAGGCTAATTGGTGTAAGTGTCACAAATATTTATTTATTTATATATTTATTTATTATTTAAGACATTTGAGGACCCTCGACTTAAACAAATCGGCAGGTCCCGATGGATTTCCAGCTATATTTATTACAAAATGTGCAGATGTCCTTGCTCATCCTGTAGCATTGCTATTTAGGCGATCGTTAGTTGAGGGTGTGGTACCAAGCATGTGGAAATCGGCATTCGTCACACCTATTCACAAAAAGGGTCCCAAAGATGTGATCGAAAATTACAGGCCCATATCCAAACTGTGTCTTCTAGCAAAGGTATTTGAACGCATTGTCTATGACCAGGTGTATACTAGCCTTTCTAATAGCTTCTGTGAGCAGCAACATGGGTTCCTCAGAGGTAAATCCACAACATCGAACCTAATCCTCTTTACTGATTTTATCGCAGGTTGCATGGATAATGGTATCCAGGTTGACACTATCTACACTGACTATAGTAAGGCGTTTGATCGGGTGGACCACAACATTCTGTTAAAAAAGCTATCAATTCTAGGCATAAGCGGTGACCTTTATAGATGGTTTACATCGTATGTTCAAAACCGAAGTCAGGCAGTGGCACTTAATGGTTATATCTCGTTCTGGACTGGCATTCCCTCGGGAGTTCCGCAGGGATCCTTACTGGGCCCTCTCCTGTTTGTCCTCTTCATAAATGACATCAGCTCCTGTTTTCGACATTCTCGATTTTTACTGTTCGCTGATGACATGAAGATTTATAGAAAGCTTAGTGGTGTAACCGATGCCCTTCTTCTTCAGAAGGACCTTACTAGAGTTGCAGTCTACTGTCAAAACAATAATTTAGAATTAAATATTGGTAAATGTATAGTATTGAGCTTTACACGTAAGAAAAATCCTTTCGAATTTACTTATTCCTTAAATAGTATACCACTTTATCGATCATCATACACCAAAGATCTTGGAGTCTATCTCGATAATCAACTTACCTTTGAGCATCATATAGATGAAATAGCGAAAAAAGCTTCTTCTGCTCTTGGTTTCATAATTCGAAACAGCGGTATACTCAGTAGCATGAAGCCGCTCAAAATACTATATTGTGCATTTGTTAGGAGTCATCTAGAGTACGCTAGTCAAGTTTGGAACCCGAGTTTCAAGATACATTCTACGAGATTCGAAAGAATACAGAATAAGTTTACCCGATTTCTGTGTTTCAAGTTTAAAATCCCGGTATACAGATTATCCCGAACGCATCACCAGATTCCATTTAGTTCAATTGGAGACTCGCAGGAAGATAAGTGACATACGGTTCCTTTTAAAAATAGCTCAGTCCAAGATCGACTGCCCTGCGCTTTTATCGAATGTACTGATAAATGTCCCACCTCGTTATTCTCGCCCCAGAAATATCCTTCATGTTCCGCATGCACGTACACTATATCGTAGGAACTCCTACTTCGTTAGAGTATTTAAGCAATTTAATAGTATGTGCAAGAACGACCCTGAGGACTTAGACTTGTTTTGTACTAACGTTAGTAAAGTATCGACTTTAAGTATATGATATAAATGATGCCCGAATGATACAAATTTAGTTTTATAATTATATAGATTAGGTTTCATAAGTAAATATGTATAGGACACTAATAGGTGCCTACTGGAAAAAATGTTTGAATTATATTTTAACATAATTTATAATCTAGCTGTGGAGACTTGTAATTGGTCTTTGTCAACTGTTTGTATAATATATTACTTTCATAAGATACTGTAAGCCCCCCAAATAAAATAAAATAAAATAAAAAAATAAATACTACAGAGTCGCCCGTGCACTCCGTAGTGACAAAATCACACACACCCCGCCCCTCCATCGCCCCGATGGCTCGGTCGCCTTCGAGGATGATGAGAAAGCGGAATGCTTTGCTGATAGTATTGCTTCTCAATGCTCCCTCAGCAATCAACCGCACGACCCCACCCATTCCGAGCAGGTCGAGGAAGTGGTCCGTCAAAAGGCCGCTCTCCCTCCCCCTGACTCCCCTCCCACAGATCCGTTTACACAGGACGAAGTTTTTAACATCGCCAAGGGTCTCAAACCCCGTAAAGCGCCAGGCGCTGATGGAGTGTCCAATATGGCACACAAGTCCCTCCCTCGGCTGGTTCTCACCATGCTGACCCTCATATTCAACGCTTGTTACGACCAGTGTCACTTCCCGAATGCGTGGAAGGAGGCCATCGTAATCGGCATTCCCAAACCGGGGAAACTCTTGAATATTCCAAGTAGTCACCGACCTATAAGTTTACTTAACTCTATGGGTAAGGTGTATGAAAGGCTAATTCTTGCGCGTCTGAGAACTTATCTCTCGGAGAAAAACGTAATTATCCCTCATCAATTCGGCTTTCGGGCCAAACACTCATGTCCCCGTCAAGTTCACCGCATTGTCGAGTATATACTCGACGGGTTCTACCCAAGACATGAAAGAGCAGTAGCCGTATTTTTTGACGTCGCCAAAGCTTTTGACAAGGTTTGGCACGCAGGCCTGCTCTAGAAACTCTATCAGTTAGGAATGCCAGATCGGTTGGTGCGCATAGTGGAGGCTTATCTTAAAGATAGGCACTTCCGCTTCCGACACGAGAAGCATCTCTCCTCCCCATAAGAGCCGGTGTCCCTCAAGGAACTGTGCTCTCCCCCACGTTGTTCACAATTTATGCGAACGACATGCCCATCCCCTTTAACGGTTCCCAACTAGCCCTTTTTGCTGACGACACCGCCCTCTATTCGGTCTCAGTTCGGTCCTGGCCCGACCGCAACTCGCCATTGACGAGCTTGCAGCCTGGTTTAAGCTGTGGCGAATTGAGGTGAATCCGGAGAAATCCTCCGCGGTTCTCTTTGATTCGAAACGGCGAAGGAACCGAGTCCCCTTTAATACCGACCCACTGCTCCTTCAGGGCAGGCCCATATCCTGGCAGCGTACTGCAAAGTACTTAGGTGTCACGCTGGATAAGCAGCTTAATTTTAAGCCGCATATCCGTAACGTGACGCGTAATGCAACACAGCTGCACATGTACGAGTAGGCCCCATCACTTCAAGGCCGGACCCACTTTGGCGTACCGAGCCTTCTTTCGCGCATATGTCCTCTTCGGAGGGCAGCGCCGACGTGCCCTCTCCTGAGGGTGCGCCAACCGTTCCGTTCAAGCCATAAGGCCACTAGGGCCAAGGCTAGGCTGAGTTTAGTCGGTAGGTCTGCTGGATCGAGCCGCCTCGATTCACCAGGAGTCCGACATAATCAACGCATCCCTGCTTGCCTGTTGCGTTGGTATCCATGAGGATTCTCAGCCTCCTCTCCTGAGGAAAAAAAAAACTACGGTTTTTAATTCGAGTCAGTAAAATGACAAGTGCAACTGTCACTGATACAAAAAAGGGTGACCCACTACAACCCACTACAATAGTGATGTTCGGCAATCAATAGATTTAGACATTTAGTCATGCTTTATTTTATTAGGTATCAAAGCGTTTTTTTATTGTAAATATGTAATACATACCATATTAAATAATATGATTTGTGACACATGACACTGGAAATGTCATTTTACTGACTCGAATTAAAAATCGAACTTTACTTGCGGCATTCTATCACAGATTAGTATACTATTCATTCTATGTTGTGGTCGAGATAGGTATTAACTCAGATGAGTAGTACTTCATCTGAGGGTACTAAAGTATGGTATAATTTGTTGAGGGAACTTTACAAAGATGTTTTCAAATCACAAAAATGATAGAGCAATGTTTGTCTGAAGACTACAGAATCATGTTAACCATTTTATTCTCAATGTAACATTTTGACACTGCCGTTATTGTATATATTATACTAGCTTCCGCCCGCGGCTTCGCCCACGTGAAATTAGTTTTTGTCAATCCTAGTCCCTTACGTCTAAGGTACCAAGATTCATGGTGTTATCTTCAATTCAACCCCTATTTCACCCCCATACTGGTAAAAATTTCAAAATACTAGAACAAACGATTTTCTGTTTCTTATGACGAGATATTTGATGAACTTGCATACTAACTTTCAACCCTTATTTCACCCCCTAGCTGGTCGTAATATCAAAAATGCTAGAACAACTGTTTAATGATATCTTATCAATTGCTTAAATATAAAGTTTCATTGTTTTATCTTAAAATTAAGAAACCCCATACAAACTTTCAACCTCTTCTCCAAACCCTTCATCCCTTTTTTTCGAAATAAAAAGTAGCCTATGTTCTGTCTCAGGGTCTAAAGATTGTCCGTACCAAATTTCATCAAAATCGGTTGCGAAGTTTAAGCGGGAAAGCGTAACAGACAGACAGATAGAGTTACTTTCGCATTTATAATATTAGTTGGGATTTTATGATACATAATAATAGTAATTAGTAGATTTTAAGCAATATTGTTTTCCTTTATTTCTGTTTATTAAACATGTAAAATTATAACAATGTTACAACTGCAAATGTACTTACTTTAAAAACTGTAGTACTGAGTACTTTATAAAAATTTGACGTAGCATTATCTATGAACTGAAATTAAAAAAATATTATGTATTTAAGTTGACGTCGCTATTATGATAATTATTTTTGTGTTATGGAAGCAAATGACAAGACGTACTCGTTGAAACTGATTTATTACTTCACACGATCCACACATAACATGATAATCAAGAGAAACAGCCATCCAGTGGTAACCGGAAGAAGCGGAAGAAGGAAGGCATCGGCACATGCCACAAACACAAAATATTAAAAATAAAAAGTGGCATGGTGTTTTATTGATACATCCAACAATTATAAATTGACATTTTGTTTTTAAATTATCTATGATACAATTTTATATTGTTAATAAAATTTGCATGCTCACAAGTAAAACATGATGGACTATATCAATGTTGTAACATCCATAAATATATTATTCAAATGTATATTGCTCTCAAGTTTAAGCAAATAAAAATCTGAATATGAATGTAAACAATAGATTTCAATTGATAAAATTCGATTATGGAATAGTCATGTTTTTTGATGGTAGCTTAATTGCATATGTATGACAATTCCATGTTCTACTTAGGTACATTTACTGACTCTAAAGAAAAATTAAATAAAAGTACAAGCTAACAAAAAGAGGCAGTACCGGAACAGTCAATTCGGCGCACACGATGACACGAGTGTTGACAATAAATTTTTGACCGTTCTCTGTCGTGTAAGTAGGCTGTTGCAGAGATACACAAAACCAAATTTTAACAATAATAAATGTGTGTATGTATAAAACCATTAGTTAAAGGGGTAAATTTTTGACGTGAAACGTCTTTATTTGACTGTATAGTCTGTGTAATTTTTCTCTATGGTATTACTCTTTACTCTCTGCTTGAATCAGGGGCCAAGGACTCTGAAATGGGAGTGATGTGGGAGTGATTTAAAATTTAGAGTACTTTTCCTTTCATGTTGATTTGAGAAAGGGAAGTATAGTAAATGGTGATCGTGCTATTGATTGCATTATTGTTTTCGTACAGCCATGGCATCGACTGGTAGTACGCCTTTTCCCAAATGGCAATTGGCCATTCTTCTTGGTGCACCTTTGGCCATCGGCTTAGGTTACCTTTATCTTAGAAACAGATTAGAAGACCCGGAAAAGAAAAAGATAGCCGAATTAAAGGCTAAGACTACTATTTCTTTGGATAATGAAGATAACAATGCTAAAGCTTCAGAAAATGCTCTTGATCGTGCTATGAAACTGAAAGGTGCCGGGAACCGTGCTTTCCACGCAGGGGAATATGATAAAGCTATATCTCTATACAATGAAGCAATCGAAGCTTGCCCTCCTAATCGCAGTGAAGACTTAGCAACGTTTTACCAAAATCGGTCCGCTTGTTATGAGAAACGTGATATGTGGGAACAGGTGAAGGAGGACTGTACCTATGCACTAAAATTAAATGAAAAGTATGTTAAAGCTTTCTTGCGTCGGTCGAGGGCCGCTGAAAAAAGTGGTGATCTTGTTCTTGCACTTGAAGATGTCACTTCTGCATGTATCCTTGAAAAGTTCCAAGTGCAGAGTTCACTTGTAAATGCTGACAGAATATTGAAAGCCTTGGGAAGACAACACGCTCGCGAAGCTCTTGCCAAGCGACGTCCAGTGATGCCATCAAAACATTTTATCAAAACTTATTTTTCAGCTTTTTCTGAAGACCCTATTACAAAAATTCTATTGGATGACAAAGGAACTGGTGGTTTTGCTAAAGCAAAACAAGCACTTGATGCCCAAGACTATGATTCTATAGTTGATGCATGTACTGAAGAATTGAATACTAAAGGCAAATATACAAATGAAGCTTTACTGTTGCGTGCAACATTTTATCTTTTACTTGGTAGACATGAAGAGGCTCAAGCTGATCTTGCAAAAGTTATCGATAGTGATGCTACTGTCAAAGTAAAAGTTAATTCGTTAATCAAGCGTGCATCACTGTATACACAGTTGGAAAATACAGAACGCTGCCTTGAAGATTTTGCCAGGGCTTCACAGCTAGATCCTAATAATTCGGATATCTACCATCACAGGGGCCAGGTATATTTGCTTCTGGAACGCATGGATGAGGCTACAGCTGAATTTGCAAAGGCCGTAGAACTTAATCCTGATTTTTCAATTGCTTACATTCAAAAGTGTTATGCTGATTATAGACATGCTCAGATTAACAAGAATGCTGGTGCGTTAACTCAAGTCCGAGCTGACTTTGAAAAAGCACTGGAAAGGTTCCCGAAATGCTCTGAGGCATACATTCTCTTTGGACAAGTACTGTCTGATCAGCAAGAATGGAGCCGTGTGGAATCCTTATTTGACTCTGCATTAAGCATAGATCCTAGCAATGCAACATTATATGTTCACAAAGGTCTAGTGCAACTTCAGAAAAATACAGACTTTGAAAAGGCAGTAAAACTAATTAATAAAGCTATTGAAATGGATGACAAATGCGACTTTGCATATGAAACATTAGGAACAATAGAAGTACAAAGGTGAGTGTCTATCTTATGTCTATCTTTTTGCAGTTATAACTATAAAAACAGTTGAAAGTTCAATAATAAGCTAAATTCCCTAATTTTCATTCAATACTTCATACAAATCAATCTATTGTGGTATGTTTGCCTCAGTCTTCTCTTACTGATCATTTGAGTGCACCTTATTTCATTCATTGATTTCTATATTCTATGTGAAAGGAAACAAAAGAATTAATAAATTGTACCTCATTGGAATAGAATATGCATATTGGTCTGTATCTAATTCAGGCTATCAGGCTACAAATATATAATACTTTTTTAAATGAATTTTTTTATAGGTATACCAAAATAGTAAATAATAATTCTTATTATAAATTTTCCACATTTTCCTATTTTTTTATAACAAGATAAATGTTGGCTTAGTAAAATACTAACTTTTATGTTCCAATATTTATATAACTACCTATATGATTGGATTAACAAGACATCATTTTATTGCTTGACATTTGAACTAGATTGAGCCAGCAGTGATGCAGCAGTTTTATCAAACCACTGGTATCACTCAGGCACTCAGTGCAGTATGTAACTGTTATATGTAGAATTTAATGTTTGTCCAGAAGGTCCAGTCAAAAACAATTTATTAGGAAACTTATTTGAAATAGATGGACACATTGGCACAAAACACGTCCATACACCTTCCATACACCTTTTTTCGTAGTATCAATGGCATAGTTATGATCACCTGATGTTGATAGATAGTCCATTGTAAATTTTTACAAAATAATATTTTGAAAGTCAAGATAAATGCAAAAACAACTAAAGCCAGCAATGACACGCGCAGTACAGTCATTGAGCCAGTGACAATGACACACAGGAGTGTTGTCATATGACCTATAGGTCGTATAACGTCGATGTAAAATTAAAATTGACAATTTTAAACCGATTTTGTTTTTCAGAAATATACAGTCTTTTCTATTTTTAATATACTTGTGGTTTATTCTACATGGAGTTCTTTAAAATGAGCACAAAAATAAAAATATTGCATCTTCCCTATTGTGTGAACTTGATGCAGTCTCTTTATGGAATTTATTGACAAATCCTTTCAATTAACATGTTATATTTAATATGGATAGGAATAGTATTGCTGGACTTCACATACACCTTTCAATTTTTATCTAGGTGAATATAGGTTGCTTAAAAAACAGGTCAAGACTAACATTATATGTTTGTCTTTACCATAGAACAGTCCAATAAACTCCTGATTCATGGTCACAAGAGTCATCTCATGACCATGAGTTCATCATTTTATATCAAATACAGAAAATATAATATATATAATAATATAATTAGGTGGATCAATTTTAACATATTTATAAATTTAAATTTACAGGGGTAATCTCAGGCGGTCATTAGAGCTGTTTGAAAAGGCCATTGCATTAGCTAAAACTGAGTTGGAGATGACACATTTGTTCTCGCTGAAGGATGCAGCAGCTGCGCAACTGAAGGTCTCAGAGCGCTGGGGGCTTGACTGGACAGTGAGCTAGATCACAATTAGATACTTCTCAATTTATTGAGAACAAAATTGACTTAGTGCTACATTTCCAAGCTTCATTAATAGCTATAATTAACCACAAGATAAATTGCATCTTATATTTAGCATCCAGTATGGTCTTGTTTTTATTGTATTTTTATTTCAGCTGTTGAGAAGGAATATGATTTATTAAGTAAATTGATGATAGTAAGCCGCCGCAGAAACCAATGTTGTGCTATTGTGATGTCACTACTAAAAATGTATAAATAATACATTAAATAGCATATCATTTTATATATTTCAAGGCATTATATGAAATGTTTGTTGAACATCTGTTTAAATACAGTTCATCACTTTCACAACATGTGTGAAAAAATCTGACATTTGCAGAATTTAATTTTTTCAAAACATCTTTTATGCAGATCACTTTCGCAACTTTCATTCATATTAAATTTTCTGTTATTTATATAAAGGTAGAACAATATTAAAATAATGTACAGCAAAAGTGGTGAAACTTCAAATAAAAATTTTCAAAAACTACAACCTATGTAAAATACAGTTGGTACAAACAGTGAAACTTCAAGTTGTATTAGTTCATTAACACCTTAAGTGACCAATAAAATATATATATATATATATACATATATATTTTATTGGTCACTGTACTGACTATATATATATATATATATATAGTATGTACAGTCAAATAATTTAGTATGTATCATAAACAAATGTTCTGTAAATGCTGCTATGATTATGAGCCATACTCTATGGTTGACATGTAACAAATAGTCTTAATGCATTATCAGTGTCTGATGATCTGTTAACAATATGAGGTAGAAATTATCTTCCTTGATCTACACCAAATTACAGTAGTATGAAGCAGTAGTATTATATGTTCATTACATAGTACAAAATTAGGATAAGATTATTTCTTATAATTACATAGATAACATACTAAAGAAGAAATATCTAAACCCCTAGTAAGTAACATCATCCTAAACAATATAAATATTTTTTTTTACATATATAAAATGCACTGAAAAGCAGAAAATAATAAATTATTGTTTTTCCTATAAATTATAGAAAATGCCATAAGTATTTAAACAGTAGTTTTCGCTATTTGAATATCTCAAATAAAATTCAGTTGTGTATCCATACATTTCTGTTAATTTGGTGGGATACTATGTAAAATTTAAACCACACATTAATAAATACTGGTTTCTAATGTGTTTTTTTTTTGTTGTGATTTAGCCCTTTTGATAATATTCTGTATAGATATAATAGCTACATCCGAAGCAGCTAACAAGCCACTAAAATATCAATTTTTCATAACTACTGCAGGGTACTTTTTATGATTTGGTATTTTTAACCAATAATCAACATTCCCTGTTGTATTTACCTGCTGTAAAGTATTACATTTTAAGCATAAGAATGCCAGGTTTTATGCATTTCAGTGAATTTTTGTTATCTAAGATGTGGTTATACAAATCTAAATACCTTTTATAAGAATTATATTATTTTCTGTTTAATGTCTAAAGATTTGAATAATTACTGTAGGTACCTACTGTAAAATAAGGTAAATAAAAAATTCATACTTATATTACTGACACAACAAGCTATGTTGTTATGAAAAGACAAATCAACATTCGCCATATCGCAGAGAGATATTGTAAAAAATTAAAGAGATAAATACTTTATCGAATTACCTTGGCAAGTATTTGCAACGATTACCATTAGTGGTTTTTATTGCGAAAAAGTTAAAATAAATGTTAAATATTTTCAGATATGTTAAGCTTCTATATAATTTATAGAAACAACTAAATGAGAAAGTCGTCCACGCAAAAAATCTTTTGATTGGAGATATGAGTTATTTTGTTTCCTAACGGTTGTATATTGTCGCGATTATATCAAGGTTGAATTACACTAGTTACATTTTGTGATCTGTAGGTCTGTCATGATTTCTTAAAGTACAAAGTTATACGCTGCTATAGCGGTGCCTTTGTTTTTTTTTATTTTGCTTTAACTTTTATCGATCATGGTAAGGCCTCTGTGCGTAACAATATTAATGTTATACTATTTAAAGCATAATCAAATAGTTGTATAATCAATACACTCTAAATATTTGTATATAGGTACTACTGTAAAGACTGTATTTCAGGAGTCCATTCAATTATATCAGCTTTTTTTTCTGTGGAAGTAGTTATAGTGTCAATTAATTTTGGTCTTAATTTGAAACAAAAACATACTTTTACGAGCCTTTAAGTTACAGAGCATTAGATAATTAGGACTTTGTAAAAATGAAGATAAGGACTATATCTTATTATTATTTGCAAAAGAAACACATGCACATTCTTGACTTGAATTGCCATCATTTTACTTCGATTTTCAAATACATTTTAGATTACTTATTAGAGTGTAGATGTTTAAAATGAAAAATTATATAAAAGCTATTATATATCAGATGCAAAAACTAATATTGCACGGAAATTTCAGATGTCTCATTAATTCTGTGGCTTAATCCCGCCGTAGACTTATTCAACTATGGTAATGAGTATAGGTACTATTTAGTATTATTGTTAATTATATAAAAGCTATTATATACCAGATGCAAAAACTAACATTGCACGGAAATTTCAGATGTCTCATTAATCCTGTGGCTTAATCCCGCCGTAGACTTATTCACCTATGGCAATTGAGTATACTATTTAGTGTTATTGTTAATTCTTCTGTTCCATTTTTCTGAATAGATGATTTAAGTACACTGATCCCTCACCTAAAACACTCGATTTGTGGTGAAACCAATGGAAAAAAGTCAGCCACGCCATATTTTTTATTGAATCAAATGTAGTAACAAAATTAGTAAACATTTCGAGTGGGTTTTCCAATTACCTATAACTGCAGATGACACAGTGTCATCTTGAGAATTATTTGAGCGAGAACTTTAATGGTTCGTCAGTGCTATTAGCAACTTATTATATCATTCAAAAGTCAAGATGGCCATCACATAATGTTCTATAGAACACAGTAAGTTTTAATTAAGGATATAAATATCAGTAAACTTGTAAATGTATTGTTACACTTTTTTTTAAGAGGGGAAATGCACCTTTTGTACCGTGACACCTCGTTGGCTAGGTGCGGCCGTGTGTGGGGCTCTCCGGTCTGATAGGACCGGCCTACCCACTAAAACCCCCCTGAGTTCTCTAGGCCCATGCGGGGCACATGGCGGGGTGCGCTTTCGCGATTCTACCGCCATGTGCTCCGGGGCCGGCTCGACCTAGGTCTGGTCGAGCCAACGCCAAGGGAGGTACTGTCCGAGAACCCCTGGACAGTCTCCCAGACGGAGAGACATCACGGCGTGCGCGATAGCCAGACGCACACGCAGCCTCGCGGTGGGGTCATTAGGCGAGCACCGCTTTTGCGTGTGCCCGCCTTCTACCTTTTTTTTTCCCCTGAGGAAAATGCATTAAGCTGCATACCCCGGTTGTGGCGAGCCGGCGGTTATGGGGCGCTCTCCTCCCCAGAAGGGGAGGGCCTACCCACTAAAAACCTCAGGCATGTAGGGAGCCCCCGGGAACACCAAGCTACTTCCGGGAACCCCCAGCCTCCGCTCCCCCGTCCCGTCGTTACAGGGGAGCCCTCCTCGGGGTAGGCTACACTACCTCCCCCGGTCTCCTCCACCGACGCCCCCTTCCGTGGCCGGGGCCACGGAAGGGGCTTCCGGTCTCCGCTGCCTCCTGCGAGATGACGTTGTCGCAAAAGGAGGCGATAAATGTATTGTTACATAATACGTCTTGGGCACCAGTCATTATATGTTCGTTCGACTTGAACGGCTGGTGACTGACTCGGTCACCAATAGACCACCTTTAAGAGATGGCTGACTAATAAAAGTAGAAATCCATCTAGCTATGTTCGCCAGCAAGGCCGAGTTGTTGCCTATCCCAAATTATTTTCAGGGCAATTGTATCGGCCAAATACAGCTAACAACAGTAGATAATTAAATAAATCATTGCCGTCTCTCCTCATCTGTCTGACCTCTTGTCAGACGTCTCTTGTCATTAGTCGCTAAGCGTTTTAATTTTTTGACTGCTTTTTGTTGCTAATTCAATGTTGATTAGTACTTAAATTGATAAAAGTGATGACTAGTGTCTGTAACCAATCGAATTAGTTTTAGATAATTTCAAAAGCTTAACCTAAAAAATAGCTTCATTCTTTAATATGTGTTCTACACATTTATAGCCGGTTTTTTTCGATTGACATCTTTTTTGAATTAAGTAATTTCCAATTTCTAGGGATTTTAATTTTATATCATAATTGTTACTTCTATTCTTTAATCGATTACTGTAACTAGGTGAAATGACACTAGATTAAACATTGAATTCATATTCGTAATTTAATTTGTTTTGTTAAGAGAATTGAAACACTTATGTACAACTATAAAAATGAACAAATTTGATTGAGATTGTCACTGAATATTTCAAATTTTATATGTGAAACGAATATGTCAGTGATGAGGTTGGCGAATGATTAGATAATGAAACAGCATCACGTAATTGAGAACTCTACTACATGTGTAAATTTAAAAAATTGGTTCAAAAACTAATATTGCCTTAATTTTATGTAACGGATCATCTTGCCACAGGGGAATAAACCGTCCCAGATTATGGTGTAAAGGAAAATTACTTTTATGAGTGAACAAAGCGTATAGTCAACATTTTAGGGGAACTATATGAGTTATGTAGGTACTTATGTTCTATACGAGATATGTCGGTACGTTCATAATGTTACTTTTCTTTCGAAATCAAAATTTAAGAAAACTAGCAAGTGGACAGAGGTGGTCTCTGCCTACCCCATTGGGAACAAGGCGTGACATATATGTATGTATGTAGATGCTTTATACCGCTCAATGTATAAAGTTGCTAATTTGCTCTGATCTAAAATATAGATAAAACGTGTAATATAAGAAAACATAGAACATTTTGTAAAACATATTGATTTATGGTTCCAGTGTATCCATATGGAACAAAGGGAGTGTTTGCACAAATGTCACATTGTAGATTTAATATTACGATTTTCCCCTTGTATATGACATTTATGAGCGTAATCTTTTAAAACAAATTGTCTAGTTGAAGTTTCAGCGGCGGCGTGTGAATTGAGTGATGTATTACACATTATCATGCAATATTGTTTTAAAACGTCCCATTATTTTTGCGAATGTTTTATTTATTTATTATATCGTTATTCACCCTGTACAATATAAGATGCCTAATGTGTGATAGGGTTAGATTGAATGATTGATTCAATGTTTATTACCTCACCGATAGTGAATTAGTCAATAAATGGAAACAGCAAAATACATTAATAAAATTGTAATTCGCGTATTTTTTTAATTTCCATTTTGCCTGCAGGCCAAACCCAAAGTAATAAATAATATAATAATAATAAGTTTATTTGCAATATACATTTGTAACAATACATAAGGATTCCCTGACCACCGAGCTAGACTAATTGTCTGTATTTCGGTAAGCAGTGTCCTCTATAAAGACACAGATAAACACAATCATAACAAAATAATATAAACTAGTGCATGCGTGGGTGTGTGTGTGTGTGTGTGCCTGAGTATGGGTGTGTGATTGAGTGTACACCTAACCAATCAAAAGGCGTTCAGTCTCATCATAGTTAAGCGCTAGTAGGTAGCATTTAAGCTTCGATTTTACTTCATAACGTGATAATGAACATATTTTTATTTTATTATAGAGAAAAGAAGAGAGCCATTTCTTTTGATGCCTAGCGAAAGCAGTCCGTACAAGGGGAACCACACAAACATTTCTACTCCTTCTTTTACCCATTACAGTGACGGTGCCGAGTAGAGAACTACCACGACTATTGCTTATTACATTGAGTATATATAGTTGCCTGACAGTCAAAACTTTACACTCTTCGTAAAGACTCCTAGTAGGATATCTAATTATTTTAAAAGTCATTACTTTCAGTAATGCTCTCTGTGCTCTTTCTAAGTTTATCATATGAGACTTACAGGCCCCACCCCACGCTTCAATACAATAGCATAATATAGATTGTGCTAAGGAGTAGTAAATGTTTTTTAAAGACTTGAAATCAGTGACGTGTCTTTGCCTGCAAAAGGCCCATATAAGTTTCCTAATACGTGCATTAGCAGACTCAATATAACTTCGCCAACTAATTCTATCGTCAATAATAACCCCAAGATACTTCATTTCGTGTACTCTTAAAATTTCAGCACAATCACAGTCACACAACTGGCGGCATGTATGATATTTAAGAGCCATTTCTTTGTTAATTGGCTTATTTAAGGAAAATTGCATGAACTTAGTTTTAGAAATATTCAAGGTAAGATAGTTTGAGGCTAGCCAATTACTAACCCTGCGTATTCCATGTTCAGTATGACATTTGGCTTCATCCCAATTAGCACCATCAAACAGCAGAGCAGTGTCGTCAGCGTACGTAATAATTTTACAATTTTTAATATTTTGCCTGCATAAATCATTAATATAAATTAGGAACAGGCTTGGCCCGAGAATACTGCCTTGCGGTGCACCATAGCTCACCGATGTTTCTGAACTAATACAATCCCCAATTTTATTTTGTTGTTTACGATCCTTTAGGAAATCCTCATAAATTTTCAAAGCATCGCCTCTAATGCTAATCTTGTACAGTTTTTCTACAAGTTTAGGGACCGAAACAGTATCAAACGCTTTAGCCAAATCCAAAAAAACACCAATGCATTTTCTTTTGGCTTCGATTTTAGTAACCACATGATCAACCAAGTCACTGGTTGATCATGTGGCACAGTAGTTCGCCAAATTTTGCGAATTTGTCGTTAACTATAAAAACAGTTTCAGCCTAAGGGCTGAACTACTAAGGTTAGTAGATTTTAAATCGAGGTATTGAAACAACCAATTGTTGTTTCAATACCTTGTTGCTTTCATGTTTATTTCCGTACCGTCACGTAGTTACATATAGTTTCTTAGTGGCGTTGTTCTTTTCCCATAGAAATATTACTTGAATCGCAAACGCTAAACTAGTAATTTCTTGCCTAAGAGATGGTTGAGTAGTACCTAATGTATTCGTTATGTATTAGTTTATACATAAATTTACACACAATATTTTTACTATTATTTTACGCGACTAGGTAGTAGAACCAAAACTTTCCAGGACCAGATGATATCATGTGCGTCGTAGATTCAAAATTTCTTCGGGTATTGTTCGGCGCGGGTATGTCAACACTATATTATTATTTAAAATTGAAATTGTGGCTTACCATACACATATTATTTTATTTTATTTCCAACTTAAATTTGTTGAGATGATCCATTTACTTCTGTTAATATTGTAAATGATTTCTTTACAAGCGTGAGTGATAGATTGGCTATGGATAATTTGACCTCGACTGCTAATAAAAACCCTTTAGTGTCAGGGTGTCCGTCTAACCCATCCACTCGACATTCCATGGCTTTATTGAATACAGATGAGGAAGAAATAAATTCACTGATTATGAGTCTTAAACTAAGTACAGCGAGTGGTTGGGATGGTATTCCTGCTTCACTCATAAAGGCCGCTAGGTATGGTACCAAGAACCAATAATAATTAAATATAGTTTTTAATTTTTGCCTATCAACTGGGATATTTTCAACTGTTTTTAAAAAATCGCTTGTTCACCCCATCTATAAAGATGGAGATAGAGATTGTATCACTAACTATAGACTAATATCTATATTGTCCATATTCTCCAAAATATTTGAAAAAATTCTTAATAAAAGATCGGTTGGATTCCTAAATTCTGAAAACATTATTTCTTCAAACCATTTTGGTTTTAGAACTGGAAAATCAACCGAAGTTGCAGTTCTTGAAGTTACAGGCTCTGTAGTCGAAACTTAAACAAAAGATTGAAATCACTATGTGTCTTTCTGAATATCTGAAAGGCTTTTGATACTGTTTCTGTCCCAATATTTTTGAGTAAACTAGAACATGTGGGAATTCGAGGTTTGGTTCATGATATTTTTGTTAGTAATTTAAATGACCACCACCATCATTGATGGTGTAGTAAGTGATGAAAAAATGGTCACCTCTGGCGTGCCGCAGGGCAGTGTGCTCGGGCCTACCTTGATTTAAATTTACGTCAATGGACTGACTCAATTGTTCTTATCTAACTGCAAAATAGTGACATGCGGATGATACAGCGGTTCTTATTCATGGTCAGACTTGGGAGGAAACCCGTATTTTCCCTGAGAATGCCTTGAATACCATTACAGCGTGGTTATCGAAGAATATTATTACATCTTAACTTACAATCATAACATGATAAATTGTTTAAAATATTTGTACATAAGGATCATTGCCTAATTGTCGGTCGTCCTCAGTGTGTTGTATGTCACTGTAGTACAATATCTCGGCCGAATTATGTGAGGTACTTGGGTGTAATTGTAGACAGTGTCATGTCTCGGTAAGAGCATGTTAAATCTCTCTCGGCCCGAATTAGGAAACTTATTTTCGTTTTCCGGAAACTGAGAGGCAATGCCGATGAGGATACACTCAAGATAGCCTACTTCTTGGTTCGATCAATATTGTCCTATTGTATTTCTATCTAGGGTTCAGCGAGAAAGACATATCTTATGCAGTTGGAACGAGCTCAATGTGCAGTATTAAAGGTGATGGCGTTCAAGCCAATACGGTATCCAACTCACCAACTTTATGCCCTGTGGAAGGTCCTTTTCATTCATAAATTATTTGCTTTTAATGTTATTTTGCGCATGCACTCGTCTTGTGGATATGATGAAGGATTAGCTTCAAATATAAGATTGACAAACAGAATATTTGATACAAACAGAATAATTGATAAATGCAATACAGAACTAGTTAAACGTATTAATCAAAAATCACATATTTATAGATTGTCCCTCAATGATTGTAAACATGTACTGAAGAAATGGCTACTCTGAATCTGAATTATAATAATGTCGAGTCTCTTATTAAATAAATAAATAAAATATATAACACATACACACAACATGTAATAAACTTAAAATTTATTAGTTTACATAAAGTTTTCTTGTTAAGAGGTTGTTCGAGGTGGGCGCTAATAACCGCGACGCAGTCTTCGACTAAAGTATAGTTATACGAGTTTGTAAACTTTATAATTATTAAATTATTATTATTTATTTTTCTCCCAAGTATTGATGTTATAGTGCAATTTTATGTAGGTATACTATTGAATCTTACAAATTATTTATAAAAAGTGACATCCAAAATAATTTTCTTTCTTCCACAATTATGTTTTTAATTACTTTAATCACTATTGATAAGTATATCTATACAATGTTTGTTAATATGTATTTAATTATGGTTCTTAAATATTTTTTCATTATTACTTATTAGTAATAGGACGTACGTACGACTTGGCTTAGGTGATCAATCGGTGGGTCATACCGGTCAAGCCGCCTCGATTGGTTTGTAGTCCGACCTAATCATCGTGGTACTTTCTTGCGGTAGTATCCATGAACATTCTCAACCTTTCCATGCCAGACGGGGAAAAAAGTACTATGGAAACAGACCGCAGTTCATTGCATCGCAATTTCTATATGACAATAAACTTCTATTCAATGTACATACTTCGTACACATATCTTAATAATAAAAAATATTGATTGAGGTTCTTGTTTTGTTTCAAATTATAATAGTTGTGAAAGACATAATAATAATGTAGAGACGTATAAGAAAGACACAGTAAAGTAGGTAATGGATTACATACCGTATATAAGTGAAAATAATTACTTAGATGATCAAAAATAGAACGATTGCACGATTAACACCGGAAATTTTGTAACACGGCAGTTAGGTAACTCGGAACAGGAGCTATGCGCCTTGTTTATTAAATTAAAGTTTCACTTACCTATAGACAGTGTTGAAATACACTTACCATGGGATATTTGCATTCACAAACATATACTTACTAGCGTAAAATTATCCTAGGTACAAAATATTACAGTTGTTACACAAAATTGGTAATAAATAGTCCCTCCGATCATTATTAAGTTAATTATTTGACGTCTTGTCTTATTAGTCTTTGAAGATGTGACATATATTGTAAACGATTATATAAAACGTTCACAGTTTTTCTGTAGTGCTGAAGCCGGGGCTGATCACTAGTTTAGGTATATTTTATATTTGTTTTAGTTTAATTTTCAATAACATTTAATCTAGTTTGATTTTTTTATATTTTACTATTTAAAAAAAGATAAGTGAAGTGATGAAAGACGAAATATCAAGGTGGAAATTATTGAAAAATAGGCATTTATTAAATCTATTGTTGTCGTGTTATGCTCGAAGTCTACCAAAATCGTTTCGTAGTCCTCTATTAATTTCTTCAGAACAAGTAGGTAACCTATAAGTAGGTAATGAAGAAATGCTTTAGAAGTGTCCCTATCTTTTCCTTTTTTATATTAATAAATTTATTTGCTGAATTTTATCACGTGAAATTTATTTGCTGGATGACTGATCACTTCGAAAACACTGGTTATTTTCACAGCTTGTTGAACATTTATAATTCTTTTAAAAACTTCTTTTATAGATATAGATTTTTTAGAAAAAATTGCTTAAATTTTATTTTTCAGGACGCAAAATAATGGACCAAAATTGTACAGAAATTATTGTCTTATTTTTTTATTACACATTTCTAGAATTCTATTTTCATATCAGGATTTTCGGAAAACACAGTATCATTCTATTTCTATTTCTTCGTTCCATAGTAGTCACTAGTCATAATATTGATATTTTGTTCTCTTTATTTATATGACTTGTACGACCGACTATGAGACCTAACTTATTATTTAGACAAAAGCAACAATATTTAAGTATATCAATTTCATAAATATCTAGTAATTAGATAGTAAAATGCAGATCGCCTAGGCGATACGCAACAGATATATGACTTTTTAATCTCACTCAGGTCATTCAACATTCGGTCGAGAATTTTATTGTATGCGTCACAGATGAGTAAGTAAGTATTATATTTTGCTTGTTTGTTGATGGCGGTTCGAGTGTTTCGTGGTTTTCGTGTTATTTTCGGATTTTTTACTTTGGCTACTATTTCTGGATTTTGACGACTGGCTTTCGACTTGGATATTGTTGACTACTGGCTTCTGTTTCTGGATTTCGACGTGGATATTTTTAACGACTGGATTTCGACGTAGATATTTCTGACGACTGGCTTCTGCTCCTGGATTTCGACGACGACGACTTGCAACTGTTGAATCGGATACTGTTATTTGTTTGTACAGGCCTTGTACTATTGTGGTCAAATTTCATCGCTCATAATGACGATTATAGTGTGTTGTGTACCCGCTTGTCGGAGAACCAAGTACGATGTAACTTTGTTTCAATTTCCTCGAAACGAAATATTGCAAAGAAAATGGCTGAAACAATTTGGACCACATTGCCCACAAGCTATGCACTTGACGCCAAACCAATTGGTTAAAAGAAAAATATGTATAAGGCATTTTGAAAAAAAATTCCTCATTGGAAATAAACGCATGCATACAGCGTGCCCAACTCTGATGACAGAGGAAGAAATCATAACACGAATACCAGCAAATCCTGTTGATTTAGAAGGTAGGTTTTCATATTCATATTGGCATCTTGCATCCTTGTACAGTGCCACAAACTTATTTGACATGGTGACAGCGGTGCTGTTGTTACCATAAACAGAATTTCCCAACTGTTGTGAGTAAAATTTTAACTTATTTCCGGTATAAATATGATCTTGGTTAATGATGATGAAAAATAATAGCCCAGGCTCCATACAAAACGGGGACATCTCCTTTCAACTTATGTATGAGAATAAAGATAAATACTTGTTAATGCATACATAATTATTTATTAATGATTATTATTGTATTGTGTTACCTATAATATTGTTGTATTAACTGTAATATTGTTTTTATTTTAGCTGTGGGTTCATCCTGTACAAAAAGAATGCGTTTGGCCAGCAGCCTGAAATGTTTAAGCCCAAAGTGCAGAAACATGTATGAAAAATGTAAAGAAATGATTAAATCCAGAAGATTATTTGGAGGCACTAATGAAAAGAATATAGAGGATGCAAATACTCTAAATAGTACTGCCCCGTTTCAAAAATTAATAGAAAAATTTACATTTTTACAAAACAAAAATTTTTTAATGCAGTTCAAAAGTATAGGGCTTAAGAAAAAAGCCAGACGATATACAATTGAAGAAAAATTGATGTGACTTGCATTATACAAACAGAGCCCCAAGGGATATACATTATTAGAAAAGATGTTCTGTTTACCTAATAAAAGAACTCTGAACAGGGTTCTACAGGATATACCCATGGGTGATGGCATTAATCAGATATTTTTTAATGCATTAAAGCATAAAGTTGAAAAATGGAAACTGGCCAAAAAAATATGTAGTGTCGTTTTTGATGAGGTGCAATTATCTACTGGGTTAAATTTTATCCCATCATCAGACAGAATATATGGGTTTATTCCAGAAATAGAAATCCCTAAATTCGCAGACCATGCTCTAGTTGTTATGGTAAGAGGGATATGCGCATCATGGCGACAGCCAATCGCTTATTATTTTTGTGAGGGAACAATGTCAGCTCTAAAATTAGCAAATAAACTAAAAGAGCTGGTTCGTGCTGTATCGAAGATTGGCTTAGAACCATTGGCATTAATATGTGACCAAGGCATGACTAACCAGGCTGCATTAAAATACTTGCAAGGAATAACAAGAGGAGATCAATTAAAGAAAGGATTAGTATGTGGTATGTATTTATTTATTTTTTATGCAGAGACCGGCAGATGATCTCTTCCCGCCTGATGGTAAGTGGTAGAAGAAACCCAAATGGGATGACAAATAGAACAGTGGCGTAGTAACTAGTACTTATCACCATCCTACCTGCCCACCCCCTGCCAATCCAAAAAGTGTTTTTTCACGCCTCTTTTGAAGGAACCCATGTCCATGGATGGAGGGAACACATGCGCAGGTAGAGATTTTGTTACTACATTGTGTGTTCTTATTTAATAGTTAACTTTGCTAAAAATTTTTTGATGATAATAGCTAGATAAGATTTCATAAATATTAAATCAAACTTCAGTCATTTTTTTTACGCTAATTTTTCTTTTTTTTTAGATGACACTATTACTATTGATGAAAATAAGCTGAGCATTATTTATGACCCGCCTCACCTATTAAAAGGAATTAGAAATAATTTATTAAATAAAAATATGATTTTTGACGGAAAATTAGTGAAGTGGCAAGACATCATTGATGTTTATAATTATGATTGCCAAATTGGCAATATAAGGATGTTGCCGAAACTGACTGACGAACATGTCATCCGTGACAAAATTAAAAAAATGAAAGTCAGCAACTGCACCAAAGTTTTAAGTGAAAGAGTTGCTGCTACCTTAAGATACACTGGAACATTTAGTAAGTATTTTTATTTAACAACTAGCTTTCAACTAGATTTAATTAAACAGGCAATAAATAAGGATTAGTATTTTTTTGCTATTATATAAATTCTATTATAAAATTCATTTATTTGCTATTATATACAGATATTAAAATATAAATCCAGACACATAGTATATGATTATCCAAAACTATTTCATTCGACTTTACCGTGTAGCTATGTTAGGGGGCCATAGGCGGTACATTGGCTGTCCCGTACTAGTCATTTGAGTGTGAGTGAGAGCGCATGAGAGAAAAATATAGGAAAATACTTGCGTGGAAGCTGAAAGATTTAAATAACAAGAAAACTATCTAGTTTTTATGAAATCGAAAACAGCCAAGTTATTGAAGAGGTTAATACCTATGTATTTGTGATTTTATATGAATCGTTATTGTTAAACATGGTAATAAAATGCATTTTTGTTAAATTTTGGAGGTAAGTGCAGGATTTTATTTCCTGTTGCAAAGTTTTTCCAATCATGTTTTGGAAACAGCCACCTTATCACACATACGTTCTGCTATACATACTGAAAATTTCAGAACGAGATATGGTCAATTTTTTGAGTAAAACCCGATATAAAACAGCAAATTTTGTTGTGTTCACCGCCTATGGCCCCTTGAGCGATTAAGATAGAACAACAGATCACTTATTTATTTTTACATATTTCGAAACGAAGTTTACGCAGTCTCAAAAACATACCATCTCACTAAGGTAACCTTTTTTATCATTGTGGAGCTAAGTTTACTAAACTAAAGGCAGATGGTTCGGAACATCAGCGTGTTACCAAAAGAGCGAATACAAATTTCACTCATTTCCAGGGGGGGATAAAATGACATTCATTAAAGTCGTTGTCCTCTCCTCTTCCCGTTTCATGCTAGAGGGGCAGGTTATGACATGGATGGTATGTTTCGAGTACTGCAGTAGTTACCTGCAGTACTGCAGTACCATAAATACCATAGCATCAGAGAATTGGTCTACTGATCTAAGTCTTTATGGAGTTTTTTAAACATATCCTCTTAAAACCCTAGCGAATAATTAAGTAATCCATACTAATATTATAAATGCGAAAGTAACTCTGTCTGTCTGTCTGTCTGTCCGGCTTTCACGCTAAAACTACTGAACCAATTTTGATGAAATTTGGTACGCATATAGTTTTTACCGCGGTAAAATACCTCTTTCCCGTGGGAAAACGCGATAGCAACAACCGAACCATTTCTGGTGTAATTTGGTACGGTTTATGGTTTAAGACACGGGAAACGAAATTAGATAATTTTACTGAGGGAAAACATCTCTTTCCTGTGGGAAAATCGAATATAACGCGGGCGAAGCCGCGGGCGGAAAGCTAGTCATTTAATAAAAGCAGCATATCTTATATTTTTCATTAACATAGTGTTCTATGACTTACAATACTATTTCCTCGGAATTCTTAGAACTGTAGTTTTTTTATGTTACTTATAATTATAGAATTCAGAATTTTAATTGGGCAGAAATAAGATGTTTCTATATTTATCTTTTATAAATTGCAGGTCACCGAGAAGATGGGAGCTTAGTTAGCAGCACAACAAAGAACACAGCGGATGCTGTGGAATTTTTCGACAAATTATTCGACAGCTGCAATGGTTCCCGAGGAGGACGAACTCCCGGAAAATTAAGAGGTCCAGTGAAATTTAATTCGCCACACTCAGAATTTAGGACGAATGCAATTAAAATTATAAATAATATTAAGTACATAGAAACTTTAGGCGACTCACAAAAAATCAAGTGTGTACCTACTTTGAAAAATTGGATCACAACATTAGAGAGCAATTTAAGATTAATGAAAATTTTGTTTTCCAAGGGGGTCTCTTTCTATTATACGAGAAATTTAAACCAAGATCCTTTGGAAAACTTCTTTGGAAAAATAAGATCGTGTAATTACCGCAATAATAACCCAAATTCCTACACCTTCCAAAACTCTTTTAAGTCCCTTAGGCCCATGCTAATTGTGAGGATGATGTTGGGGCAACAATTATAAATCTAAAACAATTGTTGTCCCAACATAATCCAACCCAAGCTACCGATGACAAAGCAGAGAGTATTGTAACAGAGAATGCTATAGTACCTGTGACGGCTACGACATCTGAACCTGCTAGGTATAAGAAAAAATTGCCAAGAAAAAATGAAATGTAATGCGAGAGGATTCACTGCAGGGTATATCATTAATAGATTATGTAAACATTTTAAATGTATTAGATGCAAAAAATCAATGATGGCAAAAGATATAACAAATGTACACGGTTTAATTACATTCAGAGAGAGAAAAAGTTTAAAAAATAAAAACTTAAAATATCCGTCTACGCAATTTATTGTAGCATTCTCTGAATTGATTGACACCATAAATGAATACTTAGAGCATAATTGTCATAAAAATGGTGTTATTAAGAAAATAAAAGAAAAATATTTATTTGAAAGGGATTTGGAATGGTTGGGCTGTTCCACTCATAAAGATATAATAAAAGAAAATTTTATTAAAATTACAACGCGGCTTCAAGTTTTTAATTGGTGCCGCGGAATTAATTTAATATTGGGTGGGACAGTCCAGAATAAAATAATGCGACAAAATGTATCTTATATACAAAACTTGGCGTAAATAAATATATGAAAACAAAAAAAATATAGAAGTAATAAAAATTAATAAAATTATTGGTTTGGTTTTATTTCGTATTCATCCTAGTACCTCTAATTAAAAATTGACTTTCATGTAGGTAAATAATTAACTAAATATATGAAAGTATCGATATTAAACACATCACTATTTTATCGATATCGACTAACTGCATGCCTTTCCATCCCTTGACATCGTAGATAGCTTGACATAGGTAGGTAGCTCACTAGCGCCCCTGGCGGATTTATGTCATGGGAACCCAAACTCCGTAAATTGCGAGATTTGTTCGGACGCTGTCCTATCTGTTGTAAACATAATACTTACTCATCTGTGAGCAAAATGTCAAAGGATGGCCAAAGAGTATATAACGCTACGATAGCGACCTCTTCCGCCAAACTCTCATGAACCCCCAAACTCTAATGACAATGAGCAGAGTTTGATCTGTCTCAGCCGTGGTATGCGTGAAGTCACTGTATGAGGCGAGGACTGAATAAGAGCTGTATTATAATAATAGGCTATTTAACAACATTAAAAATATATAACAAGTTGTGATCCTAAAATACAATATTTTAAAGAAATATATATTTCATTTTATTTTGATGTAAAACATGTGTATTTTTAACAAAATAAAGCAAATTATTTGTAATGTTTTTAAAAATTTTATATGGAGCGTGAACGGCCTGTTATTGGTTGACAATCCGGTGACGTCACACGCAAGTAAACAGTTGTCTCGATAGTTCGCTTCGTGAGTGTTTTTCGTGTTTTATACCTTTAATAGCAGTTTTCTGATATTCTTACGTTTTGTTTTACATCTCGTTACATAATACCTATCTATTACACATATCAAAATGGATCCGAATTTTGTGTGAGCCGATAACAGCAACCTACCTGACGCCTTCATGGTTGCACATTTCTTAAACAATAACGCAGATTGCTATGCTGCGGAACTTAAGAATGTAAAAACAGCTATGTAAGTATTATGAAGAAATTATTTACCACCAACTTTTACATTTGATCTAGGTATTTCGAAATAAAGTAAAAATGATTTTAAGGTTATGTTATTGAATAGGTAGTAATATTGCTCATTTACATGATATAATAGTATGTATTTACTCTTTGTCATAGGTAGTTTTTGCTATTGTTTCACAGGTCTGCAAGGGAGTCCCATGGAGACGATGCTATACGTAGCCACGTCCAACATATAGATATATCTTATATATGATACAAAACAAATACATATATTGTTAGATTATCACATATTATTAATTACAATCCACACTTATATTTATTTATAGTTATTTATTACTTAAATCAAAGTTATCTTCACATAAAAACATTGGAATGAGGTAAAATGCTTTTTGGCTCTCTTCGAGTTAATTGTAAGCACATTTTTCGTCTCTTGGGATTTGTTGGAACGGAAACAAACAATTTTTGAGAACTACTCGTACTTGTACACTGTGGCACTACACACCATTTATATACCATTTTAGGGGATACATTTCAATTAATAATTAAAATACACTCCAACTGCATTAATCAAAACAAAATGTTTACTTGCGTGTGACGTCACACGTGACATATGACCGGCGCCATTACAGAAACAGTGTTTATCGCTGGTTTTATTAAATTTAAACTTCAACATTGTTTTTTTTTTATTATTAAAACATTAAATATTTCGGAAATATCAATATACCGTTATTATTATCATATTAACATTAATATAAAACTGTTTTCCAAAATTTGTCAAATAGCCTATTACCAGAATAAAGATAATGAGAAGAACTTCCATCTAATAGCCGACATCTCACCCTCTCATATTGCGTACTACAATGTTGGCCGTGCATTTCGTACTATCAGCCATATCCCTTCACTCATTTGCTCCGACATTGCAACGAGCGAACATTGCCTCACAATGCTCGATCAACTAGCTCCCAACCGTTCGATCCAATTCACGTTAGTTGTGTGGTGAAGGAGGTTCATCATCGGGCCTCGCATCCATTTATCTTCCGACCCGACTTCTAGTGATGAAGTCTGCAACACCATCAAGGGCCTTTTTTTTACGAGGGGAAAATGCACCTTATGCACCTTGTCGCCGCGCCAATGGCGTCTCAAATAAGGTAAATATCGATAAATGATACTACACGACTGAATGGAAGTATACAAAAGTAAAAATCGAAAGAATTTTTTAATATAATATACCTGTTCCAAATTCAAACAATGCGCTGGGCACGTAAATGTTAAACAACTTGTAGCACGCGTTACGTCGCGGTTATAGAAGAATGCGGTAGAAATCGGGATCACAGCAACCGGACAAGTCGCCATTAGTTCGCAGACAACGTCATGTTTATAAGATATAAAATGTGTGTGTTGCGGGTTCAGTCCGATTCGTCGGAAGTCGAGGCTTCGGGCGTACCGCCGCAGGCCACGGTACCCATAAGACCCTGGCTCAGACCCACGTCGTCATTCGAATAGGACTAGAGACTATAACATTTTGTAAAGAAGGACGACATATAGTAATACAGTTAGTAATACAGGACATTTTGTAAATAAGGAGAATAATGAGTGGACGAAAGTGGTAAAAGATTAAATACAGGACATTTTGTAAATAAGGAGAATAATGAGTGGACGAAAGTGGTAAAAGATTAAGGTTATAGGACGTAATTATAGATTTTGTCCTTTATAGGACAGGTATTAAAATAACCCATCATAATAATGTATTCGTACAAAGGATATAATTCGTTAAGTGTAGTCAGCTCTAAGATACACGACAACAATACCACTGCCCTTCCCAATTCTGTCATTTTTATGTAGAAAAATCCTGGCAGAGTAAACTGAGTTGATAAAAGGGAGTTTTAGAATCGTTTCAGATTGAAGAATATCAAGGTGGACGCTATTAAAGGTTGCCAGACGATATAAAGAATACGCTTACATCGACTTTTATTTTTTCCAATCATTGACTATGCTCAAGCCTGTAATCTAAATGGTGATGAGGAGTATGATGGTACTAAATAAGCCTGAGCGCGTAAAAAAATCTGTTTTGACTTCATTTTTGATAGATTGCAAATTATGACCACGTTTCTAAATATCGTAATACGCTAAAATGGCTACGGATTTGATATCCTAATAACACTAGGATACTATGTCCGCTGTTCCCAAGCTCCAACCATTCTCTAAGACCCTAAACTACTTGATTATTGAAAAAAACTCTTTTTTATTTCAAAAAGAACCCAATATAATCTGCAGATCTCATCACAAAACCCTACATCATGACCATTCCTGTAAAACCAATTTTATACATTAAATTAAATATGATATAGTGATTGTTTAACACCCGGCGGAGGACATAGGACATTTATACCAAAGAAACAAATATTTTTTATCTTGGAATATCTGATAAAAACAGCTATTTTGGTTTTGATGCAATTTGTCATGAGGATGGTTTGAGACATAGGGAAACACATAACATAAATTCTACTTTTCAATTTTTCGTTTTGAAAATCCGCCATAACTCAGACGAAGCCCCTGGCGACAAGCTAGTATTAATATAATTCTGCAGTAGCCTAGATATTGTGTTGCAAGCTTAATCCCAAAGTGTTTGTCTAGACATGCTTGCTATGCCCACAATTATGTCAGAGGAAGCGAAGCGGCAGGGTGGGCGGTGCGCGTGCACTATGGACAGTATCTTCATAAAGTCTGTGTGACAGACCAGTCGCGTTCGCCGCCACACTTGTGCCCGTGCTCGTACGGTCGTGAAGACACGTTACCCTGATTACATTAATACATCGCATCGAATGAAACGCCAGTATGTTACCGGTATGTATTTACTTACAATTTTCTTTATCTCATAAATGGAGACTTTTTTGCGAAGGTAATATATTTTCACCCACAAATTTTATTTTGAATTTTAGTCAATCTTTTTATATGTAATAAGTGAAAATAGGTCAATGAGTAAGTATTTAATATGCAACTTGTCATAAATATAATTTGAACAAATTATGTTAAAGTCCACAACGCAGTGATCTATGTTATCTACCTATGTTATAATAACATGAAGTAAATTTTCTTGAGTTATACAAAAATATATACAAAGGATATCAGATTGTTTTGGTTTTCAAGTCTTAGACAACATACATACATGTAAATCTTTGTAAAGTGTAGGATAAATTAGTAAATAGTAAACAGGCAGCAGACAATGGTAAGAACAAACACAATAAATTTAATTTTTGCCTATATTGAATTATGCATACGAAAATTTCTCGTATCTTCTTCTGATGTAGCAGTATAAAGTGTGAAATATTATATATACAGTATTTTTCAAACTTTACCTACCTACTATTCGTATTATTTACATTTCAACTGTGTGTATTCTAGTCATATTAATATTATTATATTATTACCTACTTAAACGTTGACTATCTTTAAGTATCTGTTTAAATAATATGTAACATTCTCTTAAAATGTGTTATATTGTTAACTTTATAAAAAGTAACAAACAAATTCTCTGTACATTATTTTATTTTTCTAGCAAGCTCCTAAAAGTTGTAACATGATAAACATATATTGGAAAGACATCAACGCGTTATGGTGAATCGTTTTTCAAAGTCTACATAACCAATGCGCTTTCCATCGATAGTTATCAATAGAAAAGCATTGGCTCCCACTGCTTAAATTTATTTTATTTTTACAGATTCACAAAACGGACTAGATACAGAATACATAACATATTGCGAATAAAACTTTACAGATTTGTTGCGACCACTAAGTAAATTTTTAATTAAAAGTTTTTATGAATAATAGTTGCAGGTTATCAAATCATATATATATATTTTTTTAATATACGTGATCCCATCAAGGTGGATCCCATCAGATCACATAACAGTTAATTATGTCGAACGACACAAAATTATTAGGTCCTTACATATGAAATTGTGTTTTGTACGGGAGGAATATAGTCAATTTTTTTTAAATATATTTAATTACTAGCTGACCCGGCGAACTTCGTACCGCCTTAGCGTAGCTTTGATGCACTACTTTATTTTGTATAGTTGAAACGATGCTCTTTTAATATAGTCTATGGCTGTAAATGACGTTGACATTCGTATAAAAAAAAATTGACATTCGTAACGCGCGTTTTTTAAAATATGCAAAATTAAATGTATACTTTTCAATATTTCTGAGAGATTTTCTTAATATTTTGTTCCGTAAGAACCATCTTTGGACTTCCACAAACATTTAAAAAAAAGAATTATCGAAATCGGTTCAGCCGTTCACACGTGATGCCGTGACAACGCGAAACGGGTTTCATTTTTATATATATAGATTTATTAACTATGCACTTTTGCCATATTATAGCTAGTTATTTAATCCGTTTACTAAAAAACCATGAGGACGAAAATCAATAAACTCTTTGATGGCGGTTTGGACTGCCGCATCGGAGTTGAAATTCTTTCCTTGTAAAAAGTTGTCCAAATTCCGGAAAATATGGTAATCTGTTGGAGCAACGGCCGGGGAGTACAGTGGACATCGCAAACACTCTAATAGGCTTGTTGCCTAAATTTCAGTAGTTAGATAGTAATATACCTTGATGCCTATTCTATACAAAATAATTATTATTTTTGAAAAAAAATGCTTATTTATAAGAATAATTTTGCATTTAATTAAATATTTGACATTAGTCATCAAAAACGCTCGTGACTGTCATGGCGTCTTGAATGACGTCACGCCGTGCAAAACACAGCTGTTTTAGTATCGGAATATTCGGTATTGTGAAGTTATTTTAATAAAAAATGGATTCATCGTATTACAAGTACTGCATAGTGCCCCAGTGTACAAGCACAAGTATAAAAACACCAAAAAAATTATATATATACGTGCCAAACAATCAGCAGATACGTAAAAAGTGGCTGACACTCGCGAGAAGGAATGATGCCCATTCTTTTTCGCACTTCCACAAGACACTTGGGAATGACATTTTGACTTTGACGTTTCGCACGGCGTGACGTAACACTTTTTAATTGGTGTTTGCTGTCACGTGACTTATGGCTTATTTTGTGCAATTTTATTTTATAAAAATATAAATAATCAAAAGTTATTATTTTATAAAACTTTGTTTTTTCATAATTAAATGATCATCTTAATAGTTATGCAACCTAATGCATCAGATTTGTTCATAGTGGATACAAGCCTATTGTAGCTCACCTAACTTAGTTGTTGTTTGTTGTGCAGTGTGTAGTTGTGAGGTAGCAGTGCAGTGCATAGTTTACACGTAATCGTTTGACCAGATTTTACAAAGCTGTAGTGAACGACACCGGCGCTAGTCCACCAAACACCCATAAGTCACATTATCTGAGTCAATTTCGTTTCAGGCAGGATTTAGCTGGGTCTCCGAGGTTCAGTCATTGCGCCGAGTGCTTTCGATTATCGTACAGTATCCACTTTTCATCACAAGTCATCAGCTCATATACGTCCCCACCGAGGGGCTCGAGCCTACCCTAACTACGTTAGGGCGATTAGGCCTTAGTCAACCACGCTGGCCCAGTGCGGGTTGGTTGACTACGTACACCTTTGAATCGCTTCGCAGATGTACGCAGGTTTCCTCACGATGTTTTCCTTCACCGTAGGAGCGTCGGATAAATGTACATATGAAATTCGGAACGAAAAAACACATTGGTACACGGTGGGGATTAGATCGCGGGCCTCCCGATTCTATGCGGCGCACAGACCAGTGCCGAGACCACAGCGCGACGCTCTATCATCACAAATAATGATTCGTTTTAAAATCCCTTTGTAAAATGTTATCGATAGGAAAAAGAGAGAGTGGAACTGTAATGAAAATGATTAGGAAACTATTGAAAATGATATTAAATTGTAAAATATTTAGGAAAATAGAGGAAAACAATAATGACTAGAGAAGGTTCGGTAACAAAGCGATCTATTTGACAAATTAACAAAACAAGAGAAGTAAAAAAACATAGAGCTAATAAAATACAATTATAAAACATAGAGCTAATAAAATACGAAAGATGTATCAGTAACACCCTTCATTATCGTGTCGGTTGGTCGGTTCGATTCATTCACGTAATTCACGAGTTATCCGTCGTTCAAGCTTTTTTACTTTCCCGATTTGGTTCAAGTGGATTATTACAATTTTGTCACTTACCCCGAAGCCTACAGTTATCTCTGAAGTGCGTTGTGATGGATCCGCTTCCACAATATCTATATAATGAATTTTTCATTTTCCACTTGGGTCTGCGGCCGTTCATGGGGTTGTTCTGAAGGTCGAAAATTCCAGAAAGAAAACGTTGAAACCAAAAACGTACCGTGCTTTCTTTTGCAACACCAGTGCCGTACATATCATTAATCCTTCGTGGTGTTACTGCAGTATTGAAGCCATGTGAGAACTCGTAAATAAACCGATATTTCATGTTTTCCACTGTGTGGTAATAAGCGCCACCACAGAAACAAATAATAAGGAAAAAATGACTGTTTTCATAACTCTAATGTACCAACTGAATGAAATTATAAATTTGAATTTGGAATTCTTAACCAAAGAAGAGATATTTCAGACCAAAGTGGTCAGTACGACAGAAGGCTATTTGCATATATAAGGACTAAATATTAAAATTCTAATCTGAGAGAAAATTAAAAATAAATTGCTGATAACCCTCATCAAATCTCACTCACTTGTATGTCACTTAATTACTTGTGATGATGATACGATTTGCATGAGTAGGTAATTGAAATCATTTCTACCGACCAGTGCGTGTAAATTTTAGAACCTGAAGTAGTTACTATCCAAAAAATATTAAGCTTTAAATTTATGAAGTACGTACAAAAGTGAATGTGTATTTTTAAATAAATAATAATTATTAATAAACAAGTGAATTCAGATTATATTGGTGAAATCCATTTTTTTTTTTCTTTTCTTTATCCATAAAATTTTCACTATAGATAAAAATATTGGTTATTAATTGGTTAAGATCTTTATTAATACAATTAAAATACCAATATTATTTTCACTTTTAGGTGGAGCCTATATCAAAATATGATTGGTCTCATATGTAAGACCAATTATATTTTGATATAGGATATGGTATGCCATATTAGATAGTTAAGAAGATATAGCTAAAGTGGAGTCGCAAGTGCCAGAGTAAAGAGTAAACTGTAATAATGTTATAATACCGGTAGCGTCTCGATCGCTACCGTAGACACCTCTCTACACCCTTAGTCGTTCACAGCAATGTTGCCAATTTCACTTCAATATTGATCTCCTTTTTGGGGGGGCCTATTTAGTGACATATACTCGTAAATCCATTTGGTAACGTTGAAAAGGCAGGTGACCTTCTAATCCTAATGACGGTATGTTTGATTCATGAAGTTTGGTTTGAATCACTTATAGAAATGAATAAAACGTATGCACCTACATAAGCATTTGCAGTAAATACAATAATATAAATATTTTAACGACAAAATATTTAACCAATACAAAAAATCCTTCGATTAAAAATCATTATCTTTACTTTTTTGCTTGAGATACACTTGGCCTGTTTTTTAAATTATATAAGTGGTGAGAATGTTTTTTTTCTGTGCTAAATGTGTCCTGTCTGTACCCCTGCTGACCCGTGACCGGCGGCACAGCGGTGCAGGCAGCGTGTGGGCTTATCTCCAACGCGGGTCATCGACACATAAAACATGTGAAAGTGTTAATATTTCTTTCCTTAGGCACCCACTATACTGGCCAAAAAATGGATTTATGATCCGACCGTCCTACCAATTTGCCATTCTACGTACAGTATCATACGTATATAATTGATACCTACTTGACCTAAAAACGAAGCAAACCTCATTTTACTAAAAAAGAATTCGACGGATGACGGCGTATGATTTCAAAAATACACCGCACCTTGTTAAACTGTACTAGTTAAATGTGTAGGATTTATACCAACATTAACAAAATGTATTTCTCGACAATTGTTTTTCGTAGCTGTATATAAAGAGTAATATTTTTATGATTAACTAATATAATTTGTGAATTATATTTAAAAAAATCATCTATGGTGTAGCATGTTCTCTGAAAGAGCCAGACGCGCTATTCTTTTTTAAATGCGATATACTTTATAGTTAATATAAATTTTATAGTTATTAGACCTTTATTAATAAGCTTAAAAAACTAAGAAATAAATTAAAATTCTGTAAATATTTTGAAATACTGTTTTTATTTTGTTAATAAACATAATATGAGTGTTTAAATTAAGTTAATGTAAAAAATACAACTTTAAAAATGTGATTAGGTGATAATTTCATACATATACTTTCAAAGTGGAATAAATCAGATGAAATACCTTATAACAATAATTTTATAACAACAGTAAGAGCTTTCGTAATATTTGAGCTCTATTTAAGAGCGAGTTATTCAAATAAAATTTTGTGTTTTCATGTGATCAATAAAATAATGTCAAAAATTTAAATTTCGATGCAAACTTGCAGGACTACAACACATAGGACTACAAGTGAATATGTATAATAATTAAATAATCTCATTTAGTTCTAGTCATACCTATGTTCTTTGACAATGACACTATATTATGTTTTACATGACTCGAGTTGAAAAATCACGCAAATATTTTCGCAGCTGAATATGGTACGTATATGGTATCCATAATGTAGTCGAGCTGAATTTATCCCAAGTCTGTGAAGTTATTATGTAATGACATCTCGAAACCCAACGGTAGCAACCGCCACAATAGAATCCGAACTATTCTTGACCCAAATTGATTGTTTATTATTATTTACTTACATATCATCAACCATTCTAAGGTCGGAAGTGTACAGTGGTTGAGTGATCAGCAACTGCGCAACTGATGACGGGTTCGATTCCCACATGTGATAAATATTATTTGCAGGAATTTGTTCCAGTTTGGGCGGATGTATATCTAAGCTTGCAATCCCACCCAATCATCCCATAATACAGGATAAAATTATAGTGTGATCGATGTAAATTATTTATTTATGACCTTTAGAGTTGTTATTTTATAGTCAGGCCGCTCTAAGATTACCGATTTGACATATGTCAGATTGACAGCACTAGTGAGGGACTACGGCAAAATTACCGAGTCATTTAAGTAACTGTTATTTCTACTTAATAACTAAGTAAGGATTAATTAAAACAAAAATAAGATTGAAAAGATTTATTCACTTTCAGATTCACTTATAGAGTCGCTATCGCTATCTGTTACTCGAATCACAATTTCATTGTCTATAATAGAATCAACTCTTATGTCTCGTTGGTAATCTTCTAAATTAGTTTTCGGGTCTTTTCGACCACTTTGACCCAATCCTCTTTGGTCACTTTGGAGCATGCCTCTTTAAGTAGGTTCAACATTTTCTTCGTGCTGAACGGGGGTGTCGTATTATGACGAGCTGCGTAACCTGTAACATAATTTTTATTATTAGTATTAGAAGCACTAAAATTTAATTTAAAAGTCTGGATATTTGTTTCTTTATAACTTTTTCATCATTTAGTTTTTAATATTTCTATGTATGAACTGTGTATGTCCTGCTGTTTATTTTTTTAGTCTACCAAGTCAGTCATGCAGAGTTTAAATACGAGTATTAATATAATGTTTATATAAAGAAGAAACAAATTACCTTTGACTTGCGCCCATATTAACTCTATAGCGTTGTATTGGCAATGGTAAGGCGGGATTCTCAGGACACGATGTCCGTGTGCCAGAGCTAGTTCATCGATTTCATATAGCTTTTTTGCTTCTTTATTTTCGAACACCAATTTGAGTAAATCCGATTTTAACATTTCGGGATTGGTTTCTATACCATTTTTTTCAAGCCAACCTGCCAGATCTGCTTTCTTATTAGCTTGAGTGGGTGCTTTGTTTATTTGCGCCGAGTGATATGACGCATTATCAATAATTATAATGGATGGCTCTGGTAAACTGGGGAGTAATTGGTTTTGAAACCAAGATTTAAAAGTTTCCGCGTCCATTTCCTCGTGGTAATCCGACGTGTTTTTGGATGCAAACGCTAGCAATCCATTTTCAATAAAGCCAACTCCAGCAGAACCGGCATGGCAAATAATGAGCCTTGATCCCTTGCCAATAGGTACTTTTGATGTAGATGCATGTGTTCCATCAGTCCAAGTACGTGACACAGAGTGGTTAGCGTTTAACCATGTCTCGTCAATAAAAACAACGTTCTCCCAATCAGTTATTTTTAGAGCCTCTCTTAAAAATTCACATCTTTTTAAAATTATGTCATACCTTTCCATTAACATTTTCCTTTTATTGGTTTTGGCGAATTCAAAACCAATACAATGTAGCAATTTAGATAAAGCTATTTTCGCTCCACTAAACAAGCCAGCCTCTTTTAATGAAAGCATTGCGGGTATAATAATTATAAACGTGATTCCTTATTGCATCAGCATCGAAAGAATCAACACCGGTTACTGGCTTTTGTCTGCGTCTTTTCTTAGGCGTCCTTAGAATGTTTTCTTCACTGCCTGAAGCACCAAACTTTTCTTTGTTGATATTATATATTGTTTTGGCATTGATTCTAAGAGCTTCTGATAGCCGCTCTTGTACTTGAGTTACGGGCAATAAGGGTCCGCCATTTTGTGACTCACGCTCGAAATAGTCCTGTAGCTTTATGACAAGCTCCCGACATTGACTATTCAATGTTTTTCCTCGTTTCGGCATTTTAAACCAAACACAAAGTCTAAACACAAAGCAAAATCAGAGTCCAATAACGTGCCAAAGTCAACGTAAAAGCAGGATAATCAATAAACTGGAGAAAGCCGGGTCACAATAATAACAAATACACTGAGGGACGTAGTCTATGCGCACGAGTACGAAAGACGACTGAGTTGGACGATTGACATTGTCAGTCGTTCACAGCAGCTGGGTTGCCAATGTCAAAATTAATCCAATTCCCTAAATCTAAATGTATATTTTTTTCTGTATGGCAATAATTTATTTCATCGATATTTAATGTCAATGTCTTATCGAGTTTCATGCTCTCGCAAGGCAATGTAGTATAAAAGAAACCTCCAAGTGCTATAAGTAATATTTCTATCATTCTAATTAATTTTTTTCAGTCTAACTATAATCTGATTTTTTATTCCGTGAATACCACATTTACCGTAAAAATATCACAAAAAAACAATATTTAACTATTGATAAAAATAATGCAAACCGCCGCTATTAAATCGCGCTAAAACCTCCTCATTCTAATACATTCCGGAACACAAAAGTACGCAGTGAGTATTACCGAGCACATCACTATGAAAGCGTGACCAACGAAGTAACTTTGTAAAAGCGCTATACAAAGGGGAAATTATAAGTTTTTTTTATTCTTAAATTATTTAAAGTACTAAAAGACAAATAATAATACAATTACGTAACTTTGATATTTTGACAGAAAATTGTATTGATAAAAGTTGTTCTAAACGATTTTCCAAATGTGTTCCTCATAACAAAGTTATATTGTACAACCAAAAAAAGTAAAGTGTCATATCGGTAATCTTAGAGCGGCCCGACTTTACTGAATCACCGGTAATCTATTTTTAGACAAATTGTATTGGAACGAACTATACCTGTTCATCGGTGTTTTAATGGTTTTAGAGACTCATCGAATCGCTAATCCATTACAAACTTTCGATTGTTCTTAAAACCTGTTCACGCTGCTAACTTTATTAATTAAACCTGTCATAGTCACTTGTATCGTGCGAATTAAGATAATGTAAAATGTAATCATTCGACTAATCTGTTTGACGTGATGGTAATTGTAAAATCAAACATATTGAAT
Source organism: Scirpophaga incertulas (assembly GCA_036419045.1). Lineage (NCBI taxonomy): Eukaryota > Metazoa > Arthropoda > Insecta > Lepidoptera > Crambidae > Scirpophaga > Scirpophaga incertulas. Next base: position 23,263,152 of record CM071627.1, on the reverse strand, counting down.
CCTTACCCGTCTTTTTTAAACCAGTTAGCATATCACATATAAAAATATGTAGGCACCCCTGTAAACAAACTTGTCATATACTTTAAAATATATCCCGCAGTAGGATGTTTAGTCCATATGAACTTGAATTTTAACTTAATGTGTTTATTTTTGTACATGTATCTAAGATATTCATAATATCGTTGGTGGGTCTCTCAATTTTCTACAAATATTAATTTATTAATAAATTTTGAATATGAACTTGAATTTTAAATTAATGTGTTTATTTTTGTACATGTATCTAAGATTTTCATAATATCGTTAGTGGGTCTCTCAATTTACTACAAATATTAATTTATTAATAAATTTTGAATATGAACTTGAATTTTAACTTAATGTGTTTATTTTTGTACATGTATCTAAGATTTTCATAATATCGTTGGTGGGTCTCTCAATTTACAACAAATATTAATTTATTAAATTTTGAATATGAACTTGAATTTTAACTTAATGTGTTTATTTTTGTACATTTATCTAAGATTTTCATAATATCGTTGGTGGGTCTCTCAATTTACTACAAATATTAATTTATTAATAAATTTTTAAGTAATAGCTAAGTACAAAGGTGTATTATCGTATTTGTGCACTAATACAAAAAGGTAAATTTTGAGTTTAAATGTCTGTTGGTGGATAACTTGGTCAGAGCCGCGGGCGGTAACATAGATTATTAAAAATGATTTATTCTGCGGTTTCGTAGGAGGTTAGTATTAAGTTGTGCTATTAGTGCGATTTCTCAAAATATTAGCGACTAAAGTATTTTAGGTGCTAGCAACTGCACTATTTAACAACGACTTCGTATTATTAAAAAACACCTAAATGTGATCATAACAGATCTTGTCATCTAAATGATATTGATTGACAATAGGTGGTGGCAATGATTTATTGAATTACAATACTTGTTAATAAATGTTTTAGGTAAATGGCATTGTTTTTGTTATGAGTAATTTGTTTAAAAAGGTTGCAAATCATGAAGCTTGTATAATTTGGTTTTGGAAGGCAGGACTGGAATGATCATATACGAATTCTTCACATTCCCAGTTAAAAGCTTTATTCTAGTAGCCACTTTAATCGAAAAATGGTATTGCGATCGATTCTGGATTTTTATTAAATGGAATTAGACTAGTTGTTTACGTATATGTAAAAGGTAAATTCAAGATAGGTAATGTCTAAATCCAACTGAAAATGTATGGTATGTTAATTTAACTGCTTGGTCATGTCCCTTCAATTTATACGCTATACGCGTACACTTCCACATTTTTGCCAGTGCAGACTTGTTGCATGAAAATACTATCGATCGGTTGTCGTCATATAACATACTTATTGGAGTGATTCATAATAAAAGCAAGAACACTTCAATTTAATCAAAATTTACCCGATTTGCGCGGTGTAGAATTTTACCAACCGAACGAACGGTGTTCCGTATAAAAGCCGGTCTGCACAAGTCATTAAAAAAAAGTGTGATAAAGCTTGTGTTTGGCGGGTCTAAACGAAAATAACACGTCGGTGAGCGATAAAACCAGGACCAAAGTTAAATGGCCTTATGGCGCCATTCGGTCTGCGCGTTTTGTAGCGTGAAGGTATGAAGAAATATTTCATTCAATCTACTCAACTTTATTTTAAAATGACTTTTAAATTAAACCGATTAAACACATGGAAATAATACTTTTCTCACTACTTTTGTTTTGTAAAAATATCGACATCTAATATTTAGCTAGTGTTTAATATGCACATATAGATGATATTTTAGATCAATCCTAAATACTTACAATGTCAAATAATATTTTTTTTTTACTAGAAAATTGCTCCCTCTACTTATTTTTTTTTAATTTGCTATTCATTATATTGAAATTATAAACTTAACTTAAAGTTTCAAATTCTAAATCACAAGACAATTTTCCATCCCGTTTCTATTAAATGATAACCTGCATAAAAAAATTCTGGCTACTGAAAGTAACAAAGCTTGCTTAGTTTTTCCTAGTAAAGCAAATCAAACCAACGACAAAAAGATTCATACAATTTTGAAACATGGTAGCAGTCTGTATATTTTTTAATATCCCGCTTGTCGACTACCGAAGTTATAAGAAGCATCTATTGCAAAAAAAGTGTTGTCGTGATATCAGTTAGTCACTCGAACGTCTTCCTTTTAAGATTTATATGAACTTAAGATTAATTTATGTAAATTTTCGTACACTATAATAAGTTGGTGCAAAAAAACTAGAATGAAATTAGTTTATAGCCTGTTGTTAGAGGCGAATTTGCTAAAATTGCAAA